>CM028680.1:22851251-24323751 GCA_016760335.1 Gastrodia elata | reverse complement strand
TTCTTTATTATTCTGATATTTCTGAATATTACAATAAATGTGGAATTATGTATTTTATACGCCTCTAAATGCATTATTATACTAAACCCCGATATGATCCTTGGAAGTGAGCACCTAACACTGGATTAGCTATACTAACCCAGCGGTGGGTCGCCACATATCATGTGACATCAAGGTTATGCATAGTTGTGGCATAGGATTCTGTGGTATATTCAGATATATTTATATATACATATCCAATGGCATAAAACACAGTTTTATTTTAGTATTTTATTCAATTTTAGACTCTTACATATTATTCATTTTAGTACCTTATCTTTTTGTTATTGTTTTATTTTAGTTTCAGTTTTGTATTGTTTTACATCTTACAGTACTTTTCTGCAGTGGTGTTCTGTTTTATTTATATGTTAATCAATTTAAATTGTAATAAAGTATGTTGTAGTTTTTGATGTGTTAAATTTATTGTCTAACACAAGATACTTTTCTTCTTTTCTTTCGTCTGGGAAATCAGTATTTTGGGATCCGACGATTTGTCAAATTTTGGGCAGTTTGAGGAGTTGGCTTTGGAGACTTCCCAGGAGATCCAGGAGGAGCTAGTGGAGCATTAGCTAGCTCAACTTTTACTTACTATTTTTAGTTACTATATGTGTGAGATGAGAGATCTTTTCATTTACTGTTCTTTTCATTTTAAGCAATGGCTTGCAATAATTTAATTCTGGATATATTTTCTCTTTTTTTTTTGAGATAAATGTTCTTATTAGCTTCTATGATGAATATTATGAATGAATGCTATGACTTTCACACTCTATTATTACTACTACTTATACTTACTATTGTGCAGTAATCGGCATATAAGTTATGCAAATGCTCATATATATTAGACACTTATTGAATTACCTCTCATAAATCTAATGTGTGTAAGTACCTTAACTAATACTTAAGATAAGATTATCACACTTAACTTAAGGATTAGTCCTCAGTCCTACCTTGGGTAGAGTCTCAGCAGCATTCGGGAAAGTTCAGCAGCCCTTCCTGAGTAACGCATCATTCTGTCGCTAATTGGGTTGTCGTTAATATCCCTGTTGCGCGCAGCGAAGGAACAGGGTGTTACAATTATATTTATTTTCATTTATTCGTTGTTATTATTATTAAGACTATTTATATTAATTCTTTATTGTTATTATTATTGTTGTTGTTGTTGTTGTCTTTTTAGTTAATTTAGTATTATTATTATTATGTTAATTATTTTATAATTATATTAAGTAAATATAAAAGAAGAGGAAGAAGAGAGAGAATATTTTTTCATATGTTATCTTATCATATATTTTTTATTATTATTTTTATTCCATAATTAATATTTAATTCTATTTAATATAACTTTTACAAATAATGTTTCATCATTGTTGTTTGAATAAGGGAAAAACTAATCATTTACAAGCTAATCAAACATCAAACACTATGCAGATAAGTTCAACAATTGGCCTTTAGCACATTCATAAAATAAATAGAGAAAATGGTACTCATTTAGATATATATATATATATTACCTTTTGTATCTATATGCCTTTTACCGTTACTTAGCTTCACTTCGAGCCTAATTCATATTAATACTTGGTTAGTTATGCGAAACCAACATCCTCTTATGCTTTGTTGGTTGGAAGAAATGAACATTCTCTTATACTTGATTGGCTAGACAAAATCTGTAGTATCTTATACATGTGGCTAAGTGTGGCGGCCGAGAAATCGAGTTCGATAATTTCCTATGAACAAATCATAATTATGACAATAGTAATAAAAATAAAATAATACTAAGTTCATAATTATTCATACATAGTCATTTACATAAACATTATATAAATTATTCAATATTACAACATAAGTGTAAAGTAAGTTCTCATCTCTAGCTTACTTTTTAAACTTAAGCCCATTTTCTTTTCTCAAGTTGTTTTTCTTATGATCAATTATCAAAATTTAAAAATTTAATAACAGTTTCCAGTCATGCAGGAGTACGTAAACTATTTTTATATCATTACTTTCGAGCATCCTATAACATATATAAATCAATGTAAAAGTTGCATAAATATTTTTGCATCACAAGTAAGAAAATATAAATATTTGCCAATAAAAATTTGTTTTGCCCTGCATGTTTGACATGAATTTAGCTTGAAATAAATCTCATCAAAAGTATTATGTGACATAACGTTGAGTCCGAAGACCCTTGAGCCCAAATAGCTAAACTATAATAACCCAAACTCTTAAGCACTAAGCTATTGTTCGCTTTGGCTTGAAAGGCCTCAAAATTTTATCTCAGAAGTTAACTTCCCAGTAGGTCATCAATCCTGGGAGTACTCCCACATGAGCACGCTTAACTTTGGAATTCTTATCAGGAACTCCACATATCTAAAAAAGTACATTAATATTTAAGAGTTTCACTTAATACTACTTAAGTGGGTCTTTTACAATCTCCTCAATTTAAATAACTAACATTCTCATCAGTATCCACACATAGATCCAAGAACCATCCATTGGGTAGATAGGACTAGAGGTGACCCCTATATGCTCAACCACATGCATGTAGCACCGTACCAATCATGAGTTCAATATGTTTCTCACATGAAGTGGTATTTTGTCATGTATGGCATTTAGGTCATATCTGATACCTTATGGATTGCTCTGATACTATTTGTAATAGCTCAAATTATTAAGCACTAATGTATTGTTCGCTTTGGCTTGAAATGCCTCACAATTTTACCATCATAAGATAACTTCCTAGCAGGTCACCAATCCTGGGAGTACTCCCACATGAGCACGCTTAACTTTGAAGTTCTTATCAAGAATTCCACATTTATCTAAAAAGGCACATCGATGTTTAAGAGTTTTACTTAATACTATTTAAGTGAGTCTTTTACAATCTCCTCAATTTAAATAACTGATATTTTCATCAGTATCCACACACAAATTCAAAAATTATCCATTGTGTAGATAGGGCTAGAGGTGGCCTCTATATGCTCAACCACAAGCATGTAGCACCGTACTAATCATGGGTTCAAGAGGTTGCTCACAACAAGTGGTACTTTATCATGTATGGCACTTAGGTCTTATCTGATACCTTATGGCTTGCTTTGATATTGTAATAGCCCATACTTTTAAGCACTAATGTATTGTCCACTTTAACTTGAAATGCCTCACAATTTTACCCTCAGAAGATAACTTCTCATCAAGTCACTCATCCTGGGAGTGCTCACACATGAGCACATTTAACTTGGAAGTTCATATTAGGAACTCTACCGTTATCTAAAAAGATGTATTGATGTTTAAGAATTTTATTTTTTACTACTTATGTGGGTCTTTTACATAAACTCATAGGCATAGCCTTTAGAAAGTTTTCTCACTACCCATTTGTAGCTTATTAGCATTTTTTTTTAAATGATGATATTTTTTTTTTTATTTGCCCACTTCTTAAAAGAGCTAAATCCCACAATATAGCTTATTATACAAGTCAAAGCCTGAGACTAAGCTAACTGAAGCTGAAATCGGGCTCGAGACTAAGCTAAAAAAGGAGGCTACTCATTTGAATATATTATCTCAGTTTATCTAAGATTATCTCATAATAGAATAAGTAGATCTAAGGCTTTTATAGAATATTAATGGTATCTTAGATTCTATCCGCTACGCGGCCTCTACCGCTCTTTGGGCCTAATAAAATTAAGCCTAAGAATCTCTACCTCCCTAATCCTAACTGTAAACGTGAAAAGGAAGATTTTTTCCATAAATGTCCGAATGAAAGAATACTATGAAACTTAGATAAACTTCGTTGCTTTTGCTTTGAACATAAAGAATTTTAATAAAAAAATAAATATTGTAGAAGTAGAAGGCTGCGTAGCAAATTTTAGTTTGAGTTTTAGAGCGGATTTATAACAGCTTACTCTCAAACTCAAAGAGGAGCGTGGCATTAGCCATATCTAGATTTATGAGCTGAGAAGTAAAGAGTAATTCAATGATTTAGATTTATCACTGACCCGGCTGTGAACTAGCTATAGAAATGGAATAAGAGAAGCTAATCTATTAATGTCTTTAGGCGTCTTTTCAATTCAATTAAAAGTAGCTGAATGTCAGTGGAATCTCAAAGTACTCACTATCTGTTCTGTTCTATGCAATGCAAGGAATGTGACCGTAAACTCAATCTCCAAGCAAGAGTATCAACTAGATAGCAACCTACAGAACCTACCTTCCGGATGATCTCTACTTCGTACCCTACATTCGACTTAACGTCTCAGAGCCTTCATTTATCTAATAAGCTATAGATAGGTACTATTATCTTGAGAAGATTCTTACTTATTCTATAAAAGACTATGCTTTTGAAAAGAGAAGTACCTATAGTCAGCTTTGTCAGATAATTACTAATCCGAAGCTTCAATAGATTCTTATTACCATAACTTAGGATTTTATAGATCAGTACTTAGATCTTCACTCCAAGAAGAAAGAATTACTGATCAATAGCCTGTGTCACTGAATTGATTAATGCTCGAACATATGACGACATATCCAGTAAAGCCACCCAGGCCCCAGACAGCATCTTTAAATATCTTCATAAATGATCAGGGCATTAAAGAAAAGACAATAGAAGAGAAGCCCAGATCTGAATCTTAGGCTGAACAAGTACGTACATCGGACGGCTAGCACAAGCGAGTGCCTGGGCCTACCCGAATTAACTTGCGTTCTCAATCTCAATTTGAAGTGACCTCGTTCCCAAAGATGCCAAAATTCAGGCTGCGAAGCAGAAAAATGGCTTTTCTTGTGGCGCATTAGTTGAAGCAAAAACAATGACTTTAAGCCAATAGAAAATCCATTTTAAACGAAGCAGATTAATAAGACTTTCAGACAAGATCGTATAATTCAATTCAATTTGAAAGAAGTCAGAAGTACATAATATATCTATAGCTTCTGGTCAACCGGCTCACGCGCAACGGCTTTCGCTGAATCGCTCACCTTTTTTGGCCCACGCAGAAACCACGATCGAACCTATATAACATTTATGAAACGACCTGTCCGATCTCTGTCTCCGAACCTGCTGCGAGCAACTCTCTAAGATCCTATGACTGAGAATCAGAACAGAACAATAGACTGCTGCCGCCCTGCTTAAATCGGTGGCTTTTAAAGCTAGCCTACTTGAATCAGAAATTGACCTTCCCTCCTGCAACGAACCAAGCACTATATGCACTCCCTGGATCAACCACATCAGGTACTGAACAGCTACCCGACCTCCGCTCCGCGAAGAATGTGGAATCGTGTGTACATAATTTCCGCACCGCAACGCGGGCTCTCTTCACTTCCGCAAACTGAGTATGCTCGTGTCGCGTCTCCCCTGTATTCCGGAATCTTTCAAAATTTGGCCATAATTGGGGCTTTGCACTCTATCACGTAGTGACCCATCTGCATAAGACACGCGCCCCAACTTCCACTTAGAATAGCTCCCTGATGCTTCTTTTGTCAGCCCCATTTTTACATTTCAGTGAAAACCGCCGGCTCAGCCTCCTTCCTAGACTGAGACTGATACGTCTTTTCATGCACCCAGCTCTTAGATCAAACCTGAAACCTTGACATAATAGAATCTAACTCCGACCGGACGAGCCAGATACTTGAGGCCTTGCAGACTAAGCTCACACACGGACTGAGAATGGATACACTAATGAGCATTCGGCTCCGAAGGAAATGAAAATCAGGGCGAACAAGAGAAGAAGAAGCGGTCTTAGCAACGCTGCCGGCATCGCTTGAGCCTACTCTGTAGCCTTATATCTTTGCTTTGATCAATAGACTTCGACCTTTCTTTTCATATGCTCAACTCACTACCGTTACCCTAAACGCTAAATTACCTCACTACGTCACGACTGAAACCATAACATACATAACATTAAGGATACATGAAAGTACAGTCTAGTTAGCGTAGCGAAGTTTCTTATTGGGTAGTAGTTTAGGGCAATCGTTTTGAGCCTATCTATAAATGAAATTAAGCTGGGTTAAGCTTAATCCCGGGAGACTATCTAGATTCAAGGGGCTCCAGATTAGCTTAGGTAAAAAGAACCAACCTGAAAAAAGAGACCTTTTTGGGGTCTAATTTTGGCTTTGATAAAAGGTTACCTTACCTGCTCTAATTCTAATGCTGGTGAGCTGTTGAGCGTTTAGCTTCAATTCAAGATATGCCTTTAAGGTGAGTCGCTTAGACGAAATGAACTGGTAGGAGACGGAGACAAAGGAGGCTTTCTTCTATTAGGTTAGGTAGATCTTTGTATGTATCTGCTGCCTCTGCAGCTGGTTGATCGACTGGTTCATATGAACGTCTCTTTTCTCATCCTTTGGATACGGAAGAGAATAGAATATTTAGCTTTAGCTAGCGCAGCGCCCCAATGAATGAGTTTAGGCCAAAGCAAAGGTTATAAAAGTTTTAGAGGTGCGAAGTAGTAGTTTAGCAAAATAGCTAATGTATAGTTTATAAAAAGTTTAATAGTAGCTCTTTAGTTGAAACAATGAGCAAATTATTCCCCGGAAATCTGGCTAGTATGGAGCTTTTTTTAGATTGTGAGCATGTGCTGACAAAAGACTGATCTGAATTATAGCCGAATTTCTCAAACAGTAAGAGACTTGGCTAGGAGAGGAGCATGGCTCAGGCCATCAATAAGAAGATGAAGGGTTGGGGGCAGCGAAGCAGGGGAACACCGAGCTGAGACTGAGTACATGAAAACTTGGGCCTTCCTCCTTAGAAACCAAGTAGGGAAGTAAGTAGACGAACCCCTGTATGCAGTCATTGCAATAAACCTTGAATCAAAGTGCTAGAAGAACTGATTCCTCCAAAGGCAGAAACAACAGTTGGCGATGTCATAAATAAGTGGACGAACCTCTGTACGTAGTCATTACATATTAGGCTACCAGCTGGCCTAATATGTACATATTCTCAGTGTTGTTTTTCTCCCTTCAAATATCATAAATAATAATACAATTTATCTTTTTGTCACATAACTTATGATAATAATTTTGCAATTCATTAAGCACTAGGCATATCAAAAGCATGATCCAACTGGAATTAGACTCAAAATAGATACAATTAAATAAAACTTACAAATATATGTACATAACTGACTAATTTGATAAAATACAAATATTTTCACTTTATTCGACCTGCCAAATATCAATTTAAACTTAATTATTCTAATCCCTTAGAAGGTGAAAAATACATTTATTTTTTATGCAAGATTTTTATTAGTTCAAAAGAGAATATTTTTTCATTCCAAAGTCAATTTCAAAAGATTCAAACATCTAAAATAATGAATCGATATTTATACTGTATGTTTTTACTAAAATCAGTTGTTATTTTAATATATTTTTGTGTTATTCCAATTTTGGAGCGGACAGATTACAAAAATTGTAAGGATTTGGAAAGCTAGGTACCGGAGCGCGCTACGGTACACTACAATGCACTACGGCGCCCCCTGACCCGATATTCGGCGCTACGACGCCCCCCCAACCTGAGAGTTGGACGCTACGACGCCCCCCGACCTGAGAGTCGGGCGCTACGGCGCGTTACAGCGCCCCCCATACCCAAGAGTCAGGTGCATTACAGCGCTACAGCACACTACAACACGCTACAGAGCTACGGCGTGCGACAGCGCGCTACAGAGCTACGACGTGCGACAGCGCGCTACGGCGCTACGGTGCCACGCAAATCAACCTGTTTGGATTTAAAACATAAGTCTCCCTTTGGCATCCAAATTCTCTCAATTTATGGTACCTCATGGATCGTGCGATATACCGATCGAAAGATATTTCCGAGATCACTCTAACGCTGTTAAAATTGATGTTTTAACTTCGGGTATCATAATAAAGAAATATAAACTATGATTTTTAAGAGCAACACGGTTCCTCTTCGTCAAAAACTAAACTCAGACCGAGTTTGTTTGAGTTTGATTGAGCACTTTAGGGATTCAGGGTGAAGACTAGTAAGCTTGGAAACTTGAAGAGATTGTATGATTATATCTATAGAAAAGGAAGCATCTTAGCTTAACTAATGGAGATTTTTTCTTTGCTTGGGATGAAGTTTCAGCAAACATTTCTTTTGTCTTCTCTAAAGATTTCTAAGTGCAGGCTAAGAAATCAGGATAGGTGTTGATAAATGAGTGAGGTATGGGCTGGATGAAGGAATAGGCTGTAAATTATTGAGTTTGCCAGTGGGGAGGATGGGCTTGACTATGGGACAAATTGCAGAATTTAGAGTTTGCGAGTGGGCGAAGATGTGTTTGATTAAAGGAGGTGGAAAAGCTACAATAAGTTCTCTATTTTCTATAAGCAGGGAAGCTAAGCTTTGATAAAAGTGTAAGCTATAGAGGTTCATCCTTTGCTGCAAGTGAGAAAGATAAGCAGGACTTATGAGGATAAATTATGGTTGGAAATAGGAGAGGTGCAAGTGGGGAAACCAAGTTGGTTATGGAATAAATTAAAGGGTTTGACATCTGCTTCAAGTGGGGAGGATGAGCAGATGGTGAAGATGTGCAAGATTTTAAGAGGGTAGGCTGCAAGTGGGGAAGAGGTGGCAAACCCCACTTGCTAGAATGATTAGCTAATTTGATAATTAAGTCAAAACTTTTATCCCTAGTTAATTTGAGGATAAGGAACTCAATGATAAACTTCGATTTTGATTTGAATGTAAGTTTAATTATCTAAATTTTTTTAAATAAATCCATACATTAAAATCACCCAAAAAAATTTTCAAGTGATTTTTTTTCAAAATTTATCAAAAATTTTCTAAAACTATGCTTAACAATCTTAAGATTTTATTGAGTCAAATCATCCCATGATTTGATTAAATAAAAATTCATGATAAATAAAATTTAAAACTTGGTATTTTATACTAAGAGTTCCTAATGTTGGATGAGTCCAGCATCGGATCACCATAGTTTGTATTAGAGCAGGAATGAGCACATTTAAACTAAGAGGAAGGGGAAAATAAAAATCACAAAACATTCATTCATGTAATTCAAGATTTTTAAAATAATATGTAACTCCAAATACTAACTAAGTTTGAGTAGACAAATGACAAAGAAAACACAATATAGTTTAGAAATAAAACATAACATTTCTCAATCCTAGCAAACAACCAAAGATTTTGCTTATGATATCATAGAAGAATGTGAAATTTTGTTTAGGATGTCGGCATCAATAACAACTCGACGTACATGCTAACTAAGATACTTACTATTCAAAAAGTTCACCCATTGTAAGAATATGGTGAGTATTGAGATGCTTAGCTAAGGCTTATTGTAGTGAATTACACATGACTTGATTCATTTAGGATGATGATACTTGTACAACCATCATGAGTGTAGTCCCTCCGCTTCAGATGGAGAATTGTTGAATATTTTTTTGAAGTCAATAAGCACGTGATAAGAACCCGACACAATCGGCGTTAACCCGACGTTTTCGTAAGCGGTGTTTCATAACTGACGCTAATTTGTCATTTCGTAGCTTACGCCAATTTGGAGTTTTCTAATCGATGTCAATGTATCCTTTCATGACTGACGCAGATCTAATGATGTATGACGAATGTTTATATATATATAAAGGCATATTTTAATATGTATTAATTGAAAATATATGTCTAATTATTTTTAATTACATAACTCTATATAATAATAATAATTATTATTAATATTTCATAGTTATTAAAAATATATATTCAAAGTTAAATAACTGTGTTTAATGTATACATTATCAAACTAATTATGTATATATATCCATGACGTAATCATTAATATATATTTACAATTTAATTATATTATTGTAAAGAATTTATACATAATTATTAATTTGATTATACATATTATTTTTATTAAGTAATTAAATGAATATACATTACATTACATTATTTTATCATTTAATATACAAATAGTCGGTTTATATACTTACCAAGTAATTTCTTACATTGTTAGCTTAAACTAATTTAAACCATTTTGATCAGCAAACTAATCATTCTAATTAAGCAATTTAATACAGACCTTTATGTAACGCACAATTTTTTTAGGTCTCCCCATCAATTACTGATATCATTCGAATTCTAAATACCTAATTTTCCAGAACAGTTCGACTGAAGTCTCTTTGTTCTTGCGTAGCAAACACGAGTTAACACAGCCATTTTCTTGCTTGAACAATTTCCATACATGTCATATCACATGCATCTAATCATTTCTTCATCATGTTCATGATCATCTAAATCATCGTAGTTTATATTGCTGCAGGCTCTCTATTTTTTCCTTGAATTATGCATAAGAAAAAAGTAAACTTTGCTTTCCAGACCTCCCCATTCCTGGTATCCAATGTTTTTGGGCCATTTTAAATTATTGGGGCCGCCCAATTGAAGCGCGAGAACGTTTCAACGAAGAAGCCAAGCTAATCCTCTGCAACTTTAAATACTAAATTCACACAGCACAAACCTCTTTCAATATAGTATCAGTATCAATTAAGTCTCTTTTAATGGCTTCGGGAATCGCCGGTTGGGAGGAGGTGCAGAGGGCAGAGGCTTCTTCTAATTCGGTATGAGAGTAATTAAGCCCTTGATTAATGTCCTTTTTCTAACATAAATATGATTACCATTGTCATTGTTTAATACAGGAAAAGAAAGTCCCTGAGGTGAGAAAAGAAGCCGAAAAGGAAAAACAGAAGCTCGAAAGCCCTCATAACTCCGACTCAGACTCAAAGTCAAACAATGGCTCCGGAAATGACTCCGACAGTAGCTCTAAATCAGGCTCTCGTGTACATTTTCAGCTATTTATTTCTTTATTCGTTCAGTCATTCGTTGATTGAATAAAAGAGAAGGACAATAATCTTAGCTTGATCAACAGAGTAATTCCAAGACCAAAGCTTCGAGCAAGAAACAAAAGCAAAAGAAGAAAAGGGCAGCGACGAAAGCAACAGAGGCAGGAGAAGCTGAGGACGACCTTGAATGCCATCACAGTAGCGATTCAAATGCCCATTCTGGCAATGATTCGGATAATAGCACAAAATCAAATTCCAGCTCTAAATCTGGCCCTAAATTGGTAGATTGTAATTATATATATATATATTAATTTCATTCTTACACATTTTTAGCTATTTATTTGGTATTCATAGAGGAAGGAAGAGAGTTGGGTTTGATAGTTGATAATTTGATAGCTCATTCAAGACCAAGTCCCTAGTGAGAAAGCAATTTTGATGCTACTTACTATTTTTAGCACATAGTTACACTTCAATTTTCTTAAATTTTATCTTGATGGTCATATGTGAAATCTAAAAATATTAAAAGTGAATTAAAATAATATCTTTTTCTTAAGTTGTGCTTTTGTAAGTCAAATATATGACTAGTAAATTTTAAATTATTGATCTAATTAATATAATGTTTATCAATATATATAAAGATTGAGGAGAATGTGAGTGAGAAGCAAGCTCAAGATAACTGTAGCAAAGAGAAAACTGTTGATGAGTTAAAGCTCGAAGAAGACAAAAACAAGTCTCTTAGGGATGACAATGAATTGCTTGATGCTGCAATTGGTTATAAGTCTGGCGACGACTCGAAATCCGACTCTGATTCTAAATCTGATGAAGATTCAAAGTCCGATTCAGACTCTAAGTCCTCTGATGATTCTAAGTCTGACTCAGCCTCCAACTCAGATTCCAAACCCAGCACAAAATTCAAACCTGCTTCTGGTTCAACAGTAAGAAATAAAGAAGTTAACCATTGTCTGTTTATATATTTAAACTTTACAGTACTTTTTTTCTCTATTGATGCAGTCAAGCAAAAAAAAGAAGACTGAAAAAAGCAAGGAAAGGAAAAAGAATCCTAGGAAAAAGAAGAGGGGGCTTAAGATGGCTATGTAAGTAATAAGAGCTAGCAATAGATGGCAAAGGAATAATGTTATTTTTATATGATGTATTGTTACAGTGAATATTGTTATCTATATGTTCTATTACTTTATTTCAAAATATATGCATGTATGAATATAAATGTTGTGCCTATTTATTTAATAAGTTAATATAACAATCATTTTAATGTAACTTTTATTTTTTATTCATGCTATTTATACTCATTCCAAATGTACATTAGGTCAAGCATCATTCTTTCATTAGTATAATTATGAGATTTATCGATATTATTATGAATTATGTCCACAAAGAAGCTAGTATGGAGAAGAGGAAGAGAAGTGCAAACGATGGATAGAAAGGGGAAATCCTCATGTCAAAGGGGAGGAAAAGAGTGAGACTCGAGTAGATGTCAAGAATTTTTATTCATTCATGACATTCAATATATGATAATGCATAAGCAAAGATATATGCTGTATATTTCAATGATATAAAATATTGGGCAAATAAAAAAATTTTGAAGACTAAAATATGAAGAAACACAATCAATTCATTATATTATTCTACATTTACAATGAAAGAAAGCATAAATAAATAGCCTACAGATGTGAGACAATTTCAAAATGGTGAACTATTCCCGGATAAAATTTCTCTTACATGGAAAGTGAATATACTGCCTTGCTAGAATTACTCTTAAATCAATTATAATAAAGGTTGTACTAATTTAGGAAGTGAATATACTACTTTCATAAAATTACTCCTAAATCAATTATACTAAAGGATGTACTAGTTTAGGGAAGTAAAAAGAGGATTGCTAAATATGGAGAGGAAGGGGCGACGTGGGCTTGATTTTCAACACCCCCCTCAAGCTGCATTGTAGATATTGATCATTCCAAGTTTTTCTGTCAGATCTTCAAAGTTAACTCGAGCAAGAGCTTTTGTGAGAATGTCAGCCTTTTGACAGTTTATCGGAGTGTAGTTGACTTTGAAAACTCATTCTTCAATCTTTTTCTTGATAAACTGTCGATCTATCTCCACGTGCTTAGTTCGATCATGATGAACTGGATTCTTAGCAATACTGATGGCAGCTTGATTGTCGCAGTATAACACCATGGGATGCTTCAATGGTACCTGTAATTCTTCTAACTGCCTATTTGATCAGATTCCCTCGCAGACACCTTGTGCCAAAGAACGAAATTCTACCTTAGCACTGCTACGGGCTACCACTGATTGTTTCTTGCTTCGCCATGTAATCAAGTTCCCCCAGACAAATGAACAATATCCTGAAGTTGATCTTCGATCAGTCACTGAACTTGCCCAATCTGCATCTGAAAAAATCTCAATCTCTTTCGTTGTTGTTCTTTGAAATAAGATACCCTTTCCCGGTATCATCTTGAGGTACCTCAATATTCTGAGCACAGCGGTCATGTGTTTTTCAATTGGATTATTCTTGAATTGACTTACCACACTAACGGAGAAGCCGATGTCTAGCCTTGTATGAAAAGGATAGATGAGTTTCCCCACAAGATATTGATATCTTCCTTTATCAACTGGTGCACTTCCATCACTTTCTTCCAGTTTGACAATTGTATCCATTGGTATTTTTGTCGGCTTGCATCCTAGCATTCATATTTCATTTAATAAGTCCAGAACGTATTTGCGTTGTGAAATTGCTATACCCTTTTTTGACCTAGTAATCTCCATTCCAAGAAAGTACTTGAGGTTTCCAAGATCCTTGATCTCAAATTCCTTTGTCAATAATTTCTTAAGTCAATTTTCTCTTCATGATCACCTATCAAAATTATGTCGTCTACATATACAATGATAATTGCCAGCTTCCCTTCTGGGAAGTGTTTCACAAATAATGTGTGATCATTTGATATTGAACGAATCCGTACTCTTTCACTGCCTTAGTGAACCGTTCAAATCAGACCCTGGGAGATTGTTTGATACTATAAAAGGATTTTTGAAGTTTGCAAACCTTGTTGAAATTTGATAGTCTCAAGTTCAACAGGAATGTCCATGTAAACTTCTTCCTCGAAGTCACCATTGAGGAAGGCATTTTTCACATCAAGTTGGTGAAGCGACCAATCGAGATTAGCTTCCAAGGATAAAAGTACACGAACAGTATTGAGCTTGGCAACTAGAGCAAAGGTTTCTTGATAGTCAATGCCATAGGATTGGGTGAATCCTTTGGCGACCAACCGAGCCTTATACCTGTCCACATTACCATCTGCCTTGTACTTTATTGTGAAAATCCACTTACACTCAATAGGTTTCTTACCTCTTGGGAGGTCAGTAATTTCTCATGTACCATTCTTTTTAAGCGCCCGAACTTCCTCATCAACTGCCGCCTTCCACTTAGGATGCTTGAAAGCTTCCTGAATATTCCGATGAACTTGTATCTCTGTGATGCTAGAAGTGAATGCATGAAACGTAGGTGATAGTTTATCATAATAAATAAAATTTCCAATGGGATGCTGAGTGCACGATCTAACTCTTTTTCTCCAAGCTATGGGCATATTAAGAATATCATTTTCTGACTCGGAATCAACAGTAACATTAGGAGCGTTATTACCTGGAAGTTTGCTTGTATTAGGACCCGGTTCAGCCTCATGGAGAACCTTAGCGATCTAGCCACCTCTAACATATGCCTATTTTTCCTTTCAATGATTTTGTTTTGTTGTGGGGTATCAACACATGAACTTAAGTGAACTATCCCTTCTTTTGCTAGAAATTCTCCTAGAATGGAGTTGAAATAAATCTCTAGCATTATCAGACTTTAGAATTTGTATTTTTGATTGGAATTGGGCCTGAATCATATTTTTAAATTTTTTGAAAATTTGACTCTTTCAAAATTTTCTTTCATGAGGAATACCCAAGTTAATCTAGTGTGATCATCTATAAATGAGACAAACCACCTAGTACCAGTTACATTTTTTATTCTTGAAGGACCCCGGATATTGCTATGAATCATTGAGAATGGACTAGACTCTTTATAGGGTTGGATGGGAAAATGAGACCGGACTTGTTTTGATAATTGATAGATTTCATACTCAAAGAATTTTGAATTTTTATTAAATAATGAAGGAAATAAATGCTTGAGATAAGTAACATTGGGATGACCTAAGCGATAATGCCACAACATAATTGCATTATCGTTATTTTGATATGAAACCGAAAAAGAATTACTACCAATTTCCATTTGAGTTTGTTCTTGTGGATCGTGGTACTCCTTAAGGATGTAGAGTCCAGAGCATTCCTTAGAATTTCCCATCGTCTTCCCCGAATCCAAATCCTGAAATTCACAGTGAGTGGAGGAAAAATTAGTATACACCTCTTTCCTTAGTGAGTTTACTAATTGACAATAGATTACAGTCCAAATTAGGAACAAGGAGAATAGAGTTGAGAGTAAGATCCCTTGATAGCACAACTGTACCTGTACCGACAACCTTTGATAGTGAGCCATCTGCTATTCGGACTGTTAATTATTTTGACATGAGCTATATGTATCAAAAATTGTTGCATCTCCTATCATACGATCAGATGCTCTTGAGTTCACGATCCAAGGTTTTTTATGTTTCTTACCAACAGTGAAGGCACTCAAAAAATTACCTTTGTGAGCAAAGGTTCCGAAACCAATGATCTGGTTGGAAGAAGAGCCAGTTTGTGACTGTACTGACAGAAAAGGAGATAGTAGTTTCTGAAGCATCTCCATTTGCTCCTTATTAAAAGGGCTAGTTTTAGGTTGTGGCAATTGGTCATCAGTAGCCGCATGATTTCCTCGTCCTTCTTTCTCAAGTGGTTGATGTGACTTCCAATATACTGGCTTTCCATGAATCTTCCAGCAAGTTTCTTTCTAGTGTCCCGCCTTTCTGCAATGATCACACCAAGGTCTACCTCCTTTAATTTTTTGACGATTGTCAAAAGGAGCAAATTGAGTCTTAAGAGCCGAGCTTTCTGCCATATTCAGTTATTGATGGGATCCCATCATGAGATATTTTCGACTTTCTTTGCGATGGACTTCAGAGAATGCCTCTCTAAGGTTAGGTAGAGGTTTTACTCCCATGATTCTTCCTTTGATTTCATCAAGATATTTGTTCAAGCTTAACAAAAATTTAAACACACATTTTCCTTCGACAATCTTTTTATACAACAAACCATCAGTAACACAATTTCAGTTATGAACCTCAAATGTATCAAGTTGACGCCATAAACGAGTAAGAGTATTGAAATATTCAATTACCGTAAGGTTTCCTTGACGCAAATCGTGGAGGATGCCTTCAATCTGGATGATTTCAGATGCGTTTCTGTCTTAGAAAGTTCTTTTGCCATGTCCCAGATTTCTTTGACAGTATCAAATGACAGAAAATTTTCACTAATATCAGTGGTCATAGAGTTGACTAGCCAGGACATGACTATATTATTTTCTGTTATCCACTTTTTGTAGGTTGATGCTGTGGTGTCTGGTGCCACCGAAGCTCCAGTGATGTAGTCATCTTTCTCCTTTCCCCGTGTAAATATTAATATGGATTGAGACTATTGCAAATAATTTTGCCCATTGAATTTATGGGCTGTGATAGGAAGATGAGAGGTTTCCATTTGATGGAGGATGAAGATGATGAGATGATGATATCAGAAGTAGAGGAGGATGAGTTGGTAGCCATTCCAAAGACTGGACTGTATTTATTCATAAACTAGAAGAATGAATTGAGTAGGAGAAAAAAAATTGACTAAAGATGAAAACAATGGGATAGGATTAAACCTTCTCTGATATTATGAAGCTATTTGAAGACTAAAATATTAAGAAACACAGAATCAATTCATTCTATTGTTCTATATTTACAATGAAAGAAAGCATAAATAAATAGCCTACAGATGTGAGAAAATTTCGGAATAGTGCACTATCCACGGATGAAATTTCCCTTATATGGAAAGTGAATATATTACCTTGCTAGAGTTTACTCATAAATCAATTATAATAAATACTGTATTAATTTAGGAAGTGAATATACTACATTGCTAGAATTACTCATAAATCAATTATAATAGATGATGTACTAATTTAGGAAGTGAATATACTACTTTGCTAGAATTACTCCTAAATCAATTATAATAAATACTGTACTAATTTAGGGAAGTAAAAAGATGATGCTAAATATGGAGATGAATGGGCGACGTGGGCTTTATTTCCAACAAATTTATTAATAAAATATATGTTACAAAGATGAGAATGCTAAGGTAAAGGATAGGATGGGAGTGAGATAATTCATAGCAAGGTTGAAGCAACTCCAATTTAGAGAATGTTGTCGCAGATAGTTTAGAAATATCAAGTTATTGTTAGAAAATTTGAGTTTTAGAATTTTATCTTTGTTAAAAGAGAGTGAAAAGATAAAAAATAGTATCATAAGTGATTTTTTTTTTTTGAAACTATTGAAAACTTTATTACCAAGTCATAATGTTCACAATTCTATTTATTTGATATTTAATATATCTAAAATAATAAATCACTATGTTATTTTCTTTTAGTTATTATAGCTATAGTAATGAAAAACTATAGCTGAAAACTTGCGAACAACTCTTATAGCATAAAACTTGTGCAATGGATGATAAAATATTACAAAGATTGCGAACAACTCTTATAACAAAAGCTGAACTTTATATAGTAATATATATATATATAAGCATAAAACTTGTGCAATGGATGATAAAATATTACAAAGATTACGAACAACTCTTATAACAAAAGCTGAACTTAAGAAGAAGTGAGAGTTCAAAATAAGAGCAATGAAAATTTTAAATAACTGCAATGTATAATTTACCGAATATTTATTTGTTGCATACTTCTCCTCCACCTTGAAGGTGTATAACACATTATACATTCTATTCATTTTTGCACATAAAGCATGATATATCAATAAACTATAAAATAAACTTCTTTAGTATTGTTAACAAAACAATTCTGCATCTAGATCGATAACAAAAATAGATAGAGACGAGGAAATACTATGATCTATCCACATAGAAAAATGCAATACTTACATCATCATATACACAATTATATTCGTCACCAATTAAAAATTTTCATTCCTATTTTTTTTTTCTTACACATTGGTTCAAGCAAAAAGTAAATTGCATCAATCATATATTTACACAGAATCAATTCATTTTATTATTCTATATTTACTCAGAATCAATTCATTCTATCATATATATTGCCAAAATAGAAAGAAAAATATAGAGAAGACAAAGGAAAAGACAAACAACAGTGCTTAATATTTATAATTTGAAAGAATATCACTTGGCACCCAAATCTTACAATCAATCTTCAAGAATTTTTTTTTCCAAGGAGAGCATAGACAACAGTTGATGATGTTGATAATGAAAATTCCTAATTGTGCTTGCACTAGGTGCAATTGGAGAGAAGGTGGAAGGCTTATCGAGCAAGAGGCCATCCATGTCAAAGATTATGTGAGCGATTCAACGCTTAGGAGCTTTCGTTACCTCATTTGGCAATGGCAGATCTAATGAGTTAAAGAACCTTAGAAAAATGAATAAAGAAAAAACATCCTTTGAAGAAAGAAATAGCTTAAAGGAACGTTGTTCTCCAAGAAGAAAAAACTAAAGAAAAAAAAAAAAACTTACCTCAAATCAAGCGAACATTACCCTCAAAGCTTCCTTCAATTGCCAAGAAAACGGGATTCGGCGGAGGCAAAGAAAATCACAATGTAAAAAAAAAATACTATTACATTGGAATTCAATTTTGCGTTAATATATATAGAAACGGGAAAATCCCAATTGCACGAAGCCGATGCATCTGAGTGGAGCCGAGCGAGGAGAGGAAGTTCGGAGCGCCTTCTCCAGCAAAATACACGGAGCCGAGCATTTCTCCGGCAAAATTCAAGCAAGGGCTCGAACGTTTCGCTCGTTTCGACATAAAAACCCTAAAAAAATATTTATGAGAATAATTTTACTCTCTAATTTACTCAAAACATCATAGTCCATATTATTTGTTGCCAAACAGAAAATGTTAAATTTTCTATAAAATTATCAAACAACAGTAAAATAACTTGATTACACCGTAATCAGATTTCAAGGTAATCAAATTATTTTATACTCAAAATTCTCAAATTACCTCATATCAAACAACCTCTTATGAAAATTATTATGAACATGTTAGAAATTATGTGTAAGGGTGCAATAAGATTATGCAAAAAATATAAACTAGAAATAAAATAAATGTACAAAATAAGAAATAATGCAAACTAATTTATAGTAGCTCACATACTGTTAATTTTGTGCCAATTCTTTTTGAATGTGATCAAAGTAATTGCCACTCATCACTAAGTGTAAAAATTCTTCTAAACAAGATGATGGCGGAAATAAACTCATACACCCTCTTTTGTAAGCATCGTAAAAGATGCTAAGTTCTTAAAAAAAGAAGTTGAAATTGTATATTGCTTCAGCTATCCTCAAACTCTTATATTTAAAGAGTTCATAGAGTTAAATATCTAAGTAACTTTATAATTAATATATAGTACTTCCATAACTATGAAAGGACTGTAGTAAATGAACTTTAGTTAGTTTAAGAGTTATTTGATAGCTCTACATAGAATAGCTAATAATAATTATGAATTCGTTGTAATGGTTATCGTGTATGTCTCTCCAAAGAATTAGTGTGTGATCTTAATTATGAATTTTAAGTATCATAAAAGCTTTTTGATGGGGCTTGCATCATAATCAAGTTGTACTTAACAATACTGATGAAGTTCGCATCATGTGGAGGATTCTACAGTGGTTTCTACTGGCAAGTAGAGAGTGGGGTTTGATGTACACCATTTGTTCATCTCATCATAATATAGAAGAGGCTTATACTCTTACCAATGAAGACCATATGGATGATGATAAAGATGTAGAAGACATTGTTAATGAGCTTCTTGTTCATGAGTGCATTGTAAGAGATAGAACTCGTCATCAAACAGCCCCAAAGCTGACTTGGCTTAAAGACTACTTCACATACACACTTTTAGCATCAGAGGCTGATATTCCTTCTTATTATAAAGAAGCTATAATGAGTCTAAGAAAATCTTTTGGAAACAAGTCATTGATGAAGAGATTGAGTCTCTTCATAAGGACTCAGTGTAGAGATTGATGAAGCTCCCTCCAAGAAAGAAGGCTATCGGGTGTAAGTGGGGTTCTTGCAAAATAGAAATGATCACTTGGATTTGATGTGCGCTACAAGGCTAGATTGGTGGTAAAAGGCTTTGCTCATAAGAAATGAATTCATTAAGATGGGGCATTTTTTTCAGTCATTAAACACTCATCAATCTGTGTGAGCATCAGTATCACAATATAATTTACTATTGGAGCAACTCGAAGTGAAGATAATGTTCTTACATAAAGAACTTGAAGAAGAGATCTTCATGGTACAATCTCTAGGGTATGTTGAATCAAATCAAAAGGACTTAGTTTTCAAATTAGATAAGTTCATATATAGTTTGTATTAATCACCCATACAATGGCATCAAAAGTTTGATATGTTTATGTATGAGGAGTATACTCCTAGTCAAACTTGTTCATGAAAACTTGTGATAAATATCTATATCGAAAGTCTTTGAAGGGAGAAATAAAAATGTGAACTGTACAGGTAGAGTCGGCTAGCAGCTCATTGCGAAATAATGAGAGATCAAGCTTTTAAGGGGTAAAAAATTTAGAGGAAATACTCATTAAATTATAATGATAAATGAGAACAAGCTACTAACATGTAGTTTTAAGCTTCCTTTAACATATATATGATGATATCGGAGTCTCCTAGTGAGGCTTGTGGGTCCTAGGCCCAAAGAAAGAGATTTGGTCACAATGTGCTTACGATGAGATTTTTATTTCATTGATTTTGACATTGCTCATTTTCAGTTGAATATGCAACGCAAGTGGTAAATTTTGGAAATTTTTGCAAGTATTGATCAATCCCTTACATTTGATACAAAGTTTACTTGTATTAATCTTATTGTTCATTTTTATACCTTATATAGGATGTTATAATGTAACTCTTATTGAATATTCTACGTACTCATGGCTAGCTGACAAATTGATATGTTTTTATAGGGTTTGAGAACTAGTAGGAGAATAATCACTTTGGGTTTAAGCACAAAGACTTGAGCTTAAGAAGTGAGATGATGAATAAATGCATTAATGGGGCAAACTATGTAATGTAATAAATATTTTTTGCTTTCTGTGATTGATGATTTTGTTTGATAAATGAATGTGTCTTTTAATGGTATTTAATTGAACGTTGCTTGGAAATTTTCAACTTTGATTCTCAGACCATTACAAACTAGTAGTACATTGTGATAGTGAGAGTGCAATATTCTTGGCTATTAATCCTTTTTGCCATACTCGCACAAGAACATTGATTTGGGGCATCATTTTATTCAAGATATCATTAAAAATTGTGAAATTTTATTAAAGAAGTTTGGCATTAATTACAAGCCGACGAACATGCTAACTAAGATACTCACTGTTTAGAAGTTCACTCATAAAAAATGGTGAATATGGAGAAGCATAGCTAAGGCGTAGTGTTGGGTGAACTACGCACGACTTAATTTCTTTAAGATGATGATACATATGCAACCATGAGCGCAGTCGTTGCGCTTCAGTGTGTGTTTGTGTCACCTCTCATATAATACATATAAGAGTTGAGATGGAGCATTGACGAGTGTTTTTTTGAAGCCGGTCCGGCATGTGAGAAGAACCCGACGCAAATCGGTATTAAACCGATGTTTTCATGAGCGGGTGTTTTGTAATTGGCAACAAATTATCATTTCTTAACCGATGCCAATTTATCTTAAGTATTTTTAAATGCATAATTATACGTTTGTATTATTATTATCCCATTAATACAAACCTTTATGTAATGCACTCAATTTTTTTAGATTTCCCCTTTTTATTAGAAGTATCATTTGAATTCTAAAAACTTAATTTTCAGAAGAATTCGACTAAGTCTCTTTGTCCTTGCATAGCAAGCACGAGTTAACACAACCATTTTCTTACTTGAACAATTTCCATTCATCTCATATCATATGCATCGAATCATTTGGTTAGAGTGCATTTCTTTATCATTTTCATGATCACCTAAATCATCATAGTTTATATTGTTGCAGGCTCTCTGTTCTTTCCTTGAATTATGAAGTAAACTTTACTTTCCCATCTAAAAAGTGATATCATTGATGTGTGGTATCCAATGCTTTTGGGCCACTTGGCGCCCATAATTTAAAGGCCATTTTAAATTATTGGGGCCGTCCAATTGAAGTACAAGAACGTTTTAAAGAAGAAGCCCTGCTAATCCTCTGCAAGTATAAATACTCAAAGTAGACTCAATTCACACACAGCACAGGCCTGTATCAATAATATTATATCAGTGTCAATTAAGTCTCTTTTAATGGCTTCGGGAATCGCCAGCTGGGAAGAGGTGCAGAGGGCAGAGGCTTCTTCTAATTCGGTATGAGAGTAATTAAACCCTTGATTAATGTCCTTTTACTAACATAAATATGATTACCATAATCATTGTTTAATACAGGAAAAGAAAGTCCCTGAGGTGAGAAAAGAAGCCGAAAAGGAAAAAGAGAAGCTCGAAAGCCCCCATAACTCCGACTCAGACTCAAAGTCAAACAATGGCTCCGGAAATGACTCCGACAGTAGCTCTAAATCAGGCTCTCGTGTACATTTTCAGCTATTTATTTCTTTATTCGTTCAGTCATTCGTTGATTGAATAAAAGAGAAGGACAATAATCTTAGCTTGATCAACAGAGTAATTCCAAGACCAAAGCTTCGAGCAAGAAACAAAAGCAAAAGAAGAAAAGGGCAGTGAAGAAAGCAACAGAGGCAGGAGAAGCTGAGGACGACCTTGAATGCCATCACAGCAGCGATTCAAATGCCCATTCTGGCAATGATTCGGATAATAGCACAAAATCAAATTCCAGCTCCAAATCTGGCCCTAAATTGGTAAATTGTGATTATATATATGTATATCAAAGTCTTTCTTACACATAAAAATCATCACATCACACCTCCAAATATGTAATTCTCCCATTTGATTTTATTTCCTTTGAAAGATTTAGCATTGTTTTGGGCAGGAAAATGAGAATAAGAAGAAGGCTGATCTGGAGAATGATGAGAGCTCCGGCAAACAGAAGGAAGCTACTGTGGAGAAAAAGCTGACCGTAGATGTCGATAAAACTGAAGCAAGAGGTGAGAGCAATAGTAGTGAAAATATTGCTTCAGCAAGTGAGAAGGGGATGCTTGAAAGGATAATGGAGAAGCTTCCTGCTAAATAAGGGAATTTGAAACTAATGAAAAACTAAATGAAGTATGAAACGGCTTGTTGCTCGCACAACATGAGTTTATTTATTTAAATAAATGTGATTATCATATACGATTTTTCATGTTTGGTGATTTATGTCAATAAATGTCTGTGCTAATATATCAATGTAAATAAATCATGTGTGTATATATATATATATATATATATATATATATATATATATATATATAGATATACATATTTAATTAACTTGTTGAGCTAATAAAATTTGCATGCTTCTCCAACTTAGTTATAGCTATTGTTATCATTGCACAATTAACTAATATTAACCTTGGCTTATGACTGGTTTTGTGAAGAAGAAATTACCTACAAATGAGCCTTTGCCCTTAACTCTTCATGAGATAGGTTAAGCCTTGATTAACCATTAAGATGGTCAAAACCTATATAAAACCTTAGTATAAGTTGCTATTGTTCTTTTGGAATTACTATTTAGCCTATACAAAGGATGTGGCATAGAGGAGTGGACTTTTGTGATTAGATGATCTAAAGATCTAAAGTTAGAGGATGAAACTCTAATTTGAAATTTATTTGAGATCAACCTTTGAGAAACCAAATTATGAGCTTGGGAACCACTAAATTATTTCTTAGAAGTTGTTGTTAAGCTTTTGAATAAATAATTTTTTAATTCATTAGCTTTTTGAATTAGATATCATAAGATATAAAGTTTAGATCTTATTTAGATATGCCAAAATCATCTAAATCTTAAATCTTATGAAAATATGTGGATATATATATATATATATATATATATATATATATATATATATTATTTAATTAAAATGATCATTTTATAATAATATCACAAAATTGAGTATTATCATTGTCGCAAGTAAATATATAATTATAATAACCAATATCAGAATTTTCAATTCATCTTAATGAAAGAAAATGAAAATAAACTCAAAATCAAATAATTATATTACAAGTTCTTGTCCAAACCATGTCACTCCACAAATTAATGTTACATGTAGAATAATTACAAACTTTAATACGCATGACCTGAGCTAGCCTTGGTTTCACCACATTGGGCTTCCTTTTGCATACCAAACATCCTACATTTTTAGGCTTAATACATGAAAGGTGCATGTGAATTATATTCAATTATAGTGATTTAAGTACTCGAATATTAAAGTGATTTACAATAAAATATAGAAACAATGTAAATTATAAAATGCAAATGTGAAAGTAATGCAATGAATCATCTCTCCTAGCAAGAGAGAAAAAGTGTAGTAACATGTTGTAAGTGATTGACATATCATCATTGATTTCAACCAAATAGTTCAAAATCTTTTCTGGGTAATTATTAATAAATATAAGCAAAACTGAATAAAAATCTTATGACTGTTGAGCTTATCTTAGCGTACCGAATTGGTTTATAGTTCAAAATAAGAAAGAGTAAGCATTAAAAGTAAGCTATCATATTTTAATTATATTAGTTGCAAGAAGTTAAGACTTAGTTATTGAGGATTTAGTTCTTCAGTATATCTTACAAAGAAAATAAACATCCAAGATATAATTTGGGGAAAAAGTTAAAAAATTTTGCATCTTTTTGATAAAATGGTGCTAACTGGGTACTAAAATTAAGAGAGGGCCTAGATAGTTCTGACAAGTTTAAGATCAGATTGATTGAACCACCACAGTTAAAATCAATGAAGCTTCAAAATTTCAGCTCTCAAAATGGATTTTCTCTTAGATTTTGGATTTTAGAACCAAATGTATGCAATATGAAAGAGGATGAGTATTCTAAAAAGTTGTAGAGGGTGTGTTTTAAGGTGTGTCAATTATTATGACTTAATGTGGAGACCCGGTGCTGGGTTAGCAGAACCAATCCATTATCAGGCGCTCACACCCATTAAACGATTTTGAGTGCCTAAGTTTGAGCACGATAGTAGAAAACCCTGTTTGTGCTCACTTAGGTCCATCAAAAATTTGGAAAGAATCCCCATGGAAATGCGAACTGAAGGAACTTAAACTGATCAGGCTGAGGACGTAAAACCAAACGCTTCTTGGGAGACAACCCAAAAATAATACACTTTTCACATTCATTAACAATGTAGTACGAGCGTATATAATAATTTTTCCACATTCGTTTTACCATTCAAAAATACCAAAATAATAAAAAAGGCATTCAAATCTTACTTAATAATGTTTTACAAATTTTATATTACATACTAAGCAAAAATTTAACACTAAGAAAAATAAGCATTAAGTTTGCATCAAACTACTCCTCCATACTGCATTAACTCCTCAAATACTTGGTCCAAAGACCATTCATTATTTTACATTTTATATATAATAAAAATTTTATGATTTGAATCCCCAAAGTTATAGAATATTCTAAGTACCATTTGATAATATATGTTACTCATTTTCAAGGTTCAAATGCGTAAACAAAAGAAAAGCATAAATAGATTTGGAAGAAAAATGATATGATCAAAAATATATATTATTTTCCATAAATACAATATCATAGTTATGAATGCCATAAAAGCTTATTTATTATAATGCATATGTCTTTATAATGTGAAGAAGCAACTTTAACAAAGAAAGAAAAACCATAAAGTAGGAGTCAAATAAGCAGAATCAAGGGCCCCCTTAAAGGCTCTAGGGAACACCCAGAAGGGGAGGGAGGAGCCCGAGCCCGACCGAAACAACAGCAGGAGGGGGGACACGGGAAAGGGAGAGGGGGAAAGAGAAAAAAGAGAGGGACAAAAAGAAGAGAAGAAAAAAGAAGAGGAGAAGGGGAGAAGAAGAAGGAGAAAAAGAAGAGAGGGAGGATATAGCAGGAGTGAGAAAAAAGCAGGAAGCGAAACAGAGGAGGAGGGAAGACAAGGGAGCTGGGCGGGCGAGGGTGGCGCGGGGGTTTTGTGAAAAAGGAGGGGCGTGCGCGTCAGGGTGTTCTTTTAGTCTCTATTATTCTCTCTCTTTCTCACTTTTTCATTGTAAAAATAATAATAATAATAATAATAAGTACAATTAAATAAATGACATAATAACATAAATAATTAACTAAACTAAATATAACAATAATTATAATAATAATAAATAAATAAATGACATAAAAATAAGATAAATAAAAAAATTTAGTAATAATAATAATTGAGATAATTAAAGTGGCAAAAGAAAATGGTAATAAATAATTCGCAATAATGATAATAGTATTTGAAGTATAGATAAATTGCAATAATAAAATGACAATAGATAAATTGCAATAATAATAATAATAATAGTTATATTATTATGTAAATAAAAGAATAAGAATAAGAAAAATGAAAAAGCAGAAATTAAGTTAAGGAAAAACAAAATAAAAAAAAAACAGAAAAAAAAAGAATTTTTTTCCTCTTTCCCTCTCTCCTAATCGAACACTAAGGGGAACCCTTCCCATCATTGGCACATGTTGAGGAGGGCTTCGCCGACGGCCAAGGGCTGGGGTGGAGGTTGTCGGAGTTGGAGTAGGAGGAGGGAGATAGTTCAATGTGGAGAAATGAGGGGGTTTCAACCTACTTTTATAGAGGAGAGGGGAGGGAGCGGCAGTAGGCCAGGCCAGTCGGTCGGTCGACATGGGGAACACCGATGACCTTGTGGCACGAGAGAGAGGATTTGTGCGTTGCACGGATACTGGCGTTCGTGATCATATGCGTGCCCTAGGGCACACATGGGAGATGTGTGGGGGAAGGAAGGAGAGATAAAATTAATTTTATATAAATTAATTTTAATTAAAATTTTTGTATTCATCATTTGGTCTTCAAAATTAACAAAACTAGACCTATGGTGTATCTCGACAAGACGAACACATCCGTATAAAAATTTCTCAATTTAGAGGTATAGTTTATTTTATATTAATTTTTTAAGATTAAAATCTTAAGAAGTGATTATAATCAATTCAGAGCTCCAAATTTAACAAAACTTTTAATATAACATTTTTCTAATATTTTTAATTCAGCGACGCTAAAATTACTTGTAATGCCCCGTCCCTCCACAGCGCTCAACAAAACAGTATTGGCGGCGGAACGAGTTATTACTTGAAAGAAGTAACCCATTCCGACTCATTATTAGCCCATCACTAAGATGAATTAATATGAATCCAATGAGTTATCTCTCTTACGCTTACAATAGTTGTTAGGCCTAATCCTTAAGACAGGTAAAGTACCCTTATCTTAAGTATAAATTAATATTATTCATACACATTGGCCTTAAAATGAGTAAAGGTAGATTGCCATAGTATATGAATAAGACTTGAGTATTTATACTGATCACATTATAATATTAAGTATAAGATAGTATATAAATCAAAGTGTGGAAGCATAAGCATCCATTCATAACATTCATCATAAAAACTAGGTAAATATTTGTCTCAGAAAAGAAAGATAAATACATACATAGTTAATTATTACAAATGATAAACCCAACAAATATAGTTAATTTAGTGTTAATTGATATGCTTTCCTTAAGTTTAGTGTAATTTGATGTGTGTTTCAGCGGCATTTCAGGACAAAAGAGCTTAATTTAATGTCAAGGAAGAATCTGGAACAAGAAAAACGCTACAGTGCGCCCCAGCGCACTGTGGCGGATTGAACCCAAGAAGTCCGCAGCCCTTCAAACAGAAAGCTCAACATTATAGCGCACCACTATAGATCCAGACAGAGAGCTTGGCGCTATAGCGCGCTGCGACAGATTTAAACTGAGAACTTGACGCTACAGTGCGTTGTAGCGTGATTCAACAATTTATTACAGAGTGCCTGGCACTATCGCGCACTATAGCACGCCATAGCGCTCTCAAACAAAAAGTTAAGCGCCACAACGTGCCGCGCGCATATCCAACAGAGAGCAAAGCGCTATAGCGCGCTCTAGACAGAACGCATGGCGCTCTAGCGCGTTATAGCGCCCAATCAACAGAAGGCTCGACACTACAGCACGTCGTAGCGTGGACCCACTGAGGGCTTGGCGCTATAGCGCGCCGTAGCGCCTGCATAGTTTTTTGGATACTTTGCCATTTTCAAATCAGAATTGGGGAGTTAAATGAACTTAAAATCTTCCCTTTCCCACAATAGGAATTATATGACAAATTAACTAAAATCACAATTTCTAAAGGAATAAAAGCATAAAGCATAAATGAAGTTCAATTTTCAAAAGAAGAAATAGGGTGACTATAAATGTTGAGAGAGTTTTATCAAGGGATGGATATAAAAGCAAGATTTAAGAGTGAAGAGGGGTTTCGATTTTTTTATCAAAAGCTCTTGGACACAGAAGCTACTGTAAGAATAAATAGATGAGAGTCCCTTGCCCTAAGGAAGAGGGAAGCTGTAGCCAAGGAAGATGGTGAAGTACATTGAACAAGGAACGATAGGAGATTTAAGGAAGAGAGATCCAGATGAACACGACAACTTTTACCTAAATATTGTACTCTTTCTTCACTCCCTTGATTTCTTGTAAAAGTCATGCAAAAGTTTATTTTCTCTTGTTGCCACCTTTGTGTTTTTGATTTAATGGCAGCCTAAACCCTTCTTAGAGAGAGTTGGGCATATGCATGTAAGTTAAGGATGCAACACTCTGTACTTCAATATCAATGAATATCATTTAGTTATTTTTTTGATTGAATGTTTGTGAATAAATGAATTGGAAAAGCATGTTTTGTAATGAAGAAATCTAAGCAAAAATAATTTATTAACAAAAAAAATCATAGAGCTCATTAATCACTTAAAAGTAAGGTTGTGCATGCTTGAGTGTTGACGTCGCGAATGTCTGTGATAACATTCATTGTGTGAAAACAGCCCATGTACAACCTTAGACCTAAGTTGATCAATCGAGCTACGGAAACTATTAACATTCTCTAAGCTTCATTGCTCACCCTTAGCTTATGCGAGGTAATTGTGCATGTTAAGTATAGAGCTATGTGACAAGCTCTTTAAGCATCGTAGCACATGACCTTAGCTAAGCTAAGAAGTTGATGTGTGTGAGCGAAGAGCCACTAATTAAGCCCCATGGCTCATTCTAAGTTCATGTGATGATTTAGAGCATTGAGTGCTATGGGTGATGTGACATAAACCCATTTAGTCTAGTGGCTCATCTCTTTAGCTAAACCTAGAGTTGATACATGTGAGCCATTTATGAAATCAAGTTCATATCATGCACAACCAAAACTACATATATCATAACTTAGACGTAAGCAATGAACTTAATCTGTATTGATCACATGAAGGTCTACGTGCCGAGATTGAACCTTTTTGTGTTCATCTCTGAGCATTGGGCAAGACTTAGCACATTTATAGGAATCCTTGAGACTAAGTTTCTTGATTATTAATTAATAAGCAAATCCAATTTATTTATCATTAAATTGAGAAGAAAAGTACATACATAAACTCTTACTGAATTGCATGCTAAATCCCAACTCTCCCTATTTTCTCCAAAAGTAGTTTCAAACTCAAGAAACTTTGACTTTGTTAAATCAAGACCAAAATCATCAACCATTTGAGCACTTAAATATTTGCAAAATTAAGCACACTCTAGTAACTGAAAGAACAACATTCCCAGAGAACAATAAATTTCAGGATCTAATAATAATTTTTCAGGTTTTGTTAATTAAGTATTTGAACATCTACTTGAGTATAAAGAAAGAGCTAGAATTTTAAGAAGTGAGCTAAAGAGAATATTTATTTGAATCTTCTATTATAATAATAAAGTTTTGTAATTCATATGTGTATAACTTTGTATGAATAATTATGAACTTATATTTATCTACTTTCATTACTGTCATGTATGTTTTTTTTAAAGTATGAATTATTAATTGGAAATTCTCGACCCGATTGCCTGGCTATCACAGATTAGTATCAGAGCTGAGTTTGAGAAAATCTAATGAATAATTCAACGGAGCCAATAATATAAATAAAAATTTTAGCGGGGTAAAATTTCAAGTTTGAGAGCATAGTAATAGTAAAATTATTAATAATTTGACTATTTTCTTAGGATATAGAGAGTCACAATCAAAATAATAATAACATATCCTAAGATGATGGAGTTCATCAAAACACACCTAGCAACAATGAAACTGTCTCATCAAATGTCGATGTTATTTATCCTTTCGATAATAATGGAGCGAACCAGATGCTACAATTCATGAACATGATGGGATATTTTATGAGTAGACAACATCTTCAAAGTCCAGCATCTATATTAACTCATCATAAAGTAGTGAATGGAGATATGCAAGTATTTCTCAAACTATAATCACCTAGATTTAGTGGGAAAGCAACTCCTTATCAAGCAGAAGAGTGGATCCAAGGGATTGAGAAGGAGTTTAGATGTGCCAAAAGCTATGAAGATCAGAAAGTGGCTTTAGCAACTTACTCACGAAAGCTGCAGAGAAATGGTGGAAGACTGCCAAAATTATCACTTTCAAGGCAAGGCAGAAGAAGATATATCATGGAGCGATTTAGTTGAAGACTTCATCAATAAGTTTGTACCACAGTCTGTTAGACATACAATGAGGAAATAACTTCTAAACTTAAACAAGGTAGCCACACTGTGATCGAATATGAAGAAAAATTTATTCAATTGGCAAGTTTTGCATTAGAAATTGTGACTACCAAAGATGTCAGATGCCATTTATTTCTTAATAGACTGAGAAATAATTATCAACACATTTTGACACCCATACAGACATCAAATTTTGCACAACTTGTGGAGAAGGCAAAACTTATAGAAGCCTAGAAAGTACAATATTTTTCAAGATTTGCAAAGAGGCCAGCATTTCCTTCTCATTTTCCACCAAAGCGGTAACAATTTTTAAAACCTTAAGGAAGACTCCACAATATTTAGAAACCCTGCTAGAGCAAATCCCACTTGCAAGTTCTGTGGAAGATCATACAGTACAGATAAATGTTTTACCGATGTAGGTCAGTGCCATCGATGTGGGAGGACTAATCATCCAATAAAGTTATGTCGTGCTACTTATACAATAGATGTGCACCAGATTCCGAACCAAGGTAAAGAAGTAATAGAAACTCGAGGTAGGCTACAATTGAACAAAGGAAGTAATGCAACATCCTCTAGTGGTTCAAGGAACCCTCCAGCCTAAGCCATAATATATTAGTTGAACTCAAGATGAGATAAGAGATGAGCCTGATGTGGTTATAGATACTATTCTACCATTTCAACATCCTTGTCCAATTCTTTTTGATTCCGGAGCTACGCATTCATTTATCACATCAAAATTGGTCGAAAATATTCATTACCAATTGAATGACTTTTAGCAACACTTAAAGTTATTAGTTTTATAAAAGCTCTTATGAGATCAAACTTATTTCAAGAGATTTGATATATTTTATTATATTTCAAGAGATTTCAACAAATTTACGTTTTATTGTATTATTAGATTGGACTCTTGATATATTTATGAATTTCGCGAATTTTCCGAATCCATCGCTGAATTTCCTTATCTAGGGATGAAAAAAATTATTCAAATTTTTTTTTTGCTTCTACTTTTACAACTTAACTCTTTTCTTTAGTTTTGCAAGATTTGAGTTCATATAAGAAGATTTGGATTTATGTTTAATCCTTCAATTTCTTTCGTCTTGCAACTAAACAAGCTCTCCGAATTCTTAATCAAATTTTCTTATCTAGATATGAAAAAAAGATTAATTTTATTTAAAATTTTCAATTTGCTTTTATTTTTAATCTATTGTTACATTCAAATTATGTACATATGACAATCACAATATCATAAGAATGAAAAATATGCTGCAATCATTTTACGCAACATTAGCACTTTTTATAATTACCATTATAATATTCAGATATGACCCATGAAAGCCTAGTTTTCAATAGTAAATTTACAGACGGCGTTGCCTATCAATGATGATTTGGACGCCATTACTCTTCGTTCTATCCACAGCCTTTGCTATAGCTGTTGTTTCTGTTGTTGCTGCCGTGATCTCTGGTCGGCGAAGGCATCAACGGGCTGTCGGTTTCTTTCATCCGTACACCCTTGATGGAGGAGGAGGGAGAGCGTGTGCTTTGGTGCGCCATGAGAGCAATACAAGATGAAAATCCTGATTTTGATTGCATGATCTACAGTGGTGACGACACATCGCCGGAAAGCCTTGCTGCCAGGGCAGTTGACCGATTTGGAGTTCGCCTCCTTCACCTGCCTAAGGTTCTCCGTTCTGCTTACTAATTTCTGAAGCAGTTTCAAATGTTATGAACTTATGGGCTTTGTTATGTATGATCATGTGGTTTGAACCTCTTAAAAGCAATTCAACTAAATCCCAAGTTTCATTATTATTGTTTCAGTTATAAGAACTTCAAAAATTAATTTTATTTGGAGATCCTTCTTGGTGACAGAAAACATATTTTTTATTTGATGATTATTTTCTTCCTCTTATTTTGTGTAAAATGTAAACTGGGTCTGTTTGGTTCACAATTATTTGCTAGGAGGCTAATTTAAATGCACTTCCAATGTGGCTTAAGCTTACTTTTTAAAATGACATTCCCTTCCCCGTATTTATTTCAACTACCTGTAATAATTTAACATTTATTTAACCAAACATTTAATTTTACTTTGCTGGTAACTTATGCTTTAGCTGACTCCATCTAGTGGGATTAAGGCCTGGTATTGCTACTGTTGTTGTTGGTAACTTTAGCTCACAACCTAACAGCATTCAGGACAACTTTAACATGGTGATCAAGACTCTTTGTGTGCTTTTTGGCTTCTTTTCCTTATTTATTTTGCTTGGTTATTTTGGTGTTGCCTTAAGTTTCCCATTGCCAAGTCCCAAGCCTTGGATGTGGAAGGAGGAGGGTTCATTAGGTACAACAGCTAGCGTAAAATTTTGTTGAATTTTATTAAGGCAAGAATGCTTTAAATAATTGTGCTAGAGCTAGGGCGTCCCTTGGAAGCGATGGATTGCATTTTTTGAATGTAATGCAAAGTGTGCAAAGCCTGCTACATCGGTGTCTGAGTGTAGTGTTAAATAAGCAATGTTTCCCATATTGAATGAATGTGGATAAAGAAGCTAGTCTTTGATTCTAAATTAAGATTATGTAGTTCTAATATTGGCACTTTCATTGACAAGCTTTTTAAGTTAGTTGGTATTATGATAAATAGGAGAATTTGTATATTATGCCTTTAAGAAACTAATTAAGTGTGAAATAAAGCAAAATAATGGTGCATCATTTTGTATAAGATTTTAAAGAATAATATTGTGGTAATTAAGAGGTTGAGAGGTAATTATATATTTAAAACTTATGATTAATAGAATAAATTCTAATATTACAAGTGTTTATGCTCCTCAAATAAGATTGAATATATGTATAAAATAAATAATTTAACATTATTTGGATAAGTTTGTTTATGAAGACTTCCAAAGGAGATATTTTTATAGAAGAAAATTTTTAATGGACATGTTGTAAGGGTAATTAAATATTTTAATAGTATTCTTGGTGATTTTGGTTTTGGAGAGATTTATGGAGATGGAATAATGATTTTAGAGTTTGTTTTAGCTTATGATCTTATGATAGCTAACATTTATTTTAAGAAAATAGAGGAGCATATTATCATTTATAAAAATGGGATTTTAAAATTTAGATTGATTATTTTCTCTTAAAGAAGAAAATGAGTAGTTTTTTTTGTAAGTATTGTAAGATTATTATTAGTGATTGTTTGAAAATCAAACATCATTTATAGGTTTTGGATTTGAAAATAAATTGTAATAAAAAATATTAAATCTAAAATATATTATAAAATTAGATTGTGAAATTTAAAAAAGAGTAATATACGTATTTTTGAGTAAAATTTTAAAATTTGAATAATGGGAATTTGAGTGCGAAATCAATTTATGTGGAATTCAGTTGCTAATTGTATTCACAATATAATAAAGAGTTTATTTGGTGAATCAAAATGAAGAATGCCCAATCCAAAAGATGCATGGTAGTGGAAATAAGATGTTTAAAATAATATTAAAGATAAAAAAGGTGTGCTATAAAGAATGCTTTAAATGTAAGACTAATGAGAAATGGAAAAATACAAACTAGTTTATCGTGAATTCGAAGTACTAGCTCATAAGTATAAGAGTGCAATATTCGAGAGTTTACTTAATAAATTAGAAACTCTTGAGGGAGAGATATACATTTATAAGCTAGCTAAATTAAGATATAAATAATCAAATTTTGACTCATGTTAAATATATCAAAGAGGATAAAAAAGTTTTTTAGGGATAATGATATTCAATATAAATGATGAATTATTTTACTAAATTTTTTAATGATTGTTGTACCAATACAATTGATATAAATGAGTTTAATGATTATAAAAATAATCCCAATTACATCATTTTCCTTGTTAACAAAGTTAAGATTTGAAATATTTTAATGATGATGAAGAACGAAAAAAGCAGTAGGATCATAGGTCATCTTTTTTTATGTATGGAAATATTTGGATGAGGAAGGAATTTCTTAGCTTGACAAGTTATTTAATATTATTTGGAAGACTAAAAAGATACAAATGAGTGGAGAAAGAGTGTTGTTATACCTAGTTACAAGAATAAAGATAATTCTCAAAATATGCTAATTATAGAGAAATCAAGTTAATGTGTCATACATTGAAATCTTGGAGAGAGTAATTGAAGAATGATTACGAAAGATACTTGTATTTCTCAAAATTAATTTGGTTAGGTAGATCTACCATAGAAGCCATATATATTAAGAGATTTAATGGAAAAATTTAGAGAAAAAAAAAAGATCTTAATTTTATTTTTATTTATCTTAAAAAGGATTATGATAGAGTACCAAAAGAAGTTTATTGGAGAGATTTGGAGAGAAGAGATTTGTGTTGCCTATATTGATGTTATTAGAGATATGTATAATAGGATTGTAACATGTGTTTGATCGCAAGGTGGCTTGTCTAATGAATATTTTGTTACTATTGGGTTACATTAACGCTCAACTCTTGATCACATTCAAGAGGAGATTCTTTGTTACTTGTTTTTTAGATGATATTCTTTTAATTGATAAGGCGTGGGATGGAGTTAAAGAAAAACTTGAGTTATGAAGAATTACTTTAGAATTTAAAGGTTTTCACCTTAATAGATCTAAAATAGAATATATAGAGTATTAGTTCAATTATATTATAAGCTATAGTCATGAGGACATAACTATTGAGAACCATGCGATCAAGAAGAACGAAAGGTTAAAGTACCTTGGTTCAATAGTTCAAAATTATGGCGAAGTAGAGAGTGATGTAATTGCATGATTATGGATGGATTTGATTCGAGTTCGACTGAGTCAGGTCAGACTCAAACTCAAAATTTTCAAGTTGAGTTTGACTTGAACTCGATTCGAGTCTATTTTAACTCAAAACATTTCGAGTTCGATTTGACTCGAACTTGATTTGAGTCAAACTCGAAATATAATAAAACACCTTATAATATTTACTGAAAAACATTTTGTGACCGCTAGTATTGATGTCTTTGTTTCATTCAAGGGACACGGGTTCGATCCTTGCGATGACCAAATTTGTGCTTTACTTAAAAAAAGATTTTATTATAAATAACGCTCATTTTCATTTATTGGGTGTTGAAACCGAGATCTGAGGGAGGAGAAGAACTTTACCACCTACGATGCTAACCCGTTCAAAAATTTAGTCTCGAGTTCGATTCAACTCAAAATTCAAGCAAATTTTGAGCAAGTTTCAAGTTTCGGGTTAAATTATCAGCCCTAAATAGGATCCAAGTTAGTTGGATGAAATGGAAGGTCACTTCTGGAGTGTTGTGCGATCTAAAATCACATTAAAAAATTAAAGGAAATTTTTTAGAGCAGTTATACGATCAATTATGTTATATATGGTTGAATGCTGGCTAACAAAGAATAAACATACTAATAAAATAAGCGTTACAGAGATGAGGATACTTAGGTGGATGAGTGGGTATACCCGTATGGATAGAATGAGAAATGAGTATATCAAGGTTGGAGTGACTCCAATAGTGGGTAAGATTAGAGAATGCCACCTTAGATGGTTCAAGCATATTAAGCGTAGACCATGCAATGCCTATGAATTTTGCCAGTATTAAAAGAGGAAGAGTAAGACCAAAAAAGATGTGGGAAGAAACTCTTAGGAAGGAACTTTTCTATTTGAAACCTAGGGATGGGCTTCTATTTGATCATGCGAAATAAAGGATTTTTGTAGTCGACCCTACCTAGCTGGATTAATGCTTGGTGTTTGTTGTTGTTGTTATTTTGGTGCTGCTTTCCTGTGAGGTTGTCTCTCAAAACCAGTTTCACTTCTTATTGTTGGATTCATCTGATATCCCGCCTTCCGTAGCTTATTCATCTCCATTTATTTCCAAGTTAAGCTCTCTTCCATACAAGCATTTCAATCTGGAGATTTTACATGCTACGGAGATTCATTTAACTTAAAGGATTTAGCATAAGGTATATGCACGGATTTTATTTCTATGATATTCATGTAGTTTAGTAAAACAGGTGAATTGGAGAGGCAACATTTCAGGCACACAAGAAACGTAGCAGTTAATTTACATAACCTCACGAGCCTCACACCACTAGTGCAGTTACACAGCTTTGTTGATCGTCACTTCAAGTCTTCCACCCCTAATATCGTTACAAAGCTTTGTTGATTGTCCTTGGCATTCTCTAGTAAAATCTCTTTGGTTATCAGCCTCCTCAGTATTAGAGTTTTTGCATCAAGTCCATACTTCATTAATTTGCTCCTCAAAAGCCTCAAACCTTCTTATAGTGGTACGTTGGAAGGTAACCACCAAAAGTTGGCGCAATTACCTAAGCTTGACCAGCAACTTTTTACATGTGGCAAAATCCTATGTTGTCTGTTAATTCAAAAAATTTGCAGAAGAGTTTTGGTGACTAAAATTACTAAGAATGTGATTGAGAAAGAAGTTACCTAGCATGCCCGACTTACTCAATTAGAAGCCTCACAGGGTGACAATGAAGGATAGAAAACATTTGAGACTGTATGAAGTAAAATAATTAAAAAAAAACGTACGAGGTAAATACAATGCAATTTTATGATTGTTCAGCGATGATTTTATATACATCCCTGTAGTGTATAACATTAGATTGTATTTTCGCTAGATTAAAGGTATAAAGATTTTGAGATAGAAATAGATTAAAACATCTAGTGGAGAAGAAAAATGGAGGAAATTGGAAAATGACAACACTCAAGTCCCTCTGTAGTGGCAGACCAAATGGGTGAAGGGGCTAACTGATGGGAGAAAGATACCACTGTGGAGACTTGGGGAGAGCTGTGATGTCTTTTACATAGAAGAGCAGAGATTACTATTCCTTGAAATCTCGATCTAGGGAATATAGACTTAGAAGTGCAAAGATGGCTGATGATGTGGAAATTCTGTTGTCAAATGTGGTGGTGTGGGAGACGACATTGTTGTCAACTAGGTGACTGAATTGAGTTGGAGTTGGCTATGGTTGGCAATGAACGTGTTTGGAATAGGCTATGATTAGTGAATTGTGGATGATGTAGATGCTGGAGCTTGATCTCTGTAGAAATGTCGGGAAATATCTTATCTTATGTAATTGCTTTACATATGATGAGATTTGAGCAATCAGCTATGCTGTGCTAGGGTCCTTTTGGTTCTGGTTGAGGATAAGGACATAGGCCAATTTGTTGGGTGAGCCATACCATCTCGGATTCAGATGAGAATCCTTTCGAGCAAAACAATTATTGGGCAATTGGTGAAGTTGTGGAATACTAGTAGAGATGCTATAGTACTCTTTGGCAGCAACCAAAGGTTGACTGAGGACGTTATATGAACTTGACAATATTTGAATCCTATTTGGGCACTGTGCCAGAGATTACAGCTGATTTGATATGTGGGCACTTGTGATTGATTGACCGAAAATTGCGATTAACTTTCCTCTCCTCTAATTTTCATTACTGCTGTTGTGCCAATGTAGTGCCACATACTGCCAACTGAGATATTAATCATTACAAAACCATACATCACCTTTTACCGTCCTGCACACTATTGCTGGGCTTAGCCATGTCCGATCGGCTAAATTACAGTGATGTAGTTCATCCTATTTTTGTAAAGACAGTAGGCCTAACATTGTAAATGGCAAGCTTTTTCAGCCTAATGCCAGCCAGGTCTAATTCCTATATTCATAGTAAAAGCCTGACTAGCGAACCCTTCAAGCCATTTCGTATTTAGAAATTCCCAGTGTAGCCCTGAACCCACCTGGTCCTTGCTTATCAGCCAAATTCGTCAGTGCAAACTGAATATCTAAAGCTTACCTAGTGAAGTTCTTCATCCTGACAGTTTAGGCTTGTGCATTGAAGAGCTGAGTACGCAGTGGCATTTAAACAAGATAGTATTTCTGTCAAAGGTTTTGGAAAAAAATTAGAATCTAACTTGATTATTTCTGACTAGTATGCAAAAATGAATTAAATTAGACTTAACATCACATCAAACACATAATAGGTGGAATATCAATGAAGGGTTGATTGGTTGGCCCAGCTAATTGTAATGAGGCATAATGCTGGTGATTTTTTATTTCTTTATGTGCAACTGTGTATATGACATTTTTAATGGTTTCAGTGCTTGGCATATATAGCTGGTGAGATTAGCTGGTTGTAATTTATTTGAGTGAAAGCAGTTGGCAAGGTTTTTCTATTGTCATATAGGATTATATTTTCTTGGAGCTACATTTTTTTGTCTTGGGATATTTCTTTTTCTTATAATTTATTCCACTGTTGGGTTCCTTTCTTTACATTTGAGGTTCTTAGTTTGGTCCAGTCTCGTGCCACCACTATGATAAAAATCTATTGATACCTTCTTTTATAATTTTTTTTCTTAATTGCCAGATTTTTTGACCATTTTATACCTATAGAAGAAAGTAAACGCTGCAAGTTTTCCAATAAATAGTTCAAAATTTATGCCATTGTCATTTTTTCTCATTCATCTGAGTCGAGTTCCTTGTAATTGTTGACTATTCATTTAGGTGGTTCGTTTGTACAAAAGGAAGTGGGTGGATGAGAAATCTTATCCCCGTTTTACTATGATTGGGCAAAGCCTTGGTTCTATTTACCTCGCTTGGGAGGCCTTGAATAAATTTACACCTCAATTTTATTTTGACACTAGCGGATATGCTTTTACTTATCCGCTTGCTCGTCTTTTTGGTTGCAAAGTTATTTGCTATACTCATTATCCAACAATCAGCTCCGATATGGTTTCTCGTGTCCGCCAACGTGCTTCAATGTATAACAATGATACTCATGTTGCCAAAAGGTATGTTAGCTTGTTAATATGCTGCTAGCTATTCTCTAATTAAAATTGAGGCCATTTTTGGAAATTATGTCTGTTATTTTAAACATGTATTTATTTTACTTGTGCAACATTGTGTTTTTTTATTTCCAAATCCCAACACCCAAAACTTTGACATTTACAAAACTAGCACTTGTTCTCTTTGTATGTAATCTCTTTCTATTAAATGATTAAAAAATGACTTAAGTAGGGTGTTAGCTTTGATAAGATAGGTGCTTAGGGCTGGATTTTTCATATTTTTAATGTAGATTATAAAGATTTTAATTACTATCCAAATGAGTTCCTGTTTATATATATATATATATATATATATATATAATATATATATTGTCACCACTTAATATTATTGATGCTAAATATTATTTTTGAAACTAGCTGTAGTAATTGTAGATCGTTCATTGTTTTATAGGTGGGTGTAATACAAAGCATTTTACTTGTCATGGGACAGAATGTAAACCTTAAGCATGGGACAGGCCTTAGTTTTCATATGACAAATTAAATGACAAGTTTATTGTGTGCAATAAAAATTCACACTGTATTAGGGTGTCTGTAAGCACATAAAACAAGTATTTTATGCACAAATTAAATTAAATTAAATTAACAATTAATTACTGAGAAAACTTTTATATATGTAAAATTGATTAAAATAACTTGGAATAAAACAGATCATAATCCTTTTGAACTAGAGAAAATTTATATTAGCAATGGGGAGCTAACCCTGATTGACGGGTGTAAGCTCAGAGACTTGGGTGCTTTACCAACGGGGACAAACACCCTACCCAAAAGCCTATGTCAAATTATGAATGTTAGTTAAAAAATGCCTTTCCAAATGCCTGTATCATTTAATATTTATCTTAGGAGGTGGACATTTGCAGTGGATCACTCGCTTTACATGCTTTATGAGCTCTTTTTGAATGAATTTTTGAACCCATTTATTTTATACTTCTGAAGATAGCTCTCAGCTTATACAGTTTTTTTGGGCAGCATTTGGCTATCTCACTGTAAGGTTGTATACTACATTCTCTTTAGTTGGCTGTATGGCCTTGCGGGATCCTGCACACATCTTGTTATGGTGAATTCGTCTTGGACACGATCTCACATTGAGATGATATGGAAGATTCCTGGACGTATTAAGAGGGTGTACCCTCCTTGTGATACTTCGGCTCTTCAAGTATTAGCTTTTGGCTTTTATTTATTTATATTTTTGGACTAACAATGCAATTGTTCTTATCCTGAATTGACTTAGATGTAAGTTGCTCTTTGATATGTTATTTTCAAAATATTCACTACACCTTGAAATGAACAGCAGTGCCAAACATACTGACATGAGCAAATGAAATGTTAAGTATTTTTTGCTGTTAAAATCTGTATCTTATCATACCAAAACATTTTGATTCTTAAAATCTGTATACATTTTGATTCTTAAAATCTGTTTAAATTTGCTGTTAAAATCTGTTTTGGTAATAAAATCTGTTTTAAGTTAATATACAGATTTTAAGAATCAAAATGTTTTGGTATAAAAATCATACCAAAACATTTTGTTAATATACAGATTTTAACAGCAAATTTAGTTCTTACCAAAACATTTGACTCTATATTAACAACTAAATTTTGATTCTTAAAATCTGTATTTTATCATACATATTCGAAGTTATCTCCCCTCAAAATGGTACAAGAGTGTTATTATTTTTAATATTAATAAAAGTTATGAAGTAATTTTGTAATTATAAAATGTGAGTGTTGGATATATAATTTTAGAAGATTCTTGTGAGAACATATATACTTGTAAATATTAATTTTCCTATTCCAGCTTTTCATGAGCATTATACAATCGAGTAGAGTGTTGTGTTTTGTTAACGAGCTCAAAGTTTATGCTCAGGTTTGGTTTGTTTTTATAACGTCAGTCCACCAAATACTAACAAATGATGTGCTTTTTAGGCTGTCATAGAAATGAAGTTGATTTATTGATATATCGGTGGTGTAGGTGATTATATTTTGGAGCATGTTTGATTTTGCATGTCCTAGACAATGAAATTTCATTTAGCTTTTTATTTTCATGTAAGGTTTTTGCGTAATTGCATAGGTATTACCCCTGAAAAGACCTGCTGAGCCACCTATCCTGATTTCTGTTGCCCAGTTTCGCCCAGAAAAGGTTCATTGATGACATTAACATTTTATAGATGCATTGAATTTTCATGGCCCTCTTTTAACTAATTGTCCATATATATCGCTTCTGTTTTTTATTTTTTTGACAGGCTCATGGTCTTCAACTCGAATCATTTGCACTTGCTCTGGTTAGGCTTGGGACAGACATGATTAAACCAAAGCTGCTTTTCGTTGGCAGCTGCCGGAATGAAGAAGACCATGAAAGATTGCAAAAATTGAAAAATAGAGTATCTGAGCTTAAAATGGATAAGAATGTGGAATTTCACAAGGATGTCAAGTACAGGTTTGAGCTGCATATGTATTCAGTTTTACACATCTAGTTCATATATATAAATATATATATATATATATATATATATATATATATATATATATATATATATATTAACTTCATAAACAATTGGAAGATGAGAAGTATGACTATACGATGACATTTACTGATCAGAATTGTTTGAAAAGGGATTTACTCACTCAACATGTTACTGTATTGGCCTCATATTGAACTTGTATTGGCTTGGAGAACTTGTTGGCCTCAACTTTTCTAATGATTAAGTTTACTTAGCGACTTACAAGGCTAATTCTGTGCTTCTTCTTTGTCAACTTGAAACTTAGTTGATGCTTGTCTTGCTGACATAGATCTAACTTAAATTGGATTATCTAAGATTTCAATGATTTTAACTATTATTTCGTTGAGCTTGGTTCTGTTAGTTGGGTAATGCTCAAATCAATTAATGGATGGAGTTGCTATCTCTTAAAACTTTATTTTTCTGGCTTTTCGATTTCATAAATCTACAACTTTTGTATTTTATGTTATCTTCTATGTGTAAACTGTCTAATTCCAGAAGTTTAATATATATTTTCAAGTATAGCACCTAAAGTTTGAAATTAGCAAGTTAATAACAAATGCTTGGTGAAAGGGAAGAACATGGCATGTAACGACTTCGTTTTATTTGTCCTTCCATAGGATTAACCGCAATCTGCTACTTTTTGTCTTATATATATATATATACATATATTATTATAAAATATAAAAAATATTATGCATACCTAATTACTAGTCCTCAAATAAAGAGCAAGTTTACCTCAAAAAAGAATGATGGGTTTGATGCTAATCCGATCTGTTGAAGAGGTGGGGTTTTCCAAAGCATCATGAAACAATTTGGGAGCCCCCACTCTTTTCGGAGATGCAGATCAGGTGGGGGGTTCTCCCCCTGAGACTCCGATCTAGCAGCCATTCGCTGGATTTAGCACTCAATCAATTCATCGAGCCAAAGCACAGTGTGCGATCTTAGGGTTTTCACCAAGTACTTTTGGGACGCATTCGCTCGGGGGTGCCATAATGTGAGTGTGTGTGTACGTACATGTACACACACATGACTAGTTTTGTGACCATTATTAGGTCAAATATGATAAATTGATAACTTAATTTGAATCTGTTCGAATTCATGTCATTTATAAAAGAATCAAACATTTGTGATGGCTTAGTCTTAATATAAGATATACCTTAACCTGAAGTCTGGCATAGCTTGTCTAAGCTTTCTAAATCTCAGATTGGACTCACCGCTTATTTTGTTGCTTGAAGTTAGAAAGTTGTCTCTAAGAGAATATCAGATTAATTTATTGAACCTTATGATTTGGTTTAATAAAGTTAGGAAACCATGAATTTTCTGCTCTATAGATACCTTCATGTTTAATAGTGTTGACTTCATTCGCCCACAAGAAATAAGCAAAAGTAATCATTTTCATCGATGTTCAAGATCATTCTGCTCATCTACATGCAACAAAATGAATCCCAAGATATGGGGTCAACCTGGGATTCTAATGGTAGACTAGTGTCAGTCTAATCTAAACACAAACCTTTGAATTCTGTTCTGATGAAATTCAATAAATTATGTATCATAATCTCTAGTTGAAAATTTGATTATATTTGAAGAACTAGGTATTTTGGGTATATTTTTATTTAAGGAGTCCATTACCATCATATCCAGCTTAATCAGTCATCTGATTTTTCTAACAAGAACTTTGACATGGCTGCTTGAAAATTGAGCTGAAATATGTTGAGATGTATATTGTGTTATTTAATGAAGACGATGTCATTTGAATATATATTGATGTTCCATTAAAGTCATGTTCTGTTTTGACTTGTTTGTTCGTTCAATCTCTTGCTCTTTTTTACTCTTTATTTTGTTGCTTTTTTGCTAATCTTCTTTGCGGTGCTGTCAGTGAATTAGTGCAGCTATTGGGAAGTGCTATTGTTGGGCTCCATTCCATGATAGATGAGCATTTTGGCATAAGTGTAGTGGAGTATATGGCAGCAGGTGCTGTCCCTATTGGTAAGCCCGTCTTATTTTGCAAGCATAACTAGAAAATTTTTTGTTTTACACTTCATTTGGTTCTGTATTTCTTCTTTTCAAAAATATGCGTATACTATTTTTCTTACATGTACACTTTCAATATCTTATGAGCATTTGGCCTTTGTTTTATCAAATCGTCAGAGCATCTTCATTTTAATTTTGGAAAATGTTATGGTGCCCCACAAATCATAAGTAGTTAATAAATAAGTAAAAGAAGATAAATAATAGACACAAATTTGATGGTCCACAAACAAAAACTGCATAGCACTAGTTTTTTTGACACCTGAGATGCCACCTCATTCAAAATCTGCTTTTGGCATGAATTTTAGAAAATCTGCATAATCCTTTATTTTATAAGGTTAAAACCAAGAGAAGCTAAATTTCTTTTGTGCATTGATATGATTAGATCAAATGCAGAAAAGCTGGATAGAATGAGAGTAGACAGTGATGATACAAGAGCTTACTTTGAAAGTGCTTGTCATCAACCTCTTTTTAACACTTGAGCTTTTGTACTGTCACTATAGCAATTAGGGAGAAATATTGGGGAAGTGTAGCATAGCTCGAACAAATCCTCAGCTTTCAGGTTCAGCAAAACCTAGCCATCTAACACATATGTGAACTTTCTAGGCTTCCCTTGAGTGTGAAGGCATAGCACTGCTTCTAAAATAGGCTTTTGACTATCTCAACATGCATGATTTCGATACAAATTTTTTTGAAGTGCTGAAAATAGTTTTTCAAATCTCAAAATATTATTTGTTTGATTCTTTCGTTGACATTTTGTTTGGCTTGGATGGAATAAGGGGTTTTAATATAAGTAATATGAGTGACTTTAATAATTATAAACATAATATTCATTATACTTTCATTTGATAGGTTAGTAAAGTTGAGATTTGGAATGCTTTAAAGAGGATGAATAGTGGAAAAAAGATAAGATTGGATGATATCCCTAGCAATATGTGAAAATATTTGGATAATGAAAGAATTTCTTTAAAAAATATTTAATATTATTTTGAATATTAAAAGAAGCCATATAAGTGGAGTATTATTGTATATATATTTAAAAAAATAAAGGTGATGCTCGAGGCTGCAAATTATATGGGAATAAAGTTGATGAGCATACATTGAAATTTTGGAACGAATGATTAAATACATATTATAAGTGATACTCATATTTTATAAAATTAATTTGATTTTATGTTAAATTTATCATAGAAGTCATGCATTTACGTTAAAATTTAATGGAGAAATTTTGAGAAAGAAGAGTATCTTCATTTAGTCTTTTTTTGATTTTGAAAAGACTTATGGTAGAGTACTAATTTTTGAGAGTTTTGGAAAGAAAAAGAATGTGTGGCATACGTTAATGATATGAAAGATATATATATAATGTGCATGTAGTGTATTTTATCACAAGGTTACTTGTCTAATGATATTTTTATTTTTATTGGATTATATCAAGGCTCTACTCTTTGTATATATCATATTGTTTTAATTATGAATGTTCTTAAAATCACATTCAAGATGAGGTTCCCTGGAACATGCTATTTGCATATGATATTCCTTAAACTTAAAAAGATTGGATCGAGTTAAAGCAAAATTTGAGTTGTAAATACCCACTTTATAATATAAAGGTTTTCATTTTCATATATCTTAAGCATTATATATGGAGTATAAGTTTTATCATACTAGAAGCCAGAATCTCAATGACATAACTATTGAGGACCAAATGATCAAGAAGAGCAAGTGATTCAAATACATTGGTTCAATTATTCAAATTAATAGTGAAATAGAGAGTGATGTGATTAATAAGATCCGAGCTAGTTTGATGAAATGAAGTGCTCTTGTTAAGAAAACTTTTATTAAGCAACTATATAACTGATTATGTTATATGGGCCTGAATTTTGGCTAACAAAGAATTAACTTACCAATAAAATAAATGTTATAGAGATGAGGATGCTAAGGTGGATGAACAAGTATATTCGAATGGATAGAATAAAATAAGTTCATTTTAAGCAAGGCTGGAGTGGCTCCTATAATCGATAAGATTAGAGTATGCCATCTTATAGATTGTTTGGGCATATTAATTATTGACTATTCGATGTACAGTTAGAAAAATGAGTATGTGAATTTTGCCCCTCTTAATAGAGTACAAGAAAGACAAAAAAAAAAAAAACAAGAAACGATCTCAGAGGATCTCTTTTAATCATGCACAATAGAAATAAATGATTTTTCTACAAAATGCTAATTTCACGAGGATTTCTTTTAATCATGCACAATAGAAATAAATGATTTTTCTACAAAATGCTAATTTCACGATGCTTATTTTATGAAGCCTTGAATATTTATTTTATCAATTGGCTAAATTTTAACAAAGTTAACCAAAAAAATCTTAAAATCTTTGTTTCCTCAAACAGACAAATTTCTCTAAAAGTTATGGTCAACGGAATGATCAAATTGGATATATGGCTATGGGAGCTGATGGACAACTTTTGAAAATTTTGAATTGAAGTTATGAAATCAACTGTACGGGACTGTATTTCAGCCTTAAGTTATAGTTGAAAATGAACTCAGATATAATTTATGAATGATAAATAAATTACGTTGGAATTTCTGGTACTTTTTCATCAACGCCAAACACTTCTGAAAGCGTCTCCAAGTTGAATGCTAATTGATGAAGAAAAGATTTAAGTTTGACACAAACACATTAAATCTGTTCTAAAATATCACATTTTTGTTGCAGCTCATAATTCAGCAGGGCCGAGAATGGACATTATTCTCGAAGAAGATGGTCGGCCATCCGGATTTCTAGCCTCGAGCAAAGAGGAATTTGCGGATCACATGCTGAAACTTCTGAGGATGAAAGAATCGGAAAGGCTTGAGATCGCTTCAACTGCTCGAAAGCGCGCGCAGAGGTTTACAGATGGAGTGTTTTTTGAGAGTTTTAAATCTGCTGTTCGCCCCATCTTCTCTTCTACGCCCGCTCCAGTCTTCCGTAACTCGGATCGCTAGGTCTTTATTTTTTTTGGGAACTTTATTATATTTAAAATAAATTGTTATATAATAAACTCATCCAGAATTTATTAACCAGTAGAAATCTTGAATGCTTATTTCATGCTTTTGTAAGGATGTTAGAAGATTGGGATGTATTTTTGCTATATGAATAGTATTAAATTTATATTTGTAAAGTATTGTCACAGCACTACTCAAGAAGAATGCCTAAAAGATTCATAGGAGTTTAATACATTCTTCCAGCCTTCAAACACCATAGTAATTATGTTAATTTTTCTAATATTACTTTAATCATTCGTTGATATTTCGAATGTCTGTCACATAAGCATCTTAAGCATGTTTTTAGTTGAGAAATATTTCTATAATTTGAACATTATTTTAAAGATGTTTTAAGGTCGAGATTTAGCCAAGTGTGGCTGAGCTTCTAGATGAAGTTCGTGTGATGAAACCTTTCTCTCAGGGGAAGATGAGTCCCCTATCTCATAAACAATACAAAATGGTATCAAAGCAAAAAATGTAGAAGCATGAAAAAGCAGATAATATTTATAGTGCTTTCAGCCTTGGAAGGGTTTAACGATTATTTTCTGAGCTTTTCTGATGATTTTGTCACTATACATAATTACACGATATAAATAAACAAAAGATTCAAGGCTTCTTACTTGGAGGATCAGAGGTGGGCACGAGCTAGGCATGATCGGGCTTGGGCTGGCTATACCAGGTCATAAAGCATTTTTGCACTGGTAGGCTTGACTTGACCAACCGGCAGGCTAATTTTATGGCCTGAGCTCGGTCTAGCTTAGGCATGGGCAGGGTCGGGTTGATTTGTTTAGGCGGTAAAGAGTATTGAATAGTGATAATAGCTAGATTCATACGCAATATATGATTTGATTTAGTAAATAATCATTTCAAAACATAAATAAACAAAGTATTCATTCAAAAGAGTTGAGCATGTTCAATATTAAAATGTTATAGCCTATAAAAACTTCGAAGCACATTTAAAATTGTTTAAGCAAGCACTAAAGATCAAAAAAGAAAAAAACAAATATTTAAGGTTTTAAGTGCATTGTCCATTATCAGTTTAATGGATGCTATAGTGTGTATTAAGTAACACATTGATTTTGCATTAGAAGTTGTAAGGCGCTTCATGACAGATCCAAGAGAGGTTTATAAAGAATTATTCAAGAGGATTTTATGATATTTGAAATGTACTTTAGGTATCACACTTTGTTTTAAAATGAGCAAATTGATTTTGAATAACTATTAAGATGTTAATTTGGATGGAGGCATAGATAACTGAGCACTAGTGGATGTGTTTGTGCTTGGAGAGATAGATATTAGCTAGATATTGCAACTTCAGAAAATTTTCTCTTTGCAACTCCTTGTTTAGTTCTATTGATTGTGGTGTTAGTCATTTATTTATCTTTGCTTCCTGTGTTACTTAATTAAATTTATCTCTAAAAAACTGTTGAATCGGTTGTGGGTTTATCCTCTAGGGATAGCTTAGGATCAGCTACCCAGTGTGCTTGCAATTTAAAGTTTAACGGTAAACTAGTAGAAGCAACCCTTATTGTACTACCAATTGTAAAATTTGATGTAGTTCTAAGAATGGCTTGAATGAGTAAACATAATACGATTATATAATGCTTTAAGAAGAAAGTTTATATTGGTTAAGGGAAGGAAAATATTTATTTTTTAAGCCGTTGAGTAGTATTATCTTCATTAATTTAATCTCTGCATGCTCTTAAGTTGTTAATTATAGGAAACTTAGCATTTCTAGCAATTATGATGGAGAAACTTGTATATCTAGTAAGAAGTTAGTAGATACCTTAGTAGTTTGTGAGTTTCTAAAAATTTTCCCTTAATATTTTTTAGGTTTGCTACGAGCGCCTGAAATTGAATTCACTATTGATTTGATGCCTTCCAATGTCTAAACAACCGTATAAAATGGCCCCTAGAGAGCTCTAAGAGCTAAGAAAGCAATTAGAAGAGTTGTTTAATTGTGATTTCATTCATCCTAGTTCTTCTCCTTGGGGTCCTCTATTGTTGTTTGTCAAAAAGAAAGATTGATCGATGCACATATGCATTGATTACATAAAGCTTAGAGTTACAATAAAGAACAAGTATTCTCTTCTGAAAATAGATGATTTGTTTGATTAGCTTGAAGGAGCTGTGATTTTCTCAAAGATTGATTTGCGATTATGTTACCATTAATTGCGAATTAAAGACGATCATTTGCTCTCTTTTTTTCACTCTTGTTATGGTCATTTTAAGTTTTTAGTCATGCCATTTGGATTGACAAATGCACCATCTATTTTCTTGGACTTAATTCACCGTATCTTGAAACTTTATCTTGATAGGTGTCTTATAGTATTTATCAATGATATTTTAATATACTCGAAGATTGAAAATGAACAAGCTCATCATATTAAGGCAAGACTGCTTGCTTTCCCATCTTCTCTTTATTATTGATATGAATGGCTTATCTAACACTTTAGAAGATGCTAGCAATAATCAACTCTTCTCGTCCATTAAGGTTTGAGATTTCAATTGCTCACACATTTTTTACATGCAGATGATGCTCCCATCTTTGAACAAGCTTATCCGTGCAATATTACTAACCTTAAATCTTGTCTTAAACACTACTTTAGAGCTTATGGCCTTAGCCAGAATCTTGCAAATCTGATATTTATTTTTCTAAAAATGTCTGTGAGCAGATAATATGCTGGGACTTTGCTCCAATACTCTTCTTTTGCGTTATTTGGGGCTACATGTTTCATATACTGCTACCAAATCTCAACATTATACGCCTCTGATTGAAAAAATATCTGTAGGCTTACTCAAGAGTGGGCCTCAAAATTTCTATGCCTTGCAGGTAAACTTCAATTGCTCCGATCCTCCATATGCCGACTTTTACTTCATTGGTTTTGGGCACTTCATTTTCCAGCTCATACGATTAATATTATCAACTCTAATTGCTCTCATTTTTTGGATCATGGGACGCAGGCTAAAAAAATTCATGTGTTAGCTTGGGATACCATTGTTATGCTGATAGAGAATGGTGGTCTTGGTTTAACTATGCTACTAAATTATTATTAGCATGCAAAATTTTATTGTTAACATATCCCAAGTCACTACTTATTAAATGATGGAAAGCAAATAATTTTAATAGACTCAAAAACTAATCTCCAAATGATTAAAAGCTCCAGGTTTCGGAATCGGCCACACACTGCCTTTGGCATCATCAAACCTTATATTAGCTACATTCTCAATGATAATACTTCACTAATGTGTTTTCTTAAGCACAGATCGAATTTTGCTTTCAAAAATGCTATCAAACTTGTAATATAGTAATATTCCTGCCTTTGGTGACAACATTTGGTTTGGCATAAAAGATATAGACTGAAATTTGCTTGCGCTCTTTGTAAAAGTATTAGATAAGGTTACAAAACTGCAGATGTTCTGCAGAGCCGTAATATCCATTGTGATTATAGTTTCAAAAATGCTGTAAAACTGCTCTTTGTAAAGGTCTTAATTAAATTTTCATCTATTTTACATGTGGTTTGCTTTGCTGGGTTTCTTTTCATCAGTTCTTACTTAACTTTATCATTGGATGCTCGTCGTTTTAACTTTGTTGCATTGTTTTCAAATGCATTGCTCGGTTAATAGTTCTTGCTTTAATAATTGGACGCTTTATATCTCATATATGATTAATCTTGGGCTGTTAAATTTGTTGCTGAACAAAATGGGGAAATTATGTTATAGTAACTTCTACTGGATACTCGGAGACTCATTATCATGTATGAATAATTTTTGTGAAGGAGATATGATCCTGTTTTTAGTTTATTCAGCTTTCATTAACAAGATTTTCAGTATTATTTCATCGCATCGGTTTTATTTAGGAAGATTTAATCTTGTTGTTGCTTTTTATATCATTTCTGGACAGCCGGGTTTGTCTTTGGAAGTTTTATTATGGGTGACAGCATTGAATGATAAGGAGGAGCTCCAACCTTCAGATACTCCACTGCTGATATTGATACTGCACGCAGAAAGTAACGCTCAGGTTATACTGCTCAAAAAAATTGTTCGAGTCCCAAATCTGAACCAATTTTGACTCTTTCATTAGTTTTCTTTGATTTGAGTACTTAATTTATTTCGCCTAGTTTTTTACTTCAAAAAAATATTTTATTTGTTCTGATTTTCTTGATAAATTTTTTAGGCCCTTGGCCCTCTCAGTCTTTGGGTTGAATTGTAACTATCCATTACCTGGTTAATAAGATTTACCTGGTTAATAAGATTAATTCAACACCTAATGTTAGTTGAATCAATGACCTTATTGAGCTGTAGCACAACACTGTATATATGGTAGTAAAGCTAAAAGAAATGACACATCAGCATCCATTCACATTTAGAAAGAAATAGAAAATATATTTATTTCAGAAAAAATATAAAAGCATCAAAAAATATTTAATAAAAATCTCTTTTCTTCTAGAGAAGCTCCTCCGCACAATATTTCGGTAGCTAAAATATTAAGAAAGCAAGCCAACCTAAAGCTGTTCCAATCAAAATGCTACAGAATTTTCAACATCAAAGTGTGGAATATCTTAATTAGCTATGGTTTCATTAATTAAAGTCTACCACTAATGATTAAGATAAGTACATCATACCTAAAGAAACATCGCATTTCTAAGGAGCACTTTAGTGGTTTAATAAAGTAACATTGTCTAATTTTTATTCTAAACTAAAAGAAGAGAAGGATTCGAAGGCGACATTTAGACTTGATGCTGTATGTTAAAGAACTTTCAATTAGGATTAAATATCAAGATTAAAGATTTCGATTAGCTGTAAAGCTGCATATTTAATGGCGATGGCAAATTTTGGGATATAGAAGTTGGCTAGGAAGGGCGATGATGAAACCAATTATTTCAAATACTACAGTGATACTGCGGAGCCTACAACCACTACTAGACCATGATGATTGATATTTTTTTATTTGAGCTCTAAACGGTCTTGTGATTTTTGGGTTGGTGGCCACTTGATGGATCATGTTCTCTTCTTGATTTTTATTTCTTCGTGCATGGTATTGTTTGAGCTCTCTTTTTTTCCCTTCTAGTGAGATAGTATGTTCCTTGTATGAACGGTTGGCATTGGCTTTACATTGGTGATGCTTTATTACGAAACTCGATTTCCATTGTGTTTTATTATACTTTAGGTTTGCCAAGTAACATGTTGCAGCTTCTCGAGTTACCTACCTCTGGTGGTTTCAGAAAATTGATATTGTCATACTCGACATTGAAGATTGAAGGTGGTCTTTATAGTGGTTGGCTACTCTCTAGGTAAAACACTGATTATCTGCTCGTATGCATATTTTGTATTTTTGTTGCCGTTTGGGGCACAATATGATGTGGTTTATTGATTGGTAATAAACTCGAATTTGATACTTGGTAGAATTGGCTATTTATTCTAATATTTCTTTCACTTGTTTTGTTCAAAAAGTTCAAAAAGAAAATAGGCAAACCCAAAATAAATAAACAAACAGACTCTATAGTTTGTCAAAAATTATTTTCTTCTTCAAGGAGGAGGTAAAGGAGGGAGCTGAGCTCTTCATAGTTGTTGGCTACTCTCTAGGTAAAATATTGATTCAAAGTGCTTTTGGACAGAATGTCAAAAACTTGGAATAATAAGGGATCCTTTGATCTCTACTATATGTAAGGGATGCTATATGCTTTGACACTTTTGTGGAGAGGATGAAAAAAAAATGCTCCACAATAAATTAGTTTTTTTTTTTTTTTTTTTTCAATTGCTCATTTATGTAAAAGCTTTGAATGCCAATTCTACACCTTTTGTAAACGATTTGTTGACTCTAAGAGTCATAAGCATATCTTGCTTAACAGTCTTTTTGCAGTAAGAGAGTGGCCGTACAGAGTAAAGCTTAATATAGATGCAATCGACTGCCCATAAGAATAAGCAATGGAAATAATCACTCAATTACCACATGGAGAAGCTGCAGGATGGTGGTCCCTAAAGAATTTGTGACAACCTTCTTTGTTACTTATGGATGAAATCCTTGAAGATTTGTAAAATGATACAATATGAAATATGCTCATATCGTATCATGTTATCATTCGGAGAAATGCAACTATTACGTAATTTCAAATTATGTAGCAAGGATCATTAAAAATGTTCAAAACTTCTTATAGATGAATTTAGAGGAATCCTCCCCCAATATGCCAATTGAGACCCCAATAAAGGTCTCCAACCATACAAAAACCTAAGAAAGATAGATTATTGAAAACAATGGCAAGAACTTGAAAAAACAAAGCAAGGTATCGACCTTGACTTTGTTACCCCCGTTAGTAAGAAAACATGGAGTAGATAGAACATTATAAGTATTTCTGAAGATGAACCCATCTGCTTTCAATGGATCCGCCCATCTAATTGGGGCAGAGGAGTAACTGACGAAAGGTGACAAAATATTATCCAACATGAAGTGTTCAACTGCGAATGTGGTGATATTAGTTGTATATCTATCAGAAGGAGAAGAGCCGAACTTGTAGGAAACCACCTTAAATATATGGTTTGCTGGTTTGAATGTGAAAGACATTTACTGAGAGGAATTCGTGAATGCTTATAGAAAGTATTGCATTCCTCCTTTAGCCCAAGTGATAATGGAAAATCAGTTCGCGAGGCTGATTCAAGGAAATAAAACAGTCACCGAATACAAATTGAAGTTCACCATATTGTCAAGGCACGCACCAAACCTGGTGGACACCGAATCTGCTCAGTGTAGCTGATTTTAGCTAGTTTGAAAGGCTCTCTAATCCAATTGAGGTGCACTAGTTCATCAAACCTCTTTGAGTATGCTAAAATGTTGAAACATGACGACCTGACTACTGCAAAGAGCAAGTCCCGTTGTGTAAAAGACAACTCTAGGGTTTTGCCAACCAAAGAGTCATCAAGAGGCCACGGCCTAATTCTCCGGCACATGTGTTCTATATTTCCCCTGAGCTAGCCAGGTGGGAAGTATGAGCAACATGTCAGTTGTCGTATTTGTATGGAAAATGCTATTATAATATAAATCAATGTTACAAGTGTGGTTGTCCCGGTAATCATATTAGAGATTGTCAAGCCATCAAAATCATGGATGGTGTAGCCATCTAAAAAAACAAAAATTGCCTCAGCATAGCTTCCCCCACACCATCATCAACCACGATACCTTCTCTTGCTCTTGAAAAGGAAGCAACTACTAGATCCACTGCTTCCGCAAGAATTTATGCTCTTACTCCGATGGAAGCCCTGGAGGACCATGATGTCATTTTATGTATCATTTACTTTTCTAATAAGCCATGCACAACCTTATTTGATTCTAGAACTATTCACTCGTTAATTTCTGAAAACTTTGCCAATCAATTACAACTTCAATGCAAAAGATTAGAACATAATTTGGATGTGGGATTACCTTCTAATGTCCACATGAAGGCTAGGAAATATTGTGCGGTGATGTACCTATAAATACAAGGCTATCTATTGTTACCCTCATACCTATATTAAATTTTGACCTAATCTTAAGCATTGATAGGTTAAGTAAATATAAAACTTTAACTGATTAACCAAAGAAAGTGATACTTTTGGGGAAAAGTATCCAAAGATCCAAAGAAAATCAACGCAATCCATGAATGGCCCCAACCAGCCATTGTTACCGATGTTTGAAGCTTCTTGGGACTCGCAGGATACTATAGAAACTTTGTTCAAGGGTTTTTTCAAATGATTATGCCTCTAACCCTCTTAACCCAAAAGGTAATTCTATTTATTTGGAGTCAGGAATACGATGAGGCCTTCCAAAAGTGGAAAGTAGTAATTATTGCATTGACATTAGTATTAGCCCAAGAAGGTCTGGATTACCAACTATCAACTTTTTTACGCTAATTGTCAACTTACTAACACTTTCTTCTTTTTCATCTAGACTCTGAATCCGAGAACGACAAAGTTAATTATAGATTTGCCCAACTTATATAATACCTATGTCAACTAATGCGACTTGTAGCTGAATATTTTAATCTCATTAAATGTGACATCCTGCATATTATAAAGAAATAATGATAATCTTTAGTTATGAATAAAAAAATATGTTGGTAATTGTCATTTATATTTACTTTATGCAAGTAAAAATGTTACTTCACTACTCAAACAATTAAATTAAGATATGTATTAGGTGTTATGAGTTAGAATCTTGATTCACAAGTACTATAAAAAGCTCTTCTTTCAAAAAGGGGGATTTCTTCCTATCTTCTTATCACTTCTCTTTACTTTCACTTCTACAATGTCGTTATAAATTCTTTACTTGCAAACCAAATTTATCAAAACATGAGAAGAGTTTTCTATCTTGTGCTTAGAAAGATTTACTCAAAAGAGTCGAGCTAAGCTAAAGATCATTTGGTGAAAAGCATTCGAGTCATTTAGCTAACCTCAAAGTTAACGGCAAATCTCAATTACAGGTCAATGCTTCTTTTTGCACGGCGAAGAGCTGATGAGCATGTTGCTTTATTTAAAAGCAAAGAAAAATCAAAGAGATTTAATCAGTTCATAGCCCTAGTGATGTTCCTTCCTTCCTATGGTACTTGGTGTGTTTTCCACTTACCTTAGGGTATTGACGATTCTGAATCAATTTTGTTGTTGCATTTGTATTATTTCATATTGTTGGCTCCAGGTTCAAGGTTTTGGAGTTATCCTTTATATGGCTCTTTTGGAGTGATTGTTCAATCAAGCATTGATAAAGAATTAGAAAATGCAGACATTGAAGTATTATTTCATAAAACTAGCAGCATCTGTATGATCATACATTTAATCTCAAACGTGCATGTCATCATGCTAAGCAAAACAAAAAAAAATAGTAGCTTAATTTCAGTTCAAAAGTCACATCTCATCAAAACTATAAACTTTGAAGGATATATTTAAGAAAGGGATTAAATACTCTAATCTAAATTTTTTATTTGTATAACTATTGAAAGTCTAACGGCGAAGCAGTTTAGAAGGGATGTTTTATTCTTGCAGTCGCAGTGTTTCATTGTTCATTAATAATCAGCCAAGAAACCTTCAATGGTTTCTTAAAGTTTAACTAATTATAATAAAATATTACATGATCAATATAAAAAATTATCATTAAATCTAATTTTGTATACTGCGGCTCATAAAATATATTTATTTTAAATATAAAATTCTAATTATTCATGTTTTTTAGAAGATATTTGAGAGATAACCTCCAATAAAAAACAGACCTTTTGCAATGGAATACTGTGTGAGTTGAATAAAATTTTTTAACCTAATCATGCAACAATACTGTGGAAGATGAAAAAAATTCTGTGTGGAAATATAAGAGAAATAAAAATGAGGCTTTCTCTTCTTAAGTCAAAATGCAATAAAAAACGTTATAAGAATAATTATGCGTTCGCAGAGAAGGATTTGTTATGGTTAAGAAGTCATTGTCCCGCACCAAATGGAGGATTGAGAAATGCTCGAGCACTCTGTATAAATTTATTATTAAAGAGAAGCAGGGATATGCCGAATATGGCCAAGTGTTCAGGAAGGCCACTGCTGGGCGTGCTGTTCTTGCCGCTCCTCTATGCTCTCTTTCCTTCTGATCTGTGTATGTACTGCTATCTTTTCATAACATTGTTGCTGAGAAAATGAATAAAAATGCGTGCGGCGTTATGAGTGCAGGGAAGTCGCAATGGAGCAGCCTCAGCTTCGAACCAAGTCATCCGGAATTCCATCAGGCCGCTGAATTTTTGAAGCCCCAACTTTTGAGATTACTGCGAGGTTTTTCTCAGTTATTAACAACCTCCACTGCATGCTAAACAGCAGCAGTTATAGCCGTTGCTAATGTTATTTGAAGTTGGATTTATTCACAACTTTGCCATTCCCTAATTCTACGTTAATGACATCCTAACAACACGTATCACAATTTAATTTAGCATTGAATACAGTAAGTTAGGGCTTTGTGCAATAATTTAACATTTTTCTTTGAGTTGAGCATATCATATGAAGATAATGAGAGTAATAAGCTAAAATTATAAATTTCATTTAACTATCATTAATATATATGTCTTGCAACTAACTTCATTTATTCATTTAAATATTTTTTAAAAATTATGTACTCTTACCTATTTAATACTTAAATCATAAATATTATAAAGTTGTTATCAAAATATTTATTATTATATAAAAATGTAATCCAAATTTATTTATTTAAATAGAGTATTAATAATTGTTATCATTGTAAATAACAAATTTTAAGTGCTATATATATATATATATATATATATATATATATATATATATATATATATATAATAGTAATTTGAAAATAAGTAAGAAATTTTTTGTATCTATGTAAAAGTCAATTTTAAATATTTACAACTTAATAATTTAAAATTTAAACTAAGGTTGAAGGACAACCATTAAAATCATAGTTATATGTCTTCAACCTTAGTCGATCATTTTTGCTTTTTTTAATTATTAATAAAAATAAGATTGTAATAGTTTTATTAATTTATTTTTAGAACTCTCTTTTTCTACTATGATGAGAGTAACAATTTGTTGCAGGAGACGGCCAACAGGAGCTGGAGCAAAACGGGTTGGGCTGCAGCATCTCAAACGATCACTCCGACATCTGCGTGAGTGAGCTCCCGGTCAGAATCACGGCGGGCTCGGGCGGCATAATCGTCCATATCGCCAACGGGCAAACCCTAGCTCGTCCCTTGAATCTGACCCTGTATCCGTACCCGCGCAAATCTGACCCCATTGCCATATCCCGCACGACCGCCGTCACTCTCCTCCGCTCCGCGGCGGCTCCGCCTCCGTGCTCCGGCCACTACACCTCCCCGGCGCTCCTCTTCTCCGCAGGCGGCTACGCCGGAAACTTCTTTCACGACGTCAACGATGTCCTCATTCCCCTTTTCCTGACCTCCGCCCCTCTCCGCCCCCATCTACGGCTCCTCATCACAGATCTCCGGTCTTACTGGTCCCAAAAGTACCGCCGCATCCTCCGCCTCTTCTCCGCCTTCGAACCCCTCCCGCTCCCCTCGGCTTCCAACCGCGTCCTCTGCTTCCCCTCCGCCATTATCGGTCTCAGATACCACGGCAATCTTCTCTGCAACTCCACCGAGCCCCCGGGCGGGATCTCCACCGTAGATTTCCGCCGTTTCCTACACGAATCCCTCTCCCTCCCCAGCTCGACAGATCGCCTGATTCTGGTCCTCATCTCACGGCGCAAGTCCCGGGTGATCGTCAACGAGGAGGATGCGGTGAGGGCGGCGAAGGAGGCGGGATTTTCTGTCGTCGTGGCGCGGCCGGAGATGGCGAGCAGAGTGGACGGCTTCGCAGGGCTCGTCCATGGCTGCAGCGTTTTGATGGGGGTTCACGGGGCGGGCCTCGCTAATCTGGTGTTCCTGCGGCCTCGCGCAGTGCTGCTGCAGATTGTGCCTTGGGGGTTGGAATGGGCGGCGGCGGAGTATTACGAGAGGCCGGCCAGGCGGCTAGGGTTAGGGTACGCGGAGTATCGCATCAAGGTGGAGGAGAGCTCTTTGTACGAGCAATACCCGAGGGATCATCCTGTGATTGCGGATCCCTGGTTGGTTAATCGAAGGGGGTATAATGTGAGCCGGCCGGTTTATACGGACGGCCAGGATTTGAGGATTGATGCGGTCAGGCTTAGGGACACGCTTCTTCAGACCCGAAGGATGCTGACGATGCCACCGCCACCATTGCCTTCTTCCAATGCCGCTGCTGCTTGTTGAACTAAAGGCATTTTGTAAATATCCAAAATTGCAAACTTGTTAAATAGCATGATATGCTGCTATTCAGCTAGCATTGCTTTTGAGGTTATAGTATATATTTGGATGAGTATCAATTGGATCGTATGCTTTTTGGAGACTAGCCATTATAATAACTCCTTTTTCTTAGTAGCTAGAGTTTGGTGACTTGTTCGAACTGACGAAAAATATAGAAGAAATGCCTGAGAAGATGAAGGTAGGGAGCCAAAATCACAAGCAGAGACACAAAGCCGAGCGTTAATGAAAGAAGGGGTTTTGGAGTGCCGATGAGTTGGGGTGGTTGTGTTGCATTGTGAGGATGCCATTGTTAAGGGGTAAAACTTGTTATCTTCTTCCTCTCTACTTGGCGATCTTGTAGAATCATGTAAATCTGTATTTTCATATTGTGATTTTCTATTTTCGCATTATGCTTGCGTGATTTTTGAGATTATACATGGTTTCGTGAAGTTGCAGCAATTTGTGCGCTCTATTTCTCAGCAAGTGCCCCCCATTATGCTCGGAGGCCGGCCATTGAAAGAAAGAATAAGAAGAAAGTGGGAACCATCGGAAGCGGCAACTCTGGTATTAATCCCTTTCAATAGTGCCCTAGTAGACGATTTATGAACTGTAAACGATATTAATTTTATTTTAACTTCAACCCACACCATTTGAATTAATTTTATTTTAAAAGTTAACTATGCCAATGAAATAATTCTTTTTTATAAGTTAAAACCTTATCTCAAAAATTAAAATTTATGGGCTGTAAATGATATATTAATTTAAATTCTTAATCAAACCTCGCTCAGAGCTCGTAATTGTGGAGCTCAACTTCTCCGAATCTTTAATGCGCGGACAGCGTGGCCTCTTCTCCATCTCCTTGTCCGATAATCAGCAAACCCGCGATTCTTTTTACTACGTTCGTCTACTTCAGGCTTCCAACGGCTTCCAAACCCTCAAACAAATCCACGCACAGATTTCCATTTTCGGACTCCATCAGAACCCCTTCCTTGCCGCCAAGCTCATCTCCCGCTACGCTGACCAAAGCTGCTGCACCCATTCCATCACAGACGCCCGCAAGGTGTTCGATGTTTTGCGCCACAGAGACTCCGTTCTCTACAACGTCCTCATCCGCGCCTATGCGTCGTCCGGCCCTCATTCCGAGGCGATATCTATATATTCTCAGATGCTTTCCAACGCCACTGTTCGTCCAAACTTCTACACATTTCCCTTCGTCCTCAAGGCTTGTGCGGCCTCTGCCGGCTGCCAGAGAACAGGCAGGTCAGTCCACGCCCACGCCATAAGAGCTGGGGCAGGCGATGATCTTTTTGTCAACAACTCTCTCATCGCATTCTACGCCAAATGCTCGCTCATACAGACTGCAGAGAAGGTGTTTGATGAAATGCCGCAAAGAGACCTTGTTACCTGGAACTCACTGGTTTCTGGCTATGCACGGAATGATTACCATCATGAAGCATTGCAACTCTTACATCAAATGATGCCTGAGCATACACCCGATCATGCTACTATTGTGTCTGCTCTTCCCTCTTGCGCTGCGTTGGCAGCTGTCACTCAAGGCATGTGGATTCACTCTTACGCCTTGAAGAGCGGCATCAAAGTAGATGCAGCTGTGGGCAGTGGGCTCATAGAGATGTATGCAAATTGTGGACGCTTGGAAATTGCCCGCGAGGTGTTTCATAGCATTGTGGAGAAGAATCTCATTGCCTATAGCTCAATGATGAGGGCTTTCGGCATGCATGGACGTGCTACAGCTGCTCTGGAGGTATTTCGCGAGATGCTGGAAGCCGCAATCAAGCCGGACTCCATCTGCTTCGTGTCCGTGCTTTCTGCTTGCAGTCATGCGGGGTTAGTCAAAGAGGGCTTCCAGATTTTCAGCATGATGGATGCTGAATCTGGAGTGGAAATGTGCCCAGTGCATTATGCTTGCATGGTGGATCTGCTGGGGCGCGTAGGCAAGTGGGGCGAGGCATTGGAGTTCATTGAGAGTGTGCCAGTTGAGCCAGGAAGAGACATGTTGGGTGCCTTGCTGGGGGCTTGTAGAGTTAGCCAAAATGTCTGTCTTGGAGAGGAGGCTGCACAGAGATTAATTGTTCTTGATCCAGAGAATGCAGGGCGGTATGTGGCGCTTGCAAAGACATATGAGGATTTAGGAAGATGGGAAGATGTGGCTAGGGTGAGAAAGTTGATGAAGGATAGGGGGGTGAGGAAGCCACTTGGATTCAGCGCGGTGGAAGTTGCGGGGAAGTTGCATCAATTTGGAGTGGAAGATGAGGCTCATACAATGAGCCGGGAGATTTTCGATGCACTGGAGGCGTTGCAGAGAGTGGTTGATGCGGTGCTGTGAGGAGCATGTTCGTAAGATTGCATTGTGGATGTGCTGATCTTGACAGCATTCCTATGAATGACTTGAAGAGAACTAGAGAAGGAAACTTAAGACTTTTTGGTGCAACTATTTGCTTGGATGAAGCGTTGATGTGAACCTTTTTCATTTGTCCTTTAAACTCAGTTTAAGGGATCGATGTATCTTAGCCGCAATCAATGGAAATCAAGAGATCAGTGGACAATTGCAACTTTGCCAAAGAAGATATAATATTGGCATCTCTTAAACCTGAACTTGGAGATCCATGAATCAGACCAGCTTGTTAAGCTGTTGCTGATAGAGGCTGGAACATGGCGACAAGTAAATTTTCTATATTCTGCGCTATAGTTTTTATTATTATAATATATTATTAGTATATATAGGCTTAGTGCATGTGTAAGGTCGTGTCATGGTCATCTTGTTGAGTGGTTGTTAGAAAATGGTTGTTGAGTTTGATATGTCTGTTGATAGGTGCATCAAAATGGTAGGTTAAGCTTTGACACGTAAATAAGAAAGCGGTTGTTATGTTTCTTCGATAAAAAAGAATGTTCTGATAATATAAAATAGTACAACCATCCCATTGTAACCCGATAAAATTTTCTTACTATACAAACGGCTCATAAATCATCATGATAGATACTTTCATTGGTTCAAATGTGGAGTGCCATTCAAGGTCGACGACAGATGCTATTTCTATATTTAATATTTCTTGCACAATAATATTTGTTTCGGGTGTCATTTATTCTATTATATCTAAAAAAGTAGCTATAAAGGTAGGTCATCTTGCTATGACCCTTCCAACTTAATTGTAAAGATGCTATTTGGGGATGATTCTACAATCTACCTTCTCTAATAATCATATGTTTTTAAATAATTTTTATTTAATTCTATTCATTAATATTTCAACTTTAGATAAACATTTAAAAATTTAAGGGTTAAATATTTAGCTAGCTAATTTGAGTGATTAAATGCTTCTTTGGGATTATGTTCTAATAGGTCAAGTTGTAGCTTTTTAGGAAAAATCAATTCAACTCTTTTAGCTGCTAAGATTTTACAATTCATGAGTTATGAGTATTGCTACGTAGTTCTCAAATATCTCCCAAAAAGTATGGATGATTAGGATTTAGGGAGTTAAGTAGAATAAAAAAATATTATTAAATTCACTTTTGCTTGTGAGGCTCATAAAAATATATTTTTTAAATCTTAAATCCTAGTCATCCATACTTTTTGGGAGATATTTAAGCGTTATATAACATTTTTCATGAGTTATTTAATACATTAAAGTAAATCCCTAGAGTTAGCATATTTGCACAACATACCTTTTATATGTATGTTTATGTGTACATTTGGTTCTAATTCATAAAAGTAAATATATATATATATATATATATGTGTGTGTGTGTGTGTATTACAAATTGCTCCTAAAGAATATTGATAACTAGATTTTATATTTAAAATCTATATATATTTTACTAGCCTCATTTGAAAAATTGGATTTAATTATTATTTTTTAGTGAGAAAAATAAAATTTATGAAATGTAAGTTTGAATGGTTAATCCATTTGAAGAGAATGGTAAGCATGCTATTTAAGAAACATCATGGAATGGATACATGATTAAGAGACTCAACTATCCTATGATTTTCACGTCTTTTTAAGCCATCAATGGTCACTTCAAATCACATTAGTTTCTTAAACATTTATGCTAACATTAAAATCATGACTTAAGGAGAGGTAGCTTTTTTTAAATCCCATTTATGCAAGAAAATAACTCATGGGTTCTATGGGGCTCTTAAACTCATCATTAAATTTATTGATTTAGCATGGCATAATATAAGTTTAATAATTAAAAATTATACTTAATATTGCTTCAATTTATCAAAATTTTTATGTTTAATCCGATCTTTTCAGATTATCTTTGATTAACAAATCTTAGCCTTGCTTATTAATGACTTAATTTAGATTATACTAAGTTTCATAATGCATACTGACTTATCCCTTAAAAAGGGGTCAAAGATAAATCACCACATCTAATTCAAGAATCTTAAGTCAAATTAAATTTGATTCGAGTTTCTTTTGCCAAGGGCTATGGAATACAATTCTCTCTTATGCACTTAGGTTGATCCTAAAGCCTACTATTCTTCACGTACATACATTAAGAATTTAAATGCAACACTCATATTATTTACTCATTAAATTATTATTAAAAGTTCTATGTTGATGGACATTGCTATGATATGTTTTTCAAGATTTCACCTTAAAGATTTATGTTAATATTAACAAGCAAATAATACAATTAAACCTTACATGCTAGACTAATGGAAAGATAACTAAGAAGTTCATAAAGGTTCATAAATTCAATGGTAATACTTCATTTCATCTAACAATTCAACAAAAAGATTGATTACTTGAGAATACTACTGAGCATCAGTATAAGAGATGTTTAAAGATGTAGTTAGCATACCCATTTCAAAACTTCTCAATATTCTAATTATACTTCAAATATAACTTAATCAATATTTAAACAATTCTCATTAACTCATGATTGATTAATAAGAGATGATATGATGCTCTAACTTTAGTAAAATAACAAGGCATAAACTATATTCACAAAGTGATAGCTTACAAGACATGTGAATAGGAAAAGATCATGTTGAGGAGATTATTATATACATGTGATTTGTGGATAACTTATGATATCAAAAGCATATTTACATACATTATAAATCCACATTAAAAAAAAAAATATTACACAATATTAAACATAAGCATACATTTAGTTAGATAGTAGTGTGTGTGTGTGTGTGCGAAATATGCTAATATGAATTCAATGGCTAAGTGGAGTGGAATTTGCTACTAATTCAAGTTGAATATAACAACCTAAGCATGATAAATCTAACATTCAAACTAGAAGTGACAATTAATCTAAGTTATTGATTATGCAAAGAATGAAAATATTTAAGCATGATGATGATATTTCACATATTTAATAGTTTTAAAGCTGGTTTAAAATCCATAATGAACAAGTACATGCTTATCATTGAGTTAAACTTTATTATGCAAGCTAAAATTACAGATAAACATATATCACTAATTTTCTATTCGTGAATAACATAAACTTCAACCATCCATTCATCGCAATACATACAAACTTAAATCAATGGGTGTTAAGCCTTCTAAATATGATATTTAAATGTAATAAATTAAAAAGTACTAATCGATTTAGCACTTGCATATTTCAAAATCAAGTTAGTGTAATATTAAGAAAATATTTTACTATATTTAAGTATTAATCCAGAATTAACTTCTATTGAGTAATGAATGGTCTATAATATATAAATGGGATTCATAAGCTTGGCACATTTCAACAAAGAGTATGAAATATAATTAATTTATTTTCTTTATAATAAATATATAAATTTAGTTTCCAATGATGATTAATAAATTTATTAATTATACTTTAAGAAAGAAAATGGCATGTAAAGTAAGCATGTGATTTTGAAGAGATTACTTAGACTAAGCTTAACAAAATCAATGTTGATGCATAAATGATAAAAAAAATGCTTACACTATAGTAAAATACATAATTAAAATTACTTGAATAAAGTAAATTAATATAATTAAGAGTTAATTATTATATAAAAGGATGATTTTATTAAGGCGACTAGTTAGGATTCTAATGGAATTTAAAAATTGATCATCCAAACCTCACCTTTAGTCTCTCCTAATTCATGAAATTAAACAAAATTTCAAATTAAGAATGCTTACCAATAGAAATATCTAGGATACTAGGGTTTATATTCACTTCCCAAGGTTGATGTTACTGCCTACTATGGGTTGAATCAAATTCTAGCCATATGGAGGAGTGGGTTAACCCAAATTTAATTAGGCCCTTTTATGCATCCACATCCAAACAAAACAAGGGAGAGTATTAGAGCTTAAGGGAGTTACCAAGGAAATTTGAATGAGGTCTAGAACATTCAAAAATCTATAGGTGTCTGATGTGGTTGGGTTGACCCAGCTTGCAAGGGGTTAACTTGGGTTAGCCTAGCCTAGTCTCTCAGGTCTAAGAGGGAAGTGATGCTTCCATCTATAGGAACTTCACCTCCAGATTTCAGCAGCTTCCCAAGATAAACAGCATAACTTTAAAGCTTCCTAATGGTGGTTGCAGAATGAATCAATACAACCGCATACATTTATCTAAATTCAAACCAATTGCAGCTATCAACCCTTCAATTGACTTGAGTAACAATAAATGTTAATAAGTACTAATGGAATTTTTTTGAATGCATTTAATATTGATTTACAATTACAAATTGATTCTAAACATATGGATACTCATAGCTTAACCATACTAATGAATAATTCCATTTTTAACAGTTGAAATTTATTTCTTTAACATTTTGTGACACAAGTTTGGGAATGCAGATTAACTCCATGTTCAATATTCATCATAGAAGATCTATCAGCACATGTGTTTCTCTGATATGGAAAATTTATAGATTAAAAGTTCTAAAGATATAAATGGATCACTGAATCATAACTATTGTAGTATATAGAATTACAAATTCTTGAGAGAGACCTTCATTAATAGATGCTACAAGAGATATCAAATACAGCTTTATTAAGGAAGAATTTAGTTGTTCCACTGTCAATAGGATTTAACCAATAATCACATAGCATGTAGTTGAATTTAATAATGGAGTATATAATAATATGTTGCACTCAATTTTATCTTCTTAACATACATCTCACATGCCTTAACAACAAATTTCTGGGTTACAGGACTCAATTTGCATTTCATATAGATGAATCTAACACAGGTTTTAACCTAATATGATAGTTCAGCTAACTTTTGAATCTCGTATAAAGAATCTCTAATGCACATTATTAAAACTAAACTAGAATATTATATTCATATAATTTAATTGGGAGATAAAATAGAGAGTTTAAAGTCTTGGAATAATGGACTAAACAAAATCTATCTACTATAAATAAGTGCAACAGATTGATAATCTGAAATCCAACACTTACAAAAATAACATCCCAACTGTTGAAACATTAGGTACAATAATGTATGATTTCTATCTATAATTCAAAAACTACTAGTGGCATCTATCAATCCTCTAAGGAAATTATCAGATATGGGACATACTTAAACCATTCAGATTATAAATTCTAATACAATTTTAATTGTGATACAAAATCACATATAAATTTCACTTGCATTCCAAAGGCAAGAGAAAATCAAAATTCAATTTCAATGCAAAGCAAATTTTATACAATCCAACTTTAGATGATTGTATTTGACAACTCCATTATTTATATATTTGAATTGGTCATTGAACTAATAATCAAGTTTATGAATAAAGGATTAACTGTGGTGCCCCGCCCCCAATCCACAACGAGATTAGATCAAGGGCGGTGCGCCACTCTGGCAAATTCCTCACTTATAATTAGATTAAAGTAAGATCACAATCCACTAATAAGGGAAGGATGTGCCCTAAATATATGTAGTAGAATCATTCACTAAGTATATATAATCACAAAGTGTAGAAGTAAGAATAGTAAAATACTACATTTAATCCACTATAATACAAGTAAGGAATAAAATATGCAGCTCGGAATAAAATAGTACAGTAAAAAAATAATCATAAGTACATATATTATTACAAACATTAAATAAGTTTTAAATAAAAAATAAAGCTCTCAACCTCATAAGAATAAAAGAGAAGCTAAGCTAAGGATCTCCAGCGGCAGCACACTCCTCCTCCTGAATATGATTTTTAGAAAGCTCGATTACCTCGAATAACTCGGAATCTACTATTGTCGGTTTCACAATGACAGGGCCCCGGCCAAAGAAAAGAAAAATCTAGTTAGATATATTGTCTAAGTACCTTTTAAGCTGTTATATTTCATAAATTTATAATATCACCCATTTTACTTAGATTATAAAAGCAAAGCGTAGCATATGGGTGAAACAAGCATACAAATGATGGAATACGCTACAAATAAAGACATTTATAACTAAGCAGCATGTAAGGTAAAAGAACATACATCAACACTAAATCTGTAACATTGTTAGGCATATAAGTATAAGTAAAGTAAAGAAAGTACTGAAAGAAAAGATTTATCCTAAACATGCTTAGGATCATATGAATTATGCATGTTTAAGAAGAAAATAATCTAACTGTGATACATATAAGTAAGCAGAAATAAATATAGCATTTTATAAGTATACAAGTAAGCAGAAAAAGTGGAAGCTAAATGCAGTAAAAGTAATAGTAAAACATAAAGACTGTTATATCAGAAGGGTTGGCCAATCAGGCCACAGTAAATTCTCATAGCCTTTCTGGGCTTGGGCATAATTCTAATAGCTTTTCTGGGCTAGGGCAAAAATAGAAACAGAATTGAGGAGGCAGAAAATACATATGCAATAAATTTTAGTTATTTTACTTTACTTCTGTGGACACATTCAGAAGTGGCTGATGAGTTAAGCACGTATGCAAGACTATTTGAGTTCCAACTTAACACAACACTCATTAATAAGTAATGTTAAGTTATCGCTTATTTCTCCTTACCCCCTGTCGATTGGAGGTAAAAGTGCACAATAAGTAAAATTTTTTAAGTTTTAATGTTTATAACTACAAACTAAATACTCATGAGCATATATACAAATACAACAACTTCAAATATAATAGTTACCACTAGAAGTAAACATACAAAATAAGTAATAAAAAAATTAATTAAGCTCAATGATGATAGCTTCATTTCAGTATGGGCTACTAAAATCATGCAAATTCCTATTTAATTTCAACCGAAGGAAAGACTTATGGTTATGTGTATTTAATATTCCAATATGGTAATTTAGTGTAGCTTTACAGTTATCTTGTTTTATTTTAGAACAAAATTTTCACTCAATTGATAATATACTTCCAACCAATTATGTGCATTTTATGGTGTTTGATTTTGAATTGAACCATTTAGTTTTTATTTTGACAGCAGTCATACAACTCAGTTCTAATTAAAATTGTTTTTAATTTAAATTCATTTTGTTGTGTTAGTCTTCCAAAATTTGATTAGTCAAATTTGTTTATTCAATTTCAAAATAATATAATCAAGTACTTGATAATGATCAATGTCTTCCTAATATTCGTAATAAAGCCATTGTCATTTGAAGAGCATGATAAAATATCAGTTCATAGTTTTTTTAAAGGGTTTGAGCGAGTTTATTGTAAGGTGCTGATCATTTGAAGTATACAAATGTCCATGCTTGGTTTTGAGGCTGGCTTGCATTCAAAAATAATGCAGCTCTTTTTTATTTAATCTTAATTGAATAATGTAGTTCTTAGCAAATATAAAATCATCATTGCTTTCTCACTAAATAAAAATTCGCAAAAATTTAAGTTGAGAACATAGGAGAATGCCCAAATCAATAAATTTAGTAAAAATTCTATCTAATAAAAATGAAAAAAGCATTTGCCTGATGAAAATCTAAGTTAAGGGAGAATGAAAAAGCTTTGTTCATCAGCAACTGCTAGTTGAGTATTTTGCAGATTTTGTGCTTTGGCTAGGATGTATTCTTTTGCGATTTATTATGCCGCAACAGTTCAGTGATTTCAATTTGAATTTTCGTCTAATTATTCTATGTGCAATGAAGTTTGCCTTTCATGTTATTATTTGTGCACGAGGTATTTTTTTTACGTGCATCATTTCTGTTACGTGATTATGGTGTTGTTGCTGTGCTATTCTATGATTATAAGGGTTGTGAAGATGTGTTTCAGATTTATTGGGTTGGTCATGCAAATCATGGCTTTTTCATGTGAAGAGTCAAATGTGGCAGTTTGTTCTCAATTTTTTTTTTCTTATGTTAATAGCTTTTTCATGTAATCTTGTTTAGCGATTATATATGATGTAATTAATAATATACATAATACTTATAGTATTATCTAATGGGTATTCAACTCTGGTGTTTTCGTTGTAAATGCCAGGTCAGGATTTCGATGAAGGACTGGACTAACCTTTAGATATTCGATCTAAACTCTTATGTTATTTTCATCTTTTTGTCATATATCTCTTCGAATAAAGACACTTGTCTTTGATATTTTGATGAAAATTGGAAGTTATTTGAGAAAAATCAATATTATTAATTATTTTCATTAATTTAAAAATTAACATAATTATTTAGATTTCAAATAGAAAATTTGACTTCATTTGTAAGTTCCTCACATTTAAAGTAGTTAAGGGTGAAATTTTAAGAATTTTTAGAGATTATTTAGTGAGTATTTAATGTTTTAATAAGTGATTATATTTATAAAATATTTATTTTAATTTTAAATTTACTATTCGACCGTAGGATCAATCGAACGGCGGAAGATCGGCCTTTCGATATTCGCTCAATGGATACAACAGTTAGGATCGATCAAGATAGTCGCGAAACCTCGTCCTCCGGGGGTCGCGCCATCTAGAATAGGCGGCGAAGCCGTCGATTTGCTGGGTCAAAGGGGGGCAAACACAATTCGAGGACCTGTTGGTCAAAGTGGGGTGAGACGGGAGCTCGAAGCTCGAATCGACGGTGAATTACAGCGGAAGACTCCGCAAACGCAAGGTAACCCCTAAATCTCCGATGATTCATTATGAAAATCTTTGGATTAGCCTTTGTTTATCAATTATTGATGCTATGCAATCTATTGGAGATCTCCATTGGGCTCGATCGAGCCCAATCGAGATGCACCTTACTGTGGGTTTATAGTGACCCACAGTAAACCCTAACCGCGACATTGGGGGCTAGGGTTCGCATCATAGACGGCCTCAGATAGAGCTAGGTCTCGGCGAGCCCGTCATTTTTACATGCGGCTCTCCACCTGGGACCCATTGATCGTCGAGGTAGGTGATGCCCTAGATTGACTCTCCTTCGCCCCGACGCCGACCCACGTGAGCATGCGTTGGCTGCGGGCCCGCACGCAAAGGAGCTGTGTGTGCCGGCAGTGCTTGTGAACAGTGTTGGCATGCTTTATAAAATTTCCAAATTTCAAAGGTCCATAACTTTTCATGTACTGATACAAATATATCAATGTTATATTTTTTTTTGCTCAAAATTATATAATATTATGGTGACCTTTATTTTGCATTTGGAATAATATTATTTTAGTACTTCAACCAATTAGGTCAAAAACCCTAACTTTATCAAATCAATTCCAAATTGAACTTACTGACTATGTTTATGTTATGATATAGGGAGTGTAATCATATTGATTTTGCTCAAAATTGATATTGAATTTAAGATTTAATTTATAGGAGTCACATCACTTAGTAATATTTTGGATATATACAGGATTGCTATTAGTGTGATCTCTAAACCTTAGAATAGAGTATAGCTTGAGGCTCTTTCAATTCATTTAATCAATATTTGAGAGGGAGTGATGGTGATGAACCTTTAGGTGGATATTTGAGAATTGGGGTAGTAAGAATGTTTGGAAAATTAGGTGATGAGAGGTATGAGATTTGAATTGAGTTTTATTGAAATGAATTGAGATTCTATAGTGGATTGATAGGTTAGTAATATATTTGAGACATTTAAATATGGACTTTTTAAATTAGTGGAATTAGATTCTTTAGCTCAACTTTTGGGATCATTTCGGTAACCTCTAGACTTGGGAATATCTCACTATAGCTTAGGAGAAATTATTTGCGAGATTTTACACCGTAGAAGCTCCTTGAGGTATATTGAACCTTAGAACAAGTTGGATTCTTAAGTTAGGTTATTTCATTTTGGAAGTTCAATTAGTGATTAAGTGATGAATTGGAGGATGATAATCTTATAATTAGGTTAGAGAGTTATAAGTGTAGTCTATTATTATAAACTATTTTCAAAATTATATAATTATAATTTTCATATATATATATCAATTGATTTAAGATATATGTCTTAAGTCAGTTGGGGGTTCAATTGACTACAATTATTAAGTAGATAATTAAAATTAAATAATAAAGGAATATCACTTGTTTAATTTACTTTGACATTTTCATTGAATGTTGTTATGCTTTGAAGTTTTATTCAATTGATTTTAGTCATTGCATAATAATAATTAAAACTAAATAATAGGTTTTACTCATGGTGGATTAGTCTTCATAGGAGATTCCGTTTCAGATAGTTATGTAGACGTACTTAACTTCTAGTTTTATTTTATATGAGCTCACAGAATATAATGTAATGAAACATTAAACATTAAATAAATTGCTTTACATTTATTTATGCAATCATTTTTACTTATTACAGTTCAGCTTATTTATAGGAATCTAAAAATTATCTTTTATTCCCTTGCTTACATATAGAATGCTAGCCGATGTCTTATATAATTTTTATATAAATGTCTTATATGCATAATCTCTCTTTTGCAAGATTACAAAATGTGTCTTAGCACAATTATTTACCTTTACTTTTGATGTTTTTTCCATTTATTCAATTTTGTTTACTTTACCTTTACTGTATTTTTTGCGCCTTACCCTAAACCTAATGTGATATCCTTTAACATAAATAGTTAGAAATTTTAAAATGTGCTTAGACTTTATAAGTATAACAGTTTGTTTTTATTTTATTTGTTGTGCCCTATTGTATTATAAATTAAACATAGTAGATTAGGAGCTTGGAGTGGAGTTAGCTAATGAGCCAGGAGATGAGCTGGAGATCCAGGAGCAAATTTGATGATTTTGGAGGTTATCTGTTTTTATTGAATACCTTAGAGAAAAAAAGGGAGATGATAAGAAATCACACTAATGATGAGGAAAAAAAAATTACAGGCCCTTTTTAATGGCTGCCTATACAAAACCTAAATAATGGCAACCCCAAACGAAGGAAAATTGTGTTACAACACACTAAAAAATCATAAAACCTCGTAGAAATATATGTCTCATTTTGTACAAAATTGTATTCCTAAAGCAAATTTTATAAAACTGACCATGAAATTCTGCAACGTTTGGCTGGCACTTGGAAGCGCTTAGGCGGCGTCTCTTTGACCCAATAAGCAGAAAACAGTCCGTTAAGCGCTTTGAGGCGCCAAGTGCCCGCTTCTCGGGTTCATGGTATTGAAAAGCCCTCCCATCAGTGTGCCGGGTGCACCCAAGCACCTGTCTCTAGGCCAAAAATAGCCAAAAACAACGATGCGCAGAGTCGCCGGCTAAAAACAACTTTTGGGCCCATTTTGCGTTTATTTCACATTCAGTTTGTTCTCAACGCTTTCTAATGCATTTTCAAGCTCCTCTGTTCATAAGAAAATAGGTGTCAAACTTCGTTTTCGACAGTCATTTCTACAAATCTATCTTGATAATATTTCCGATGTACACTCCACTCGCTTAGAATTAGAAAAAAATATATAATAAACTGCACATCAATTGAGTTATAGAATCAAAATAATATCACATAAAGAAAGTACATGTGTTACACATAACCCAATTAAATATATAGAAAATACAAGTGGAGGTAAAGGATTCATAAGCACCAATTGAAAGTGATAATAGAATTAGCAAATTACTAATACTTACATTTCTCCCCACCAAGCTCAACAAGCAGAAATGATCAAATTTCTCCTTTTGTCATTACACTAAGCATTCATTTCCACAAGTTAATGCCTCCCTTTTTTTCTCCTACTCGTTAAAACATGAAGAGCATGAGTAAAGAAGGAAAATATCAAAATTAGATTGTCAAGATCCAACAATACATATGTTTTAGTGGAATAAAAATTCTGAATCAAACAGACAAAGTCCAGTAAGATTACAGTTTAATGGCTAAACTTCATGAAACAAACAAAGCTGCGTTCATCATTAATCACATATATTACAGAAGAGCATCAATTCAGAAAAAAACATTTCATCAATTTTCAAGAGATGATGATGTCTTCAGTCCTCCCGATCTGAAGCGGAATCGGAGGCTGCGCATCTCTCCTCCTGCTCCATAAATTCACCTCCTTCTTCGGTTGCAGCTCGAGGGATGATGATTCCCTGCCGACCAGAATCGGAGCAGAGTGAGGTAGAATGACCGCCTCTTCTTCTTCCTCCTCTCTGAAATCCTCTTTCATAGCCTTTCTCCAATCAAAGCCAGCAAGCGACTCCCGCCCGCTCTGATACCGCCTCATCTCGCCCAGCCGCGCGGGCGTGGATGCCACGGCGGACATCCTCTTCTTCATCTTCTTCTTCTTCGGCGTCGTCTTCTCGGTTGTTTCTTCCTCAGCCGCAGCCTTTCTGCGGAACAGGCATGATCCAAAGCATGATCTAAAGAATCCCCTTTTCTTCTTCTTTTCCTTCTCCTTCTTCAGTTTCTTCTTTTTCTTCTTGATCTTGATCTGACCCATACAAGAGATCTTTGGAGAGGACGGATCTTCCCTGCGCGTGCTGCCGCCCTTCTTTCTGAGCTGCGCGTCTTTGGGGATAATCGACCCAATCGGACCTGAAAAACTCTTGTCGGACCACCTGCCGGGACTTCGCGGAGGCTGCGGCATTGAGAAAGTCGCCGCCTTCGATATCAAGCTCATATAGCTCGCCCCTTTTGCTCTTGGCCGCCTCTCCATTGCTCCCAAACTGTTTTCCTCTGAAGACCGCCAATTTTTGTTGCCAGAAAATGCGTATATGTATATATGATTTGGTTGACTTGGCTTCTTTGAAGACCTTAGTTCGATGTCAGAACATCCAACAGAAGGCAACGCCGTATGGTCATATTCTTTTCTTTTGGTGGAATTTCATGTATGCCACCGGAATTGTTTATTTACAGATTTTAATTTCTCTATTGTTTCTAATTAAAATAGAGTTTTATTATAATAGCTCTCATATATCTTAAAAAAAAAATATATAGATGATTAGAATTTAAAGAACTAAATAAAATAAAAAATTATTATTAAATTTACTTTTGATCATGGGATCCATAAAAATATATATTTCAAATTTTAAATCCTAATTATATATATTTTTTTGGAAGAAATTTGAGAGTCAAATAACTTTTAAAAAATATTCATTATGAATATAAATTTCTTCTTATTTTTATTTTCATTTGTATTTTATGTATAGCTAAAAAATTGTATTCCATTAGTTGTGTTTAATTGCACTTTTTTTATAATTTCTTTGAAATAGTAATTATTTTATAGATAAATATCAATTAATATAATATTTTTTTTGCGTAGCAACTGAATGAGTCAGGGGGCATAATTGACTATCCGCATTGCGTTGTCTGACTTATTCTAATTGCCTGATGAAACCTTCTACGAATCATTTGCTGACTAACGAAATGTTTCCAATGATATTCCTAATTTGCCCCCCAAATGCTGATTTGTCTATTTCGAACTAAAGAGGCCAAAAATAATAAAAATTGTTTTTTTTCTTGGAAATTCTTAAGCTAATAATATAAATATATATATGGCTTTGAGATAAGAAAATTATTTTTATGTATTTTGTAGATTACTGAAGTAATAGTATTTGGTTTGCGGTAAAAAATTTCTCATGATTTACAATTTGATTTTTGTTTGAGTGTAATCTTAGCGCATTTTAATGTATTTTAAAATAAATAAAAACAAAAAAACACGACCTTCCTTGTGAGGGTCAACAATGGCCTGTGCTGCAGTGGAGCTGAAATGAAGGGTTTAGTAGCACTGGATTGGGCTGATTAGCACTGGATTGAGCTGACAATCAAGTTCAAATTGTTCAATCTCATATGCCTGCTGAAAGTGGGTTTAAGTTGGAACTCCCCTCATTATGGGGTTCCAAGTCGTGGATTAGAAATTGATGGTTGCGTTAAATAACAGGACAGCCAACGTGTAATTTTTGTCGAACTCTATTAATTTTGTTGAATACTATAATTTTTAAGAATTCTATAAATAGCTTAAAATTTTCTTCTTTTCCCAAGCAAATTATCTTTTATTGTACTATAGATTTTAAGATTTTGAGATTAATTCCTAAGCTTAATTGTTTTGAATAAATTTCCTTCTAGCAATCACTTTTTTTTTTTTAAATTGAATGAGCTTGAAATATGATCTGCAGATAAGTAGTCGATGAGATTAGAATTCAAAACAAAATATAATAGTTCATAAGTTTTCACTGGACTGAACAACTTTCAATTTAAAATAACATTCAGTTCTATTTTGATATATTATATTACATATTATGAAATTCAGTTCCGTGATATTAGGGTTCTCGAATCCTAACCCACTGCTCCAACCTCCAGTTCTATTCTCCCCTCCAAAACTTCCCTCGTGGAAATTGTTGTGCCCTTCCTTTGCATTGACAAATGACATCTTCAAACTGTCTTTCCAACCATCAGAAAGATCACTAGTCTTCGACAAAGAAGAGCTTGATGATGGGGCAAAACTCTGGAGTTCCTATCTCATCGGCTATGCAGAAAACTTGCCCTCTCAACTATAATGCAGAAAACTTGGAGATTGAAAGGTACTCTCGATCTTGATCTGATTTTTGAGGGAGGGCTCTACAATTTTTTGGTTGTTCGTTTCTCCTTTGGACTTCCACCTCCCAATCTCCAATTAATTCCATTGTGTTGGTCCCCACTCAAACCACTTCTACTGACCCTCCTCCCACTTTGTCTGAGGATATTACTTCCTCATCCTAGAAAATAGTTACAAGAAAGAAAAATAAACAATCACCCCCAAAAATGACTCTAAAGTGAGCTCTCCCATCTCTACAAATCTACTCTTCCCTTTTTTAGGTACTCGTTGTGCTAAGCATTTTTTATCTTCTCAATGTTTAATTTCTCCATACTTTGTTAGAATGTTCGTGGGTTGAACTCTCGTACCCATATTAATGATTGCAAAAAAATTATTCACAAAGTTAAGCATTCTTTGTTTGCTTGTTTGAAAACCAGAATTAGAAACACCAACTTTTCTGATCCTATACCCATTCCAAATGGCAATTCCATGAGAACGAGGGATGTTGTCATAACATTGAAAAAGCTCATCCGAGTCGAATTCTCATCAAATGGGATACTGCAATTATTCATTTTGATCATATAATAATTAATGCTCAGTTCATTCATGGTAGGATTCATATAAAAAACTTCTCCTTTTTTTGGTACTCCTTGTGATAAGCATTTTTTATCTTCTCAATGTTTGATTTCTTCATACTTTGCTAGAATATTCGTTGGTTGAACTCTGATACCCATAAAAATGATTGCAAAAAACTTATTCACAAAGTTAAGCATTCTTTTTTTGCTTATTTGAAAACCAGAATTAGCAACACAAACTTTTCTGATCCGATACCCATTCCAAATGGAAAATCTATGAGAACGAGGGATGTTGTCATAACATTGAAAAAGCTCATCCGGGTCGAATTCTCATCAAAAAGGATACTACAATAATTCATTTTGATCATATAATAATTAATGCTCAGTTCATTCATGGTATGATTCATATAAAAAACTTCTCCTTTTTTTGGTACTCCTTGTGATAAGCATTTAGTATCTTCTCAATGTTTGATTTTTACTAGAATGTTCGTGGGTTGAACTTTGGTACCCTTATTAATGATTGCAAAAAACTTATTCACAAAGTTAAACATTCTTTGTTTACTTATTTGAAAATTAGAATTAGCAACACAAACTTTTCTGATCCCTATATCCATTCCAAATGTCAATTCTATGAGAACGAGGGATGTTGTCATAACATTGAAAAAGCTCATTCGGGTCGAATTCTCATCAAATGGGATACTACAATAATTCATTTTGATCATATAATAATTAATGCTCAGTTCATTCATGGTATGATTCATATAAAAAACTTTTCCTTTTTTTGGTACTCCTTGTGATAAGCATTTATTATCTTCTTAATGTTTGATTTCTCCATATTTTGCTAGAATGTTCGTGGGTTGAACTCTGGTACCCATATTAATGATTGCAAAAAACTTATTCACAAAGTTAAACATTCTTTGTTTGCTTGTTTGAAAATCAGATTAGTAGCACCAACTCTTCTGATCCTTATATCCATTTCAAGTGGCAATTCTATGAGAATGATGGATGTTGTCATAACATTGAAAAAGCTCATCTGAGTTGAATTCTCATCAAATGGGATACTACAATAATTCATTTTGATCATATAATAATTAATTCTCAGTTCATTCATGGTAGGATTCATATAAAAAACTTCTCCTTTTTTTGGTACTTCTTGTGATAAGCATTTATTATCTTCTCAATGTTTGATTTCTTCATACTTTGCTTGAATGACTTGAACCCTTATAGGTAGTTCTAAATGTAATGGCAATCAATATGATTAAAGTAACAATATATATAATAAATTATTGAGGTAAGATGCCTTAATTGTGATATATATTGAGATAGTGTAACAACTCGAGGTTGTTACTTAGCATAATCTAAATTTAATTGCAGTCTAATTATCATTCTATTGAGTTCATCTAGTCATTAGAGCCAATCTTTAAAATTTCAGAGTGATTCAAAGCTGAATAGAATAATTGGAATATTACAATATATTTAATTAATTAGAAAATTGATGTATTTAAATTGACCTCAAATCAAAATATGACTTCGTCGTTGCGATTGTCACCCCTAAATTAGTTATGCGTGATATTTTGGATGCGTTTGAAAGTCGTCGGATTTTTGCGAATATTTTAATGTAATTAAATTCCATCAAAAAATAGAATAATTAAATAATCGTTGAAATCGAAATCCGACTTCACCGTTGAATTGCTCACCCACAAATTAGCTAGCGGTGAATTTTTGGGATTTTTCAAAGCGTGTTTATTAAATCTGAATTTTTATAAATTAAAAAGAAATAAATATTTATTTCTTATTTCTAATTTTCCTATTTTATTTTTCCTTTTTCTTCTTTCCCTGACTGGCCCACCCGCCTCCTAAGCCTACGATTGGCGCCCCATACCATGCGCACGCAAGAGCTCCTCTTCTCCCCTCACCTCTTAACTTCCATAGCCCATGCTCTTCCCTCATTTAAATGGAGCTCAGCCCCCTCATTCTTCTCCATTTGCTTAAGCTCCTTTCTCCCTGGAATTCCTAGCCTTCCTCCTCCTTTGGTGGTTGAAGAAGAAGAATGAGCTTCTTCCTCCAAGCTTTTGCAGAAATCCGAGTCTTCTTCCTCCATTCTTGCTAGGTCGAAGGTACCCATTTGCTATCCCCTTCCTTGGATACTCTTCTGATTTATCAAAGTACTGTGATTGGCATATTCATTAATAATTGAATGAAATTTATGTGTGATCGTTGAGCTTCAATCGGACTCAAATGAGTATGATCGAAACTTGTTCTCCATTAGAAAAACTATCAAAAAGCTGTATGATTTTTTTATATACCTGTAGCTATGGCATCAATTTTTGCTCGTTAGGATAATCCATTAATGCCGATTTTGGTATCAATGGAAAGGTTTCGAAAAGACCTTTCCATCGGTATATGGCACCACGCGTGAAGTGCCCAAATTTAGGAGTATTTGGGTGTGAAATGAGACCCATCACTGTTTTCGCATAAACGAAATCACCGTCGGACACTGCCGCGCGCCGCAGCGCTCGAAGTTTCAAATTTGGGTCCACCGTAGTGCACTACAGCGCGCCGTAGCACTCTACGGCGCACCGCAGCAACATAATAATTCGATGAAGCATGAAAAATTTAATGAAAATAAATTAAATCCGTCGTAACGCGATGCCTGAAAGGGCTGCAACGCGCTGTAGCATCTGCACCTTGGGGAAACAGGCACCGTAGCGCGCCGCAGCGTTTGAAAGCGCTGCCGCGCGCCACAGCGCTGCAATCCGCCGCAGCGCCTGAAAGCGCTATCGCGCGCTATAGCGCGTCATAGCGCCTATGATTACCCGAAAGTGCCTAGAACTATCCGGAATTGCCCGGATTTATGATTTTTTCGCATTTTAATGACCCTAGGATCCTAATGAGGCCGAAATATATCAAATCTAAACTTAGATTTAATAAAACTAAACATTGTATGAATGCGTATGTGAATTTCAATAAGAAATCCATCATCTTATCCTTAAATGGCATATCCTAAATCTCTTAAGTATTTACTTAAATATTTTTGTGCCAAATGTTAATATTAGAATATTTGATTACTTGTATGACCAAGTAGAATTAAATAACTAAATTGTATGAAACTTAAGTTCTTTAGATTTGTAATCAAGTGCTAATCTTTTTAGTTTGATTTAGTATTTGGTTAGCCTTAATTATCTTCTATTTTATCACTTTATATGCTTATGCTTTCATAATATTATGGTGTATGATAGAGAACTTTAGCATTGATTGGATACTTTGATTTACTTAATTTGATATTAAATCATATATGAACATAAGAATCCTAAAAACTTGATTAAGTAAATGATACTTAATCTAAATATAAAATTTGTCATCAATAATACACCAATAATACATTGATTTGTCATTGATTTGTCATTGATATATAAATTAACAAATTTGTCTTAATTGGGTAAGGATAGGGGTTAAACCCTAACCTGTCTGATTAAGATCTAAACTCTTAATCACTTAATTAATCAACTTGATTGGAAGACAATCCAATTTGCATAATTTCAATAATACATCTGATTTGACATTAATTTTAAAAATATTGAATTAGAAGTACTAAGATTATTAAGAAACTTATGTGATTTATTATCTGGACATGTACCTTAAGATCTTTGATTTTTTTCTTATATAAGAATCTTAGCATGAAGATAATTATAAAACTATGTTGATTTATAACAAGATTAAATCTTAATAATACTCTCGATTATACCCTATAATTGTAGTATATGTATTGATCAGATGGGTTTACCCATCTAATCTGATCAAAATAAGTTTAATAAATAAAACTTATGAATTTTAGCATAGATGTTGAGTATGTAAGATCTTAATGATCTTACATTAGGTTTTATATGGTAATAATATTAGCCTTAACAAATATTAATACATTAAGGTAGGAAGGACTTATTGTGACAAATTGAGGTAAGAACTTAGATGATCCTCCTTAACCTTAGAAGATTGATCTTAGACCTTTGTCGTAGGATCACCCAAAATACTTAGAATGAGAATTATCCCATGTGGTAAAAACATATATTGAGTGACCTTTTGGTCACACCCTTAGAATCTTGTGTAGGATTCACCCCAATATAGTTTGAATACATAGTTTTGATGATCCTTGTTTACTATATAGAATTGACTGAACCCATATTATTATTTGAGTATAGTAGTGTATACCTATAGTGCTGGATTACTTCAGTATTTATAATTGGTTGATTCACTTTAATGTAGGACTATGTCTGTGTTCTATCCTGCAAGTTTAGTCAGATATAGTCTCACTTATAAAAAATCATCCAATCCTAAGAGTATTATAATTATGGACTTAGATCATTAGTTTGTTTGAATAAAAATTATCATCGGGTGATGCCTCCTATCGAATATCGCTTCCGTATGTGTGGCTTCAAATAAACTAGGTGATTCAAGCCACCCCCTTTAGAACACCAAGTATGCTTGTAATTAGGATATTTAATAGTTTAGTTGGAGATACAAATTGCCATCGAGTGATGCCTCCTATCGAAGATCGCTTCAATAGGTGCAGCTTAAACAAACAAATGTTAAATTTACCTTTCTTTGAAACATATTAAATATGTATATACAACCTTTCAAACTAATAATTTTTTAAGTAAAATCCTAATTAAAACCAATTATTAGAATTTGGACTAGGAGTTAGAATCCATTTAGATTGATTATGCACAATGGAGTCTTTTGATTCATTGTCTGATTATATAACATTTTTTATATTTTTGGATTTTAAGACATGTAGTGTAAGAGACATGAGCATGAACATAAGCATGATGTATGTATATCAGTGATGATTTATGGGTTACGAAATATTACATACATCGATCGGGAAATTTCAGAATGCATCAGCATCACAGTAAAATGTATTCTCAATTAGATGTATGTAGACATTATACCGTACGACTCATAGTCGTTCAGTAATATTTTGGTTGCATATTAGTGGCATGCATTATTGTGGCATATTCAGATGCATAATTCCAGTGGCATACAACATAGTTTTACATACTATTTACTCAGTTTCAGATCAGATACTATTTTTATTTTTTTTAGTATTCAGTATGCGATCAGCCTCACCTTACTTCAGTTTTATACAGTTTTAGTTATTCAATTATTTTATAATCAATATATAATTTTGTTTACTTTACTATTTTATGTAAATAATTAGAACTATTTAGATTAATTTCAATGTGTTAGACAATATGTCTAACACGTGGTACTTTTGGGATCTATCAATTTGCTAGAGCTTGAGCAGCATATTGAGCTAGGTCAGGAGAACTCTCGGGAGATTCAGGAAGAGTTTGTGGAGCCTTAGTGGACCCTCCTTCAGCCTTGCCATTTTCTTTCTGTGTTTATTTCAGTTAAGTAGTTAGACTTTATTTTAGTATAATTTCAGTAAACAATTTGTAATAATTCTGGATGCATTTATTTTTTTTTCTGAGATGAATGTTCATATTCAGTTCTGTGATGAATGTTCTGGATGTATGCTTAGCTTCCGCACTTGTTTATATATAACTTATACTTAGTATTGTGATGTGATTATTATACTAGAAATGCTGGTATTTTATACATATATTGGATTATTCATGTTGTATTTTAAATCTAATGTATGTATTTGTCTAATATTTAGGATAAGGACACTATTCTTATCTTAAGTATTAACTCTCGACCCTCCTTTGAGGTTGAGTCAGCGGCCCTTCAGATGTGTTGTAGTTCTAGCTATTCGGGGAGATGGGATATTCATTCCCGAGTGGCGCATTGCTTCGCCGCCAAAATTGATTATGTTATCTCTTTTGCGCTCGACGACAAGGCGGGGCGCTACATGTAGAATTTTAGATTCATAATATGAACCCTAAGAACTGATCTTATGTTCTTGTGGTAATGTTAATCCCATGCAAATTAGATTGAATATATTTTCTTGTGGTAGTAAAACCAATTAATAGAATTATATGTAATTCTCTTGGAACTTAGATTGGAACCACTTATAGTTTAGTATATTTTTTGTAGTTTAAAAATACTTGATTATTAAATAGTCAATCTAAAACTACAAGAAATGATAATATTAATATTATCATGTGTGAATGCAGTACATATCCATAGGACTAACTCTAATTTCAGTATAATATGGGATTGATTGATTTATCATGTATAGAATTGTGTCTTATCTTAGGTAATTATATAAGTACAATTCAGTTCATGATAAACATCCTAATTCTAAGATATGTTATTAGTAAGAGTTTGGATAGCTTAGTTTGAGAAAGTAAATTGTGAAAGTATGTATGTTTCATATCTCTGTGGGGGTGGTAAGTACAATTAAACAATCTAAGTGTTCAAGATTTCATCCTTAAGATATGATAATTAGGTGTATGTACTCTTGAACATGTGGTAATTTAGATTGATATAGTAGAGTAACTATGAGTTATGTTGATTCTAGTTGAATTAGAATCTGAATTATATAACGCTCATTATTGAGAAACCATGACTATCATGCATTCAGATCATTAAACAAGTGAAATAATTAGATAACAAAAATGAATGTGGTTTCTATTTTCTGAATTTGATCATTTAATCTTTATTTTTATTAAATTTTAGCATAACATGAACTACATAAGCATAACCCATCAAGATTACATATAAACTACGGGATGCAGCAGGCATTATGGTTACTAAGGAACTGTGGGATACAACAATGCATCAAGGTCTTACATATCCACAACATATTTTGTGGCATATTCAGATGCATATTCAGTAGAATACATCATGATTTAGTTTTTCATTACAACAATGCATCAAGGTCTTACATATCCACAACATATTATGTGGCATATTCAAATGCATATTCAGTAGAATACATCATGATTTAGTTTTTCATGTTTTACTCAGTTTACAACCCTACTTTCAGTATTTTACTTTTAACACTGGTTCTATTTTAGTATTATTGGTCGCTATTTTAGTGTTTTGATTTACAGTTGTAGTCTTTTTTCAGTTTTCTATAATTTATTTTTGTTTTGTAGAAAAATTGATAAACATCTCTTAACATATAAGAAAATATTATTTGCAGCTTAAAATATACTTAGACTTATTGTCTAACACAATATTTTCTCTTTTTGGCTGGGACTCTGGCATGTGAAACCGACATGTCAGGCTTGGAGCAGATTGATGAGTCAGCTTTGAAGAAGTTTCAAAAGCTTCAATAGAAGTTAGAGGAGCAATAGTTATTGTAGTGCTTATTTTAATTCTTAGCTTATTATTTTTGCTGTAGATGAGAGATTTATTTTATTGCTCATTTTAAACTTTGGTTTGTAATAATTATCTCTAGATGTGTTTTTCTTTTTTATCTGGCCGAATATTTACCTAGCTTCTGTGATGAACATTATGGATGATGTTTAAGCTTCCGCACTTTGATATATATTCTATCTTATACTTTGTATTATGATGTGATCAGTATATATATTCAAAACTTATTCATATACTATGGCTATCTTTCTTTATACACCACAAGACCAATGTGTATGAGTAACATTCGTTAATACTTATGATAAAAGTATTTCACTTGTCTTTAAGATTAGTCTCAGTAGTTGTTGTTCCAGCAAAAAAGGATAACTCATTGGATTATTACTAATTCATCTTGAGCGATGTGTTGATAATAAATCAGAATTAGTTTCCTTTCAAGTAACGACCCACCCATCGCTAATATTGTTCTGTTGCGCGTAGCGGCCGGACGAGGCATTACACACCTTTATTTCAGTTACTGCTTATCACATCTGGCAAGAACAAAATGCAATAATTTTCAAATCTCATCAATCATGCACAGCATCTATGAAAAAAATCCTAACTACGTATAGCATGCTGGGGCTAATGAAGGCTTAGCAAAGATGAAATGTCGCTCACCACATGACTTGGCAAGCAAGCCACAGTTGGTTCTTAGCTTTCAAATACTACGCATGTCAGATTTGACGCTTGATGCCTCCGAGTGCTCAATGCCATCTTGAACATTGCGAGATTCCTGAGCTTGGAGCTCATTAAGATTTTTTCTATCTTTAATTGATTAGAGCTGCTTGGTGTTCCTCTTGACTTGGCAATTTGTCTTTTTGCTTTTTTTTATTATGTGCATTCTCTTCTATATGTTTGTAAATCTTACTTTGAACTTTTGTATAGTTTTATTTTGGAAATATAAATTGAGCAAGATCTCTTATCAGTTCTCAAAAATAAAAAAATATTACATTTACATAAATAATCAAAACGATCTCTATTATTTTGTGGAGTCTGATTAAATTAGCTCGTGATGTATGGCCGATCCGATCCTCAGTTTCCGTCGGTCGAGCTAGAGACATTGATAGCAGAAGGAACATGGCCAATTATGCATTTATTTTGAAAAGTGTTGTAGTGAGATTGTTCTTAAGATTACATTAGATTTTTGTCATTTCTACCACAGAGGATGAAAAAATTGTTGTGACAATATGAGCATCATTCATCTGGACAAGAATGCTGTTTTTCATGCGTAAACAAAGCACTTCCAATTACATAACATTTTAATCGTTTCTCAAATATATCTAATATTTTTTTCTAAATAATTATTGATTTTTAATAAATTTTTTATCATAATTTTGATTAGTAAATTTTAATTATTATTAATTAAATATTAATTTTAATTATTTTAATGATGATAACATATATATATATTTGAAAGTATTATAACAGATCTCTTAAAAAATATATATATTTTTGTAAGTGAATTTAATACATATTTTTATGAAAAATAAATATTTTGGGAAAAATTGAGAATTATTTTAGAGCCATATAATCGTATTATTAAAATGATAATAGTCATCAGATTTTAAGTAGAGATCTGATGGGTAAGATCGAGTCTCATCTTTGTAGCCGTTGGATTAAATCTAAAGTATAAATTAATGCTTATTATATGTTATATATAATATATAATGTATTATATTTCTATGTTATATTTTTAATAAAAAATGAGCTGATAAGGGTGCGGTCTCACGACGAGGGACTGGTTGGACGAGGATGTCTGGCTCTCCATCATTGGGCGGCGCGTAAAGTGGAATTTAATATTTGTTTTAGTAAAAATATTATTTAGGTTTTAAATATTTCTCAAAAAATATGGATGATTAGTATTTAAGATTTAAAAAATATATTTTTATGAGTTTCACAAACAAAAGTTGATTTAATAAAATTTTTTTATTTCACTTAACTCCTTAAATTTTAATCATCAATATATTTTAAAAAATATTTGAGAGTCATATAACAATAATCTTATTTTAGATATTTTGTTATACATATTTGTTTGAGAAATATTATTTAGATGTTTGGATGAGATTACCTCCACATAAGTTTAATAAATAAAAAATGGGCAATTATTTTAAGTTCAAATTTAAATTAATTTATATGGTTAGCTTAATTAAAATTAAATTATATTAATTGTAGCCGCTTTAGAGTATTAAATTAACACTAACCATACCGAGTTGAAATAATCCAAAACTACTTTTAATTTAAAATGATTTTGCCTCACAAGAAAATGCAATACTTTGCTTTAAGAATAAATACACTGTCTAACTATCAGACTTTACTATATTTATATTATTATATACATAATAATAAAATGAAAATGATATAATAATCCTATTTATAAATCTATTATTATTGAAATTTATTTTTTGTTTGGATTAATATATAAGAAAATAAAAAATTTAATTAATACAAATACAACATTTTTCTTAATGCTTTTTATATATGAGATTTGAATTTGACGTCACGCCATTTTCGTCCGTGCTTATTTCTTAAAGTTTCGTGCATATTACCCTTCTAAAATTTAGGATATTACTTAAAGATTTATTTAATTAAAATTATAATTATAAATTGTTATAATAATGTAATTACACAACTTCAGATCCTAAATTTAATATGAACATATTTTATTTTTAAAATTTTCTACTTTTAAATGAAACGTGAGATTACAAATGTTTTATATGTGTGAAAATAAAAAAGGAACCATCCAGTATCATTAAAACATCTAATTTTGATATTTAACTCTTAATAATTTTGATTCACTATTAAAAATTAAGATTATAAATCAATTAAAATAAATTAATTATATTTGAAAAAATACTAAGGACATTTATTGAGATATTCAAATATTTTATAAATAAAAATACAGAATTCATAAGTTTTAGGTACAGTATTTCCATCAATTATTTTTATTATTTTGAAGAGTAATACTACTCACACCCACCAAAAAAAGCCCATCCAATAAATTGTAAACAATATTGGGTGCCGCATCTGCGAAAGATAAATATCTAATAAAATAAAAATATATACTAGTGTAGTCGCTAGCAAACTACACTTTGATGCAATGTTATGCTGTATTGTAGGATCATCTTTAAGAAAAAAAGTTTGTGGTTCAAACAAGCAATAGTATTTATGGGATCTTCATAGAGGCACCTTCATATTTGCTTTGCAATTTAGAGAAACAATCATTTTTTATTTATTTATGGTTCTCAATTTGTGCTATTTAAAACCTTTAATATCACTCAAATTTTAAATTATTATTAAGAAATTATTTACACATAAATATTCAAAACACACTAAAATTACTACAATTTTAAAAATTTAGATATTACTTGTATAAATTAAAATTTAAAGATTTTATGATTAATATTTAAAGAATTATAGGAATCCCTTATAATTATCATATTCGCAGAGGAAGAACCTTGCTAAGCCCTGGGTGAATGAATGGCTCTCCGCTTCAACCACAAGCTTTCCTCCTCCTTCCTCACATATTTCCGCCGCCTCTCGGCCTCCCCTTCAACTCCTCTTCCGGCCATTGTCGCCGATGATGAGCTCTCCCCGGCGGAGTGCTTCCTGCTAGACAAACTCCACCGCCTCATCAGTGAACACCACCGCGGTAACCCTAACCCCGATCCGTCGGCCTCTCCGCCTCCAGATCTCACCATCCCCGCCCTCTCCTCGTCCTTTTCCCTCCTCTTCCCCTTTCCCCCTTCCCCTTCCCTCGCCCACCGCATCATCCGCCGCTTCGCCTGCCTCCGCCATGGCATCCCTTTCCCTCAGATCCTCTCCTTCTTCAATTGGTGGCTCTCCTCCGAATCCTCCCCCAAATCCCACAAGCCTCACACCTCTATGATAGATCTCGCCGGCAAGCTCCATCACTTCGATCTCGCATGGCATCTTCTCGACTCCATGCGCGCCCTCTCCATCACCATTCCCATCGCCGCCTTCTCCTCTCTCATCCGCCGCTACGCCCGCTCCGGCCGCCCCTCCGAAGCCATCGACGCCTTTCACCGCATGTCCGACTACGGCCTCGAGCCGGATCCCGCCTCTTTCTCCATCCTCCTCGCCGCCCTCTCTCGTCAGCGCATGGCCGCCCAGGCCCAGTCTCTCTTCGACTCCTTCTCCGCCCGATTCCCTCCCGATGTCGTCACCTACTCGAACCTCGTCCATGCCTGGTGCCGCGCCGGGGATCTCGACAAGGCCGAGCAGGCGTTCTCCGCCATGCGCGCCGCTGGCGTCCAGCCCAACGTCTACACGTATACTGCGGCCATCGATGCGATGTGCAGGTCTGGGCAGATTCCCAGAGCCCAGGAAGTCCTCTGCCAGATGCTTGATTCCGGCTGTGCGCCCAATGCTGCCACGTTCAACTGCTTTATGCGCGCGCACGTCCGAGCGGGGAGGGCGGAGCAGGCGCTGCAGATTCACAACCAGATGCGGAAGCTCGGCTGCGATCCCGATGGCATCACCTACAACTTCCTCATCGAGGCTCATTGCAGTAAGCGCCAGAGGAATCTGGACGCCGCTCTGAAGATTCTGAATTCGATGATTGCGAAGGGGAAGGGATGCGCTCCTGACGCCAATTCTTTCAATCACATATTGAAGTGCGTTTTGAACCTGGGAGATGTCAGTGCTGCGCATAAGCTGTATGAGAAAATGCGGGAGATTGGGTGTAGGCCTAACACTGTCACATACAATATCTTCTTGCAGCTTTTCAGCAAGGATAAGACTTTGGACATGGTGCTGAAGATGAAGAAGGAGATGGAGAAGGAGGAGGTTGAGCCGAACGTGAATACTTATGGGGTGCTGATCACAACTTTTTGTGAGAGGGGGAATTGGAGGAGATCTTATCAGCTCATGAAGGAATTGCTGGAGGACAAGTGCTTGCAGCCTACAAAACAGGTTTATGCAAAGGTGCAGGAGCTTTTGAGGGGAGCTGGACAGCTCAAGAAGCATGATGAGCTTCTGAAGATGATGGCAGAGCGTGGTTTCATTAGCCAACAACCGTTGGATTGCTAGCTTGCTGCGGTAACAGATATGCCAAGTCTCTCTCTCTTTTGCTTTCCTAGGGTTTCAACAAATTTGTTCCTTCTTAGGATATTTTTTCTTTGAATTTGTTCTGATTATGTTCCTCAATCAGATATTGAAAGATGAACTGATTTTTGTATATGTTAAAAAAGGAAGAAGATTTAGTCAGGGATTGATTGCAGTTCACTATCATCTAATTAACATATATGTAAATTAGATGATGGCAGAGCGTGGTTTCACTTGGCATTGTTCTCCATTGGCTAGGTCTGAATTATTAGTTGTGCTAACTTATGGAGGATGGCAGTTTTATAAATAGCAGCAATGAACCATAATAAGTTGCCAATAAACGGGAGAGCGCCAGCAGCACTTTATAAGAAGCAATAAAGCACCTTCCCAAGCAGCAGTCTGATCATTTCTTATTAGCTTCATCATCCAAAGACTGCTCTAAATACTCTTCAAATTTTCAAGGCATAAGATGAAATACAAAGAGCACAAACAAAAATAATAATATGATGATGTTTCTCAATAATAAACCGAACGAACAGCTTTATCAAAGCACGAGTGTTAAAGTAAAAATTGTGAGATTACTTGCAAAGTTTGAATAATGCCTAATCTGCATTCCCTTATTGCACCTTTATGCAGAGCTTGTAGATCTGCCATTGATTGCATGGGAGAAGGCTGGAGAATATTGATTGAAGCATTTTTTTTTCAATTTATTGAACCCCATAAAAAGATACTGTTTTTATGGATTAATCTCTATGGCTGTTTTTGGGTTGGTTCTAAGCAAGCCAAAAATATTATTTTAGCTATTTGAATTGGTATTTGATTAAAAAATTAAGAAAAAATATAAATGAAACATATACGAGATTGAATAAAATCGTTGATGTTAAACTATAAATTAGAAATATACAAAAAAATAAAAATAATAGACACCGTGGATGGCTTAACATGGAGCAGCTACCATGGATTGATCTGCATCTGCAAATTTTACTTAACATGGATTGATCATTAGGTATCAGGCCTTGCTGTGGGTGGCTGCTTAGAATTGATAGGGAATTTTAACCGAAATTACATCTTCTGCGCCGATGCTTGCACCTGCGGAGTTGAGATACCTAATGGTTGCTTAACTGAAAGCTGTTTATAGCTCTTCACTTATTTTGATGGAAAATTTTGATTCGATCTGAGCTGTGGCACTCTCTTGAATGGCTGCTTAAGTCACCGTTTTGCAATGTCTGCGATTCATCGAAACTAATCAGGCAAAAATGTTCTTATTTAGTGTTTTAGTGTGCTGTGGATTGCAGCTTTTTATAGGTGAGCTGGAAGGATGGCTTTCATCCTCAATTTTGACTGCTGTTAGAGCAGGGCTACATTCTTGCTAGTTTTAGGCTGGTGATTCTTACGTTTAAACTGCTGATTTGGTTTCATCGATATATTATTTGCAGGAAAAGTTGGAAGGTTTTGATGGGTCGTCTAGTAAGTGCTACCTTGATGTTCTAAAGTTTCCATTTACAATATAATTGCTATATTTCAATTCTAAAAAAAGAGTATTTACGTATATTACCAAATAGCGCCAGCAATAGCAAATACAGTACCATACTCAAAGGTTAACATTCTGCGTGGCTTCCTTCAGCTGCTGCAGATTCAATAAGCGGCCATCGACTTTGCTTCTATGGCCGAAGACGCCCCGAAGCCGATGCAAGATATCGGAGAAGTCATCAGGCGGGGGACATGAAAAATGAAGATGCTCCCCAGTATGGGGGTGCTTGAATCTGCACATAAGATCAGCAGCAGACATCAATGGTGCTCCTATAAGAACCCAACCAACAATAATAAGTCGCTATTGGGTAAAAAAGGCATTGAATGATATCGCCCAATTATTGAGACTGGTTTTGTTTTACCCGAGAGACTGAGCATGAAGGCAAGGTCTCTGTAGCTTTGATACAATCTCTGATACAGCAGCATGGCAATGCACAGGAGTCCTGGACTTAAGCAGCGATAGCGCCAAACCCTCAGTGCCTCCATAGAGTTCATCGCCCAACAGCGGGACTCCGAGGTGCTTAGCATGCACCCGTATCTGCATAAAAAAAGGCAAGGCAGCATGAACTAGATTATTAAGAAGGCATTTGAGGGACTCGATCTGCAGATTTAGTGGCATTTAATCCTTGTCAGATTTTTAAACTATTGTAGGTGCTATAAAGATGCAGTGATGTCACATCAACCGGGAGAGTGCTAGAATGAATGTTGGAAGATGCAGGCTCTTTGGTCCGCTCATCTTTTGAATGGAAGAAGCGGAAAGCCTCTTAATCCTTACATCAGAGGGCAACGTATCAGTTTGTCAGTACAAAGATCAAGACAACCCCATATGTTACATTTATAAAGAGCAGTAGACTAATACGAGAGATGTACAGAATTTGAACCACATCTCCAGATGTACAGAATTTGAACCACATGTGATTAAAGTAGAATGGAAGCAATAGCTCCTAAGTTAAAAAAAAGATGCCCAAGTTTCTTCTCGGTGGGAGGCAAAAAATGAGAGAAAGGAAAATACTTTGAAGGGGGCGGAGAGCGCTTGGGGTTGGAGCTGGGAGCTGGGAGCAATGAAGAAAAAGAGAGCGAGCGAGTGAGAAAACGAGACGTGGGAGAAAATTATGGAAAAAGAAGCACGAGGGAAAGGAACTGGTTTGGGACATGACTGATGTGGCCGTTGCTGTTGCATATCATTTTTGAAACTGAGATAATTTCTCTCCTGTTAGAATTTAGAATGCTCAAATATGCTCTATATTGAAACAGCCTCTATGATAATGATTAGCCTCTATGGTGCTAAAACAATTGCAAAACTGTCACATGTGTACCTGATGAGTGCGTCCAGTTTCCAGCTTCCACTGCACCAATGCAGATCCACCCGCAGCAAAAATCTCCACTACTTCATACCTGGTGAAGTTAGAAAAGTTCAAATTCCCAGCTTTTCTTAATGTACAATGCAAATTAATGCACCATATTAACGAAATTGTTAATTCAATAAGTGCATGTTCTTAACAAATCCACTACAAAGTCCAACTATCACTGTCTAGTTTCATCTGAGCTACTTGAGGCCATTGACGTAACATGAGAAAAAACAAAAACAAAAGAAAGAAGAAAATTAAAAAGGACGACAAAGTTGAAATATACAGGTAGAAGCAGTAAGAAGCGTATCTAAAAGCATATTTCATAATGATGGGTAATCACTGACACTTGAGCGTTATATATCACAATTTTATTTGATTTACATTTTTGGAGTCCCAATGAAGGATTATTAAGAGCTGAAAAATAGTTCAGCTATCAAATGAAAAATTCCTAGGGTGAATTCAAAGCAAGCTGAGCTAGAAACTTTTCCCCTTTGTCATCAATACAAACCCCTTTTAGAACATGTCTGAAGAAGACAGCAATGTGGCTAGAATGCAGTGTTAAATGTGTCTAGAGTTCATTTCTACGCATTTTATTATGATCATGCAAGAATTTTTAAAAGTGGTGATGATCATGTAATAGCTCTTGAAAGTGGTACTATTTTTCAATATTGCATATCAAGAAAGGTAATGCATAGAAATATCAATCACCTACTGGCAGCATTCCGAGCATTTCTACCACTATTAGGCACAGGAACAGCAGCCATGCGGATTCTGTTATTGCAATCACGAGCTATTGGGATATCAATCCGCCCATGAATTGAGGATGGGGCACCAGATGTAAGACTAACATATAGTCTATGGACAGTGTGCAGCTTGAACTGCTCAGCCAAATGGGCATCAGAATGCTCATCCTATCATCAAAAATAAATAAGTTTTCAGTCATTATTCTAAGCTGAAAGACATAATGCACAACGTATGTGAATGATTAACAGAAGAAAAAAAAAACTGGCCAGATACAAATATGACTTGCAACTTCTCAAATCATTCATGTGTATAACTTATAATGCAATTTATGACACTAAGATGTTGGGCACTACTCAAATTGAAAGCAAGATTTCACATCACAAATTAATAAAAATATAATAAAACGAGTAATGTATAGTTCCGATAAGTCATTGACTTGTTTAAACATTGTATAAAAAACGTCATCCATACAATGGTAATTAAAAGTTATTTTAAGCTCAAAATTGGGCAGTAAAGAATTATATATGTTAAATTATAGAGTGAGGCCCCTATGTTGATTAAGACAAAAGAAATTAGATGGTTTGTCTGAAAATCAGACAAATTAATAAAAGTTGAAAGAAAGGAAAACAAAAAGCAGCATATTTCGAGTAAGAAATTAGGAAGATTATATGATATTACATATACTCCACAGATTTAATTGACATTGAAACATCTGAAGAATAAAATAGTAAAAAATATAAAAGAATGTCAAGGTCGACATAATACACAATTTCAAGTTGGAAGCTGCAGAATGAACATATAAGTCAAATAAAATGATAACCAAGGTGTTTTACTCTAGAAGTTGCTCTTCTAATAAAAATGAGAAAATTATTAAAATGGTCTATTGGCTCTTGTAAAATATTCAAAATAGTCCTTGACTATTGTAAATGCATTTTTTAGTTCATTGACTTTTATTTAAGAGCTGTTTGGTTTAAGTTAAAAGAGCGGTAAAATAAATTTTTAGGTAAATTGAGATTACCAGCATTTAGATGAAGTAAAACAAGTGAAAAAATTTTACAATATAATTCAATTTTGTGTTAATATATATAGAAATGGTGTAATCGAGTTACCACGGAATCAGTGTAACTCGCTATTACGCGAAAAAAGCAAAAGCAACCGAGCAGCGTCTTCTCCGGCATTAATTTGTTTGAACGAACGAATCGTTCGGTTCGTTCGTTCAATCGAACTCTTCTCCGGATCCAACGTTTCTCCGACGAAGTTCTAACAACTCATTCATTCGATCGAACAAATCGTTCAAAACAATTTGTTCGTCCGTTCAAACAATTCGAAAGATTCAAACAAACAATTCGATCGAAATAATTATTAGAACGAACGATTCGTTCGTTTACCCTAAAAAAATTAGAGGGTAAATTTACCCTCTCAATTTACTCAAAAGACCATATTCACAGATTATTTCATACTAAGCAAAAAAATGTTAGATTTCCTGTAACTTTACGAAATATCAGTAAAATAACATGATTACATGGTAATCATATTTCACTGTAATCAGATTACTTTATATTCAAATTTCTTAGATTACCTCATGTCAAACAACTCTTAAGTAATTTTTTTTTGTCCCTATTGTTAGTCCCAAACATTCGATTCCTTCTGTTCATAATTCCAATGGAGCATTTCTTCTACATTTCATCTATATGTTGCGAGTTTTCTTCATATTTCGATACAAGTACCTATATTTTCTACAAATTGATTGTGATTTATTCACGTCTCGTCGTCTCTATTCCAGAGGCTGATTCCAGCTACAAACAACGGGTTCCGGTGGCAAGCGGTTGATTCCGATTGCAAGCAGTCGATTTCGGCTGCAAGCGGTCGATTCCAGAGACACATACAACAACCAAATTCTTATAGTAATTTTTTTCCGATTCCAGACACAGCAATTGTCAATTGTATGCATCTCATGAATTGGCTGCTGGAGTCGGAAGAAGTTATCGTAAGAATTTGGCTGCTGTATGCCTCTCTGGAATCGACCACTTGTAGCAAAAATTAGTCGTTGCAGCCAGAATCAGCCGTTTACAGCTGAAATCCGCTGCTTGCAACTGGAATTGGCCACTTAAATCGCAATCAATCTGTAGAAATATAGACGAAATGTAAACGAAGAAGTACTCCACTGGAATTACGAACGAAAGGAACCAAACGTCAGAGGCAACTTATGATAAGGACCAAAAAAACTACTTAAATAAGAGTATAGCGACCAAAAAAATATTTACAATAGTTGATAAGTATTTTAAATATTTTGCAAGAGTCAAGGGATCATTTTGATAATTTTTTCTATAAAAAACATGGCACAAAACAAGTTCTATGGCATCTCCTTCCCTAAATACAAAGATTTTAAGAAGAACAAGTGATCTACTGTAGAAACGATAAAAAGGGAAATAAAAAAATACTAGCCCTATTCTGGGTTTCCATTCTTTGTTCTCGATGTTGACTAGCTCTTGTGCACACTATCTTTGAAATTTAAAAGGCCATGCTTTGGTGCTCAAAAACTAAGTTGGTGGTCTAGTAAATTTGTAACAACCAAATGAGCTAAATAAGTATAGGGAATTTTGTGTTAAATATGTGCTTTTTCTTAGGACTAGTTTGAGTGTGTTTTTGTGGTGTTTCGGGAAAGAAGAGCTTAAATTGATTTAAACAAGAAAGTTGAAGAAATGTGGTGCTGCAGCGCGCTAGAGCGCCAGAAATCCCGAGAGCCAAGCGCTATAGCGCTCCACAGCGCCCAACTTCCCGAGAGCCGGGCACTATAGCGCACCGTAGCAGCCAACTTCTTGAGAATCGGTCGCTACAGCGCGCCACAGCGCCCAACTTCCCGAGAGTTAGGTGCTACAGCGCACCGTAGCAGCTAACTTCCCGAGAGCCAGGCACTACAACGCCAAACTTCCTAAGAGCTAGACGCTACAGCATGCCACAACGCCCAACTTCCTGAGAGCCAGGCACTACAGCGCGCTTGTAGCGGCCAGCTTCCCGAGAGTCGAGCGCTACAGCGCGCCACAGCACCCAACTTCCCAAGAGCCAGGCGCTACAACGCGTCACAACGCCCAACTTCTCAAGAACCATGCGCTACAACGCGCCACAACGCCCAACTTCCCGAGGGTCAGACGCCACAACGCCCAACTTTCCGAGAACCGTGCGCCAACACGCCATAGAGGACAATTTCCCGAGAGACGGGCGCTGCAGCGCACCGTAGTTGCCGAATTTTTGAGAGCTAGGCACTACAACGCACTGCAGCGCCCGATGAACAGTAAGCCGGGCGCTACAGCGCGTCGTAGCGCCCAACGAACAGTAAGTCAGGCGCTACAGCGCACCGTAACGCCCGTCGTCAAACTATCTTGGAAACCTGCTCCAAGACAGCATTGAGACAGCCAAACTAATTGAAAATCTCCATTTTCCCACAGCCTGATTCAATGCAAAATATCAAATCCTCTCATTTCCAAGAGAATAAAGGGACTATTATTGAATGCAAATCCAAGTTTCAAAGGGGGATAATGATGGCAGCTCAAGAGAAGAAAGGCTGAATGGAGGATTATAAAAGCAAGGATTAAAGACTAAAGAAGGGTTCTGATCTTGGTTTTGGAAAAAGAAAATATTCAGGAGAGCTTCCCATCCCAAGGAAGAGAAGAAGGCTGCAGCCATTGAGATGAAGGGATAGCATAGGGAGCAAGGAGCAAGGAAGCAGACGGAGTTGGAGAAGAAGAACACAGAGAACGCAAGGGCTATTCCTGAGTATTGCATTCCTAACTCATCTTCCTTGTTATTTTTTTGTAAGAGCAATGTCAATGCTCATCACCTCTTGTAGCTTCCTTTGTTTGTTATTTTTAATGGCAACTTAAACCCCCATTGAGGAGGGTTTGGCAAGAGCATGTATGACTCATGATGTAATGTTTGTAACTCTTCTATTAATGAAATATTATTTAGATTTAGAAATATTTCAATGTTTATTGTGTGAGCATGTTGGAGAATAATGGATCTATTTAATTGAAAATCTTTTACTACATATTTAAATGCAACTATCATTGAGCTTGATGACCGTCTTTGCCCAACAAGTTGTGTACTCGCAACCGTGAACGCCGCGAATGGCCGTGATAACATTCATCATGTGAAAACAGCTCGTGCACAACTTAGGACAAAGACTTGATCATTTGAGCCATGAGATGATATAACTTAATATTCTCTGAGTTCCATAGTTTGGTTCATATTATTTGTGATATAAACTTGATGCATGTGAGCCGAGAATCACCTTTAGAGCTCCACAGCTCATTCTTAACTTGTGCAAGGAAATTGAGCGCATTAAACTATGAGTGATGTGACAAACTCATTTAGCTACGTAGTTCATCTCCTTAGCTAAATTAAAAATAGATGCGTGTGAGCCATTAGTAGAATCAAGATCATGTGATACTTAACTAAAATTGAGTATTTTATCACTTAGACTTGAAAGATGATTTCATCTACTAAATGATCACATGGATGTCTATGTGCCGATATTGAACCTCCTAGTGTTCATCTAAGAGAACTAGATAAGATTTAGTACATTTAATGAATAATTTAAAGAATGTTAAATCTCTTGATTATGATATTAAATTTAATCCAACTGACTTGACATATAATTGAGAAGAATAGTAACTTGCATGAACCTCGACAACTGCATGTTTAACCTCAACTCTCCCCATTTTCAAAACTATTTTCAGACCAAAGTAGATCTAGGATTCTTAAAATTAGGAACTCAAAAACCACTATTGGTTCCTTAAACATCATTGAAATTAGATACACTCTAGTAACAAATCTAAACACCGTTTCCAAAAGATAATAAATCTCGAGATCTTACCATCCATATTACTTCGAACCACATACACTTGCGTGTGAACGTAGACATACGTATTTTAGGTCTGTCATAATCCTAGGTTGTTACCCTACTTAATTTGTGCCTAATCAAGTTTTAAACCCAGTGTCATTAAGTTATAAATCTCATTATGACCTAACCCTGGAATTTTGGAGTCAATGGAACCTCATTTGGTTAAAATTGGCTAATTTTGCTAATTTTAAGACAGAAAATTAACTTAATTAAATTGATCTCCAAATTCAATTCTGATTGCATTTTTGAATTTCTCACCTCTAAATTAGTTATGGGTGAAAGATTGAGAATTTTTGAAGGTCATTTAGACCTTAACTCAATTAAAATTAAATTGGGGAAATTGCACAAAGGGGTTTGCAATTTCAAATATTTGCATCCAACGATCGGTTCCTCTGGGATCCGTTGTGCGGACCGCGGGCGATCCGTTCAGGAGTCCAGGTAGCGCAACAGCTTGGCCAACACCATTTGGCCGTCTATCCATTTAGATTAGACGATCCAGATTGGATCCGATCCGTGTTCGTCCTCAAACGTCGGATCACGCCCGTGATCCGACGTCTGGATTCAATTCCGCATTTGGTCGTTGCAATTCGCTTTATCAGGGTCGTTACGCCTTTTCATTCGATCGATCAGACGGACGGTAGCGCTCCTAACCCTGTAGATCGTCGTCTTGGCTTTGCTTCATCCCTACAGCAACGAATCTTCATACGCTTGCTGTTAGAGCTGTCCCGCACTCCACCTAACGGTCTCCAACCGATTGCCATTAGCAGCTCCAACCTTCCATTGGGCCACATTGACCCGATTGCATCTATTTTTTAGTTAGGGTCAGCTGCTAGAGGGCTCAAGCCAGAGAGCTTGACCCGAGCTACCAGTGAACCCCTAGGCTATAAATAGCCTGGGATATCCCTCAGAGAGTTCCTTTGCTCACTAAGGAACTCTCTTGAAGTCCAATTGATCCATGTTCATCCCTGTCCAGCTGCAATTCTCCTAGCAGTGCTCAGCTCCCCTTCCTGGCGTCTCCAGCTCCAATCCTTAGCAATCAATGGGTGAGGTTTAGAGTTCAGACCCCCAGCTCATCCAATCGACCTTCAGCAACTCCTGGAACCGTCACCAGCTCATGTTCGGTGCCGTCTTCCTCAAACCAGGTACCTCCCTTCCCCTGCAATGAGTTGTGTGAGTTCATTGCTTGTCTATTCGGTTTCATTCCATTGTTGCGACGACATGCTTGCGTTATGGATCGATTAGGCAATGGATCCATCCTTGGGTCGACAATGGTTCAGGCAATGCGGAGCAATTGATACCAAATTGGGTCGATCCTAGTTGATCGATACGGTGCAGCTAGCTGGGACCCTCACTGGCAAGTTCGATCCATCACTGGCAATTGACACCGAATTGGTTCGCTAATTGTCAGGAGAGGTTATCCCGCGTCGATCCTAGTTGATCGATATGGTGCAGCTAGCTGGAACTCGGCCATGTGGTTGTCTCCTACTCGAGCCGACACAATACTGAACAGTACTAGGCCCGAGTAAGGACCCGTCAACCCAGCTGCTCCCGAGCCTAGCCACCTTAGAGCTTAGCTCCGCCTCCACATGACGAACATGTGGGGATCAAGAACCAGCGCTCTGGTAGCTTCTGTGGGGAGAATTTACTCCCCACAGAAACCTGCCTCTTGACCGATTAGGACATTACCCAATCGGGCCACCCGAGCACTCCCAATTAGGGCTTTCGTGTGCAAATGGTGCGTCCTGGCGTATATAAAAGATGATGCGATCGTGATCAAGGCACGAGGCCATCTAAGCGATTGGAATTCGGCGAAAGAGCTAAACCCTAATCGCCTGGCGTCGGGGTTCTGCAGCGCTAAAGAAGCACAATGTCAAGTCGGGCTGGACCACGACCCGCGCGGTTTGGCATTCGGGTTTTCCATTTAATTCGAATTATCGAAACTATTTTCCTTGAGGAAAATAATTTGATAATTCTAAATCCTATGATTATTTAATTAAAAATATTCCAATTAAATTATTTGAATAACTTAGCCATTTTAAATTCAAATGGTATAATCCAATATACCATTTTGATCAAAAAATTGTGAGGAATAATAAACTGCAATAATACTCTAATTTCAGTGGATGGTTTTCTTAATTATGTCATAATTACATTAAATTTTAATTAGTGAATATTAGGGTGTACACTTGTCCAAATTACATATTTAGGGTTTATATTTCTTCATTATGTCAATTAGGACTTAATTATAATATTAGATTTACTTTTATGTGGTTAATTATGCTAATTATTTGTTAATTATATAAACATTGATTAGTGAATGTTAGTCTCAATTGTAATCTTATTTTGGCAAATTTAGTATCTATGGAACTATTAGACAGCAAAGACCCTAATGGTAGCTGCATATTTCAGTTTTGGCATGCTTAATTTCTAATTACCTTAATTAGCTCAAAATCCTGATTAACTAATTTTAAGCACTTGCCTTATCCAAACTTAGCTCACTTGCTAATTTTATTTCATTAGATGATTTATCATCATTTGATTTAAATCTTGATCTTAACTTTGCATGATAGACTCTTAGGCCTTAATAAGGATTAATGTGATTATATCTTAAACACTAAACCTTGTATTTTGATGATTTTCTCATAAATCAAAGAATTAGAATGCATAATGTGACTTAATTAATTGATTGATTAAATAACCAAATCTCAGGACTATTGATTTATCTTATGGCTTGAAAGTTAACTCTTAAAATTAACATTTTAAAGAATTGCACTATTGATTGTAACCTTCAAATTCATTAAGAAAGCATGCATTACTTATGCTCTTTCATGAGTTAGCAATTATCTTGATTATTGTTCTAATTTACATTTATTAGTAGAATGACTTGAAACCTTGGAAGTAGTTCTAAATGTAATAGTAAATAATATGAATAGTGGAATTATAGTTTAACTAAATTATTGAGGTAAGAAGCTTTATTTGTAAAGTATTGAAGTAGAATCTTAAATTCATCATGTGAACCCTAAGGATTGATCTTATATTCTTGTGGTAGTATTAACCTAATGTAAGCTTGATTGAACATATCTTCTTGTGGTAGTAAACCAAATTTGAACAACTTAAATGTCATTTCCTTGGAGCTTAGTGGTAGAACCACTTGATATTTAGTATATTTTATGTAGCTTGAAACTCCTTGATTATTAAATAGTTTGATTATTAAATAGTTTGATTATAACTGAATACAATGATAATATTAGTATTATCATATGAAAATATAGTACAGATCTATAATCTAACTCTGAGTTGCAGATAGCATATAGAATTGGTTGATTTACTTTGTATAGAATTGTTAAGTTTTTGTCTTATCATAAGTAATTAGATAAATATAATTCAGTTCAGGATAAACATCACAATTCTAAGGTATATTATAAGTAAGGGTTTGGACACATTAGTTTGAGAGAATAAACTGTGAAATAATGTATGTCTCATATCTTTGTGAGCGGGGATAAATGCAGTTAAACAACATAAGTGTCCAATGTCACTTTTCTTAAGACATTCTAATTATGTATATGTACTCATAACATATGGTAATTTAGGTCAATATAGCAGTGTGATCATGAGATATGTTGATTTCAATTGAATTAGAATATGAATTATGTAACTCCCATGATTTAGAACTCAGAATATCATGACATTTAGGTTAATGTGCATATTAAGGTGAAAAGGTTAAATAGTTAGATAACAAAAAGGAATGTGTCTCTCTATTTTCAGAATTTGGTCATTTTATTCTTGTTTTCATTGGATTTTGATATAACATGAATTGCATAAGCATAATATATCATTAGCTGTGTGATGCGTAGCACACCTAGGAAATGTGGGATGTTATGCTGCATCAAGATTATGCATACTTGTGACATATTCAATGGCATATTCAGATGCATATACAGTGGCATACAGCACAATTTTGTTGTCAGGTTTCATTCAGTTTACAATTTTATTTCAGTTGATTTACTTTCAGTGCGCTTATTTGTTTCAGTACCATTCTGTCTCCAATTTCAATATTTAGCTTTACAGTTACAGTTTTGATGTAGTTTTACACAATTTGGTTTCTATTTTGTTGTCAAGAAAAGTAACATCCCTTAAATGTAATAAGATACTGTTTGCAACTTAAAATGTACTTAGACTTATTATCTAACACAAAATTTTCTCTTTTTTTTTTTGCTGGGGCCCGAGCATGTGAAACCGACATGTCAAGTTTGGAGCAGTTTGATGAGCCAACTTTGAAGAAGATTCAAGGGTTCAAGGGGAGGCAGAAGAGTAGTAGTTGCTGCATTGTTGATTTTAATTGCTTAGCTTACTATTTTCTATTGTGAGATGAGAATTTTACTTTACCGTTTATTTTAAATTCTAGTTCGTAATAATTAATTCTGGATGCATTTTTCTTTCTTTTCTAAAATGAATATTTACTTAGCTTCTGTAATGAATATTATGGATGGATGTTTAAGCTTCCACAATTTAATATATTATATCTTATACTTAGTATTGTGATGTGATCGGTATACATGTTCAAAGCTTATTCAAATACTAAGGCTATCTTTCCTTATTCATCTTATGGATTGATGTTTAAGCTTCCACACTTTGATATATTAAGGGGTAACTCATTGAATTCATACTAACTCATCAAGAGAGATGGGTTGATAATGAATCAGGATGGGTTACTTCCTCAAGTAATATGACTCGTTCCGTCGCTAATATTGTTCTGTTGCGCATAGCGGCGGGGCAGGGCATTACAATATTTGTGTATTCTTTTCTATGTAGAGGAACATTATAGACGTCTCGATGCACTTGTATTCTCACATTCAATCGCATCAAAGTCATATCATTTAAATTTATCTTCGACTGACTGTGTTAACTAACCTTAGCTACAACAAGCAACCCACTGGTACCTTTGTCCAATCTATGAACAATGCCTGGGCGAATAACTGGATCACTGATGGTTGGTTTGAATTCTTCATGAGAATGGTCAACATAAAAGTCATCAACCTCATCTGATGAATCTGTGCCTTCGATTTCTGAGAAGCTTCTTCTGTTTATACAGGCACCTGCTGGAAGGTGACAATGATTAAGTATAGCATTCACTAATGTGCCATTAGCATTTCCAGGAGCAGGGTGCACCACCTAGCAATAGGTAAATAATCAAGGAAAATATTAACAGTTAAAGTCAAATTATCGAGTAATAAAAATGAAGCTAAAATATTGTTTATCTGAAAATCATTATTGTGATTAGGCTCGGATATTGCATTTTTACGCATATGCAGTCATTAAACGTGCCTCATATATATATATATATTGAAGAGTAAAATTGCATCATTAAAATGGCACAACATATTGCAGACCTTCAATTGGACACAAACAGCACATAGTCATCCAGGTGAAGGTCATATATTCCTAGTTCAGCTCTAAATCTTAAAAGAACAAAGGCATTATTCCAAAAAAAAAATGAAACAAGCAGTCTTTATGATGATCGCCAGCAGTGTTCTGCGCTTTTCTTTTGAACTGCTTGTGCATATCGATATTAAAATTACGAATGAATGACGGGCCTAAAAATAAAATAATAAAATAAATAGAATGTTGCAGTTGCAGATGCTAGCAAGTTCTGCAACTTAAGATATCATAAGTTTGACAACCCAATCAACAACAGTTCACTGGCTTTAGCTGTTAAAATCAAAGCAGTAGCCACAAGAAGCTTCAGTCTGATATGGCCACAAGCTCATATTAAGCATGTTGATTGCAGGCCCATGTCAAGCCCATGGTTATGATAAGCTCGAAGCATGTGCGGCCTAATTAGCCCTCATAGACAGTTTTTTACAGATAATTGCCGGGAATGCCATTTGACCTATGGCTCAGGGTGGGTTGAAGGCAAAAGAACAACCATTCACAACTCAGTAGCGAAGTACAAGAAATAAAGGCATGATTAAAAATAATGATGCTTAATTTCTCATATTTATAAACAAAGCTAGTAATCTGCAAAAGGAAACATTTGGTGCCGTTTATAGAAAAGTTCAACATGTGACGAGTATATAAAATTAGTGGAAAAAGGTCCAAGCTCCATTCAATCCATGGGTTCAAGTTCCATTTAAAAACGTGTTTTACGGAAGGAATTATTGTCATATATATATATATATATATATATATATATATATATATAGAGAGAGAGAGAGAGAGAGAGAGAGAAAAGCATGACGCGATGCGGAACCCTAGCAAGCGTAGTAACCTGAGCCAATGGTTCCAAGTGTGTCGGCGCCTGCAGCAAGGCAGGCTGCCTTCTCGCCAGGCAGCGCCTGCAACAAGGCCGGCTGCCGAAGCTCAATGGATGCACAAGAGGGAAATCTCCGGCGCATGGCCGCTAGGTCGGCAACTTTGGGGGAAATCCATCTACCTGATTTGCATCTCTGGCAAGTTCTCTGGCATGGGAGGAGGCTTTGCATCAAGCCAATCCTTCTTCTTTGAGGTAAACTTGTCCTTATCCTCTCGGATGATGAGGTGAACACATTAGCTAAACCTTACGAGCACACCCTCGTGGAGAAGTTTTCCAATGGTAGACATAATATGGTCACCATTAGTAAGTTTTTCAATGATTTAAGCTGCAGTTATTCCAGCATTCTGTGTCTTGAATTATAGTACTTTTTTTTATGACCTTGGGCTGCAGTTATTCTTAGTTTTATTAATTGAATTTTTCTGTTAGTTTCTTCAACTAGATCAGATCCATAGATTTGAACATCTCCAACATCTGACCAAGACAAAGGCGTATGACATTTTCTTCCATATAGAGCTTCATAGAGTATCATTCCAATGCTAGTTTGATAACTGTTATTATACGCAAACTCAACTAAGGGCAAATGTTCTTACCAGTTTTCACTGATGTATAATATGCAGTCTTAAAAGATCATCTAGAACTTGATTAACTATTTATGTTTGTCCGTCTGTTTGAGGATGGAACGTAGTGCTCATTGCAAGTTTGGTGCCCAAATCATCATGCACGGCCTTCCAGAATCGAGAAGTGAATCTACTATCCCTGTCTGATGTAAGTATTTTTGGGATTCTGTGCAGTCGGATAATTTCCCTGATATACATTCTGGTGAGCTTCTTCACAAGATCAGTTTGTTTTATTGGGAGAAAATGTGCTAATTTTGTGAGTCTGTCAATGACGACCATATGGTATCTGCTCTGATTTTCTTCAGGGCAAACCCACTAAGAAATCTATGGCAATATCAATCCATTATCATTCCAGGGCTAGTAGAGATTGTAAGAGTCCTTCTGGCTTTTGATGTTCTACCTTCACTACGTTTGCATGCATTGCAACGTGCCACAAACTCTCTTACATCTTTCTTCAATCCAGACCACCAATATATTTTCTTTAAATCATGGTACATTTTGGAGGTTCCAGGATAGATAGTATATCCTGAGCAATGTGCTTCCTTTAATAACAATTTTTACAATTCTTTATCCTCAAGTACCCATAATCGAGTTCCATGATAAATACAACCATCCTTTTCTTAAAGACCTTTGTTCTTTCCCTCTGAAATGAGCTGCTTCATTATTAGATACTCTGTATCTTTCTCTTGGGATAATCTTATGTGCTTTTCTAATGTTAGTTTTGTAGTTCATGTAGTCAGAATGGCATTCAGCTCCTTCGTTGTTACCAAATCTATTCCTAGTATATTTAGTTTATTAACCAGATGTTCGCTGATGATCATCGTGCTGAGTGTGCCAACTGATTTTCTGCTTAAGGTGTCAGCTATGACATTGGTCTTGCCTGGATGATACTGAATATCCAAGTTGTAGTCACTAATGAGTTATAGTTATCGCCTTTGTCGACAATTTAACTCCCTTTGAATGAAAATGTACTTGAGGCTTTGATGGTCTGTGAAGATTTCACATTTTACCCCATACAAATAATGCCTCCATATCTTGAGTGCAAAAATAATTACTGCTAACTCTAAGTCGTGAACTGGATAGTTCATTTCATGGACTTTTAGTTGTCTAGAGGTATAAGCAATTACCTTCCGGTTCTGCATTAACACGCATCCGAGTCCTACCTTGGATGCATCATTGTATACTTGGCAATCCTCGCCTTATTGTGGTAACGTTAATATAGGAGCGGTTGTTAGAGCATCCTTTAGTTTTTGAAATTAAATCTCACACTCAAAGCTCCAGATGAATGGTACAGCTTTTTGCGTTAGTTTGGTGAGTCGAGTTGAAATCTGGGAGAATCCCTGCACAAATACTCTATAATAACCTGTCAATCCCAAGAAACTCTTTATTTCTATTATCGTTGTAGGCCGAGGTCATTCTTGGATGGAACTAATTTTCTTCAGATCCACTTGAACTCCCTCAACGCTTACGACTTGGCATAGGAAAGCCACAGAATTCAATCAGAACTCGCATTTAGAAAATTTTGCATATCTTATTATACCTTAAAGTCTCTAAGACTGTTTGCAAGTGAACCTCATGACTCTTTTCATTCTTGGAATATATCAAAATATCGTCAATGAAGACGATCACAAAATTATCCCAAATAGGGTTTCAGAACCCTCTATATCAGATCCATAAATAGCGATGGGGCATTAGTCAACCCAAAGGACATCACTAAAAATTCAAAATATTCATACCTTGTCCTGAAAGCTGTCTTTGGAAAATCTTATTACCTTATTCTTACTTGATGATATCCAGATTAAAGGTCGATCTTGGAGAAAATGACAGCTCCGACTAATTGATCAAACAAGTCATCTATTCGCGAAAAATGATGTTTATTCTTAATTGTCACCTTATTTAGTTCCGTGTAGTCGATATACATTCTCATTGCCCCATCTTTCTTCTTAACAAAAAGTACAGGCGCTCCCCAATGTGACATGCTAGGACAATTAAGGCCTTTATCTAACAATTCTTTTAACTGCTCATTCAGTTTTTGCAGTTCTTTCGGTGCCATTCGATATGTTGTTTTTGATAATGGTTATGTACCGGAAATTAAATCAATAGTAAAATCTATTTCCCATACAGAAGGTATTCTTAGAAAATCCTCGAAAAAAACCTTTGGAAATTCATTTGCGACCCTTGTATCTGTTAAGGGTGTCACTTCTTCTTTAGTTCCCAACATCGTCACTAGGTAAGCTTCATACCCTTTTTATATTAGCTTGGCTGATATGGCATTAATGAGGGACATGATGGTGCTTCGCCTTCTCATAAACGTCATTAGCTTTCCAGTATTCATGAGAGCGATCTTCTTGCGCTGACAGCTGATTACAGCTTGATGACAGGATAGTCAGTCCATTCTCAAGATGATATCAAAGTTTGCAATGGGAAGAACTATCAAGGTGGCATTAAATGTTCCACCATTAATTGGGATATTGCATTCACAATAATTTCTAGCATTCACAATAATTTCTAGAACCAGATGGTAACCCCACATCTGATTTTTCTTTTAGCTCTATAAACAGAAGTTGTAACTTCTTGACGAATGTTTCAGATATAAATGAATGACTTGCATTCGTATCAAATGAGGTTATACATGCATTTTCAGAGAAATGTAAGGTACCTAATATTGAATACATGCTAATGATTTTTTTCTAAGTTTTGAATAAGACACGCAAGTCAAATTAATTTAAAAAGTACCTGACACCACATCGTGATCTTCAGGAGCCATAACCGAAGTAAGAGTGTAAACCTTGCGGCAGTTGGTCGTCCCGAGGAAGGCCTTCTCCTTTGAACTAACGTGGTTGCAAGGGATGCTGCTGGAGTTGGTTTATTTGCCGGGACTGGGGCATGGGTGGAGGCTGCAGTCATTTTGGGTCTCTGAATAGTATCCCCATCTCAGTTTTAGCAGATTTGCAAAATCGTTAACTATATCTGTAATAACCCTAGGTCATTAATAAGGCAAACATTGAATTCCCGATTCGTTGAATCTTTCCGCAAATTTCAGTTTTTCGTTAAAACCCCACTAAAATTCAAATTTTCAGTTCAATTCTTAATTTAGAAGGTTTTAAAGTCCGTTTCAAACTGAAATTGAGATTTAAACTTCATTAACGCATATTTGAATTGGTAAAACGTAACTCTTCATTTAAGATCATATTCAACTCAGCTGAAACTGAAAACAAATAAATCATCATTATTTTAGGAAGGATTGCTTATAGTAATTAAGGGTATACCCGTTGTTTTAGGAAGAAAATTAAGAATATCACCGTAACTTACGGCAATGCGCCGAATAAATCGGACATACGTTACATACGCACGTCCTATTTATTCGGAGAGGAGACGGAAGACCTCACCACGCTCAAATCCCACTCGCCTCTCTTTCTCTTTCTCTCGACGTGCGTACCTGAGCCGACCAAAGTGCGCAGCAGGCGAGTAAGCAAAGGCACGTCGATCCTTGCTGCCGACGACGGGAGCCGATGCGAGTGCAGTCGACATCCTAGCGCGCACGGCCCAGCCCTTCCGCCTCTACGCCGAACCCTCCCGTCTAGGCGCCGACTCCTTCCGCTCGACCTCTTGCCTGCACCCGATACTGGTTCCGCTCTGCATCGGCTACCCTTTGCGTCAATTCGTCCGCTCAATCGTAAGGTTTCTGTCGAGCCTCTTAAAAGGATAAAACATATATATATATATGTACATATATATATATATGTATATATATTTATATATGTATATGTGTATATATATTAAACAAATAATAATAATAATAAAATTAAAATAGAATAAATTGATTTGATTTCGAGTTTTAGATTGCAATTTTTGTGAGTAGTATAATTCAATTAATCTATTAGCATGCATTAGTATCAAACCCTAGATGTCTAAATCTAGCTTAAGTATCAAATTATGCTATTAGAGGATTCAAAAAAAGGAATTTGATAGGATTAAACTTGTATATGCTTTAATTAGTGAATGCTTAGCTATTCTAGATTTCACTTACAACTATATATTTAACCTTATTAAACCTTCCCTTAATAAATCCATGAGAGAGATTAGACAACTAATGATATTTTCTTATTTGTTGTTTGCCATGCTAAGGAGATTGGTTATGATAATAAATATTAGCCGTTGCCAAGAACGAATTGATCCTTTCGAGTGATTGAACAATTCGTTGGGTTTCGAGGTCGTTAAAATAAACAAACTTATGAATATAATCAGCACCGTCTAGACATCATCATTATCTTATAGATTAATTTTATTAAGATCTTATCTAATCAAATAATCTATCTATTATGGTCTATGATTTAACCTACTCGCTTGATTTCTTTAAGCATTTCATTAATTAAATTGGTCAACTATATGATTGATCCTTTGAAATTCATAGTTCCTAACCTAGGTCTTAAATTCTTGAGAGGTTATAAAATACTGGCAGAACTATAAATTAATCAAAAATTAACTTAGAAAGGTTCATATATGTTTTAATAGTAAAGACAAGCATTGTCAACAAATTAATAAAATCACAAACTTTTGCAGACACATCAAGTCTTTTAGTACCACATCAAAGTTTCGTGTGATTCATTTATTTCTACACAAAAGTACACTGGATATTACTTTTATGCTTTTCTATGATTTCTATCTTTTTGCTGCTTAAGCATCGCTTTGAATTGTTTTATATTGTTACGTTTTACTCTTACTGCTAGAGAGATAAAAAGATGTTTATATATATTGTGAATGTTGCAAAGGGTTCTGATACGGAGGTTAAATTAAGTTAGGGACGGGGCTAGTCCATCAGGAGTCATAAGGGTGCCATCTGGAGCCTTTGAGGGGGCCTAGGTGAAGGTCATGCTTAACTGCATATATGATTTCATCTGGAGCCTTTAACGGGGGCCAGGTGAAGGATACCATCTGGAGCCTTGAGAGAGGCCCAGGTGAAGGTGCCATCTGGAGCCTTTAACGGGGGCCCAGGTGAAGGATACCATCTGGAGCCTTGAGAGAGGCCCAGGTGAAGGTGCTATCTGGAGTATTTAAAGGGGACCAGGTGAAGGACATGCTTAATTGCATTTTTATGAACCCAACCTCACGGTTCTGGCCTTGCCCATCAGAACCACTAACATTGCTTCATGATATCATAGACATAAACATAAACATAGATTTTTACGCAATTATTGCTTTTCCTTTTGACATTTGGCATGTGAACAAAATATCTATTGTTGCAAGTGACTTGATTATCTTTTATTTGAAACACACTGTATTTCCCTACAAATGTTATCTCATTTTTCTTTGCTTTCCGCTATGCTTTAAGTATATTTTTAATATCTTTTGTATTTAGAATGTACACTAAAGCATTATTTTTATAATGCCGGATCAGATACAGTTGGAGGCGGTTGATATAGTCTAGAGGCGTAGCGCGGGAAAATAACTGCCCCTTCCAGGATTAATAGTTTGATGTATATTGAATTTCATGTAATAAATTCTGAATGTTGTTTATTTTAAATTGAATGAATGTCATTTCTTTTATGTGAATGGCTTGAATGTTCGTTAACTATTATTTTACCTAACTGCCAATATGAACCTGCGGAAAGATGCATCCGATGTTAGTTTGGTTCTTACCAACCTAACTTAGGTCATCACAATGTCCCACTCGGCCACACTGGTAACACTTGTTGCCCGTGTGATAACACCAGCCCATAAGGTACGGTCGTTGGCATTCTTAATTTCCCCTTTCTCTGGCAGGCCCTGAAGTGAGCTGATATATGTTGGCCTAATGATTAGGTCGAGATATTTTAAAGGTTTCACGCCGGTCGTTGGATTGGAATTGTCGTTTTTCTTATCATTCAGCGATCAATTGCTCGTTATGCTCCAGCATGGTTGCGCAATCTAGTAGTTCATCAAATTTGTTGTGCTTGAGCGGGAGTAAGCCTGTTCGGATGGAATCCTTCATACGGTTCAAGAATCTACTAAACCTTGATGCCTCTGTATCTATTAGTTTATGGGCATACCTGGAGAGCCTTGTGAACTCGGACTCATAAGCCGCGATGGACTTATTTCCCTGGGTCAATTTGATGAATTGGTTCTCCAAATTTTTCTATGCAGGATGAGGAATGTACGAGCTCTGACTGCCTCCGTGAACTCATCCTAAGTAATATCTTCCAGTTCCATGCCAATGAGCTGAGTGTTGTGGGTGACTGACTACCCACCATCACTCAACTTTAGCTTTGAATAGACTTTTAGTCAGTCTCACTGCATCCATGGATGGGCATTTCATGTTCTCCAACTTACTTTCTATTTCTTTTATCCAGTCCTCTGCCTCCATTGGCCGAGCTGACCCATTGTAAGATGGTGGGTTCAATTTCATAAAAGCCTGTAGCGCTCCATCGATTTTGTGCCTCTGCTCAGGGGGAGACGCATGGGCTTTGTGTTGATTTGCAAATATTTGGGCAATCAACTCAAGATTTTATCAATTTTATTCTCCGATAGTTCTTCAAAATTTTCTTTACTCAACTGGCTACAAGGAGCAACAGTACTCGAAACCTTCTCCTATATATGTACATATACATGCACTTGTAATCTATCATAGGATCTGCACCAATAATCTATCTTAGGACTTGTACATGTATCTTAATACCTATTAATTAATTAATTAATTAATTAAGTATTATTATTATTATTATTATTATTATTTAATTTCTTTTTCTTTTTCTTTTAAAAATGCAAACAACCATCAACTTAAATTTATGAAAATTGCCAACTCTATTACCTTCAACATATTAACATTCCATATGAACATGCCATAAATAGCCTGCTCCTTCAAAAGATACCACATCAACACGAGCATCATCAAGTCATTGGCCAATGATCACACATTGCCCCCTACCTACCTTATTTAAGGGAATAATATTATTGAAATTATCATAATTAATGTTTTTAGAGAAATAAAAGTAACATAATTATTTTTATTCATAAATTATAAATATACATTATATTTTATATATATATATATATATATATATATATACAAACACACATGTATACACTTCTTTTCTTCACTAATTCCTTCCCAAATTTCAAATATGATTTTATAGCTTCGCTTTTATGGCATTTAAATATTTAAAACATATGGAAGTACTATAATGTAGAAGTTAAAGACATGACTCAATGGGCCTAAACATTGAAAAGCATTTCTCCAATTTAACCCAAACTACAAATGAAGGGTCCGACCTTGCCTTCAACTTAACGTTATCACAAAGTTAACTTACGTTTTACCACCTCCCAATATTTATCTTCTATAATATGAATTTTATTCCTATTAGATAACTTCGATCATCTAAAATTGTGATCAAATTATCTTCTTTTTACCATTCGCTAAATATCATTTCTATCCAAGTTCCAAAATAGTATCATCTTCATCACCTTCTCCCACCTAAATATGATACCTACACATCAACCTCTAAAGAGTTACCTATTGTCATACAAAAAGGTTAGTACTATCAACCTCACCACCCATGTCACCCTCTCCAATTTTATCACATAACATTCCTAAAAAGGAAGGCACTCACACTTCACCACCAACTCCTACTTTAAAAGCACGACACCTGGAAGCTGGCAAAGTGGCTGGGCGGCTAAAAATCCTTAAAACATTCATCACAAAAGTATCCACCAAGCATACCCCACACAAGGCCTAGCAATACAATCCAGAGTTCTCTCAACATAGAGCCCCTCCATAAATTTACTCAAAATCTGCATTAATTCAATGGAAAAAAGAACAAGCACAATTTTTAACTTTGAGAGAAAAGTTATTTCAAGAGAGAGGTGATGCAGCACAGCATTAAGGTCAATCCCTTTTTCTTGCTATATCCAGTTTGTTTAATTAATTAATTGATAAATTGATTAATCAATAAAATTAATCGATTTATTTTGGAAGTTTTTAATTTAACATATTCATTTTTTTTTAGGAATTTTTAAATTTTTCCATCTTTATTTATTGAATTGAAGCTGAATATGTTGCAAGAATATACATAAAGAACTCCCAAAACTATGCAAAGTTTTAGAAAGAATATGAATGAAAATTCTCGTTGCTACTTTTTCAAAATCAACTTTATGTAAACGTGTCTTTTCTCCTTCTTCATAATTGTTAAAGATTTGAGCTACCTTTTAGTCCTCATCATCTAGGCACCAACGATAATGTCATAGTAAGAATATCAAAGGATCATCGGGTTTGTCAGACCGGGGTAAAACAAAGAACAAACAGCAAAACACAAGAAAACAGAGGCAAAATAGAGCGCATACAAACACGGAACTTTATGTGAAAAGCATAAGAACACGCCATGAAGGATTTTACTAAGAAAACAAAAAAGAAGATACAAGATATTAACACTCTTAAGGAGCTCTCGGAGCCTTTCTCAGCCTACACTCACTTTCATTTTTCTCACAGCACACAGCCTTTCCAGGCTGCCATAACCCTCAAGCCTCGCTTAGCAGCCAGCACATGTGTATCAACCCTAAGACATCTCTTAGATTTTTATAGAGGCCCCAAACAGCCCTAAATCATTCCAACTAGCCCCCAATCAACTCCCGTGTAGCAAATCCAGCTTTAAGCTTCTCCTAGCGCTTGAGTGCGCCCAGGTGCCAAGTCCTCGGGTCCCCACTGTTTTGGCTGATTTTACATAGTATTTGGGCGCTCCCAAGCCTCTATTATGGCGCTTTCTGTTGTTTGTGCCTAAGCACCGCTCTGGTCTTAGTTCAGGTTTTGATGTCTATGAATCTGCCAACGCTTGGGCGCGCCCAAGTCTCGATCCATTGTGTCTTTTGAGTCATTACCTCTGTCGCTTAAGCGCGCCCAAGTATCAAGCCTTTGGGCTTGGCAATCCTCTAGCGCACAATCGACGCCCCCTAGTGTCAGGCAGACGCTCACCCAATGCTCAACCGGCGACTAAGCGCAGGGCTTTCTGGATTCCAGCTTTCCTTTGCCCGTCTTGCCCATTCTGTGCCCAGCTAGCACCTAGTTGAACCATAGCTAACCCAAAACACTCCAAGCCTTGAAATTTTTTGTGGCCCACTGCAAAACCTCTCCATTGCACTTGAGGCTTCACCACCAAGTTTGACACATCTAACTGTGTGTACATGTGCACTCATCCTTGGTTCACTATCTCGAGCTACACTCAAGGCTCCACATACACAATAATAATTTCACTTTCAAATCTCTCTCTCTCTCTTGTTCTCGCATCTATTATTTTTTATTGCCTGTTTTCTCTTGTTTATTCAAAAATACATTACTTCTTGTATTAATAAAACAAGGAAAATATTCCTTTTTCACAAAGGAACAGCATGATTTTTATTATTTCCAAAATTTCCTTTTACTATCAACAGGATAAACTCCACATATAAAATTTCAAGAGCTAAACTTGTATCATAGGCCAGACATTGCATTAACAGGAACATAGCGATGCAAGAACGCCTAAACCTAATCTTGCACTAACAACATGATATCACACTTATATTTAAGATTTACAAGCATAACACAAAAAAGCCATGCAAAATCTGATCCTTTGGGGCACTCTTGCTGTAGATAAAGATTCAACCTATTTTGAATTTGGATGTGCTATAATCTAATACAAATTTTCAGAGAAGTGGCACCGTTTGCTAGCATTCTGAATTACTTTCTTGCAAGGATTACGAGCCTTAAAATCCTTCAAATTTGATTTATTGGTCAATCATTCAACACCTTTTTAGGTCAATAGTCATTGTGTGGAAAACATTCTGCAGCAGCCAATACTCTAATGCAAAACAGCCTCCACACTGTTGCATGCTAATGCTGAAAATGCAGCAGATGCAGCAAACAAAAAAGAAACGTGGAAGAAAAGCAAATTATTTGCTGTATTTTTCTGTGTTTTATATGATGCTATACACGTACATTTATACATGAGCAGTAACTACAGGTTATTTTGATAGTGTGGTTACGAGATGGTTGTTACAAATGGGCAGCCAAGATGAAGGAAGTTGTTGTGAGTTCTTTTAGAAGCTTTGGGATATGGGTAGTGCTAGCTTCCCCCCTCAAATTCATCTTAGGGTTTTCCGAGATGAATTTAGAAGCAAGTTAATGATGCCGATGGCATGAAAGAGGTTTGGTGAGCCCCTCGGCAAGTTGATGTGCTGGGTACATAGGCAATGTTGATCTTCTTTTGAAGTGTAAGTTCTCGGACAATGTGATAGTTGATTGCCACATGTTTCATTAAGGTATGGAGCACCGGATTGTGAGCGAGATAAGTGGCGCTTAAGTTGTCACACAGCACACAACTAAGTGCTGAAGTTGAGGGAGCCAAGGTCTTATAATAATGAGGGGATCCACCTAGTTTCGCTAACGATGTTGGATGCCACTTTATATTTATCTTCAATTATAGAATGTGCCACTGTTTGTTGTTACTTTGAGTTCCATGAGACTGGATTTGTCCTTAAAAAATTATGTAACCAGTGATAGATTTTCGATCGTCAAGGCAACCAGCTCAATCTGCAATGCTGTAAGCCTGATTGGAGAAGCTGGATAGTAGTTGAAGAAAAAGTCTTTGGGATATTATCAATTTGAGATAGCAGAGAATCCGTTTTGCAGCAACAAGGGCTTCGGGCTTCGGGCTTCTTCAGTTGTCTTAGCATAAATTGGCTCAGCTTATTTACACTAAAGGTGATTTCTGGGCAGATTAATGTGAGATATTGGAGGGCACTGATGAGACAGCAAAAAGAGGTGGGATCTTCTGGTGGGGAGAGTTTAGAGTTTGCAGCCATAGGTGTGGAGTAAGGTTTAGCATCTACTATATGGTGCCATTGAGAAGTTTGGTGATGTAGTGAGATTGAGAAAAATGAAGGCCAGTAAGAGTTGTTGTCATGGTGAGGCCAAGAAAATGGTCTGGATGGCCAAGTGTTTTGAGAGGAAATGGAGAAGATCTGAGATGTGATGTTTTGTAGAAGACTATATTGGGGTCGGTGAAGAGGACGTTATCAATGTATACCAATAGGAAAGGTAGAAAGGTGGAGGTTTGACAGAAAAGAGTGAAGAGTTCATTGTGCTTTTTGTAAAGCCAAGAGATTGAAGAGGGGTTGTAACGATTTGATGCCAAGCTCAGGGAGATTCTTTGAGACCATAGCTGGCTTCGTTGGTTTACACACAAGGTTAGCTTTGGACAGATCGATGAAGCCCGGTGGTTGTTTCACGAATATGCTTCAAGGAGTTCTCCATTTAAGAAAGTATTATCAAAGTCAAGTCGTAGGATGGACCAGTTGTTGAAAGAATCTAGCGTGAGACTGATTTGAATGGTTGCTGACTTTGCAAATGAGCTAAAAGTGTCGTAGTAATCAATGCGCGGTAGTTGCAAGTAACAAGGCTAGCTTTGTAGCGGCTAATTGATAAATCAGGATGTTGTTTGAAGCAGAACAACCTTTTGCATGGACAAGGACAATATTGGAGTTGGGCAGGCATGAAACAAAGGACCAAGTTTTTAGTTATAAAAAGAACATTAAACTCAGTTTCTATTGCTTCTGCTGGAGGCTTTGGAGGCTTTAGTCTATAATGTGAGAATTTAAAGTGTGGAAGTGAGGTAGGTTTGGGGAAGCAAGTACTTGGTAGTGTATGTTTTAGGCTTGAGGTTACTTATGATGGCCCAATGCTAGTTCAGTGATAATTGTCCCGATATTAGGCATTTACTAACAGCAGGATCCTATTGTACACATGAGTAAAAGTCAAAATGATATTTTCATTCATCATGATTTAATATTATAAAATAATCAAAGGAGCTTTCTACATTGTTCATCATTTGAAACAAGGATAAGTTGAAGAAAAGTAAAATATAAAGATAAATAAAAAGTGGTGACATATGTTCCAGCAACTTCAAATTTATGATAATCACTTTAAAACTCATTTGAATTCTCCCAAAAATGCCTGAACTGGTATTGTAAAGAAAATAACACCGAAATTAAAATTCTCAATAATTAGAAGATGCTCTAAGTACCGCAATAAATATTAAAATATTACATTTTTATAAGCAGAATGTGATTAGCGGAAATAAAGATGTAATAAAAATATAGGAAAATAAAGTAAATAGTGCAAAAAGGATAAGTAAACTAAATTCCTATAAAATATATTCTTTGTATAATAATTTAGATGTATATTACGGATATCATTTTTTAGTAATCAACCAACGTATGTTACTGATATCATTTTTTTCAATAACCAACCAACATATATTACTGATAACATTTTTCTAGTAATCAACCAACATATATTACTGGTGTCTATTCCCAGTAACCAACCCAATTTAAGAGGATATTGGTTTCGTACAACCAACTAAGCATCAACATAAATTTGGCTCGAAGCAAGGTTAAGTAGAAATAAATTGTATGTAAATGCAAAAAGCAGTACATATAGATATATATTTGGTATATTTCTCTCTTAAGTTTTAAAAATGTAATTGTTGATTGAATTTGCATAAGATTTTGATATGTTAAAAATTAGTTTCTTAGCTATGATAAATTTATAGTTTTGTGAAAATAATATTTAAAATTTATAATACTGAGACTATAATAAAAATAAAATAGTATAATATTTATAAGAAAATAATATATATTTTCTTCTTTATTCTTCTATTTTGTTTTCTCTCTTTCTCTTTTTTCTTCTCTCTTCTTTTCTTCTTCTTTTATGTGAAAATTATCACCTTTCTCTCTCCTTTTCTCTCTTTCTCTTCTCTCTTCTCTCTTCTCTCTTCTCTTATTCTTTTATGTGAAAATTGTTACTTCTCTCTCATTTTCTCTCTTTCTCTTCTCTCTTTTTCTTCTCTCTTCTCTGCTTTTTCTTTTATGTGAAAATTATCACTTCTCTCTCTTTTTCTCTCCTCTCATCTCTCCATTTTCTTCTCCCTTCTCTTCTTCTTGTTTTAAGTGAAAATTATCACTTCTCTCTTTTTCTCTCTTTCTCTTCTCTTTTCCCTCGTCTCTTTTTCTTCTCTCTTCTCTTCTTCTCTTATGTGAAAATTATCGCTTCTCTCTCTCTTTCTCTATTTCTCTTCTCTCTTCTCTCTTCTCTCTTCTCTCTTCCCTCTTCAATTCTTCTTCTTTTATGTGAAAATTATCACTTCTCTCTCTCCTTTTCTCTTTTTCTCTTCTACTCTCCTTTTTCTTCTCGCTTCTCTTCTTCATCTTTTAGGTGAAAGTCATCACTTCTTTCTCTTTTCTCATAAAGAAAACAACTAGATAGAAGACTCAAATTAAATTTGTGAAAAATAGCAATAATATTAATAATAATAATAATAATAAAATCAAAATGATAGAAATTGAAATAATTGAATGAAATTATAGGAAATAATAATAATAGAAAGTAAATAACATCATTAAAATGACTGTATTGAAAATTACATAAAATAATATTAATAATAATAATAATAATATAAATTAAAATGACAGAAATTGAAATAATTAAATTGAAATTGCATAAATTAATAATAATAGTATTATTATTATCATTAATAATAATAATAATAATAATTTTATTATTATCATTATTATTAATAATAATGATAATAATAATTATAATAGCTTTATTATTATTATTATGATAACAATAATAATAATAATAATGACTTTAATAATAATAACTTTTAAAAATGTATTATTATTAATAATAATAATTTAAGTAATTTATTATTATTACCATAATATCTTATTATTATCATTAATATCAATAATGATAAATGAAATAATAAAATAATAATAAAAAAGAGAATATAGGAAAAAAAATGAAAGAAACAAAACAAAACAAAACAAAAAATCCCAAATTTTCTTCATCTCTTTCACTCTTTCTCTCATCTAGGGTTAGAGGTGACTGGTGGCCGGAGGGGGCTGAGGGGGTCGACGACAACTAGGGGAGGTGGTGGTTGGCGTCTAGGGAAGGGTCGTGTGTGTGAGGAGGGGGAGATAAAGAAGAAGAAAAAATATAAATAACTAATATTAAATTATTGGCATCATTTCGTCATTTGATTTTCAAAATTGACGAAACTTGACCCGCATGAGTATTTTGACAAAACGAACACACCCGCGCCAAAATTTTAAATTTAGAGCTATATTTTATTTTATATTAATTTCTGAAATTTAAAAGTTCAAAAATTAATTACAGTCGAACCGGAGCTCCAAAATTGTCAAAACTTTGTGTACCATTTTTATATTATTCTTAATCCAACACACTAAAATCGTTGAATTTGAACTTGTATTTAAATTCCTCAATTTATTGAATTTAAAAAAATTCAAAAATTAATTCAGAAGTATCCGTTACCCAGATTGCTCCCAAACTTGGGCATTACGATCACAAAAATATGCTCTATCTAACTATATTTTTGTTTTGCCCTAATTTTGAAGTCGGGATCCTAATTTTTGAATCGAGTTCAAACTTAATTTGCATAGTAACGACACTGGATCATTACAAACTCTCCGAATTAAAAATGATGTCATCCTCGATATGATTTAAATTTTTGATAAATCAAAGTCTTAAGGGAGATTTGGGGTACCTTGATTCTAAAATAATTCAGAATATTTTCTTCGCATATCTTCCTCTTTTCCCATGTAGCTGCAGTATGGTTATGCCATTGTACCTTGATCATCGGGATTGTTCTGCTTCTTAATTTTCAGTAGTCTTTTTCAAGAATTTTAAAAGGTTTTCAACACAAGTCAAATCGAGCTGATTTTGACTGTGGAATATGTTGTGCACAACTGCAAATCCTTCAGGGAGTTTAAATTATGTCGAGCTTCCAATCTTAGCAGTTATTTCGAAAGGTCCTACGTACTTGGGGCTTAGCTTGCCAGTTACCCCAAAGCAATGTATCACTTCCAATCTGCTAATCTTTAGATATGCACGATCACCAATGTGAAATTCCAGCCTCCGGTGTTTTGTGTAGTGATATTTCTTTTGTCGGTCATGGGCTGCAGCAATTTGACCCTTGATTAGCCTTATTTTTTTGTTTGTTTCTTCAATTAATTCAGAGCCATAAATTTGTACATCTCCAACATCTATCCAGGCTAGAGGAGTACTGCACTTCCTCTCATATAAGCCTTCATAAGGTACCATCCCAATACTCAATTGGTGGCTATTATTGTACGTAAGTTTTATTAAAGGAATGCGTTTTTCCCAACTACCACCAAAATCTAAGATATTTAATTATAACAGATTTTCGAGTATTTGATTAACTCCTTCAATTTGCCCATCTGTTTGTGGGTGGAAGGCGGTGCTAAGAGCTAGCACGTTCCCTAAATTATGATGTACCGCATGCTAGAATCGAGATGTAAATCTGCTACCTCAATTCAAGACTATAACCTTTGGAATTCCATGGAGCCCGATTACTTCTTTGATAAAATTTTGGCTAGCTTTTATACGTTGTTTGTTTGTTTAATAGGAATAAAATGGGCTGATTTGGTCAAACGATCCACTATTACTCAAATTGCATCTGCTCCTGAGTGACTCCTAGGTATCCTTATGATAAAGTTCATAGATATGTCAGACCACTTCTATTACAGTATTTTCAATGGAGGCAAAAGTTCACCTGGCCTTTGATGTTCAGAATTTACTAAACAACACACATGGCACTTAACTATATATTCAGCCACACTTCTTTTGAGTCCTGGCCACCATAATACTACCTTTAGATCCCGATGAATTTTGTTGTTTTCGGGATGAATTGGATACCCTGAATTGTGTGCTTCGCTTAGTATCTGATTTCAAATGAATTCATTATTAGGGATCCACTTTATTTCCATAATATATATAAATCACTTGTTAAAATTGTAAGTATGTTCGTGTCCATTCTCTATGTATGCTTTTAGTTTTGAATAATCTGGGCCACTTTCACGAGCGATTGTTATCTGTTGTAGGAACGTAGGTTTGGCGGTATCTGTGTTGAGTAGATCGTTTAATTGCTTGTCTTATACCTAGTTTTTGGAACTCTCCTACTAAGGGGCTTGCCATGATCATTTCATTCAGAGACACTTTCTGCTGAGGGCATCAGCTACAAAATTGACCTTACCAGTGTGATATATGATACCGAGATCGTAATCGCAAATTAATTCCAACAACCTTCTTTGCCTGCAATTTAGCTGCTTCTAAGTAAATATATATTTTACGCTTTGGTGATTTGTAAAAATCTCGCATTACACCCCATATAAGTAATGCCTCCATATTTTTAAAGCAAAAACAATTGACGCTAATTTCAGATCATGAACTAGGTAGTTCTTCTCGTGCTTCTTTAATTGTCTTGAGGCGTAAGCAATTACATTCCTTTATTGCATAAGGACACATCTCAATCCAATGTTGGATGCATCAGTGAATACTTGATAATTAATTCCTTCTTGAGATAAGATCAGAATTGGTGCGGCAGTTGGTACTTCCATTAACTTCTGGAATGACTCTTCACATTCTTAGTTCCAGACGAAAGGCATTGCTTTCTGAGTTAATCTTGTAAGAGGTGAGACTAATAGCAAAAATTCTTAAATATACTTTCGGTAGTAACTTGCTAGTCCCAAAAAACTACGAATTTCTGTTACAGTGGTGGGTTGTGTCCACTCCTAAATGTCGCTTATTTTATTTTGATCAACCCTTATTCCATCAGCCCATATTATGTGACCAAGGAAGGCAACTGACTTGTGTCGAAAAATCACGGAACCACACCACCAAATAAAATTCATTATGAAGGATAATAAGGTTACAAAGTTACAGAAAGCATCACCATCACAAGAACAAAATGAATCTACCTCTTCCAAAGCCTCCCGATCAACTTCTACGCCTCCTGAAAAAATTATGCTCTCACTCTAGGGTAGGAGATTGCAAGCAATAGTCACAAACTTCAATGGATTAGGGTTAACATTAGGAAACATCTCCAACATGTTTCCTTAAATACCTATGCCCCAAATAGATATCAAAAGACCCAAAATACCCCTAACATTACTTAGAATACCATCAAAACCCGTGACATGGTTTTCACGGGCGTATGGGCGCCTACATAATTGCTTTTGAGGCGCCCGGGTGCCAGGCTTTCTGTCTGTTGTGCGCCTAAACGCTAGACCCTCTGTCTACTTGGCGCCTAGGGCGGACTTAAGCGCCTGACTCTATGCCTACTTAGCGCCCGGGGGGGTGCTTGAGAGCCATACACTCTGTCTGTTTGGCGCCTGGGGCGCGCCTAAGCACCAAACTTGTTGTTGGCTTCTATAGACCCACCCCAAAATCAACCGAAATATTGTTTGCTCTCCCCTTGATGATTCAATTTATCTTCACACCATAATAGTAAACACAAAAAAGTTCAACAATCATTTATATTTATTCTACCAAACTAGTTAGCCAAATTGAAGGTTATAAAGTAGTAAATTGAATATTCGTTATCCCAAACCGTGCCATCAATCACTCATGAGTTATGATAATGTTGATATTACAATTGTTCTTGTCAAGTTCTTTGCTAACTATATCAATAGTTTTCCAACCATATTATTAATAGAAGAAAAAAATTCAATTGTTGAATCACTAGAGACAACATTATAATTACAACAAATAATTAAAGTATGTTACTCATGCTAAGAATTTATGCTTCATTTCTTTCATCAGTCACATCACTTTTATGAAAATAAAAACTACTTTTGTCTTCTACAATGACCCAAAATATTATATCCTATTTTTGAGGTATAATCGTTTGTTTACAAGCTTAGTCGCATCAATTTTGTTTATCAATTAAAGCTATAGAAAAGTAAGTTAAATTAAAAAGTTTGTCGTTTTCTTTTAAGTGCTTATAGCAAATGAAAGAAAAGATGTTTTATTAGAAACAAAAGTAAACACAAAAGACACTAGATATTTAAAGTGGTTTGGCTTGAATGTCTAGAGGTTAACATACTATTTGCACTAGTTTAGAAAAAATAATATAAGTGATAAAGTTTGTACTTTAGCATTTAACAATTGTAAGACTTGGTTGCAAGAAAAAACTCATAAAAGAAATTGCATTTTCGAGGGAAAAAGGTTCAACAAGAAGTCCCCTTCTCCATGCTCAATAAGGATATTTATAGCATTTGAGATATAAAAGGTGTTATAAGATCATGTAACTAATTGCACTTAATAGATTTTGAGATTTGAATAGAGTTACCTAAGCATTGAGGCAACCAAGCAAGAGATTACCGAGTAAAAGTTCACTATTGAGCCATGTTGAAGTCAATCAATACCGATATTTCTCATGCCATTTCCATACTTAAAGCAATTTAAGCTTTATTAACATGTTAAAGAAGCCATAAGTATAATAGAGATTTGAGAAAATTATCAAAATGGTGTCTTGACTCTTGCAAAATATTCAAAATAGACCATAATTCTTGTAAATGTTCTCTTTTGTCCCTAAACTTTTGCTTAATTGTTCTTTTGTTACTCTCGTTAACTCATCGGTTCCTTCCTTTAAATTTGAGTTTCTCAGCCATAATCGGCTTTCAGCAGGATTTAGCGGCCTATTCTGGCCGGAATCGGCAATTGGATTCAGGCTGAATCACCGATGGAATCGGCCGCTGGAAATAGTCGTTGAATCCAACGGCCAATTCCAATTGCAACTAGAATCGATTGCAGGATTTAGCGGCCACTGGAACCAGCCAATTTCAGCATTCGAAATCGACCGCTTGTAGCTAGAATCGGTCGCTGGATTCAACGGTCATTTCCAGCAATGAAACTGATCGCTGGATTCAGTGGTAGTTTCCCACTATAATCGGACGGCAGCTGGATTTAGCAGCCGAAACCCACTAGAAGCACCGGCCGCTGGGATTCCCGCTGGAATCGGTTGCTGGATTCCCGATGGAAAGCCAATTTCGGCTGAAAAACTCAAATTTAACAGAAGGGGCGGTGAGTTAACGAAAGGGACCAAAAAATACTTAAACAAAAGTTAAATAACCAAAAAGAACATTTACAAGAGTTAAGAAATATTTTAAATATTTTGCAATGGTTGAAAGACCATTTAATAATTTTCTCATAGAGGTTTGCTTGCAAAACTCATGTATAATACTTGAATTTTTCAAATTCTTTAAGGGCTGTTTGGCATGCTAAAAAGTAGGTGTAAGGTAATAATTTTCAGGGGATTCAAGAATATTGGCATTTAGCATGCAATAAAATTGGTGAAAAATTTTTACATTGTAATACCATTTTACGCCACTATGAAGAGCCCTAGCATAAAATAAATTTGGCATTCACCATTCATTCGTGCCTTCAATCGACCTACGTCCGCATTCGAATCGATCAATCTGATTAATTTTCATCCACGGCTTCGTCCACGCAAACAAAACGTTCGATCGAACGATTCGTTCGGAGAAATCGTTCGATTCGAATGATCGAACGAAATCGTTAAACCGAAGGAAATCAATGATTTCGATTTCATTCGATTTCATTTGATTTCATTTGAATCGAATGAAATCATTTGAATTTCGATTTCAAAATCGAACAATTTCGTTCGAATCGAACGAAAACACTAAAAATATAATTAAAAATATATTAAATAAAAATTCTTAAGGGGGTTATTTTCCCCCAATATCACTCGAAATACCACCCTTAGATTACTTCATTCTAAATAAAAAATTCTTAAGTTTCTTGAAAAACTACTAAACAGCAATAATGTAATCTCATTGCATATTAATCAGATTACTTTATACTCAATTTTTTCATATTTTCTCATGCTAAACAGTCTCTAAATATATTAGAAACAAAAATGAAGAAAATGCATTTATATTTTTAAGATTGAGGCGGAGCATAGTGACTTAAATGAACTTCAAGTCATTCTGCTAATATTAATTAGCTAAATCACAATATGCGCCTACCTTTTATTTTAAAGTGTTAATAAAAAATGGGGCCTTAAGATAGGAGTTTGAAGAAATGATGAATAGTGATTTGAGTACATAATATTTTAATATATCAATGTCTTCAAACTAAATTAATTTAATAGAAGAAACTTAAACAAAATAGAATATCATTATATACTAGTGTTCTTAATATTCTTATTCAAGAATTACAAATTACATCTTTTGAATAAGAACTCTCTGATTACTTAACTATTATAAATTCAATTTAATTTTATCTAGCATCAAATCTAACAGTTCGATAAGTTATTTATAAAGTACTAAAAGAGAGAATTAAAAGAAAAAAAATTCATATGAGCATATATATTATTTACAACATGAACATGTTCATCTTCAAAGACTATTCAACAAAATCTCCTATGGTCTAGCCTTTTATGGCTTTAACTAACAAAATGTAAAATTAACTTTGCCCCCTCTTAGTGCAAAACTTGAAATGCTTTCAAGATCATAACTAAGCAAATTAATTTAAGAAAATGTATTTTGATTCATTGCACGTCTTATTATTGGGCATCATACATATTGCCTTTTGATTAATGTTGGTCTTCCTAATGATGATAAGTGCTCTAGTGCTTGTCTCATTAAATGCTTATGCTTAGGTCACCCAGTATTGGTAAGCTTTGAGAGGCAGCACTTGGTCTTGATGTACTCATACCAAATAATTTCTTCCAACAACCTCAAGGGGTGGGGCCACAATAGTCCTTCCGTCATTTATACCCGCTCCATTAAATTTATTGGTTAAGTTGAAGGGCTGTAATTAAGAAAATTAAAGTTCACTATCCCAAACCAGCCAATAATCACTCAAAATGAGTTACATGATTCTCGTGATGCTCTATTGTTCTTATTAAGATTGTCACACACTCCATTCACTGTTTTGCAATTGTATTATTAATGGAAGAAAATATTTGGTTGTTGAATCACCAAAGAGACAACAGGGATTGCATTAAATGGTGAAATTGCGCTACTCGTGCTCTAAGTTTGTGCTTCATTTCTTTCATCAATCACATACACCTTTAAGAAAAAATGAACCTACTATTTTTCTCACAATGCCCCCGTATGTTATATCCCATTTGTTTGAAGTATAATTGAATGATTATGATTAAAATAAAACCTTATGACAATAAAGAAGCAAGTTGTTCTCTTGTAAGTGATTATAACAAATGAAAAGAAGAGTTACAAAAAGAAGTAGAGTACACATAGAAGGCACGAGAGCAAAAGAGATTTAAAGTTGTTTGACTCGAAAGCCTAAACGGCATTTTGGGTAAGTATAACCTTTGTACTATTTCAGAAAAGATAACAAAGTGATTGAGCTTGTTGTAAATTAAATAGAAATTTCAACCAATTAGTGAAGCTCGGTTGCAAAAGAAAGTCATAAATAAAATTAAAGTATTGAGAGAAAAGGTACTATAAAATCCATCTATGCTCTAGAGTGGTACTCTCAGATCATAACTTTGATGGTTGATGATGCTAATGTTTCATTGGTTGAGCATTGTAAACTTTATTTTATTTAAAAACAAATCTTGACACTGAACTAATACAACATTTGATAAAAGAAATGTGTTGCTTGATCAGATAATTATTCTCATGTGCAAACTAAAGTACGAATGAATCAGAATAAGAGTTGAGCGATGAGGTAGCCGAGCTGACATCTGTCGAACAATAATACACCTATGAATCATGTTGAAGACAATTGGAACCCGAATATCAACTGAAAATGATGTTTCTTGAACCACCTACAAACTTTATGAAATTTAAGCTTAACTATCTTGTTAGTGAGATACAACTTACATGGTAAAACTCATGTATAAAGCGTATATATGTTTCAAATTATTTAAATATTGTTGTAAGAAAATGAAAGAGAAATGCCAGGTACATATTTGAGATTGAGGCTGAGAATGGTAACTTAAAAGGAGGTATAAGTTCTTTCCTATAAATTAATAACCTAAATCACAATATGCACCTACATCCAATTTTAAAATCTGAGATGGAGATTCAAATAAAGAAGTTGAAAAATTAATGAATGGGGACATAAATAAACTACCCCAATTCTATTTAGTTTTAACATATTAATTTGTTTTCAAACTAAATTAAAATTAATAAAAAAGAGGCTTAAATTAAATAGAATTTCATTTTGATATTGAAATTCTTAGCAATCTTGATCTAGAACTTTTAATTACATTTTTTCAATAAGAATATCTTGATAACTTATTGGTTAGAATTTCTATTCAATTTACCTAGCCTCAAGTAATACAGTTCAAAAGAGTAATATATAAAAAATCTAAGCAAAAATGGAGGCATAAAGAAATTACCATATGAGCAGGTTTATTTACGACGAGAACATGATCATCTTCAAACACTATATTCAACGGAATCTCTTCTGGTTCAGCCTTTAATGGCTCTAGCTCGCAAATCAAACAATAAACTTTGTCCCCTCCTTTTATAATATGTGAAACCTACAACGCTTTCAATATCTCAATTAAATTATTCAATTTAAAAGACAAGAATACTGAAACTAGTTAAACAACTTTGAGAATCAAATGTCAGCGGTGCAAATGTTGTTTGCTAGAATAGGGGCAACAAATCGCAAATAACCAAACTAAATTTGATGCTAGAAACCAAAATGAGGATCTCCAATCTGATTAACTCAGGGAAAATCACGGAACCCCATTATCCGTTAGGCATTGATCAATCTCCCGAACTATATAAAGCACGATCCAATAATTCATATGGGGAATCCACATTACCTTCTCTATAACGCGCCCGTTAATAGTGACAAGACCGGAGCGAATGCTGGACTGCACTCGAGCTCGGCTGACGCCCGGAATCCGCGAAGAGATCCAAGAGTCGACGCGCATCTTCTCATATCCATGATTGACCGTCTCTGCAAGTTGCATCCCAGTGTAATTGCCACTGGTGAGAGGCGGAGGATGCACTGTATTCGAGCTGCAACATGTAGAAAAGGAGCGGAGCGTCATAGAAATCCTAGATCTGGAGCTTCGCCGGATGAACCATGTCGAGATTGAGATTCGAGAGATCGGGAAAGCGCTGGTGACTGCCACACGAATCATGATCCGCGTGAGCAATATCACGGCTTGCAGGCTCTTCTAAAATAAAATTTTTTGTTTGGAATTATAAAGGTGTTCGCATAAATAAATTACAAGATAAAAGGGTTTATTTGAGATGAGTTAAAAATATTTAAAGTAAATTTTTAGAGTTTGCTTGTCATAAGAAAATGTACGATTTTTGATATTAAATTAATATAATTATAGTGTAATATGTTTATAATTTAATTAAGTTATTTTAGTATTATTTGTTAATTTTACTGAAAATTAATATATATATATATATATATATGAGTAAAATAATTTGCAAGTCTTTCGTATTAAGTAAAATTGAGTGTAAAACTACCCCAAATTTTTTATTTATTTTTTTTGGTGATTTAATAATTGTTGGACCGATTTTTCATTTGAACGATTCTGAACAAAATTGATTTCGCTCGTATCGATTTTCGCCACGTTTGCTAGAGAAGACGACGTCGAAAATCGTTCGTTCAAACATACGAAATCGTCCGTTCGTTCAATTTCGTTGTTCAAACGATCTCGCTCCGCTGCTCCGCTCAGCCCCCGTAATCTCACTTTGTGTTTGATACTGGTGTAATTTGAACCCCTTGTTCGTATATATATTAAACTAAAAATAAATTAGAATGTAAAAGTTCTTAATCTCATTTTACTCCATAAAATATTATTTTACCCAAACTTTTATTCTAACCAAATATTACATACGATTTGACTTAAAGTAAATGGATACAAATTTTTACAATGTAATTAAATTTTGTGTTACTATATATAAGAAGATAGTAAATACTCATATTAGACAGATTTGTAGAATATGTGAAGTAACTTTGCAGCATAACTTAGAGTTCGAACGAGAATGAAAGATGTTCGATCGTTCGAACGAAATCTTTTATTCGAAAGATTTTCATTCGTTTGATCGAAAGCACAAGGATTCGTTATCTCGTTCAAACCTCATTACGATTTTGTTCGATAAAATTCTTCTGAACGAACGATTCAATTTTGAATCATTCGAACCAATCAAATGATTCCTTAGTTCGAATGCATGATCTATAGTAATGACAATGAATCAAAGAATTCGTTCCTTCAAACGGACCATTACTTCGTTCGAACCAATGATTTATTTGTTCCAATAATAACCCAAATTACATGAATTAAACTTGCAGCATAGCTTAGAGTTCGAATGATAACGAAATATTTTGTTCGATCGCTCAAACGAAATCTTTCGAAGATTTCATTCATTTGAACGAAAGTGCAAGGATTTGTAATCTAGTATGAACCTTATTACGATTTCATTCAATCGAACGATTAGATGAACGAATGATTCAACAAACAAAATCGTTCAAACCAAGCGAATGATTCCTTTGTTCAAATTGACGATTTGTAGAAATGATAATGAATCGAATAACTCGTTCTTTCAGAGGAACGATTAAGAATGATTCACTATAGCCAACATTATGAATGGAGTTTTGAAAATGCTATAATATAATAAGTATAATTAGTAGTTGAATTTCAAGTTGGAGAGTATAATAAGTATAATCTATTACATCCCCAGATTATGGAGAGTCATAATTAGAACAACAACAATCAATCTCAGGATGACAAAATTCCTCAGAATACTCTTAGCCATAATGAGACTATTTCACATAACATTGAAGCAGTCTATCCTTTTGATCATAATGGAGCAAATCAGATGCTCCAGTTCATGAATATGATGAGTCAATTCATGAATAACCAACAAACCCAAAACCCAACTTCCTTTTCAACCCAGAGAAAAGCTGTGAATGAAAACATGCAAGTTTTTCTTAACTTCAACCTTCAAGATTTAGTGGAAAGGCAACTCCTTACTAAGCTGAGGAGTGGATTCAGAGAATTTAGAAGGACTTCAACTGTGCGAAAAGAGATGAGGATCAAAAGGTGACCTTAGCAGCTTATTTACTCATAGAGACTGCTGAAAAATGGTGGAGGATTACAAAAGCTATTACCTTCCAAAACATGGCAGAAAAGGATATCTCTTGGACAGAGTTTGTAAAAACTTTCCTAAACAAATATGTACCCCAGTCTGCTAAACAGATGATGAGAAAGGAACTCTTGAATTTAAAGCAAGGAAGCCATTCAGTTACCGAATACGAATAAGAGTTCACTAGACTGGCCAGTTTTGCTTCTAAGATGGTAACTATAGAGGAAGTTATATGTCATTTATTCCTTAATCCATTCCTTAGTGGATTAAGGAATAATTTTCAACACATTTTAACACCTCTTCAGATCTCAAACTTTGCACAATTAGTAGAAAAATCAAAGCTTATGGAAGCATAGGAAAATCTGTATTCATCAAAAATTCCAAAGAGACTAAGTTTCCCACCTCAGTTTACGCCAAAAAGGCAACAATTTTCAAGGCCTCATGCGAGACTCCATAACATTCAGAGAAACTCTGGCGGATCAACTCCTAGGACAAATAACACTTGTAGATTCTATGGTAAAGTTCACAATACAAATAAATGTTTTACAGGTTTTGGTCAGTGTCATCGTTGTGGAAGGAACAATCATCCCGTAAAATTTTGTCATGCTACATATACAATAAACGGACATCAACTCCCAAACCAAAGCAAGGCAGTGATGGAAAATCGGGGCAAACCCCAGTAAATCGAGGAACCAGCGTCGCATCTTCTAGTAATATGAGGAATAACCCCGCCCAGGCCAGAATATTTAATTTATCTCAAAAAGAGGCAAGAGAGGAACCAAACGTGGTTACACGTACCATTATACTATTTCAGCACCCTTGTTCGGTTCTTTTTGATTCTAAAGCTACGCACTCTTTTATTGCATCAAAATTTGTTCAAAAATATTCATTGCCAGTAGAACAACTTTCATCAACACTTAAAGTTAATTTACCATCATGAGATTTTTTAGAGAAAAGCATCTTTTGTAAATGTAAGTTAGATATAAGTGAAATTTCTTAGGAGGCTAAACTCACTGTCATCCATATAACCATTTTTGATATTATTCTTGGGATGGACTGGATGAGTCAGAATAAAGCCTTAATTGATTGCGCTAAAAAGAGAGTACATGTATATATTGGAAGTAAGAAAATGATATTTGTTGGTCAAAGAAGTGTAGTTATCAGTCTTATTCTAGCTAATAAAATTAAAAAGTTTATTAGAAAGAAATATCATATATTCTTAACGTTACTCTCAAATTCTGATGCTAAATTTACACCTATCGAAGAAACTCTTATAATAAAAGAGTATGCAAATATTTTCTCAGAAGAACTTCCAGAGTTATCACCTCAAAGAGAAGTAGAATTCAACATTGATTTAATTCAAAGAATAAATCCTTTATCCAAAGCACCGCCCAAAGAATTAGAAGAACTTAATAATCAACTCCAAGAATTAACTGAAAAAAGATTTATTAGACTTAGTAGTTCCTCATGTGGAGTTCCTATCTTGTTTGTTAAGAAGAAAGATTGGAGTATGTGCTTATGTATCAATTACTGAGAATTGAATAAAGTTATCATTAAAAACAAATACACATTATTAAGAATTGATGATTTATTTGATCAGTTAGTTGGAACTTCAATATTTTCAAAAATTAATTTAAGGTCGTGTATCACCAACTTCGTGTTAAAGAAGAGGATATTTCTAAATCTACTTTTAGAATGCATTATGTGCATTATGAATTTCTAATGATACATTTTGGGTTAACCAATGACCCCTCATACTTTATGGATTTGATGCATCAAATAATAAAACTTTATTTAGATTTATTTATCATCGTCTTCAATGATGATATATTGATTTATTTTAAAAATATTAAGGAACATGATGAGCATCTTAGGATTATCTTGAGCTTATTAAGATAACATCAATTGTATGACAATTTCTCAAAATATGAATTTTGGCTTCAATCAGTAGCCTTCTTAAGATATGTAATTAAAAAAGATGGAATATCAGTCGATCCAAGCAAAGTCAGTGTAATTCAAGAACTTTTTCTTCTTGAATTGCACTGACTGCTTGGATCGACTGATATTCCATCTTTTCTAATTACATGCCTTAAGAAGGCTACTGATTGAAACCAAAATTCCATATGCCAATTAGTGTTTTAACCGGTCCGATCGAACTGGTTTTTGTTCGATTGGGCGAACTTTTCCATCTTTTCCACGGGAGCCTCGTCGTTCGCAAACCTTAGGGCGTACACGTCGGGGAAGGCGAACTGCCTGCGGGTCGGACCAGGTCGACCCAGCCCGACCCGAAAGCCATCGGGATGCTGCGTGGCGGCTTTCAATTGGTCCGCGCGGTTCATGGGTCCCGCTGTCGTGATTGCGTCGTGCGTGCTGTTGTTGCGGGGCTGTGGGGCCCGTGGCTGCGTTGCGGTCGCTTATGGCCGCAGCTGTGGTCCCCGCTGCGGCGCCCCGGCCTTCCAGGCCTTGCTGTGTGGCGCTGTGGTGCCCGCTTCCTCAGCCGCACCCAACCAGCGAACGACACGTATCATCCGTGGGTCCCGCGCCATTAATAACCTGCAGGATAAAAGAGTTAAAATAATTATATAATTATATTAGTTATAATTATATAGTGCTATATATATATATAGTTATAATATTAGATATATATATATATATATTCTGTTATAATGTTAATAGTAGATTAAAATAACTAAGTTTGTTTGTTAAGATTAATGTACATAAATTTAAGTAGTAACAAATTTCACTAATTAATAAACCTAGTATTAGACTAACGATTTAATTAAAGTCAAAAGTTAAACCTGGTTTGATTAGTTAAATTAATAATATAATAGTAATCTTAAACAATAAACTATCTTAAGTAATTATTTAGATTAAAGGGATTGGATTGATTTAAATATGTATATATATATATATATTATAATATAACAGAAAATGGGCGAGGCGAAGACGATGATCTACAGTGCAGGATTTTTGCGGTCGGACACGGGCCGTCTCATGGATCGTTCGTTGAAGCCAGACGGTCCTGATCATCAGACCGCTAACGGCCGATCATGGAGAGGAGATCGTCTGTTGGATTTGATCTGTGGATCTAACGGACGATCAGGGCTACTTACGAAGAGCGGCTAGACACCGTCTGATTCCATCTGCGAACCGCGAAATGGTCGGGATGGATCAGATCTCAATCTAAGGCGCTGACCGCTGGATCTGATCCGAGAAATCTCAGACGGCGCCCGCTGTTTTGAAGGCAGCCGACTGGGTTTATGGTAGATTTGCAATTAAAGATTGTCAGGAACCCAAAAATGCAATTAACCTATTATAGTTAAATGTGAATTATGGCCTAAATAATTTTCAAATTGCACTAAACTTTCACCCTTAGTTAATTTGGGGGTGAGGAATTCAAAAATGCAATCAAATTTTAATTCTGATATCAAAATATTGTAGATCTGATCTAGAGCATCTAGACTGATTAAAAATACAATCTAGACTTAAGGGATCCAATTGACTTCAATTTTTTAGGATAGGCTTATATTAATATTCTAAAAGCAATAACATTGAACTTAATGATTAATTAAACTATAGATTTGCAAGATAACAACCTAGGATTGTTACAGACTCCCCCACTTAAGAATAATATTGTTCTCGACATCATCTCAAGAGATAATACAATCAAACAATTTGAAAAATAGAAATATAATTAATAAAGTTAACTGATACTTGGATTTTCAAAGAGATTGGGATACTTTCATATCATATCCGCCTCTTTCTCCCAAGTAGATTCTTCTAAAAAGTGATTCCTCCACTGAACCTTTATCATTGGGATTGAGCGATTCCTCAACTGCTTTAGATCATGAGCTAAGATTTTAACTGGCTCCTCCGCATACGAAAGATCCGGCTGAAGAGAAATCGCTGGAAGTTGGATTAGATGGGTAGGATTACGAAGACATCTTCGCAGAGAGGAGATGTGAAACATATTATGGACTGCAGAGAAATTTTCAGGAAGTTGCAATCGATAAACTGTAGAACCAATTTTCTCTAGGATTTCAAAAAGTCCGACACAGCGGGGACTTAGCTTCCTAGCTATACCAAAATGATACACACCTTTCATCGAACTAACTTTAAAATATGTAAAATTTTCAACATCGAATTCCAGAGTACGGTGATGAGCATCATGATACTTACTCTAGTGATCCAGAGCTGCTTTGATTCTTTGTTGGATCAGTTGGAACTTATGATTAGTTTCTTCTACTAATTCTGAGCCATATAGTTGAATACTGCTAGTTTCAGACCATGCTAAAAGAGTACCACATTTCTTGCCATACAGAGCTTCATACGGAGCCATGCCGATACTCGCTTGAAAATTGTATTGTATGCAAACTCTACAAGAGGAATGTGATCTTCTTAGAAGCCTCTGAAATCTAGAATACAGAGATGAAAAAGATCCTCCAATACTTGATCGACTCTTTCTGTTTGACCATCGGTATGATGGTGAAAAGCAGTACTCATAGCTAGAGTAGTCCCTAAGTCTTGAAGTACTGCTTGCCAGAATTTAGAAGTGAAACGACTATCTCGATTTGATATAATAGATCTTGGAATTCTACAGAGTTTGATAATTTCCCTGATATACAACTTCGCCAATTTCTCTACAGAATCGGTTTGACGCATCGGAATAAAATGTGCTGATTTGAGCAGTCGATCAATAATAACCCAGGTTGAATCGGCACCGGATCTTGATTTGGGTAAAGCTATAACAAAATCCATAAAAATATCGAACCACTTCCACCATTCAGGAATTGCTAGAGGATGGAGAAGTCCTTCATGCTTTTGTTGTTCAGCTTTAACTAAGTTACAGGTATGAGACTTTGCGACAAATTCAGCCACACTTTTCTTCATTCTGGGCCACCAGAATGATTTCTTCAGCTTGATACATCTTGGTGCTACCAGGATGTACTTAGTAACCTGAATTATGACCATCTACCAAAATCTCTTGATACATAGATTTGGGAATTCATAGTCAGTCTTTTTGATAGATTACATCACCTTGAAGCTGGAGATCAAAGTGATGACCACTTTCGATATCCACTTTAAATTTCAGATAGTCTTCATCCTTGGTTTGGGAGATGGAGACATCACGCTAAAATGTGGGTTCAACTGAACTCATGGATATCATGGTGCTCATCATAACACCACACACTGGCCTAATTTCGAGCTTTTGGAATTGTTCCTCTAGTGAACTTAATGATATCATGGAAGATAGAGTAGCAGGACGACTAAGTGCATCTGCTACGACATTTGCTTTTCCTGGATGATATTGAATACTTAAATCGTAATCGCTTATTAACTTGAGCCATTTTCGCTGTCGGCAATTTAATTCACGCTAGGTGAAGATGTATTTTAAGCTCTAATGAGCGGTGAATATAGAACACTGGACGTCATAAAGGTAATGACGCTAGATTTTCAGAGCAAAAATTACAGCTGCTAATTTGAGATCATGGACATAATAGTTCTTTTCATGTGGTTTTAGCTAATGAGACACATAGGCTATAACTCTTCCTTCCTGCATCAGCACACATCCCAAACCTATGCCCAATGCATCGGTATAGACTTGGTAGTTAAGGCCTTCTTTAGGTAAGGCTAGAACTGGTGCAGAGGAAAGTTCATCATTTAACAATTGAAATTCTTTCTTACACTCTGTATTTCAGATAAACGGTAATGATTTCTGTGTCAACTTCATGAGAGGAGACGTAATTTGTGAGAAGCCTTTGACAAATTTTCTATAGTAACCTGCTAGTCCTAAGAAACTTCTGATATCGGTCACAGATTTTGGTCGTGACCAATCTTGAACTGCACTTACTTTATTTTGATTGATTTTGATCCCTTGAGAATTTACGACATGACCCAGAAAAATAACTAAGTCCAGCCAAAATTCACATTTGGAATACTTAGCATACAATTCATGACTTCAAAGCTCTTCCAATACTAATTGCAGATGGTTCTCATGATCCGTTTTGCTTTTTGAATAAATCAGAATATCATCGATGAAGATGATGATGAATTTATCCAAATACGCTTTCAACACACGCTACATTAAATCCATAAAAATGGATGGTGCATTTGTTAAGCCAAAGGACATTACCAAAAATTCATAATGTCCATAGCGGGTTCTAAATATTGTCTTCTCAACATCTGAGTCTTTAACTCGCAATTAGTGATAGCCTGATCGCAAGTCTATCTTTGAGAAAACTTTAGCTCCAGATAACTGATCGAATAAGTCATCGATACGAGGCAGAAGGTACTTGTTCTTGATAGTTATTTTATTTAATTCTCTATAATCGATACACATTCTCATCGATTCATCTTTCTTCTTCACGAATAAAACTGGCGCTCCCCGATGAGATGAACTTGGACGAATAAGACCTTTTTTCAATAGTTCTTGAAGTTGCTTGTTCAATTTTAGGCGCCATGCGATATGGAACTTTAGACAATGGTTGGGTTCTTAAAATTATTTCAATTGAGAACTACTACTTCTCTAACTGGAGGAAGACCAGGCAGATCTTCAGGAAAGATATCGGGAAAGTCACAAACAATTCGATTCTCTGACAGGGGCATGGCTTCCTTCTTTGCTCCCAACATTGTTACGAGGTATGCGTCGCAGCCCTTCTTCACTATTTTTTCCGACTTTATTGCATTGATTAACAACGCTTGAGTACTAAATTTGCCAATAAAAGATTGCGACAGATTTTCACTACCCAATGTGATCTTCTTTTTTTGGCAATTAATTGAAGCACCATGCTGGCTTAGCCAGTTCATGCCCAGGATTACATCAAAGTTTGTGATTGGCAGAATGATCAATTTGACTTCATATTTTTGTTTACCAATAGAGATAGCTAAATTATAAAATTATTGGGACTGCATACAGGCTCCGGAAGGTAACCCGATGCTTAGTGAGTTTACTAGGCAGTGGGATGATAGTCTAAAAGTTTTAGCTCAATTTTTCGATACGAAGGAATGACTCGCTCCAGTATCGAAAAGAATGTTACAAGATTTGTCATCTATCATTAATGTGCTATTAATAGTAGTTATGTTAAGGAGTTTACTACTAAAACAAATAATATCAAATAGCAGAACAGAAATGACTGAATAAGAATTAATTTAAGGCGTACCTGAAACTACATCGTTGTCCTTAGGAGTAGAGCAGGGGTTAACATATATACCCTTGCAGGTGTTAAGGGTCGTTTATTCTAAGGCCTTTGACCCTGACGATCATGGTTCGGCTTTTGTGCTGGTGCGATTGCCTTAGAGTTTGAAGGCGGAGTCGGCATTATAGCATGAGCAAGCTCTCGGCTATTCCTTAGCTGTGCACGAAATATTTGCTTATAACGAGAGTGATTGATGAGTACTTTGTTGATTGTGTTCTTAGCATCACAGTCGAAATAACGGTGGCCGCTTCGACCACAAGTAAAACATACACCCCCGAAGTGGTAACATTTCCCATGCAGGTGAAATCGTTTGCACTCAAAGTTCTGGGGTTGGGATTATTTAGTCTCCATGTTGTAGACCTTTATCATCTTATGATAACCAAAGCATTTCTTCCTAGGCTGCATAACTATTGCCTTTCTTTTCCGGTCCAGTTGACCTTGGAATCCCTCTTGTAGACGGGCAACCTCGATCAATTCAGTCAGAGTCTTGGTATGACAGGATACCAAGTGGGCTTTAATAGAGTCTCTCAGAACCTTTAAAAAATGGTGGCATCTAGATGCTTCCATTCTAACTAGATTCGGGACGAAGCGTGACAATCTCCGAAATTCCTGTTTGTAGTCGAACACTAAATTATTGCATTGAGTGAGATGGAAGAGCTCATCCTCCAGGATTGCTTGAGCTGATGTTGGTATGAATGCCTCTCGGAATGCTTATAAGAACATGTCTTAGGGAATATCTTCTATTTTGAAATAAGCAAATTTGTTTTTTTGCTCGTTCTCCCACCAGTATTCAACTTCTTCTTAAAATAAATGAGTTACTAAATGGATAGCTTCGGAGTTAGGACACTTGATACTGGCCAAGTTGTTCTCATCCATCTTGAGCCAGTTTACTGTGTCCATAGGACTCAGCGCTCCATTGAACGTAGGGGTTCTAAGGCGAAGAAAACTGTCAAGGATTCCATCGCCCATATAGTGTGAAGACGATGAGAACCCTGATGGGGGTGCAGGTTGTTGTCTAGTATAGAGGATAAAAGTATGTGTCTTTTGCGCCTGTTGCGCATTGCTATCTATTAGGGCCTTCATTAAACTGGTCATTGGGTTAGACTCCTCTGGTCTGCCTGACGACGTGACTGCATTCTTAATTGGAGTAGGAGCAGATGGAGAGCCAAGATTTATGACTGTAAATGCAAGTATGAATTTAAAAAATAAGGCTTTTACTATAATTTCATTCATTTATTTCTTTCTCAAAAGAGAAGATACATGGATCCATAAAACATGTGACTAAGAAAATAATATAATAAAATTTCTAAATCCTAGTTATAATACTCCACCCAAAAGGCAGCCAGAAGTCATCATATGTAACTATGTGGCTCTTCCTAGCTAATCTCCTATACACCCAAAACCATCAACAACTCGCTGATCCCCTCAGTAGGATCTCTACGATCTCCAGACAGTACTTCTCGGGACAAGCCATCTCTCAAAGTGCAGTAGTAACGTGATCTAGCCATTCTCTGGCGAGCGCTGAAAGACTGGTGCCTCCAAAGGATGAGTTGATAAGGATTTTTTATCTAGCACCTCAACTCCTCGAGGTGACATTTCTTCGACGACCCTTCCGTAGATCTGGCCCGAATCTGACTTCGTCAGATTGGATTCCTCATAATTAAATAATCATCAGAATCGAAATCCAATTTCGCCATTGAATTCCTCACCCCCAATTTAGTTAGGGGTGAACTTTTGGGATTTTTCGGAACTCGTTTATTAAATCTGAATTTAAAAAAAAATAAATATTATAAATGAATAATTATTTATCTATTTAAATCATTTCTCTCTATTTCCTTTCTTTTCTTTTTCTTGGCTAGAACCCATTTTCTTGCTCCATTAAATTTGAGATTTAAATTATTAATTAACAAAATAAATTAAATTAAAAGTTTTAAATAATTAATTTATTTTCTTCGTTTTCTTCTTTCATGGTTGGACCCCATTTTCTCTCTTCCCCTTCCTTTCCTCTAATGCATATAATTACTTACAACCCCCCTCTTCCCCTTCCACTCCTCTAATGCACACAATTAAAAAAAAAGAAAAAAAGAAGAAGACTCATGACATTTTCTCTTCTATCCCATAATTGATGGGAGAATTCAAGAGAGAGCCATGCTCTCCTCCTTTAAATAAAAACTCAGCCCTCTCTTTCTCTTCATTTGGCCATTAGCCGAGCTCTTGCATTTTCCTCCACTTCATCAATCTATCATCTTTTATTGTCGATTCCCTTCCATTCGGCACAGCCAAGGATCATTGAGACATCCATCTTCATCTTATTGAGAAACACCATCGTCGATCTGTGCATTTTCCTTCTTCCTTAGAAAATCACGTCGACGACTTCACTCATTGTTTTTGACTGCCTCGTCGCTCCTCTTGATGGTACCTATCACCACTCAAATCCTTATTATATATATATATATATATATATACAAAACTTTAATAATTATAATAGAGCTCGATTATCTCATTTTTTTCTTAAAGTGCATAGCACCTCATATAGCTGCTAATAGAAGGATTGTAAGTTTGATATAATAATATTATTTTACTTGTAAATATTTATGCTTTATCATAGAGTTATATTTTAAGCATCTGAGATAGGAAAAATAGAAATATGCATTTTTTTTTTAAATTATGCTGAGTTATGTATGTAATTCAATAGTTAATTAATTCCATATGATTGTCATTAACTATATTTTATTGTCATGAATTATTTTGGAAAATTGATTAGGCTTATATTATTGATTATTTATGATTTCTTATATATCAAATAAATTTTATATAATACCTAATATAACTATCTTAATGGACTCATCGTATGTCTTTAATTAACTAATTGGTATGATCATAAATTGTTTCACCTTATTAAGTATGTTAAAGTATATTAAGTTATATTATTTAGGCAAATTAGTATAACCATAAATTTTTAATTTCATTAAGATAAAATGTAAGCATAAATTATTGGAGAATTTTATAAAGTGAATTAAGTTAAATCAAATCAGATGCAAAGCAACACATCTCTAATTTTATATCTCTTTTGCTAAATTAGTTTAGATAATAAAAATATTGACTAAAATCTTCAAAACATTTTTAGCCTAAGGGTTAGTTCATCTTAATCTTCTATTGCATTATGATAGATTAAGGCTCAATCAACTAAATTTTCTGAATTAATTCGTCAACTTACTTTCATTTTATATTTTATAAATCTGTCCATACTCCATGCAAAGTTGAAGGCTTAGGCTCCTAAGCCATGTGTTGTAGAAGTTCAAAATTTGCTCGAGCCAGGTACGTAAGTACTTAGAACTTGTATTGAGTTCTAATAATTAAAATTATTTATTTAGTCCTATATTAAGTGCGTACATCACTTGCATAGTTCTTATTGCTATTTTTGTGCATTTTATTTTTTCAAGTTCTATATTAACTTTCATGTATTTTTGAAAGTTGTTTTAAATGATTAAGATGTTTTAATTCTATTATAATTGCTTAATTTCATTAAATTATCAATTATCCCTTATTAAACTTAAGAGATCTTAAGATCTTGACCAAGTGATTTACAATTAATCTTAGATTGCCATCATTAATAAATCAATAATTCATTTGATTTGTCATTAACTTGTAATGTAACTCTTGGTCTTAAATTGATGCGGTTAAGGGTTAACACCTAATTTGCCTGATTTAGACTCAAACTCTTAATCACTTAATTAATCAACCTGATTGTAAGATAATTTGACTAACATGATTCCAATAATCTATTTAATTTGATATTGACTTTAATTCATTAAATTAGAAGTGTTAAAGAAATTTAAGAACCGATATGATTAAGCATCTGGACTTGATACTTAAGATCTTTGATTTCCTCTTAAATAAAATAATTAGCATAAAATCAAGTATAAAATTTATGATGATTCATTATAAGATCAAATTCTAATAAGATTCTTGATTATATCTCATAATTGTAGTCTATAACTCGATCAGATAGGGCTACCCATCTGATCTAATTAACCAAACTTAATGAATAATCTTATAAGATTATATTGAGTGTTTAGATATGCGAGATCTTGATGATCTTACATTAAGCTTTATTTAGTATTACTAATAGCTTTAACAAATGATGATATATTGAGGTAAGAAGAACCTTTATAACTTATTGAAGTAGAATTTTATATGATCATTTTAACCTTAGAAGTTGATCTTGATACCTTATGTATGAATCACCTAAAGCACTTAGAATGGAACTTCTCCCTTGTGGTAGAAATCAACATTGAGTGATCTTTTTATCACATCCTAGAAGCCTTGAGTAGGACTCACCCATTTAGTATAAGGAATTAATAGCTTTGATAAATCATTGTTAATTAAATAGAATCATCTAAACCCAAAATTATTGGTTGTATATGATTATGTATATCCGTGGTGCTAAGTCACTTCAGCAATATTCAAGATTGATTGATTCACTCCAATACGGACTTATAACTAGGTGCTATCCCGAGGGATTAGATGAATACAGTCCCGTTAGAGTAAATCTTCTATGATTAAGAGTGTTACAATTAGTGAATTAGATCCTTAGTTTGAGATATATACTGCGACCGGGTTCTGCCTCCTATCGTAGTGCGCTTCGATAAGTGCAGTTTAAGCAAACTAAGTATCTTAAGTCACTTTGCGTAGACCACTAAGTATGCTTGTAATTAAGTCATTTAACGGCTTAGCTTGATATATAAATTGTGACCGGGTTCTGCCTCTTATCGTAGTGCGATTTGATAAGTGCAATTTTAAACAAGCTAAGGGTTAAATCCACCTTTCTTGGAAATATAAAATTATGTGTATACAATCATCATAGCTAATAATTTTTAAGTAAATTCTCAACTTTAACCAATTATCAAAATTAGAATTTTATGAGTCAGAATCTTTTTAACAGTATTCTGCATAATGGAGACACTGAGTTCATTATCGAATTTCAAAGCATTTTTCTAGATTTATGGATTTATCTCATGTAGCTTATAAGCATGAGCATGAGTGTAAGCATGATGTGTGAGTATCAGAATGATGTATGAGTATCAGTGCTGATTTATGGGTTACGAAATATTGCATATATTGACTGGAGAATTTCAGGATGCATCGGCATCACAATAAACTGTATTCCCAACTAGATGTATGTATACATTGGACCGTACGACTCATAATTATTCAGTGATAATCTTATTACATATTAGTGGTATACCGTATTGTGGCATATTTGGATGCATGATCCCAGTGGCATATAGTATATCATTGGATGTTTTTACATTGTATTAGAATACTCACTATTTTTATTTACTTTCAGCATTTAGTTTACAGTTCAGGTTTACTTCATTCAGTTTATACAGTTTCAGCTAGTTTGTGCTTTTATAATTTTTCTATAATTTTATTTTACCTTACTTTAATTTTGTACAATTTTATACTTTCAATTATTTTACAATATTTTTACAGCTTGATTTCTGTCTTATTATTATGATTGAATAATATCTTTTAGATGCAAGTATATGCTATGTTACAACTTTATTATACTTAGACCTTATAAGTCTTTTTTTTTTCTTTTATTAGCTTGGCCCTGTTAAATATGTACATATGACAGTATCAGGTGTTATCTCAGAACTTGTGCTTGGAGGTGTGCTGGTGATAGAGGGTCAAGTGAGATTGATGTTCTGCAAAGAAAAAGATCTCGCTCAATTTTTAAAATTTATGTTGCTCATATTTAATTAAATATAATAAATTAGTTTCTTTCTTATTATTCTGCATTTTCTATATTGTATGTGAATGGATAGATGTGGATAATATTTGAATGCCATTTTTCCTTATTTTCTGCACTACTTTACTTATGTTTCTGCATAAGACTTTGCTCACCTTTAGATTAATGTCATGGATATATTGCTTATTATCTGTGGTGTTAGTGACAGTCACCACTTGATCATAGTTGAGTTAGTGTTACTCGATGACAGTCAAGAGGCGGTCGTTACAAGCTGCTTCTTCAGCACAAAGCTCAACAATAAGGGAAAGAGGAGAAACTTCAGCTTGGCAGTAATGAGAAGAGGGGGAGGGGGGTTGAGCTCATTCTTAAAGGAGGATAGGAAGGGAGGAGGTAAGAATGGCTATGGAGGAAGGAGAGGCATGGGTTAAGGGGGAAAGGAGAGGGACTTTTCCCCATTTTGCGTGCACCAACATTAGAGGGAGAGGGGGTGTCGAATGGTAAGGAGGCGAGTGGGCCAGCCAGGAAAGAAAAGAAGGGAAAAGGAAAATTAGAAAAAAAAAAGAAATAATATTTATTTCTTTTTTAATTTTCGATTTATCAAAAATTCAAATTAAATAAACATACTCTGAAAAATCTCAAAAATTCATCCCTAGCTAATTTGGAGATGATGAATTCAATGACGATGTCGAATTTTGATTCTGACAATTATTTAATTATGCTAATTTTTGGGGTATTTAACTATATTAAAATATTCGCAAAAATTCGACGACTTCTGAACACGTCCAAAATATCACCCTTAGCTAATTTTAGGGTGACGATCGCAATGGCTATGGAGGAAGGAGAGGCATGGGTTAAGGGGGAAAGGAGAGGGACTTTTCCCCATTTTGCGTGCACTAACATTGGAGGGAGAGGGGGGCGTCGAATGGTAAGGAGGCGAGTGGGCCAGCTAGGAAAGAAAAGAAGGGAAAAAGAAAATTAGAAAAAAAAAGAAATAATATTTATTTCTTTTTTAATTTTCAATTTATCAAAAATTTAAATTAAATAAACATGCTCCGAAAAATCTCAAAAATTCATCCCTAGCTAATTTGGAGATGATGAATTCAATGGTGATGTCGGATTTCAATTCAAACGATTATTTAATTTTGCTAATTTTCGGGGTATTTAATTATATTAAAATATTCGTGAAAATTCGACGACTTCTGAACACGTCCAAAATATCATCCCTAGCTAATTTTAGGGTGACGATCGCAACGGCTATGGAGGAAGAAGAGGCATGAGTTAAGGGGGAAGGAGAGGGACTTTTCCCCATTGTGCGTGCACCAACATTGGAGGGAAAGGGGACGTCGAATAGTAAGGAGGCGGGTGGGCCAGCCATGAAAGAAAAGAAGGGAAAAGGAAAATTAGAAAAAAAAAGAAATAATATTTATTTCTTTTTTAATTTCCGATTTATCAAAAATTCAAATTAAATAAATATGCTCCGAAAAATTTCAAAAATTCATCCCTAGCTAATTTGGAGATGGTGAATTCAATGGCGATATCGGATTTCGATTCTGATGATTATTTAATTATGCTAATTTTCGGGGTATTTAATTATATTAAAATATTCGTGAAAATTCGACGACTTCTGAACACGTCCAAAATATCACCCATAGCTAATTTTAGGGTGACGATCGCAACGGCTATGGAGGAATGAGAGGCATGGGTTAAGGGGGAAAGGAGAGGGACTTTTCCCCATTTTGCGTGCACTAACATTGGAGGGAGAGGGGGCGTCGAATGGTAAGGAGGCGGGTGGGCCAGCTAGGAAAGAAAAGAAGGGAAAAAGAAAATTAGAAAAAAAAAGAAATAATATTTATTTCTTTTTTAATTTTTGATTTATCAAAATTCAAATTAAATAAACATGCTCCGAAAAATCTCAAAATTCATCCATAGCTAATTTGGAGATGATGAATTCAATGGCGATGTCGGATTTCGATTTTAACGATTATTTAATTTTGCTAATTTTCGGGATATTTAATTATATTAAAATATTTGTGAAAACTCGACGACTTCTGAACACGTCCAAAATATCATTCATAGCTAATTTTAGGATAACGATCGCAACGACTATGGAGGAAGGAGAGGCATGAGTTAAGGGGGAAGGAGAGGGACTTTTTCCCATTTGGTGTGCACCAACATTGGAGGGAGAGGGGGCGTCGAATGGTAAGGAGGCGGGTGGGCCAGCCAGGAAAGAAAAGAAGGGAAAAGGAAAATTAGAAAAAAAAAAGAAATAATATTTATTTCTTTTTTAATTTCCGATTTATCAAAAATTCAAATTAAATAAACATGCTCCGAAAAATCTCAAAAATTCATCCCTAGCTAATTTAGAGATGATGAATTCAATGGTGATGTCGGATTTTGATTCTGACGATAATTTAATTATATTAATTTTCAGGGTATTTAATTATATTAAAATATTCGTAAAAATTCGACGACTTCTGAACACGTTCAAAATATCACTCATAGCTAATTTTAGGGTGACGATCGCAACGGCGAAATCGAATTTTAATTTTGAGGTCAAATTAAAAATCTCAATTTTCTAATTAATTAAATATTAAAATAATCCAAAATATTTGATTTAGCTTTGAATCGCACCAAATTTGTAGGAATTAATTCTAATTGATATATAAAATTAACAGAATGATAATTCATGGCTATGGAGGAAGGAGAGGAAGGGGGGAGGTAAGTATGGCTATGGAGAAAGGAGAGGAAGGGGGAGGTAAGCATGGCTATGGAGGAATGAGAGGCATGGGTTAAGGGGGAAAGGAGAGGGACTTTTCCCCATTTTACGTGTGCTAACATTGGAGGGAGAGGGGGCGCCGAATGGTAAGGAGGCGGGTGGGCCAACCAGGAAAGAAAAGAAGGGAAAAGGAAAATTAGAAAAAAAAAGAAATAATATTTATTTCTTTTTTAATTTCTGATTTATCAAAAATTCAAATTAAATAAATATGCTCCGAAAAATTCCAAAAATTCACCCCTAGCTAATTTGAGGATGATAAATTCAATGGCGATGTCAGATTTCGATTCTGATGATTATTTAATTATGATAATTTTTGGGGTATTTAATTATATTAAAATATTCGTGAAAATCCGACGACTTCTAAATGCGTCCAAAATATCACCCATAGCTAATTTGGGGGTAACGATCGCAATGGCGAAGTCAAATTTTAATTTTGAGGTAAAATTAAAAATCTCAATTTTTTAATTAATTAAATATTAAAATAATCTAAAATATTTGATTTAGCTTTAAATTGCACCAAATTTTTAAGGATTGATTCTAATTGATAGATAAAATTAACAGAATGATAATTCAGAAACAATTAAGCTAAAACTAAGCTATGTAACAGCCTTGGGTCGTTACACCTACCCTCGGCCGTGCGGGCCGGCGTCTCTCGCCACCGATATTGTCGTCAAAATCCTAACCCTAGCTCCGACCATTCGGGAAAGAAGAAGGGGAGCCTAGGTCGGGTCCGGCATACCTGATGCCCGACCCGCGTCTGCGCGGGTCACGAACGTGATGCGTGGGGCCCACCTCTGGCGCGGTCTCCTCCTTCCACAACGTGTGGGACCCGCTTGCGAACCACACGCTGCCACGTGTATTCTGCAGAGCCCGTTAGTTGCCGTCTGTCGGGCTCAGTTGGTCCAGCCGTGCCACGCATCGATCCTTGATTGGCTGTCGTCTGTCGTGGGTCCCACTGTCTAAATAAACATTTTATTTAATTAGTTATGTCATGACTATTCAAATAGTAAATAATGATTTATTTAATTTAGATTTATGTTAAATTTAATTAATTAAATAGTAAGCTTAGTTTAATTTAAATGGAATTAATTTAATACAGAAACTTTGCATTCTTATAGCTATTAAATCATAAGTCTAAATATATTAAATATATATCTCATTTTGCTCAGAAAAAATGAGAGGAATAATATGGCGGTATCAAATTTCTTAGATGACACATATTTAACATAATAATATTTTAGGACCCTCTATACTTGTATAAAAACTTCTCCTAGCTATAACTTTGTACCTAATTATCCAAACTTAGTTAATATGAGTCTTATTTTAATCAGAAGAATGTTAGGAGTGTAGTGATAGTATTAGTTTTGTTGTTGTATTATTAGTGTTACTAATCACTTTTAGGATCATCCCTAATTACCCCTTAATGACTTAGAAATTGATTTAACTATAACTTAGTCATTTGGACTCCAAATTAGGTTATCCAATATACCATTTAAATCAAAAAAACCTAACTAATAGCAAATTGAAATAAAATTAAGGTTTTAACCACTAGAAATCCTAATTTTCCTTAATTACCCTTAACTATAATTAGGTCATAACTTGACCAATTGAGATCCAATTTGAATTTACTCCTAATTAAAGTACTCAGTGTGATATAGAGAAGCTATAGTTACTGAATATACTAAATTTAGATTTTAAATGAAAAAGTTAGGTTTTGTACCATTCTTAGCCTTAAAAAGTACATAATAACCTTTGAACTTAAATTGGTCATAACTCAACCAATAGACTTCATAATTTAGTGTTCATAGACTCTATGAAATACTTGAATAGTAAACAAATATAAACTGAACAAATTTTTAGATTTTACAAGGTAAAATTACTAAACTACCCCCTTAGGTCAAAATTCTTAATTTGAACCCGTAGAACTCAATTCTTGTCTAAAAATTAGTTAACTTACTGTATATCCTTATATTAGATAGTAAGGAATCATTTAGCATCAAGAAAAATTCATCAAAGGCACCCTAAATCAGAAAGTAGTATTTTAGACCTTTAAGTAGAGTAAAATTTAGGTTAAGTGCTCTTAACCTTTAAAATATCATTTAAATTATTAAAAATACTAATAAATTAATTTAACATTCTATTAAGCTTATTTGGTCATTAGAACTTAACCATAGAATTTTGGAGCGATTTGGAGCTCAATCAAATATTTCAAATATATTAATAATATTTAAATTAATTAAAAAATTGAAATATTTAATTTGACCTCAAAACTGAAATCTAACTTTATCATTGTGCTCGTCACCCCCAAATTAGCTAGTGGTCATATTTTAGAAGTATTTGAAAGTCATTAAATTTTCGTGAAATTATGAATAATTAAATTGACCTCCAAATTAAAATTCGACTTCACCATTGAGTTCGTCATCCATAAATTAGCTAGAAGTAAATTTTTGAAATTTTTCAGAGCACGTTTATCGAATGTAATTTTTATTTATTATGAATGAATAAAAAATTAGATAAAATTAATTAAATCTCCATTTCCTATTTTCTGTATGCACTGGACCCCACTTCCCCTTTTCCTACTACGAATGATGTCTTTCCCTTCTCTATTGGGCACACGTAATGTAACAACCCAAGTTATTACTAGGGTTATTTAATGTCTAATATAAGTCTTAATTGTAATTCTAGTATGATAATTATGTCAATTAGAACTTATCTCTAAGATCTAGATCAAATCACGGATCAAATAGATCAAAACCTAATTTCTGGAAAATTCCAAAATCCTAGAAATTGACTTTTTATCTAGACCTCAACTTAAAAATCTGACTTCGCCATTGCGTTCACCACCCCCAAATTAGGTAGGGTGAAGTTTTAGATGCATTTAGAAGTCATTAAATTTTCGATGAATATTTTAATATTATTTAAATATTCAGAAACTTCAAATAATTAAATACTCATCAAATCAAAAATCTGATCTCACCGTTGCGTTCAGAACCTCTCATTTAGCTAGGGATGATATATTAAAAATTTTTAGAACACATTTATTTAATTAATTAATAATTAATAATTAAATGAAAGTTAATATTTAAATAATAAATTAATTAAATCCTTATAACGACGTTTAATTACTTAAAATTCCGTTAGATTTATTTGGCGGAGCCGTTTGATCAAACGGCACTTAAATCCAGCCGTCTGATCAATCGAGCCGTCTGGATCAGACGACTGATGAGCATCGTCCCCGATGGGGAACGCGTGGACTACGCGTGTCGCCCGACATCCGTGCTCGAGCGCTGAGCCACTGACGCACGTCCCTCCTCACCGCTCAAGCACTCCATTAAGAACCTTAGAAACCTTTAGATTTCGTTTGAGGGATCATTGATATTATGAATCAAAATCAAGTATTCTTCAATCTGCGGCTCCATTAAAACCCTAAAACAATCCTTTACCATTGACAGGTACCTCACCTCTAAATTTCATTCACATTCGATTTCATTTAAAACTGATTTCCAATATATATGATTTGCTGCAATTATTTCAAAAACTGAGATAGATGTTTCTTCATTCAATCAATTAGTTAGGATATCTCCTCAATCCCTAGACCAATTTTAGGGCATCATAGATTCGAACTAAGGAGGCTGGCATAGCTTGATTTCCTTAACTCATTAGGAAGAAGATATCAAAGGCTTGCGTTCAGAGCAAGTTGGGTCTATGTGAGTGCCATGATCGTCCATTAGGGGATGCCCTAATTTTGCCTCATCTGCGGCTGGGAGAAGGCGAAGAAGTCGAGTGCTTCTTTCGTGTCTTCAGGTCCGGGCGCAGTTGCTCGACCCGTTAGCGTAGGGCCTTCCACGCATCCTGGTGGGGCCCTCAATCGCGGAAGCCGCGTATCCGCACCGCTGCCAGTGGGGTCCGCCGTCCTCTGCTGCGCCTATGATTCCCCGCCACGTGGATTGGAGGCCCGCCACTTCTGCCAACCCGCCGTACCTGCAGAATAAAATAAATTATTTATAAAATATACAGATAATTATAAATATACATATGTATGTACTTATATATATATAAGTACATATATATATAAATTCATAAACAGAAAATAAATATAAATAATTAATAAATAAATAATAATATATTAATTATATTATACAGTCATAATTAATATAAAATAAATTCTTTTAAATAAGAAACATTTAATATTTATATATTAATAATAATATAATTCGACTAATTATCAAAACTATAAACATCCATAATTTATAAAATATACACCCAAATAATGCAAATGAATATAATAAAGTCATCAAAAAATTACAAAGAATTTATTGAAACTATTAAATTTCCATTTGGATAAGTATTTAGCATAGTGATATGTAGAATATTTAAATAACCTTAAAAATATTACAAATTTTCATTAAGCCATAACTTTGTGCACAATAATCCAAATCTATTGAAAATAGGTCTTAAAATACTCACAAAACCCTAAAAAACATTCTAGTAGTATTAATTTTGCTATTTGGACTAGCATTTGACTAATCACATTTAGGACCTAACCCTAATTAGCCTAATTTGACCTAGAACTTCAAATGACCATAAGTTGGTCATCTTAGCTCCAAATTAGGTGATCCAAATACCAATTTAGATCAAAAAAATCTAATTTATAGTAATCTATAAAAATATTTAGGATTCAAAAGTTAGATTTGCTAATCACCCTAATTACCCTAAAACTTAATTAGTGAATATTAGCAAATCTAATAATCCAAATTGGACAATTTAAGTTTCAAAAAACTCATAGAGTCCATTAGAACCTAGATATAGGGTTAAATTAGTGATTGGGTGATTAATTTCACTAATCACTCACTAATCACTCTAAATATTAATTAAGCCATAACTTAGCCAAATGGAGTCCAAATTGAACATACCACTAGTCATTAGAATCAGTGGATCAATTGTGACATACAACCACTAAAATTATTTAATGTGGACACCAAATGACAAAGTTAGGGTTTTTGACCCTTAATTAAGAATCCTTAATTACCCTTTAAACCCTAGAATTTGTATTGGCTATAATTTAGCCAATACACATCAGAATTTGATGATTTTTGATTCTATAGAAACTTTAGAATATAATCTACAGTAAACTAACAGAAAAATTAGGTGTCCTTAAGGTAAAATTACCAATATTCCCTTATAGGTCAAATTCCTTAAGTTGACCTTATAAGGCTTAATACTTAACCAAAATTAGTGAACTTACTATCTAAACTCATATTAGACAGTAAATAATCATTCCACATCATTAAAATCCATAATTAAGCCCTAATTCATAAAGATGAAATTTAGACCCTTTAGTAGGGGCAAAATGGTTATTTTGACCAAATTTAGGGTTTAATGTTTCTAGGCCCTAAATTCATTCATAAATCATAATATATAGTAATTAAAATAATTTAGTCCTTGATTTAGATAATTCTAAATCTCAAATTAGAAATTTGGCAAAAAACCTAAATTGAGTCTTAAGTAAAACCTAAGCAAAATATGAGAGATATTTCATTTCCTTTAGACTTCTTAGATCACCCTTTAGGTCTTATAACTTTAGTTAGGATGTGTGTTTGAGTGATACTCTTAGTATCTAAGAGCCTTAATTCCTAAGATTATGAATAGATTTTAAGTTAGAATTCATCTGATGGGTAAAGTGAGTTACTCATTAAGGTGAAACCTTGATCTTACTAGTTTATTAGATTTTTATAGTTTATTATTTAATTATTTGGTCTTTTAACATTAGAATTAGGATTAGAGATCTACCCTATTGAATATGACTTAATTTAATAGGATTTGCCTTAACATTTAATCTGTAAGACGGGATTAAACCTTAGTCCTTTAGGATAGCCTTGTAATTAAGAATTAAACTTCATTCTTTGAAGTTTGATTCTTAATTCTTTAAGTCTTGATTTGGCTAATCAAGATTAGTTTGGGATTTATAAAATAATAAATTAGGATGATTGATTTACTTATTTAACCATATAGGCGACATTTGATTCACTTATAATTAGGACGTAGCTAATCCTAATTATATTCAACATGTAGATTCGTGATTCTAAGTTACAGATATTATAGGAATTGAGGATTATGAATCTTATATAACTCAGAGTAGTTAGAATATTTAAATTAGAAAATAGGTGATATCACAAAATTTGTGTAGTGCTATTTATTTCATTGATTTGAACTGCTATATTTTCCTTGTCATTTGAGCCTTTTTCACCTTTGGACATACTTAAATACTTGATACATACTTTATAACATACTTTGAGTTTCATTCACATGTCATATGCATAATCTTAAAAGAAACATTAATAAACAACATAATACTTGTGGTTTATATTTTACTTAACCTGCCACTTAGTATGACTTTACTTTAGGACTGCTTTTGCCTAGGGAATTCCCCTGTGGTACTTTACTTTGGCATTGGGATGTTTCTTCTATATGCCCTTTAGATACTTTGTGGATTTTACTTTAGGATCTGGGATGTTTCTCCTATATGCCTCTTTTGGTGGAACTTACTTTAATCTGGGATGTTTCTCCTAGATTACCAGATGGACTTTACTTTTTGGCAGACTAAGTAAGAGTATCTCACACGTACAACACTTTAATCTACATTACTTACATTTACTTTTCAGACTCTTTACAGTTACTTTACATATTTCATTATACTTAAGACTTACTTTACTTTACCGTTTCAGCACGCTTTTCTTTCATATTTTTCATTTTCTGTAATTCTTTTATATTTCAGAATTTTCTGTATGTCAGCTATTTTATTTACTTGAGAGTATGTTAGGATGCTAGTCTTATATTTTCAGTACAATACTTTTATTTATTCTATAACTGGCATATTAGTTTAATCATATTCCTTAGGACTTTTCTTTGTACTTATAGATTTCAGTTATACTTTACTTACCTTGTATTGCAGCCTGAGTTTAGGTATGTTTCTACCTCTTAATTTGTTCTTCCTTCCTTGTTGCCTTACTGCTATACTATGCTTAATTTTAGTTGGGATATCATTAAAATACATTAAAATTCATTACCTTGAAATGTACTTAGACATTTTGTCTAATAAGATTTTTCTTTTGTTGGCTGGGGCCCTACCATTATGAAACCAATAATGATAGATTCTGAGCTTTTTGAGGAGATTGAGCCTACAGAGGAGCAAATCCAGGATGAGGTCTAGACTACTGAGGGACCTTAGTCTAGTTACTAGCTTGCTTTACTTTTATATTGTGAGGATAAGAGACTCTTTTCATTTTAGTTCTTAACTTTAAATGTTTGTAATAATACAGAATTAATTGTACTTTTCTTTCCTACATTATATATATTATGAGCTGGATATCTTTATTTTATAGTGTGGATGTTTACTTCAGTTGATACTTTTCTTTCGCACTTTAATACTCATTAAGTGATTGTTAATTGTTACCTTATTATGAAAAGTACACCTTTTCCTTAAGATTGGATTGGAGTTTTAAATTCCAACCTAATGTTAAGTATGAGATGTGCTTAGTGACGACCATTCCTTAAGCCTTATGATTAGAACGGGCAGTCGCCACACGCAAGACCTCAAGTCCTCCCTCTCCTCTTTATTTTTTGCACATATCTTACCTCTCCATGCTTTTGATGGGATGACTCGTGCTTATCCCATCCAAAGCCATGCCCTTCTTCCTTTTTAAAAGAGCCCCTTCAACCCCCATTCTCCATTTTGTTCAAGCTGCTAAAAGAACTCTTAAGTTCAAGCTCCCAAGGATTCTTAGAGGAAACTTCTATTTGCAAGCCCAACCTCCTTTTTTCCTCCATTGGTTTGATCCAATGGCTACTTTATTTTATTCTTATGTTCGTTTTACATCCTTAAGAATCTGTGATTGAGATATAGAGTTCATTATAGCTCATTAAGATTGTAAATTTTAAGGTAGATGATCAGTTCTGAAAATAAGATTTGTGTATGCCTATACCTTTAGTTTCATTATTTGCATTGTTAAAATAATCATTTCGTGTCAATTTTCATATTAATGGAAAGACCTTGGAAAGATTTTTCCATCGTTATATGGCACCATCCTTGAGGTGCCCTAAATCAAGAGTATTTATGTGCCAAATGGGACAAATTTTAATTTTTGTACAGGCAAAATCACCATTGAGTGCTACAGCGTGCCGTAGTGCCTGGCTCTCGGCTAAGAGACGCTTCGACGCGCAGTAGTACCCGCATCTCGGATTGGCTACGCCATAGCATGCCACAACGCGTCATAGCGCTTAGCTCTCGACTAGAGGGTGCTACCGCGTATCGTAGCACTCAGTTCTCGGGAAATTTGGCACCGTAGCGCCCCGCAGTGCCTAAAACGGCAACAGCGCACCACCCCACTGAAATCTGCCGTAGCGCCTGGCTCTCGGCCAGAGAGCGCTCCAACACGCCGCAACCCCCGGGCCTCGGGGATTCGGGCGCCACCGCTCGCCGCAGCGCCTGAAAGCGGCGTTGTTGCATGCCTGAAATAGGCATTGCTGCACGCCTGAAAGCGGCGCTGCAGCACGCCTGAAATCGACACTACATCGTGCCTGAAAGCGGCGCTACAGCGCGCCGTAACACCCAGGTCTTGGATCAGTTAGCGCCGCGTGCGATGTAGTGCGCCACAGTGCCTGAAAATGCTGCAATTTGTCGTGGTGCGCAGACAGCCTAATTTTGCCCAAATAGTACATTTTTCATATTTTGATGATTTCATAACCCTAATAATACAAAGACATACCAAAATCAAATTTGGTTATAATAAAATTATACATTGAATAAATATAAGGGTGATTTTTAAATCCATGCTTAGAATGATTAGAAATTTATTTGTTTAACTAGATTTAAAATCTAAATTTCTTGAATTGTTAATTAAAGTATCAATTATTTTTGTGCATAATTAGTTAAAGGTAGCATTCTTTTTCTAAGTAACATCATTAATTTATCATTTCTTAAGGCAACATTGATTTTTACCTTAATCTACCTTAATTAGCCTCAAAGGAAAGTTGATCTAAATTGAACTTCTTATTTTGGCATTTAATATCTACATAAATTCATTTAACTCTTGCTGATTTTAACAATTAAGTCTAGACTAGTAAATCATAAGCTCTTAAACCTTATAATAATTCATGTGATTTATAGTCTTAACTTAACTTTAAGATATTGGATCCTTAGAAGTTCATCATTTTGTAGATCTAATTTAAATTGAATCATTCTATTCTTAAAATTCTTAATTGATTGAATCCTTTAAAATCCTTGTAGTGGGTTTAGGTTGATTGAACCTATAGAATAATGAGATTATTCTATAGATTGAGCTTAAATCTTAGATTCTTAAGTTCTTGTTTAATTATTTTATCTTATGATAAATATATTTAATATTTCTATAAGATCATAATTTCTTTAATCTTCCAGCTTCTAAGATCATATACCCTTAGATTAAGTGTGGTGTGAACCCTTAGATCCTTAAAATGTTAGTACATTTAATTTAGGTTTAAACCCTAATTTGGAGTTTGAACCCAGAATTCTTAAATCTTGATCGGCATAATCAAGATTGAGTTTGTGCTATCAAAATACAATAATTAAGTTGTTAATTAATTACTTAACATTTGTATTTATCATTCTGATTATAAATTAGAACTTGTTAAGTTATGATATTAATTGTAAGGTCGTAAATCTGGATTTGTATTGGATAGATGGATATTAGAGATCATAAGCTTGTACTATCTCAAATTAAATATAATGAATTAAATTAAATAACAACAAATATCACAAATATTTAGTTGAATCAATTGCTAGCTTTGATTATTGTTGCTTCGCATACCTTATATTTTGAGCTTTATATCATGAACATAATAGTTGAACATGGGATGTTTTGATGACTATCCTATGTCAGTCTTGAATGTATAATACATCATTATTTAAATTAATAATTTATTTTATTTACTATATATAGTTCATTCAGTTTCTTAGTGCTCAGTTCAATAGAGTGTATTCTATTTAATCTGCCTCTTCAGTTCAGTACTTTTGCAATAGAATAAGCCAGGCCTAGCTCTATGGTTGGCTAGGATAGTATTTGTATATTTCTATAAGTTTAACTAGGCCTACATCTATAGTTGGCTAGGATGGTATTCGTTAGACTTTTTAGTTCAGTGGCTTCATTTATCATGTTTCTGTAATGGCAGTACTAATTTAAATACATTTATATGTTCTGATCTTTTAAATCTAACTAGGTCTAGCTCTGTGGTTGACTAGGATGGTATTTGCCTGACTTTCTTTTAGTTAAGTGATTTCGTTTAACTAAGTTATATATATATATTATCAGTTATGCGTATTTTCTGTTCTCAGTTCATTTTCAGTTCATTTTAGTATAATTATTTCGGTTCAGTGCTTTTAAGTTTCGTACTTGCATGTTTTATGATGCTAGCTTTTATTTCAGTTCTTTTATACTTCAGTACATATTTTCTCTATGCAAATTAGCACATTTTTAATTAATTATAAACATGATATAATGAGTTTACTTTCAGTTATTATATATATATATATAATTATCCTGCTTATGTTATTTGTTGCACCTTAAATATTTGCATACTTAGTAAAATATGATATCTTGAATATTTAATCTTATTTAATCAGCCTAAAATATACTTAGACAATTTATCTAACTATAAGTTTTTCTCTTTTTTGGCTGGGGCCCTAGCATTGTGATACCAACAATATCAGATTCGAAGCTATTCATTGAGGTTGTTTCATGTGAGGAGTTAGGTCAGGAGGAGAATCATCATGCTGTAGAGACTTAGCTAGTTTCTATTTTTGCTTGTGAGAATGAGAGAGTTTTCTTTTATTATGTTTGTTTGTAAAAATTAAATATTCTAGATGTATTTATTTTCCTGTATTTTTATATTGAACTGAGTTACTATCTTTTCTTTCCTTTACCGTCCTGTGGGGTGAATGTTATACTTTTATTTACTTCTCCTACTTTGATATTTTGATGCTTAATCTTTAGTTCTAGGCAGCAAACCTCTCAGCTAAGGCGGGTTGGGTTTACACCTGAGTCGACTATAGTTGGGAGGGTTATCGTGTGGAGACCGTATCTTCCGTAATCATATTAATTTCAGTATTAGCATGACCACAGAGGGTGCGGGGCCCCATACCCATCCAGGGAGTGCTCTCATATGAGCACATTTAACTTTGGAGTTATTATTAGGAACTCTATCGTTATCTGAAAAGGCACCTCGATAAAGAGTTTTACTTATTACTACTTAAGCGGGTCTTTACAATATCCCCAACTTAAGTAACCGATATTCTCGTCAGTATCCACACATAGATCCAAGAACCATCCATTAAGTAGATAGGACTAGATGTGGCAACCCACCCCTTAATCCACAATAATTAAATTAAGGGTTGGCGTGTCACTCTAGCTAACCCTTCACTTATAATTGGATTAGGATGAAATCCATAATCCACCTAATAAGGGAAGGAGTAAGCATAGAATCAAACATTCAGTCACTATCTAAGTAAACATACAGAGTGCAGAAGCAATTTTCAATATATGTAACATCCAAGCATCACAACATGGGTATATATATAAAAAAAAGTGTATCTTAGAACATAAGTATAGCATCTAAATACGCAGTCATCAGTACCTGAATTATTACATCAGTTTAAGTTTCAAATAATAGAAATAAAAATGCACTCATCCTCACTTAAAATAGAGGGCTAAATAACTCGTTCCTCCACAGGCTCCTCCTCCGGATAAGGCTCCACTCCAAGATCCTGATCGTTCAACTGAAGAGGATCTGGTTAGACAATTGTCTAAGTACATTTTAAGTTGATAAGTTTTATACGTGTTAAGTAATATCACCATTCTGTAACTTTTAAGCAACAATGTGTAAGGGAGCAGCAAGCAATACAAAAGGAAGGAAAAGCTATAAACTATCATTTATAACTTTAAGCAAAAATGAAGGCCAAGGCATGCCTCAAATACAAGCTAAATAAGATAAGGCATATAAATATACGTAATCAAATAAGTGCTGTAAGAAAAATACTATATCCTAAATATGCTGGTGATCAAAAGAAATATGCCAATTTAAAATATAACAACTCAGTAGTGGTACATATAAATAGCAGCAAGATTCTAACATTCTAATATATAAAAATATTACAAAGAAATAGCTGACTGAATAAAAATGCTGCAAGGTAATCAAAACATCAAACTGCATATAAACATCCGTGAACAATCTGCCATACAGAAAAGAGCTAATCTAGCCCACCAGAAAAGCTGAAGGATCTTAGTACCAGTATGGCTAAGGCACCATCAGTATAATCGAAGGATCTTAGCACCAGTACAGCTAAGGCACCAACGGTGTACCCCTAGTGTCAACAAGGAGACTAGGCAAATAACACACAACAAAACAAAGTCCTTCCCCCAGTGATATAAGTTGACTAGGCAATCAGAAGGAAATACTGAGAGGCAGCTCAAACACATCCAATTATTATCTTCTCATTAATCACTTTAATATTTTTACAAGGAATCTAAAGACTCTCTATATTTTCCTAACATTTTATTCATGCATCAAAAATCTTATATGACATGCTCAAGAAAATAGAGCACAAAAATATAAGGAATGTGTAGCATCAATCATCAAAGTAAGCAAGGGACTCTATTAAACATGATGATATCATTTATTTTCTACTTAACCACTATAACTATTCCAAGTTACACAAGTTTAGGATCACCATTTTCCTACTATCGAGTGTAACTTAGAAATTCGTCCTTATAAGTTAAAAAGGATTAGAACTGATCAGATTCTAATCTAGTTCAATCAGATAGACGACTACGGGTTAAATCAATAAATCATACGTCCTAATTTGGTGAATTTAGACGTTCTAACTAAGATCTGATCAACATCTTCTAAACCTATAGATTATGGATTAAACACTATGAGATTTAGGTTTAACCACATAATCCAAAAAGGATAAGACCTAAGTTCTAGGTTTTATTCTATAAGTGCTCTACTAGTTAATGCCAATCCTATTAAGTAATCAAACTTAATATGATGAATCTCTTACCTTAAATCTAAGGTTTAAAGGCAAAATAATCAGAATAAGTTATAATAAAAGAAAAGTCTTAAAATTAATAAAACTAAGGTTTCACCCATCGAGTAACCTATTTACCAAATGAATAAACTCTAACATATGATCTAATCCTAGCCTCAGAAAAGGTCCTTAAGGTATATTGTTTAAAACTTAGAGTGATTTCTAGAATCTAACCTTATGGTTGATTTCACTCGCTTAAATGTCACTAAGATCTTTATAATATTGGTTTACGAGTTTTGAAATGTTAACTAAAGGTTAGGGGTACTTAGTCCAATTTTAGAGCAAAATGACCATTTTGCCCCTACTATAAGGGTCAAAAGTCAACTTTTGATTCATGGTTTTGAATTGATTTCTCTTAGTCCCAACTGATTCCTTACTGTCTAACTTGAAGATAGACAGTAAGTACGCCCAAATTGGACTCCAAACGGTCAAGTTATGACCAAAATAAGGTTATGGGTAATTTGGTCATTTACCTAAATTTCTATGGTTCAGATCCTAAATATTATTTCAGTTTATTGATGACATTGAAATTCTAAGTTAGTTAGCATCTTGAATTTTTGAATTTAGAGTTCATTTCACTAAGTTATTGCTGTTTGAAGTCTAGGAGCATTTTGGTCATTTTTTACTAAGAATTCTAGGGTTGACTTTTTGTCCTGATGTCCAAATGAGGAAACTAATACTACTATAGTGATGGGGCCATTCTCCTAAGCATTTTAAGACCCATATTAACTATATTCTGATAATTGGGTAAAAAGTTATGAGATTCTAAAAAGATCCTAAAATGATACATCGTTATGCGTACCCCGAATTTAATTTTTGACTTACGCCATTTGATTCTATTTTTTTTTTAGTATTTTGAGACCTATATTGGCTATATTTGGATTATCCTACAAAAAGTTATTAAACTTTTAAGGTTTACTATTCAAAAATACAATTTGTATTAATTTAGTATTCATTTATTCAAATTAAATGATTTTACTGTTCATTCATAAAGTATATATATAACTTCTGAATTTATTAACCTTTAATTAATCTATGATTAATTAAGCTTAATTACTAATTAATAATAATTAATCCATTTAATTAATTAACTAAATTATATAATATTATTATTTTACTGTTAAAAAGTCATTAGCACTAATTACTATTTAATTAATTTTAATCACTATTAATATCTAATTAAGAATAACTAATTATAATTTACTGTTTAATAACCATTAATTATTCTAATTACTGTTTAAAGTTTAATTAATATTAAAATAATCCTAATTAATCTCTTAATTATTAATTACAGTTAATTGATTATAAAATTACTGTTTAAAAGTCATTAATACTAATTATAATTTAATTAACTACTAACTGTAATTAATTAATCACTAACAGTAATTAATTTATTTTAATTAACAGAAAGTGGGCCCCCACCAGACACGTGGCACTGCCAGAGGTTGCCACATGGCATTGTGGGCCCCACGGGAAAGCCGAGTAGGCTCGAGAGACTAGGCAGTGGGTCCCACCTGACACGTGGCACTGCCAGAGGCTGTCACTTGGCACTGTGGGTCCCACAGGGGAGCCGAAACTCCGCAGGTGACCGGGCAGTGGGTCCCACTTGACACGTGGCAGGCCCATAGGCTACCACTTGGCACTGTGGTCCCCATAGGAAAGCCGAAGCATCGTGTGGGCTCGGGCTGTGGGACCCACGGGACTCGTGGCGTGCCGGCTGGCTGCCACGTGGCGCAGTGGCCCCACGACTGAAGCCGAAGAGGCGAGGCTCTGGCGGTGGGTCCCACGTGACACGTGGCAAGCAATGAGGCTGCCACATGGCGCTGCGGGCCCCACCTGGCTTACGCGGACCCGGTAGCGACTGGGGCGGGCTCGGGTCGACCCGGCCCGGCCCGGACTTCGTCTCCCTCGTGGAGACGTCCCGAGGGCACCGGGCTAGGGCATGGCGTTTACCGGCCTTCCCGGCGCCGGACCACCTCGGCCCGCACGGCCGACGGTAGCCCTCAACGAGGCCTATACATCGGTGGGCGGACCATCGCGGGAGGTGGCCGGGATCGCCGGCAAAACTTAACCCTAGGACCTAGTGTTACGGGTTACGGAGGGTTAACAGTTTCTACTGTGGACCTAAACCTAATTTCCGTCGATCCGGTTGGGCTAGCCTAGATCGGAGCCGATGGATCGTCAATAGGGCGTCCGGGATAGCATTTCGAATCTAAGATTACAATTATTGAAGATGTAAAGGAAGAGATCGGAGGTACCTGGATCGACGGCCCGCGAATGCTGGACGGGGGTCGGCTCGGGTTCGACGCTACGGGGCTCGGGTTTCGCAAACCCGGAGCCCCGAGCTTGCTTGAGGACTTATAAGACCTCAGGCGACCTCGCCGAGGCTGGGGAAGGCGCCGGTTGGGCGCGGAGGGCAGCGGGCGCGCCGGGTGTCGCGCGGGACGGAGCCGTCGTCCTCGACGGCTCCGTAGCGGTTGGTTCTGGATCAGATCCAACGGCTACGATGACGCCGTCTGATCAGACGGCGCCGTCGGCTACAATTGACAGCAGGGGTTAAATAGTTAACGGCGCCGTTAAGTAATTAAAAAATATATATTTTTTTTTAAGAAAAAAAAATTACTTTGAACATATTTTTTCGAGCTAATTGAGAGGTGAGGAACGCAACGGTGGGGTCGGAATTTCGATCTGACGAGTATTTTGATTCCTCGATTTTCGGGGCATTTAAATATTATTAAAATATTCATCTAAATTTCGACAACTTCCGATCGACATGAAATCTTCACCCCAAGCTAATTTGGGGTTATGAGTGAGCGCAATGACCAAGTCCATTTTTTTATTAGAGGTCAATTTAAATTGGTCAAATTTTTATGGTTTTTGGATTTTCTAGAAATCATGATTCAATCCATTTGATTCCTGATTTGGACTAGGTCTTAGAGGTTGACTCCAATTAACATAAATAGCACTTATAATTATGTTTAAGACTAGGATTAGTCCTAATTAACTATGGTAATAACTTGGGTTGTTACACTAGATGTGACCAATATAGGCTTAAGAGTGTGGCGGCACTGCCCCGCCGTGGTCCTATTAACTCTTAAGTTAACAAGATTACGGTGGAGGGGTCACCAAATGACAATGTCCCCACTTAAGATTGGATTAGACACACATTCTAATCCAATTTAACTAAGGACTTTGCCATTCATCCAAAAATATACTATTACTAAATGATCATATATGAACTTAGAGTGCGGAAGTATAAAACATAACATCCATCCAATACAGTATAAATACAATAATATAGAATAAGTAAAGTACTGAAAGCAAAATATAAACCTGTATTATTATAACATTTAATAAGTTTTAAAGAACTGAAAGGAAACTCTCAATCTCACTGGAAGAAAGAAAACTAAAACTACAGATCTTCAGGAACAAGCTCCTCCTCCAATGGCAAGCTCTCCACTGGATCTGCTACTCCAACAAACTCAGAACCTACCATTATCAGTTTCATAATGGTAGGGCCCTAGCCAACAAAAGAAAAACTGGTTAGACAATATGTCTAAGTACATTTTAAAGCAACAATTTTATTAAGTTAAATAGATATCTCCATGAAAATAGAACTGAGCAAAAATAGGTGCAGAAGAAGCATACAAAAAGAACAGTAATAAGTTATAAACAAATAGTTTATAACTAAAGCAACTAAGAAGTAATACATACCTCCTCCAAGCAACTGCAACAAAGATAGGTAAGCAAAAGACTAAACAAAACTGTAAGAAAAGTACAATCTAAAACATGCTTATGATCAAACAGAACATGCTAAGTGACATACAAAATTTAAACAGTGAAAAACTGAAAACACTAATATCCTATGTGAGCATATGAAAATAGTAAGTAAAACTAGCATCCTATATATAACACGTGCAGAAAAGCTGTAAGTAAAATAGTACTACAATGCAGAATATGCAAGTAAAACAATAACTGAAAACGGAAACTACAGTGACTATATAAGTCACTTGAACTGAACACGAACTCAGCAAATCTTAGCCTGATGAGCTAAGAAACTCTGAACTGAACATCACTGAAAACTCTTAGCCTGATGAGCTAAGACAGAACTGAATGTAAGTGTACTTGAATTAGTATATCCATATCAGAATCCTGACTCTATAGTCAGTAGGGCGAGAGTCTATCCATCCTATCACTCGGACTAGGCCTGGCCAATAGACTATCGGACATTAAACCCTCGAAAGGTTGCCGACCCCGAACGAGTTGATCGAAGAGGTATACTAATCAAGCTACACCTTACAAACCATTTGTGAAACGAAAACATAATGCTGCTTATGAATGTTCCAAATTAACATAAGATATTTATCAAATATCTTAAGTACATAATACATGTTCAAGGTATAAGGCTCAAAATCAAGGAATGCGAAGCATCAAAATCAAAGTGCAAGAAACTTTATCTAAAACACAGGTGATATCTGTTATTATCTACTTTATTCGTTCTATCTACTCTAAGTTACATAAGTTTCAGAATCATCAATTCTTACATATTCTATAACTTAGAATCACGAATCCTACTAGTTGAAGATAATTATGACTGGCCAAGTCCTAATTATAACTTAATCAAAGGACGACTATTTGGTTAAAGTGAATAAATCATCGACCTAATTTTGTAATTTAATTCATCCCAACCTCATCTTGATTAGCCAAATCAAGATGAAAAGATTAAGAATTAGACTCCAAATGATGGGGTCTAATCACTTAATCTAAAAGTATAATCTAAGGGTCTAAGTTTAGAACCCAAATCTCACAGATTAAGTTAAGGCAAGTCCTAATGATAAATCAATTCATTAGGATAGATTCTCTATTCCTAATTATAGGATTTAAAGATCAAATAATCATTTAATAAACTAAGAAAATCTATAAACTAGAAAACTCAAGGTTTCACTTATTGAGTAATCTAATTTACTCAATAGATAAATTCTAACTTAAGATCTATTCCTAAGCTTAAGAATTAAGGTTCTTAATTACTAAGAGTATCTCTCAAGACACGCATCCTAACTAATATTATAAGACATAAGCATAGGTCTAAGAATGATTTAAAGAATAAGAAATCACTCACTTAAGACTTAGGATTTTCTTTAAGAAGCTAAGATTAAGATTTTAATCAAAGTCTGATTTAAACTTGGATTTGATTAATTTCAGTTCTAAATCATTCTATTTACTAATTTTAGTGATTAGAAACTGAATTTAGGGCTTTTAAAGGCTAAACCCTAAATTTGGGCAAAATGACCATTTGCCCCTACTTAAGGGTTCAAAAGATCAAATTTTTATCTAAGACTTAAATTCTAAAATTTTCTTTAGAAAATTGATTCTTATTATCTAATGTAAGATTATACAGCAACTAAATTAATTTTAGGTTATTATTAAGCCATATGAGATCAAATTAGTGAATTTGACTCATAAGAGAAAATTAGTAATTTGGCTAAGTGAAAGTTAAATTTTCTTTCAGATTATTGATCTTTACTGTCTAAGCTTTCCACATAATCTAAATTTGCTAAATTCTGATAAGTATTGGCCAAGTTATGGCTAATACAAGATCTAGGGTTTAAAGAGGGGATTAAGGAATTCTTAATTATGGGTCAAAAATCATAACTTTGCCAATTAGTATTCAAATTGAGTAAAATTAGTGGCTATGGTTTACAAATAGTCCACTGATCATAATGACATGTGGTAGACTCAATTTGGATCTAATTTGACTAAGTTATGACCTAATTAGGGTTTAGGGTAATTAGTGAGTGATTAGCAAAATTAAACACTCAAACACTAATCCAACCTTACAAATAGATTTTAAATGACTCTAATAGTCCTCTGAAACTTAAATCACTTAATTTGGATTATTAGATTTGCTAATATTTACTAATTTAGTTTTGGAGTAATTAAGGGTGATTAGCAAATCTAACCATTGGATTTAAAATATTTTTACATATTACTGTTAATTAAGTTCTTCTGATCTAAACTGATATTTGGATCATTAAATTTGGAGCTCAATTGACCAAGTTATGGTCAATTGAAGTTTTAGAGTTAATTAACCTAATTAGGGTTAGGTCTTAAATATGATTAGGCTCAAACTAATCTAAACAGCAAAATAGACATTCTCAGATTATTCCTTAAAGTTTTTTGAGTATTTTGAGACCCATATTGGGTATGTTTGGGTTAAAGATCACAAAGTTATGATTAAATGAAGTTTTGATCCATTTATGTCACATTAAATGAACCCAAAATGTCACTATATGAAATAATAGTCCTATAGCAAAATGAAATTACATCATTAAATCCTTCTATTTTTTTTTGATGAATTTAGTCTATTTATGTACTATGATTAGATCATTATATTAATACTTATAAGTGTTTAAAGATTGAGATTTAATCAATTTAATTTAATTCATTAAATCATTTATTAAAAATATATGTATTTACTTTTAAACGACGCCGGGCCCCACCACTTAACTGAAACCCATTTTTCATGGGTACGGGTCAAGATAGTCCCGACCTGAAATGAAGGCGGGATTTTCGCCTTCTCGGCAGGCGACGAGGGAGGATGCTAGGGCATCACTGATCTCGGCATATGAGGGTTCCCGAGGCTCGAATCCAAGCTCGGTCGAGAGCTCACTCTCCGGTCTCTCGATTGAGATCCTAAACTCCTTCTTTCCCTACCTCTAACGCCAGGAAACGGAATGCCCTAAATCTCAAAGATTAGCTCAATTCGAGGAGGGTCTCAAGCTGAGGAACTGATTCGCTACAACTGGCCAGCATCGATCTATCTCTGTTTGATTTGCAGAGTTACGATATCAATTATCTAGGGTCTCGTAGATTGCAAAATATGAATAACATCGATCAAAATTAGGATAGAATTTATTATTGAATTCGTTCGATCTTTCCTTTATTAATGCTCAGCTCAATTATAGAATTAAGCATATAGCTAAGATAATTCAAACACAGCTATTATATTGGAATTACTCAATGAAGAAATTGAGTTCGATCGCTATACCTGAATGAACGAAACAAATTTCAAACTCCATTGAGCTCGATAAAATGATTGACAATCACTTACTTAAAATAATTCTTCACATAAATGAAATTAAATGCAACGCAACATGAAGAGTGATTGTATAGATGAGAAGATGGAGTATAGGTCAGTACCTGATGGACGGCAAAATGAAAAATTATGTTCACGGTGAGAAGCTTCAACTCCCTTCGACGCTCTAGCTAATCAAAAATCGGGCAGAGAGGAGTAGAATCTGGAATTTAATGGAGGTAGACCGCATTGTTTTAGGCGGCAGGCACGACAGCTAGCGATCGACGGTGCCGCGCGTCGCTCGTCTTGCCGCGTGCAGGATTCTGGGGACGAAGCACTTCCACCGTCTGATCGAAGAGATCAGACGGTTCAGACTTAATCGCTCGGTCAAACGGAAATAGAGAATGACGTTAAAGGATTTAGGTGGAAGTATTAAGATACTGACGGTGCCTGCTATAATAAAAATATTAAATTATTATTTTAAATAATTTACATTAACTTTGTTAATCAATAATAAATATCTAAATGCATCCCAAAAATTCTCAATAAATCACTCATAGCTAATTGAAGGGTGAGGAACACAACGACGCACTCGGATTTTCATTTCGACTAGTATTTAATTATTTTAATTTTCAGATATTTAAATATTATTAAAATATTCAAAGAAAAATCAACGACTTCCAAATGCCTCTAAAATTTCACCCATAACTAATTTGGGTGTTCTGAATGCAATGAAGAAGTCAGATTTTCTATTTGAGGTCTATATAAAAAGTCAATTTCCCAGGGTTTGGAATTTTCCAGAATTTCAGATTTGACTTTGTTTACTTCTGGTTTGACCTAGGTTTTAGAGGTGAGTTCTAAATTACTTATTTAGTGACTTAGAACCTTAATTAAGACTTAGATTAGTCTTAATTGAGCAAAGTAATAGCCTGGGTTATTACAAAGAGGTACCCACAACCATGTAGCACCTTAACTATCATATGTTCAAAAGTCTGCTATACAAAATGGTAATTTGTCCTGTATGACACTTAGCTCCTAACTAACACCCTATGCCTACTTTGATACTATTTGTTACAGCCTAAACTCTTAAGCGCCAAGATATTGTTCACTCTGGCCTGAAAAATCTCATGATTTTACCCTCAGAAGATAACTTTCCAACATGTCACTCATCTTAGGAGTGCTCCCATATAAGCACGTTTAACTTTGGAGTTTTTATTAGGAACTCCACCGTTATCTAAAAAGACGATTTGATGTTTAAGATTTTTACTTATTGCTACTTAAATGAGTCTTTATACCGGGCGTACGAGCAGTGAGTTGGAGAAGGAGATTCACAATGCTGGGCTTGCATTGAGCCATCTGATCGCAGAGCCATTGGCTGCTGACGGTCCTGATGCGCCCGAATCTTTTACTTAAGGGAAATAAAGATCAACCGTTGGATGCGAGGGGATGATCTGTTGGCTAGGATTAGATCTAGGCATGGATAGTGCATGCCGTTGGATAAGACGTGCCAAGATGCGTGCTAGTGCATCCATTCGAGGGAGAGCATGCACTGTTGTCGGGACCCCGCAATGGATATGCCGTGGTCCCGACAACAAATCCCAAATAATAAAAATAAATAAAAATTTAATTTAATTAATATTAACAATTACTTAATTTAATATAAATAATTTTTAATAATTTTAAATCTAATTTATTACTATATAAACTTTAAAAATTCTCAAAAATTCACCTTTAACAAATTATATTGGAGGGAATTCAGAAATACAATTAGATTTTAATTTGAAGGTTATATTATTTTAGTTAATTTTTAGTATCATAAAATAGGTAAATTAGCTAGATTGCTCAAATAAGCTCGAATTGATTTCAAATTTTTAAGATATGTTTAAATGATCCGTTGAGTCTAATTAAATGAAAATCAAAGTTTAGTTTAGTTTAGATTAACCTAAATTAGCTAAAGTAACAACTATAGTTATTACATACATAGTATGAGATATATATTACTACATTATTAAATAACTTTTCTACATAAATAAATGGAAGAAAATTTTTACCAATATTATATAATATTTGAGTTTTAAGAAAACACAACATACAATATACATACAATATCAAATGCTAAAATTGTGCTCAATTCACACTTATATAAATTCAAAAGACATTCATTTAAAAGCAAATAATAATTTGTTTAATTGCTGGTTTGATTATCATTAATGTACATGATGGTAAATTAATAATTAGTCTTTAGAGATGAAAATATTGACCTTTATAGATAAAATAAAAATAATTGACTTTAGTGATGCTTTATAAAATCAAACAATAATTTGTTAAATTACTATTTTGATTCTCATCTAAATTCTAATGAATGAGATGGTAGTAAATTAACAATATGCCTTTAGTTATAAAAAACATTGGCCTTTATAGATAAAAAATATTGGCATTTAGAGGTAAAAAAGTATTGGCCTTTAAAGATGCTTTATGAACATCAAAAGATAATTAGTTAAGCAATTGTTTTTATTCTCATAATATCATATAATGAATAAGATGATAAATTAACAATCGATATATTTAGATGATAATATCGACCTTTAGAGATGAAGATGTGGAGCAATTAAAAACTAATATGAACTATGACGTTATTTTTACCGACAAAAATTATCATTTTACTTTTACTGGCGGAGAACGAAAATTGCCAGTAAGTGACGAAGCAATAAATGACTAACCCAATAATCCATGAAAAATTAGCAAGCAACCGACATTCCATTAGTGAAGAGGAGAGATCAAGAGAGTAATAGACGATAATGGAGATAACTTTTAAAGTTTGAATGATTTTCAAATGAGAAAGAGAAAAGGTGATACCGAAAAAGTCGAAAAGGCTTATATGCTTTAGGGTTCGAAGTTCCATTGAGATTGCATCGTTGAATGACGCGAATCGCGATTTACGTGTGATTTTTACGAACTGCGTGGTTTGAATATATAATGGACCCGATTTTACGGTTTGCCGGCCAAACTGTAAAACTAGACGTTTTTTCCCGATTTTATACGAACCAGTTAAGTTGCCCCTTATACATCGGAATACAACCGATTTGCTGTCAAACCGGCGAATCCGACTGATTTTTTATCCCTTGATTTAATATTTATTATATTATATTTTAGTTGACTCCAACTATTAAAATTAAGGTTTAGTGATTGTCGTTGTAATTAAAATATTATATTTTAAAATAAATTATAATTACTATTAATTAGTAATAATTAGTATTAATCTAGTAAGTATTATTATTAATCAATTCATGATATATACTATTATTAATTTTTTATATTTAATTTTAATCATTAGTATTTGACATATAATACTTCTTAAAAAAAATGCTTTAATATTTCAAAAAATATCATATATATTTTCTTAAATAATTATTTATCTTTAATGAATTTTATAATTATGATTTTGACTAATAAATTAATAATTATGAATTAAATACTTATTTTAAATGATTTAACAATAATGAGGCACTGAAAAAATATATTTGAAAATATTATAGTAATTTTATTTCCTATTTTAACCAAAATTCTTAATGTTTATTTATTTTTTTAATTTTAAGTTAAACAGATATTTGTAAAGTTGTTCAATAATACACCTAGTTGTATTTCTGGGGTATAATGTTTTATTCGTATTTTAAATTGTTTTAATATTTCTTCATAGGTTGTTTTTATTTAGAAAATTATGCATGAGGTACGCTTCGCAGAGCTTATTTTTACCTCGCATTTTTCTTTCGAGACCTCTGTTTTCTCTGCTTGAGCTTCTCTAGGGTTCGTTCTAACTGGTTCTCCTGGCGACGGCTTGATGGATTTCGACGAGTATGAGTACTTGGAAAAGACCGTTGAGAATCTGGACTCTGCAAATGGGCGTAGTGCGGAGAGATCCGAAAAGGATCGAAGCCGAAGTTCAAAACACCGCGACGATGACCATCACCGATCAAAGCGGGCCAAGTTGGATGGCGAAGGTGATGGACACAGGGAGAGGGAGTCGTCGAGGCACGGCGAGAATGATCGTCATCGGAGAGACAGAGAATATAAAGAAGATAAGAACGGAAAGGGGAGTGACAGGGACAGAAAGAGGGATAGAGATAGGGAGAGTGACCGGGCCGTGGACCGAGAACGGGATCCGCACAGACGTAGCAGTAGCCGTTCGGAGAGGCGTGGTGATGATGAGCGAAATCGACACATGGAAAGGAACAGGGAGAGGGAGCCTTTGAGGGACATCAGGGATAGAGACCATCGGGATTCCAGGTAAAGATGATGAACCTTCTTTTGTCAAAGAAATAACACCATGCTATACGCTGAAGTTTAATGTGGTTAGCCAAAAGGAGGAGCGTCTTTCACTTTATACGCATAAATTTCTATATGATGAATTTCACACTTCTATAAGATGAATATTATGCTGTGTGGTGCTATGATTGTTGTTCCCTTTATGGTATATGAAGATTGAGGGTGTCATTTTACTTTTGGATTTGGCATTTTGATTTTATAAAATCACAATAACAATGCATGGTGTTGTTTTATCTATTTGTTATTAAATTTGAGCCTATGTAATGAATTCACAGACAGTGTCTCTTAGATTGCAGTTATTTAGTTGTTGATTTAAACAAAAATAGCTCATATACACAATATTTAGCATGTTGGAAAATGTAAAAACCAGATCCTGGTAAACCATAAATGAGATGAGAAAACAAATCACCATTTGTTGTTCTTGATGGTACAATATTTGAAGCAATGAAATGTAGAAAATTCATTGCACTAACCTTCAAATAACATGGTATTCTTACAATGTTATATTTTAACATTATCAAATCTATTCTTTGAACTACATCTAAAACTTTGCACACTTGCTTAATTTAATATAAAGCTTTCTTAAATTCGTTTTTGTCAACGTGAGCAATAGTTTATGCTTTATAACAAGAACAACTAAATCTGTCGCATGTGTTAGAGTTTCTTGAAATACTTGCTGTTGTTTTATTAATTTTAAACTCCATTAGTGTTATTATGTTTTTGTAAAATCTTGGTATTATCATTAGAGTTTACTATGAAAACCAGCTATACAAATAAGGAGTTAATTGTAATTCTTTGGCTTCTTAATTAACTCTGTTAGCAATGCCATTATTTCATGAAATATAGATGTGAAATTATGTAAGAGCGGACATGTATGCTATTGATTGTTAGGTTATTGTTCACAAAGTCTTAGAAATATTTAGTTTTTAAGTGAAACCAAATTATGAGTTTTTGTACCTTCTCCTTACACTTCTTGCCAAGTTCTGTTTGCTTGATATTATTTGATTCAACAAGTTTTGTAATATTTTCTTTTGACTTGTGCTACTTGATAAATAGTTGATTTGTTTGTGTGACTGCAAATGTTTAAACTTGCCCTTCATTTTTAAGCACTTTTGTTAAGACTTAGTGAATTTTGACAAGTTTGATTTTGTTTTGAATTCCTGTGGCCCCATGAAAAAAGTTTTGGTTTAAGTAGTCTGGTGGTTTTGATAGTTTTCTTAGTAAATGATTATTTTATGATTTAAAATAATTTTTAAGGCATGAAAAATTTTGTGCACATGTAACATGCCATTCATGTATTTAATAATGCTTGTAAATGTGCTGGTGCACTCACAAGATTTTATGCTGCTGGGCTAGTTCTTTATGTACAATATCATTAAATTGCAATTGTTTTTTTAAATCAGCTTATTTTATTTCACTTGTTAAAAATTATATTTGAGGATTTTAACTTTTGAATATGCATATAAGTTTCAATAATAATTATTTTATTGCTAAATTTAAAGGAAGCAAACTTTTTGAAATTCTTAGGTGTAATTGCGTCAACAATTGTGATCTTTATCTCACCTGCTTAGTTTGTTACTTTAAAGTAGTTTGATTTTAAACTTAAATGCTTTAGTTTTTTGTTTATTTTTTGGAGCTTATATTGAATAAATTCTAAATATGATTTTGAGGAGATATTTATTAAAAGATATAATAATTGAATACTAGCTCTTAGTTTATTTCACATTTTAAATAATTATTTTTTGTGTTTACTACTAAAGCATACTAAAGACAATTGAACTTCGTATTAATTGTATTCTTGCTTGAAACCATGATGATCTATGTTCGAATTTAGACTTGGGAAATATTACTTTGTTAGTTAAAGGATGAACAAAATAGTTTGAAATGGAATATTTTTTTAGTTATATGCCTATTTTATTATTTTCACTTGTTTTATGTGGCTTCAGACTAGGGTTGGATTCAAGTTCGGTTTATTTAGCTCAAACTCAAACTTGAAATTTTTTAGTTGAGTACGACTCGAACTTAATTACTCGAGTTCGAGTCCAGTCAATTGCAATTCAAAAAGATCAAGTTTGAGCCGACTTGAAATATATAAAATAAAACCCCTACCATTTGCTGAAAAAATTTCGCGGCCCACTGGATACATTGTCTTTGTTTCATCCATTGGACTTGGGTTTTTATTATTGCGATGGTCAAAATTATGTTTTCTTAACAATTTTTTTATAACTTATTTGTAAATTGAACTCGAGGCTTGACCAAAGATACCAAGAGTTTTGCTGCCGACGCTACTAATTATTTTTGCTATTTTATAGAAACTATATAATTATGTGTATTTATTTTTTATGTTTTGTGTGACTCGAACCAAATTTGATTTGATTCGAGCTCAACTCGAACTCGACTCGAATTATATTTGAGTCAACTTGTTCAATTCGAAAATCAACACAAAAATTTGAGTAGAGTTCGATTCGACTCAAAATTTCAGGGAGTTTTGAGCAATTTTTGAGTTTCAGGCTAAATTGCCGGCCCTACTTTAAACTAATTCTTATATTCTTTATTTTTTGTAATCTTGCAGTAGTTAAATGTGCATATTTATAGTACCTTATACTATGATTGATGTCCAAATTATAGGGTTGTACTTATGATGAGTATTTTCATTGTGGCTTATATTTGTTGTTACCGACTTTCTTCAAGTTTAGTTTACAATCTAATCTGCATTGTTCGTTTCAAACATTTTTAGAAACCATTTAAAACAAATATAATGTATATCCACTTATGGATATATGTATGTATATATATGTATATGACAAGTGAATTTCCTCTTTGAGGAATAATATTGGAATATTTATCCATGAACATCTTTTATTGGACATCAAATTATTTGAGTGGTTGAGTTTTGAAGTTGCTTAAACATAACCTTTGGTTACCTTTTGTCTTTTAGCCATTTAAAATCTCAATCATTCAAATGTTTCGATGGAGTTTTGAATATCTGTGTGGATAGATGGTTTTAGCCTTTTAAAAGGACAACCACTATATACACACACATGTTTGTTTCATTTTTAAATTTCTTACATGGGAACTCTAATCTAACCCCACTAATTGGAAAATATCTTGAAATTTTTCCCCTCACAAGGAGCCGGGAGCATTGAGGTTTTTAAAGAGTTCCTCAACTGCTTAGCCAGAGTTTCGCGATATATGCACTCACTTTTTTTAGAAAGATAATTTTTTGGCGTGTTTGTTATAGTGTTTATGAACTAGTCTGCGTTGCTATGCGAATTGTATGGCACGCAAAACTGAAGTAAATGAATGAAGAGAGTTAAATGAATAGGTTTCTTGGTATTCTTTCACTTGTATTGTGTGATTAGATGAGAGTATTGTGGGCATGTTCGACCAAAGTATGTGAATAAATTTGGATTGCCATTAAAGTTAAGTTTTAATTGAAGTGGTGCCCTTTTGGCACTTCTTTATTCATTTGGCAATTAATCACAATGGAGTGTTCACATGTGGTGCTTGTGGCCGACCAGAAGGAGCGTATTGGCATGTGTGTGGATGGCCTAAAAGTTGGACGATGCACTTTTTATAAAAGGATGCGTATCATTAAAATCAACTGTGTTTATTGCGTGAATGAAATTGAGTGAAGGACTTTCACATGCTAGCTGTTTTAAAACTTTAGGAAGGAACTTGGCAGTTTTCTTTCATTTCATTTGGCCAGAGTGGAACACTTTTTTTTGGTGATATACCTTTGATTTTTTTCCCTCCACTTCTATGCCTTCATTCTATCAGATCCAGTGGAATGTTCTATCATATTTTGTTCACTCTTTCATTTTAAAGATTTGTTCACTACCCTTACATTTGATTGCATCCTCCACCACTCCATAAATGAGATTCATTCTTTAAATCAGTTAATTATGGCAGCTTTCTTTCCAAGTACATGGCTATAATGATAATATTTTATCAATCTTATTTGTCTGCTTTGACAGCATCTTAATTACTTGGTCTCTTACATTGGGTGACTTTTCTACTGTAAAGGTCTGAATGCTTTCAATGTGCTTGTAACGTATTAAAATTCGAATATGAAACTAGTTAGATTCTGTGCTTTTTATTTTGTCATTTCTTTTGTTTCTGTATATTTAATTATCTTTAATAATACCTCAACAGAAATAAAGGCAGTTAATTTCAAGTTTATCTGCTGCTTTTGCTCCTTTTCAATGTTAAGCTTTATTTTTAAGATCTCCAAACTAGGGTGCTTCTTTGTTATATCAAATTCTTAACCTTCTTTGTTAAGAAGTTTGTTTTCTAAAGCACCCTAGCTGTTTTCTCAACATAAAAATAATTTGATATAAGCTCTTCTTTTTTGTTTTTTAAAGCTATTTTTCAACGGAAGTTTGTTTATGCTATCCAAAAATCAGTTTTTTGTGAAAAGCGAAATTTTTAGTTTGTTCACTCAAAAGTAACTGCTTGTGCAGCTATTTTTCTTAAAGCCAAGCAGTGAAAAACCTTTTCAAATGAAGCCATAGTTGCACCAATACAATCTACTAGTGCTGTGTAGAGACAATCATGATGCCTAGCTGCATGCTGTTAGGATTTATTGTTAGCATTGTTTGAGTTTTACTTCCCTCGAAGCATTAATTATAGAGTTGGAGCAGCTTCATTATTATCTGTTTTGCTTTCTTGCTTTTTTGATGATAGTGAACTTTTTGAGTCTGCATTTTGTTTTGGTTATAGATCGCTGGCTTCTTTCAGTGTACAATACTTAATATTATATTTAACATGCAGGCGCAGAGAGAAGAAAGATGATGCCACGGAGCTTGAGGTTGATCCTGAGCGAGATCAGCGAACTGTATTTGCTTATCAGGTTGTTGTTCTTTTTTTTTATACATCAAGTTAGCTGCGTTAATTTTTATATTTACAGATATAACGTTGATTTTTTACTTGTTTTATGATTTATTTCTTTTGCAGATTTGCTTAAAGGCTGATGAAAGAGATGTGTATGAGTTTTTCTCAAGGGCTGGAAAGGTTAGTATAGTGCCATACCCAAAGTTTGATTCTTTCATGCTGTGCTATTGCCCACAGTTCCATCTTCTTTTTTATATTTGCTAATACTCTCAGCATTTAAGATTGAAGGTAGCATAATATACTTTATCCATAAATAAACAAAGTTTATCTAATCATTTTTTAATTGTCATCACATTACGCAGTTTTTGTAAAGCTAAGATAATATAGCAGCTCACATTTGATTAAAGGATGGATGGTGTGAACCAATATTAAAAAAAGTTTTTTTTGACTTGATTAGCAATTTTTTTAGTTATGATCGCATGCATCCATATATTTGGAATGAATGTGAGAGATTTGTGTGGTGAAATCCTCTTAAAAGGATTCTAGTTTAGCCTCTGCATGGATGTTCTTTTTTTTTTAATTTTAATGATAAAGAATCTGAAATTGATGTTTCACACATTGCATATTTAGTTTTGTGATATAATCGGAGGATTAGTTCGCTTGAATTCAACTGTAGATACCGGGGGCATTGTCTGATCATAAAAATTCAATATAATGATTAATTTTATGAACTAAATGGATGCAAAGCTAAGCTGAACTAAATTTTTTATGGCATTGATTGAAGGATCTTATGGATTTATCCGAGAGCTATGATGTTTATTTCAAGCGATCATAGGGGAATTTCTATTAAAAAAGTTTCTAGTTAATGCACTCGGGAGTTTGAAGTGATGACAAAAAAATGAATTGAAGCCATTTGATTGTTTGTAATGGAATTGAGTTATTGAAAAAATTAAGATATACTTTTGAGTAGTCAAAATAGGTTCATTCACTCCATTAGTTAGTTGAAAATGAGTAGTCAAAATAGGTTCTACACTTTAATTATAATTGTTCTTTTATATTCCATTTAGCTATCTGTAGTAGAGATAGAAAACGATACTATTAATACTTACGGCAGTTTTTGCATTTTATAAACTGAATTTTGAGTGTACGAGGGGTCAAAAACTATTTTAACCTTCTTAATACTTAATGAACTAGAGAAACCTTAATTTGAGGCAGTGTTGTGAACTTCCAAGGGTGTGTGGCTCTTTCTACTTTGTTGTGTTGGTTTGTCTTTCGTTATTTGGTGAGTTTTTTATAGGTTTTGATACACCTCCCAAAAATACAAACTATTTTTATTTTCTCTCATAAGAAACTAGCATAAATTCATTTTTTACGTGTGGAGATCACTAATAAATATAAATTTTTAAATACAAATTCCAATTTTCCAATTTTTTGGGAAGCTATTGGGAATTAAAGAATATTTTTCTTTATTTATTAGCAGTTTTATTTAATCTTAGTTCACTTAACAAGATGCAATACACCAAAAGTCTTCCAGGTAGCACTGATATGGCAGGGAAGGGTGCTCTTTTTCTTGCTTCGAAAGTGATTTTCTTGTTGGCCGTTTCAACCATTACTTTGTTATATATATATATTCTTTAAATGAGAACAAAATTTTATATCTATAATTTGCTTTCTAATTTCACTGGTTATTAAATTTATAATTGCTGGAATTTTTTATTTATATTATTGCATGGTATGGGCTAGCGATAACATGATGCATAGCAAGCCGCTATATTCAACCCATGAATGCCCACCTTTTCTTAGATTAACAATATGTAATATTGTTTATGGTGATCTTTATCTTAAGTTTGTTGAGGGTTTGGTTCATAGATGATTGGATCTGATTAAGAGGATTTACATGCTTTGCACGGCTAATGATCTAACTTACCAAAGCCTTGAAATTGAATTCCAAGGTTTATTGTTAGTTATCTTGTTAGTCATCTTTCAACCCCACTTCCAGGATAGCTTTGATATCATATGTTTCAAGTCCCTTGCAACTGGGCACATCATATAATGCATTTCTTCTTTTGATATTATTGATGGCCTTTTTAAAAAATTTGATATGCCCTCATTGACATCTACACTAAAGCTACTTATAAAAATTGACTTTATCATTATAGTAGTTTTTAAGGACCATATTCTTACTTATAACCCTTTTATCACTCTTACACTATAGCTTCTATCTTTTAATGATTTGTTTACCACACTTATGATCTTAGTGATATGTTCACTTAATCCCCCTATTACTTGATTATTGAATTTATTGATATGTTTAATAATGATATCCTTGTACTAGATATAAAGTTCTTTTTATCTTTTTTCATCTCTAGTGACCACTTACTCATCTCTTATTCTATTGTCATTTCTAAAATTCTCTACCTTTTATTTTTTTTATACTACAAACATTGATCTAAGAACTTGATTTTTTTCAAAAGAAGGACATTTATGAGGATTAATTCATATTCAATTCTATGGTATAAGTTGGAAGCACTCTAACATTCTCAAAGAATGCCAAACTTATTACCAATAGAAGAATTAAACAAATCATAGAGCATTGCGCTCCTTGCACATATTGAGTAATCTCTTTTAGTGTAAATCAATTGGGATGTTGTATATTCTTATGTTGCCTTAAATTCAAATTTCATTAATATATTTATAATAATAAGGTAATTAGTGAATAACCTGAAATCTTCTTTTAATGCACTTTTGTGCACCATTATTTTGTTCTATTGCATAATCATAGTTGCCGCTAAGAACATTACTATAGACCATGTTGCATCAATTGGTAACCCATTGAATAGTTTGATTATTTTGGTTTGGAAGAAAATGTTGGCAACATGGATATGTTAAGGTAAGTATATGAAAGGGCAGGTTCTAGTATACCTCTAAATGAGGAGGATAGAATATTGCTAGTATTATATTTATTACCAGATCAAAGTATCACTCTAAAATTTGGTTTTATTTTTTATCTTAGAAAGTGTAACTGTGATGATGCTAATGAATCAAAATTTGCTTTCTTCTGTCTTTGATGAAAGAAATATTTAAGTAATTTAGGCTTTTCTTAAGGTAAATTTTTTTGTTGCTATGCTTTATAAAATGCCATTTCAAAGTTTGTAGTTTCTTGAGGTTGCCATTGACCACATTTTTAAAGGTGGCCCTAGCCCCAAAATTTTTTGTTTTGTGAAGTTATTATCGTACAAAATTTTTGCAACTTTGTAACTTATTTGTTGTTTTGGAAGGTAATAAAGAGACTACTCACTTTCTCTCCCTTTCTTCAAACCCCTCATCATCTTTTCACTGATCTTGGGTTTGTTCTTCGCTCGTGACTCTTTTATTACTAACTACCTCTCTCTTGTTTTGGCAACCTCCCCTCGCCGGCAACCACCCCTTTTGAGCCTCTTTATGGGTTTCTTTCCCTTTGATCCTTCGTGGACATCCTCTCATCCTTGAACCTGGATGTCTCCTCTACTCTTTGATCATTACGCTTAACTATCTATGTACCCTATGCCTTTGACATTTTCCAGTCCCACGGATTGCTGACTTTCTTTTCCTTCACTTTTCAACAATCCTAGTGGACCTCTATAACACCTTCAGTGGTAGCAACATTTTCCTTTGTCGAGAGACTTAGACCACTGACCCAACTCTTTCATCAATTGCCTCTTTGGGCCCAGGCTACTTCAGCTTCTTCCACAAGTTTTTTTAGTTTTTAAAATAATATTGCATATGAGTGTATTTGCAACATGCACAATAGAGCAACCACAACAATGCCATCTTTTGTGACAACAGTTCCATGATTGATTATTGAGATAGTTGCAACTGTCCCAAATAAAGCTCCAATCAATATTGGATAATTTAGATTTCTCGATTATATTTGCTATTGTGTGGTAGTTATTATATGCTTACTAAAGTTTGCATTGGGAAATCTATTTGTAGCCAGTTTGCATTAGACCGGAATAGCTAAAGTAATTTGATTGACATACATAAGGAATTTATAGGGTTAAAAAAATTAACGGACCATTCTTGACATAATCAAATAAGTTGATGTTTAGAAAAACACATCATAATGATAAATAGTAAGGAATTTATAGTATCGGGCCAAAAAAATTATCGGACCATTCTTGACATAATCAAATTTAGAAAAACACATCATAATGATAAATAGGTGCGGATGTTGAAAGATACAATCAATCAAACATGGTGAAAAATTTTAAAAATTGCAGAAATTTATTTATATATGAAATCTAATATTTTTATGAAACTTAGAGCACTTAAAAGGACCATCTTAATATTATTTTTTAGCTTCTATGATCAACAACATACTTGATTCGAACATATCCAAGATTAAGCATGTTAAGTTTCAGCTACTATTGCAAACATAGGATAAAGTTTTTCAGGAATTTGTTAAAAAATTTTCCAAGTAAATTAGGTATTTGCTAAATTTTGAGTGTATAAATGAAGACTTTAGAGTTCAAATGGCTTTGTAAAGCCTTTTTGAGAAACTGTTACTTATATATAGGAGAATGTACATGCCAAATTACATCAACTAATTCTAAGTGGATAGAAAGTTATGATACTTCAAAGTAGTAAGAAAAAGTCTTATAAATTTTCTAAAATTTTTTCTAATTAAAAATCAAAATTTTTCTTGAACTTTGTAGTGATTTTGGAATACTTTAGAGACATAATTAGGGTATGATGTCTTCTAATGATTTGTTACCAATATATAGGAGTGTGATTAGGAAAAAATCTCAAGTACTAAAAGTGATTATTGATGAAGTTATCAAGTGTCAAAATAAGCTAAAAAAATTATTTTGGAAATTTTTTTAGTAAAAGTGATTAGTGATTAGAGGAAAAATTGAAAAATTGAAAAATTGAAAATTTTGATTTTTTTTTTGATTTTATTGAAATAATATGATCTTTGCAAGATTCATACATCATCACTTATGCATATGGGTGATAAAATTATTTGACGAAGAAAATAACAAATAATATTAACTATTTTTTAAAAAATTAATACTTTTAATTAAAATTTTAGGATATTTTAAAGAGATTTTCAGGAGGAATAAATTTAACTTAGAATTGATCTTTAAGTAGATCTAAATCAAGTTTAGAGTTCATCACGAAGGATTTGATTATTTATTGATGGTGAAATTTATGAAAGAGGAAGTGAAAATGCTACTTTGATGGAAGTTTGGTCTTGATAAAGAGGTGTTATTGTGAGATGATGAAGCCTTAGTTTTCTTCCCTTAGGTGGTTTGAAGTTTCTAGTGTGCTCCTTTGATCTTTAGGTATGGTTTAAAGTGATGAAGTGAAGATTTGGATGTGAGAGGTGGAAGATAAGGAAGATGGGTTTGCTTTTTTAGGAGAATTTCCAACTTATCATCAAAATGCTGAAATGATCATTTACAACCTTTAAATAGCTTAAGAAAAGGGTTTAGATCACTTTAGGATCAAATCAAAGGTCATGATATGATCATGGGGTTTTTGGTGGCTAGGATTAAGAGTTGAAAATTTGTCTTTTAGTAGGTAGAATTTCTGTTCTAGTTTGATAGAAATGTTCTTCGATGTATTTTTGCAAAAATAATTTTTGAAAATTTTATCAAATTGAATGGTCTTGGTGATAGGCCTCAGTGAGAGGGATCCATAGACATCAAAATCAATCAATTTGTTTAAATGGTCTAGCTAAATTTTGCATTTGAAGCTAACTCGATTTGAGTTTCGTCGACTGTTGATGAACTTTACCCGTTTCAAACCTGTTTTGCTTGTTCGGCTTGCGGACGTAACACCCATCGCTTTCGAAACTAGCAACCTCAGATCGTCCGTTCGATTTGCGCAGACGTCTTTAGCTGCAAATGGTCCGATCCATTGGATCGGCCGTTTGGATAAACGTCGTTATTGTCGTTTAATATATAACGACGAATTGATTTTTCACCGCTGGATCTGATCCGAAAATGCGAAACAGTCAGTATTGCGCGGATCCTATGTTTTGTGTTTGAATCAGAACACGAGATTGTCGTCATCTTATTTTAAATTAAAATTTCTTTAATTAATTTGATTTTAATTTTTTCTAAATTAACTGGAAAAAAACCAATTATGGAAAATTTTCTAAAATTATTTCTAAAATTTTGATATTTTTATTTTGCAAAATTAATTCTTAATTTGCTCTGTATAAATTAGGAGATTAATAAAAATTAATCTTGTTTAAAATCTAAAGATTTTACATTCTCTCCAACTTGAAAAGAATGTTCCCTGATATTTATTCAAAATTTTAACTTAATTCAACCACTGCTCTGAAATATTTATAATAAAATAATATTTTAAATTTACTGGCAATTATTTAGATGAATAGCTGAGGATAAGTTTTTCTCATACTCGACTCTTTCTCCCAAGTTGCTTCTTCTTTCCTACAGTTCTTCCGTCGAATTTTCACCATAGGAATAATTTTGCTTTGTAGTTTTCTTATATTTCGATCGAAAATTATTTCTGTTAAACTATGAAAGTGAGGTTGATATTTTTAATTTGCAAATTTAATTCATAATTTGTTCAATCTAAATTAAGAGATTAATAAAAATTAATCTTATTTAAAGTCCAAGGATTTTATATTCTCCCCCGACTTGAAAAAGGAGTCGTCTTGACATTAATTCAAAATTTTAACTTAATTCGACCACTGTTTTGAAATATCTACAATAAATTAATACTTTAAATTTACTTACAATTATTAGATGAATAGCTGATGATAACTTTTCTTGATGCAAAGACTCTTTTTCCTAGGTTGCTACTTCATTCATACAATTCTTCCATCTTATATTCATTATAGGTTTAGTTTTGCTTTGTCTTTTTCTTGTATCTCGATCCAAAATTTCTTCTGGTTCAACTACGAAATTGAGGTTTGGTTGTGGATCAATTCCTTCTACTTTAATTCTCATAACTGATTATGACATACACTTCACGGTGATGAGATGTGGAATATGTAATGTATCGAACTTTAGGTATAATGGAAGTATGAGCTGATATTCTACTTGCCCAACTCACTTCAAGATTTCAAATAGACCAATCTACCTCAGACTTAATTTTTCGGAGATTCCAAAGCTTGAAATTCCTCAGTACAGATTGATTTAAGATACACATAATATCCAACAGAGAATTCTACATGCTTGTGACTGGAGTCATAATATTGCTTTTATATGTCCCGACTTGCTTTCATTCAGTGTTGGACTAATTTTACCTTTTCAGTTGCTTGAAGGATTAAATATGATCCCAATTTTTTATTCTTTATAACGTCATTTTTGGATAAATGTGTGTTGCATTTTTTCTATATAAGGCTTCTTAAGGAGCCATTCTAGTACTTTTCTGATAACTGTTATTATAAACAAATTCAATTTGTAGAAATGATTATCCCATTTTCCTCCAAAATCTAACACACATAAATGGAGAAGATGTTCCAATATTTAATTCACCCTTTTAGTGTAACCATCAATTTGTGGGTAAAAAGTTGTACTTAAGCAAAGTTGAGATTCTTGTTCTTGCTGAATTGTCTTCCAAAATCTTGAAGTAGAGCAATTGTCATGATCAGAGATGTTTTTTTTGGGAATGCCATTTAATCTCACTTTTTTCTTGAGATACAATTTAGCAAATTTGTCCATTGAATCTGACTGTTGTATAGGTAGAAAGTGAGTAGATTTAGTGAGTCTGTCCATAATTACCCAAATGGAGTCATTATTTGATCTCAAATGGGAAAAACTAGTTGTGAAATTCATGAAAATGTCTTCCCATTTCCATTCAGGAATTGGTAGAGATTGCGGTAATCCACCAAGTCTTTAATATTCTACCTTGACTAGGTTACCTGCTTCATATTTTGATACAAATTCAGCTATATTCTTCTTCATCTCTAACCACCAAAAGTGGATTTTCAAATTTTGGTATATTTTATTATTTTTTGGATGAGTTCAATATTTGAATGATAAGCTTCTTTTAATATCTTTAATCTTAAATTATAGTCATTAGGTACTCAAATTTTAGATTCACACCAAATATAATTATCTGAATCTTATTTTATAACTCTGGTCACTTTCCTTCTTAAATAGATGCAGTCAGTTGATCATACTCTTTATCACTGCACTGCATTTCCTTAATTTCATCAAATAGTGTACACAATAATATAACCTCTGAAGATAGTATCCCTTATAATTGAAGTTTCTCTATTTCATCGAGTGATGAAGCAATAGAGGTTAGCAGTTGCAAATTTGAGGTTTCTTTGTGATCCAATGCATCTTCTACAACGTTCATTTTCCTTGGGTTATATTGAATTGATAAGTCATAATTTTTATTCAATTCTAGCCATACTTGTTGTTTTAAATTTAACTCTGTTTAAGTGAAGATATATTTTAAACTTTGGTGATTAGTGAAAATTTCACACTTTACAATTTACAAAGAATGTCTCCAAATTTATAGTCAAAGACTGTAATAACTAATTGTTGTTCATGAACTAGATAGTTTTTCTCATTAATTTTCAATTGCCTAGAAGCAAATGCTGTTACTTTATCTTCTTGCATAGTTACACAACCTAGATCATTTTGAGAAGCATCACTATAGATTTGTTAGGCATTTCTTAAGTTTTTGAAATGTGGTCTCACATATTGAGTGCCATATATGATGTATTCCCTTCTGTGTAAGATGAGTAAGAGGAATTACAATTTGAGAGACATTCTTGATAAATTTGCAGTAGTATCCCCAAATTCTAAGAAACTCTGAATTTCAGTCACTGAGATAGGCTGTGGTTATTCTTGAATAGTACTGACTTTGCTATGGTCAATTGATATCTTGTCTTTACTGATCACAAGCCCATTGAAAGCTATTGACTGAAGCTAAAATTCACTTTTTGAGAATTTGATATATAATTGATGTTGCCTTAATAGATTTAAAATGATTCAAAAGTGATTCTCTTGCTCTGTAGTACTTTTGGAATTAATTAATATATTATTGATAAATGCAATGAGACATGAATCCCAGTAGGGCTTCATTATCCGATATATCAAATCCATTAAGTAAGACAGAGGTACGCCAAAAGGCATCACTAAAAATTTGTAATTCCCATGCCAAGTTTTGAAAGTCAACTTGGAAATATCCTCTTCTTTAATATGAAATCTATGATAACCGGGTCGTAGATCGATCTTTGAAAATATCAAAGTACCAGCTAACTGGTCAAAGGGATCATCCATTTTAGGCAAATGTACTTATTCTTGATAATTACTTTATTGAGTTCACAATAATAAATACATATCCTAGTACTCTAGTCTTTCTTCTTGACAAATAGAATGGGGGCACCCCATGGGGAGCTACTTGGTATAAAAAAGTCAAGGAGTTGTTCTTTAAGTTCTTGTAACTTCTTCAGTGTCATTCTATACAATGCTTTTGAAATAAGATTTATTCCAGGAATCAATTAGATACTGAACTCTATATCTCTGTGGGGGTAACCCTGAAAGTTCTTTGGGAATACTCACACACAACAGGTGTTTCTTTGAGAGTAGTAGATTTAACATCTATGCTTGTTGGTACAATTAGGAAAGCAGGGTACCCTTTCTGATTATTTTATCAATCTTATTTATTGAAATAATGCTAAAAACAACACTCCTTTGCTCGATAAAAGTTATCTTTTTATTTTCTCCGTGTACATGTACATTTTTTTTAACACAATCAATTAGTTCTTCATTTTGACTTATCTAATTCATTCCTAGAATAGAATTGAAGATAGTGATATGGATACTAGTTAGTTTGACTTCCCAGTAATTCCACTAATTTCTAATTTTACACAAACATTGAATGTTTGTTTCTAAGAAATCTATTGAAGATAAATTCACTTTAAGTGTAGTTGAAAGTTGGTCTATAGGCAATGAATGTTTTTGAACTAACTTTGATGCAATAAACAAGTGTGTAGTTCTAAAATAAAATAGAACACAACTAGGATGTTGGGATAATAAAATAATACTTGTATTCACATTAGGTTCATCGTTGGCTTCAGATTGAGTCAAGTTAAAGATTCTGGCCTGAACAAGAGGATTCCTTGCATCGCTGATGGATGCGACATTGCTTTTTTTGTTAACTTGTGGCATGTTTTGAGTTTCCACTACTCTCTTTCCTGGATTTAGAATTTCATACCCATTTATCGTATAAGGAGCACGACAAAATTTGACCGGATGGTTACTTCTTTCACATCGGTGGCATTGGTTCACTCCGGTAAATCACTTATCTATAGTGTGAATTCTGCCCCAGAATCAACAAATGGGATTTGCTTGAGGAGTTGGAGTGTTGCTTTGGATGTTATGAAATGATACCCCTGCGGTGGGACATGAGGAGAGAATCCTGGCCTCTTCTGGATTCTTGGGAAAAATTTCCTTTCTTGCACTTCCATGAGTATCGCTTTCTCTATTAATTGCGTGAAGTCTGATATCTGATGGGGTGTCAGAATGCATTGATATGAATTTCTTAGTCCACTAAGGAACATATTACATCTGACATTTTTAGTGGTACCATTTCAGGTGCAAAGGTAGCCGACCGAGAAAATTCTTCTTCATATTCAGTTACCGAGAAAATTCTTCTTCATATTCAGTTACAGTGTGGCTCCATTGCTTTAAGTGGAGTAGCTCCTTTCTCATCGTCTACCTAGTTGACTAAGGTACATATTTATTTAGAAAGATTTTCACAAAATATCTTCTTTAGTTCTGCTGTGGAAAGTAGTGGTCTTAACGATCTTCCACAACTTCTCTGCCGCTTAATTAAGAAGATGTGTAGTTTAAGCTACTTTTTGATCCTCTAAACTTTTACCGTACTTGAATCCCTTTTTTAATTCTTTGGATCCACTCTTCTGCTTGATAAGGGCTCGCCTTCCCACTAAAAGTTCAGAGGGTCAGAAAGCCACTTTAGCTATTTTTCTTTCTACTTAAGCGACAAAGAAGTGCTGGAAGACCCCCTTAAACCACTACTTTTAAAGACAGAATTGAAGAATATATTTTGTGGTAAGATATTTTTAATTATGTACCTCAGTCAGTTAGGCATACGATGGGAAATGAGTTACACCACTTAAAGCAATGGAGCCACACTATAATCGAATATGAGGAAGAATTTTCTCGGTTGGCTATCTTTATACATGAAATGATAATCACTGAAAATGTCCGATGTCATCTATTCCTTTGTGGATTAAGGAATTCTTATCAATACATTTTAACACCCATCAAATATTAAACTTTGCGCAACTTGCAGAGAAAGCGTTCATCATGGAAGTGCAAGAAGCACAGTTTTTCCCAATAATTTAGAAGAGTTTATGATTCTCTCCTCATGTCTCACTGAAGAGGTATCATTTCTCAACACCACAAGGAGACTTCATAACATCCAGAGCAATACTCCATCAACTCGGGAAAATCTTATTTGTCGATTATGTTGTAGAATTTACACTTCATATAAGTATTTTACTGAAGTGAACCAATGCCACTGATGTGGAAGAAGTAACCGTCCGATCAATACTTATATGATCAATGGGCAGAAAACCTTGAATCCTGGAAAGAGAGTAGTGGAAACTTAAGGCATGTCACAAGTTAACAGGAAGCAATGTCACATCCACTATTGGTGCAAGAAATCCTCCTATTCGGGTCAAAATCTTTACATATCCTAGAGATGATAAAATGTGGTTACAAGTATCATTTTATTATTCCAACATCCTTATTCCAACATCCTTGTTATGTTCTCTTAGATTATGGAGCTACACACTTGTTTATTATATCAAAGTTAATCCAAAAACTTTTATTGCATGCAAAACAAGGCTCTTAAAGGGAATTTACCTTTAAGAGACTTTTTAGAAACAAATATCCATTGTTGATCCTAACAAAGTCAGTGCTATCCAAAAATGATCTCAGCCTGCCTCGATGACTAAAATTCATAGCTTCTTAGGATTAGCAGGATTTTATCGCAAGAAAATTTCTCCCAAATTGCAAATCCTCTCACTCGTCTTACATTGAAGGGAGTACCTTATATATGGGACTCAACTTGTGATCACATTTTAAAAACTCTAGGAATGCCTAACAATGACTCCTGTTTTAGTGTTTGCATATAGAGTGGAAAGATTATCAAATTTACAATGATGCTTCTCAGAATGGTCTATGTTGTGTACTAAAATGGAAAATAATAAATGTTTGCTTTTAATCAATTGAAAATTTATGAGAAAAATTATTCAGTTCATGACCTAGAAATTTAGTAACATTACTTGTATTATGTAAGGTGTGAATTTTTTTTTGACCACCAAAGTCTGAAGTATATCTTCATTCAAAAAGTGTTAAATTTAAGGAAATAAAGATGGTTAAAATTGATTAAAGATTATGACATATCAATTCAATATCTTTCAGGGAAAGCAATTGTTGTAGTAGATGCATCAAGTCGTAAAACAACCTCAAAATTTGCATTTGCTAACCTTTAGTACTTTATTACTCAAGGAAATAGAGAAGCTTCAATTAGAGCAACTCCTTCATTACTATCTTTAGTGGTTATGTGATTCTAGATGAATGTGAAATTTACATTACTTGATGAGATTTGAGAAATGAGAGGAGTGCTAAGGAGTATGATCAATTGACTACATCTATCCAAGGAGGAAAGTGGCCATAATTAAAAGTAGATTCAGATAATTATATTTGATGTGGATCTAGAAGTTGGGTATCTAATGACCCTAATTTAAAATCAAAGATATTAAAAGAAGCTCATCACTCCAAGTATTCAATTCATCTAAGAAATAATAAGATCTACCAAGATTTGAAGATCAATTTTTGGTGGTTGGGGATGAAGAAGAATATAACTGAATTTGTATCAAAATTTGAAGCATGTAATATAATCAAGGCAGAATATCAAAGATCTGGTGGGTTTCTGCAATCTCTATCGATTCTTGAATGAAAATGGGAAGACATTTCCATGAATTTCATAACTGATTTTCCCCATTTGAGTTTGGGTAATTGTAGACAGGCTCACTAAATCTACTTATTTTTTACCTATACTACAGTCATATTTAGTGTATGAACTCTAAACTTGATTTAGATCTACTTAAAGATCAATTCTAAGTTAAATTTATTCTTTTTGAAAATCTCTTAAAATATCCTAAAATTATAATTTTTTAAAATATTTTGAATTATTTGTTATTTTTTTCATCAAATGATTTGATTATGCATATGTACAAGTGATGAAGTTTTGAATCTTGCATAGATCATATTATTTCTAGTAAATCAAGGAAATTCAAAATTTTCACCCTTAAAATGAAAATTTCTTAGCTTTTTTTGACACTTGATAACTTCATTACTAATCACTTTTAATACCTGAAATTTCTTGCTAATTACTCTCTTATATATTGGTAACAAATCATTAGAAGATATCATGCCCTAATTATGTCTCTAGAGTATTCAAAATTCACTCCAAAATTCAGGAAAAAGTTCTAGTTTTTATTTTTAAAAATTTTCAGAAAATTTACCAGATTTTTCTTGCTACATTGAAGTATCACAATGGTTATTCACTTGGAATTAGTTGCTGTAATTTTGCACGTATGCTCTTTTATATATAGGAACAACTTCTTAGAAGACTTTACAAAGTCATGTGGACTCTAAAATATTCATTTATGCTCTCAAAGTAGCAAAAAACCCGTTTACTTGGAATTTTTTTTAACAGATTTCTGAAAGTTATTATCCTATGTTTGCAATAATGTAATTATTAATCTATTCATAGTTAGTAGGAAATTTAACATGCTTAGTTTTGATATTAGGCTAAAGTTTGCTGTTGATCACATAAGCTAAGATTTGATCATAAGACATTTTTAGAGTTGATTAGTAATTTGGATTAAAAAATGTACTCATATTTTCTGAAAAAGATTAGGCTTTAAATTTAGTGAGCATTCTTAATTGCTTTGAAATTTTTTAAGTTGAATAAAATTTTGCTTTTATTTGCACGAAGCATATTTATTGATTGTAAGGATGAATTGCATGCTCTATCTTTAAATTTTTAAACAAAAAGTTTGGAACATATTTCAAGTAAATTATGCAATTTTTTTTTAAATGTTATATGTACTTTCATGATTAGCTTTTAGGCTGTGTTATTATCATTTTTTTTTCATTGATGGTGTTAGATGAGCGTTCATGAATGATCAAAGCTGCATTATTTGCAAACGTTATATGATCTGTTGTTTAGATATTAGCGTATTAAGGTGCACTACTAAATTTATATTAAAGATGAGATATTGATGTCAACTTGGAAAGATTTGGTAATGTTTTATCTAAAGTATTTTGAATGCATATTTAGACAAAATTCATGTTTGATCGTAGTTGATCTAATTAAAGACACAATAGTGTTTGGATATTCCTTATAAGATATTTTGGAAATAGAGAAGATTTGCAAATTTTAGTACAAATATTATTGTTGAAGTTGAGTATGAGTTAGCGTCATCAAAAGTTCATGTTCGTTAACCTGAATTTTTAATTGTTTGTCTATTATATAGCAGCATTTTAAAGAAAAATTTACCCCTGATTGTAAAGTCAAAAATCTCAATGGAAACTCTGCACATGTTTAACTGCGAACTTAAGCAAATGAACAAATCTTGTCTATTCAATTTGATGAATTCAACTAGCAACTTTAAAGATATATGTTTTGGTGAATTTTTTGGTGAACAAATCTTGTCTATTCCATTTGATGATGTTTTGTAAATCAGATTTATATCTTTTTTGTTTATGATTTAGTTGTCTAAATTCATAAATGTTTTTATTTTTTTGTGAAAACGTAGTGGAGTCAATAGTCCATGAAAGTTGCTGATAATTTTTTTTTTGAAATAACTTCAAATGTTCTAAAATAACTTAATTTGTTCCATGAAATGCAAGCTTATGGAAAGTATCTATTATTTCAATGTCTTAAAACAAAAAGTTTCGAACATATATCATGCATCTAATGCAAAAATTGCATATTTATAGCTACTCATTATTTGCTTTTAGGCTGCTTGGGTTATCATTTCTTACTTCATTATTGGCATTAGATGAGGCAGTTCTTGAATGACTACATTTCATTGAAAACACTGATGCCTTATCGAGACAGTTACATATTAAGGTGCTCTACCAAAGTTATATTAATGATGAGTTAAGGATGCTAACTCTGAAAAATTTGAAAATATTTCATCAAAATCCTAGAGAATTCATTCTAGGAAAAATCATGTTATATTAAAGCTGATCTAATGAAGACACGATAGTGCATGATTATTTACCAGAAAATATTTCAAAAGTGGGATGAATTGTTGTTGCAAATTAAAAAATTATTGTTGATGTTGAATATGAGCTCCCTTCATCTTAATGGCTTATGTTCCTAAGCCTAAATCCTTAATTGATCAAAGTGTTTCATTTGGGATAAAATAGATAAAATTGAGCTTACTTTTGATGTGCCTAAAATCAATGGAAACTTAGATGTGAACCTAAGCAAACTTGTCTATTAAAGCTGTCAAATCCAATGAGCAACTTGAAAATGTGATTTTCGATGAGTTGTTTATTGATGTTATTCTTAATCAGAAATTTGGTAGTTTTACTTTTGTTTAGATTTACTGATTTATGAATACATAAAACAAATCTTTTTATGGGTGCATAGTAGAGTCAACGTTCCTTGAATTTTGATGATATTAGGTGTTTTAAAATAATCCAAAATTTTAAACTTTATCTATTTAAAGCATACTTAGTTCAACAGAATTTGTAGTCAATTTCTTCTAAAAGAGTGAAGTAATGCTTCTATGTTTCACCGTAAATGCTCTTTTCAACTTTTGTTGCTCGTTTGAACCTAATTCAATAAGCGCTTGTTTGTATGTGTATGTGGTGTAAACTTAAATCCTCATAAAATTTTCTTTTTTTTTTGCCAAATGAAAGTTGATCATTTGTTTCATTCGAATTAAAGCCTAGTTAAAAAAAAATAGATTTTTTTTGGGTATTTCTGACCACATTTAATTAAGAAATTATTTTAAATGATGAAATACATGATATGAAGCATGCAAGAAAGCAGACTGAAGAAATTCTTATTCATAGTTTTCGTGTAAACTAATGAAGAAATACATCTAGGCCTCTCCAATAACGACTTGTTTGTATTGTTACTATTTGATTAAGGCTACATTTATTTATGCATTCAAATGCTTTTCCATCCTCATATGCTTAAGTACTCCATTCACTTCAATCGCCCACTGGCCCAAAAACTGGGCGTTTAGGTTGTCAAATTAAACTGCTTTTAAAACAACGAGAGTGCAGCTCCTCGTTTAAAAAGCAGGTGACTTGTTTAATGTCATAAAATTTAAAATTGCTTCTTAGGTTTTTATCTGTTTGCTTGCACTGACATATATGCAACCAAGCTATGAACTCCTAACCTCCACTTACCACTCTGCTGCAGGACACATTTGTGAATGTCTTTTGAAAAGATGCTGTTCCTCTGGAGATCAAGAAGAAAAGAAATCATAAATTTCAGTGTTCTTTTATTTGTTTTCCTTTTCATTTTTTACCTTATGCATGTTGCAATTTTTAAGGGTTTCAAGTGGGTTAGAAATTACAGGTTAAATTTTATAATCTAGTCTTATAAATGTATTTTTTTGATCTATATATATTTTGTTTTGGTAATTTGATATACCACTTATATTTTGATAGCTTTGAAAGTCAAAACCCTAGCTTTTTACCCAATTTGATATTCTAAGTATCACAATTGCTGAATGCTTGAGCTATTTTTGGTTATAGAATTATGGCTCACTGAATTTATAAGGAATATCATTGCTTGGTGAAGCAGTAGAACATTGAATACATACTGTGCATGTCTATGAAATGCTTGCGATGTGAAAAGATGTTTCTTTGTTTTCTTATGTTGAGGTATTTTATTTGTGTTAATCATTCATATTAATTTTATCAATCATTTTGGGCATCTCAATTTTTTGATCTCACATTTTAAAATATAATTTCAATCAAACACATCAATTCTATGCTTTATAGTTATTTATGAAATCTCAGTTGAAAGTACTATAAACAACTTAAGTTAATGATTTGTTGCTTTTTAACTGAAGATAGCTTATCACGCTGACTTTTCAAGCAAAAAAATGTTGCAGCAAAATAAACTGAGGGATGACCTTTGAACTTCTTCACAAGAAAAACCAAAATTCTTTCATTAGTTAGTTCTTTTGTTGATAAAATTTTATGCAATAAAATTCCAATAAGACTGGATTAAATGTATCATTAAGATAGTATGCTCTCTATATTGTTCCCGTCTCTTTTTGAAAGGAGGTGAGCTTCATTAAGGGGCTCTTTGGTTTTTGCTATAATATAGGTATAAAGTAATTTAATTATCAAACTTTTAAATTTTGAGTATTTGGTTTAGAGTGATTAATTTACAGCATCGTGAAATTTAATTTCTTTTTTGTACAAAAATATCATCGTGGCGTAATTGAGTCATATCTTATGCAGTTAAAAATTTAGTGCATTGCGTCTATGTCCCAGTTGTTCTTTGGCGACCTTTGTCACCATCGACCAGCTTTATTGGCCATTGATTGACCTCACCAACCACCCTGGTCTTTGTTCTCTGTGGTCATTCGCCGACGCCATTATGGATGCAAAACCCTAGTTTCATTGGACGTTGGCCGGTCCCTTGCCTACCTTTTTCTGACCTTGTCAGCCACTGACTGCCCATGGTGGCTGCTGGACAAGCCGTCCATAGGCTCTAGGGTTTTTTATTTCCTTTTTCACCCAAACAAATAGCCAAATATAATTACACTGTAAAGTTCATATTTTATCAGTTTAAATTGATTTCATAGTAATTGATTTACTTTTGAAATCCTAAAAGGCAGCATTGTCGTTTGTAGGATTTGAACTCATAACATGAAGTACAAATCCAAATGGTTAACTATTGGGTTACAACAGCATTTGCATTACTCTTATGTCTCAGCAGCATATTTTAGGGATAATTACTCATATTCCACCCAAACTTTTTATAATTTACATGTTCAATACCTATATTTAATATTTACTAAACTTACATCTTATTTCTTATTTATTCACTTAAAAAATTATATACATTGGCAATGTTGATAGATTTAATATATCGTTCTACTTTAACTAATATGAAGTTCTGGGTTCTTGATAGTTAAATTGTAACCATTTCAATGCTCTGTAAGAAAAACTCTCAGATTTATTGTGCCTGTAAATGGCCTATGGTCCAAATGAATTGTTTCTATGCTGATGCAATTTTGGATTCTGTACTTGAGTTGTTAGCATTCTCCTCCTCAAGAAGCTTTTTGTGAAATGATCTTACTTAATCTGTTAGTTTGTACTACCAAAATAACTTGTTGTATTCAACCACGTGCTTGTAAATTGTAAAGCACAGGTTTTCTCATGCATTGGGCACAAAACAGTTCTGCTTTTTGTGCAAACTGATTGTAATTAAATTAGATTGCTGAGAATTTTGTATTGTGTGTTCTCTTAATTTTATGGAGATTATTTGTGGGTGGTGATGAACAATTCTCTTAAGTTATGATAAAGGCCTTCAAAATGTTTCATTAAATTTTCAGGGCTGTCTTGGGTTCAAAATGTTTTCTGGTCAAGGATTTTCTCTGGTTAGCCAAATTCTTTTTTTCCTGAAGTTTGAACAACATGGATTTAACAGTTTTTTTGGTTTGTTGATGTTCTACGACTGTGTTTATATTCCAGGGATTGTTGTTGAAAACTGGACTTCTATGCATTTTAACAGGAAAGTTTTGTGACTGTTTTCTGGAAGTCAGAGGCATGTGCTCTCAACAACAGGTTAGAGGAGGAGTTTAGAAGGGAAAGTTTATAAAGATGAAAAATTAAAATGTGGATGGGAGAAAGATAAACAAAAAGCTTATAAAAGAAGAAGAAGAAGATAAAGAGATAAACCAAGAACATATTCTCAGATTTTTTAATAAATCAAAACTTGTTTAATACATAATATCAGAGGCATTTAATTAGAATCCTTTTAAAACCAAATAAATAAATACAAATTAGGAAACAATAAAAATAAAAAGCTAAAGTTGTGTTAGCTAAGGTTGGCTGGCTGATGTTTGGATTACAAGGAATGGTTATGGTGTGTATGCCTGTGTGCTCCGTTGATTAACAAGGAATTACTGCTGTTTTATAATAGAATCAACAGCTTATGCTATAACCGTTCTTTATATGACCCCAGAATAGTTGTTGTTCTTTTTAAGAAAAGCTTACTTGTTATGAATGGCTGTTTAGTTGGTTGATTATTTCTCTTGGAAAAATTGTTTGATTTCCTTTGATTGGCTGGCTGTTTCTTTACAAATTTGAGCTGTTACTTGATTATAAAGAACCGACTGGAGCTTCTTTCTTATTAAGGAATGTTTTTTTTCAGTTGGTACAGCTGCCTGCTATTAAAGACTTGGGGATTAATTAGTTCCAAATAGAATTTGTACATAGTTATTAATTCAAGATGCTCTTTAAATTGAAACATTTTTTATTGAAAATCCAAATGATGAAATAAATTTCTTTGAATGAAAATTCTTAAACTCTTGATGGTGATAACTTGCCAAGGTGATCATATTTTTTAACACATTATCAAATGATTCACTATACAAATATGGAAATTCTTTGTATGGAACCTCTTATGAAAAATATGCTTTTGTTAGTTGAGTTGTTTCCTCTTTTTGGCATCATCTTTCTGTTGGTGTTGGATGATTAATGTGCCCCTTACCTTTATTAAAACATATTTTTTTTTCGTTCAGCACTAGTGGGCCCAAGAAGATGGCATTCCAATTTGTTCAGGGCAACATTAAATGGAAAATTTAACTGCTCAACTGTACATTTTTGTAGTGGTACAATTCATGACCTGCTAAGACTTGACATGGGATCCTGTCATATTGACAAGTCAGCTTAAACTACATTATGTGCAATTAGAAAATATTATATTCTTGGGTACATTTACAATGTACTGTGAACTGCAACATGATACATTAGAGTGATGATATGATGAAAACATAAAGGTTTCTCTTGGTTTTTCTTAAGTTGTAATCAGAAGTAGAGATATGATTTCAGAAAGCTTTGTATTATAAAGCCCGAGATTATTGGTGCCAGCAAGATAATTCAAGATACGAGATCTCTTGCGGCTCCATTTTAGCAGAAAATACTCAGAGGGAAACTAAGAAACTTGAGCCTAACCATTATGGTATTTTTGTGGCCAAAGACGATTGCCAGTTATTTCTGTTGTAGGGTTGCTACATTTTGTTGGAGATGCACTTGTTAGTAAATGATAGGTGTCTTCAAGAAATGCACGGAATATACCAATCTAGAAAAAAGGGCATAGCAAGTGATCAGGATTTGGAAACGTGAAAGATTGGTTCAAGCTTTAATTCTTACTGATTAGAGAAACTGTGTTGTTGCAGTTCAATCTATTGTCAATCGGATTTGAACACAAAATAGTCACACTATTTATTCTTCCCATGGATATGGGTAGATTTTTATAAAAGCTCTTGTTTGAATATCTTTCACTTTAGTAATTTGCTCAGCCTGTGGATTTCTTCTATAGTTTCTTTGTTAAGTTTTCCTCCGAAGGAAGGTTTTAAATTGTAAAGTGTCGATTTTGTTGTTTTGCTTGTAGGTTTGCAAACGCATGAATAGTGCATGCTTTTTTTTTTTCTTTTTTTTTTCTTCATGAGTTCTGGTTTTCTACTTTAATGAGAACTACATTTTAAGATTTATTGGTGCACTGAAAACATGACAGGCGATCATATAGGGTCCCTTATGGTGCAATTCTATTACATGTTCAGTATGTGTCACTGGATCACCTTTTGTAAGTTAATTTCAAAATGTGGCTGTGCTTCTCAGTCTATAGTGCAAATAATTCAAATTGGTCTTTATGTTTTAGGTGCGTGATGTTCGTCTCATAATGGATCGTAATTCAAGGCGTTCCAAGGGTGTCGGGTAAGGTTTCCTTATCTGTTGTAATTTGTTTCATTAATAGTGTTGCTTGTGCAATTGAAAGATTAGAAAAATGAAGTGAGAGCTTGTTGCTTGTTTTAGTGCATGTTCTTTATTTACCTGTTACTGAATTTGTAGATAATTTTACACTCAATGAAAAGAAGTTAAAATCATTAGCTTGTTTTATATTTATTATGATCATTATCTCATTTTGTAGTAATTCTATTTTGATTTTGTTTCTTGCAACTTCTATTTATGTTAATTTTGGCATATATATATATAGATATAAATATAATCTTTTTATTTTTATACACAAATATATTTTATACATTTGGCTTTGATTGCAAGTGCCAAAGCCTTTTACCACAACCTTGTGCATTACAGGCGTGTCCCGCTTGGCCTCAAACATATTTATTTTGCTCTATTCTTTTTAGTTTTATTGCACGGTTATTTTTTCATGCTTTTATTAAAGCTAATTATGCTCACGTTACTTCTTGTGGGAAAATATGCATTTTAATAGATTGTTATTTAATATCATAATTCCAATTGCAGGTACATTGAATTTTATGATGCCATGTCAGTTCCAATGGCTATTGCTCTCTCAGGTCAGCTGCTTCTTGGTCAACCTGTAATGGTTAAACCATCCGAAGCAGAGAAGAACTTGGTGCAGTCGACTGTGACTTCAGCAGGAGCTGGTGGCCTAAGTGGACCTTATTCTGGTGGGGCTAGAAAGCTGTATGTGGGTAATCTTCACTTCAATATGACAGAAGATCAACTACGGCAGGTATAAAAATATTGTTTGACACTACCATGGTGGTCAGTGCTTGATGTGTTATTTTGTATTTTGGTTTTTGCTTACAGAAGATTAACTACGATAGGTATAAATATATTGTTTCACAGCATTAACTAATATGGTGATTGGTGATGAAATGTTTTTCTTGCGTACAATGCTGCGTTCAGCTGGTCTGTGTCAATGATTATGTGCAACATTCTATTATCTTGTCCCATTATATTGCATAAGCTCACTGTCCACCATCTCTCATGTAGTGCAATCATTCGAGTAACTTGAACTTTTCTAGATTTGTTAGACAACTAAGCATTTAAGCATGGTAATGGATGCCTAATTGTAGAAAATAAGAACATGTGTTTTTAATCTTAATAAGAAATTTAGTTATTACTTAAATTTATTTTAAAGTCAAAATGTTCTTTATCTCCACTCTTAGGTGAACTCCAATTCTATAAGGTATCATATCACATGTTTGGCATATATCTAAATACTTATTTATTCTTCTAGTCAATCATCCATTAGTAAATTCATGAACTAGAAAATTGTTCTTGCCATATGTATTATTATGCCTTCGCTATCACTTTTGCACCAATTTACATGCCAATTCACGATTTCAGATTATGTATACAAACTCCTAATTTTGAGTACTTAAACTAGCTCTCAATCTCAAATCTTGCCCTGATGTTTTAGAAACATACCAAAATCTTTAATCGAGTGAATTTTCTTCACTACTTTTTGTTCAAGAGGAAGGCTAAAGAAAAAAAAATGCTTCTTGTTATTTTAGCGAGCGTTAAAATTTACCTAAAGCAACTTTGAATTTACATCTTAGGACATGGAATTGGATGCTCTGAAAAGTGCAGGTACCTCCACCGTTTGGATTAGGTTTTAGAAGTAGACATTTTTGTGAGGTAAAATTGAGTTTTAACCATGCTTATCCTTGATTGTTATGCTAGTGTTTTTGTAAATCTGGTGTCAAAGATTTCCTATAAGTATATTCCTTGTCTAGTTATATGAGAGAAGTCTTGATTAATGAGCATTGATACACTTAAGCATGCATAAGAAGGCATGTGGTTTTGGGGTAGATGGAAGTAGAACTAATTAGGTTCTCGTGGTTCTATCATTCTTAGGTTGACTTGCTAAACAAGTTGCCTATGCAGAGAAAAATTTATTATTAGCTTTTAGAGATTTTGATTAGCAACTATGTATTAACTCTGCTCAAATATTTTGAGCAGACTAGTTATATGCAAAAACACAATTCTTGGATTTAGCATTAACTCTTAGACTGAAAAGGCTAGCCTTTGCTCAACAGCTTAGCACTTAAAAAGCATGGTCATTAGGGTTCAACGGCATGCTTAACTATAGATTCAAAGGCATGCTTAACTCGAGAGATCATTTAGAGTCTTAGGTGAACTTCAATACATGCTTAATTATGTTTTTGAGTTTAGTTTGGTGGCTTTGGTGGAAGTTTGAGGGCTTATTTGCAGAGTAGCTGGCCTGATTTAGTATAGATGGAATGTTTGATAGCAATGATGTTGGCCAGAGTTTAAATTAGGTCAGAGCTTACATTAGATGGAGGGCCCATGGGTTGAGCGAGATCTCAACGCACAGGAGAGGAGGTCAGGTGTTGTGGAGACGTGAGCATGAATCAAGGGTATTGTGGAGACACAAGCGAACCGAGTTTCAATAGGTTTCAACTGTCTTCACACATGTGATCATGATTCCAGAATTCCAGAATTTAGATTGATAATTCTGCTATTTGAGCTTTTGAGTTAACAGCTACCATATTTATTACCTCTGATATTTTTTAGCTTTGAAACTTGCACAAATTTGTAGTCATACTTGCCATAATATACAGATGTTCATGTTTAATGTTCATCTTTGGTATTCTTACCTTGAACTAGAATATATGAGACTCTTTTTGTTTGCAAATGTTTTTTAGTTCTTTTTTTTTTTCTTGAACCTTTGTGCTGATTGAAGTTCATCATTTAGGTTTTTGAGCCATTTGGTGCTGTGGAACTTGTTCAATTGCCTCTTGATCTTGAAACTGGGCATTGCAAAGGATTTGGTTTTGTTCAGGTGAGGTTTCTGTCAAAATAGAATCGGTGATCTATTAACATTACCTAGCTAAAAAGCTTTAATGCATCACTTCAGTTTGTTCGTCTTGAAGATGCAAAAGCTGCTCAGAGTCTTAATGGACAGCTAGAGATTGCTGGAAGAACAATAAAGGTGGTTTCCATGCATGTGTCCAATTTTCTTACTCATAAATTTCTTCAGAGTCCAGTGGGTTTACACTTCATTACTATGATGTAATCTTTTAGGTATCAGCCATGACAGATCAGACAGGCATGCAAGATGTTGGTGCAAATGCTAATGACCTTGATGATGATGATGGCGGGGGCTTGGTATGTGTATATGTCTCTCAATGTACTTATGTATATGTCAACGTGATCTTATATGCCCCTTATTGATCGTTCTATCTTCAATAAGGTTTGTCTTGTCTGCGGTTGTTTATCCAACTGTGTAATTATGTTTTCATGTCTGCTTTGTTCTTGTACTTTTCCAACAATTATTGCATTTGGTTTAAATGACATGATTTGTTATCTTTACTTCAATGAAAAAGGCTAATTTCATTCAGTATATTCTGCTTTTGAAAATTGGAAATATCCTTTTCCTTTGCTAGGAAAAAGGGTATTGGTGCAGGCATAAAACCCTCACTACATATTATTTGCAGGAGCGCCCTCTCTTGTTAGTAGTATATAATCAATATAAACTTTTTTCATGTTTTTTCAAGCAAAATGTTTATGCATTTGTAGTGATTTTGTTGCTGTTGGTTTGATATTTCAGATATACTTGTTGAAGATGATTTCAAGGTAAGCTATTGAAGAGTAATAGGGATATTGATATGCCATCTAGGATAATCATGACAATCCATACGTCAAATTTTCTTTTCAATTCATGGTACAAGATTTCTGAACACATGATCAACAGCATTTTATTGTAAACCCTACAAATATGATGAAGATTGCTCTTCCTTTGGTTTAAGCAAATTGCCACAGTTTCTAAACTTACACGTTTTATTAAGTTGCTTTGTCTACTTTAGATCTTTAAAGTTCATATTGCATCATACCAGCTTGACTTATTTTGAGTTATGTCTATAAGAGCTTTTCTCTACCTGTGTAAATTGATTAAGTGGCATGTAGCCAATTCTGCATGTTTCTTTCTTTGGTTTGTCAATTTTCCTGAAGGGTAGATGTGTTATGATTACAGCTATCATGAGTTTCAATCCTTTTATTTTTAATGCCATCGTCAGGAGTTTCTTTATTGGCGTTGAGTTAATAACACAGGGTATCTGTAATATTTAATTATTTCAAGTACTTTTTTGGTGGTTATATGGAAAAATCCTTAAAACCAATTCAGTTTATTATTATACGCCTGAAGCTCTATGCTTGGTAGTTATGTTTCTGTGAAGATTATGGTTCATACTTCTCCAAGAAATTTTAGAAATTCTAAGGTTTCCCATTTGATGAGTCTATAGGTTTTAAAATTTTATTTAGTCAAAGTCAATTTAGTCTTTGTAGTTTGTGTAACTTCATTTTATGTATCTAGAGGTTAAAAGAAATCACTTAGTTTCTATAACTTGTTTTGTTTTTCTTTAGTTCTTAATATTTAAAGTTTAACATTAGTCCTAGTGATAATTTTAAGGATTAAGAAAATATTTTTGTAAATTTTAGTGACTTTATAAAATTAAGAACTAAAATGAAACTTTTAAAATTTAAGGACTAAAATTGAACTGTAAATTTATAAAATTTAAGTAAAATTTGTAAACTTTAGGGAGCTTTTCAAATTTAAGGGGAATATATAATTTAGTTATTAAAGTGTTCAAACCAAATTTCATTAATTAAATTTAATTTTTGCATGGCTGAGGAATTGTTCAATTATAGAAATTAATGAAATTCATTAACCTACAAATGTATTTCAAGTCATGGATAGAAAATCAATATTGTGATCTTAAATTTAAACTTTATAAAATATAAAGCTTAAAAATGAAACTATTAGGATTGTCATGCTATTCATAGTGGAGTATTTAGTTTTGGCAAATTTTCATGAGTTCAACCTTTCATTAAGACAAAGGATTCTTGTAGCTGACCCTGCCTAGTAGAATTAAGGTTTGGCTGTTGTATTAGTTTAATTCTTCATTAGGTTTTCGAAGAAAATGCAGATAATTACTCTATTTATGATCAGCACCATAATTGCTTAATTTTATCCATCTGTTTCAAATATATATCGTCTAATATGCCTAAAATGTTCTTAAAAAAGTCATGTCATAATACATGCTCAAACAATGCAAATGTCATAATATATTGAAGGTTATAATCACCTGCTCATGTAATCACAACCTTTCATTGAGAATTTCTTAAGCATTTAGTTTTCTTTCAAATGATCTACAATGTTTTTAGAATATTGTATGATGCTGTAATGTGTTAGCAAAATGAACTTTCACTTTAAGGTTATATTGTTTAAATTTTAAAGGGAGTAAAAATCTCATAGCAGGTGAGGTCTTCAGCATGCTGAACATATGCCCTTGAAAGCTTAAGTATCATCCAAGTGCCTAAGTATGCCTTTTATGCCCCCATTAGCAGGTTGATAACATCATTATATAACTCAAAATCCTTAACAGGGTTGCTCCATTGTCTACTATGCTTAATATGCTCTAACCATCTAAGGAGGTATTCTCTAATCTTATTTACTATACTCCAATTTTGCTTATGCGAAACTCATTTCTCATTCTATCCTTATGCTACCCATTTATAATTAAAGTAAAAAGATATAGGCAGAGCTAAGTTTCGATATAATTCGATAGTAATAGTAAAATATAGACAAGCCACATTGCGAATGAAAACATGTTACAACCCCATTATACATATCTCTAATAACATCATTATATACATCACAAATCTTTGTTCTCTTCAAAATTCTTCAAATAATTTTTCTTGGTACTCTGTCATAAGCGTATTTAAGATCAATTAAAATAAAATTATCTTTTCTTTCTTTATGTTTTTCATAAAATCTCTTAAAATATGTATGAATTTCAAGGTAGATCTGTCTGATATAAAATCAAATAGATTTTGACAATACAATTATCCTTTCATATTCTGTGTTCAAATTTTCATTTCTAAAGTTTCACTACATGACACATTTACTTCTTCAATAAATAACTTAGTAAACCAAAAAATTTCTTCCTCAACCTAACATTTCTATATATCGATAGAGACATCATCCGATCCCATCACATTTCTGCTCTTCATCCTCTTTAAAACATTCTAAATCTCAGCTATACCAACATGACAAATGAAAGTGTAATCAAGACTAGTTTTGTTACCTTTAAACAATTGTATTAATTGTATTGATACAACATTCATTAAAAAGCTTAATAAATAATTCATCCATTTGTGTTTAATATCTTCATTTTTAAAAGAATTTATTGACATCGTGTTTGATATAATTAACATGTGATAAATCTTTTGTTATTTTATTGCTTAATTTGGCTAGCTTATAAATGTGTCTCTCTCTCGACAGTTTCTTGTTGATTATATAAATCCTTGAATGCTGCATTCTTAGCATCACGAACCGATATTTTGGATTTATGACAAGTTATTTTATTTTTTTTCCAATTTTCCTCAACCTTTAATTTAAACAATTCTTTATAACATATCTTTCTATCTTTAATTTTAACTTGAACATCTTGCTTCCACCACTGTGCATCTTTATTATTAGACATTCTCCCTTTTAATTAACCAAGTAAACTTTTTGTAAATACAATTAGCAACCAAATTCCACATAAAGTTGGTTCTCCTACATTTATGAAATATAAAAAAATATAAAATTCAGGGTAAGTTGCTTTCTCTTTTTACATTTTGGCTGGTTATAGATAAAACTCCTCTATGATATATATATATATATATATGGTTATTTACTCTTATTTTTATGTATTTATTACTAATTTGGTTACATCTTATCAATATTAATTTTTCACATATTTAGCTACTTTTTTAATGTATTGTTGCAGTCTTTAAATGCACGATCTAGAGCTCTTTTGATGCAGAAATTGGATCGAAGTGGCACGACTACCAAGTTAGTACCATTAACATTGCTCATGTCTCTTGAATTTTCTTGAATGTGTGAAATTGGACACCCAAACATCTATGGTTATTGTGAAATATTGAGTTTTAGGATTGATTTTTCTTTTGGTTGCTTCTATCAAAACTTAAATTACTGCCATATTTGTAAACTGATATTGCTTTTACGTGGCACAATGTAAAGAATGTTTTAAATAAAATGCAATTTCAAATTTCTTGTCATCACATCTCTTAACTAAATTTTCTTCATCATTTATGGTTGGACATTTAACTTGATATCATGGTCCATGATCCTAGATCACGGAAACAAATAAAACTTCCCTAAAACTTTTAATTTTTTTCAGTTTGCATGAATGTTGTCTTTTCTGTGATTTTTTTCCCTCATATTTTATCAAGTTAAAAAAAGTTAGGGAGGGAGAGAGGAATTCTACCATCTTTTTAGATGAATGCTTATTTGCATATCTCTCGTGATCCATCCACTTGGATGGATAATTGGATGAAAAATCAAAAAGTAGACCATGCGAGGCAAAATACCACAAAAGGCATTGTTGAATCTTCTAATTTTCTCTTATGTGCTTATTTTCACTGTCTAGAGAGGGAGCGGCGGATGAAGATGTGATGACACCAAAGACCACTCTTTGCAGTAATATAAATCATGCTGGTGTTAGCAATTAGTTCCCTAGAAGTTGTAATGTTACAACCATGCTCCTATGCAAACCTTCTCTCTTACTACTGGAACAATGACAGTAAAGAAGGGAGTCAAAACAGAGGATTATAATCTTGCATTGGAGAATGCTACTTTAACAAATGAGAACAACACTTGGTTATTTTTGATTTTTGAGCTATTGCAATTAAAATAGAATATTATTTACTAGGAAGGAAAGATTTTTAGCAATTGAGCTAAAATGATGACTTAAGAAACTTTTGACTATTCTATATGATGGCAATTAGTGGTTATTTTCTTTGATACAAAGATAGGTTCTTTGATAATATGCTGAACTTGTTTGTTATAGAATTTGGTTATCTTCGACCATGTTTGAGTTTGATTCATTTAAAATGTCATATTGCTTCATTTTCTGATCCGTTGAGTTGATTTACTTAATGATACATTTTTTTTAAAAACGGTTTAGATTTTGGTTTTCGCTTTCTCAACTCATTAAATATGCAACCAGGTTTATATTTAACTATTAAAGGTTTATTTATGAACTGCACCTGCTAGTTCCTTGTTCCCAAGTTCACTGTCCTTAGAACTCATGTCTCTTCTTGAGTTTCATTCCAATTAGCCATGGATCTCCCACATCTCCATTATATACATCCCAACATGATCTCCAAGTATCTTCCATTTTCCCAATGACTTGGTTTTTTCCCTTAAAAATTTTACCCCCGACATTTTTTGTTCCCCAAGCCTAATTACCAACTCGTCTCAACTTCTCTTGTCCGATCGTGCTTGATAATAATGTTGATGAAGTTGCAAGCTCCCAGCACATTTGATTGTGTTGTGTTTTCTTAGTACCGTAATCAACAAGCTACAAGTGCTTGATCACCATATGCTTATTGTTATCTGTCTTGCTTGTTTTTAGGATAATTCCATTATTTGGCCCTTTGAAGCCCCATACCATCCCTTTCTTTTTCATGATTTTGCAATGAGAAGTTTTAGTTCAATTTTTATTATTTGCACTTTTTGTCATCAACTTCTTTCTTTATTTTTGCTTTTTAGGTCTGAAATTATCATTGCTGAGCTATTCTTTTTATTTTTCGATATTTGTTTTATATATATAAGAATGCTATTAAATCTTAATTTTAACATATAAAATTTTCATTATTGCTAACTGAAACGATGGTTTTTCATTATAAAATTTTTATTAATAGAACTGAAATGAAATGATTTGATTTTGAGTCGATTTACTCAATCTTTAAAGGTTCATTATTTGTATCTTTGTTGACTTCTACTCAATCCATGAAGATGTGATCTAAAGGGCATGAATATCATATCCATATTGAGGGGGACACTTTAGAAGGTTGGTTGGGTTGACTTCTAAAACTTAAAAGTGATGAAAAGTATGATTCACATAATTTAAAAGTTATGCGTGATGGCTTCAGGCTATTCAAATTTGAATCGAGTTAGGTTTGGGTAGTGTTAGTACCAAAAAGGATGATTGTATTTGTGCATGAGTTTGTATTTTAGCAGTTGTTTTATATTTTATTATTTGCTGGATGTTAAGGCGTAACAAAAAATTAATCTGATGAGTTGAACATCCTTAAGATTCCACTTATTTTTTAAAATTTGTAAAAAGAAATATTAAAATATATAAAATATATGAAATATATTGATGTTTTTGGAGTTTTCAACTTCAAATACTTCATTGTGATATATTTTATACAATCATGATTTTCTACTGATTTGGCTTGGTATATTACATACTCAGATATTATGATTGAATGATCAATTATAGGTGTAATATTATGCTGAGAGACGTTAACTGAGAGAGGAAAGATTGTTTTTAGAATGAGATGATAATTGAATTTTTAAAAGATGTTATAAATATACATCCAACTTGGGTGTGTCAAGGAAATATTTTAAGATAGATGCACTGTGAATGATTGAGATGTGATAAATTATTTGATATGGGAGTAGTACGTACTAAAAATCTCACAAATGAAAATAGATTTAGATGGTTTGTGCATTTATAGTGGAATGTTGATTATGCATTAGTTTAGCATGTTGACACATTTAATGCGATATAGGGATGAAATGTGTAGATCTATTGTAATTTGGTCAAAATTTGTGCTAAAATAGAGATGCCACTCCATTTTGCAAATTTGCATTTTGAATAAATTGAGAATGATGAATCATCAAATTGAACCCAGATAGTTGATCACAGCTGATGATGATGATGATGTACTTATGAATAACCCAACATGTTATTCATTTTATTTATTCATTTATTTTCATTTGTGATCCTTTTAATTCAGTGCTGGTGCTCTAGTTACTCCTGTCAGTACTCCGCTCTTACCTGTGCCAACAGCATCCGTTCTTGGTGCTCCTCCATTAAATCCTCTACTGCCTTCAACCATGCCCACACTTGCAGGCATACCAGCTCCTGCATTGGCATTTGCTTCAACGACCACTCAATCCGTTGATAACATCGGGGTTCCAAGTGAATGTTTGCTGCTGAAGAACATGTTTGACCCTAATGTGGAGGTTGGTTTTTTTATATTTGTAACAACTTTCCCCACTTTCATGTATCCATTTATGCATTATTTTTGAACTATACCAAATTAGCAATGATTTGTGCATTTAAATGCATTTATTGTAGAATGGGCATTATGACAATGCATTGAAGGATATGCTTGTTTGCTTGCAACTGTTGATACCTATATGCACTATTACATGACAATGCATTGCGCCGCATGTGTGCACTCCCAATCATTCATTTATGTGCGCACGTGCTGCTGCATTATGCGGGCATATTAGTGTACAGATGTGTGTACATTTATATGTTATAACGTCTTGTGCAATGAAACATGCAGCACATGCATAAAGATATTTAATGAAGCTTGGCTCATTCATGATGATACACGAGTAACTTCTTCAAACTGTGCATGCATGCAAGTGTGCATAAGCATGCTTGTGCAGATACCTTATGCGGTCTACCTGATTTTCTGCATTTATATCTATCATATCAATATGCAAGTTTTTTATGATGTTGTGCTTAATTATATTGGTCCGAGCATTTTTGTTTCGGTAGATTCTTGTGCCATATGATTCAAGGAATTATGTGTGTATTCATTCCAGTCTGAATCAGATTTTGACTTGGATATTAAAGAAGATGTGCAAGAAGAGTGCTCGAAGTTTGGTACTGTGAAGCATATTTACGTGGAAAAGTAAGAACTTGTTCAAACTCCTACTTTACTGTTCAGAACTTTTGTAAGTTCTGAAACAATTTAATTTATTATTGCAGTAGTTGTTTGCGGTTTCTGATGAACTGTCTAAACATATTATCTTTAAACTTAACAGTATATGCATTTGTAAGTAGGGAAAATATCTTTTATTCTGGAAAATGTGGCACTATTTTTTGTTTATTTTGAATATAACGTATGCCATTTCAATCTTGATTATCACACTTTTTTAAAATAAATTTGCTATAAATTTAAGATGTCAGTAGAATACCTGGTTGTAAAATGATAAAAGGAATATTATTAATTCATTTAAAATAAGAATAATACGTTTCGCTAGCTGGTTCTCACAGATTTTCAATGGCTTAATTTCTTAAGTATTTATAGGACGAAAGCTTTAACTGCAAAAACAACTCTTTTCTTCTTTTAATTCTCTTAAATGTTAGCTGATAAAATCTTATATAGACGGCTAGTGATGCATATTTATTACACTTCAAGATATATTTTAGTTTTCTTCTTAAGTAGAATTCAAATTTATTGGCTTTTTTCTGAGAATGGCATTTAAATATTTTATGTGGGACTGTTAACTAAAAATCCTGCTACAATTTCCATAAGCTATCGCTATAACACATTAATCAATTGGCACCAACATTTTATTTGTAAAATTAAAGCATGTTGTAACAAATAGGCTTACATAATACTTATTACAATGCCACCTTAACCCATCATCTTTTTTTTTTTCTTTGGACAATTGCATAATGTAAACGATACTTTTATTTATTTTGTACATGGCTTTTGTTTGGTTTTAGCTTTGTAGTTTAAGCCAGCTGTTCCAATTAATTTTTATTTTATAGTGCTAGTTAAGCTTGAATTAAATAGTTCAAATTTAAATTTACTCAATTGTTTCATATATATGTATATATAATAAGCTGTAATTATTTTATTAATTATAATTAAGCATAGTTAATTAATACTTATTAATTAGTAAATTAAATTATAATTATTCAATACTCAATATTAACTAGTAATTATTAGTTAGTTATTTATCATTAACTATAATAAAAAATTTTAATAAAAAAATGTAATTATTAATCTTAATTTTATAAATAAATATAATTAATTAATATTTTGTAATTAGTAGTATATATTAATTAATTAGTAATTATTTATTCATTATATTTAATTTTTAAATAGTCTTCTTTAACTGATAAATAGTATTTAGTATTTAATTATTACTTATTATTAATTTTAGTACATATAGTTTATTAATAATAAATAATTTTTAAATTGTAATATAAATAACTATGATTAAATTTATCTAATAATTAAATGCAGTTAAATTTTAGCTTTCAATTCTAAATTGTAAATTATGAAATACTAATTTGTAATTATTTACAAAATTTATTATTTATATTATTTAATAGTAATTATAAATCATTAATTAGTAGTTATTTATTCATAATTAGATTTTTGAATTTTTTATTTAATAGTTGTTAATAATTATTAATTATTTTTTTATGATTCACTATAATTTTATAATAAATTTTAATTATTTTATACTATTAACATTAATCACCTATAATTATTTAATTATTTATAATTTTTATTTATTAATTAGTAATTACTAATTTTAATTAGAAATTATGATTTATAATTTAAGAATTATTATTTTGTAAATATTAATTAGATTATTAACAATTTTTTTTAATTATTAATTTCTATTTATTAATTAATGATTCTTAGTAATCAAATAGTAAGTATTATGTAGTAATTATTAATTAAATTTAATATTTGTTATATAATAGTATATATTGGTGTTAAAATTTATTATTTATTTTTATCTGTATTTTATTATTAATATAATGTGATCAACGTTCTTCAATTCATCAAGTCCACCTCTTGGCAAAAAATTGAGGAGTCCTATTGTTCCAAATCTGTAAAGGAATGTTTGCAGCGATATCTAGCTCGTCCAAGAAAGCTTTCTAGGAGTGTTGAGTTGCAGGTGTTTTTTCATAATCAATCCCAAGATACAAAGTGTATTTCAATTACAAATGTGAACACTAAGCCTTGGGAAAGCTATACCAACTGCCTTTAACTGAGATTTAATAGTAGAAACAAAATCAGAGGTTTCATTTCAGCAACCACATAATGAAATCCTCCATCGGATACAAGATTCTGAAGTTTTCGGAATGTAATATGTTTTGTTAAGGGAGAACTTGAAACAAAGTTCCATTTTAGAAACAGAGAATCAACTTATTTTCAAATGATGAATGAGGCTTAACAGATATTGAAATAGGGGGAGAAGCCTTCCCACCATCCACAATCGGATCCATTGAAGCACCGCTTCTTGCAACCATTTGTGCAAAATATTCGACTAACCCGTCCCAAATGGCCAAAGACAACTCAGGGAATTGCGGGAATGGAGTCTGAAGGATGAGTAATCCCCACAACCGCCCTCACCGACTCAAGGAAATCAGACATCACCAAGGGAGACCATTCACAGACTTCAGTACATTTATGGGGGGAGTTAGTGATGGGACCATTGATGATTCCACAATTGCCACAAGGTAAGGTAATGGGGATGGCGATTGTGGAGGGAAGTGAGCATGCTGTGAGCATATTAACAGGGGGAGAGATGAAAACGTCGGTGTCCATATTCGTGCGCCCCTTCCACGACTGAATCGACGGCCCATGGGATGTGATTAACGTCGAAGCCGGGGAAGGGTTCGGGAGAAGGATGTGGGGAAGAAAAGTAGATGATCTGCATCTGCACCATGGACACTACAAGTTTTGACTAAGAAGATGGAGGACAAGAACAGACAAAGGAAAACCTACGACGTAAGACCAAGGCAACTACAACGAAAGATCTTGGAAGGTAGACGATTTGCGATTGCTCTAATCATTGTGGCTAGGGCACAACAAAAGATGTGTTAATTTCATTTTTTTGACCATCAATATATGTGTGTGTGTGTGTGTATATATATATATATATATATATATATATATATATATATATATATATGTTTGAGCATTAAGCTATGTAATATATGAGTATTAGCATTCGCTCCAATAACAATAGCTCTTTTTCTTTTCTCTTGGTTCTCACATGGTAGTAGAGCTTTGTTGCTCACGCATCCTAAACCTCCTCTCCTCTAATCTCCCCAGAAAACCTTCGGCTTTTAGCTGAAACCGGACCTTCAGCACTCCGACATCTTCCAGTTTCTCAAGAATTGCATCTTCTTACTTATCCCTCAACAAGTTCAACATCAACGACCCTTACCTCAAGTTTTGTCTCTCCAATCAGTTTCTTGCAATCCTCGTCAGCCTAACATCATCCCCACCTGTTAGTACTTATTCCCATTCGTCAATTTCTTACCTCAAAAATTGCAATGGCACCATCAAATTCCAATCCGACAATAAACAACTATACTCAAGGACTTCATGAAATGGCACCACCGCCCACCCTCACCTTCAGCTATACATTCTTTTGATAAACAATATTTAGATGGTTCGTCAAAATCTCCAACCCCACAACAACACCAGTAATCCTATCCCCAACCCTCCGTCTACTGCATGGAGCTCCACGATCTGAACATCATTTTTGCACTCTACTCCATTTCTCCCTCGATTCTTCCCTACATATGCTATGCTGAAATTTGCCCAGAAGTATGGCAAATTCTTGAAAGAAGACTCCATGCCATAAATTGATCTACGATGATTTAGCTCAAGAACACTCTACACAATAACGCCATGAAAGAAAGTCAATATTAGTATGTATCACCGAAACCAAAGAGTTTGTCGACAAAATTTCAGCTTTTTAGGAGTGTCGAGTTGCTGGCTCCACCGTTGATTCAGAAGGCATAATTATTTTCACCCTAAATGGTCTTCCGGCTCACTATCAAGCTTTTAAAACAGCGAGTCATACAAATCTTGAACCCCTCAGCCTTGACACCAAAACTCCGTACTCTGCTGTGAAGAAATAAATCTCCAACATGAAGCCAGTTGCGATTTCCAACAACATCTACAACTTACACTCTTGATGCCTACACGAGGTAGAGGACATGGTTGGCCCTGGAGAGGGAGAGGCGTGCTCAATTCAGGTTCAAGAACAACTAACAACCTTGAACATCATCCTCATCTCGCAATCGTTGAATGTCAAATCTGCAACAAAAGAGGACACACGACCCCCGATTGTTGGTATAGACTTGATTCATCACTCATAAGACAATCTCCACATCCCATCGCTCTCGTCGCCGATGGTTACATCGACAACAATTGGTTTCTTAACTTTGGCGCATCCGGTCACATAACAAACGATCTTAGCAACTTCTCCATCTCCAAATCATACAGTGGATAAGACAGTCACCATCAGTAATGGCCAATCCTTGCGTATCTCCTAACTCGGTAGTGGTTTCTTATCCACTCCATCCCTTAAGCTCACTCAATCTCAATTATTACATGTACCTCAATCAATTTAATTTTATTTTGTTCATAAACTTGCTATGGACTCTAATTGTCTCATTACCTTTGATCCTAATGGCTTTTGCATCATGGATTGACGCTCGAACACAACCCTCCTTTAAGGTTGCAACCATAACGGTCTTTTTACTTCATCCCACCCAACAACCACCTTCTCATCAGCCGCTCATACTAGCTTCATCTACAGCTTCACTCGATTCAGCCCTCTGGCATCAGCGGTTGGGCCATCCTGCCGCCCCAATCCAGCAACTTTTAGCTCAACAACATTCCTGTCATCAATTTATCATGAATAAAACTTCATTGAATATCTTTTTCTACTTTTAAAAATCATCAATTGTTAGAATTATTTAATTCTCGGATGTATGGGGGCCTAGCTCCCAATTTATCCATTTATCAATTGTAAGAAATAATTTATTCCGATGTATGGGGCATAGCCCCCAATTTATCCATTGAAGGATACCAATGTCTTTTATTGATGATTTATCTTGCTTTGTTTGGGTCATTCCATTAAAACAAAAATCTGAAGCAACAACCTTATTCATTCAACTGTCACGATTCATTGAACTACAGTTCCAACGTCAAATCAAAATTTTTTGTGCCGACGGTGGTCATAAATATTGCAACACCACTATCACCACTTTCCTACAACAAATTGACATTCATCACCAAATCTCCTGTTCCTACACCATAAAAAAACGGCATTGCCGAAAGGAAATGTCGCCACATAATAGAAACCACCTGAACTCTCTCCAACAATGCCAACCTCTCACCTACATTATGGGCTGATGCTCTCTCAACCTCAGCCGGTCATAAATCGTCTCCCATCCATCACCGCCAAAAACAAAATGCCTTGCAAAGTTGTCCACAATAAAAAACTACCTACAACCACCTACGTGTCTTCAGATGCACTTGCAAACCACTCCTCCCACCTACAAAACAATCCAAACCCACGCACAAAACGATTCCATGTATATTCATCGGCTACTCACCCAAGCACAATGGCTACCGATGTTATAACCCTCATGCATAAAGTCATCATTATCCGACACGTCCATTTTCTAAAGCACCACATTCATCCTCAAATACCCTCATCAACCCTCTATAATGCAGTCACCGGCCAAAGTTCCCACTCCTCACTTGTCCCTCCCTCTACTCTCCTACCCCTCAACTAAATCTCCAAACACCCCTTCATCGACAACCTCATCATGCTCGTAACACAATATTCTTCCCACTACATCCAATAGTCTCACCGAAACCTCACAACCACCATGCTCAACTACACTCGAACCTAACCCTTTGTCTTAGGCCGACACATCCGACAATCACAATCCTCTCACTTTGACATCCCATGCTCACCCGAACCAAAACTTGCACTACTCAGCCTCGACACATCCTATTGCGGTTCTTCATAGCTCAAGTAGCCCCAACAACCCAATCAGTCATGCCACCCAATCCCATCACCTATCCTCAAGCGGCTACACACGACCATTGTAGAAAAGCCATGGCTGATGAAATCATGGCCCTCAAAATTAAGATATTTGGGACTTAGTTTTACCAAATCCAGCTCAATCAGCCCTAAGTTGCAAATGGACATTCTGATATAAATACAACGCCAACGGATCCATCGCTCGGCACAAGGCCCTCCCTTTGACACAAGGTTTTAATAAAACCTGCGGGATAGACTACACTAACACATTCAGCCCGGTCGCAAAAATGTCTACCATCATGTACTCTTGTTCATCATCGCCATACATCACAAATGGTTCTTATTGCAACTTGACATATCTAATGCATTCCTTCATGGATTTTGATTGAAACAGCGTACATCAAGCAACCACCAGCTTCATCGACCCACTGAACCTGACCATGCAACTCAGCTGAAGAAGGCCCTTTACAAATTAAAACCGTCACTTCGTCTGTGGTTCTCTGTTCTCATTTAATTCCTCACATCAAAGGGTTTTACTCAAAGCAAAGCAGATCCTTCTCTTCTCAACTATGATACATTAAACATCCATGCTTATATACTTATCTATGTCAACGATCTCCTTACAGACAAACCCTGACTTCCTTCAACACGCCATCAGTACAATGGAAGATCGCTTCAAAATGAAAATCCTTGGATTTCTTTTCAAATTCCGCGGCATATCTATCAAGAACACAACAATCGACCTATATTTATCTCAGGCAACATACGTCACCCAGCTCTTCCAAGATGCTAGAATGACAAATTGCAAACTGACCCCCACACAAGCATTTCCTACCAGAGCCTCCACCGAAGCCTCAGATTCATTTCCTGATCCATTGCTCTTTCGATAGCTCGCTTGCTGTCTCCAATTTCTCACCATCACTTGTCGGACATCAGCCTCGCCGTCAACCGTATTTGCCAACATATGCATCGACCATCATAGCAGCACTTCTCTCAATTAAAATGTATCCTACAATACATCAAAGGTGCTATCCAGTTTGGTCTACCCATCATCCTCAAATCCAGAACTTCACGCATACTCCGGCTCGGATTGAACCGACAACTCCATAGACTGAAAGTCTACAACGAGATTCTTAGGCAACACCCTTGTCAGGTGGAGCGCCAAGAGACAACACACAGTAGCACGATCTTCTACGGAGGCCGAATACAGTTCACGCATCTACGTTCACAAAAATAATATGGTTACGACGCCTTCTACTAGAGTTTCATCACCCACAATTACAAGCTACTATCATCTACTGCCACATTGTCTCTGCAATCTCACTCGCAAACAACCCATTATTATTTCATGCATGCACAAAGCATGTCGAAGTGGACTGCTACTTCATCCGCGATAGCGTTAAAAGCAACAAGGTCTCCATTCAGTACATTGCCCTTACCAGTACTCTCTCAATTACACAATTCAACTTTCTACGCGATAAGTTACCGATTCAAGACTTCACCGTCATCTATGGGGAGATATCAGAGCATAACCATGTCAGGTACCTATATATATGTATGCATAAAGCTATGCACTATGAGTTGAACATTAGCTCTTCGTCTTTCAACTCGGTTCTCAGATTACCTACTATGGTGGACTCTTAAAGCTATGCCATTATCATGACCTTTTCTTTATTTATGCATCAAATTTGGGACTCCCTTTCTCAAGGTCGGTTTCTGAGTATTAGGAGGTTTTAGTACAGAAGTTTCATTATAATATTTATTGAACCTATTTCATTATAACATTTATTGTACCTCATTTATTTGGTACTCATTCATGTTAACTATTTAAAATGCTTCAGACGTGATTTAGGAGAGGTAGGTGGGTCAGTGAGGTAGACAATAGAAAGAACTGCATGATAACGATGTTAGTACTTTTGTACCACCTTTGGACAGGCTGTTCAGTAGGAAGGCTAGTGGAGGACTGTGGAACAAGGAGAAAATTTGGAGTTGATTGTAGCAAATAATTGACAAGGACATCAAAGGAAGTTGCAATTTAGAAGTCTCAGGGAAATCATAGCTACTATGATACTACGTGGGCTATATATATATATTGTATGTATGCATTCACACACGGACACACGAAATTTTTTCTAAATATGAATTAGCTATAATTTAGATATTATGGGGCCATCCGAGAAAAGTGGTGGTGAGGATTTGGAAAGGATCCTAGATTATATTTTTTTGGAGGAACTTCTACAATTTAACAAGCATCAACAAACACCGCCCTTGGATCACCATATTAATAATTGAACACCGCTGGTTGTAATTTTGGTGAACCATCATTTTGCTTGTAGTTTAAACATAAGCCATTTATTGCTTATGTTTTTGTTATTTTCAAAATGAAAGTGTTTGCCCAATGAAACCACATGAACATTATTGACGGCCAACAATCTTTATTCAATTAACACACGCTGTGCTTGTTACTCAATTAAACACTTGTGTTAGACAAACTTGTTCAAAATTATCTTGCAAAGAAACAAGGAAACCGAACACCAAACTATCACAATGAGTATTAAAAGTAAAAAGATTTCTCAAGAATTTTAAGACTGTTGAGCGTGGCTTCTCTAGAAAGCCTCATTAAGTGGAAAGCACGGACATTTAAATTATTTGATGATATCCTTATGCGTCTATTCCATGCATCAAACTATGGCGCTTGCATTAGTTAGTTCTCTTCAATAATTTTTAGTGAAAGATTTTAAACTTTTGTTTCATCTTTCATTTCTAAAGAATCTGTAATAATATGAAATTTTGCAGCGTTTTGTTTTGAATTGGCATCTCTTCATTCATATTATAATATATTATTGTGCCTTGTCTTTGGAAGTTTTGAGCTTATATATGTGTGTACATCTGCATTATTTATACATATATTATTGCAGAAATAGTCAGGGTCTCGTCTATCTGCGCTTTGGAAATGCAACTGAAGCCATGAATGCACAGCGTGCACTTCATGGAAGGTGGTTTGCCGGAAAGATGATTACAGCATCCTTCATGGTATGAATATACTTCCATGCTTTCTGTTATAGGCTTGGTTTGATTTGATGCTATTTAATTTTGGAAAATGTCATTAGGGCTGTCAAAAAAACTCATTATATATTGGCCCGGCATTGGTAAAATGGGATAGTACTTGTGATTTGTGGATACATTATAGAAGACGAAATTGGGTTTGAATGTTAAAATTTGTCTAAATAAGAATAACTGCCATTCAAACGAGTAGAACTCAAGCACAAACATGGTGTGATCTATCCTGCACTTTAATTTTATTTTCAGAATTTTTATTATTAATCTTTGCATTTCAGATTCCTCAGAACTATGAAGCAAAATTTCCCAAGTGATTGTCGGTGGTGCTGGATGCCGGTTAACTATAATATTTGATCATTGTGTCAGCCCTGCACATTCTTTTTCCGTGTTGTGTAGCAGGCAGGAAGGCTCATCATTTCAATTCTTTCAGAGTTAGTCTATTTATAGCCTTGATAACAGCATTGCTAAGAGAGTATCAGCAGTGCCTCTCCTCTCTGTGCACTCGTTATTTAAGCTTTCTGGGAATATATATATTTTTTCATAGATTATGTATGAAAGCTGTTGACCTATTAGCCATACTATACTGCATTTTTCATTTTTAAGCTGTGGAAAATTTAGAAGCGGGTGAATGTTTCTTGTAATTTGCGTGACTTTCCTATAGGGCATACAGTGACTATTTGGGGTTTTGAATATTTCTCTTCATCTAAACTCCTGTAGCCAATGGTTTACACAAGTCATTAATGGCCATTTCATTAGGGTTAACTATTCTTAAGAGTCATTAGTAGACCCAAAAGCATAGATAACTATTCCTAAGAGCGTTTGAATGTATTTTTTCTTTTATTTGTTGTTTTTGAATATATAGAACTGAAATAGGTATAATTCATTGCCCAGATATATGGAACCATCATAATATTTCTTGTTATTAAAGAAGATATTCTACCCACTTGGCATAAAAGTATATTCCTAAGATTAAGTGGTGGTTTAGTGCGTTTAAATGTTGGGGTTTAGCAAAATTGTATGTTTATATATATTTATATAATGTGGATTGAAATATGATTTAATATAAAGTGGATTGGAGTGAACGGCGTTGATCGTTCTTATTTTAATATAATTTAATAAGATTACCTTGTATCATTTCAATATGCCTTTAGGTTATTTTTTCTAGATACCCACTGTAGTAGTGCTTTTTCAAAATTTGCTTCAATGGTATTTCATTAATTTAGTTACTCTATAGGTTCTCAAACAAACAATTTAATGTTGATTTGGAACCATATCAACTAAAGATAGAAATATAATGATGATGCATGTGTTACCAAATATGTATGTAAGTGATATTGACAAAAATATTCCTTTATTTCATATATGATACAGTCTTAAGAATACATAATTACGTAATAAAAATTTATTTCGTAATTGCAAATAAAAAATTAAAAATTGGTAGGAAAAATAGGTTAACATAAAAAGGCACCAAGAATAAGCATTGGCGACACTTAAAATGTGCAAAATGATCCAAATATGTATAGAGGGTCTTAACTCAAACAAAGATCATAAAATATCGTTTCAAATGGTCGCATAATTAATTTATCTTACAATTTTCTTTTGAAGAATAATATATTTGCATTATTATTATTATTATTATTATTATTATTATTATTTTTTTATATAGAAAAATATGTCAAAATTGGGGCTTGCTTGAGTTGAATTCGAGTAGAGTAAGTTCAGAATTGAACTCGAAATCTTCATGTAGAATATTCATTTGATGCTTAAACTAAGTTAATCATGAACTAAATTAAAGCTCGGCACTAATTTTATATATGACTCTTTTATCTATATAAATATATATATTATTTTAAAGGCCGTCTTAGTAGATTTTATTTATTAAAAAAAGATATATAATAACAAAAAATCTAAAAACAACCCCAAAAAGCCTGGTTAAGTACAACATAAGAGATCTAACTACCGAAATAAAAAGAGGCAACTAAAAGTAAAACAACCAGAAAGAAAAAGCGCAGCATAAAGCAAAGCTACTGAAGTGCAGCTGCCACCTCCACACAAGCACTCACCCAAAGAGAACCACCTACAATACGAACAATTCTATAGCTAGCCAAACAACCTTAGGCAACCAGACAGTCATAGATAGGGCCAGATGAACACATCTAGAAGAATAACACACCGACCAGAAATAAAATAACTAAGCCTACCAAAAGGACAACACCACTACTAGCAGCCAGAAAGAATTAGAACAACACAATTACCTACCATAAGAACAATACAGCTAGAACAAACAAGACCCGAACAGGCTAGAAGAACAACACAGCTAGCCACATAAAGGGCCTAAACAGGAAGCAAATTGATATCAAATGCTAGCCAGGAGCCTCCAACAGAAGCTACCAGCAGTCAAAAACCTGCAAACCACAAGCGACAACTAGCAGTCAAACAACAGCCAAACCACCAGACAACCAGTTGAAAACCACCAGCAAAGGACAAACACAAACACCCACAAACAAATAGAGAACAACACTAAACGAAAGCTATAATGAGATATGCAACCAAATTTTTGTTGATCAAAGTCCAGTTAAAGGATTTAGGAGGGAAGACTTTGAGCATTTGATCAATATCCTCGAAGGCCCTCCTAAGGATGAACTTGGGATTTAAAGAAATATTTTGATATTTAGCTTTATTTCTTGCATTCTAAATATTTCAAAGAATAAAGCCATCAATAAGGTTGCCCACATAGAACTTTTTTTTAAAGAAAAAATAATCCCATCGATCCAAAATATTCCTAATGCCAATAAACAGTTATAGCTTTGAGTATCGAGATTAATTGACTTCCACAAATAATAATAAAGCCGATTATTAACAAACAAATGATCAATATTTTAAGAGAAGAAGTACAACAATGGCATTCTGAAGTGGTATAAAATCCTTTTTTCATTAACACATCATCTACACTAATCAAGTTGTTGTGTAATCTCCAAATGAACAAACTAATAAGCATGGGAATGTTTTTCTGCCATAACCAAGGTCTACTAAGAGATAATATGTGATTTCTTACAGTCTGCCAGGCAAGATTGAGATTGAATTTGTCGTTCACAACAAGAGACGAAATAGCATGACTATCAGTGATAAGAATTGGGTGAGTGTCTAAAATTTTGGTATGAATGAATAGAGGAGTAATATTAGTGATAAGGTTAATATTCCAAGCCAAATCATTCATAAAATAGTTGCCTAATAAGAGATTAGGGAAATTTGGATTGATGCACATTAAGATGGCCAAGATTACTCTAAATATCATACCAAAAAGAGGAATTAGCATTGATTTGATCCCACCATATTAGAGATTCCATGGACTCACGATTATTGATTATTAAGTGTTTTCACCACCTCCCAAATTTCTTTGTCGATATGCATAACATTATCATCACAAGAAATGGAGGGCTCCAAGGTGAAGGATTTAGAAACAGATTCATCAGAGGTATATAAGGTAGAGAAGAAATCAATAACCGACTGTTGAATGTCCAAGTCAGAAGAAATATCAGTTCCACCATTCTTTTTAATGATGTTAATTTTGTTTTTGGATCTCCATTTAGTAGCCTAATTATGAGAAAATTTAGAGTTTTTATAACCCTATAATTTCCAACGAATACTATACTCTATTTCCAAAAAAATTCAATATCATTAAGCACTTGGATTAAAGTAGGTCGAGAAGGCGATTCTATTATGCTCATTAGGATAATCTTCATAAATGGCTTCCAAATTGAAGACAGAGGTTTCTTATTTGGAAACATTTTTAAAATTATTCCAACAACTTTGTGTTTCCAATCAACAAGCTCTTTTTTAAGGCGTTTGAATTTTTCAATGAGTTTGAGGAGGCCATAAATAGAGCAATAGGCATCCCATGAATTTTTGACCACCTTGGCACAATCATCTCCGTTAAGCCAAAAAAGTTGGAACCTCAAAGATCTGCTGACACGCTGAATGTGAATTTTAAAGCTGAGCAAAATCGGCTTGTGATTGGAAGTGGAAGAATTAAAGAAAAAATTCCATATGGTTTGGAAATGGTTACACCACATATTGTTCATAAGGAGTCTATCAAGGCGAGCAAATTTACGACAATTAGACTAAGTAAAAGTTGCGCCATAACAGTTAAAATCATCAAGCACGCACTCGAGGATAGCAGAGTTAAAATCAAAAGTAAAGGCAGCATTGTTGTGCGCATAACCTTTGTATTCATTGGGATTTAACACAATTGAAATCCCCCCACCACCCAGGTCAAGTAAAGAGTAAAAACTACTTTGAGAAAGTTCAAGAGAAGAATACGGTCAGAGAGAAGGCAATTAGCATGAACAAAAGTCGCTTTACAAGTGAAAGTATTGTTCCAAACTTTACGATGGATAGCTTGATCACATTGGTTCAGGATTTCAGCATTCCACAAATTAGACCAGTGGATCCAAATTTTATTAGCATTAGAGGATAGATAGTTATCAATTTTGATGTGTTTAATAGATTTATTACAAGCTTCTTTGGCAAGCTTAGGTTCAAAATTAGCCACAATGTCAATTTTATTATCTTTAATGAGATGTTCTAACCTATTTTTAGAGGACAACTACGTAACTCTTTAATATTCCAACAAAGGACATTCATTGTTTAACAGAAGAAGGTCTAGAGTGAACCTTCTGGCTATTAGAATTAGCATGGGTTAATCTTTTGGATGATTTTTTGATTTGGTTAAGCATGAGGCCAATATGCTTATTGTCATCTAAATCCGAGAGGAGGTTGAAACAGTTAATGGGAAAGTAATTTATTTTTGGTTGGAGAGGGAACACTTATGGCTAGAGAAATGCCCTTAAGTGCTTCACTAGCCAAAGAGTTACCAACCTCATAACCTTGCTTCCCTTAACTTGCCAGCAAGATTTAGAAGAAGAGGTGACAAGAGAAAAATTGGCGGCAAGGTGGGACCAACTTGAGTGCAATGAAACTGATCAAACAATAAGTTGGAGGAATCAGACTCACTGTTCTTAAGATGTGAAGCAGAGTTACCAGAGCATTCTACCAGCTTTTCTTCTGAATCAATAGTAATTAGCTTAGAAATATCAGCAGTTAAAGTATTCAATACAGTGTTACCCGCTTGATTTGGTGTTACCGAGCTCCATGACTCCAGAAGAGCGTCAAATGTTTCTGTAGAGGGGCTTTCAATAAAATAATTAGCAGTAATAGGAGGGGTTTCCACGTCAGCCTCACTTGATGAAACAACAATATTAATTGAAGATACAATATTATTAGTAGCAAAATTATTCATAAGTGGTGCCCAAAAATCAGCAGCCTCAAAATTTGTCTCTATTTCAGGAGCCGTAAGTTCTTTAGAAGATTCAAAATTAACAAATCTCTTTAAGTCGAAAGAAACTTAGTAGACATCCCTTCAATAATAGGAAAAATAATGTTATTGAAATTAGTAGATAATCCTTCAAAAGGATTTTCAACAGATATATCAATCTTGTTAGATAAAATAGAAGCAGTGGCAGAATCAAGCCCCACCTTATTAACAGTTATCTTATTACCAAGTTTTATACTCTTTAAAGAAGAAATAACATTATCAACATTAACAGAATGATCCAAAACATAATTTAAAAAAATGCATGACAATATCATTATTCCCCAAAATAGCGGGTAAAACAACCATTTTATCAGCCACCAGGGTTTTGGCCACAATGTTTCCACACATAAAATTCCCATTTTGTTCAACTAACACATTTATAGAGCCTATATTGACAGAAAGTAAAATCGCCTGATTTCCAACATTGTTATCTATGAGACTAATTAAAGTATCAGCAGATTCAACTTATTCAACGGATTCATTAGGCAACGTGATAGGCAAACTAGGAGTAACAATCACAGGCTGATGGATTCCAGAAGAAGAAACATGTAAGATAACTTCAACAGCATGAACCAGGTTTCCTGCAACATCACAGACTATACTATAATTCACATTTGTTAAGGATAAGCATTTTTCCGCAACATGGCCAATGGAGCTACAAGTATTACATCGTGAAGGCAAATTTTCATAAATGACATTCTAAAAGTAACCATTAGCTACAGAACCCAGCCATATTTTGTTAGGAAAAATAGAAGTAATGTTAACTTCTACCAAGATTTTAGGCGCAACCAGATTACGCAAAATCGAAGTTTTTCTTTCTGAGGTTATTCAAAAGCAGCCTCAATATTCAATAAAACTTCTTTAGAAATAAATTGAAGTTTAAGCCCTGGCTAATTGATCCAGACCGGCGCCACAGGAGCGTCCAATTTGATGTCAATATTAAGATCCCATTTGCAAAGCCGAGTATGACCATTTAAGTCATATGCTCCTTTAGAGAACATATAGGCATAGTCCATAGAAGAAGAAAATTTAAGAAAGATTCTCATAGATCAAAAGAACGGATCGAGACCGTTCCAGAAAATTTTAGCTGATGGATGAAGTTGTTAACTAGGGCAATGGTTTGGTTCAAGAGAACTTGCCAATCAGTGTTAGTTCGCGGGGAGCCGCGAGCTTAGCAATTTCCTTATTGGAAAAAAAAAATTGCCGGAGCACCTTTAAAAAACGAAATATGTTTTAAAGAAAAGTCGAGGAAGAGAAACACAAAAAAGGAGATCGGAAAAAGAAAAACGAACATAGAAAAGCAATGAAGAAGTTTACGGATATTATCCGGAGACCGAGTTGAGCTCAAGGATCTATCGACTAAGCCAATGGAAAGGAAACCCTAGATCTGCCAAAGGTGCCTGCGGTCGCCCATGAACCAGAGCTGAGAAATAGAACGGTGTGCTTGACATACATACATATATACATACATATATATACACACACACATATCTCTCTCTCTCTCTCTCTCTATATATATATATATATATATATATATATATATATATATATATGTATATATGAGTCCTAATATTCTCTTAGGCAAAAATTATTTATTCACATATCTTTTCTTATACATTAGAAAGATGAATTTGATGCAAAATAATTTTTTTTTTCTTAACTTATGAAAATAATATTTTAACTGTGTATCTCATTTTTTCATCAATTGAATTGGATGCTGAAAGAAGTGTGAGACAATAAATATTATTCTCATCTATAAAGTAATAACATTCTTTTATTTGTCTACACATATATACACACATCCATGCATTATGCATACGTATATGCGTGTGTATATATATATATATATATATATATATATAATACATTGTCCTTACATAATAGGTGTTGTCTTTGATTATGATCACCGCTGCCTCCTTTGTTTGTCACACCACTCCATGCGGCATTAGGTTGAGCTGTGAGAGTCAAACCCGATTGCTCCGGGCTTAAAATCTCTCCTACGGTTCATTAGGTAAGCTATTTTGCATCGAAGGCATTTGTTTCTAGGTTTTCTGAATTAATTCTAAGTAAATTCTTATTTATTTGTGGTGTAAAATTAACAATAGAAATCAAATCAATGTCTATGCTGATGTATGTAATTATGAACTCTAGTGTAGTTTTTTGTTAGCTTTTCAAAAAAAAAAAAAAAATCTGCTTAAATAGAGGATTTATTCCCCATTGTGAAATAAGATTCATGTAGTGCTTTTTTAGAGAATTTAGATGACTCCAATAATAGTTTTGCTTCAAAATTTGTAATCCTTTTGGGAAAATAATTAGCAAGAAACTAATGACTTGTTAAAATTAGAATAAGTTCCTATTGCACAAAAAATAGATAGCACCACATATTTATACTATTATTAATTTTTTTTGATGGAATAGCCAACTTAATTTCATTTATGCGTCATAATCCGGGATGGTGAATCAAGTTTATGTTAATTAAACTAAGGAATTCTCAAATTTGATTCTCATAATTTTATGTTAATTAAGTTGTTCAATTAATGATATTTCTAATTATAAATTATTGCTAAGAAATTAAGTTGTTCATCACCGCAATCACGTTCAAAATATTTTACATAATTCATTTATTAATACAATAAAAGTTAAAATAAAACATTCAACTCCATCACACTTCTTTATCTCAAATCCTTTGTCTCCCAAATGATTCTCTTCTAAAATTTAGTTCTCAAAACTTGAAATATATATCAAGTTTAGTTCAAGTTTGAGAGTTTCATAGCAATAATTCATAATTAGAAATATCATTAATTGAACAACTTAATCAACATAAAATTTTTCATCACCACAGTTACATTCAAAATATTTTACATAATTCATTTATTAATACAACAAAAGTTAAAATAAAACATTCAGCTTCATCTCACTTCTTTATCTCAAGCCCTTTATCTCCTAAGTAATTCTCTTCTAAAGTTTAGTTCTCAAAACTTGAAATATATATCAGGAATGCCAGTCAAACAGGAATACATAGATTATTCACTAAGAATTATTTCTTAACATCTTAAATTAGGTATAAATCAAATGAAATGATTAGATATTTCAAAATTATTGCATTGAATGTTTGATATTGAAATAAATAAATAAATAAGCATTAAATAAAATTTCTATTAAAAGTTTAATGTGACATAAAGTCAAGTCTGGAGACTGACAGACCGAAAATTGGTGAGCGAAACAAGGATCTAAAAACCTGCCCCTCTTACCTTCACCTTCCATTGACTAGCCTTCGTAACACTGAAGAAAGACTTCTTATTCTTCCAACGAGGTTGATGAGTATTATTGGAGAGGTTGAGTAGTGGAGAACCTAGCTTGACTTGGAATTGCAATGATTGATTCCCAAGTTCCATTGAGCCAAAAGCTTTAGATTTAAGTAACCTTATAATTGGGATAGATTTTATTGCCTTATGAGCATTTTAAAGATATTCTTAAACATTCTAAGAGTTTATTTGATCAATAGTAATGATCTTTGATTTTGATAATTTGTTGGAATGAATGGAAAAATCATCTTATCACTAAAACTCATAACTCTCTCTTTTCTTTAGTATGCTGAAATAATTGTCTTATACTATACCCTAAGCATAACTTTAATTTTTAATACATATAACTTTTTATTTTAATTATCACTAATACTTTTAATATGATCACCTTAGATAAGCTTTATTAGAGAGCCATGTGTTAAGTGAATATTTCACTTAACTTACTATATTCTGCCATATGTTAAGTTTGTCGTTACTTGCAGTTTGAACGTTCTTACATTATTGTATAGTGAGGTTTAAGATATGATATGAAAATAAAGACATTAATATAATAACCAAAATTGTCAAGCTTATTTATGGGGATTGAATTTTATATATGAGAACATTTTGCTTGCTAGTCTAAGTTACTATCTTATGTTGTCCTTGATTTTTGGGCTAAGAGAAGCTTCTCATATAACCAACTTGAATTGCAAAGCTACTTATTCTAAGAGTTGAAATAATGATTAATAAGATTCAGAAAAAGGGAAGTAATGTGTTATGAAATAAATGAAAGAACAACCAAGTTTAAGAGTTAAGGAAAAATTTCTGCTATTAAAATGTAAGATTTGGAAGTTTATGATGTGTAGTTTAAGTTTTGGGAGATAATTTCTAGTGATTAAAAAATTATATCAACCTTCTCTAAATTAAGTCTCCATGGTCAAACTTCTAATTAGATTTTTATATCAATTATTTAGACTTCAAAGTCAACTTTTTTAAAAATGTTAAATTGACTATTATTACGCTTACGTTGTTGTATTGAACTTTATTCAAATCTCCTATCTCATTCATATTTCCTTAATCTAACTTTGATTGCTACAATGATAAAAAAGGATAGCCACTCCTATTTTAAGAGATAATTTTACACGATAAAAATCACTTATCAGAATCTAGAATATATAAATTGGCATTGAAATACCCACAAGACTATCCTAGTAATGGTTGGACACTTACCATTTAATCCATATTCCTTAGCATGAAGTACCATGAAAATTAATGTATTTCTTATATATATATATATAATGGATAATCTCTCGTACACTGTAAGTTTATGAAATATTTATTTCAAAAATTTCACAAATTCCAAATCAAAGGATTAAAGAAAATGCAAATAGTAAAAAGTGTGATCATTGGATTGATGATCATGAGCATTATAACATAGATTGCCACAACATTAGGTCAACACTGATGAAAAAGAAAAATAAAATGAACATGAAGGACCTCTCTCTCAAAGTTTAGGCCATTGCTTAGAAAAATTTCATACTAAAATATCAATATTTAAAGTACAAGCACTAATTTACACGAATAAAGCGCACCTTTCTGTTAAAGAGTAGTGAAAATGACTAAACTATTGCAGAAATGTGTTGCTTGAAGATAGTATCTAAGAAAATTTAGTTTGAGGTTGAAATAATTAAAGCTATAATGAAAGCCACATTGGAGTCATGATGATCAGATGCATGGATAAGTTTAACTAAATTGAGTACTGCATGGCAAAAGAGAAGAACATAATGCATCATAAAAAGAGTACTGCATGACATTATTATCTATGATAGTCAACATTCAGCTATATTTTTTCAAAGTGTATTGTAGAGATATCTTCTAATCTTGTACACAAAATGTCAAAATTCAATTCGTCCAAAATTATGTACAATCATACATAACATGTAAGCTTTCATGCGTATTTTTGTTACTGGAGTATTAGGCTTTTATTTTATATAAAGACTAAACATTTTACTATTAAAAGTACTATAATGTCCTAAACTTTATTCAAATTTACAAAAAAAAAAGATATTAGTTATTAAAAAATAGAAAGAAACGAAAATGTGGTCGCACGCGCAAGTGATTGCACCATTAATATTTTATGTTTGTCAAAAAAATGAGAGTGTTTAAGTAAAATTTAAGGTAAAGTAATAGAACTAATTCGCTATTATGTTAATATAATCTTAATACAATTTGAACGTGCATAAGGAAATTATCCGTACCCTGAATAAAAATAATTTATGATATTTCTTATAAAATGATAATTTATTTTAGATAAATAATCATCCATCATAAGAAAATTTCTTATGCTCACCAATAAAAATAATTTATGATATTTCTTATGACAACAATTATGCATAACTATTTACTTCTATACAATTCAAATATATCTACAATTAAAATGAAGCAGTTCTTTTGAATATCTAAATATTTTGCATAACGAATTTAGCTAAGTGGGGATGTAGCTCAGATGGTAGAGCGCTCGCTTAGCATGCGAGAGGTACGGGGATCGATACCCCGCATCTCCAATATTGTTTTTATTTATTCTTTTAAAATGGCATAGTCGTTATTATAAATCTAACGCACAATCATTATAAAATTATAAATATAAATTCCAAATCTTCAGAATCTATTCTTAAATTTAAATTTGTTTGAATAACATAATTATTTCTCCAATTTTGTATTTATGAAAATTTATATTTATCGATCAAATTTCTATTATAATATTTTTCTTAGTATCCTAAAAAAAAAAAAAAAAATTAGAATAATTAAATAAATATTTATTTTTCTAAGTGAATTATATCTCTCTTTAAATTGTTTATCGATTGACATAACTTATTTGCTGAGAACATAACCGTGCCCCCATTGACTAACTAGTTAAAGCTACGTGCTGACGAAGGTTGAGACGAACGCCGGCGGTCATCTCCGGCCATCCTCCGGCAGCCGTGTCTTTAGTCACTTCCAGCAATGAATCCCTCACCTGCTCCGCCTGCACCCCATCCTTATCCCTCTTCTGCATCGAATAACAACACTTTTTATTAAGCAGCCATTTGGATTGATGAAAAATTTTTAGGTCAAATTGAAAGTACAGATATTTAGCAAACTGATGAAAAATTTTTACACTGTAATTGAATTTTTATATATAGACGGTAAAAATATTACGCCCCAATCAAGAATATTAAGAGAATACGCAGAGCAATTGAGCGACCGAACCGACGAATGAACGTGCTCATATTCTCAAGGATTATCCTTCGTTCAAACGAATGATTTATCCTTCGAATGAATCCTAAAAATATTTCAAATCTATTCAAATGAGCTAATCATTGTTAAAACCTTAAGATTAAAATCATAAGATCCTAATTTATTCAAAATATTAAGCTCACATATTATTTCATAGAAAAAAAAAAAGAGAGGGTGAGGTTAATATAATTCACCGCTGAGCAACTAGTTAAAAAAGGGATTACCTGTACCCTGAATACATTTAGCACAAGCTCTTTGTAGGTGGTGACATTAGCATTGGTGACTTCCAACCCGAGCGAGCTCATTGCCTCCATTAGCCGCACGAATCCGCCCGGCCTTTGCTCGCAGAAAATCTTCAGGAAGAACTCATTGCCTTCCACTGGACGCACCTCAACATGGGGCTGCATTAATTCATAAGAAATAAATATTTTTATTATTAATGAGTGATGCTGTAATTATGCATGCTAATGGAATAGGAGGGATTAAGAGTAATTAAGCATTTAATTTTTATTAAGATAAAACAGTGAGAATACATTTAACACATTGCGGTTTTATGCTGTTTGGGTAACCGTTTCATGAAACCGACTGCATGCTGTTAATATTTATAATCAAATGCATGCGAAAGTTACCTCCATTTGCGGCCCTTTGTCGTCCACCCCGGCATGCTCGCAGCTGTGATTGAAGGTCTCAGGCGAGGTCTTAGAATCAGCAGCATTGGGGTGGGAGGCCTCTATCAGGCAAACGCTGTTGTTGTTGCTTCCCATCTGTTTGGTGGCTTCGTCGGCGTCGGCGGAAACAAGGTTCTCCTCTAGCTCATCCTGCAGCTCCTTGATTTGCTTCTGCAGCTTGATCACATACTCTATGGCATCTCCGAGTATCGAAGCCCTATCCATCTAGTAAATGCAGCAACACTTAGCTCTTGCCTCTTAAGCTTCAAAGATAACAGCAAATAACAGATACCTTGGTGATGTTCGGGACGAGTGCGCGGAGAGCGTAGAGGCGGTCGTTGAGCTTCTTCCTCCGCTTCCTCTCGGCGACCAAGTTCTTGGAGTGGTGCCTCTTCCCGCCGCGGCCAATCTGCCTCATCTCCTCCTCCTCCTCCTCCCCTTGATCGCTCCCGTCGAAGCCCGACGCCCCGTCCCTGTCGGCCGTCAACGGAGCGCACTCGTACGCGTCCAAGAAGCCGTAGGAGGGGTTGTATTGGCGGAATTGGTCCTCTGGAACGTCCCATGGGAGCTCCGGAGCACCGTCCGGTATATACTCATGGCCGCTGTTGATCGCCGCTTCGTAGCCGGATATGCTGAATTGGCCGACAATGAAGTCCACCGTGTGCGGATCCTCGCCAATCTGTTTCGTTAATGAAAATGAACGATTAATTCTCTTTAGACCCGTCTAAGTCTATGTCTCCAGTAGCCAAGCAGGTGCAGTTGGACCTCACTTGGGCACACTAGCAGAGCCCACTCTACCTGCTTTATCATTGGAAGACTTTTAAGGTAAAATAATGCCATATATACATACTTTTTATACTTTTATTTTTTGTTCATATATATATATATATATATATATATATATATATATATATACATACTTTTTAAGGTAAAAATATATATATATATGAACATTATATTACACAAAATATAAATTCAACTTAAATTATACTTTTATTTTTTGCTTTTGTGTAGCTTAATTAAATATTTATTATAATCATGATTTCTCATATATACTGTTTTATATATTGCATTTGGTGAAAAAACATATAAATTTTTAGATGATAAAATTCATTTTACTTGATTAATTACACACTTCCTTAACGCACACATCTGATTTTTTTGAGAAAAGAGTAATAGAGAAATAATATATATATATATATATATATATATATATATATATATATATATATATATATATATAGCTTGTCACAAAGAAGGCATGAACCTACTGCAAACAGCTAGCATCAGCAGGTATACAAAACATTAATCTATAGTTAGTACGTTCAAGAATACTAGAAAAAGAACTTGGCATACGTGATTCCAGGCGAAGAGCTCCACCAGACCTCCAGCAGGAATCGGAATCAAGACCCTTGTCTTGGCAACATCCTTCATAAACACTAGTTATATATAAATCTACATATATTTCAGGCTGTGAAAGAAAAATCAGATAAAGCTTACCAGCGAATCAGATGAGTCGATCAGATTGCATTGCCAAGAAGGCTGGCTTGATACCAAAACTTGTGCATAATTCCTGATTCAAGACGATTCAAGACGAAGACTAATTTCATAGAGAACCATACTCAGTGCTAAGCTTCAAAAGCAGTACTTAAGAGACTAATTTCATAAAGACGCATGCTAATTATCAACTTCACAGTGTCTTATTCTGCATTAAAAACGGCAGCTGATTAGAAAAAGAAGGATTGGAACCTGAAAGAAGGGAGAAAAGTCAAGGAATCGTCCATTGGAATGGATAGAGGGAACTCTGAGAGATCCTCGCAAGCTCTTGTTCTCTGGTGTGGGAAAGAGGCATCTCTGCAGTAATACTGCTGATCCTCTCTTGAATTATCTGCACACCGAAACACTCTTCCCCCGCAGCAGCACCCAATCCACTCCAAAGCTCTGAATTAACTTATTTCAACTGAATTAGTTTTACTGAATTAGCAAAAGAATGATGAAAGGCAGAGAATAAAAACCTGTTGTCATGAGACAGCTTCCACAGAATACAATAATCCCAAGCATTGGCAACTACAAGAGGCCTCAAAGCTTCGGCCATGGATATCATCCCTCTAATTCAAATATATAGCCGTTTAATTCCTTAAATTGCACCATTCCATACCTGGAAAACCTTATATAAATAGAGATGCAATGTTCAGGTATAGCTGGAACATACTGTTATATATATATATATATATATATATATATATATATATATATATATATATATATATATATGCTATCTCAGTGAGGCGATGAAAGAGACGCCCAATAAATATCAAAAGGCTGCAGAACAAATAAACGTAAAATGGTAGCTAAATAGAGGTTTTGGCTTGTCGTTCTTGCAGTACTTGACTGTTCTTTTCCGTTTGACTGCATGTACTGGAGAAGAAGAAGAGCAATGATAAAGGAAGAAAAAAATATATTTTATTTTATTTTATGTCAGAGAAAAATGGAAATCTCAGGTGATAGCTATGGATAACTGCAGCATCATTGAGGGAAGAGGACGTACTTCATTGCAGAAAGCCACGTTACCTTTAAGGAAAAGAGGGTTGGAAAGAAGTTGAAGGAGAGGGAACAGAGGAGAAGAGAATTGGCTGATACTCGTTCGACGATTGAGGGCAAAAAAAGCTTAGAAGCCTTTTTTTTTTTTTTTTCTTTCTTCCTAGCTTGAAGCGTGTGAGTAGGTGCGCTGCACTAAAAGTGTGAAATCCTCCCTCCCTCTCTCTCTCTCTCTCTCTGTTGTATATTGATTGCAAGCTGAAAATGAGGCTGATAGTGGCCAGATTCTGTTATATTTCAGAAGAGATTTGATGCCTGACCAATGGATGACCCTTTTTATTTTTTTTATAGGACTTAGCAAAATATAACACTCATACTTCTCATGATAACTTAAAAGCAAAATAATTTTATTTTCAAATTATTTTTTTTTATTTGGGAAGTTCAATAATTTCTCAAATATGAATTTTCAAATAAATAAATAAATACATTTATAGCAAATAAATAAAAAATGTTTAAGTCTTCAAAATTAATATAGTTTCCTATTATTTGATTTTTTATTAATTCACATTTTACTTGCAAAACCTTCTTTAATTGAGCTTCACTAGTAGTTTCTATAATTGCTATTTTTTATAATAGGCATAAGTGAGACAAATATATAGACATCAAAATCAAGCTATTTGGTTAAGTGGTTGGGTTGAATTTTGCTTCCAAATGGGCTAACTCTTGGTTTTTGCCAAGTCTGAACCAATCCAGTTTGATTAGTTTTATTAACATTGATAACGATGATCACTTTTGTCTTAACGGTGTCAGATCGTCCACTCGATCTGCACCGTTGGATCTAAATAAATTAAGCAGCAACAGTTCTAAGCTGTTTGATTACTAAACATAATCATTTACTGCTATTAGATGACTGACATCGTTCCGCCTATTTATTATAAATGCTAAAATGATTTATTGGTCGTTTCATTATTTCTGACAATTACAAAATGATGGGATTGCTGGATCCCGGTGTCTGCTGTTTGGCCTTATACATTGGATCTCAGCCATCCAGTTTTAATTTTTGATAAATCGACTTATTATTTAAATAAATTCAATTAATTTAAATAATTAAATCCTAATTTTATTTTAAGAATATTTTATTTATTTTAGATCAAAAATTATGAAAAATTTTGTAAGCTAATTTTAATGTGTTGAATTCAAAAATATTAATATTTTATTATTTTGAAAAATAAATAATTTTTATTGTTATTCTAATTGTAAATTTTTTAAAATTAGCAAGGGAAAATCTATAATTGAAAAAATTCTCAAAAATTGTTAGAAATTATTTATATTTGTAATAAACATATTAGTAATTCTATCTTTTAAAAATAATAAATATTTTTTCAATACAAATGTTTTAAATAATGGAATTAAAAACCATTTTAATTTAGGGGTTCTCACAATGTTATTCATGCAAAATTTGAAAATTAGATGTAAATTTTGATGTATTAAAGTTCATTACAAATGATATTTATAGGGCCTTTTTGGCATGGAGTAAATAGGTGGAAAATAAAAAATTTCAATGAATTCATATTGCATGTGTTTGGCATGCAATAATTTCAGAGAAAAGTCAGAATCTCAGTATAAAACTTTTACCTCGATATAAGTACTATAGGATTATGATCAAATCAGCCAAAATCTAACTTTACGCGATGAAGTCTATTGCAACGTTACATATCGAGTCCCAATCCCCTCCTGGGTTCTCAATTTTTGCGCCCCACGCTTGCATTTCTTCTCGATCTGTAAGGTTTTCTCTTTTGATTCGACAGTGTTTAGGATGTGGAAGTTGTCATTCGAATGTTCTCTCATTTTCCTCTTGTCTCTTCTTCAAATATATGTCTTATTCCTTTATATGTATAGGGTATAATATTGTCTTATCTTCTTTTCCTCTTGCGCCATAAGCTAATGGATCTCTTCTTCCTTTGTTAGGGTTATAATTTTATTTTTATTTGATTAAAGCATTCTAGTTCATTGCATGTTGTTTTTGTTAGGGTTTAGAGTTTTTTTATGTTTAAATGAACAATCTAGGTTATTGTATGTTATTGTTGTACATAAAATATATAAAATAGTAGCCATTATAATATTAAGAAATTCTTGTTAATTTATCACACACTATAAGTTAATAGATTCGCATCATGACATTTTTAAGTAACTAGTACTCATATTCTAGCATAACAATTTCAGGTTCAGCAGATTCACTGTAGTACTTCTTTTTTCTTTTTTTTTTTCTAGAATGAAACATTCTAATGAAAAATCATATTTTTTTTATAAAAAATAAACAAAATAGTACCTATTGCAATATTAAGAAATAACATATAAATTTCTTAGCATAATGTTTTATGTATTTTATACACAATAATAAGATACTTTGGCTAGAATTCTTTATTATAGGAAAAAGAAAATATAATGTACTGCAGTGAATCTATTGAGCCTAATAATGTGATGCTAGAGTACGAGTTCTCTAGTGTTAAAAATATGATGTGACTCTGTAAAACCATAGATTATGAGCAATTTAGGTGTCATTACCTAAGGTTGCAATGGTTATTATTTTTTATATTCTCTACGTAACAATAACATGCTCTAGCTAGCAGCTTCAATCTAAGAAAAGAAATAATGTACTGATGTGAATCTATTAAAGATAATATGATGATATAGTATGGTTTTATAGTTTCTCAAATGCGATATGAATGTGTTAAGCCAGTCTATGAACAATTTACCTATCATTTCTTAAAGTTATATAGACTACTATTTTATATATTTTATGCATATCAAAAAGGTGCTTAGGAAAAAGGCAAAAAGGCATTGATGTGATTCCTTTAAGCATAAAATTGTTATGTTAGAATATGAGTTATTTAGTTTTGAAAATGTGAAGATGTGATGCCATAGTTCAAGAGCAATTTAAGTGATATTTCTTAAGGTTGCATGGCTACTATTTTTTTATTTTCAGTGCATCAATAATATGCTTTAGCTAGAATGCTTCATTCAAGAAAAAAAAAAATTTATTGTGAATCTTTTGAGCCTGAAAATGTTATGTTATAATATAAGTTTTTTAGTTTTGAAAACATGAAGTTGTGAAGCCATATTATGTGAGAGTTTAAGTAGCATTTCTTATCGTTCTTATGCCTACTATTTTATCTATTTTCTGCACAACAATAACATGTTTTAGTTAGAATGCTTTATTCCAAGGAAAAAATGTCCTACTGGAATATTTTGATTATGATACTATTATGCTAAAATATGATGCTTATGTGTAAGCAATTTAGTTTCCTATTTTTAAAGGTTGCATAGGATACTAATTATTCTATTTTATGTACAACAACAACATGATGTTAAGCTTAAAACTATTATGATATAATATGCGTGATAGTTCTTTGAAATTGTTATGTTGTGAATCTGTTAAGTCATTGTGTGTGAGCATTCTATCTGTCATTTCTTAATGTTGTAATATGTATTGTATTATTTATTTTATGAACAATAATGCTATGCTATAAGCTACATTGTTTCTTTCTAAATAAAAGAAAAAAAGTATACTGTGATGAATCTTTTGATCATAAAGATGTTAAGCTAGAAAATAGTTTCTCTTTCTTTGAACATGTTATATTTGATTTTGTGAAAGATTGTGCGAATATATTTTCTGGAAAGAAGTACTATAGTTGTAATATGTTTTTTGAAATTGTATTACTATAAATCTGTCAAGCTTGAAATAATACTATAATAGGGGTAGTGTTTTCTTGAAATTATTATGATGTGAATCTGTTTATGTATTTTGTATAAACAATTTAGTTTCCTACCTCTTAAGATTGCAATAAATAATATTTTATCTATTTTTTGCACAATAACATGTTATGAGATAGATTATTTCATTCTAGAAACAAGAAACAAAAAAATTGTGTAAATATGTTGAGCCTAAGATTGTTATGACATAATACATGTAATAATTCTTTGAAACTGCAATGGATGCAATTTTATTTATTTTTTGGATAACAATAAATTACTATGAACTAAAATGCTTCATACATGGGATGAGGAAAAAAATGTATTGTTGTGAATATGTTAAATCAGAAACTATAATGCTAGAATATAAGGCTTGGTTCTTTGAAACTATGATGTTGTGATGTTAATCAAGCACTATTTTTCTTAAAATTGTAAAGCTGACGATCTGTTACACGAACAGCTACTACAATAGACCCTATGTACAATTGTAAGGGGGTTGCAGCAATAGGTAATGATGTTCTTTGAAACTGTGGCGGCCTTGCCCCGTCGTGGTCCTGTTAACCCTTAAGTTAACATAATTACAGTGGAGGGGTCACCAAATGACAAAGTCCCCACTTAGAATTGAATTAGACACGTGTTCTAATCCAACTTAAATAAGAACTTTGCCATTTAATCCATAAGAACTATCACTAAATGACTATACATGAACTCAGAGTGCGGAAGCATAAAAAGTATAACATCCATCCAATACAGTATAAATACAACAATACAGAATAAGTAAAGTGCTGAAAGAGAAATATAAACCTGTATTATTACAACAATTAATAAGTTTAAAAGAACTGAAAGGAACTCTCAATCTCACTGAAAGAAAGAAAACTAAAGCTATAAATCTTCAAGTACGGGCTCTTCCTCTAATGGCAAGCACTCCACAGGATCAGCTGCTCTATCAAACTCAGAACCTACCATTATCGGTTTCATAATGGTAGGGCCCCAGCCAACAAAAAAAAAACTGGTTAGACTATTGTCTAAGCACATTTTAGGGCAAACAATTTTATTAAGTTAAATAGATATCACCATAAAAACAGAACTGAGTAAAATAGGTGCAGAAAAGCATACAAAAGAATAGTGATAAGTTATAAATTATAATTTATAACTAAGCAAAAATAGGAAGTAATACATACCTCCTCTAAGCAACTGCAACAAAGATAGGTAAGTAAAAAAAAAGTAAAACTGTAAGAAAATACAACCTAAATATGCATATGATCAAACAAAAATATGTTAAGTGACATACAACATTTAACAGTGTGAAATTGAAACAAACTAACATTCTAAAAGCATAAGAAAACAGCAAGTAAAACTAGCATCCTATATAGTGCAGGAAAACTGTAAGTAAAATAATGCTACAATGCAGAATATATATAAGTAAAATAGTAACTGTAAACTGAAACTACAGTGACTATATATGTCACCTGAACTGAACACGAACTCAGCAAATCTTAGCCTGATGAGCTAAGAAACTCTGAACTGAACATCACTGAAAACTCTTAGCCTGATGAGCTAAGACAGAACTGAATGTAAGTGTACTTAAATAAGTATAACCATATCAAAATCCTGACTCTATAGTCAGTAGGGCAAGAGTCTATCCATCATATCCCATGGACTAGGCATGGCATAGACTATCGGACTGAAACCCCCAACAAGAAGCCAACCCTGAACGAGTTGATCGAAGAGGTATACTAATCAAGCTACACCTTACAAACCACTTGTGAAACGAAAACACAATGCTATTTATGAATGTTCAAAATTGACATAAGATATTTATCAAATATCTTAAGTACATAATACATGTTCAAGGTATAAAACTCAAAGTTAAGGAATGCGAAGCATCAAAATCAAAGTGAGCAAAAGACTCTATCTAAAACACAGGTGATATCTGTTGTTATCTAATTTATTCGTTCTATCTACTCTAAGTTACATAAGTTTCAGAATCATCAATTCTTACACATTCTGTAACTTAGAATCACGAAATCCTACTAGTTGAAGATAATTATAACTGGCCACGTCCTAATTATAACTTAATCAAAAGACGACTATTTGGTTTAAGTGAATAAATCATCAACCTAGTTTTGTAATTTATTTCATCCCAACCTCATCTTAATTAGCCAAATCAAGATGAAAAGATTAAGAATTAGACTCCAGATGATGGGGTCTAATCACTTAATCTAAAGGTATAATCTAAGGGTCTAAGTTTAGAACCCAAAACTCACAGATTAAGTTAAGGCAAGTCCTAATGATAAATCAATTCATTAGGATAGATCTCTATTCTTAATTCTAGGGTTTAAAGATCAAATAATCATTTAATAAACTAAAAAAATCTATAAACTAGAAAACTCAAGGTTTCACCTATTGAGTAACCCAATTTACTCAATAGATGAATTCTAACTTAAGATCTATTCTTAATATTAGGAATTTAAAGCTCTTAATTTCTAAGAGTATCTCTCAAGACACACATCCTAGCTAATGTTATACGGACCTAAGAAAAGATCTAAGAATGATTTAAGAAGAGAAATCACTCACTTAAGACTTAGGATTTTCCTTAAGGAGCTAAGATTAAGATTTTAATTAAAAATCTAATTTAGGCTTGGATTTGATTAATTTCAGTTTTAAATCATTATAATTACTGATTAATATGATTATAAAATGATATTATGGCTTTTGAAAACTAAACCCTAAATTTGAGCAAAATGACCATTATGCCCCTACTTAAGGGTTCAAAAGATCAAACTTTGATCTAGGGCTTAAATTCTAAATATTCTTTTGGAAAGTGATTCTTACTGTCTAATGTAAGATTATACGGCAACTAAACTAATTTTGGGTGATTATTAAGCCATATGAGATCAAATTAGTGAATTTGACTCATAAAGGCAGATTAGTAATTTGGCTAAATGAAAGTTAAATTTTCTTTCAGATTATTGTTCTTTATTGTCTAAGATTTCCATAGAACCTAAATTTGCTAAATTCTGATAAGTATTAGCCAAGTTATGGCTAATACAAGATCTAGGGTTTAAAAATGATTAAGGAATTCTTAATTATGGGTCAAAAATCCTAACTTTGTTAATTAGTGTTCAAATTGAGTAAAATCAGTGGCTATGGTTTATAAATGGTCCACTGATCAAAATGACATGTGGTAGGCTCAATTTGGACCTAATTTGACTAAGTTAAGACCTAATTAGGGTTTAGGGTGATTAGTGAGTGATTAGCAAAATTAATCACTCAAACACTAATCCAATTTTACAAATAGATTTTAAATGGTTCTAAGAGTCCTCTGAAACTTAAATCACTCAATTTGGATTACTAGATTTGCTAAAATTCACTAATCAAATTTTGGAGTAATTAGGGGTGATTAGCAAATCTAACAGTTGGATCTAAAATATTTTTACAGATTACTGTTAATTATGTTTTTCTGATCTAAATTGATATTTGGATCATCCAATTTGGAGCTCAATTGACCAAGTTATGATCAATTGAATTTCTAGGGTTTAATGGCCTAATTAGGGTAATTTAGGGTTAGGTCCTAAATGTGATTAGACAAATACTAATCCAAACAGCAAAATGAACATTACCAAATTAATCCTTAGGATTTTCTGATCACTTTAAGACCCATATTGGGTATGTTTAGATCATTGGGTACAAAGTTATGACTTAATGAAAATTTGTAACATTATTTGATCTTAATTAATACCCCTAAATATCACTTTGCTAAATATAGGTCCAAATATAAATTTGACAGTACCTAAATGTTCCTCTATTTTTGCTGATCAAAATGGTATATTTATTTGCTATGATTGGACTTATATTTTGCAAGTTATTAGGGTTTGAAGTTTGATATTTAATTGCAAATAATTAATAATACATTTAATTTCTTAAACTGTTTATTAATTATTCTTTATTCTCTGACTTTTTGCATATATATATAAACATTAAGGTGCAAATAAATTTACTTTACATAATATAACATATATCATAAGTATTATATTATGTATATATATCTATATATATATATATATATATAATAATAATAATAATTAGAATAAGTCTTTGTTTTTCTGCAGGTGGGACCCGCAACCTGACGTTTGACCGGATAAAGCGACATGTGGCGTCCATCTGTGCCTGATGGAACTATCCCAGGACACGCGTCTCTCATCCGTGCACTGAGGAGACAGACACGGCCCACTGGACACGCGTCAGAAGACAACTCGCTGAGAGAAAGGATGCGGGCCCCAGCACTTAATACACGACATCTGTCGTGGGGCCCACACACAACAGCGGGTCGGGCTCGCACCCAAGACAACGACACGTGTCACGGGTTGCTAAAACGAGACGCGGGCCGAGATCCGGCCTGGATTGAACCCAAGGGAAAAAGAAATCGCGACTCTTCATCTTCTTCCCCGATTTGCCAAGACGGAGGAATGGGTTCGGCGAACGTAACCTAATCGAACCCTCGAAGCTTCAATCGAGCGCAAAAGAGACTTAAGTTGCATGTTTAGGATGAAGCAATCATCTTAGGAACATTACTAAATGCTAATAAAATTATAGGAATAAAGTTAGGGTTTGGAAGGTACCTTACGGACAACTGAAAGAAGACGAGGGCCAATTTAGGGTTTCTCTGATTCTCCCAAAATTCTTCTTGCACCCAAAACCTGCATGACTACGCCCTTTAGATTTTAATCTAGACTTCAATGGCCCTCGATCGACGGTGGAAATCGCCACGATGCGATGAGGACGCTGCGTGCCGAGTCCTTCGATACGTGGGAGGGCGGAAGGGATGAAGGGCGCTCACCGTTCGATCTCAGATCGAACGAATAGGAGGCGCCGTTCGATTGACCGTGTGAAGGTGACGGCGCAGTTAAGAAGGAGAAACGGCGTTAGGTTTAAAGACAGAGCGCCGTTAAGTATATTTAAAAATATTATTATTTAATTAATTTAAATCCATTTTATTAATAAATTTTAATTGCATTAATGCATTCCAAAAATTTCCAATAAATCACCCCTAGCTAATTGAGGGGTAAGGAACGCAACGGCGCACTCGAATTTTCGTTTCGACGAGTATTTATTTATTTGATTTTTCAGGTATTTAAATATTATTAAAATATTCGATGAAAATCCAACGACTTCCAAATGCCTTCAAAACTTCACCCCTAGCTAATTTGGGTGTTCTGAACGCAATGGTGAAGTCAGATTTTCGATCTGAGGTCTAGATAAAAAGTCAATTTTCTAGGGTTTGAGATTTTCCATAATTTTTGATTTGACTATATTGACTTCTAATTTAACCTAGATTTCAGAGATGAGTTCTAAATTACTTAATTAGTATACTAGAACCTCAATTAAAATTAAGATTAGTCTTAATTAACCTGAGTAACAATTTGGGTTGTTACAGAAACTATTCTAATAAATTCGTTATAAGTTCAGATTATGAATCTTGCTCGAAGCCAGCACAAGAAAGAAAAAATATATTTGCAATTACATCATAATGATGCTCAGCTGCATGATTATTTGCTTTATTTTTTCTCTATTATGTTCTTAGGATTATACATTTGTATAAATTCATATTATGAATATTTGCTTTATCCAAATGATATTCCATTTTAGGGTTTTGTTGTTAGTTGGCAATTTATTTTTATATTGAAAACAACCATCATAACATTCTGTGTTTATATTCATTTATTAATAAAACTATTGTTTTACTATTTTATTAAAAAATTAAGTGTTTGTATAAAACTATTGTGTTTATTTTTTTCCTTTGTTAGCATTCAGTTTGATGATCAAACTCGGATGTGTGCTTTTCTGTAATATTTATTTGATGAGTATTGCTGCATTTATACATTAGCATATATCAAAATATATAGATGATGTGTCAATCTAATGTATAAATAGATTATTAGTTGAATGCATATTTTTATAACACCTATATACAAAAATTATAAAAAAAAAAAATTTTAATTGGTATTGGATGCATTTTCCTTATTTGATTATGCTTCTGTGTTACTGCTACTATTTTTTAATATTAATTACTTATATAAGCATATGTCACGATAGAGACTTACGTGTAACCCGTGCTTAACGAGGATTCGGAAGCGTAGAGGGTCAGCGAAGATCTGGCCGGCCTCCCCCGTTCGGCATCCGTGAGGGAGGCGAGTCCCGCGAAGATCTAGCCGACCTGTACAGCCTCCTCGCCTCGCTCGGCATTAGGGCCAGCGCTTGTCCTAGGGCAGAGTCTTCTCGCTCAACCTCACCGGCCTTCATCGAACGCGGCTCGGCCTCAGTAGCTTTTCTCCGCCGCTTCTAATCTTCGATTGATCAATCGCAGCCGTAACTACTTCGACGGGATGCTCCCGCATTCCGCATGGTTGCTTTCTGGGTTGGAATTGTTCGACGCATCATCCAAAAATCTCACCGGCGTATTTCCTAAATCTATTCCCGGGAACGACAGTGCCGCTGCACAAGTGTTTAATATGTCTTCCAATCTTTACTACGAAGTGCTCTCTTCTGAAATGGGGCTTTTTCTTCGGAAGTTCAGCGCAGTTGATCTATCGAACAACTCCCTGGAGGGTTCAGAATCGTTTGGGAGGTTCTGTTTCTCTCATGGCTGCATTTCTGATGGTTTTTCTTTGCTTGAAGATATGGAGAAACCGAGCTGCTGCTAATGGAGGGTAATTCCGAAGGATCAAGAAATTCGTGCTATTTCGAAAGCACTTGGTAAGGTCATCAGGGATGACTGGGGAGTCCTTTACTTATGAGCAGTTGGTTAAAGCAACATCGGATTTGTTCTGTTTTTGTTAAGAGGGTTGATGCTCTTGCGGAATTGCATTTGTTTGCTAAGTATACTTGAGGCTGGTTCCACTGGGCATTGTTTGGAGAAGGAGAATCATAAATTCTTGATCTACAAGTTTATGCCTCGTGGCGATATGTCCATGGCATTGCATTGGGTGCCGAGGTTGGCATAAGAGGCTGCAGCCATTGGATTGGATAACCATGTTGACGTTAACAACAAGAGTAGTTGAGGCTCTATGTTTTCTGCATCATGAATGCGCCCCTCCATTGGTTCATAGGTACGTGGGATTTCATTTCAATAGCTTTTTTGTTGAACCCTTAGTTGTTGTTTGTTTCAATGTAGTGTATAAATTTGTATTTATTCTAGTTTTAGGATACTAATGAACGCACCTTGAAACAAAAGAAACAAAGTTTCTTATTAATCTGATGTAAAGATAGCACTCATTTTGCATCAGTTATTCAAAACTTTAAATTTAAAGGCATGGGAGTATCTAAGAATTATCCAAACAATATAATTTCAAATCTGCTAGATTATTTTTTTGTAATTGATTGAATGATATATGTAAATAAAGATAGATAGTATTTTAAACTGTCACAATCACTACGAGCCAAAATATATATCTCAAACAAAATTGTCGGTGTAATTCTATCTAATTTATTTGGGTTATAGTTGTTTGATTTGGCATTCTACTTGGCTTGAATTTTTCACATAAAATTATGAAGATGAATTGTTAATTACTTGGTTTGAATTTTGAAACATAAAAGTATGAATATTATTGGGATGTAGCTCAAATGGAAGAGCACTCATTTCTTATGCGAGAGGTTCAGGGTTCAATTCCCAGCATCTCAAATAATTATTGTCATTTTCCTGAAAAGCTATTCATTTTACTAATGCAATCAGCTTATTATGTCATGTTTTTTATTAAATTGCACCTTGTTTAATTGCTTTAAAAGCTGATCATTTATTTTGTTTTAATGATTTGCTTTGTTAAATGAATGTTCCCCATCAGATTATTTGAGAGTGGGATGTGCTGTGCCTATTGATTTCATTCCGTTGAAAGTACCAAGACAGAAATACAGTTTGACATCACAATCAATTGCAGAACCACAACAACTGCTATTTCCAACAATTAAGGAACATCATGTCGAAGATTATAGTTCAGATGACGAGTGATCTTAATTCTTAGCACCTAAAGGTATGATTTTTGTTTTACATAACTTTATCATACTTGTTTAAATAATGATTCATAAATCAATATCTCCTTCATAATTTTGATTGCTTTTCATTAATAAAAACTGAATGAACAAATGCGAAGCCACCTTCGTGCACTGCAAAAAAAAAATGGAAGATAATTCAAATAGTAAACATCAATACTCGAGATAAAGCAAGTAGTAGTTATAGCTCTTAGTTCATGGGAAATGAGCAAAGGATTTGAGTTTTTGTTACTGTGACGAGTAGTAAGGAGAATATGATTGTGGTAGGTTTTTTGTTGCAAGTCTATATAGATTATTTGATAAATATAATACGGTGAGTTTTAAGCTATATGCTATAAGGTATGTAAATATATGGGCAATACTGGACTATGCTGGGAATCAAGTTTAAAGAGGAAGTTGATAAAGAGCATGGAGATGAGAATAAAAAATATCAAAATGCGTATTTTTATGAATTCCAATAATTGGATGAATAGGCGTGCTTTTTTCTCTACTATATTATTCAAGCAAAAATTGATTATGAGAATGACCTGCTCTCTCATCTATTGAAGATAATGGACATTGGGTTATTTACCTCATCACTGGAGGTTTTGGTGACATTATGGCTTCAAATATTAAACATATTCCTATTAGGCAAGGGGAAAGGGATATTATAATTGGAATAAACTTATCTCAGCATTATTTAATTTCAAGACGGATACGGAGGAGAGCTTGCTCTTTGCAGTTATTTGGAAATTCAACTTGAACCGAGAAAAGATTGCTATATTATAGCGGGGGCTGACTGTGGATCATTCTCTCATTTGGGACTGTGACACAGTTGCAAACAGAGAACATGTTGCATGCAGCTGCAACTTTACAAAAGCTATTTGGTTCACTTTATGCAGTTGGGGTTTTTTCTATTCAATAACTAGGTGACTAGCATGATTTTGTTATTTATTTCGTGGACCATAAATTTATTCCAAATTCATCATTTTCTCTTCAACTAAAATATTCTTAGGCTCTTTTTTAACTCCCAAAAGGTCACGCTCTTGTTTATAAAAAGTTAAAACCATCTATAAATTTAAGCTTCTCCATTTTCTGACATTACTAGGTCAACTTAGGTTAGAAATTCTAGTTTGGGACATGGTGTTTTTGTGCGACAAAATCGTCTCTCATTGAGAAGTAAAAATTGTTTTCATGGTGCTAATTCTAGAAATTTATTATTGTTCTTTTTAACATTCAACATGCCAAATGATGTGAAAAAAAAAAATTATTGAAGAGAGTGGCTTTTCATTGGTCTGTAAAATTTTCACATGATAAACAAGCAATTATTCTTGTTCCAAGTGATCTTTTCTTTTTTAAAATAATAATGTATATTAAAGTAAATCATTTAACCAAAGAACAAAACAAATTAACTTCTATCATTTCATTAAAGTATTTTAATAAAATAGCTCATCATCTCTCACGTTTCTTGTGAAGAATAACTAGTTAATTTTTTTTAATTCTAACTGCAAGTTTATAAAATTGAGCACCAATTTTTCTGCTATTGTTATTTGAATTCTATACTTGTATTGATGAAATTATTGCTTGTATTTTTGCAGCAAATTGGAAAACTGATGAAAAGTACAAAAAAATCTTTGCATTCAAAAAATAAAAACTTTGCAAAAGTTAATACATATATTTACACAAGCACTAGCACTAAATCTCTTGTAAGAAAATGCAATATTATAAAAACATCTCCACAAATAACATAAAGAAAAAGCATTCATTTAAATCTTTATATTCATTAAAGGATAATCTAATATCAAAGTTTGAAAGCATATCATACATTGATTAAACATTGATTAAATATTCAAGAACTAAATACAAAACTCTAATCCAACACTTTTATTCCATTCCCAGTAGTGTGTTATGTTTCTATCAAAGCATTTGCCTTCTGATGTGTTGTGTAAGATCAATTGCATCATCTGGGTATAATTCGGAGAAGCAAATGATGTGTTATTCATGTACTGGATTGATGGTCCATGTTGATGCCATACAGTCAATCCAGTATGCAAGAATGGATATTTGGCCTGCATTTGGCATAAAATACAAATTATTAACATGCAATATTTAAACTAAAAAAAATGAAAAATTACATATATCAATTATTTATGTTTAAGCCATACATTAGATGTATGTGATTGGTTGTAGACTTGAGGAGTATTAATTTGTTCAACTACCGTACATATTATACTTGGTTGTGATTTGTTTGCACCTTCAGAAACCTGCAACTATAAAAGTTTAAGCTAGGAATACCGTATATTAGATTAGTATTAAAAAGATATAATAAACATATGTACCTTTTTTCTTTTATTTTTTGATATTTTTTCACTATGAGATTGTTTTGCTTTTTAGGAAGTGTGCCGTTTTGTTTCAATGTGCAAGGATCTTGCAGCTTCTCTTGCACCACATCAGCCACAATATTCGACAACAAATTATCCTTTAATCTCTGTAGCTCAATTCATTGCGTACTCATATTTCTCTTTTGAACCAACAACAACTTTAGTAACTTCATGTGCTAGGCTGTTAAACGCATCAAATCTATCCATCTCAATTATGAATGCAGAAGACTCGTGGTGATTATGACTACTACAAAGCCGTTTGAAGTTCTTTCGCCATTGTTTCAATAAATATTTTGGAGAAATATCAGACTTGATTCAATTTTTGAATTGCAAAAGCATGTCGACATAATATACCCCTGAAATTGAAGTTATTGCAAACACATTGTACTTCATTTGTGAACCTCTGAAAACTAACATGATATTTTCTCACCCTCGATATATGCGCATGCTTACCAAAATTATATTAACTGCATTCAGAAATCTCAAATGTTTCCATTGTCCCATCATCATTGATTGAAACAACATTACAATATAATGTTCCTTTCATTTCTTCCTAAAATTTTTTAAAGATATTTAAAGTGTATACATTTGATGTTGTCACTTCCATAAGTAAAATTATCATCAATATTCTATTCTTGTGGAATGATTCAAAATTTGCATTATCCTCATCCTCAATTTTGTCTTTTAGTGCTAGTTCGTACTTATTAACAAATTCATGCAATTATGTATTGGAATTGATATAACCATAAGAAAAAGAGTTCATACTCTCACTCCGTTGTGTTGTAGATAAGCCATCCCAAATTGTGTCCTTAAGGTATATCGATACCCATAAATGATGAAATTCAAATAAGGAGTTCAACAATTTATGATCTTTAAGATTGTAAGTGATGAGTACGTCACTCTATGATTGCTCAAAATGATTAATAGTTAAATATTCATAAATTGTTATTTTGATATCATTCGTAATATATTTATAGCTTTGTAGATTACCTAATTTTTTAGGAAATTTTCTCATGATATGCCACAAGCATAGTTTGTTTCTACTATTTGAAAAAATAATTGAAATCGCACTCATAATGGCAGTGCATTGGTTAGTAATAATTGTCTCAGGTGTTTTTCCTTTCATGCAAGTAAGCCAAGTTTCGCATAGCCACAAATAATTTTCAATTATCTCATTATTAAGCAAACCACAGTCAAGTAAGATTGTTTCCCGTGATGGTTCACACCTACAAATGGTGCAAATGGCATATCGTACTTATTTGTCAAATAGGTAGTATCAAATGTAACAACATCACTAAAGAACTTGTATGCAGATCTGCATCATGAATCTGCCCAAAAAATATTTCTAACTTGACATTTTTCTCCAACGTCTGCCAAATAAAAAAAATTGGGATCTTTTTTCTGCATATGTAAAAAAAAATTGTGAAAGCGCTACAACATCGTCATCATTTATAATGATTCTCCTTTGCTTTACAACATAATTGCGATAATTATTCTGGCCAAATGTAATGTTGTGGTGCCCCCTCCTTTAGTGACAAGATCTGTAGGAGTCATGTAAGCGACTTCCTGCTTCATCATTCAATTCTAATTGACATTTAATGTGCAATGGCAATCTTCTATTGCATTTGAAATATCTAGCATTCGAAGGACTGAGCGGGTGATTGTGTCTAATAACTACATTTGGTAGTTTCAAATATTTTCTCTGCCACCACTTAGCTATAACTTTGCATGGACAATTAGTTTTAGTTGTTGGTTTCGTAAGGCTCATTTGCCATGATGTTGAACTAATACTACTTTTGCAGCATCCAAAGTCTACTCGCCTACAAATTCCATCAGTAAACCAAGATTTAATCGCCACTATTCCAAAGCCCTGTCTGCTATCATATTTCTTGTAAAAGCAAAATAATTTTTCATATGACTTAAATATCATTCATACAATCGACTCATCTTCCTCGTCTTTAGTACAATAGAATTTCTCAAGATCAATGTTGTTCTCTGCATTACAACTTTTCTCGATATCTGTAACATTGTGTTCGCTTTCCATATGAACTAGTTAGTACCATATACAAGATTTAATATTAAATTGACACATAATAATAAATATAAATTCAATTAAAAAAAGCATCGAACCTTCTGCGGTTGCTTGCGTTATTTCAACAATATTCTTTGACGATGAACCAGGTGCCTCAAAGAATGTCATTTACTAATCACCGTGATAATAAAAGTGCATGAGATAACAATTATATAACTAAAAATAAATTAAGTAATAAGACAACAAATTAAAAAGCATCAGCAAGCACTAAATGAAATTTTTTTTTGGAGACAAACTCTTTCGAGCTGTTTCAAAGCCTATAATACTAACAACAATTTGAGTTTGAAAACTACAAAACAAACAATTTTCAAATTTACATCTATCGCTTGGAACAAGAAAAGTATACGCAAGCTTAATGGCCTATGTTGACAGTCAAAAATGGTCTTTGCATACGCAAACTCTACTGACAGGAAATATTTTGATATTATTTCAAACATCTTAAGAAATTTTTTAATAGATTGTCTACAAAATAAGATAAATAATTCATTAATTTTGTGGTAATAGTTCTACAAATCAAATGATGAATTTCAAATATGTTTATTGACATAACATTTTAGTGTTTTCTATTTTTGTATAAAAAACTCATACCATTTGCAAAAACAGAACTACGGTTTAATTTTTACTTGTACAGAGATCTATTTATTCAGATTTTAAATAAATAAAGTGGAGATCTATGTATTACCAGAAAGTATGTAAATTGAATATATGTTATTTCATCACAGAGTAAAGCAAAAAGTTGTTGCAAGTCTCAACTCAAGAAAAAAAATCATTCAATTATTAAAAGGAATGACATTGCACAAAAAGTTCTACAATACTATTATGTTTATATGTCAAGTTATTTAAAAAAATTCTAAGATCTGAATTAAACTGAATTTTTAATAGAAAAAAAATTTCAATGATTCTATTCACATACCAATCTATGGCTGCGGGAGAGGAAACGGAAGCAAACAGGATGCGAACAAGATGGGAGAATCGGAAACGTGGGATGCGAGCTTAGATGGCTGCGGGAGAGGAATCAAAGCCGCCGGGAGAGGAATCGAAAGGTGGCGTGCGCCGGGGATTTGTCGCCTCCCTCTGCGAACGGAATACCCCACATGCGCCCAAAGATGGCTGCGAACAGGCCGGTGAGGTTGAGCGAGAAGACTTTGCCAGATTATTCCTTGGTCAAGCGCTGGTCCTAATACCAAGCGAGGCTCGGAGGCTGTACATGCCTGCTAGATCTTCGTGGGAGGGCCTTTGATGTGCGAGGCGGGGGAGGCGAGCGATCCTTCCTCACGAAGGCCGAAGGGGGGAGGCTGACCAGATCTTCGCTAGCCCTTTGCGAACGACTTCCGGCCCAAATCATCATTGGCCCTCTTCGCTTCCGAATCATCGCGCAGCAAGCCCTAATGTATTTCTCTCCGGCTGCTTAGGTAGTCTAGCACAGCCATTCCACCCGTATTCCACTTATAATGACATTTATGTGGGTTAAGCACTGGTTACATGTAGGTGCACCTGTTAAGCATTTCTCATCACGATAAAAAAACAACAGTATAATATATTATTTAAAAGTTCATTAATAATTATATAAAAAATTAAACATTTATTTGAGGATCATATTAGTTTTTTGTCTAATAAATTATGAACCACAGGGTGCATTAGTCAATCTCACAATAATTATTTGGAACACCTATTTAACAAATTACTTTATTTTAAATAAAATTTTTTGATTTCATGCATAAATTTTAACAGACAATCAAACAAAAATAAAATAATTAGATTATATTGTAATCAGATTAATTTATACTTAAAATTTGTTTAGCATGAAAAAATTTAAGAATTTGTGAATAAAATAATCTAATTATAGTGAAAGTATAATTATATTACTTTACTATTATTTATTAGTTTTATTATAAATTTAATATTTTTCTATTTGAAATAAATTAATCGGTGAGATTTTGAGTAAAATGGGAATAAAATTACCCCACTATTATTTTTAAGGATTAGATCGAACGAATTGTTCGAATAATTCTATCATTAGAACATTTTCGAACGAAATCGATTTTGTTCAGATCGATTTTCGCTGAAGAATATGATTAACGATCTCGTTCATCGGAGAAGACAACCAACAGACTCGCTCAACCAACAGACTCGTTCACTTGAGAAGACGATGTCGAAAATCGTTTCGAATGAATTGTATGTTCAAACAATGAAATCATTTGTTCATTCGATTTCGTTTGTTCGTTCGATTTCATTCATTTGAAAGAACAAACTCACTCCACTGCTCTACTCAATCCCCATAATATCACTTTATGTCCGATTCGATCGTAATTCGAATCTCACGTTCTTATATATATATTAATTCAAAATTGAATGACATTATAAGAAAATCTCATTTGTTTTACTTCAAACCAAATATAATTAATCTCACTGGAAAATTTTTAATTTACCCCAACTATTTTTCAGATCAAAGAAATAGAAAAGTACATAAAAGTAAAAAATTCATTCATTTAAATTAAAAATACTTTATAATAAAAACATTACTAATTTTGTCGCAGGTTTCATACCTTATCTTTCCGTCCGGCGTGTTCCGAATAAGGGTTTAGGACGATTTGCTCCTACCCGCGGCGAGAAGAAGAGGAAGAAGGAGAAACAAAAGGAGAGAGAAGAAGGCGGGCATCGGGAAGACGAGAAGCTCGGGGCACCGGCATTGCCTCATTACTTCTGATATATTCCTTTCCCTTCTTCGTTCCACCCACATTCGTCTTCCTTTGCAAACACCCTTCCGTCTGATCATCTTTTAAGAACCCTAAGTATCCATGATTTCCGATTCTCTGTCAGATGCCGTCACTCTGCCTCCGCCAGCGGATGCGCCGATGCCGAAGATGCCCTCTCCGGTTCATGTTCCTTCGTCCCGTGAAGGCAATGTCTCCTCTTCTATTGTCTCGGAAAAAGAAAGTAGACCGGTATGGGGAAAGGCTTCCAATGGAACCATTGATGCCGGATCAGTAATTATGGGAGGCTCCGTTTCTTGGCCGGCTCTCACAGAATCTTCCAAAACCACTGCCAAAGCTTCCTCCGAAGGAATGACTTCTGCCATGGTTTGACATCCGCTATTTCAGTTGAAAATATAAACACCCACTCTCTTTCTCTCTTCATCTCCTATTTATACACTGCTGATCTTGTTTTGGTATGCTAGGGCCAAGTGAATTCGCGTTCAACTCAGCAGAAGGCCGCTAAGCGTGGAGGGGGCGGATGCAATTATGGTGACGGGGTTGGAACGAGCGGTAGATTTTATAGAAACGGCAGATCCTCATCGTCTACACAATTAGCAAGTTCGGCAACAATGTCTAAGAACAACACCGTTAAGACTGATACGGGCAACTACAGTAATCATCGTGACCGTGGTTCACGTGAGTCTCATGGCTGGGTGGATCATGGTGATCGACAAAGGAGGCTTGGTGGTGGTAACCGGAGGGGAAACGATTGGAACAGACGTGATCAAGATCGTAGTTTCCATGAGTTGATGTACACTCACCGTGTTCCAAATGGCAGAGATTTCCACGAGTGGCCTGCTCAACCGAGGCTTCCAGTCATGCAACCTCCTATTCCATCTATGATGCCATTCGTTAACCCTCTATCTTATCCTAGCCCCATGGTCTACCCTGGTGTGGATCTATTTTGAACCATATTGTATGTTCTTCTAAATAGCGGATAGATTTATTATTTTAATAGGTTCAGTGTCATTTTCAGAATTTTCCTACCAAGGATATTATTTTCCAGTCCCAGTCCACCCTTACGCTGAGGCGTTTGTGGGAAGTCCTTTTGTTGCTGGCACAATGATTCCTCCGATGCAACAAACAATGTTTTTTACGCCTTCACATCAACATCACATTTCTTTGTTGAGGCAAATTGAGTATTACTTCAGGTATGATTGATTTTTTCTAGTCCTTGAGATATTTTCATTTCAGTTAACTGCACCCTACTGTTTATTGCAGTATGGATAATTTGTGCAAAGATGTATTCCTAAGAAGGAACATGGACGAACAAGGCTGGGTCTCAGTTTTTCTTATTGCTGATTTTAACAGAGTAAGTTATTCCAATTTCAAAGCACTTTTTTTAACAGGTATAGGAAGCATTGTTCAAACAATTTGTAGGCTACACATTCTAAATGCCATTAATACAAAATTAATGTCTTTACTAGATTTTTTTGTGTGGTGATTAAACTATTTCAATGGTGATTTCTGCTTGATTCAGCGCTGCCTGTTATTTGCTGAAGCAAACTGTTAAATCTCAGTTTTATAACTTCATCCCCACCCTTTGATTTTGAGTAGTCTTCATTTGTAGAGTTTGGTAAGAGGCAATTGATACTTCCATGTTGCTTTCATGAGACTTTTGGAATTGACTTGATCATGTTGGGAATTCTTTAAGAAGAGCTAGCGGTCCACCAGCTTTCATTGCAGGTTGGAGCTGGGATTTTCTTATGACGGGGCACAATATTTGTATTTACTAATTCGCCCAAATTTTTAATCAATAGTTTTCGATTCTTTGACAAGAAATCAAATCAGATCAAAGTCTCATATTTATAACGAAATATGTTTGAGAGGAGGGAGACTACTAATCACGACCGGAGATAGAAGTTATGGAGAACAAAGGTTTTTATTTTTTTTTGCAATAGCAAGACTGTGAAGAGTCGATTTGAATGTAGTAATTTCTTAATGATCTTTTTTCTTGGATTTTTATATACCTGACATAGTAATCATTATAATATATGTATATATATATATATATATATATATATATATATATATCCAACCCAATTTAATTTTCAGAAAAAGAGCACTATCATACCCCCACTTCTAAAATGCATGACACATCATGTCTATTTATAATTAAAAGAATTCTATTATATTAATAAAATGAGTATGCTTTATTTGTCAATTTTAAGGTGTGGTGCTGAATATTTATAGTTTAATGATTTAAGTGTAAAGCTCTATTAACTTTTAATTAATGCCTTGTGAGTAATGCTTAAAAAATGCAAGAAAAAAAACTTTTGTATTATTTGATGCATAGAAATCTATATTGAGTAACAGTAATTAAAATGTGTTAGACAACATATCTATTTGTAATTAAAAGAATTAAATTTGTTAAATGATAATATTAATTTTTTTTTTATTTAATGCCTATTTGTGTGCGTTTAAACAAAACAAATACCTAAATTTTAAATAATCTTTACAAATAATGCACTATCTTTTCCCCTAGTTTAATGTTGATTATGTATAATTTTTAACGATTTAGGTTTAAAGGATTCCTTTTCTTTTATATCGGGCCTGCTTGGTTATGCCAAAAAAAATTGTTCTTTGCAGCTTAGAATTAAAGTGATTAGTAGCAATAATTTAATGGTGGTCTATTATTCTTTCGGAATTTTATGTACCCGCACAAAATTTCTGTAATATACAGTACCAACACCCATTTTTAATATTTAAAAAAGAGCAACACTTATAATATATGCATATTCAATACCCAAATTAGTATTTACAAATAAAGCACTATCATTTCCGCAAATTTAACATCATTATATTATAAGAACATACAAGATGTCTTTACATACATAGCACCTAATTCCTTAAATAATATATATTCAACACCCAAATTAATATTTACAATAAAGCACTATAGTTTCCTCAATTTTAAGATCATTTTAATTATAAGTACATACAAGGTGTCTTGCAGTTTAGAAATGTTAAGATAAAGTTAAAATTTAGGTGTTAGATATATAATATTTAATATTTGAGTGTTATGCACATTAAACTCCAAAAAACAGCTAAAAAAGTTGTTAGTTAGATTTGAAACCTTGCCCCCTTAGTTTAGAAAGTGTTTTGAAAAAATTATAACATTTTATTTATAAATACTAAAAATTAGATGTTGAATATGCATATTTTAAGGTCTGGTGTAATTTTTGAAAGATTTTTTTTTTATTCTTCGTTAGGGTTTGTCAGCCATGCTTAAGGAAATTTTTTATTTTTCTTGCTTTCTTGCTTTGAACCTTAGTTGTGCTAGTTCAAGATCTTGTGTAACAAAGCTTCTTTTATAATATATATACATAATTTTATATTAAAACTTATTATAGACATTTTAAAATATATAAGATAATGTGTCGGGCCAGTGGGGGCACGAACCCCGGTGCCTCCATTGCAGCTTCCCGCCCCTGTTCATTGTCCTTTAAAACTGATTTGCAGATGATGATGTGTACTATGGATTATTTATAGAAGGAAAATATTTGATACATACCAATTTCATTGATTTGCCCTTTTTGAATGGAAAACATAATGCCAGCTTGCGTACATGAAGTTATATTATTTAGTTGTCTTGAGCAGGCGATGCTAGAGTTCTGTAGGTTGCAGCAGTAGCCTGATGCTAAAACTGCTTCCACCTCTGAACACTTCCAACCGCGAGCGTCATGTTCATGTAAGATGCTTAGGATCTAGAATATCTGATGAAGGTCTCAACTGAGATGCATAATTTTAAGCAACCAGTTTGTGAAAGTATTTTTTCATAAACTCTTAGCCTTGTCATTTTCTATCTTTTTTAAGGACTAGAAATACAATACAAATATGTTTAGATGGCAATCCATTGGCCTTCTACTGGAAATAGCATTTAGAAATTCACCATCATGAAAATCATCAATATGCTTTTAAATTTATGCTCTTGAGATTCTCACTATAATTTATTTAATTAAATTTAAATTATACTCTTAAACAAATAAAAAAGTTCAAAAGAAGAAAATGCTAGAAGGGAGAATAAATCACCAATATTAGCATAGCTTCACTTTAACAATGTGATAGCCACTCTAAGAATTTTTAATTTTTTCAATTGATCATTGAATTGCATTCAAAAGAAGATAGTGTAGCACACCCAACTAGAATTTAATTAAAACCCCTTCTTCCTTTTGTCAATGCCTAAGACCCCTTATAATTCTTAAACCTCTTGAATTTTACTCCCCATGTTCACAACAGAAATTTTAAAATAGCAGGCGAATCAATCGATAGTCACCAGATCCTGATAACAGAGGAAGGGAGATTATCAAAGCTTTTGAATTAGGCCTCTTTATACCCATAACATGTATAGAAGCCACTAATTGTGGTAACAAAATTATTGCTAAAGGGGGTTTCTGTCAAAGGAGCTACTGAATAGACCACAATTGGAGATAATCCCTTACCTCTCACTAGTTAAATATACCACAAAGCTGTGCCATTTTCATTACCGAAAACGTTGGGCATTATTTGCAGACACAACTGTCAGGTTCATTGCATTGTTTTGTCTTTCTCTAGCCTTGACTTCTCTACACGAGTTAATGCCATGTAGTTTCCAAACCTTCTTTCTTTTATGCTTAAACCGTTTCTTTAATTTCCAATTCAATTTTTTCAATAAGCATATGCTTTTCCTTTATAAATCTAATCTTGTATTAAAACATTCAGCCAAGATATTTGTTACTTAATTGCTGTATTCATTCTAGGAAATTAATGCATGGCTCATGGCTCTTTTCCACCACGCATGCATCAACCAATTGTATGCTTTCTTTGAAATGTCATTTTTTTGTGAATATGTAGGTCCTGTATGTCTTGTCTGCATTTTAACAAGTACAAGTTTTTTCTTTTAATGCCTAATCCAGTTTTTAAAACACAAAATTAAGATATTTGCTACTTGATTTGTTGTAATCCTTGAATCAAAATAATATCTAGCCCCTTGCTTGTTCTTTATTCTTGTGAAACAAGTAATTGTATTCCTCATTTATTTTTATACATGTTACCTCTTTGTTGAATATGTTGGGTAGCTATTTCTTGGCTACATTCAAAAGAATTCTCTTCTGAATTGAGGTCTGGATATATCTTCATAAATTTGTTCAAAATGCATCCACACCAGTGCCTTTGTTTAGCATAGGTGAACTGCTTTGATACTACCTTTATCTAACTTGAGAGATAATCATTACATTAAAAACATTATTATTTAGCATACTAAGTTAATTATTACTTGAGTATAACCCTGGCTTATTTACTGACCTTTTTGTTTAATGCAATATTGTAAGTGGTCTGTCTGTTCAAACCATTAAAATCAAGTGCCTCCTTTATAGCATGGTAGAAACAATTCCACACTCCCTCTTTTCTATCATTCATACTAAACTTCAGATGTTTCATTTCATTAGAAACAAACATTATAATCTACCTTCATTGTAACTTTTGATAATAATTTGTGCAAAATATAGGTATACAATCAATGAAGAATCCTTGACGATTAAAGTATTGAAAGGTGCTTGGAACTTTATTTCATTATCAAAAACGCCAAGCAAAAAGAACAGGCACAACCTTAGATATTAAAATTCACTAAAGGCAAATGCTTGAATCTATCGACATTGCCTCATTTAATAATTAGTTGTGCTTATCATAGCTTTACAAACAACGAAAACTCTATTGGGAGTCATTAAAATAGTAAAAGAAGCTTGGACCTTCCATATTTAAACTGATATTTTATTTCTATGCTTGTGTAAAAGCTTGAAAAATTATTTAAAATCCACCCTTAATCTTTTTTCTTGCTTTTTATTTTTTTAACTTACTCTATGTGTGTATTTATTGAAATTAATATCACTTTTGATAGAAAACATGAGTGCTCTAATACTAATTTGATAAATGCTTATCGAATCTTAATTCTTCCCTTTTGATTTGACAAAGAGGTTGCATTTGAGATCTTTTTGGAATTTCTAAGTGAGGGATTGTAGCAGTTCGAACTCTTAAGCACCAATGTATTATTCGCTTTGATTTTTATAGGTCACGGTTTTGTCCTTAAAAGATAACATTCCAGCAGATCATCCATCATGGGAGTGCTCCCAACTTGAGCATGCTTAATTTTGGAGTTCTTTTTAAAAATTTCATCATTATCTGAAAATGCGTCTCGATGATAAGAGTTCAGTTTAATTATACTTGAGGGGTTTCACAATCTCTCCAACTTAAGTAATTAATGTCCTCATTAATATCCACACATAATTCAAGAACCATTTATTGAGTATATAGAACTAGAGGTTGCCCTAACAAATTCAAGATGTATCACTATCATGTAACACCTTATCGCATCATGGGTTCAAGAGGTCGCTCACACATAATAATATTTTGCTCTATATGACACTTAACTTCTATTTGAAACCCAAAGGTCTGCTCTGATACCATTTGTAACAGTCCAAACCTTAAGTACCAATGCATTATTCGCTTTGACTTTATAGGTATCACAATTTTATCCTCAAAATAATTTTTTAGCAGGTTACTCATCGTAAGAGTGCTCTCAATTTGAGCATGCTTAACTTTGAAGTTCTTATTAATTATTTGAAAAGGAGCATCCATCATGATTAAAAGTTCAGTTTAATTATACTTGATGGGGTTTCACAGGAATAGTGATTGAGAATTTGTCAAGGAGGATATGAATATGCAATTTAATTTAAATACCTTGAGAGCAAGAAGGTTCTGTATGCCTTGTATGCAATTTACATACATATGTGGATGTGGAAGTGATGCAATTTACGATTTCAACAAAGAAGCCATGCTATTCATGAATAATAATTCAAATAATAATCTATTTAAATCCTATTTGTGAAGGACAACAAACCTGAAATTATGTATGATATTGTTCTCAATCTTATAATATTTTAATTTTACAAAAAAAATATTTAGCTTAAATATATAAATGATCTAAATAGGCTTGAAAAATAGCCTTGTGTCAACTCATTTATATAATGTCTTAATTCGTTATGGTTGGCCTATGAGAAACTGTTCACATGTTGGCTGATTTTGGTCAATCACTATGGATGATACTGCATCTTTTCAGATGAGTTACAAATAGGGGAACTCATGCTTGTGTTCTTGGAGATTCCAAACTTTTGATTCATGCATAAACACTAAAATGTGAACTAGCAGTGGAGTAGTGGACTAGGTGCGATGGTGGTAGCTGCATCGCATATTCTATGATTGGTGTAATTAAGGGGCTATTTCATTGGAGAGATTATGAGTGCAAAGACAAAAATATGGGTTTATTATTATTTAATGTTTTATTTCAGTCAAAAAATACTACAAACATAAGAGTATTCAATTTTGTTTTATGCAATGATTTGCTGATCATATTTGTGATATTTAATGTCATTCCAATCCCCAATTATTAATTTCATTTTGTTTTTTTGATTAACTTTATCTAGTGCATTGACGTTGTGTCATTCATCATTCCAAATCCCATCGCTGCCTTTCTTTTCAATTCACCATTGTTTGCCTTCACCAATTCCATTGATGTTTCTCTTCATCGGCTCCATCAATGCTTGCTTTCACCAACTTTGTCCGCGTTCATCTTCACCAAACCTGTTATCATTTCTTGTCACCAACTTCAATGATGTTCTCCTGCACCAACTCCATCATTGCTATGCCTTGAATCCTTCATTATTCGTTCTTCTTTGACTTAACGCCTTTGCCTTTTTGAAAACTATCTCATATATTATGAGGTGTAAGTTACTTTGAGGAGATGAGAGAAAAGAATGGCTATATTTTGGAAATGTATAGGAGTGTGAGGTGGACAATGGAAATGATACCTAGTAGTACAAAATGCTAGCAACTCCCTAGTTTATGCATGTTACAATTCAAGGTTTACTCTAGAAGTTATTTAAACCTGAGTGATTTGCATTAGCAATCTAGATTTTAAGGTTTTGGAGTTTTGAATGAAATAATAATTGAAAATTATTATTTTTTCATACATAACTTATTGTGATATATTTTTATTTTTTGACTTAAAATTTACAACAACAAATTAAACCTTAAAATTATACCAAGTGATGCTTACATTAGAGGCATTATATATAATTAAATTAAATTTTCAACAAATTTAGCATAACAACAATTCATTGGAATTTGCATTGACTTGGGCACCATTTGGTGTGGCGCCTTTTAACTGGGCATGGGTAGCAAAAGAATTTTTTTTCTAAATTCAAGCTGACCCAAACTGACCCACAACCAAGCATTTGTTGAGTTTATGTTTTTCTACATTACCCGATCCAACTATATTCTTCATTTCCTCTTTGCACTTTTTATTTAAATAGCCATTATATGTTTTTCTTGTATAATTTAGATTTAGAGCTAACACTATTAAATACCCTTCCTACTTTGCCTCGAACAAATATCTCTCAAGATGTCAAGTATCAAATCTCTTAAAATAATTCATGATTGTGGAACTTTAATAGTTAAATCATAATATGACAAATTTGCCTTTCATATTTAACGATTTCCATCCAAATTAATGACATAGGATCAAAAAAAACACTTAACTCAAAATTAGTGAATCAACAAAATTATAGATAAGAGTAAAGGACTAAATGAACAATTTACAAAAGTCAATGGATCATTTTGACAATTTTTTCTTTTTAAATTAGAGTTTTGTGTTTATGTGGACAAGACATCATAACTAGACCTGGGTATATATTTTGTCTTACCTAGCATAGGCTCAAGCTTGATCAAACAAAAGCATACCTTTACAAGGCCCGTGCTCGTCCTGACCTGCATATTGGGCCAATAATTATAGCCTTGGATCGAGCCATGGCAATGTTGGGTTGGGTTCACCATTTGTTTAAATCTAATTTTTAAAAATATTTGTAGTATTTAAAAATAAATAAATAAATAAATATATATATATATATATATATCTCACCTACCATGTGAAATATTATTGCAATGTAGTGTATTCATTTTGTTGTGAGAATAGTGTCCTATATATTTTGTATCAAACGAAACAGCATATTTTTGAAAATGGTTTCACTTTATTTTATGCCTAACAAATTTAATAGCAAGAACTCAATATTATAAAGCAATGCTTTCGTTTTATTTTGTTTAATGCTAATGCTTTAATTTAAGGAGCATTCACACCGGAGTAATTCACTATGTGAGGTTGCATGATGACTAAATTCATGATCTCTTGCTATGAAACCAAGTTTATGCTGCATGTTCCTACCAAATTTTCTAAGTGTTAGACTGGGCTGGGCCAAAGCAGGCTTAAAAGAACAAAGCCTATGTTCTGCTCTTAAAGGAGTGAAGTCCAAGCATATGTTGTTTTAGTGGAAATATTAAAGCTTGAACCTGGTCTTCATGTGAGCAAGGTCAACCAGGTGGGCTGGTCTCTGGCTTGTGAGCAAACCTGGTTTTTGTGCCTGGTTGGCAACACTTGATGTAAATATTTAGATGGGCTTTAGAGTATAAATCCTCCAAATCCAGTAGAACTGGATTTAGGCTTTGTCCAAATTTCATGAAGACTTTACAACAACAACAACACTAAACCTTAGCCCCAATAGGTTGGTCAGTTACATAAATCCTTTTTTTTTCATTGTGATTGATAAAATAGAAGCCCCTCCCCTAAGCTCAAAATAGAGAAGATTCTGTCATCTTTTATGGTCTTCTCTATCCTCTTATAACATGGGTAAAATTTATATACTCAATTTTTTTAACAAGGGCATTGAACTGTCTATACTTAATATACCCAAACCATTTAAAAAGATATTCTCTAGTCTTATCCACTTTGGAGCCACTCCAACTTTTCTATTAATGGACACATTTCTCATTCCATACTTCCAAGTATACTCATCCATCCACCTTTGTATCTCATCTTTGTAACACTTATTTTATGAGTAAGTTTCTTGTTTGCTAACTAAATATTCAACCCCATATAACATAGTCGGTCATATAACTGTTTAATAAATTTTTTCTTAAATTTTGAGTGGGATTATTTGATTACACAACACTTTAGAAGTGTTCCTTCATTTTATCTAATCAATTTGAATTATATTGATCACTTTGCTTTCTATTTTGCCATTGTTTTGAATAATTAAACCAAGTTATATGAATCTCTCACTCTTTTTTATCATATGGTCCTCAATAGTTGTCATCAAGATTATGACTTCTATTATGATAAAACTTACACTCTATATATATTATGTTTAGATTATAAATGAGTCATTCATAACTTGAGTTTTGCTTTAACTCCATTGTTTATTTTATCAATTAATAGAATGTTATCTACAAATAACATGCACAAAAGAACCTCCTCTTGAATGTGTTCAATAAGAACATTCAAATTTCACAAAGGCTTAATTCATGTAACTTGAAAAATGGGCTAAATCCTTAGTTTACCAAATTCTAGGATTCATCAAATTAAGCAAATCCAACTCTTCCAATTAACGCATTTGCATTCGTTGACCCTTCCGACCTCTTTTTGAGACGACATCGATTATAAAAAACCTCGGCATACTCTTGTCCTCCATGCTCATTTGCGTTATTGTTCTCTCCTGCGCGAGAGTCCTATTCTACTCATCAGCTCCGGCTGACTGCATTGCAAGTCCTGTGACAGGTTTTCTGCGGCACCTCTTTTCTTTGATCTTATGACCGATTCTCTTCAATCCGCCAGCTCAGGATATTTGCTGGTAAAATTTTTTGATGGAATATTAACTTCTGAGGTATTGTTTTTCTCTTAATAATTGTAAACATGGGTATTTATATTTTAGTGAGAAAATTTATAGGATAACCAGTTGTTGATTAACTCTGACATAATTATTCTTGATTAATATTGAATTTTTTAAAAGGTAACATATCCTATTGACTAATTAAAATCTTAAAGTATTAAAGATTTACAGCCAAATATGTCTCGAGATTTAACAAGATCAACTGCATCCTAAGCCAAATGGTTACTAGGATTTAACGTCTTTATGATTTACTAATTCTGGATTTAAGGATTTAGTAAATCATAGTTGACTTAAATTCAGTTGGTTGCCAAACAACCCCATAACTAACCTTATACGATTTAAAGACCATGCATAAAGTTCAAAATTACAATTTTGGATTTAAGGATTAGGAATCTCTTGGTTTGTTTTGTTAATCTTATGTTCAATGTAAAATTAGAGAAACTGTACATTGTTGTAAGCTTTCTTTATTTTTTTCACAAATACTAGAAGTTATTATATGAAGTGCTATCTAGGTTAATTTTTTGTGCTTGGTTGTAACTCTTAACAGATTCATGTCATAATAATGTCATAATAGGATTTGACAAAGTTTTAAGGCAACTGTCAACTACCTAATGCAACCCTTTTATTTTAGTGTCTAAGGGTTGTAAGATTATTTCAAGTGATTGTTTGACAATCCAATATTGTTTATTAATTTTGAATTTAAAAAAAAGAGATAATAAAAATAATATTAAATCTAAAATGTGTCTTTAAACTAAATGGTAGAACCTTAAAAAGGATAATATAGATATTTTTAACAGGAAAGTTTTAAAATTTGAACAATGAGATTTTAAAGGTGAAACTAATCTTATGTAGAATTCAATGATAGTTGTATTTGCAATGTAGCAAAGAGTTTACTTGGTGAATCAAAATGAAGAATACCTAATAATTAAAATGCATGGTGGTGGAAATATAATGTTCATTTTAAGATTAAAGATAAAAGATATGCTATAAAGAATGATTAAATGTAAGAATGAGGAGAATTGGAAGAAATATAAATTAGTTTGTCATTAATTCAATATAGCAGTTCGTGATGCTAAGAGTGCATCATTCGAGAGTTTATATAACAAATTTGACAATGTTTTGGGAGGGAGACACATTTATAGGCCAAAGTAAATGATGAGAGAACTAAATATTTGACTCATGCTGAATATCAAAGAACATGATCAAATTTTTTTTTTAAGGATAATATTATTTAACCTAGATGGATGAATTATTTTACTAAACTTTTTAATAAAGATTGTATCAATAAATTAATATAAGTGAGTTCAATAATTATAAAAAAGTCTCAATTTTACGTTCATTCATAGTGTAGTAAAACTAACATTTAGAATGCTTTAAAGAGGATAAAAAGTCGAATAACAGTAAGATAGGATGATATCCTTATTGATGTATGGATATGTTTGGGCAAGGAAGGAATTTTTTGACTTACTAAGTTATTTAATGCTATTTTGAACATTAAAAAGATGACATGAGTGAAGAAATAGTATTGTTATACTTATTTACAAGAATATAGATGATATTCATGACTGTGCTAATTATAGAGGAATCAAGTTTGTGTCGTATATTGTAACTTTTGGAGAGAGTAATTGAATATAGATTATGAAAGGATACTTGCACTTCTCAAAATCAATTTAGTTTTATGCCAGATAGATTTACCATGGAAGCCTTACATATATTTAAAGGTTTGATGGAGAAATTTAGAGATAGAAAAGAAGTTATTCATTTAAATTTAATAATCTTGAATTTATTAGATAGAGTACCAAGAGAAGTTCCTTGGGAGAGATGAGGGATTTTTGCTGCATATATTGAATTTATTAGAGATAATATGGCTGTAATATGTGATCGATCGCAAGACAGCTTGTCTAATAATTTTTCTGTTTTTATTGAATTACATCAAGGCTTGGCTCTCAACCAATTTTTTGCTTCAATTATAAATGTTTTTATTGAGCATATTTAAAATGAGATTTATTGGTGCATGTTATTTGCAGATGATATTCTATTAACTGATAAGGTGAGGGACGACGTTAAAAGAAAGTTTGAGTTATGGAGGACTACTTTAGAATCCAAAGGTTTTTGTCTTAATAGATCTAAAATAGAATATATGGGGTATAAGTTCAATTGTATTAGTATTCCTAATCTTGAGGACAGCTATTAAGGACCATATGATCAAGAAGAGCGAGAGGTTCAAGTACTTGGGCTTAAATATTCAAAACAATGACGAAATAAAGAGCGATGTGATTAATTGGATCCAAGCTGGTTGGATGAAATGGAGAAGCGCTTCTGGAGTGTTGTGCTATCCGAAAATTCCACTTAAAATTAAAGTAAAATTTTATACGGCAACTGTACTACCATATTAAAAGAGGAAATGAAGACTCAGAAAGACAAGAAACTATTAGAAAGGACTATTTGAAACTTAGGAAGGTGCTTCTATTTTGATTGTGCACAATGGAAACAAAGGATTCATATAGCTGACCCTACCTAGTGGTATTAAGGTTTGGTGTTGCTATTGTTGTTATGGTTGTACTTTTTAGAAGCTACTTAATCAACGAGCATTACAGCATGATTCATTCTATTTTACACAATTGCTTTTCATCTATATGGGTTAGTTTATTGTTGAATGACATCATTATGATCTATTATGACTATATAATGTCTTGCTGCAGGTTAAGAAGTTGACAAATAACATTCAACTTATATTAAACGTTCTCAGAGCTTCGGATGTTGTTGAAGTCAAGGTATGAGATAATATTTTGACTTGATGAACGTTCGCATTTTATGATTATGCACTGGTGCTATTTTCATGGTTTGATTGTTCTTTGTTTCTGGTTCTCTACTTAACATTCTAGACTAACCATGTTGGGAAATACTAAATCTGGGACGCTCTGCTGTAGTGAGAGATGACAATATATATGAAGACTCGGAAGCTAAAAAATTAATATAGCAGTGCCGATTGTCACTTTAGACCATCCGTGTCCTGCTGCCTCTTATATTTTATGGGGCTACTTAATCTTTACATTTTAAGGTCTGTTTGGTTTAGATTTTAGCAGATTTAAGTTGTCTAGTTAGATTGATAAGTTAAAATTATTGATTGTTAAGCTCATTTAAGTTGACCTAAGTCGAATACTCTAAAATTATTTGGGTCGGACTTATTATTTATGTAAATAGTTATTTAATTAATATTATAGCTTATAGTTAATTAATTAATTTAAAAAATCAATCTATTGAAATTTAATTATTTATAAATAATATAATTAATTAACTTGATTAAATAAATATAAATATAATTAAGTTTAACTAATATAATATAATTAATTAAATCAATTATCTTAATATATGGTTAATTTTCTGCATGATGCATGAAATATGTGATGACAAGTCTTATGTTTGAATCTTGATTATTACAGTACTGACATTAATAATGCATTTTTTTTATTGTTTAAGATAGAAATTACTATATATTATTATAATTAATGTGATTAATTTTATAATTAATTAAATTTTATTTAATATGTTAATTTTAATTTTATTTAGTTAATGCAATTATCATTAATATAGTATTTTAGTATACTTAACAAAATAGTTAAGATAATTAATCAATTATAGAGCTTAGGAAAGTTAAGTTTAGACTATGGGCTTGTGTAGTTTAGGATTTTAGCTTGGATTAATCTATTAAGCTAATGAAGGTTACCCTTGGTAAATCTGCTAAACTTTAATAACTTAAGCTTATTTATACTGGAAAATTGTTTAGTTGACATGTTGATCATAGTTGATGCACTAATTAGATAGCATTATATAGAATAATTAAATTATTAATTATAAAAATTCCATTAATTAATCATTTTAATTAAAATGTATGCTATCTTGTTTGCTAATCAAACTATATATTGATTTAATTAATTAAAAATTATGAATTAAAAGTACGTTTAGTAGGGCAGAGGACACCTAAACCATTGGGGGACGCATGCTCTTTATTGCTCCTATGTATGCTCCACCTTTGATTGCTTTTTGATTGCTTTCATTGCGCCTTATCAATGAGCGTTGAAGAAAAATGAACTACGGAATTGAATTTTTATATGAAAATTTCATCTTTTGTCCAACCCACTCACTATAAATTTTGATGAAAGTGCAAAAAGCTTGAGATAAGGTTGAAAATTGTGTAAAATGTTATACTAAGTATATAGTTCATTAATCTTTATCTTACGTTTGCGTAAAAAAAGGGATAAAAGATTTAATTAAGATAATCAATATCATAATCAATTAGTTAATGCAGTTATAATAATAATTATTTAATGCAGTTATTAATAGTAGTAATTCTTATTAACATAATTAACTACTTGATGAAAATTATTAATTAGCATAATTAATTGATAGTATAACATGATTAGTCAATGTATTAATTAATCAAGATATTAAAAGGAAAAATTAATAAGGCTAACTTTGTCTAGAGCTGTTTGATTTAGAGATTTAATTAGGCTTAAGTTGTGCTAAGTTAAATTACAAAAACAAATATTGTTTGGAGGCTTAAACTAAATCGGACAAATCCATGGTCTCAACGGTCATGTTAATCTGCACCACTAGCTTGGAGGAGGATCAAGCAATGCATTTGGATGTTTAAACTAGGCATTTGTTGTTCAAGTTTAAATTCAAAGGCCCTAATCGCTAGACCACAACACTATTTACAGTAATTTAGGCCTTGTTTAAACTTTGCTAGATCAAAAATTCAAATCTCATTGATAATATGTCTTATTGGCTTCTTCCCCAAAAAAAGTCTGATATTATTTATGTAGATATAAATGATTTGTGGGGCATGAATGAAAATCTTCTCCTTGTTCGGAACTAATTTCAGCTGTGGACAGGGCGACAAAGTGAGAAGGCGCTATAATTGGGGTTCCTGGATACTAAACTCGCAGAGGAATCAGCACTTAGCAGAATCTGGCCCGCTGTATCAGGTAACCACGAAGGAGGAGGAACTTCTGGCTGCTCGTATGGAGGAGAGCGTGACGCTCGGGGATGGAAAATGCGAAGGGCCCTTGCAGCCTTCTAAATAATAAAATGAATATATTTGGTCTGTAGGAACCCCTCGTGGGTCATGGTTTTTTTTTCTTTTTTCTTTCTATATGCGTCCAGGCAGTGATAGTTTGGTGAAGTTAATAAGCTCAATAATTTGCTCAAGTGAAAATATAAACAAAAGGAAGAGCAGACGAAAGGCTTAAAATTTGATCTGCTGTGACAACTCTGGCTTGATCTGATGCATCTGTAGTTATGTATAGCTTTTTTTCCTTCTTAATAAATTGGTCTGTATAGTTCTTTTTCTTAGCTACTAACCTCGTGGGGGTAGCCTACAATTTTCTATTATATATATATATATATAGATTTGCGGCATATATTATTTATTTAATGTGCTTGATATTTGTAGTTTTGATATTTGTGAACGCATGCACAGTCCTTAAAGAGAATCTCATTTTATTTCTTACTAATGGGTGCTTTTATTTACATTGACCTTAACTTGATACACTGCTTATCCTTTTTACATAGTTCAGGGCTGTTCTTTGTTTTGTTGTTCTGCTCCCCTGCAGTTTGATAATATAATTCTTTGATTGTTGGTACAGAATCTAAAACCAAACTCTAGCATATATATAAAAGCACCAGTTTGGGATTGTGAGGAGCCATTTGGAGCTCCCAATTCCCTCTAAATGTGAACTATCACTCCCACTCATGAATCCTTCTTCTTTGCTTAAGCAAGACTATAGCAATTTCTCATACATCTCCTCTTCTATAAGCCGTAGTGGCCAAAGGAGTTCCTTGTATGGAAGCTTGAGAGTTGTATTAGTTCTTTTGAGTGAATTCTTTCATATCTTGAGAATCTAATCTCTTGTCAAATTTTTTGGTTTTTGGCAAACTTTGGATCTTTTTGCACGAGTTAATGTTTGCCCTAACGTTAGCCATTTTGCTTAACCTATAGAATCTTTATAGTTCTATAGTTTTTGGACCTTGAATGGGTTAAATTTGCCTACTTTTTTTTCTTAACTGTTTTATGATTTTGCATGCATATATTCTTTTTTTTTTCTTAGCTATATTCGATGCATAGCATCCATAGTCTGGAATGTATTGATTTTGTGGGATGCGTGTTCCCTTTTATTTTGAGCTCTTTGTAAAGCTTGTTGGATTGATTGGGAAGTTCATTGAACAAGATGCTTATGGGTATCTTCATTCATTAACCCTTGTTAATAGAAAATTTGGACCCATTCACTAAATAGTAGAGGATTTTGTTTGATATTCTATGTTGTTAATATATTTAATTAGCTAAAAATATAATTATTATCTCATATAATTTTAAATTTATTAATTTAAGTTTGCTATTAAATGAGATTAATTAAAGTAATTTAATATTTTAAAATAATTACATTAAAAATAGCATAAAATAATATATTTATCGAGAATAATTACCATTTTGTGAATTTTTGACATTTGGTCTTAAAATGATAAAAAATGCAATTAATATATATATTTATACTAATTTAATTATATATATAATCTATTGATTTAAAATCAAATAAATCAGTGGAACTATTTTAAAAAGCCACGTAAATGATCTTAGTCGACAGATCATCGGATCGAATCCATTGAGGAAACGATGGAGAAAACTTGCATGCTCATCATTTCTGCTGTCGCTATAGGGCTAATGTCATCGACAGCCTTGATAGCAATGCCCTAACACTAAAAATAAGAGATTTTGAACTAGCTTAACAAAATAAGCCAATTTCAATCTGAGCTGGAGCAAGAACTTCATTAGTTAATTAGGATTCAATTTGCACCATAACTATCCTTGGTTTAGGAGAATTTTGGGCTTAATTGTGCGAACAATTTGTTAAAGTTATCTTGTCAGCCATTAGTGGAGCTTTTGATTCCCACATGTGGTACTGAATCAGTCAATTAAATAGCCTCAATTGGAGATTCGTTTCATATAGTTCTAATATATTTTGAGTCCAACTTAACATCTTAATTTATTTTCACTGATTCTAGTGTAATTTTATTTCTTACCTTTGAATTAATTATTTTATGTAGTATTATGTTTATATGATAGTATCTTAGTTGCTTCAGATTCGAAGACAGTTTTTATTATTATTATTATTATTATTTTTTGCTTATAAGATGTATTTTTATGTGCTTTTTATACTGTATGTATATATATTCTAAAGTTTAAAAGTGATCATGCTTAGAGATTAGCTAAGCAACATTAAATAATTTCACCTTACCTACTATATAACTAGACATCTTGAAGGCACGTTCAAACATAGTGTGGCCATATGTGCAACAAATACGTGCCCAAACATGCCATATACCACAGGCTTGATAATGACATCAATGGGTAGTTCATTCCGGGTCTAATAAGACAACCCACATGCCTAAACGTGTTTTAGGATGTGCCTAGATGTGTCACACATTTCTTAAATTGCATATTACCTTACTATTATAGGGTGTGTAATAAATTTTTGACAATTATGCCAGAAACATGTGCGATGAGAGGATAGACATGTGCAAGGAGAAACAATCAAAGAAGTTCCATTCATGTCCACTACATAAAGGGATGTGGGCAACCTCCAAGAACATTCCTAAGCATTATAAAGCCTCTCTTAAATATTTTAAAGGAATTCTAAGCAAGTTTACAAGTTCTCTCAAAAGTTTATGAAGTATTTGATCTCAAGGATTATAACTCAAGTTTAATTATACGTGTTTAAAATTTTGTATAATTTTTATTTATTTATAACTTTACTTTTATGAGAAATGCTGTTTAGACCCGTTGAGGTGGATACCAAAAAAGCCCATCCAATGAGATTTTTTGGGAGCATTCAATACAAACTTTAAAATAATATTTGTATTATTTTAATATAAATAAATATACACTAATGTAATATGTCCAAATTCCATTGGATGGGTTTTGTTGGGTGCCACGTCAACGAGTCTAAATAGCATTCCTCTTACTTTTATAGGGTGTGCAAGAGGCCCCACCTCGGCATTGCTCTAGGAAGGAGAAGGCTTCAAAGTTTCACATCTAGAGATTGCAAAGGAGAGATTGAGGAAACTCTGCCTCAAAATAGCTATGGGAGGGAGGGAAGATTCCATAGCTCTATGGCTAAGTGTTTAAAGGAGTGGATCAGCAAAGAAACACCTCTTGTTTGAGTGGATTTTAGATGAGAAAAAATTTCAAAGACTGGTCGTATGATTAAGGATATCGAGTACTTTTTTTTACATTTTTCAAGATTATATTTTATTTATTTTTTTCTTATAATTATACATTTAATTAAAATATCTCAAACTCTCATAAAGTTTTTTAAAAATTCAAATTCTCTAAGTTAAACCTAATTCACCCCCTTCTTGTGTCATGTCATTTAGGATATTCACACTAAGAAGTGGTATTAGAGCGTGCCTCTGCAATAGGCAAAAGATGTATAACTAGTAAAACATGTCCAAGGGTAAAATATGTGCAATCGACAAAAGTATGTATAATAGTAAGCATGTGTAATGTATAAAATCAATAGAATATACTAAACATATAGAACATAATTATAATCATAATACTTATAATAATTTGATCGTCAACTGTGCGGGATTTGAACCCGATCACAACATTAGAGTTCCCAACTTGTTAGCTTTCGCCAGAAAGATATACAGTCTCATTTTGTGATTTGTTAAAGCTTCCTTCCCTTGTTCTCCATTCTTCTTCCCCACTCATTCACCTTCGTCCTCTTCAGCTAAGTAGTCACAATGAGGGAAGTGAAAAGCTCCGTTGTTATTAAATATAAAGATATTAATAATAACATCTTCCGAGTATTAATAGCTTACTAATATTAGTATAATAAAGCATATAGTGTATTAATAAATATTTACTATCATATAAATATTATCAATCATGAATCTATAATATCAATCATCATATAAACATCACCGATAAGTTTGTGATCAAACCATGTTTACAATTGTGCTGTGATTGTTTTTTCTGTTTTCTCTTATTTGTATTTCTAACAGCCTTAAGGTTCGACGACAGTTGTAGCACCCCGCCCCGGCGCCGCGTGCAACTAAATTTTATAATAACAAGCCAGTCGGCGGCGGAGCGGTGCACCACTTTGGAAGACAATACGCATCTCCCCGAATAGGCTAAAAATAAACTCATACAAATGATTGCTAACTCATACCCCAAAGAGAATGGTCGAGAGTTAATAATTAATATAAGAGTGGTATTCTTATTCAAGTACTAGACAAATACATATATTGGATTAACATACGAAATGAAGAATCCAATATATGTATAAGATATTAGCATTTCCAATATGTCGATCATATCACTATACTAAGTATAAGTAATATATAAACAGAGTGTGAAAGCTAAGTATACATCCAGAAACATTCATCACATAAACAAAATAAGGCATTCATCTCAAAACAGAAAAGTAAAAACATCATGAATTAATACAAACAGTTTACTGAAATGATACTATAATAAAGTCTAAGTACTAAACTGAAATAACTAACCAAAAGCAGTAAAGCTGGAGGAGAGATCCGCAAAGGCTCCACAAACTTCTACTAAACCTCCTGCACGTCCTCCTGATCTGGCTCAACAAACTGCTCAGAATCTAGCAAATTCTTGGATCCTAAAGTACGTGTTAGACAATAAGTCTAACACATCAAAACTAATCTAACAATTCTAATTGCTTGCTTAACACTTAAATAATGTAAACCAAGCTGCAAAAAATTATAAAAGTAACTAAAAATTTGAAACTGTATAAAACCGAAATAAAGAAAAGCTGACTATATACTGAATACTGAAAATAAATGAAAATGAGTAAATAACATGTAAAACTATGTGGTATGTCACTGAAGTCATGCATCTGTATATGCCACGATGCAAAATGCAATTGATATGCAACTGAAATATCACTGAACGGGTATGAATTGTACGGTCTAATGCCTATTACATATATCCGGTTGGGAATCTAATATTAGTCATCCTGCAAATTCCCCGATTTATATATGCAACATTCCATAATTCCGACGAACGTAAGAAGGAAAGAGTTTTGCCTTAACAAACCTATTTTTTTCTTAAAGATTCAATTCTATTTCACAAAACTTAATTCTTTAACAAGAGATCATTTTTTTTGTTTTGCCTTAACAAACATAATTCTTTATTAAAATATTCGGGAAAAATTCGACGACTCCCTAACTCTTCCAAAATACCACCCCTAGCTAATTTGGGTGTGGTGAGTCCAATGGCGAACTACGTTTTCAATTTTGAGGTCTAATTAAATTAGGTATTTTCAAAATTATCAGAAAACCAAGAAACATTGGAAATTGTCAAACAGTCTCCAAATCGCATGAAATTTGAGGTAGAGACTCTTAATACTATTATAAGAGTGATGGAAAATGATTATAGTCAATTAGGTCATTAATTGTCGGGTAACAACTCTATGGTTGTTACAGACTCCCCTCCTTAAAAAGAGTGTCGCCCTCGACACACAACAATTAAAATATGAAATGCGGTAACAAGGAGGAAGTCTAAATTAAAATATGAAATACAGGGAACCATTGAGTGCTTTTGCACATTTACTTTCTTCATTTATTTTTATTAGTCACTTTACTTTCAATATTCCTTTTGTATTGCATTGTGCTCCCCTATGTCTTACTTGCATTTATTAAATGTGATATCCTCAACTTTTAATAAAATTAAGGTCCTAAAATATACTTAAGCTTATGTAAGTCTAACAACTTATTTTCATTTATTAACTATGTCTTACTGTATTAAAAATTCAATATGATAAATCAGGAGCTTATAGTAGACTCAGCAAGTGAACTAAGAGAGGAATTGGTAGAGCATGGCACTCTTGAAGATTTACTTTATCATTATTTTATGTGAGAATAAGAGCTTAATATTCATTTATAAATGTTGTACTCTTAAACATACGTGAAACTTTCCATTTATTTCATCTGGGATGAATGTTTTTCTTTTATTTATCTAGATAATTTTAATGGTAATAGTCATTATGGTATTTATAAACGCATCTATCTTTTCCCATATTATAGATCCTTCGCCACTGTAGTACTTAATAGTGGGTTAAGACTTGTTAACCCAGTATTAAGTAATACAATGACACTCAGTATTAGATCAAAATATCTAGTATGATGCTGGGTCATTACAGATGCTTCCCTTGTAGTCAAACACTCATCAATTTATTTGCTTCTAGCTTTGGTAGCACAATTTGAATTGTTATTGGAGCAACTTGACATCAAAACCATGTTCATACATGGAGAATTGAAAGAGGTAGTCTATATACAGCAGAACTCAGGGTTCAAGAGATAAGCAAGGAAGACTTTGTGTGAAAACTGAACAAGTCTTTATATGGCCTAAAACAATCACCACGATAGTGGTCTCAAGAAATTTGATCAGTTTATGCAGAATGAAGGATACACTCTGAGTCAAAATGATCACCATGTATTCTTCAAGAAATTATCTCAGAGGAAACTTCATCTACTTGCTCCTATATGTGGATGACATGATGGTTACTACATCGAATCAGTCAAAAATGGACACCATAAGCATCAATTGGCTCAAGAATTTGAGATGAAGTAGTTAGGAGAATCGAAGAAGATTCTTGGGATGGAGATCAGCAGGGATAAGAAGGCATGAAATGTTTGGCTTACCCAACAAGGGTATTTGAAAAGGTACTGAAAAGGTTTCGAGTAAACGACTTTACAAAGTCAACAAGTATTCATATGGCATCTCATTTTTGCTTATCTGCAGAGTTATGCTCAAAGATAAATGTTGAGAAGGAAGATATGCACTTAGTGTCGTATACGAGTGCAGTCAGGAGCTTGATGTATGCCATGGCGTGTACAAATCCAGACTTGATGTAGGCAATAGGAGCTATAAGATGATATATGCATAATCCGATGAAGTCCCAATTGGCAAGCAATTATGTGTACATTTCAATATTTGAAGAATAATGTTGGTGTCGGTTTATTTTTTCAGAAGCAATCATCAATGGCTAATTTACGTGTCGGTTATGTGGATTCTGGCAATGTTGGAGATATGGATCGAAGATGATCAACAACTGGCTACGTATTCACATTTGCAAGAGATCTAGTTGGGTGGAGATCCATACTACAGTCAATGGTTGCCCTGTCAACTACAAAAGATGAATATAAGGCAGTAACAAAAGCATTTAAAGGAGCCATGTGGATGAGAGGACTACTGAAAGATTTGGGAGTGCAGCATGAGAAGGTGATAGTGCTTTGTCATAGCCAGAGCGCTATATTTTTTGCTACTAACCCAATCAATCACGCTCGCACAAAGCACATAGATGTGTGACACCATTTTGTTTGGGATATTGTTGAAAAGGATGAGATCTTACTGAAAAAGATCGACACTAAAGACAACCCAACAAACATGTTTACATAAGTGCTCATCGTTCAAAAATTCACCTATTACAAAACTTTGGTGAATTTGGAGAAGCATCCATAGGCTTCTCATTTTTTAGAACTACAGGCAATTTGATTCCTTTGGGTGGGGGATACGTAAGCAACCAAGTTGGTGCAGTTGCAATGATAGAGAGAATATTTGTTCTCGGCTCTCATATATCCCATATAAGAACTAAGGTGGAGAATTGTTAATGTTTGGTACAACAGGCGCTCAGGCGCACCTAAACGTCTCATTGACAGAAACTTGGGTCCTCATGCGCGCCTAGGCGCCTGACAAGCAGAGACATGAGCGCTTAGGGGCTCCTAGGCGCCTACTGTTTTCAAAACCCATTTCTTGGGGTCTTATAAATACGTTCTTAAATCCTTTTTAGGGTTTAATCTTGTTTTTCTGCTTTGGGTGTATGGTGGTTGTGCTTAGAGGCTATTAAAGCTCCAAGAAGGCTTGGGTAAGGATTTTCAAAACCCTAAAATTGTAATCTCCTCTTTGATAATAAAATCTTTTACTCTTTCCTTCCCATGAACATAAATGTTTGCATCGAACTACGTAAATTGTCTTGTGCTGTGATTTGTGCTTGCATGCGATTTTTCTTTGGTTTATATTGTTATTTGCTCAATATATACATTGTTTGTTCCGCATTGACCGAACCTTGAGATGCGAACATTATTAACATTAAATAAAAGTTACTAATGTGCTTAATTCATAGTTTAATTTATTGTGCTTATGACTTGATTTAGTGACTTGATTTCTTGATGCCTGATTTTGAGTAGACCTAACCAAATTAAGTCGACATCAACATGTTTGTAATTATGAACGACAATACTTATAATTATAAACCAAGAACAATGAAGGCAACAAGGATACTTTTGTAAACACATACCTTGTAGTTCCATATATATGAAATATAGAGCTTAAAAATTATGATTTATAGGGTAGTCATAAGATTGATCAAGACTATAACTATATTTCACACGTATGCCAGCTTTTATTGTATAATTAAGCGAGAGCATAGATTTGACAGCATTTTACAAATTTATGATGTACAATATGCATCAGTATGCAAAAATCTGATCTTAAGCAATAATAATCATGATAATGAATGTTTTTAGGATATTACATCTCCATCTTTAAAACAACATTGTTCTGGACAAGCAAATAATTGGAATTACAGATATACAAATTTTATATTCCACTTCCCACAATGCTTCTATTCTTCAACTATTGTATTACACATTAACCATAGGGATCTCATTATTTCTTAACTGCTTCAAAACAAAGCTAAAATCTTCTCCTACTCCACACAAATGAAAGATCAAGTTCATCTCCTACTCAAAATCCATTCATTCAAATAGGTCAAACAGAATCTATTTGAAAATGACAAAAACATAGAACAAGATTTAAAGTTCACATAAAATTACATAAGGCATATGCAATAAGCTGAAAACTTCGAATGAGCCAGCAAGTCTACTATCAAGAGTTGCACACCCAAATCTCGTACACCCTTAAGTAGACATGTCTTAATGAGCACAATCACAAGCAAAGAATCCCAAATGTCATACGGAGGGAGTTATGCCCTGCGAAAAGCTCCAGATTGTCTAAAGTCGCTCCGACAAAGATTCTGCGGGGGCTCGCAACCAAGAAATTGAGCCGTCCCAGCCGGCCTAGCAAAACTGGTTCGAAGCTCTTCAGACGGTTCTTCAACAGATTGAAGTACAGAGTTTATCTCCGGCTAAATTTTTCCTTTTTTTTTTTTTGCTTTTTTTTTTCACAATTGCACACTGGCAACTCGCAGTCTATGTCAGCACCTTTTAGCTATAAGCCTCCATTAGCTTTTTTTTAGATAACTTCGAATGATAGTTTTGTTGTAATAAATATTTTGAGGTAGTTTTGTAAGTATTATTGACATGTATGAAATTAATTCATCAAATTTTTACAATAATTCCAGTTTGTCTGCATGCATGTAATCATTGAGAATTTTCTAGGTTATGATTGATGAAATACTTCTTGGAGATTTGTAAAGGAATTGTGTTGCCCTCTGGAAGAATTGTGATACTGATTTCTTAATCTGTTTTTGCAATTTTGCCCAAGTTTTTTTTTTGCTCATCATGCAAGAGTGTGTGTGCATTAAGTGAGAATTTTTAGAAATTATAATATTTAAATTAATATTTGCTTAATTATGAACTACTTAATATTGAATTAGCATACAATTGCTGGGGATTGCTGTAATCATTTAAAGTACTTAATTCAAAAGGAAAATATCATAGCAATGCTTCATATTAATCATGAAGTGCTTATGGTCCTATCAATTTAAGGAACCTTTGAGGATAAATGCTTTCATCTTCTTATGTTTTCCTTTCTTATCATTTCATCATATTTTATTTCTCTCATATTTTCCCTATGCCTCTCAAGTGATTTTCCCTATGCTATTTTGTTTAACTTTGCTCTCAAACCATTTTTTCGTAGGATTTGGAGCGGCAATCGAGCTTGGATTGGTTCAAGGCGGCAGACAAAGAGAAGGATAGGAGACAAAACTTAGGCAGCAAATCCTCCAAAAAGTCGGGCGTTGAGCTTGGACTGGTTCTGATACCAAGCCCGACAAATATTATCGTTTTAATGTTCACGGCAATAGAGATAAATTAGCATTTTCTTGCCTCTACAGTTGTGTTAACAATGGTGCCTTTTTGAGAGTTTTTATGCAGAACCTTGAGTGAAGAGTTTTTGCCAGCATAACATAATTGCAATTCGTTTGCTTGATTATAATGTTTTTAGAAATGCAGTCGTTTGCTTTAGAAATAATGACATCTTTATTTGATGTTAATTGCATTTTAACATTTGAATAGTTAGTTAAAGAACTTAATTGTCAATCTGGATTTGTTTTTTATTGATAAGTTAGACTCAATTGAATTTATATTGAATAAAATGAAGTTTGATAATCATCTGATCAACTTAAATGCTAGCAAAATTAACACACGACTTGTAAAAACAAGTAAACAAGAAATTCAAACTTTCGAGAACTTTGCATGGAATAATTAGTCCACAAAGTGTCCATAATATATTATAATCATCATTGAACTTTGAAAAAAAATATACCCTTGATAAATGTGATAGAAACTATATCAAAAGAATAATGATTACATCCTTGGTTCATTAGAACCATAAATAAGAATGGAGTATTAGTGATATAGATTATTGCAATCAATATCATTAATTTGGTTGAATGTAAGAAATGAGTAACAAAATCATTTGCAGCACCTAATAGATCTGTCATAATTTCTTTTTATAGAGAACAGATTACTAATCTTTGATGAATCAAATTAAGAAAAGTAAAAAATAATATTAGTCTCTTAAATTCTTGAATTTGATTTATTAAATTTAAAAAAGAAGGCATATATATATATATATATATGTATATGTATATACATGGCAAGCTTTGGAATGACATTTCCTAGTGCCAATAAATGAATTAACTGCAAAACTTACAGCTATAGATATCAATTATGAAAGCTTCATCTTTTGAGCCTATTCAAGAGATATATGTGCTGTACCATCACATTTATCTTTCTTCATCCGAGCTTACAACATCAAGCTCTATCATGTTTACAGAAGGTTGACAGGCCTTCTTGCTCTTAATGCCTGCTTCATTTTTGGATGCCAGATTTGCTGGCAGTTTTGGAGGTACAGCAGGTCTGAAGAATTAGCAGTATTTCTCAGCTCTTTGTTAAAAAAGAAACACAAAAATCGTCATAAAGAAAAAAAATTGCATTCTACCTTTTCCTTGGGTTGGCTTTTAATTCATTTGGCTTGTGGATTGGATCTGACTGTTTTGGCTCATTTATAGCTGGCAGCAAACGTTCAAAGTTTAGATCAGTACATAGAAAAGCAGTATTTTACTGTATGCCACACAACCTGTGTATTAATATTTCTAACATATATATTTTAGCATTTATAAAACAAACACTTATTCATACTTTTTTATCTGTTTTGAAAGATTAAAATATGCCAAGTTAAATGATAATTGTGGTGTAATAATAAGTTTTGGGTGATAATTTTTAGTATTTAAGACAGGTGGTTAGTATGTAAATACAAGGTTAGGAGTGCATAAGTTCTGGACTTGGAGAACCCTAGCAAGCGAGGGGAGTTTGAACTGTGAGATTCGGGTTTGTTAACTTGTCTTATAAATAAACGCTAAATTTATAAAATAGAAGATTTTCTATTGCATAGTATTTACAAAATTAGCATCAAATTTTAATTATATGTAAAATCTTCCCCCCCTATTTAACGGTTAAAAAAAAATAATTATGATGCTTAATCGTTGGATTTAAAAGATTAGAATGTTAGTTATGTAAATGACACTTAATATTTATATAGCTACACTTGTGACTTTTAATATCTATTTTATATTTATTTAGCACATATCGCTAAAATGTTATTTGTAAATCTAACATCTAAAATCTTACAAAATTATTATAAGAAAATTTCTATTATTTGCCCAGTTTAATACTTATTTGAATTATTCAAATAGAGTAAATAATATATTTAAGTGTTTGTTTTGTAAATACCATGATTTAGGTGTTAAATATATAAATATACAAAGTTTATGAGTTGTGCAAATAATAATCCCTAAAAAAAGACTTTACTTTGTGCTTAGTTTGTTGAAATTAAAAATTAAAGTGTCGATTTTATAAAAGTAAAAATTTAGGTGTTGAATAAATAAACTATGAAAATTTTAGTAACAAGTTAATAGATGCTCAATAACTAATTTAGATAAATGTTTTAAATAAAATATTAGCAATTTAATTATAGCTACAATTTGCGCATTCAATATTTAATTTATTTTGTTTATATATGCATTGATATTTCACTAAAAATTAAAAGAAAATTTTATAGTGCAATTATATGACTTGCTATGTTATATGGACTGAATAATGACCAACAAAAAAGAAATATAGCAATAAAATAAGTATCACAAAAATATGGATGCTAAGATGGATGAGTAGGTACTCTCATAAGGAGAGAATGAAAAATGAGTTCTTCTGTAGCAAAGTTTGAGTGACTCAAGTTGTGGATAAGATTAGGGAATGTTATTTTAGATAGTTTGGGCATATTAAGTATAAACCATTCAATGCCCCCTGTTAGTAAAATTGACTATATGAATTTTGTCAATGTTAAAACTGGAAGTGAAGACCAACAAAGAAATAAGAAGAAATTGTTAGAAAGGATCTTCTCTATTTGGTAGTTCGGGAGAGGCTTTTATGTGACCATACACAATGGAAACAAAGGATTCATGTGGCTAGCCTACCTAGTGGGATTAAGATATGGTGTTGTTGTATATGGCTATGTCCCCCTAATCATACGGCCCAAAACGTGAGCGGATTCATAGGCCCCGATAGGGCAAACTCCCCTAATTGCTTTGTGCCAACTCTGGGTTTCCCGTCCAAAACAAGCACAGGGCATGCCTCATAAACATCTCTTGGAGCAGAGCATAAAGTTAATCAGTAGTACCTGTTATATTACTGAGAAATCGTATACCCTGAGAATGGCGATTGGTCGTCACTTTATCTGCAGTACTGCTTACAAAGTGTACCAAGATCAGAACGAAAACAAGCATAAATAGAAAAGCTAAAACAAAATAAAAATAGACAACAAAGTCAAGAACACTACTTCCATTATAAAACAAGAAGATGCAACTTATCAGTTTGCCAAAAGTTCATAAAACGAAGGAATAATGAATCGGTTGACGCACTCTTAAAGGGTTGTAACTTGGATAATGGTAAGAGCTTCATAAAGCCGAAAGTTGAAATCGAACCTTAGGACTTTCTTTAGTCTATCTACAGACATTACTTTTATTTTCTGCACTGAATTTGTCCTATTTGATTGGCCTGATTGGGGATTGACTATGAAAACACCCTCTGGTTGGGGTCTGAATGCCATTTTTATGTTCCTGAAACAAAGATGCATAAGAAACCACAGAGCATAACAATGTTTCAACTTTATAAGCAGAGTCCATTCAATGTGAAGCAATACTTTAAGAAACAAAGATTTGTAAATTTAGTGAATATATACAAAAAATGAACACAAAAAGAAAAAAATCTACTTACCCACCCTTCAATTCAGAGCGCATTGTGATATACTTTTGAGAGTCTTTCTGTTGCAAGAATATTATAAACATGAGTTGGAGTCAGATTGATTTGCCAGAGATAATAGAATGAAAAATCTCTTACTGATGAATGATACTTGCAGTGCGGCCCCTTATTTCTGCAATCACAGACAATTGTCATACTCAATGTTAACAGGTTGATGGAATATGATGCAATTTTTAATGTTTACAAGACAAGCAAACAATATACACTAGCATCAACAATATAAACAGCATTAAACCAAACACAACACTTAAGGTGACCCCTGATGCTTGCACACTTGATGGCCATGCAGTAAATTCATGCATTAATATACTTTTGCGTAAGAACATACACGTGCATGCATGCGTGTCTGCATGGCACAATAAGATTATAGAACGTCTTCAAGAACTTATTTGGTATCATGCAGTTCTCAAAATCATGTCAACAAAACTACATACTGTGAATGGTAACTAAGATATGGTGACCACTTGATTAAATGCGAAAGATCGTTTAAGCCAATAGTAATGGCAAGTTATATTGTAGAAACAAACGAAGATCAAAGTTGAGATAGATACAACAATGGCAGCTTTTTTTCTTGTGCTAGACTCGTAAGCCTTCCCTTTCCATATGGCTCTCACCATTTCTGCTCACGACACAAGAAGTAATTGAGAGTCAAGGTATTAGCTGAATTCCTCTATCCATCGCCATGGAAAGCCTTAGCCATCATGCCGCATCCTTTATATCAGCCCTTGTAAACACTAACCCCCTCCTCTTCTTACTTCCCTCATCTTTTATTTTATTATCAATACTATGCATTTGAATCCTAATAATTATAATGACAATATTCTTGTTTTCATTATCTCAAGATGCCACCTTCCCTCCATCTTGAGGTTTCAAATATGTGAATAAGCTATGATTTCCAACATAAGCGATGAACATTAATTGTTCAAAAACCACTTGCATTACTGATCTTTGAATGAAGATATTCCTGCACGCCAATCAATAGGTTTAGAGACCCACAAATTATTGAGTCCTTTCATACCATATTCGATATAAAATTTAGAATTGTATTAGAAGTGTCTTTCCTCATTCACATGTATAAAAGATTTTTTAAATAAACAAATCTTCATGCAACACAATCATAAGGCACATATTCATCTGACCTACATTAATTATACAACTCGGCAAATGATTAACTTTTTCTTTTGGAAAACTCTTTCCTTTAAACTCTTAAGAAATTATCATATGATCCCTAAATTAACAAATTTTTATAATAAAGCAATAAAAATAAAATTATCACATTCTAGCTTATAAAATCGAGTTCACGTGAAATGAATATGAAAATAGTAAGTTTACTATGATGTTTTTCCTTTAAATCATTATATATATATATATATATATTTATATATATATATATATATATATATTTATATATATATATATGGTCATTTTAATATAGTATATAATGAATTTAAGTGATCATGAAAATATAATATATATGTAATGATTTAAAGGAAAAGCATCAGAGTAAAATGACTATATTTTCAAATTGTTATCTCGTGAACTTGATTTTATAAGCTAGAATGAGAAATTTTTATTAGTATAGCTTTATTATAAAAACTTGTTAAGCTAGGGATCATGTGATGATTTTTTCAAACCGTAAAAGAAAGATTTTTTCAAAAGACAATCATTTGCTAGTCATGCTCATATATATCAGGGCTGAGCTCTAAGCATCATGCAGCCCTTTGGCGGCACTGCCACCACCTTCTCAGGCACGAAGCGCGCTTACTTACGGATCCACATGAGGTATGCTGTAGGGAGGTCCTTCCAAACCTTCATACAAAATCCATCTCTCCACCTCATGCTCCTACCTCTTTCCTTGATGCGCTAACTTGCTCCTCATGTCATATTGATAGCAAATCGATCTCGATGCCAAGAGGTAAATCGGCTCTCATCTTGTCCAAGGAAGAGATAGACATATCGGCTAAGCCATTCGATTTCACCTTGGTAAGGAAGCTTGACATTGGCAAGCCCCATGTGCTCGTAATCAAAAACTTTATCAATGATGTGGGATTGTCGGCGACGTATAGCGCAGTGGGCTTATTTGACCATAGACATGCCCAAATAAAATTTTCGTGTGAGCGAGATTACATGAGACTCTTCTCGAGGGGGATCTTATTTTATCTCAAACTTTCATATGAAAATCTTGAAGTGGACAACCTCCATTGATACGAGTTTTTAAACTCTTATAATTCCTATATGAATAAATTTTCCTCTCCTGAAAGCGCATTTGATCAATCAAGGTATTATATACTCATTGGGTTCATATTTCAGCAAGCCACTCAAGATAGATTTTGCTACGACAAATCTACTTAGGCCGTCGGTAGCTCAAGTCCTTCTAGAAATTGACCTTACTGAGCTTTTTGAGAACAGAATTTGGATAGAATCCAATGATTATTACCATGATGTAAGGTTTGAAAATTTGCCATCCTTTTGCTTAAACTACAATATAATTGGACACAGTTCCACTAGTTGTTTAAAGTTACACCCGCATCTTATTCCAAAGAGAAAAGATAATGCTCATAAGCAAATTAAAAAACCAAACTGAGACTGGTGTATGTTCCAAAACAAGGGGCTCCTAAACAAGGAGCAGTTTTGGACAACACCCCCTCAACAAGTAAAACTCCAATTGTTGAAGGTGGGAATGAATCGGCTAATGTTAATATAGCGACCTAAGTCGTTACTAGGATAATTGAGACTAAACCCGACTCAAAAATAAGGATCCTATGAGACTTCAAAATTTGGGATAACCAAAATTAATGTTGGATGGTCGCTACTAGGATAATTAAGACTAAACCCGACTCAAAAATAAGAATCCTATGAGACTTCAAAATTTGGGATAACCAAAATAAATGTTGGATAGAATATATTTTTGTGATCGTTATGCCCAAGTTTGAGAATAATCTGAATAATAGATACTCCTGAATTAATTTTTGAATTATTTAAATTCAATAAATTGGGAAAATTAAATACAAGTTTAAATTCTACAATTTTAATATCATTGGATTAAGAATATTATAAATAAAGCTATATATATATATATATTATATTTATAATCTTGACAATCAAATTATAAATATAATATACATATTTAAGTAGGATATGCTTGTAAAATTATCTTAAATATGTATATTATACTTATAATCTTGGCAATTTTGCAAGCATATCCTACTTAAATATTGCATATTATTTTATTTATATATGCTTCTCCTACATAATCATGTCGGTTAAATATTATATACAAATTTTGATATCCTACAAATCTTATTTAGACCTCTGTGTCTAATTAAATATTTTCTTTTCTTTTCTTTTTTTTGTGTTTTCTTTTTCTTGGTTCGCCCTGTCATATACACATATATTTATATATATGTATTGAAGATCAAAAGAAATCTCTGGATCAAGTCTTTGAGGAGGAGCTGATGCAGGATGAAGCAACTTAATGCAAACATAGATGCTTATTTTTCTTATGTTTTAAATTTTTGTTTAGTGTGTAATAGATTTGGTAAAACAATTATTATATATATTATGAATATATTTTCTTTATTATTCTCGTATTTATGAATGTTGCAATGACTGTGACAGTGTGTAGTTTATACGTCTTTAAACACATTGTTATACTAAATTCTGATATGATCATGAGAAGTGAGCATCTAATGCTATATTAGCTATGCTAACCCAACGACGGGTCGCCACAGTTAACCAGTCTGAATCGACCGCACTGGACGAAATTGGGGAGGTTAGAAGATACGATAATGTGCTTATCGAAGACCCTCAATCCCTCAACCGGACTAACGTATTTCAAGTTGTGGATCGCTCACTTTTTAAGTGATGGCCCTAGCCACGGCCAAAAATGCAAGTGGGAGTTCAGCAGTGGTTGTTCATCCCAGTCATGCGACTAATGTAGGGGCCAACGAAGTGGCTGATTTGGAATTATCGTTGGGCCACTTTGTTGACTTTCCTGGTCCTTCTGCTTGGCCCGTCAAGATGGTCGATGCGCTAGTAATGTCGTCGAGCAATATCAGCACAAAGGGGAACTTATCCAGCTATGAGGCACTCTCGTCAAATAAACTTCGGGTGCGATCTCGGCTGCACGTAAAGTTTTGAGGATCCGTGCAAAGGGAATATGTGAGGACCCGGTGCCGGGTCAGCGGGAGCAGATCCAACACCGGTTTGTGGTGATGTGAAACAACAAGTCCTCTAACTGCAAGATCACATTGAGTGACTTAAGAGGCATATATATATAGACATCAAACATAACTCATGTAACAACCCAAGTTGTCACCTAGTTAATTAGGACTAAACCAAGTCCTGATTATAATTTCATTACTTTAATTAAGTCATTAGGAACTTACCATGAAGACTTAGTCTAAATCAAAAGTCAAATGGATCAAACCCTGACTTTGAGAATTTCAAGAATTCTGAAATTTGACCTACTTAATTTGACCTCAAATCAAAAATTTGATTTCGTCATCACGCTCATCACCCCCAAATTAGCTAGAGGTGATGTTTTGGAAGCATTTGAAAGTTGTTGAATTTTTAGCGAATATTTTAATATATTGTAAATACCCCGAAAATTAGGAAAATTAAACAGATGAGGTACCTTTAGGATTTGTTTTGGAGCTTAAATGAAGAAGATGAAGTTGCTACTCTGCTCTAGGATAGATCTAAATAATATAAACTAGACTTGATGAAGAAATGAAGTTAAAAACATGATGTTTTTGAAATCTGAATTTGCCACCTCATGACACCATTGCCACATGGATTACAAGTGGAAGAAGGAGAACAATAATAATAATAATAATTATTATTATTATTATTATTATTATTATTATTATTCTAATTAATTATTAATTACAATTTAATTATTCAAAATTAAATAATCAAATGAGTTCAAAAAAAATCTCAAAATTTCACCCTTAGCTAATTCAAGGGTGAGGAATGCAATGACAAAGTCGGATTTTTGTTTTGACAAGTATTTAATTTTCTTAATTTCTGGGGTATTTACGATATATTAAAATATTTGCCAAAAATCCAACGACTTCCAAATGCTTTCAAAATATTACCCCTAACTAATTTGAGGGTGATGAGCGCAATCACGAAGTCGGATTTTTGATTTGAGGTCAAACTAAGTAGGTCAAATTCCAAAATTCCTGAAATTCTCAAAATCAGAATTTGATCCATTTGACTCCTGTTTTGGACTAAGTCTTCATGATAAGTTCCTAATGACTTAATTAGAGTGATGGAATTATAATCAAGACTTGGTTTAGTCCTAATTGACTAGGGTAACAACCTATGTTATTATTAATTCTCCCACTTAAAAATGATGTCGTCCTCGACATCACTCAAGTGGAAAGATTTATTACAAAAATTGGAATAATTACAGAGTAATTCAATAGAGGTGGAAGAAGCATCAGGGTTATCAAATAGCTTTTGATGCTCGGATCAAATAATTGATTCTTTCTCCTAATTTGTTTAACTTAGGAGCACGATTCTTCTACTGAACTTTGAGCATATGGATTAATCGACTTCTTAACTGATTCTAATCCTTGCCCAGGATTTTGACAGGCCTTTCAACGAATAATAGATTTGGTTGAATTCCGCTAAAGAAGATGGAGATAGGATGATAAAGTTCATGGAAATATTAATCCATTCTCATTTGGGGATTAGTAGAAGATTGAGGAAATTTATAGGCACATGAAGTCTTGCAGCAACTAAATTGAAATAATCATGGCACCTCACCACAAATTCAGAAATGCATTCCTCAGTAGATTGCATTGCTTTAGGAATTGAAGATCCGATTGGCAATTACTTCCCATAACTGCTATGACTTCAAGAATCAATTCATAATATAGAACTACCAAAGGAATTAAGACTTAAGGGTATTTGAAAGCTCAAGGATCCTTCATTTACAATCCAATCTTAAACTTAAAGTTTAATGCCAAACCTGCATAATCCTACCTTGCAGCTAAGGCTGGGAAATTTTACCCAAGGTTTTAATTTTAAGAAAACCAACCAAACTAAGTGATAACCATCACTTAATAAGAATAGCAATAAGGGAAATAAATGCTAACATTCAACCAGGTTGAATGTAACTTTAAGGGATTAAGGATTAAATACTAAGTCATGACACATGACTTTAGCACTATAGGATAGGACTAATACTTAACCGGTGACATCACACACTAAGCACAGGATAATTTAAGGATCAAAGATCCTAAAGGTTCTTCACTTAAGTGATATTCAACACCTAAGAAAGTTAAGGTAAATTAGTTAAGCCACTATAAGATTTAACAAAGATTAAAGGATAGCAATGATTATATTTTAATGATTTAGAAACTGAAGACTTGGCATCAAAGAGTTTGAGTTCTTTGACCACCTATTCTATTAGAATCTAAGATTATGAGTTAGCTAAAGGACCATATTAGACTAAGTCTAATAATAAAGCTAGAGGGTTGGTAGCTAAGGTCTACTCAAAGGTTAAGCTTAGGATGAACTAACTATATAAATTAATTCACACTAGGTTTGAGCTAACAAAGAGACATTCATCTCTTACTAAGAGATTTTATTAAGGCAAAAAGGATCAATATTAGGATACATAGCCTCAAGGTTAAGGGAAAACTTAAGACATTAAATCACACATGATGACTTAACACTAAAGGTTTGGAGGTTATAAAAGGCTATTAACACAAGTCATAAGCTTTGACTTGGTTATGGCAGGGAACTCACTTATCCATATGGATAAGTACTAGAAAGTTTAATAAGGACTAATGCTACAACCATAAGTCATATCATATGACTTATGCAACTGTTTTTGTTAGGGATGAAGGACGCCCTTCGTTGGAGCCTGCTTCAATTTAGACATACTCGTTACTCCAAACTTTTAGAATGCGCTTTAATCATGGAGCACCAAGTAAATAGCAAACCTTCTAACCACATAGGTCAAGGGAAGAGGCAAGATCATCCCACAAAGGACCAAGGAACTTTCAAAAGACAACAACATAACTCACCTGCCAAAATCTTTCAACTAACTTCTGAGAATTTCGGGCAAGGGATGAGAGGAGATTGTCAGAGACCTCATCCCTATGGCAAGTGCTACCATGACGGCAAAATGTGTTTTCAGTGCGGCAAGCCTGGCCACTAAATTCGGGATGGTCGATCCTTGAGGACGATAGATGGAGTAACCATTATAAGAGGCACAAACACCACAACAGTTGTAACCCCGTTTCGTGCCCAAACAAGAGGAGCTGCCCTAGAACCAGCCAATGCCCCAAGGCCACCAATTGCACCAACATCCAATCAGAAGAAAGGACCCACACCTCATAACCCTGCTTCCGCAAGAATTTACATGCTCACTCCAGTCTTAGCACCTGGAGACAACTATGCAATATTAGGTATTTCATTCTTCTCGTTCTCCTTTGCACTTATATTGGTACAAAATGCTCATAATTCATATTTAGGCACAATAATGACGTATCTTGTGACACCTTATTTGATACGTGGGCAGGCCACTCCATATCAGAAAAATTTACAGCCACACTAGAACTACCATCCTCCCATTTAGCAACAACACTAAATATTGGGTTACCTTCTGGAGCTAGCATGGAGGCTAAGAAATTTTGTATTTTTAATATTCCCATCAAAGGCAAAATACTCAAGGCTACGTTAGTCATTCTACCCATCACCAACTTTGACGTTATTCTAGGGATGGATTGGTTAAGCAAGCACGATGTTGTAATCAACTGCCAGAAGAAAAAGGTCACAATCAAAAGTGGTAAAATATCAACAGTATTTATAGGAAGACAAAGCCTATTAGCTTCCTGATAAACCCAATAAAAGCAAGAAAGTTGATTCAGAAAGGATGTGGCGCATACTTAATAACTATGATAAGAGAAAGAAATGAAATTGTGCATTTATCAGAAATGCACATTGTTCGAGATTTTGAAGATGTTTTCCCCGAAGATTTACCCGAGCTACCACCCGTAAGAGAAATTGGGTTCTCAATAGAACTAGTTTCGGGAACCCAACCTAAGTCAAAATCACCATACCATATAGCACCAAAAGAGCTCCAAGATTTAGACCAACAATTTCAAGAGCTAACCAGCAAGGGATTGATCCGGCAAAACATGCCCCCTGGGGAGTCCCAGTACTCTTCCTGAAAAAGAAGAACGGATCTATGCATATGTGCATAGATTTTAGAGAACTTAATAAGGTAACAATGAAAAATAAATATCCTCTACCTCGTATTGATGACCTCTTTGATCAACTGGCTGGATCCAAAATATTCTCCAAGATCAATTTAAGAATAGAGTTGCAGCTACGAAAAGAAATTCATATTTATAATGGTAATAGAATCTGGGTCCCAAATAATTCGCACATTCAAAATCAGATATTAAACGAAGCCCACAACTCAGGCTATACAGTACACTCCGGAAACAACAAAATGTATCAAGATCTATAGATAGCCTTCTGGTGGCATGGACTCAAAAGAGCTAAGTGCCATGTTTGTAGCCTGGTCAAAGCACAGCACCAACGACCTAAGGACTTCTACACCCACCAGAAATCCCAAAGTGTAAATGGTCAGATATCTCCATGGATTTCGTAATGGGTTTGCCAATAGAAAAATCAAGAGCAGATGTCATTTGGGTCATAGTTAATAGATTAACAAAGTCAGCCCACTTTATCCCAATAAAACAAATAGACTCAGTGGAGAAACTGACAATATTATATATTAGGGAGATCATCAAACTGCATGGAAGTCCTAAAACTATAATTTCAGATCGGAATGCCAAGTTTACTTCTCGATTTTGGCAAGCAGTACACAAAGATTTTGGAACCACTTTAGCCATGAGCACGACATTCCACCCTCAAACGGACGGACAAACAAAGAGAGTCAACCAAGTACTAGAGGATCTCTTGTGTTTATGCTTGTTAGACTTTGGTGGAAATTGAGAGAAACATCTTTCACTTGTAGAATTTGCTTATAATAATAACCACAAGTCAAGCATTGGGATGGCTCCTTATGAAGCCTTATATGGGAAAAAGTGCAGCATTCCTCTAGCCCGGACACAAATTGGAGATGTACAAATTTAAGGATCTGAGTTGATTGAAGAAACAAACAAAAAGATAAGGCTAATCAAGAGCAGAATTGTAACGACCCAATGTATTTATCTGCAAATTAGGTCAAATTCCCGCCCCATATATCGGGTTCCGGGGAATTTTGATTTAGGGCAAACAAAAATACCAATAGATAAAAATATTTTTTAGATCAAAGTGCCATAATTTGGGAGAATTCGGATAAATGAAGTTCCCGCTTTATTTTTTTCAGAATTATTTAAATCAAATAAAATAAAAAAATAAATACATGTCTGCATTCATCGATTTTCATATTGTAATGTTAGGCATAATATTTAAAGGCTGCTCGAAAAGTTTCAACAATTTCGGAGCATCGGTTTGATCTCAATAAATGTTCGAAGTTTAAAATTTCAGAAATTAATAAAAAAATAAAATATTGCTCCAAATCGAATATTTTTGACTCGATGATGTTCATTACATTGTAAAACACCTCGGTGTCAAGTTTCGCTATTTTTGGACGTCAAACGGCAAAAAAATACGAATAATTTAAGTTCAAGTATTTCTTTTAAAGTTTCTTTAGGAAGTTATTCCCCCCCTCCACTTGTGATCCCATGTGGGATTCTTCCGCCTCTGGCGGAAGAAGCTTCCACGCTAGAGGAGGCCAGAGGCCATGTGCGACCTCCGCATTAAATTTTTTGGCCAAGGAATCCCCCCCCGCGCCTATTTAACCCTCAGCCACTCCCCTCCCTTCTCCCTCACATCTCCCACAGCCTCCTTTTTTTCCCACAGCAGCTCCCTTCCTGCCATTCCAGCCAGCAGCTCCCTCCTCTCCCCACACAGCAGCCCAGCCCTCTCCCTCCTGTCAGCCACCCCCGCGCCTATTTAACCCTCAGCCACTCCCCTCCCTTCTCCCTCACATCTCCCACAACCCTCCTTTTCTTCCCACAGCAGCTCCCTTCCTGCCATTCCAGCCAGCAGCTCCCTCCTCTCCCCACACAGCAGCCCAGCCCTCTCCCTCCTGCCAGCCAGCCCACCTGCTGTCGCCGGCCGCCCTCCTACCGCTGCCAACCAGCCAACTCAGCCGGCCAACAACCACCCCACTCCGACCTCCCTCCATTTTTCGGCAATCCTAATCTTGAAGGTAAGGGATATTCTTCTCTTAACTTAAAAAAAAATGTTGTATGTTATTTTTCGAAGAAGAATTCTAATGCATATTACATTATGAGTTGAGGCAAGCCAAGTCGAGCTAGAGTTGGTTCGGCTTGAGCTTAAGCTCGATTTGTTAATTGAGTTCAATCTCAAGCTCGAGCTAAATTTTTACGAGCGAATCAGCTTACAAGCTCGTTAGTTTGTAATTAATGGGATAAAATGACTTCTCCTTAATGAATTATTATAAATAAAATTTAAGAGCAAAATTATAAAATATTAATCAAAGACTTAAAAGAAGATAATATTTATTCCTAAGAATATTAGCTAAATGCTAAAATATCAGAAACTTAATGCAAATTGAGCGAAATATCACTCATCCGAACTTAAGGAACAAAAGGTACCCAATACATGACAAATATTATATTTTGCATTTTTTTTACTATTGTTTAGCCTCTCTTTCGAGCCAAATTCATGTTGTAACTTTATTGGTTGTTCGGAACCAATATTCGGTGTTGTTACTAAAAAATGATATCAGTAACATTTAGGATTGTTACTGAAAAATGACATCAATAACATTCGGGATTAGTTACTGAAAAATGATATTAGTAACATTCATGGTGAGTTACTAGAAAAATGACATCAGTAATCTACATATTGTGATAATACTTGTTGCAAAAAACTTTTACTTATTTACGTTGTTGCCTTACATTTCCAGCATTTTATTACCATCCTATTTCCGTTAATTGCATCTTTTATAAATGTAATATTATTGTGTACTGTAGAACTTAAAATATTCTCTAATTACTGGGAATTCCAATCCCGGTATTGTTTTATGTGCAATACCGAGTCAGGTGCTTCTGAGAGAATACGCGCAAGAACCCAAATTCTTAAAATTTTCAATCTTGCTGATAGATCCATGGCGTTGTTTTGCTTATCTTTTATCTTTTTATTTTATTTTTCTCACTTTTGTACAAGATGTTCGATGAAGGATCTTGTAATTTGAAATATTGAAACAAATGAGAATATCCTTTTTGTTTTTGCATGTGTATCCATTCTCTCTCAAATTACTCAATAGAATCATGCGGTATATGAACACCTGAATGCCGGGACAGTTCTCGCTGAGCCGGCAACGGGCCATCACAAGAATTGCAGCAGCCCAGGACTGACAAAAGAACAACTTCGACGCAAGACACCGTTGGCAAGAATTTCACATTGGTGATCGTGCTTATCTAAGAGTTAGTCCTATGAAAGGAATTCATCGCTTGGAGTGACTGAAAAGCTGAGTCCCAAATATGTTGGACCCTTCGAAGTAATTGCAAAATTTGGAAGCTCAGCTTATAGACTTAAACTTCCTGAAAGATTCACAGTTGTGCACAACGTATTCCACATTTTAACACTCCGCAAATGCCTCCAGGAATCCACTCAGCAAATTTCAAACTCAAATGTCGAGAAACCTCTTTAAATCATTGAGAAAGATCGTCGAAAATTAAAAAGCAGAACGATCCCAATGATCAAAATTCAATGGCATAATCACATTGTAAAGGAAGCCACGTGGGAAAGAGAAGTTGATATGCGAAGAAAATATCCAGAATTATTTCTGAGTTAAGGTACCCTCAAAACTCCCTCTAAGACTTTATTTTATTCTTGATGTCGAGGACAACATCATTTTTAAGTATGGGAGTTTGTAACGACTCAATATTGTTATTTTTTAAATTAGGTCGAAGCCCGCTTCAGATATCAGGACCCGGGGAATTTCAAATTAGAGCAAATAAAATTTTCATTAGATAAAAATAATTTTTAGAACAAAGTGTCTTAGTTTGAGAGAATTCGGATAACAAAAACTCCAGTTTTATTTTTGTGAATTATTTAAATCCAATAAATTGAGAAAATTAAATACATGTTCGAATTCATCGATTTTCATATCGTTGTGTTAAGTATATTATTTAAAGGCTGCTCGAAAAATTTCATTGATTTTTGAGAGGCGGTTCGGCCTCAATTAATTTTTGAAATTTCAAACTTCAGAAATTAATTAAGAATAAAATATTTGTCTGAATAAAAAATTTTTTGCGTGAGGGTGTTTGCTACATCATAACACACCTTGATGTCAAGTTTCGTTATTTTAAAAGTTTGTAACTTATCTTTTATTTTGATATTTGTATCCAAAATTTGTGAATTAATGAATAAAAAGTTATGTTTGATGTCTATATATTTCTCTTAAATCACTCAATATAATCCTGCGACTAGAGGACTTGTTATCTCCACAACCGGTGCTGGATTAGCTTCCGCTGACCCGACACCGGGTCTTCACACAACTCCCAGCAATGACGCATTCAAAATCTATACCAAAGTTGCTTTGGGTAAAGTTTACCTAGGAGATGATAAAGCCTGCAACATTCGTGGTAAAGGTGATGTGGATATTCAGTTATCGAATGGATCGATATGGAATCTAAGGGATGTTAAACATGTCCTATGTCTAAGAAGAAATTTAATTTCTGTCAGCCAATTAACCCACGAAAGTTATATTATAAACTTCACAAGAGACTCTTGGAAAGTGATGAGAGACACAATGATAGTAGCTCGAGGCAATATGAATGGGACACTTTACCTAATCAATAAAGTATCAAACTCTATTGCAGCAACAAACTGTAAGAATGATGCATGTCTTTGATACCAGAGACTCAGTCGCATGAGCAAGAAAGGGTTGAAGTCATTGCTATCCAGGTGAAAGATTCCAAGGATGAAAGCAATAGACCTAAGATTTTGTGAAAACAGTATTTATGGCAAACAGAAGAAAATTAATTTCTCAAAGAGTGGAGAGACTAGGAGTCTCAAAAGCTAAGTTTAGTACATGTATGGGGTCCACCCCTATCTCTTCACTTAATGAAACCATTTACTTTGTCATCTTCATTGATGATCATACCAAAAATCTATGAGCATATTTCTTGAAGCAAAAATCGGATGTATTTAGCGTATTCAAGAAGTTGTTAGTTTTGGTTGAAAATAAAACTGGTTTGAAGCTAAGTGTCTTAGATTTGACAATGGCAAGGAATACAGGGATAAGGATTTGACAATGGCAAGGAATACCGGGATAAGGAGTTCAAAAAATTATATTCTTTGAATAGGCTCAGATGAGAGTTCATGTTCCAAAAACACCTCAGCAAAATAGTATTGTACAACACATGAACAAAACTATCATAGAGCGTGCCAGGAGCATGAGATTACATATAAGGTTGCCAAAGATGTTTTGGGCAGAAGCAATAAATACTACAACGTATTTTGATCAATAAGAGTCATTTAGTTCCGTTGTGAGAAGAGGTACCCAAGAAAGCCTGGAGAGATCAATAGGTGAAACTATCTAACCTAATAGTATTTGATTCAAAGATAATCAAGTGCACTTTTATAGGTTATGGAATGGGAAAGTGGCTAAAGATTCTGAAAATATCAGAATCAGAAAATAATCAAAAGCAGGGATGTCACATTCAATAAGAATGAGATGTACAATGAATGGAGTTTAAAGAAATTTAGAAGGAGCTTCAGATGATGCAACTAATATACTGATTAGATAACAACAATGAGCAGGATGAACAAGTACATCAAGGAGCTCATGATGGTGGAGTGCAGATACATCCTCAGACACCTACTACAGGGCTGAGAAGATTCATTAAAATTTTAGTCTACATAGAGGTACTCTCTTTTATTGTATTATATGTTACTAACAAATAGTGGTGAAGTAGACTATAAAAAGGCACTGTAAGTTAATAATTCAAGCAAGTGGGAGTCAGGTATCGATGATAAGATGAAATCACTCATGTTAAATGAAACATGGGAGTTGGCTAGACAACCAGATGGAAAGAAGGCTCTTCGCAACAAATGAGTTTACAAATTAAAGGAAGAACCGGATGAGAACAAGCGCTACAAGGCAACAATGAGCAAGATTTTGGAACTATTAGAATCAGAAAATAATCAAAAGCAGGGATGTCACATTCAATGAGAATGAGATGTACAAGAACATGAATGGAGTCTAAAGCAATTTAGAAGGAGCTTCATATAATGCAACTAAATATATTGATTAGATAACAACAATGAGTAGCATGAACAGGTACATCAAGGAGCTCATAATGGTGGAGTGTAGAAACATCCTCAGACACCTATTACTAGGCTGAGAAGTTCCATTAGAATTTCACAGCAAACACAAAGGTACTCTCTTTTATTGTATTATATGTTACTAACAAATAGTGGTGAACTTGAATACTATAAAAAGGCACTATAAGTTAATAATTCAAGCAAGCGGGAGTCAGGCATGGATGATAAGATAAAATAACTCATGTCAAATGAAACATGGGAGTTGGCAAGATAACCAAATGAAAAGAAGGCTTTTCGCAACAAATGAGTTTATAGATTGAAGGAAGAACCGGATAAAAACAAGCACTACAAGGCAAGGCTTGTGGTAAAGAGAATTCAACAAAAATTGACTATAGTGACATCTTCACTCCAGTAGTGAAGATGACAACTACCAGAGTAGCATTGAATATTGTAGAAGTAGAAAATCTATATCTGGAGCAGATGGATGGGAAGACTACGCTTTTGCACAGTGATTTAAGGGAGAATCTATATAAGATACAACCATAAGGTATGCAACTACAGGAAAAGAAGAGCTAGCCTGCAAGCTTAAGAAAAGTATGTAATATTTGAATAAGGCACCAAGGCAATGGTACAAGAGATTTGGCAAGCTCATGTCAGACACATGGTACAAGAGATGTCAGGCAGATCATTATTGCTTTATGATGATAGCGGGATCAGACATGGAAGAGATAAAAAGACTGAAAAAACAATTTTCAAAGGAGTTTAACATGAACAACTTGAGACCAGCAAAATAGATACTCGAGTTGAGGATTAGTAGGGAGAGGAGTGCTAGTATATTGAAGTTATCTCGAATAAAGTCTGTTGAAAAAGTGCTGAAAAAAAATTGAACATGTATGAGGCAAAGCCAATTAGCATCCCTAGCAAGTCACTTCAATTTATCAAAGGAGCAAATGCCTAAGATTGAAGCGAAACTGGAACGTATGGAATGAGTTCCCTATTCAGCTGCAAAGTCATTTTATCTGAATACTGCTAAAAGATGATCAGTTGGTATTGAAGAAGATTCACACATAGAAAAATCCAACCAACATGTTTACGAAGGCTGTGACAATGGAGAAACTGAAACAGTGTGCAACTTCAATTGGTCTCGATAAGTGACAAGAGGGCAGGGTGAGCCACACCATGTCCTTTGCAAAGAGTGCAACCAAGATGATTAAAATCCAGTATTCATGATACAATAATCGCAATAAATCCCAAGTGGGAGATGTTAGGGTGTGGAGACCATTTGGATCATCAAAGGAAGTGCCGAGAGAGTTCTGGTAGGTTCCAGGGCAATGCGTCATTAGGTCGACAGCGAGCCAGACACCCAGGCTCGCCCAGCCGCTAGTGTTGTTCCTTGGCATTGATAAACGGACACCCAACCTCCCGTGAAGCAAGCCCAACTCAAGGCTTGAGTGTCCGGCGCATGTGAAAACACCCATACGGATTGGAGTGTTTCCTGAGCAAAATAAGGCAATTCATGGGCCTTTTGGGCCGTTTTTATCCCTTTGAGAGTTGGTATTTAAGCCAACATTACTTGAGGGCTATTATGTGATTTTGAATCCTTTGTGGTGGTTGCACTTTCATGAAACCCTAAAGTGAGTTTGAGATAAATCTGAGAAGGGAGGCCTAGAGGCAATGGTTCCTTCTTCATTTTGAGATGGATAGGTTCTGTGTAACTACGTATTTGTTTCATTTATAATGGATTTTTTAGTGGTTGTGTGGCTTCGTGATTTTTCTCAATCTTGAATTTTCCACGTAAAATCTCTTGTGTTAGTATGCTTGGGATTGCATGGCGTGTGTTGTTATTGTATTTTCTTGCGCCTGTTGTTTGATTTTCATATATTGCTTCGGTGACTCTCAAAGGTCACAAGGTTGCATTTTCTACATCAACATGAAATGAATAATTCATAAGAACACATGAGTTAAAAGCTCCAAAGAACAAAAAATAGAAGAAAAATTTAAGGAGATATTTCACAAGCAAGAATAAAGCATCTCGATGTACCTATGTTAAATAGCAAGAAAAGACACATACTTGTTTATAACCATTGTGCAAGGCAATCCATCCTTTCTCATTCCCTTGCAAATGCCAAAGTCTGCCGATGTCCCCAACTTTAAAATTTGCCCAACTGAGTATAAACTCAAAGAAAATCCATGTCCCTATATAGAGAAGTTCAAAACAAGACAACTCAAAAATCATACATAATGCACTGCCTGTCTAACGAAAAGAATGACTCACTGCATTATCCTTGCGCACATTTGAGTTAAAAAGAGCAAAAACAGTCCCCACCATCTCAGAACAGTTCAACTTGTAGGCATCACCAAACAACAAAACTGAGACGTTTGTCTCATCAAAACTCCCCATTTTCCATACACAGTAATTCTTCCCAGAAGAGCTGGCTTTGGCTTCTCCCTTCTCTGCTAGCACCCCAACTGTTGCCCAGCAACCAGAAAGGGTGTCCCCAGACAATAAATTCCTGAAAATATTCAGCATGTAAAACACCACTAAACTCATATTTAAGAAACTTGTTACATAATTATGGAAATATAACTCAGATAAGCATAATATCAAACAGGTTTCAGGGAAATCAATGTGGGATCACTGTGTACATAGAAAAAGAAGACAAGTTGGGAAGTTCACCTTATGGTTGGCATCCGAACAAATCGAACGTCCGAGAAGCGATTGCTTAGCTCAATGGGAGATACCAATTGATTCCTGATAGTGATCAAAAATAGCAGGAAAAAAAAATATTAAAAGGAACTACGAAGCCCACACATTAGGAGTTGACTTCAGCTGCTCTCAAATTTTGACATTCTCTCCTTTTGATTCAGAAATTCAATTAAAATGAAAGGTTTTACAAAAATCGAAGTTTATTTGAGTTATCAAAATCACATATATGCATAAGATGCACCTAAGACTAAACTTTCTGTAAAAGATCAAAAATGGGTTCGCTAGAGCATAAATTAAGCCTTCAACCAAATCATAGAAATAGAGAATATGGCGTCGAGCTAGGGTTTCAAGAGCTCCGCTAACTCACAACCTTGAGCACCGAAAAAATTTTATATCCGCAACTCACCGAATTCTGATACCAGAAAACCTCTCCATCTGCACCTCACCCAACTTTCTCTCAGCTTTCTTCGTGGGATGGAGAATCGTGGGATTCGTTGGCTCCGATTCAAGGTAATCCTTAACAGTTTCCCGGAACACCGACATGTCGCTAGCCCTCACCGACATATCGCTAGCCCTGGATCTCCTCGGTGATCCATCGGCGGATAAATGTCCTGCAGATGACAAAGGAAAAAACAGCAATGATAAGGTCGCTACCCCGTTTCTCAATATGTTGGCTCGAAGCAAGGGGGGCACAAAGGAGACTTACCGTGGAAACGGGATTGCGATGAAGATGGGGAGCCAGGAGGGGTTTCAGGTACTCTATATCCTTCGAGGGAGAGGAGAAGGTCAAGGTCATCGCTTGCAGCTGGCATGGCAGCAAAGAATTCCGGCGAAGGAGCGCGCGCCCCAGAGAGAGAGAGAGAGAGAGCAGCTCCTGGTCTGTGAGACAACGCAAGACGGGTGCGAAAAGGGGAATTTCTTGTTTTAGGGTATTTGTTAGGGAGAAAAGGCGGGTTGAGGAATTGGATTTGGGCTTTCTTTCTTTTTTTGGCGGGAAGAACTTCAAATCTAAAACTGTTGCCTTAGCTGCCAATAAGGTGACAATGTGTTGTGGCTCGTTTTTGAGCTTTTAGATTTTTTAAATATTTTAATAGTTGATAGTTAATCGGCTACATATATTGTCTCATAAAATTTCATTTATTCAAATAAAAATATGAATAACAAGTGTTTATTTGATTATTTGAAGTTACAAAAAAAATACTAACTTGCATATGTTCAAAATATTTTATTTATACTTGTGAATGTATCATGTATAAATTCTCTTCAAAAGCACAATGTCATCCTCCCTCGAGATAAACCCCAACGCCTTAAACCATAATATTCGCTAGTAGATAACTCTGATAAGAGATTTTTTTAATCGTAAGAGAAACTAATTGATATAAATATTCAAGCCATATTAAAACCTAAATGAATTATGAAATTTATGGTAGTTAATAAGAAATTTTTTATGACCCGATGGACTTCTGTTCGAGCATAGAATACTCAGAGAATCATCATGAGTCCTAGCCGCATGCATGTTGAGTTCTCGCATTATCAAAATTTGGTAGACTTACGGTCTTGTCGGGCTTCAAAGACAAGCCCCAACTCAAATATCAAGTACTATTTATTCAAAAGCCAAAAATAAAATTTTTGATTATTCATCGGGTCAAGCTAATCGGGGTCAAGGTAGTCCCTAGTTGAAATCTAATTTCTCCATTTAATTTTTATCACATCCTATAATCTATATATAAAGATATTTAACTTTTATTCATTAAAAATATTTAAATAATTAGTGAGAGTAAAAACCAAATAATTAAAAATCGGATCGGACATTGAACCGCTAAGACTAGAGGTTCAAGGTTCGATGGTCGGACCTGGGTCGAACCGGAGATTGAACTGTGATGACGTAACAAATAATATTTTAATTAAATAATAAAAATAATTAAAAATAAACTATTTAAAATTTAAATAACATTTGATTGTATATAATATACAAAAAAAATAAAAAATCATAAAGATGAAAACAATCACATTTAGAGATGCAATAATTTTGAAAATTGCAGTTTTGCTTATGATACTCTTATCTAGTGAACATAATAGTAAAATATCAATTGATTTTTAGAGATAAAAATAATAACATTTATAGATACATTTTAAAAATTAAATAATAATTTTAAAAATTACTGTTTTGCTTATCAATAATCACACTATCATACAATAAACTTAATGATAAAATACTAATTGACCTTCAGAGAAAAAAAATGTTGCTGGTTTTCTTAGGTAATAAGAGATGCATTCTGAAAATTAAGTAATAATTCTGAAAGCTGCTGCTATGCTTAACAAGTTATCATACTCTCATCCAGTTAAACCTTTATAGATGAACCAAATGATAAGAAGAGATGTATTCTAAATATCAAATACTAATTTAGAAAGCTGCGGTTTTGTTTAAGCAATAAGAGATGTATTCTGTAAATCAAATAATAATTCTGAAAGCTGTTGTTATGCTTAACAAGTTATCATACTCTCATCCAGTGAACATAATGATAAAATACCAAATGTCCAAATAACAATTAGAGCTGAAAATAATGATAATAATAGAAGCATTTTGAATATCAAATAATAATTTAGAAAGCTGCTATTTTGTTTAGGCAATAAGAGATGCATTCTAAAAATCAAGTAATAAGTTTAAAAGCTGCTGTTATGCTTAACAAGTTATCATACTCTCATCCAATGAATATAATAATAAAATAAAATATCAAATGATAATTAGAGATGAAAATGCATGCAGTAATAGTGTAATGGCCCCAATAATTGGATAAAAGATTAATCCAGATATTAGGGTATTATCTTAGCACCCAACACTTAATTAGAAGAAAATAAATCAAGTGTTGATGCTAAGTGGCCAAGTCATTTTTTAAGCTTATGTTAAGTTAAATGAATGAAAATGAAGATACATATAAATACAATATTACAAATATTTATAATGTTAGAATTTAGATTAATCCACTTATTCATCTCAAGCAATATCAAACATAGAAAATATAACACAGCTTAATAAAAGTAGGCAAAAGTAACTTAGATAGTTTATTATAAACTTTTAATATGAAAATCACTCTCTCTCACTATACTAATAAACTATTAGAATCAAGCGGAAGCAGATTTTTTTATAAGCCCTTCAAGTACTTGGACCTGCATCACCTAAGTAAAAGGGTTCTTGATTTATTATATTTTAGTATTTAAATATGATAGGGCAAAGCCAAGAAAAAGAAAAAATGTAGTTAGACTAAACAGTCTAAGCATATTTTAAAATTGGCTATATTTTTAGATTAACAATATATCACAATTTTAATTTATAATTTAAAGTAAAAAGCTGTAAAGTGTGAGGAAATGAATAAGTGTAACCGTAAGAAAAACAGTGTGAAAATAGTTGAGTAAAAATACTCACTTTTATTAAAGTTCTAGCCTATTTTGAAAATTAGAAAGGGAAAACATTTTAAAGGCTATAAACTACTATATGCATGAAATGAAAGTCATATATGTTTAATGGAATTTATGCTAAGTAAGTAAATGACATACAGTGAAGCAATAATTAAATTTAAGCAACATACACTGTATTCAATTTAAACTGAAGTAAGCAATACACAATACTGAAAATAGAAAGTGTAAAGCAAAAGGAAATGAGAAAATATCTTAGATTCTCAATCTAAGAAAATCATAGTTTAAAACTATGATATGAGAGCATAACTAAATAGTTATGAAGAGATCTTATAATTTGTTAAAGAATATCTTATATCTTTAGTTAAAGTTACATTTAGAAATACCTCATTATGTAGAAGTACACAATAGAATGGGCGAGGAGTTAAGCACGTCTACTTAACAAGATATAGTGGGGAAGTTGAACATTCACATTTACCCTCTCTAAAATATGAAGTCCTTATATAAGTCTTTTCTTCTGTACTCAATTTGCCACAAGACATCCCCTTTAAACTTTAAGAAAAATCTTTATTTATGCACAATGCTCTTGAATGAATGTTCAAGGAAAGAGGCTCAAAGCTGGGAAAGCACTCAATAGATTGCAAAAATTATAAATATATGTGATATCTTCTTATTTATCTAAACTTTTAATAATCTACTCATAATTGGAGTTAATTAAACTCCAAATTGACTTATAGATATTTGATCATAAGTCAATTCTAAAATAAATGTAAGCTTATTTTCATGAAACTTAAAATTAGAAAAAAGATAAATTAAACTCAAAATAAAAGAAAAACTTATATAAAGCTTAAAAAGAAAAGGAACCATTATTTTCAATTAGGTTGATTGAGAATTAAAGTTTAAAAGTGAACCATTGAAATGGATATTTTAAATTGAATACTAAAATTTTCTGAAAAATTTCTAAGTATTAAAATTCTTAGAAATTTTGACAGAATCTCCTTTATTTTTGTTCAAATAAACAATTTTCACAATCAAAATATATAAGTCAATTTTATTAACTATCTCTAGTTCTAAAATAGAGTTCAATACTTTTTATAGGATTGCTCATTTACAGTTTTACAATATAATTCAATCCTTTTTATAGGATTACTCATTTCCAATTCTATAATAATATATAAAACTAAACTAGCAGTTTATAATCCCTACATCCTATATCGAACATCTAATAAAAGATATAGAAAGTAATTTTATATAGGCAGCTTTATTTAACTTATTGCGCATCATTTAATTCAGCTTTTAATTTTGTTTTATTTTACAACTCAACCTGCAAAGAATCATCATTAAAGTTAGCATTTAAATATAAAAGAAACAAGGAATAATTAAATTTAAAGGCAGCATTTGATTATATATAAAAGAAGGGCAGCATTTGAATTTATTTATATGACATTATTTTGATTTTATAAAGTAGATAGCGGCAATTTGATTTTTAAAAAATAAATAATAGCATTTGGGTAGCATGAATGACAGCAACTTGTATAAATGAATGATAGCATTTAATTCTCTATTTCATGGCAGCATTTTGAATCTTATAAAATAAATGGCAACAATTTGATTCATGTTGAATTTAAATAGCAACACATATCCTTTTATTTCCTTTGATATCAACATTGAAACACTTGAGATCTCATTGATCTTCCTTTAAGAGATACATGGCAACATTAATTTTATTGAGATAAGGCAACATATGTTGATTATGACAGCAAATTGATTCATAATTTCCATGGGAGCAATTTGAATCTTAACATTTGATGGCATCATATGATCTTACCCATAATAGATAGCAGCATGTGTTTTCTTATGAAATTAATGGTAACTTATAATTTTATAAAGAATAAGAGCATTGATACTCATATAATCCATTGACTACTCTTGTATCTTGCAAATAGATGGCAATAATTATCCTCATAAATTAAATGGCATCTTTGAATCTTATAGGATATATAGCAGCATTTGGATCTCATGATTATATGGCAACATGTGATTCTTGTATATATATGGCAGCAAATGATCCAATTCATCACTAACAACATTTGATCATTTTGATTTAACTAATATACTTAATTCACATAAATCAATTTACAGCAACGAATGGCAACATTGTAGTATCTGTATTTATTGAAATATATGGCAGCAAAGACAATATATTGAAATTGTTGATAGCGAGTGTTCTTTTTTTACTTTAAATAGCATCAGTTTAATTTTAATTAATACACAGCAGCATATGATACTAATAAAAATAATTATAGCATTTATTCTAATATTCCATAATCTCTCATATTCATCTATTTAACAACATACAATTCTATATAAGAAGTGACAACATTCATTCTTGCATTACATTAGATGACAATATATGAATTAATAAAGAATGACAGTGTTTAATCATAAATGAACTTAATTAGAAGTATTTGATTCTTTTTAATCTCACATAAACTGAAATGCAGCAATTGATTCACATAAATTACTTGACAACTCATAATTTGAAATATGCATTTAATAGATATCTTGAAAAGATGATATGTGTAACAACAGTTGTAGGTTTCCATCCAATTCTACCCATTGAAATAAATGTTGAATTGAATCTACTTTATAGATTGGTTGCTTTCAAATTCCACGGGCAAACCCGAAACCCAATATTGATCAGCAAACATTAACAAAATACTACAGTTTATTCACATATGATTACCAACAAAGTAAGTTCCTACTTAAATTTAGTAAATATAACACTAGCAACATCATCAATTCATATTTGTCGTATATTCAATGAGTAAAGCCTTCATAATTGCTTAAAGTTTCTCAGCATGAAATAAATTTATCCAATAAATAGTATTAGATCTGAACATGCTGTGCTTTTATGAATTACTAGAGAAAGCTTGACCAAGAATTTCACATATGCATGCAATACTCCATTTACTGCAATAGGATTTATATATTTGTGCACAAGAAGAATCTGCATACCTCAAACTACTAAATTACAAAAATACAAGTCATAAACAAGTTCAATAGAGAATATCTCAACATTTTTACAATTACACATGATTTTCTTTTTCCAACTCCATGGAATGGTAAGTTAAAGTTTTACAAAATGTATACTTTCATCATTGTACCTCTTATGAATATCATTAAAAATGAATTCATTTACTTAAACTTAGTCTTGATGACTCAATCATAAGGTCTTTTATTTAGTAAATAACTGCAATGAAACTACTTCATTTTAATGTAAGTAAGATATCTAGCAAACAAAATAAGTAATCTTTTGTGATGTATGACAGAGGTTCAGCTAAGTATTAGAATTCATGTTTTTAATTGCTTTAATATTAATAAGTCAACCAGATATTGATACAATTTCTCTTTCTACCTCTCTTTTACTGAATTTATATGGTATTTAATAAGACTAAAATAAGGTCAATTTCATGTGCATATTGTCATATGTAAGTGTTGTTCGTTCTTCACTATATCCAAGGAACCAAATCATAATCAATCTTCATCTACTTCATCTTTACAAAAAATATTTATTCAAGAACTATAGAATTATTTAATAAGAGTTAGAATAAAAAAAAATCATATTATTTTTGTGACGCAGTATGTTTAAAGAATAAAGATCCTTCTATAAGCATCCTATTATAAGAGTAATACATTCAAAGTATACCACAATATAAGAAGACTTAATTGAGAACTCTCATGAATGGCATATGGCTACATTCAAAGTATAAAATCACAGAATAGTTATTTTGATATAAGTGAAATAATAAGAATTAGGTTGCAGCAAATTCAGTAATTACAACCCTTTGAAGATCTAATACTTATGCTAGTTGTAGGTTTAAATTGTTCAAGTAACATTATTGAACCATATCTGATTAAAATGGAGAGCCATTCTTAGATTAAATCAAGATCAAATCGAAGCATTCAATATTAATAAAATTCGACTAATAATTACACAAGAAAATAATAATCAACTAAAAAGATACATTTATCATATTATAGTTGACAGATTATTAACAGTTTTATCATAAGATTAACCATGATTCTTATTAATCCATCAAGTAAATTTTATGAAGTCTAAACTTAATAGGAGAATTAAGTAGAGTACTATAAAAAAAAACTTGAAATTATATAGAAAACCCTTTACAATGGATTCCAATAACATTACAAGGCAGTTCTATAGCATATAAAAGTGATTCGTATAAGTGGAAGAAATCTGTTTTGATTCTCTTGTAGAATAATAATTGATATGGGTTTCATTTAACTTCTTCTACATCTTATTGTTGAATTGTAATACTAAATAAAATAACAAGTTCTTGTTATCTCCTTCATACCAAAGTATAGATGAACGAAACAGAACACTTAACTTCATGTTTTAGTATATAAATTTTGATCGAAGAACAAACAAATAAATAATTTTATACAAAAACAAAGCAATGAAGCACTTTTCCTTACTCCATGCCGCATTTTATGATTCATATGTTATTTGAACACATAGCCTAATATTCAGTGTTTGAATTGATTGATACTGAAATATTATGCGAAGGAAGGTATACACATAGGTATGAATCGAAAGGAGAGTACCTTATCCTTACGGCTAAAAGAGGTGTTCGGCTAGAGAGGGTTCGGCTGATGAAGAGAGTTCGGCCAGATGGAGAGGGAGGGGTCGGCGAGTGCAAGGCTTCGCTAGCGTTTGGGGGAAAAATAAAGAGATGGGTATTATGGGCTTACTTAGAGATGATCATTGTGACTCCACGACTCGTGAGGAGGAGAGCTTTCGGTGACTGGTCATTGGACCTCGCGAGAGGTGGAAGCCACGCGTCCTCTGTCCTTCTCTCGTTCGCTCGAAGGAATGGATGGAGAGGAGCCGAGCGTGCATAGAGGATAAGGATCAGGTCGCGGATAGGGATCGGTTTGCGTAGGAGGGGAAGGAAAAATTTCGACTGTATAGAGGAATTAGATAACTTAGGTTAAAAAAAAATAAGGATGAATAAGGTTATATAAGTAAATCTAGGATCTATATCAGCCGTTGGATCAAAATAAATGACTGGAATTTTTAAGCCAAGATCTGAAGTCATTTGAGCTCTAAAAATTACAAACTTAGTATTGATACGACCGTCTTGACAAGATGAACGTACGCATCCAAAAATTATTAAATTTGGACAAGTATTTTATTTTATATAAAGATTTAAGTGAAAAACTTAGAAAATTAATTACGATAAATTGAAAACTCAAAAATTAATGAAACTTGAAACATAGCATTCTCATATGATGCTTGACTTAGATATATAAAAATTTCCAAAGTCCAAATTATATTTTTCATATTATTAGCCTTTGAAATCTACACTTTATGAATTTATTCAGGACAATCTGGGATCCCAAACGATCTCAAATATTTGCAGTAGGATCCTTTCAATATGCATTATAAGAGGATATTCTTATTACATTTTATTTGACTTAAATTAGAATCCTAATTTTAATGAAAATTTTTGAGCGATCGAAATTCAGCAGAAAATTTGGGAAAATCAACGATTTCCAAAAATTCCCAGAATAACACTCTTAGCTAATTTGAAGTTATTGAGTCCAATGGCGGACTCCGTTTTTTATTCTGAAGTCTAAATAATTTAGGTATCTTCAAAATTATCTGAAAATCAGGAAACATTGAAAATTACTAAACGGTCTCCAAATCATACGAAATTTGAAGTTGAGACTTTTAACTTTATTATAAGAGTAGTGGAATAGATTTAAAGTTAATTAGATCACTAATTGACTAGTAACAACATCTGGGTTGTTACAAATAGATGCATTCTGAATATCAAATAATAATTTAGAAAACTGCTGTTTTGTTTAGGGCTTTAGGCAATAAGAGATGCATTCTGTAAATTAAGTAATAATTCTGAAAGTTGCTGCTATTCTTAACAAGTTATCATACTCTCATTCAGTGAACATAATAATAAAATATCAAATGATAATTAGAGATGAAAATGCAGGCAGTAAGAGATGTATTCTGAATATCAAATAACAATTTAGAAAGCTGATGTTCTGTTTAGACAATAAGAGATGCATTATATAAATCAAGTAATAATTTTGAAAGGTACTGCTACTCTTAATAAGTTATTATATTCTCATCCAGTGAACATAATAATAAAATACCAAATGACAATTAGAGAATAATATAATGATAGTAATAGATGCATTTTGAATATCAAATAATAATTTAGAAAGTTGATGTTCTGTTTAGGGCTTTAGACAATAAGAGATGCATTCTGAAAATTAAGTAATAATTCTAAAAACTGCTGCTATTCTTAATAAGTTATCATACTCTTATCCAATAAATATAATGATAAAATACCAAATGATAATTAGAGATGAAAATACAGGCAGTAATAGATGCATTATGAATATCAAATAATAATTTAGAAAGCTGCTGTTCTGTTTAGGGCTTTAGGAAATAAGAGATATATTCTGAAAATCAAGTAATAATTCTGAAAGATGCTGCTATTCTTAATAAGTTATCATACTCTCATCCAGTAAACATAATGATAAAATACCAAATGACAATTAGAGATGGAAATGCAGGCAGTAAGAGATGCATTCTGAATATCAAATAATAATTTATAAAGCTGCTGTTCTATTTAGGCAATAAGAGATGCATTCTGAAAATCATATTCTGTTTAAAACTTTAGAGTTTGGATACATAATTAGAATAGATCAACAATGTTTGCATCAAAATTCAAATCATAACTAGCAAAATTAGTCAACCCAAATGCCACAACATCATCTTCATCTACAAATTGTCCTGTTTCGAGGGCACTTTCATCTAAAAATTTTAACATTATATTAGATTTTTGTAAATACAATGTAATTAAGAAAATCAAACATAAATTTATAGACACTTACTAATATGTGTTTCATAAGTTTGCATATTTTTAGTAAAAATAATAGGGATAGCATCATCTTTGTAAATTTCTTTTTCCAACTCTCTCAAATTAAGTTCTGTGCTCGGTTCTTCATCCACAACCCAAAAATCGAAGGAATTAATACATGTGTAATTTAAAGGATCATAACTCTATTTTTTGGAACATAACCTACAAATGTTTAAAACATAATAAAAAGAAGGAACATAACTCCCAAATTAATATTTTGTATAAATTATACCTATTTCTTAAATTCATATTATACCGAACATAAACAAGATCATTTAATCTTTGATGCTCTAAATGATTCCTCCGCTTTATATGAATTTATTTAAAAATACTCTAATTTTTTTCACATCCAGACGATGAAGATGTTTGGCTAAGAATACAAATAGCTAAATTCTGTATATTTGGAGCACTTGATCCAAACATTCGCCACCACTCATCTATAATTTAAGCAATTAACATTAATATTTAAATTTATATAAACATACCTGCTTCATATTATCATAAACCTTTAAATTTAAAATAACATACCTGGTTGCATCTCCTTGGCTAATGATAGTACAATTGGCTTACCAAAATTCTCTAAATTATCATGATATAATCTTACTTCATTCATTGTATCCTTCGGCTTGCTAAATACATGCTTATTTCCAACTAACTCTACTAGGCCTTGCATGACTCCAGGTTTGTTACAATAATTATCATGATCATACTGAAATTGAGGGTTTAGATAATATAAAGCAGAATGAATTCCTTGGCGAAGTTGCCCATCCCATCTCTTCTTGATGATATCAGTATACGGCTTATAAAGCCTCTTATTATTTCTAAACATTTTTTTAATTATCATTTTTGCTCTATGCATGCCCTCATAAATGTAGCCCATAAATGGTTTCTCGTCAGCATCAACAATTCGTAGTAATCTAATAAGAGGCCCACATATTTACGACATAATTAAATAATCACTCCAAAATCTTTTATCCAAAATAATAGAAGATGCTTATTTTCCTTTAAGAGTTTTTGTAAGCTTTGAATCTGTGTACTCCCTACACATAACAAAAGCTTGCAAATCATGCTTATGAGCATGAACACTATGTAATATAATAAAAGTTGTTGTAAAATGAGTTGCCCTGGGATGGACAATTTCCTGCCACATAGGCCTTTTTTGTAGCCAGGCTAATACTAAATGTATGATTATAAACAAACAAAGTAACCTTTGAAGCCTTTTTGGCCAGCTCATCAACATATCCCATAGAAGCTATATCTTTAAGAATTAAATTCAAACAATGTGCAGCACATGGTGACCAATATATATTACCATATCTTTTTTGAAGAAGTTCACCCGCTTTCTTATAGTTGACTGCATTATCAATTATTAATTGAACAACATTTTCTGGCCCAACTCATTCGACAACTTCAGAAAATAAATCACATAATGTATTCGCATCTTTTGTTACATCAAATACATCGATATATTTCAAAAATGATAAGCCACGTGGACAATATACAAGAAAATTGAATAATGTTCTATTTCTATTATCTGTCGGGTGCCATTAATATACAACCTGTTTCCTTCCAATAACATTTAAGAGATTCAACTAGTAATCTGCACTCCTCCTTGCAATCTCTTAACAAATTTACTCGCATTCTATAGTAAGAAGACAGCTCATACCCGGGCCCTATGGCTGCTATAGCATCAATAGCTTGTTGTGCATAAGGTGAATTTAAAATATTAGGTGGTATGCCACAATCAAAAAATCACCTTGCAATAGACATATCTGCTTTATGCACAGCTTCTTTGAAAGCCATCATGCTCTTAATAGAAGATTGTGCACCTTTGCTTATTCTTGGGGTAAAAAATTTATCAACAGTTTCAAGTTTCCTCTTACCCTTATCAATTGAAGCTTGTGAGTGATCAGATTTTGATAATGTCGATCCTATTTCCTCGACATTACAAGCTGTAGAGTATGTGCTAGCACCTTCCATTGATTCACGCCCTTGTTGCTTCTTATGCAAATTTTTTTTTAAATTTTCCTCTATTTGAAAATGAACATCATGCGGGACTTTTTTACAAGAACCAATATTACCTTTGATACCTGCCAAATGTTGTTTCATTCTATTTATACCGCCACCGTTATAAATAATACCACAATATAAGCATTTGTATTGCCTCTTTCCCTCATTGTCTTTAATCTCAATAAAATGATTTCATGCATGATCTATTTTCTCACACACATTATGCATATTGCTTGCCATGCTATGAGATCCAGATGATTCCATAAGCTAATAATTTTTCTATATTAGTTGACAAAAAAAATTAATTGTGAAAATATTCTTACAAAAGTAAAATAAAAAATAGAACAAAAAGTAGAAAATAATAGCAAAAGCAAAATATAAAACAAAAATTGTGAGACTCAAGACTCAGTGCCTCGGTAAAAAGCACGACGGAGCTCATGACCTTTCGGGAATCCTATCCATAGTAGTATCAAATAGTGAGTATCTATTAATCAGTTAAGACCAAGGGGACAACATTCCAAACTAAAGAATGTGACCCCTATTTCATCATCATCCGTCATTGTCTCACATTAAAAAATTTATAAAAAGTAATTGCACATGTGTTTAACTTGTTAAGAATAGCAATCTAGCAGCAGCTTTCAGAATTATTACTTAATTTTTAGAATGCATCTCTTATTGCCTAAAGCCCTAAACAGAACATCAGCTTTCTAAATTATTATTTAATATTCAGAATGCATCTCTTGCTGTCTTTATTTTTATCTCTAATTGTCATTTGGTATTTTATTATTATGTTCACTGGATGAGACTATAATAACTTGTTAAGAATAGCAGCAGCTTTTAGAATTATTACTTGCTTTTCAGAATGTATCTCTTATTGCCTAAACAGAACAACAACTTTCTAAATTATTATTTGATATTCAGAATGCATATCTTGCTGCCATTATTTTCAGAATGTATAGTAGAATGTATCTGTAAATGCCATTATTTTTATCTCTAATGGTTAGTTCGTATTTTACCATCGTATTCACTGGATGAGAGCATGATAAGTAAAATAGTAGCTTTCAGAATTATTATTTGATTGTCAGCATGCATCTCTTGCTGCCATTATTTTCATATTTCTTCACTGCAAATCAATTGATATTTTACCATCATGTTCACTACATAAGAGTATGATAACTTGATAAGCATAATAACAGATTTCAAAATTATTGCTTGTTTTTCAGAATGCATCTCTTACTGTCATTATTTTCAATTTTCATCTCTGAAGGTCAATTGATATTTTACCATCATATTCACTAGATAAGAGTATGATAACTTGATAAGCAAAACAATTATCATTGTTTTCATCATCGTAAAAATTAAAATTTTGAGACTCAAGACTCAGTGCCTCGGTAAGAAGCACGACGGAGCCCATGACCCTTCGGGGATCCTATCCATAGTAGTATCAAATAGTAAGTATCTGTTAATCAGCTAATACCAAAAGGACAGCGTTCCAAACTAAAGAATGCAGCCCCTATTTCATCATCGTCCGTCATTGTCTCACATTAAAAAATTCATCAAAATCTAAAGTCTAAAGCTTAAAATTTAAACTAAACTGATTATCTATATTTAAAGATGAAAATCAAATAATACTTTTTGAAACTACATATTTGCTTATCATAATCTCATATAATAATAATGATCATAATCATGAGAACTTTAGACTTTATAGATGAAAACAATGGGTGTTATTTTGTTTGTCAATTTAAAAGAATTTGATGGTAACATATCAATTGACATTTAGAGATAAAAATAATGGCATTTATAGATACATTCTGAAAAATAAATAATAATTTTAAAAATTAATGTTTTGCTTATCAATTATTGTACTATCATACAATAATCATGATAGTAAAATACCAATTGATCTTCAGAGAAGAAAAGTGTTATTGTTTTGTTTAGGCAATAAGAGATTACGAGATGCATTCTGAAAATTAAATAATAATTCTGTAAGTTGCTGCTATGCTTAATAAGTTATCATACTCTCATCCAATGAACATAATGATAAAATACTAAATGATAATTAGAGATGAAAATGTAGGCACTAATAAATGCATTTTGAATATCAAATAATAATTTAGAAAGCTGCTATTCTATTTAGGGCTTTAGGCAATAAGAGATGCATTCTGAGAATTAAGTAATAATTCTGAAAGCTACTGCTATTCTTAACAAGTTATTATACTCTCATCTAATGAACATAATGATAAAATACCATATGACAATTAGAGATGAAAATGCAGGCAGTAATAGATGTATTCTGAATATCAAATAATAATTTAGAAAACTGCTATTTTGTTTAGGTAATAAGAGATGCATTCTGTAAATCAAGTAATAATTCTGAAAGCTGCTGTTATTCTTAACAAGTTATCATATTCTCATCCAATAAACATAATGAAAAAATACCAAATGACAATTATAGATAAAAATAATGACAGTAATAGATGCATTCTGAATATCGAATAATAATTTAGAAAACTGCTATTTTATTTAGGCAATAAGAGATGCATTTTGAAAATTAAGTAATAATTTTAAAAGTTACTGCTATGCTTAATAAGTTATCATATTCTCAAGTCTCATTCAGTGAACATAATAATAAAATACCAAATGATAATTATAGATGAAAATATAAGCAGTAAGAGATGCATTCTGAATATCAAATAATAATTTAAAAAGCTGTTGTTCTGTTTAGGCAATAAGAGATGTATTCTGTAAATCAAGTAATAATTTTGAAAGCTGCTGCTATTCTTAACAAGTTATCATACTCTCATTCAGTAAACATAATGATAAAATACCAAATGACAATTAGAGATAAAAATAAAGACAATAAGAGATGCATTCTGAAAATCAAGTAATAATTCTGAAAGCTGTTATTATTCTTAATAAGTTATCATATTCTCATATAGTGAACATGATTTTAAACTACCAATAAACCTTTATAGATGAAAAAGATTATAGTAAGAGATGCATTCTAAAAAATAAATAATAATTCAAAAAATTGCTGTTTTGCTTATTAAGTATCTATCATACTCCTATCTAGTGAACATGATGGTAAAATACCAATTGACTTTTAGAGATAAAAATTGAAAATAATGACAGTAAGAGATGTATTTTAAAATTTAAATAATAATTTAGAAACCTGTTATTTTGTTTATGAAAATCTCATCTATTAAACATAACTGTAAACTACAAATGGACCGTTACATATGAAAATAATGGCAACAAGAGATGCATGCTAAAAATCAAATAATAATTCTGAAAGTTGATGTTTTGTTTATCATGTTCTCATCCAGTAAACACGATGGTAAAATACCAAATGACCATTAAAGATGAAAATAATGACAGTAAGGAATGCATTCTGAAAAATAAGTATTACTTATAAAAACTCTTGTATTGCTTATCGCACTTTTATTTAGTAAACATGATGCTAAAATTACCAATAGGAACTTTAGACTTTAGAGATGAAAATAATGGCTATTATTTTGCTTATCAATTTAAAAGAATCTCATATACTGAATTTGATGGTAACATATCAATTGACCTTTAGAGGTGAAAATAATGGTAGTAAGATACGCATTCTCAAAAATAAATAATAATTATGAAAAGTAAAAACAGATGTTCTGCTTATCAAGTTATCATACAGTTCATATTCTCATCTAATGAATTGTGAACTTAATGGTAAAATATCAATTGACCTTCAGGGATGAAAATTGAAAATAATGACAGTAAGAGATGCATTCTGAAAAATAAATAATAATTCTGAAATGTGCTGTTATGCTTATCAAGTTATTATATTCTCATAATCTCATATAGTGAACATGATGGTAAAATATCAATTGATCTGTAGTGAAGAAAATAAAAAATAATGACAGCAAGAGATGCATGCTGAAAATTAAATAATAATTCTGAAAGCTACTATTTTGTATTTTTGCTTATCATGCTCTAATCTAGTGAACACGATGGTAAAATACGAAATGATCATTACAGATAAAAACAAGGGCATTTACAGATATCTCATCTGGTAAATATGATGGTTAAATAGCACTTAACATTCAGAGAAAAAAAAAAGGCAGTAAGATACGCATTCTGAAAAGCAAACAATAATTCTGAAATATGCTATTTTGCTTATCAAGTTATCATGATTCATACTCTCATCCAGACATCCAGTGAATATGATAGTAAAAACATTAAATACCAAATGACTATTAGAGATGAAAAGTCGAAAACAATAGCAGTAAGACATACATTTTGAAAAATAATGAACCAACCAAGCAATCGATCACCGATGAAGCCAGCCAGCAACCAACAAAGCCAGCCAGCAACCGACAAAGCTAGCCAGCAAACGACGAGGACACGAGGAAAAGCCGAAATGCAGAATAGGTTAAGAAGAAAACGACGAGGCCACGAGGAAGAGGAAAAGCCGAAATGCTCTCAAGAAAACGACGAGACCATGAGGAGTCGAGGACTCAGGGATAAGGACTCGGCGACTCGCATCGCATCGCACCGTCGGCGTTAAATCACATGCTTCTCGTGCGATTTAAAAGAACCGGCCTTTAAAAACCGGCCGGTTTAATTCCGGTTCAATTTCAGCCGATTTTTTCCTCCGAATCGAACCGGTAGACCGACCGGTTCGCGGTTGAAACGGCCGGTCCGGTCCGATTTTTAATTCCTTGGTAAAAACTGTACAATTACTTCATTATATACATAGTCATATTTATCATTAATTTACGAGAACAAAAGATAAGCATAAGTTAAACCGAATTTATATTTGAATTGCTGCTACGGCTATCAAATTTCATTCCCGGTATACAAGTGCTGATAGAAAATGAAAACCCTTCAGTTGACATCAAAATCTGCGTGCACTTTCTCTCAAAAAGAAGACAAAAGATTTCATCAGTTTGATCTCAAAAGGGGAGAACCTCTTTGCGCTATGAATTCGCCGCCCTACTTCTAAGCGCATTGAACCTGAACTGCGAGCGTATCCATCGTTCCAGGGCAGTGCACATCCGCTCGATAGGCCTCTCCCTTCACTGGAAGCACGCAAGCAGCCTTTCCCAGACAGGTCTGAACAATCATAATAGAGAAACTATAATTTCTTGACATGATAATTTTGCAGAACATATCATGCACGATTTTTACCTTCTCAACAATGGATTGTGTTCGTGGGGCATCGCAGTTCCCGATGGTGTAATTCCCGCAGATCCCGTTAGGGTTTCCGAAGCTGGCAAATGCGACAGATCGGATGACTTTTTGGTCAGGGCACATGAGATTGGCATTCGACTTGACATCTTCAGCAGAGCTGGCAAAGGCGCAGATATCGTCCCTCTTCACGGTCAATATTTGTATGCCGTTAGGGTTGCCGCCGGATTCCTCGAAGGCAACCAGAAGGTTTCTCCTCGGCTTCAAGAATTCACGGGGCACGTGGTATCTGAAACACAGGGATGAAGCAGAGCATCGGATGCAATATATTAGCCTCTAATTGAGCCTTATATGAGTGGGTGCGATCAGAGCATTGTTTCACTAACGCTGTCTGCGTGGCCGTGCCGAGAGGGGAGATGTTTGAGACCCAGTACCTGCCAATGCACTCTCCATTAACCCAGGCAAGGCCTTTGGCCATGGTCTTCAAGTCAAGGGCAACGGGGTCATTGCCTTGGGGAGCGTCGAAGTATCTCTGCACTCAATAATGGTTATTAGCTTTTTTTGCCAGTTGCTCTCTGTGGATGCTGATTTCACTCTTTACCTTGTACCAGGCAATAGGTGCGTTAGGTTCAGGTTGAGTCCATTTAACCTTTGAAGATCCTTCCTGGCTGTGAATCTAGAGCTTCTCTCCCCATAGACCAACCTGTTTGAATACGAATCTTAGTAAAAATTTTATTGATGCTGGTGGTCAACAGATATGCTAGATGCATTGCTTAACCGGGGCTTACCTGATGTCCCCATCCACTATTTGTGAGATCTAGCGTTCCAGTGTTCAGACCTTGAATGGCCACACTGTGAACTCCAGCCATTCTGTGCTCCAGGTAAGGTCCACTATCCTTTACATATGAAGAGCATACATTAGTGACATGCATGGGAAAAGAAATGGCAATGGAAATGTAGAGTTTTGGCATACTGGAAGACCGACGGTCATGGCCAGAATGGTGATGTGGTTGATTCCAACCCGCAGCTTCATGGCCTTTCTGAAAACAAAGCTCTTCTCAACTTTGTTACCATGTGCATTTCCTGAAAGAAGCAGATTCTTTTCATTAGCAATGTTAGATACTTGTTTTCTACATCATAAAGTTGGAGATCAACTGTAGTTTTGAAATAGCAATGATTAGCGTTAACATAAAAGCTTTAGTGTTAAGTGTTGTTTTGAATTTGGGCTTCAACCTATTTCTTAGGGTATTTTGATCTTTATGGTGTGCCTTATTCTAGAAATCTCTGCTTACTCTCAGCTGTCAACTTCCTTTCTTCTGCTCAGATTTTAATCTGTAATTGTAACCATTCTTCAACATAATGGAATTTTATGTTCTTGCTATTCTATGTTTCTTACTAATTTGCCGTATAAATTTGTTGCTCTTGTGTGTTTTCTCTTTAATTTCAATGATTGCATTTTTTGTTTGTTTTAAAATTAAGCGTTAGAGATTAAATAAAAATATTGATTACATCTAATTGATTCATTCTACCTAACAAGTGGTTGGAATGAATTACCAATGTACTTTCCGTTGACAAATGCATGCACAGCATGGCCAAGGCTTACTACTTGGACCATGGGACGATTGTCAGGCCTTTGTGGCATGTCTTTTTGTTTGATGTTGAAGCTATGGTCATAAAAAAATCAATGGGAGAAAAGTTGGTTACTTTTATTGAATTCAAACTGTGCAATCATCATTCGATAAAGAACATAGATTTAAAACCTTGTAGTATACCACAGATAATCAGTGGTATCCTTGGTCATGTTTATAAGTTCCAAGGGCTCATGGTTGTGAATAATTCCATGATCTTGATATCTTGGTATATGATCATTGTACATTTGCCATTTTTTGTTCTTCCTGGCCTCCCTAACTGTAGTGAAGCTCCTAGAATTGTGCTGTGTGTTTATCTGAAAAATGATTAATAGATTTGAGCTGTTGTGCATACTGATCAATCTCAAAAATTAGTGCAATTTGAGTTTTACCCTTTGAGTATTAAAAACCACGGTCTTGCAATCTGGGAGAATGCTAATGGAATGGTGAGGAAGGAAATAATCCACTCCGCGGAATTTGGCTTTGTTATCTGTATTTGAATTCGTGTTTGTGATGAAGGCGGCACACACTTTTTGGTTTGGAATCTCATAAACTCTGGCCTGTGTTAAGTGTGCATTGATAGTGCATTCCTTAATTTGAAGCTCTCTTCTTTATGTAACATAATGAATCAGATTGTACCTCAAGGCCTTTTCCCAGAGGTTGGAGACTGTAAGAACCCCAAAGTATAGGCTTTCTACTTAGTTTCAGAGCTTGGTGCAAGTCTCTAAGGTGCCCCCATTTGGGCTGCTTCTGCAAGCCTTCATAGGATAATGTTGTTAGTAAAGAAGTGAAAATTAAAGAATCTAGCCTTTTATGGAGCTCTTTTATTGTACCATATTCATCGAGCGGTGCTTCATCGTAGTATCGAGTCGAGACAAATGCTGCACCAGTCCTCCCAAAATTGGTTCCTCCATGATACTGCAACCAAAAGTAAGTATCATAACTCACTTTTTATGTTAGAGTACGATGATAAATCACAACAAGAAAACGCCACATAGATAAACATTCACAACAAGACGAACATAAAATTTATGAAAACCCATGATGGAAAAACCATAGGAGAGAAGGAAAAATGTCTTCTTTAATGAGAAAAATAAGATACTGTAACTTGAAGCAAGTACATAACTCACATTTTATGATAAAGTACGACAATAAATCACCACTAGAAAATGCCACATAAATAAGCATTCACAATAAAATGAATATAAATTTATTATGAAAATCTATGATGAGAAAATCTCAGGAGAGAAGGAGAAATGTTTTCTTTATGAGAAATATGAGATACTGTAACTAGAAGTAATTATCATAATTCACATTTAATGTTATAGTACGACAAGAAATCACCACAAAAAAACTCCACATAGATAAACATTCACAACAAAACGAACATAAATTTTACTTTGAAAATTCATGATGGGAAAACTACGGGAGAAAAGGTGAAATGCCTTCTTTAATGAGAAAAATGAAAGAGAGGTTAGAATGATGAACCACCCTAATATATTCTAGCAATTTTATATATAGAGACGGATTAAGGTGATATCCCATTGATTCTTGCGACCTAACCGGGCAAGTCGATCCCTGCTAGGCGTTGCCCCCTGGAACTTGTATGTGTCTTATGTATTGGGTGCTCGAACCAAATTTGTGGAATACACCAATCATTACTTATATTACATTTACATGTTTAAGGAATAAAATTTAAGATTCTATACCATGTAGTAATTTGCAAGGGTGCCATTCTTTGAGAAAAAACGGGCAACCGAATAGGCAAGGTCCTCAGCCGACCGCTGTGATGGTGGGTCCCCAAACACTCTGTACCTATTATTTTTCAAGGAAATTGCACAATTGAAGTATTAGAACTTTTACGCAAGTACTATTAGTGATGGATGTAAATTGTGTAGAAAGTTACTGTATGCTTACTGTGCTGTCCAATTCTCAGCCCATAGAAGAGGCTTGGTTGGGTGCTTTGGTCCTAACCAGGTGTCACCACAATTTCTTCCATTGCAGGCGCTGATCTACATTATGTAAAATCCCCATTTATTAAGAAATGCCTACTACCGAGAATATATATATATATATGTGTGTGTATGTACACACATATATAATTTGATGTATCTGATTGTTGCCAGGAATTATAAAAAATCCTGCCAAGTAGGAAACAACCTTGAGCCCGTTAGCTTTTATATGTAGTGAGCTGTTTAATTTGACTTAGTTGTGATGAGAGCTTACCACAGGGCCTGGAGCATCCTTCTGCTTGCACATCATCCATGGAACTCCAGTTCTCATACTCAATGCCATGTTAGAAGCCCACAGTATGTACTTCTTACCTTCTTCTTTGAACGTTGGTTGCACCAAGTTGTACTCATTTTCTATCTACTTGAGCCCCAAAAAAATAGAATTATAATTGTAAGGTTGAAAAGAAATAATTGTATATCTATATATAAGAAAATAATTGAGAAATGAAATGAAATTTACCTGAGATAAGATGATGGGCCCTCCCTGTGAGGCAAACAGCTTTTCTTCCTTCATCATATCAACAATCTTTTTCACAAATTTCTCCATGTGGTACTGCACGTTTACACATTTGAATCCAAAGGGGAGTCTTTCATTATTTAGCTATTTTATTGTCATTATGCATAAATATGAGATAATTTAGAAGATATCCTTGTTTTTCTCTTTTAATAAGATATAATAGATGTTCCTAAAAGTCATTGACTACCGCACAATCTATACGAAACCACATCAACCTATTTTTTCCTATGTATGGGTGATTCAATACCCATAGATACCCCAACTAATCATTGAATTTATATTATCTTTATTCTGGTTTATATGTTTTTATCTGTTGCACTGTAAATTAGATGATATAGATGCCTTTCTTTTTCTTAAAACTTTTCGTTCCAACACTAGGGGGGAATCTAGCAAATTAGCTCCATCAACATCAGTTAACTATAGCTTATATTCCAGCTCAAATTAAAGTAGCTGAAGTTAAACATCGACACATTGTTATGCTTGAAAACTCTGTCAACCAACTCTATCATTCCAACTTACATGCATACTTCAAAACAATCACATATAATCAATTGATTCCTCATAAAAGCTTTCCAACCCATCTCTCCTTGCACTAAACTCCACCCTAAACTCCAAATGATAACTTTTTAATGCCAATTTAGATGTTTTGATTGCAATCTTTCTTAGCTTTAACAATCGCCACCTTGTGTACATATGCTACAAACCATCTACAATCAACAACATATATCTCAAAACCAACCACCGACACCCATCTCGTGTATTAATCAAGCCATTACGTTATCTTCTTAGAACTCATTCAACAACTACCATCCCATGCTACCATCATTATCTTACCATCAATCACCAAGTACAGTCTACCTATCTTGCAAACAATCAATCAATCTCATCTTCCCCATAACAATCCATCCCATTAGCCCCACCACTCCACAATAAAAACAAACATCGCCTCCCTAACATCATCACATGGTCGCTTGATCTCAAGCATGATCCCTAAAACACAATCTAACCCACAAGCTATCTAATTTAACAGTGCAACACCACTACCATCATTAGTATTCACTAACCCCCTCACTCAACTTATCTTAATCTAAATATAATTCGGAATGGCAACATGCTATGATCATTGTTGTTAATGCATTGTTTAAATCTAGCATATTCTAACATTAACCCAATTTAAAATTTGAACAAATTAATTTTAATTAAGAAAAACTTCAAGATTTTGAGAAAAATAATTAGCATATTTCCAAAAATACTCAATAATTTTATAAGATAAAAATGCCAAAATTAAGAACATATTATAATAAATTTTATGCAAAAGTTTGGAAACTTTTTAAATTGTATATAGATTTTAATTAATTATTAAAATCATAAATTTTATAAAATTATATAAAATAAAATATACATTCAAATTGAAATTTTTGTATCTTTGGTTTACTTAAATTTTCTTGAACATAATATTAAAAGTTGGTAAATTTAGGAGTCCAATCGATCGAAAAAGCTAGTTCTATGCTAATATTTTAAGAAATTTAAATTATTAGTCTTATTAAAATTTTTATTTAATTGAAAACTGTGGCGATGAATAATCTAAGACCACGTGTTTTAACTTGAGAACACATGAAACCCGCTACAATACCGAATTCCTACCTTTCGTCGACCCGATTCAACAATATGATCTTCCTTCTCGCCAGCCCACGGATGTCATAAATTTGCGAAATGCCGTAAAACGACTTTAGTGAGTGCTAATTTAATTCCAACAGATGCGTTTACCCTTATTAAACTTGGATGAAAATATATTAAGTCTTAATTTGTTCAATTAAGTTTAATTATGCAGATAGTCAATGACAATTTTATGATTAATTACACCGCAACAGACCAAATTGGGGTTCACTATTATTATCTACACATTGTGTAGGACCTTAGAAGAAAAAACTCAACTTCCATTTGCTAAATGGTTGAACTACACTTCATTAAGTGCCAAAACTAAAATTTTGCTATGTATCACTTTTCTCTCAGCCCTTTAGGCAAATTATAATACCCTAATAAATCACAATATATTCCTTGAAGGTAGGGGGAATAAAAAAGGGAAGGCGAGGGAGAGATTGAGAGGGCTTCTACGCAAACTAGATAAGAAGCTAAGAATGGCTTCAAGGGGAAAGGAGATTCCCTAACCCAGCCTTGTCTGACTTTCCGGGAACTCTCTCTATGTCGATTATGCTGGTTAACTTCAAGTTGACCTTACAAGTTGCTACAGTCGGGGAGACTCTAAATTGGCGAAAACCTTTTCTTTCTCTAACTAAGAACTGATGGGCTCAAACTTTGGTTGAATATGGTGAGCTCAAATTGAGCAGGAGTAGTCTGTTATACCTCTAGGTGACTTAGTGGGTGTTAGTGCAGAGAATGATATATTTTTATTCCTCTCCCTTGAATCAGCCGAAAACAAGTTTCTGGTAACATAAAATTTTTCCTTTCTTCGAAATGGGAGTAGCATACTTAAACTTGTTTTAAGGCACTGGATCTTGTTGTGTATTCTTAGTATAAACTGTATGAGTTTTAGAGATTAAATTTAGTTGAATTTAACAATAATGTTTAAAATTTTCTTTGATAATCCTTTAGTTTTTGTGTGATACTTAAAGAATAGTTCTTTTAATTAGGTTTTATCGAATCTTAATGATGCTTAATTGTTAAGGCCAATTCTCACTTGATATAAATGGATCACTAAAGATTTTTCAAAAGCTAAAACCCTACATTCCTAACTAATACAAAAGACTCAAATCTAAAATTTAACTAAAGATAACAGTTCTTGAAAAACTCTTATATTTATTAGTTTGTGCGTAAATTTAATGTAGCTTAAAGTAATGATGGAATTAAGATTTCCAAGGCCTTAAGCATGCTAATAAGAAATTGTATAATTTCATTCTGAATGTTAGGATCATAAATCCTAAATATTCTTGTTAAGGGGATTGGAAGATTGTGAGTCTATCATTTAGAACTTGTAAGCTAAACTCCTTAGTCTTGATATGATTTATTAATTAAGATAACCAAAACTCATTTGAACTATTGTTTTTGAGAGTATGATACTAGAGGTGCAAACTTTGAAGCATGATGATTAAATTTAATTCATCTAAGGATTTGTGAATAAGCCATAATCATTAAAATATCTAATTATGCAACCACCAATCTTCTACTTCATTGACATTTTCAGACATAAAAATTAGTCACACTTGTATGACCTAATCTTTGAATAGGAGTAATGAAGCATTATCTTAATATTCTTTTCCAATCAGATCACCTTCCTCCTACTCAGTTGGACTAGACATTAGATGAAGGGATCAACCAATTTTTATCCCCTCTCTTCTTTAGTCAAATCATTTTAGACCAGCCACTGCCTTCCTCCTCTATAATGGCCCGATTTTATGACTTTAAGGATCGTGAGCTTGCCCTTTTCTTCCCGAAGGAGGATGCGATGGGGTTAGTGCACCATTCCTCTTTTCTATTATCAAAAAGTTCTTTCATGGTGGCCAAAATTTGTCCACATTAGAGATGTCTTGTTGGCATCCTATTGAATGGTGCATGGTTTATTGGTCACTTTGAGAAGTATTTCATTTTCATACACAGACATATACACTAATCTTCTCCAAAAATATCATGGTCATTGTTATGTGATTGCTAGAATGACCTCCATAATTTGATCCAAATATGGTTTATTCTTTAGACGCTGTATGGATTTCATTCCATGAACTCTAAATTCATTTTATGTAACATGGCACTCTTTGGTCTTTGGGCGGCGTAATTTTTGGTCAGCCTTTACTAAGAATGAAAAATGTGATTACTTGCCACATACAACCTTCGATTGCCGGTGTCCTTGTTGAGGTAGATATCTTCGCTTCACACTCTTATGAAGTTTGGATTGGCTTTAGAATCACTGATTTTGATATAAGGTTGTTTTTGAGAATATGCTTAAATAATGTTATTTCTATCACACAATGGATCATGATTCATCATCTTGCTACTACGTGAATAAAAATTTACGCTAGCTTCGACAATTTCTCCCATGGCCATGACTTCTCTTGTATAGGTCCCCTCGGCCCTAACTCTCTTGACCCTAGATCCTCATATCCCGATCCTACTGGTTATAGCTTCCTCACCCCTCCTACTCCTAGGTTGAAGATTGAGGGCCTTCCTTTGTATGCTCCTTCTTTTGGAGACTAAATGGAGGTGCAATGAAGCAACAACATGCATGATTAATTTTTGCCTAACTAATCTCATCTAAACTGACTTTAGTTCACATTGAATCCGATCTCCTGAATTCGCTTCACAAAAGCGTGATCAATGTATGCTCTCTAATTACTCATGATGATTACCTTATTCTAAAGATTTTGACTAATCATTGTTTATGCGACATTAGATTTTTGATTCTCATAGATAATTAAATAGTTTCATAATATGTACAATTTGTGCTTAAAATTTTTCAAAACAAAAGAAAAGTATTTTTAATACGTATAAAAAAATTCTCAAAAGTAAGAAAAATGGTGTGTTTTTGAGAAAGTAAATAAATGAGTTTAGACATGAAAATATGTAGACTTATCTCAAATTTTTTACTTTGTCATGACGCTTCAATCACATATACTATGTCAAAATCATTAAAAATAATGATTAATATAACTAGCCTAATAACTTGTGCTCATAAGCTCAGTATCCGGAAAATATACAGGAATTGCCTTACCTTAAAGGGCTGGTTATTGGTTCTAAAAACAATGTTCTTAACGTCCCTCAACCAAGCTGGCAATCCTCTGAAAAATAAAGCAACAACTCCATTTAACACTGACAATTTACAAGTAACACAAATATACAGAAAATAACAATAATAAAAATAAATAAATGATATATATATATATATATATATATATATATATATATATGTTATAGACAGATAATATAGATGAGATACTGATATGAGACACATAAGTGCATAAACTTGAGCATCTATTAATATTTAGTTATATTTATTCAATTTTAACTGATTTTGTGAAACATAGATTCTAGCAATTCTGCCAAAATTAGATTATGAAAATTCAAGAGTTATAAATATTCTTAATGCAGTGATTTTGACTAATAAATCTTAATTATTCTTAATTTAATACTAACCCATGATTCCATTCTGCTTGAATGAAGGGTCCAATCCTGAGTGTCACGTACATATTCTTTTCCTGAACTAATTTAATAAACTTCACCAAATCGTATCTACCCTCAAAATTATACTGCAATAAAACAAAATTATAAGGCAATTATTGTTTATTCAAATCCTTTAATCAATATATTATAAATACACATAATATGCATATAATAATACAAAATTTTAATTGAAGCAATATTAAAATGTAAGATTTACCTGTCCTTGTGCAGGTTCATGCCCATTCCAAAACACATACGTTTGAATCACATTAAGCCCGCCGGCTTTAGCGCTGGCAATGATACGAGGCCACATCTAATCATTTATATGAGATTATAATTTTAGAGTGCTGCGACACTCTTCAGATTGTAAAAAATATACAAGTTTTGGATCAGTTACAAGTGATTTTCCAATATATGCACTAAATGATTATGAGTTTACTTGTTGAGTGCTTCTGGGGTAATGAATGGAGCCCGAGAAGAGGAGCTCTCTCTTGCCATTGATAATGAAAGAGCGGGCATCGTATGTCACCCCCTTGTCGTATTCGTCGACGGCGAATGCAGCCAAGGCCGCCGAGAGCCAAAAAAGGGCGAATATGACAGAGCCATGCTGCCGGGCGGCCGAACTCATCGCACAATGTCGGGTTCCTCCTTTGGTAGTTGTAGGTGCTCTAAGGGCTTGGAGAAGGGCAGGAATGGCTGCCAGGGAGGAGGAGGAAGAGGAGTTATAAGGCGTTGAATAGAAAAAAGATTGGACACTGGATGTGCTGTTATATTTAGGAGGCTTTTCCATTCTTCTTCATTTTCGGACAAAAAAAACCATATTGGATGAGCGCCTCTCGCGGGCTTTTAGGCATTCCTATTTTTAAGGTGACTAGGCTGTTAACAAGTGGGCATAATATTTTTATTTTCATAAATTAATTATGATTTTAATCTTTATTTATTATGTGAGATGTTGCAGGTGCATGCACATATAATAAATACTGTAGGAAGTGAAAGTCCCAAATTGAGTATCTAGTCAAGGTATATGCGTGGGAGAGCTTATGGAGCCATGTTGTAGAATACATTCTTTCTTAATTTCTTTTGTTCTTAAACTTTTTAGTGAAGTGAGACTTTGTTTGATTTAATTTCTTTAGTTTCTGCTTTGTTATGTGCCTAAACTCAATTAGATCAATGAACTGCAGTTGGAATTTTTTGATATGTAGTAATTGTGTTATTTTATAGGATCTCTTTGCTTCGAGCGTTTGACAGTCAATCGCAATATTAACTTATACTTCTTCCCTAAAATGGGACTCCATTTTATCTCCTGGGTTGTGGAAGAAGTGACTTCTTGTAATCTAATGAAAGCAGCGAATGCGACTTTTCATGTTTGGTTCTTGGCTGCCCTCCCTCCGACGTCTCATTTTTTTTTTATTATTGGGCTCATACTTTGAAAGTTACTTTGTTGGACAGATTTGATTTTGGTGATTTAAAATTATACAAGTTTTTGATAAAATTTATAAATTTTTTTCTTGGAATTGAGTGATGACTTACCTCCAGCAATAGCATTCAAGTAAAAAAAAGTAGTGCAATTGGGTTCAGATATCTTAAATGAATCTAAAAGAAGAGATAGATAAAAATACTCAAATAACTAAGGGCCAAAGCCTATGATTGGAAGAAATAAAAGAGCCACAATTTGATCAAGACTGTGAAAACTATATAAATTGAAATTTCATCACCAGACAATTCTATGCTCAAAGTATCAATAGATAGTATCTGGGTTCAATTAAGATTCAAGTAGAATCTATCATTCTACACAACAGTAAGGTCCTAATTATCATCATCCATATTCGGCCCCCATCTGCTCATCAAAGATGTCCCAACACATTTCGCTTCTGAAATATCATAGGATTCATTTCTAGCCAGATATTATGAGTAGTTATACCAAGCAAAAGCAAATTTTATATATCGCAATAGCTTTGGTGTCCACAATCGCACAACGTTCCATCTGTTGATTCAAAGTGAGTCAAAACAATAAATTTTTTCTAGATTCAAAGAAAGAATAAGTTTAAAAGAGTAGTTGCAAACAAAGTAAAGATGATTTTGGCTTTCTGCATTATCACAACATATGACACAAACATTGTTGCGATTAATACAATGCTTCGAAAGGAAATCAGCAATTCTTAAGCATGCATTCTTACACTTCCATAAAAAGCATGTCTTCTAATTTTTAGTGCTTAAATTGCACCACGGGTATTAGCCAACCTTCAACAAATATCGGAACAACAAATGTTATACAACAAGAAGTGAAATTACACATAGTGGCAAGCATTGAAATGGAGGCATGATTTTTAAATTTCAAATAAGTTGAATTTTTTTCTTAAATCCTTCCAATAATGAGTGCAGTTAGATCCAGGATATCTCTCCACCATTGGACTATTTGAGAATTCTTGCAATTCACCCTCCAAAAGGAGGCAATTTTGCAAGGTTTCAAAAGAATTAACAAATTCACCATTGATTGCCATTTTCTTTTAGAGCAGCCGCTTAGTCCCATTTAATTGTTCAAAGCTTTTTCCTGCTCATTTCATCAAATAAAATAATAACCTTAGGGAGATGTGATAAATTCTTTCATTAAGTGAGCAAATTCAACACTAAAGCTTTAAGAAGTTGAAGAAAATTTAATGTTTAGTTGAACCATTACCCCATTTGTTAATATTACCAACCAAATCTATGCAATCAACAAATTGTGATTCTATCTATTTTCTTAGAAAAAAATCCATCTTGTGAAATGGACAGAACAGACCTAATGGTATAAATGAATTGAACTACAAGCTAATTGGCAGAGGAACAATTGAAACTATCAATTATGATCGTATATAATATAGCCTTGTTAGCTAACCTAAATCAAATTAAACTTATATAGAATTACTAACCTCACATCTAAGAATTCTTCCTCCACAATCTCTCTCTTTCTTGTCACTCTCTATCTATTATAGATGACTTGGCTACTCATAATCACCAAATATATTCTAGAAAAGTTTATATTATCATACATTAAATTAAAAGCTTCGTGGTATAATAATTATTAAATATTATGAAACTACAAATTTTCTCAATTTCTGGAATATAATGATGATTTAAAAATTTTTTTATTTGAATTTTTACACTAGTATAAATTTTTAACTAATGTAGGATATCATTAGGAATTTAATAATTTTTGTAATTAATTAACTAATTAGCATTTTATTTATAATCATGTAATCAATAATTGGATTATATCAAATTAGAATCTTAATCAAGTGCTTAGCTCTAATTACTCTGCTCTTTAATTAATTATTTATTATATAATTTAGTAACATTGTACAATTTGTTTAAATTAAAACTACTTAGGCATAATAGTAAAATTTTAATTTCTTTTACAATCATTAAATTGAAGGATATACACTTTAGATTTCAACCAAGTGGAGAGTTTCTCTAGCATAATCTTAAGTTAGCATTAAGACAAATAAACCAAGTTATGATTTCTACTAAAGTTATTATATATAAACTTCTTTTTGTTTAAGCTTAATTTGACTATTTAAATAAATAACATATAATAATATAATATATAATATTATATAATATAATATAACATAATATAACACTATGACATACTATAATATATTATAATATAAAATATAATATATATATATATATATATATATAATATAATTTAATATAATACAGTAATTTTTATTTAATGAGTAATTATAATTAATAAAAAAACAAATTATAAATACTATATTTATTCCAAAAAAAAAATAGTACTTAATAAATAGTCTTACAATATTATAATAAATTATTGATATAAGAAAGTCTTATTTGCAATAAATAAATAAATAAAATTATAATAAACAGTTTACATTAAATAGCTATTTGATTCAAATTTAAGATGAATTAAGCTAAGTAATAATACAATTTGTTTAATTAATGAATCACTTTGAATTTTATTATAATAAAAATTCTTTATAAAATTAATAGCCAATTAAATATAAAAAATAATATAAAAGTATATCGAACAAACTACATTTAATTTAGCTACTTGTTCAAATTTAAGAATATAACTAATATAAATTTTTTTTTAATTTTTACATATAAATCTCACAAACAAAATATATTCAACCAATAATTTATTTAAATATTTGATTAATATATCATCTATATTTTGATGTATATTAATATGTAAGTGTAATAATACTTAAGCAAAATTATCATCCAAATCCACCAGATATAATCTAATGCTAAGCTGAGTTATAATTTAAAAAACATAATGCAGAAAGACGAAATTTCTGCAATAGCGTAAAATCCTGCACATAACGAACAGATTTGCACAACACCACCAGAAGAGATTGCCATTCTTAAAGCTTCAGACTGCATATCAAAAACAATCATTTTTACAGTATTTTCCCCCAGTCTCGGAACTCCGTGGATCTAAGTTTACCTTCCCGCACAAAAATATGACTATGTACTCCTGAGATGCACATTTTCCTTCAGTTTCCTCTCAATCTCTCTCAAGGAAGGAGCATCCTGTCGAAGTTCACAGCAATGTTTGATTTCCTCTGAGGGTTACAAACCTCGCTAAACGCTTGCGTGCAGACGCTCGAGAATCCAGTCATAGCCTGGAAAAGATTGGGGAGCCCCGTCTGAAGATTGTTCAAAGTCTTCGCCCTTGTGATTCCGCAGCTTTTCTCATACTTCACCCTCTCTTCCTCTGCCTTCAATTTCAAAGCCTCAACCCTTGCTCTCTTCTCTTCCCGCGATCTGAGTTCCTTCGATCTCTTCTCGAGCTCCTTAAACGCGGAATCCGATCTCTTCTTGTACTTGTGCTCGTCGGCTTGCTGTGCGACGACGGTGCGGATCATGGTTAAGAAGCTTTTAATCCCATCGGAGGCAACCTTGTCGGGAACTCTATCGAGGGCGAGCTGCCATTCCTCGCAGAGTTCATATATTTGGGAGTTTTGGCGATTTCGATGGCCGTGCTGGCATTGGAAATGGGAGAGGCGGAGCCAACCGGTGATTGCGTGAATGTAGTCTTTCTGGGACTTGATGAGACTGCAGAAGGCGGAGTGCCAATTGTCGATTTCTGCCTCTAGCTGTTGGGTGTTATGGCGGTGGAGTTCGGAGGTGGGAAAGGTGCTCGATGGATTGCTGCTGTTTAGATGCTGGAGTTGCTGCACAATATGAGTTTGAACCTGATGGCATTCATACATTCCTCTCCACATGCTCATCAAGCTGCGGATTTTTTTATCATTAGGCGAAGGAATGAATGACTATTATGTTAATCTTGAAGTGATGAATGCTTTTTATGCACCAAGAGATTACTCAACTAGGAGGGTACTAAAGAAGTTATTCATCTGCTCTTAAATCTTACTTAACAATACATAAAAAAATACTAAGACCCATAGGAGCCTGATGCAACATTAATCGCACATATGAACCCTATTGAACCATTGGCACTGATATTGTTTGCAGGGGAGGGGTGAATCAAATGAATACATCAAATTTTGTTAGAAATAAAATGATAAGACCCAATTTCAAACCAAAAACTTAAGCTTGTCAGAATAAGTTCATCAATGCTATTTACACACTACCCTCTTCTTCAATTAATGATGTGAGAACTACAATCTGTATTTCAGCACAACTTGTTATCTGGCTAAGAGCACAATCTGTGATAAACTATTTTTTCTGAAAATGGCGAGCAGGGACATTAGTGGAGTGTACGGGAAGATGCCTGAAAGGGACGAAACATAAACTTAAAATAAATAAATGGTTGCTTTGGATTCTTCTAGAGACATACACACTTCAAATGTGTAACACACCCTCTCGAGTTTGGCATTAGGTTTACAAGAACAAACTTGTTGATTAAGTACTTGAATCTTTGATGAAGGGCTTCGTAAGGGCATTGGCAAGCTGGTGCGTTGTTGGATCATATGCGATGTGAGATGACCACAGATGAAGTGATAATCAACATGGGCATGGGGCATGCTTCATGCGAGTGCATAGAATTATGATCAATACACATGGTTTATGCATTATCATTCCATAATTGAGGTGCTGTTGATAATATGAACACAAGCTCATGAGACAGTTCTTTATCCAGCGAGGTTCACTTACTATCCGTGCCACTGCTTTGCATTCAACTCTAGTACACAAGTTACTATGGACTATTTTTTGGAGGATCATAAAATGGGAGTAAAGTTTTAAAACACCAAATAGCTAGTGTGGACCTTCGATGCAATATGCCCAATCCACATAATTTATAAACATGGAAAGTTTTAGAGGTGGTTGATGCTTGATGAAAACCATGATTACCAGTAGCTTCGAAAATATCAAAACATTTGTGCAACTGGAAGTAATTGAGATATTTTGTTGATTCTAAAATAGATATCCAACTAAAAGGTGAACTCTCTGCCTTCTGCAGCAATTGAAAAGAAAACTTGAAAAGTAAACTTGAAAAGTAAACTTGAAAAGTTAGAGCCAAGAGGAAAAAAGGGTTATTAGGTTTAGGCGTGGAGTAAATGGGTTTAAATTGTTTGATAAGGATGATGCAAAGAGTTATCGTGAACAGGAATGTTATATTTGATAAGCAGTTTTTTATGAGGCCAAAGCAGGTAGAAAGTTCTGCAGGGGCCAAGGAGGGCATGCAAAGAGTGGAGATTGATGCAACTCCATTTGCTCTACCAGTACCATCTTTCTTAGAGCTTGCACCTGATCACAAAGAGCTAGAGGCTGAGGAAGAGAGTGTAGAAGAGACTCAATTACAGGAGTTTATTGCTACTGACATAACCAAGAGAATGAATATTCCTAGGCATGCATGGCTGATGGATTATGTTGGATTTGCACTATTGGCAACAAAGGCAGATGTCCGAGTCACAGTGATTATAGAATAATAGCCATAAATGAAGATACGAAGTCTCTTTATAAAGATCTTGCACGGAGGTTAGCAAAGCTATCTCCAAAAAGAAAAAAAAAAAGGTGCAAAAGAGTGGGCTATAGAAAAGGTATCTCGAGGAATTGATATATGATACAAGCCAAGTGGGTGACAAAAGGTTTTGCAAAATGTGAATGGATAGATCCCAACTGTAAAACATCTCTAAACTCGTGTTTCCTTGGTATTTGTAGTACTATTGGGTTTGATGTTGAAACAACTTATTGTTGAAATGATTTTCTGACACGAAAAATTAAAAGAGAAGCCATGACATATAGCATGTTCCCAAAGCTATAGAGGGTGAATTTTTTTGTTAGTGAAATACATGCTGCGTGATTGTTTTGAGAGGGGATACGTAAGCAAACTATTTTGGGTGCACCTGCTTCAGTTGCTTGGTCCGTTTCGATACAAGGCTTGCTGTTTTTTGGCTTTTATGGTGGAGCGACGGTGGTTGGGCGCGCTCGACGCACTGTTAGGAGAACCTTGGAGCGCTGTAAACCCAAGCGGTGGGCGCCCAAAAGCCTGACGGACTATTTTTTGGGCGTATTGGGTCATGGATTGGGCACATCCAATTGTCGAGTACACTTGAAAACTTGTCTTTTCATGGCAGGTTCATAAAATTTGCGGATGCAGTTTCATGCAATTAGAAATATTTCTAAGAGCTTTAGGGTTTGAAAGTGTGCTATAACTACATATTTTTTCCTTTTGTGGGCTGCCATATTTTGTATTTTTAAGATGCAACCAATTGAAAAGGTAAAGAACCCTTTGTTGCTTGTAACTTCTTTCTCATTTTCCATTTAGTGATATATTTTCATATTCTCGCTGTCGCTGTGGATGTAGGTAAATCTCAAGTTTTGTGATATGCTTACAAAATTTTGAGTTTGTGATTTTTGTTCATTGGCGGCGTTATCTCAACATGAGATTTGTGAGCAGTGGTTGGCTACCAATTTTTGGATGAGGCCAGGGAATTACACTAGGATTATGATCTACAAATGTATGTATGTATGTATGTATGCTGTGATATATGAAAATTAGATGGAGGGTGCAACTGATATTTCTAAGAAATAATGTGTCACTTGTGATAAAGAGTGGTAGTGCAAGAGAAGAGTGTGTGGCTATTGCTTAAGATAAGTACATCGTCCTACGCACAAAGAGTGGCTGGCTATTGTGGAGGTAGAAGAGAGAAGTATCAAGTTTCTAGTTGGAAATCTAGAATTGAGTGAAGAGGTGGAACGTTTCTGTAAATGGCCTTTTAAAGTGACGTGTGGGATAAAGTGGATCAAGGAAGCCTCCAAGTTGTGGCATAAATAGTTTCTTGCGGGTCATTGCAGAAGAAGGTACTGGTAAAATCTAATTGTGTTATTGCATGGGTGGGTATAAGGTGATTTGTTTGAGGTTTGATAACATGGCTTAACCTTAGATGGGTCACAAATCACACAATAAGCTGAAGTTAGATGCTCGAGCACGGCGACAAAGTAAGCTCGCCCAGACATACAAATGGACGCCCATGTGGAGGTGTACGTCTAGGCGCACCTTGAAACACCGGCAGGAGGCGTAACTGACGCACCTCAAAGCAACAGATTAACGTTTTGCCGCCCACAGGCGTACATTGATTACTCGTATAACACCACCATAATTTATAAATATAGAAATTAAGTTTTAATTAAGAAAAGATAATATTTTGAGAGAAGTAAAAAATTGAAATTTTCACCAACACTAAGAAATTCCTTAAACTAAATATGCTAAATTAGAAAATAGAATTATTTTGATTTATAATGAAAATTTGGTTATTTGAAATTATATATATATTTTAATAAATAAACAAATAAAAGTTTAATAAAATAATATAAAATAAAATAATCATCTAAATTAAAGTACTTTTGGATCAACGAATCAAGCATAACTTTCTTAACCAACAGTTAAATTTTAATTAGTTTTGGAATTAAAATGAGATAAATGTATACTTAATTTAAATTAAATTTAAATTTAAAATAACCCAAAAAAATATATTTAATACACGAACAAACCGGAAAACTAACATTTCTGATGAGTCCTATAATTAGTCATTTTTTTGGTTTAGAATGTATGTTTTTGTTAAATATAATCTTTATTTTAGTGTATTATTATGTCATTTAAGCTCTTAAACGATCAAACTATAAAAAAGAAGAATTCTGTGAAAAAGAACGATACAACGCGCAGCCGCCTGCCACGACGCCCTTGTTCCCGTGAGCAAGGCGCCACAGTGCCCGTCTACCCGAGACCAAGGTGCCACAGCGTGCCGTAGCGCCAGCTGGACCGAGAGCCAAAGCGCTACAACAAACCACAACGCTCTTCTGCCCAAGAGCAAGGCGTCATAACGCGCCACATCGCCCATCTACCCGAGACCTTGGCGCTATAGCGCACCATAGTGCACCATAGTGCCAGATGGGCCGAAAGTCAGGCGTTATAGCGCGCCGTAGCGCGTGTCGTGATGTTGTCTTGGAAACTTGCTCCAAGTTAGCATTGGAAAGACCACAAAGCTTAATTTTCTCCATTTTCCCACAACAAAAAATAATTGCAAGCATTAAATAGCTTCAGTTCCAAGGGAATAAAAGAATAAAAATTAACTAGATTCCAAGTTTCAAGAGATAGCTGCTTGGAAGAGAGAATGAGCTGAGGAGGAGATTATAAAAGGTAGAAAGAAATGCTTAAGAGGGGTTCCGAATTTCAGTTTGGGAAAAGACATTAAAGGGTAAACCCTAACCCCAAGAGGAGGAAGAAAGGGTTGCTGCTCTAGAAGAAGATAAGCACAGAGAACAAAGAAAGAGGAGAAGATAGGAGAGAAGAGAAAATGAAGAGAGCACTTAAGGTTGTTCCTGGGTATAGTATTCTCACCCATTTGTATTTGTATTTCCTTTTAAGAGCAATGTATGCTCAACATCTCTTGTTATTTTTTCTTTGTATCTATTATAATGGCAGCATAAACCCCTCCTTTTGGGGAGGGTTGGGAAAGAACATGTAGTGAGTCATGGTATAGTGCAAGCAAAAACTTTTCTTTTTAATGAAATGTCATTTAAAGATTAAGGTATTTAAATGTGTTATTGTATGGATTGAGTTGAAGAATGATAAATTTGTATGAATACAAGTATTTAACTAAGCATCTAATGAAAACCTCATAGAGCTTAACGATTGCATTGTCAAAAAAAAGTTGTGCATTTTTGAACATTAACGCCGCAAACGAGTGTGACAACATTCGCTGTGCGAAAACAGCTCGTGCATAACTTTTGGACAAGATCTTGATCGTTTGAGCCATGAGAAATTTATGTAATTTCTCTGAGCTCCCTAGTTCAGTCCATAACACTTGGAGGAGCCATGTTAGGTAGTGGATGATGTGACATAGTTCACGTAGGCCATTGCTAATCCTAAGTAAAGGTATGGACATGATGCACGTGAGCCGAAACCCATTTATAGAGCTCCACAGCTTACTCTTAATTTATGCAAGATATTTGACTGCGTAAAGCTATGAGTGATGTGACATAAAGCTCATTTAGCTTCGGAGCTCATTTTCTTGGCTAAATCAAGAGTAGAAACGTGTGAGCCATAGATGAAATCAAGACCACGTGATCATGAACTTAAAATATAGATTTTATCACTTAGACGTAAGGGATAATTTTACTCACTAAGAGATCACATGGATATCTATGTGCTGAGATTGAACTCTAGTGTGTTCATCTAAGAGCACTAGATATGATTTAGTGCATTTAATGATTCTATTAGAGAATGTTAAATCTCTTGATAATAAAATAAATATTAATTCAACTTACTTGACGTGGAATTTATAAAAAGTGTAACCATGCAGAAAATTATGATGAACTGCATGTTAAACCCTAACTCTCTCCAATTTTCTCAAAATGATTTTAAACCAATGTAACTTAGGATTGATAATTTAGGAACACAAACCCCAACAAATCATTGCTTAAACATTATTGAAAGTGGATAAACTTTAGTAAAAAATCACACACCGTTCTCAGAGGATTATAAATCTCGGGGTCTCACCATCTCATATTACTTCGGACCATGTACACTTGCGTGTAAGCGTAGACAACATAAATTAGGTCTGTCAATTTTCTCGTAAGATCCGACGACCACAATTTAAAATTAAAAATCGCGGACTAATATTTTTGATTTAACCACTAATAATTAAACAGTTAATTAATGACTAATCATTAATCGTAAAATCGAATGATAAAGCTTTAATCTTCTACTGCTGTTTTGATTTGACAACTCATACTAAATTCGCAAATTTGTTTAATAAACCCATGGGATTTAATTAAATGACTAAAATTTTACTACATGAGTTTATTTAAATTAAATGATCAAAATCATTCTCGTGGCGGACCAGGTTGAACCTAGTCCTACCCAAGATGACCCGAAGCTACAAGGCTAATCCCTGAGTTTGAGACGAAGCCCCGAGAGCCTTAAAACCTTAAAACTCAAGCTCACTCATTTCACAGCCATTTCATATCCAATTTGGCCCAATCGATCTGTCATCTCGATTAGAGTATTGGGATATAAGGGTTAACCATATGTAAATAAAGAGAATTTCATGATTTAGTCTACCGTTTAAAATGCAAAATAGACATAATTTACATGATTACTTCTCTTCCTTATTAAACTCACATGTTCCCCGTCATCTGGGCTTCACTTGCCCTCTAATTACTTGCACCATCTTAGATGTTCACATCATAAATCCTGAGACCAAGAAATCCTCACCTTTGGGTCTCGCCTCGAGCTTTCCTAGCTACCCCAATTAACTCCTAATCGGTCCTAGCCCCGGTGGAATATTTAGATGCTTCTTGAAGCTTTTATTTGAGTATTAGTTTATTGAGGGGCGAAAACCTTTTTTGATTCTTCCCCTTTCACTGTGCAATCTTTTGGAGCCTTCCCATTGCTCCAAACCCTTGTTGAGGTCCTTGGTGATCAGGCATTAGAATAGTCAGGAATCAACTATTTTCTTTTATCTTGTTCTACTCAAGATGTCAAGGTAAGTTCTCTTAGCTCGATCATCTATGCATATGCTATTTTTAAGATTTGAAATTTCATTTATTGTAAATCAGAAGTGGTTTTAATAAGGCTCTTGAGTGGACTAGCTTCAACCTTGCAAGACTATTCAAGAATGAAAAATTTTCCATGATTCTTTCTCTCTCTTTCTTGCTCAAGAGTTAATTTAACCCATGATAAACTTTTATTGAATCATGTGGTTAAGTTGAAATTAGAAAAAATATAGGGTTTGGTAACATTTGTTTGTTAATTGAAAGTTGGGTTGCATCATTTCTCGACCCTGATCCCCAAATATTACAACCCACGCATGCCTCAAAATGCCAGATGGAGGCATAACTGATGCGCCTTTGTACGCCATTGTGAGGCGATACAGATACATAGGCGAGCCAATGCACATAAATTCGCTTAAGCGCATAAATGCTTGCCCCATGCATACTAAAAAAAAACTTGATATAAATACCTCGGCGCTATTGTGCATGGCATGCGTGCATGTGAGCAAACCTTAAGTGATGTGAGATAGGTGGTTATGCAAGAAATCCTGCAACTTTCTTCATCTTTTATTGTGAAACATTATTCATGTGAATTGGCTCCATGATTTTTTCCTATTTATAATTTTCCACATAAAAAATTGTGTTCTCATGTTCTTGTAATTTTTTGTGTTGTCTTCTACAATCATCCCTTTGCTCATATTCATTCTAGGTGGAAGATATCCTATGCAAGAATTCAACATCTCCAGCCATCCTTCTGTCACAACAATGGTGTGTCTTCTTCTCCATAGCTTGTGAGAGAAAGAGTGCCAATAAACATAAATCAATGTAGAATAGAAAGAAGGTTTACATAATTTGGTGCTGTTGCACATGTATCTATAGTTTCACTATATGATTATTACAATTTTTAAGAGGAAATGAGGGAGATGAAGAGATTGTGTTAGATTAGAAGTCTCTGAAGATTTAAAACTATCAAATTTTAGGGTGCAGCCTCTTATAACAAAGATGGAGGGCAAGGATAACAGGATTCTATCAAATCTTCACTAATGTAACCCTAGTTATATTCTAACTATATATAGGCAAAACATTTTCCAAAAATTCATTCAAAATACAAAAGAAAGCAGCTCTAAATCACACAAAATATAGTTAATTGAGGAGTTAATGATGATCCAACAAGAATTAGTGATGGACAAACTTTCATATCCCAAAAGCTGCCATTTGGCACTGAACACCTAATGGAGACAGCCATTGACCCCAACCAGGGGTGTCAAAATAAGATAGATATGAAAACACTACTCAAACTTGACCCATAAAACCTGAAATTGATCTTGTTTGACCTGCACATAAAGGGTTTGAACTATTAGTGTTCATGATGAAACAATACATGAATGGGTCATGTGAGTCAATATGCTTCATTGCTTTAATAATGTTTGTGTGTACGTGTCATAAATGATCATGCTCGAGTAAATCCGGTTAGATGTTGGTCAATTTGGATTAGCATTTTGTTCCATTGATTAAATGGGTAAAGTTCTGGCTGGTCCATAAATCAAATTTTTAAGGCAAGCATAAACCTAACCAGCTAACTCATTTAAACACCTCTAATGATAACCCTAGGGAAACAGATGATAATGCTCTCCTGCAAACTTCATCGATCTAGATATGTATGCATAAAATCATTCATTCTAGATGCTTGCACAGTTAGTTAATATTTTCAAAGTAATTGTTAAGGCTCTGAAATTGTATTCCACCTACAACAAATTTGTTAATGAACACTCAAACTTCTAAAAAAGAAAGAGCTTTTCTTTAAGTTTAGAGAACACCACTACACCCCAGGTTTAAAGTAATACTCTTTTTACTACTTGAAGTGGAGCTGAAGAGTGAGTGTCATAGTATCATGTCATTACTCTATGAACCATCTATAAGCCAATGGCTTCCTTCATTTATCTAAAAGAAAGCGAAGAGAGATTTTACCCGCTGGCAAGATCGAGGAGCTGGGGAAAGAGTTCCTCTTCTGTGAGCTTAGCAATCTCAGCGGATGTGGACTCAATAGCTTGGCAATAAACCATCAGCTGAGACTCAAGCCTCTCAATCTCCCTCTTGTTCTTCTCAACCTTGAAGTAATCCACACCATTTGCCTCTTGCCTTCTCAGCAAGCTCATCCTCTTCTCTTTTTCCACCCTACTTCGCTCACAATTCTGCAATAGTATCCAACATCATAAAAACATAATCAATATGACCTTTTCTGTTCGGCTCCCATTCACGGGGCATGCTAAAGAGATGAAAAGTTCAATAAATAAGGTCGAATAGGAAACGATGCAGCACATTGAAAAATCATTGTACCTTAACTTCAAGATAGAGCTTTTTTTCCCAAGCATACAGCTTCTCAACGGTACAAGAATGGCTCGCTCTACTCATACCCTTCCCAGACTCCCTAAGACTAGCTAAAGCCGAGGATTTTGGGCTCGAGCTCCACGGACGGATCAACGGGCTAAAGTTTTTGCAATACGCAGACATTTTCCCTGCATTGTCAAACGAACAATAGAGTAAAATTTTCCCACGCAATCGAATCGAGATTAGCAGCAAGAAAGCTAAAAGAGCTTGCCGGAAATCCCGCGTTTTGGAGAAGCAGAATCGCAAATAGGGGTTTCCAAAACAAGGGAAACCCTTTTCCCTGTCTCGGAGGCCTTGCTGAAGTACTCGTTTAGCTCCTCGACTATCTCGGAGAAATTCTTCTTTGCTCTGGGAACAGAAACCACAGCGAGCTCGACTGAGGGATCCTTCGGAAATCCACTGACGAGTTCCGGAGTAGCAGCGTTTGCGGATGAGATGGAGGTGACTGCCTCTTCCCACTCTTCTTCAGTGACTGAGTGAGCGGAAGAGGGGGCAAACGGGTCCCAGAATTCCCATGAGCAGGAAGCAAGAGGAGGAGGAGGTGGAGGAGGAGGGGGAAGAACAGGGGAGGCAGTGACCGATGAAGCCCAGTTGTCAGATATAGGACTCAGAGGAGAAGGAGGGCGATGACATGGCGGTGAATGAATCGTAGACAAGGGAGATGGACGGTAGAGATGGGATTCGGCATTGGCGAACTGAAGAAGAGCAGAGCCTGCTGAACGGATGAAATGGAGGTAAAGAGAGTGAGCTATGGAGAAAGCTTGTCGGGCCTCAGAGAGCTCACTCATATAGCGGCGCCGGGCTTTGCAACGGGAAACGGCTTCCTTGCTCTGAAGATGGGAATGGCAGCAGCCCATCCCTCCTCCTCCTTCTTCTTCTTCCTCTTCCTCTTCTTCTTCTTCTTCCTCTGAGCTCGACTTCTTCTACCCCTATTTTGAATGTGGTCTCAAAAGTTTGAATTTTGTTTTCCGGTTTTGAGTAGAAAATTGATTTTGTTAATGCGTTAAAAGCTGGAATACAAATAGTAATTACCCCGAGTTCATTAAACCAATCTGCGCTCTGATCTTCCTCAGACGTTGCTTTGGCCATTGCAGAAAAGAGGAATGAGACGGTAGTGTTCGAAACAGAGAAACAGCACACTTTGGCTTATGCATTGGGCAGAGTGCTTGGAGAACCTTTTCGTTTATTTTAGAGATTCAACTGTCCTGAATTTTCCGGGATTTTTTTGTGAACCGTTAGAGCATCTATTTAGCATATAAAAGTAAGAGAATTTTGTTATAACGATAAAAGTTATACAAAGTTGAATTTTTTCTATTTAATTCTTAAATTATATTAGATATTTCAATAAATAATTTAAAATCTTAACAAAAATCGAATCAATTATTAAAATATTAAACAATTATGCATTTTCTCAATAGAGTCTAATTTTTATTTGATATTGCTATATTTATATATTAGTATATATCAAAATATATAGATAATATATAATTCAATATGTAAGCAGATTATTAATTAAATATAATTTTTTGTGAGACTTATATTTAAAAATTATTATGGAAGTATAACATTTTTTTTTATATATAATGAATTCTTAAGTATTAATTTTTAATTTTTTATTTTCTTATAAATCTTAAGCTTTGCCTAATTAATTAGAAAAATACAGTTTATATACTCAACATAGCACCAAAAAAGGATGAAATGTCATTAGACAGCTATTGCAAATTAAATTTAAAAGAAACTTTAAATGCAAAATGAAAATAACAATTATTTGGGAAAAATTATTTAAGCAGTAATTTAAATTAAATATTTAGTAAGCAGTAATTGAAATTTACCAATTTGCCTATAGCACATAAACTATAAATCAACCTTAAATTATATAAACTAAAGTTTAAATATTAATGAAATTAACATTTATGAGATTTGAAACTACAATTATGTTGAAAATTAATGCAATGAAATTAATATTTTCAGTGATACTATGTTATCGTTGTCTAATGGTTAAGACTCGTGATTTTGAGTTCAAATTTTTGTGATAATATATTTATTTATCTTTGAATCTAACCTAATTAAAAAAAAACACTTAATCTAGATCTAATCTAATAAATAGATCCTAAAAATACTTAAGTGATACATCATTCATATTTTATTTTAACCATTTTTTCTTAAATACTCTTAGAATATTACACACATACTTTAATTATTCCACAAACCCTATTAATAAAGTTAAGGTGCAAGCAAATATATATAATTATAGTTTTTCATAAAATATTAAATTTAAAATTTTGTGGTATAGATATATAATTTTAAAAATTCATAATTATCTACTCATAATTTAGCACATAAATATTTGTTTAATATTTTGCAATTTATGCTTAATGGCAATCTCAAAATTTGTAAGGACTTTTTTCTAAAATATAACTATAAGTTTGACCTGATAATATTTAACTCAAATCTTATAATAATATAGTTATTTATTATATATATGATTTTAAAGTTACTATACTATTTTTAATATACCTCTCTAATGATTAAAATATTTAAAATTAATGATTAATTCGTAATAATAAAATTCATTAATTAAAATTATAATTAAAAATTTATTAAAATTTAATAATAGTCTAGAAAAAAAAGTTGAGATATTTATTGGATATTGAAGTATTTTTAAATTTTATGAAAAGGAAAATGCACGAACCGGCGGTTCACCAGCCAAGCGCCTGATCCAGGCTGGCTTACACAGTATGCCACGTTTTTGATAAACAATTCACGTGGATATCTTATTGATTTAGATGTTTTCTTATATTTTCTTAAGAGCACTTCTTTCCTTCACACTTTCATCGAATAAAGTGCGATACCCATCTCTCGCTGCCCTCTTCCGCTTTTCTTCCATAAATCTATGTACTTCAAGCCTTCCCGTTGTCATCCCGTTGTTCTTGATTGGAAGCCTCAAGTGCCGGTGGGTTGCAATGGCGCGGAAGGTGGTCGATGGGGAGTACCTGAAGGAGATCGAAAGAGCGAGGAGGGATTTGCGGGCGCTCATCTCCAGCAAGAACTGCGCGCCGATCATGCTTAGACTCGCGTGAGCCTTTTTTTGTGCCAGCTTTCATGAATCTTCGTTCAGTTTTTCCGTTTTCTCTAATTGGTTTCGTTTTCTTTCTTTGAGTTGAATTCATTGCTTTTGTTCACGTTTACTGCTGCGAATAATACTTTTCCTGTGTTATTGGATTAAGAAATGGACGGCGCCTTAGATAAAAGAGGAATCGGGAAATAAACATTAGTATTTACCTTTGATTAGGTTTGCTCGCCTCCTTTGCACAGTAGCGTGGGGTATATAAAGGCGTAGGAGGTTATACACCAGCGGCTGAGATCTGTTGGTTAGGATCGTGAGGTGTAGATTTTGTTGTTAACATGCCCCCGTAACTAAGTCGGAGGAAGCCGGAGAGTTGGCGTAGTTAGAAGCTGTTGGAACCGGCTGATCGAATGTGGTTTTGTGAACGTATCTCTGGTTGATTGGAGGTAGATATATGCTGAATTGCTAAGTCGCCTTTTTGATGTGGTCGAGCGAATGAAGCGGAAGTTCACCTCAATGTGCTTTGTGTGAGAGTGGATGACTGGGTTTTTTGATAGAGCGGTGGCGGAGGTGTTGTCACAATAAAGGATGGTTGGTTGAGAAATGTTGATGGAAAGTTCTTGTAGTAATTGTCACAACCATATAACCCTGGCCATGGCACAATATTTGACTTCAGTAGCGGAGCGGGCAACTGAAGCCTGCTACTTTGCACTACATGAGATGATAGTGTTGCCCAAGAATAAGCAGGAACATGTCATGAATTTCCTGTCCACCGTGTCGCATGTCCAATTTAAACCAAAGAATGCTTTGAGAAGAAGATTATCAGACTGAATTGGTAGGCCAAAGTCTAGTGTGCCTTTGGTGCATATCAGAATCCTCTTGAGAGTAGTAAAATCTGCCTCCGTGGGCTGGTGCATGGACTGACATGATTTGCTTATGGCGAAGGCCATGTCCGGTCTCGTTATTATGAGTTATTGGGGGGAAACGGCGGGTTGTCGATAGGGGGTTGGATTGTGAAATGCTGCCATGGATATAGACATGTTTGTCGGTGATGAACGGAGGAACAATTTTCGGTGCAGAGGAGCAGTTTTCGAAGCCGGCATGTTGGACAAGCTGTTGGGCATATGTGGATTGGCTTAGGAAGCTGCCATTGCTTGTTTTCTGCACCTGAATGCCTAAAAATAGAGATGAATTCCTCATGATCTCTGAAACTGCATGGATAAGGCTGAGCTGTAGCTGTGATGACTTGTGGACTAGAGTCGGCGATCAAGATGTCATCAACGTAGATGAGAACCCATGCTCACGCATGGGTTGTGTGGAGAATGAACAGAGAAGGAGGATCGTTCATGCTTTGCTGAAACTGAAGGTTCTGTAGATGGTCTGTGAGAGTGGAGAACCACTTCCTCGACGATTGCTTGAGTCCGTAAATAACTTTATTTAGTTTGCATAGCGAGATTGATCAATGAAGCCCATGGGTTGTGACATGTACACCACTTCGTTAAGAGAGCCATGTAAGAAGGCGTTCGATATGTCTAGTTGTGTAATACTCCACTTGTAATGAGTGGCGGTAAACAAAACTTGAATCGTTGTCATCTTTACAACCGGACTGGAAGTTTCTATGTAGTTCATTTCAAATTGTTGTTTGTGACCTTGAGCAACTAGCCACGCATTATAGCGAGCGAATGTACCATCCTTGTTTAGTTTCGCTTTGTAGGTCCATATGCAACCCAAGATTTGTTGATTTGTCGGTTTGGGAACAAGGATCTAGGTGTTTTGTGCTTGAAGTTCTTGGAATTTTACCAGCATTGTGGATTGCCAATGAGGGACCTTGGCTGCTGATGTATGTGTGAGAGGATTCGGGGAGTAATGATTGGTGGTCAGGTTGAAAATTTGATGCAATTTGAGATTACCAGTCTTGGATCGTGTGGTCATCGGATGAATATTTGTGGGATTCTATGGTGCTGTTGATGTGAATTCTATAGGTGATCGGTTGGTGGAATCAACGTCGGGTTCAGCGTTATGATGATATGGGGAGCTAATTGACTTTGTGGGGACATGGGAGATTGCGGATGAAGTTGAGGTTGATTAGGGGGGGAGTGGGAGACCACTGATGGTATCAATATGTGGGACAAGGAGTAGAGGTGGGGTGGAGCGATGATCATTCGAAGGTAGGCTAGGTGGAGTGGGCTTTAGAAATTTATTTTCCAGATGTTGGACGTTTCAAGATGTAAATTTTTGTCTGGTGTTAGTATATAGACAAATTTAGCCTTTGGAATTAACGGAGCCTAATAAGATACTCAGATTTATTTAAATCATTTGAGATCCATCAGAGCCTAATAAGATACTTGGAATGAATTACGTGAGCACCATACATTATTTCCTATGAGATCCATCAGAGCCTAAGATGTAATCATCATTTTTTTTTATTTAAATCATTTGAAAATCATATGGATATGGATTACTTCTTAGGCAACTGAATTATGTTAGGTTCATTGGAAGCAAATTTACATAGGAACCAACTTATTTGAATCTTAGAAAGTATCAAAATTGAATAATAATCATTTTATGAAATAATTATACTTTTTCTTTTCTGATTTTAATCAGTTGTGGCATTTACAAGTTTTGTGATAGATATTAAAATTATAACCTATATTTTAGTAGGATTGTACATAAGTATTAGTTTTTACTGTTTGATTAATCAGAATTTGCATATCATTGCTTTAATATACTAAAAGTAGAGTTAAATGATTAAAAATAACCTCTTGACAACTAGATAATCATCAACATAGAGCCAAACACTTATCATATTATGTCGCATGACCTATTTGAATATGTTAATCTCACTATATTTACCATACCTATGAAAATGAATCATGTTAAACAAAAAATTCTATACAAATGATAAGCTTTATGAATATATTAAAATATGGATGCCCAAATTACATGGTGCAATACATAATTTTATATGTATACATGGCTGAAATTTGTATGCATATTACTTTTACGATGAAATTTTCCCTAGGTAGGGATATGATCCTCCCTAGTTTTGGAAGGACTTCTCGTCATAAGTCTATTAAGTTGTGGGTCACTCAACTTTATTATGGGGTTTTCCATCCATAATACAAGTGATAGTAAAAACTAAATGAATAATATGTGAAATCAAATCTAATTTATGTTGACCGGAGTTATATGTTCATTCATTGATTTATTTTAGTTAGTTTATTATTCATTTCTAATTGCTTGTTTTTCTACTTTTAGCTTTTACTGCTTTAAGCCTCTATTCTTCATAACTATTAGAGCATGCGTACTCTCTTCTCCTTATATTTAATTATTAAATAAAAATTATAATTATCCACTCTAATTATTTGTATTAATATTTTTCATGTCAGGATTATATGATTGATAAATTTATTGATCTAACCTGTATTTATTGCTACATTTGGTATGTTCATTTTGTGTTATTATGATTTAGTATTTCATTTTTACATTATTTGCACTTTTATGAGTTGTGAAATAAAAATATTATTAAAATTTATGTTTTTAGTTGCACAATTAACTCTTCATGTTATTTGGATGACATTGATGAATTATGTCTCTAAGTGTTTAAATGTTAAATTCATGTTTTCACTGTACAATCTCTTTTTTCCAATGCTTATTTGGCCAGACCACGACATAGCTGCTTCAAATTGACTGGCTAAGTTTGTGGGCTACAAATGAGTAAAGTTAGGGGTGACAAACTTAGTATTTGCTATGATTTTTTCAAAGAAAAATATTTGGTGCTGATACTCTATTATTTGTTAGTGTTGGACTATTTGCTTAAAGAAACAATGTAGTTTTGTCCAGTCATTGGCTCGTCTTCATCAAAAATTGATGGTTTGCTTAGCAGAGTATTTGTCACCAATGATGGACTGTTTGCAATTGAGTTTTCCACTGTTGATGGATGTTATTGATCGTACCAATGTGTTGTGCATCTTCTCAACTCTTTTTCCATGACTCAATGATAATCTTATACATTTCTTGGAAAGACTTCCCAATGGGATCAACGTTTGCTTAGAATGCCCCCAAATAGGTTATTTTGATATCCTTCTTTACTAATCGTTTAGTTAAGATTTTTCAAAGTGAGAGTTTAGTCAAATTAAGCTGTATGTTGTTTTTCAAGCTAAAATTGCTTTTGTCGAGTGTGAGAATGTTGAAAATAAAAGTAAGCAAATTATGCAAACAAGAAAATACAAGTAATATATGGTGGTTTTCCATTGTGCTCAGCAGCTACTATAAGGATATAATGAGTTGTTTCACTACATAATTATTAAAAAGTATACGTGAGCATAGTGTTTTCTTTATTATATGTGTTACAAATAACAATTCAATAAAAACATGAAGATAGAAAAGTTTTAAATTATGAATGGGAAAGTTATCGACCCCCCTTCATCAAGGAGGTATTTGAGTGTAAAACTTGTATCTTTGTTGGGCATGAACATTGATGTGACTCCTTGTAATTTATCTTCGTTGAATAACTTATGTTTGTCATATTTAAGGATTCTATGCTTAGTTGGTAATTGTCAATGGTTCTTAAGTTTGGAACTTGGATAGTAAGGGACAAAGAATCGAATCATAAGTTTGCTGGATAGACTCGTTCGTAGATTGGCTATGTAAGTAGATCGGGAGTTTAATGTTTATTGAGCTATTTTCAAAAGTAGAACAAATTAGTTTCTGAACCTCCCAGCAATGGGACACGTAAACAATTGTGCTTGACCTAAAAAAATACATATAACACTTGGTTTAACACAATTGCCATTTCTTCTGCAATAGTTCAAAGACTGCTCTTCTTCATATTATAATTTTAATAAATTCAAATATTATGTTTGGAAAATCAAATTTAACGACAAGATATTATGGTAGTTTCTTATAGAATTTTGTAGAATTTGATGCTGTTGAAATGCTAGAATAGTTGTTAAGAGGAATTTTAACAATTATGCAGCTTTTTATATTCAAATACATGAATTTATAAATAAATTAGATTTAATAAGAAGTTAGATATTTAATTTGGTTAAGCCAAATAAAGATGAGCAGACTTGAATTCAGTACGGACTACCCAAGTTATTGTGAAAGGTTTGGTAGCTATCTATGGATTGTTGGTTTGGAACTCGGATAGGTCAGGACAAGGGATTGAGCCTTATGCTTGCTTTATAGTCCTATTGATAGATTAACTATGTAGGCAAGTTTGGAGTAGTGTTTATTTAGCCGATTTTGTAGTGCAAATTAGTTTTGATCACTATGTAGTGAGACATGTGGGCATTTGAGCTTGACCTATGAAAATTATATAACACTTAGTTTAACACCTTTGCCTTCTGATCGGTTACTATTCATCTTCCTATTTGCCATTGAATTTTGCCTATATTAAAATAGGAAGTGGAAGACTATAAAAGGTACATGAGGAAACTATTAGAAATGATCTTCTCTATTTGGAACTTAGGGAGGGGCTTCATTTTGATCACGCATAATGGTAACAAAGGATTCATGTAGCCGCCCACTCTTAGAGGGATTAAGGCTTGATGTTGTTGTTGTGAGTAAATCAAGATATAATGTTTGGGAAATTTAGTTTAATGACACTATGATTGGTTTTTTCATAGAATTTGTAGGATCTGATATAATCAAAATGCTAAATTAGTTATTAAGAGGAATTTGATATGCGACTCTGTTTATTCGAATACATGAATTTATAAAGGAGTAAGATTTAATATAAAATATATATATATATATATATATATATATATATATATATATATATATATATATGTTATTTGCTCGAACCAATGCACAAATTTGGGTTTAGTATGTGTTTACTTGCGTCGTCTACCCAATACTGACCAAATTCTAAATTTTGATGGGGTTAAAGGTATGTATTTCAACTGGTTAGTGAACTCTATATATATGCATTCATTTTTTTATTTGTATTATTAGGTAATCAATTATTATAATAAATATTGTGCTATTTTGTGTATTTTATGACCATTAACCTTGTTACAAATACTTTCTCTAAGAATTTCCATTTTTTTCATTTAATATGAAATCTTATTATGGATTCACTAAATGTTTATGCATGCCAACTCCTTGCTATCTTCATGAAATATGGAACTCTAGGTTAGTCGATTTATGATTTTTCAATTCCAATACAAAACATTTTTATTTACATGTCAGCTACATCATGTTTACATTGAAGATAGGAGTTGTTTAACTGCAAATTGTTAGCATTTCTCATAGCCTTTATTTATTTAAATGATAACTTCGAATCGTTGTTAAAAGGATGGCGAATTAGGGTGGTGGAAAATAAGAAGAAAAATACAAATCCGCCACTTCACTCCATGACTTACTGAGTAGGTCTATCCTAGCTAGAAGGTGTTGCCCCATTGGGACCCCATTTGCGTCGCATATGCCAAGTCCATATCGAATTTGAGTTATCCACCAAACTATGACACTTAAATGATAGAAGAATCCTTTTGTTAGTTTTTTGACACTTAACAAATCTCTTTTCTTTTTTGTTTCTTCCTTGCAGGTGGCATGATGCTGGAACCTATGATAAAGTAACAAAGACAGGTGGGCCCAATGGTTCAGTTAGGTTTGAAGAAGAGTACACTCATGGTTCGAATGCTGGCCTCAAAATAGCCATAGATCTTTTGGGTAAGCCTTAAAATCTTTTAACTTCAAATAGTATGATGTTATCCTGTTGACTTAATTACATTTGTTTTTTGATAGAACCAATAAAGGCAAGACATCCAACAATTACTTATGCAGACTTGTATCAGGTGAATACATTTAACCATCATGGCATAATATTTTGGTTTCTCACGTTTCTGTTTTGTTTTTCTGCACTTCAAAGTTTTTGAGTTTTAACTCATGGACGATGAAAATTTTATTGGTTGCAAAAATCGTTTGTTATTGAAACAAAAATTAGTGTTGATTAGAAAAACTTGGTATAATAACTTGAATGAAAACCCAATCAGCTTTTTTGCTATAATGGGGAAAATATTTAATTGTTTTTTTGTCTATTTTAGTTAGATGCTCTTTTTGAATTTTTCCTATATTAAAAGAAAAAGTGGAAGATCAAAAAAGATATTGGAAGAAACAATTTGTATGGATATTTTTATTTGAAATTTTTGGAGGAGCTTCTATTTATAGTGTACAATGGAAATTAAGGATTACCCCAAGCAACACGTTTTATATATTTCACAACTTATTAGAGCTGAACCTCATCAAGTAGTGTCAAGTTTTGGGACAAATCAAACGGAAGTTGGTGGGCTAGTGATAATCTAAATTTGAAGGGTGAGGATTGCTTGTTGGGATAAGCTTGATAAAAGTGCAGCTTGGATAAGAAGCAGCTCATGGCAGTGATATCAATGAACTGAATCCACCTTGGAAGGAGAGGAAAATATCCAGAACTGTACAAATAAAATTTATAAAATACTAAGTCATGTCTTTTTAGATAACAATGGATTTTTTAACATGAATTTTATATTGGAGGACAAAAATTGATATCTATGCTCATATTGGATGGGGATCATTTATTTGGGAAGTTATTATTGGGGTAAAATTGTGAGATCTAGCCTGGTTTGGGATAAGTTAAAGCTAAAATAGACAATACCTTATAAAATATAGCCTGGTTATTAGATATCATAACCAAATTTTCATTCTTGAGTACTGTATTTCTAACTTTAAACTTAATTAAAGAAATAATTGCAATTGGAGAGTAAAATGATACAAAGTAAGCTTGTGTAATGGAAATTCTAATATTTAATATTTTGAAGGTTATATTTGGTTTTATAATAACGTTAATACATTGTAATACAAAAATTTTTATCTTGGGTATTCTGTATCAATATAATTACAACATAACTAGATTTGCAGTGGGAATATGAGTAAATGCAGTTTTTTGCATTGACAATTTCACACCCAATACTAACAAAAAAATGGGATGAAATTTTATCTGGTCGTTATGATAACAAGTCATGCAAAACACAAAATCTAATTTTTTTAACAACCATATAAAAAAAGAAAGGTGTATCTTATTTTCACCCAGTTTTAAGCAACCAAATAAGTTATGGGCGATTGCATGTATAATGCTAAATTTTTTTATCTGCATATTCAGCCAATCTTCAGTTTTAGCAATGCAACGTTTGATTTTTTTTCATTTCTATAAAACAGCACCAAATTTATGATATAAATATTGAAGTTTAGGTGTTGCATATGCCAATAAGGAAGATATAGAAATTATGTATGTGATTCTAGACATTTTATTGAAAACAATTTTCAGTTCAATTGTCTTTCTTTTTTTACTCTAATAGTATTAATCCAAACAGAACGAGCAACATAGTGACAGCCAACCATTGTAATCACATTGCGAAATGAAATCATTTTTATTACATACATGTGTAATTGTATTCAACATTCTTTTTTTATGGTAAGAAATTATGTGTAGCATTAGCAGATATTTTGAAAAATATTTAACTAGTGCCTTAAATTATCCCCATTTGTTCGCTGATGCTAAATGCTATGGTGTTTAAATAGTTTTGAGTGATATTTTTAGAATGGTGCTTTTGAGCTTGTAGTCACGAGTAGCTCATGATTCAAGAAAATAAATGGCTTTTTTATTTTGATTGTTTTTGTGGAGAATTAAGCTTGAGACACTCGGCTAAGCATGATATTTATTTGATGGTTCCCAATTTATAGGATTAATGTAACTGCCCAAAGTCATTAATTTACAAATTAGGTCAAATCCCGCCATAAAAATCAGGATCCCGGGGAATTTCGAATTAGGGCAAAAAAAAACCATAGGTAAGATTAATTTTAAAGATCAAAGTGCCCTAGTTTGGGAGAAATCCGAATAACGGAAGCTCCCACTATATTTTCTGAATTATTTAAATTCTATAAATCAAGAACATTGAAATGCATGTCCGAATTCATTGTTTTTAGTGTCGATGTGTTAAGTATATTATTTAAAGGATGCTCGAGAAGTTTCATCAAATTATGAGCGCTGATCTGATCGTGATAAATTTTCAAAGTTTTAACTTCAAAAATTAAAATAAAATAATATATTGTTCCGAATCGAGGGAGTTTATAATGCCTCAACATACCTCGGTGTCAAGTTTCGTTGTATTTGGTCGCCAAACGGCGGGAAAATGCGATTAATTTAAAGTAAGTTTTTTTTTCCCATTTTTTCTTTCCTATTTTTCTTTCCCTTTGTTTTCCCCGATCGCCCCCCCCGCGATGCGATCGTAGGCTCTGTCTTGCGATAGAGCCTGCAGCGGAAGGTTCTTCTGCCTGCTTGCGCCTTTTTTGGCGCAGGCTGTCGGCCAAATGGGCCGATTCCCCGACCCCCTTCCCTTCCCTCTCGTTTCCTACGCCCCTCCCTCTCTTGCCTTCTACAAATATCCCCAGCCCTCCCCTTCTTCACCTACACCAGCCCCGATCTTCTTCCTCACAGCCAGCAGTCCTCCTTAGCCAGCCTTCCTCCTCCTTCCATTTGCCGGCCAGCAGTCCTCCTCAGCCAGCAGCCAGACTTCCTCCTTCTATCCGCCGGCCAGCAGTCCCTCTAGTGGCAGCCAGCCACCGCAGCTCCTCCCTTCCTCCGACAGCCTGCCAACAGCCCTTCCAGTCAGCCAGCCGCCGGCCACTCAGTAGCTGCTGCTAGCCAGCCTCTCGCTCCTGCCACCTTGGCCAGTCTTCGGCCACCCCGTTCCGGCTCCCCTCTATTTTTCGGTGGTCCTAATTCCAAGGCAAAAAGGAGTTAAAAAAGAAGAAAATGGAAGAAGCATTTTTTTCTAATCTTGTTACTCTACTTATTAAAATAATAGCTATCAAATTAATAATTAGTCATTCACATTAATATTATTCTCATTAATTAATAATGAGAACAATTCAAATGTTATAAAATAACTATTATTTCCAATTTATCAATTTAGTCATTTTGATTCTGACTTTTTCCTTCGTACATTATTATTATGATCTTAATCTTAAACGTTATAATGTCTATAACTGCTTTAATAGCAGCGACAAAAAAATCGGACTTCAATTTTAATAGAAAAACGGAAGAAGAACAGAATGAAAGTAAAGATGAAAAATGACTCCTAAAATATTGGATTAAAAAGCTAACTTAAGATATCCAAACTTAAATGCAGATTGAATAAACTATCACTCATCCGAACTATTGAACTTCTAAACTTAAGGAACAAAAGTATCCAGTACATGCCATGTATTACATTTTGCACTTTTACTGCTGCTTAGCTTCGCATATTTGCTTTGAGCTAAATTCATTTGAAGCTTGGTTGGTTGTTAGAAACCAATATCCTTTTCATTCGGGGGTTACTGGAAAATGATATTAGTAACATTAATGCTTGGTTAGTTGTTAGAACCAACATCCATTTCATTCGGGGGTTACTGGAAAATGATATTAGTAACATTAATGCTTGGTTAGTTGTTAGAACCAACATCCATTTCATTCGGGGGTTACTGGAAAATGACATCAGTAACATTCGGGGTTATTGCTGGAAAAATGACATCAACAATATTCGGGGTTATTGGAAAATGACATCAATAATATTCGGGGTTGTTACTGAAAAAATGACATCGGTAACATTCAGGGTTGATCACTGGAAAATGACATCAGTAATCTTTATTTGATAAATAATATTTGTTGCATGAAATTGTTTATTTCGCACTATTGCCTTATTTTCTCCTGCATTTTATTACCACCTTATTTCCGCTAATCACATCTTTTAAAATGTAATTATTATTGTGTACTGCAGTACTTAGAGTATTATCTAATTATTGGGAATTCAAATCCCAGTATTGTTTTCTGTACAATACCAGGTCAGGTGCTCCTAGGGGATTACACGCAAGAACCATAATGCTTAAAATGTTTAACCGCCGATAAGATCCACGACATTATTTTGTGTTATCTTTTATCTTTTTCTTTATTTTCACTTTTGTACGAGGAGTATTGAAAAGATCTTGTAATGTGAACATTGAAATAAATGAATCATATCTTTTGGCTGTTGTATGTGTATACTCTTTTTCTCTTAAGTTACTCAATATGATCATGCCGTAAGTGAACACCCGATGTCGAAACGATTTCCGTTGAAACGGCATTCAGGGACTTCACAATTAAGCCTTTTTAAAGATTCAATTGTACCATAATTTAATTATTGATTTCTAATGCAGAACTATGCCACCTATGCTGCCCTCAGTGTTTTTCTGTACACATGTGTGGGCCTTACTGTAGCAGCGTACAAAATGATGTCACAATCTTTCTTCTACAATTTGAGAATCTTTTGGAGCTGCTTATTTAAGTGCTTCATTGTTCCCATAACATTAAGATCCATATGAGCCTCTTGTTGAGGATATTCCATAATGTTGGAAAGAAATTGATGGTGATTAGATGTTCTCACATTCTTTTGATCCATCAATCAAAAGAAATTGATGGTGATTAGATGTTCACACATTCTATTGATTGAGGTTTCTTGGTGAAACCATTGTTAATGGATCTCTCAGACCCTGGAAGAGTTTATTATGCCACCCATATAAACTCTCTTATACTTAAGCTGAAATGCAATGTGACATTCATAAAATGCCATTGTAGAATGTGAGCATCCTAAAATAAACGGCTCTGCGATTGTTTTTATCGACACTGCTCTTCTAAATAGTAAGAATTATTAGTTATATGAGCTTGCACTAGTTTTTTTGTGCTAGATTATTAATTCAAATATTAATGTGTAGAGGTGAAAACACCATGTGATATTAATTTCTATTTTCACAAAACCTTGACTATAATGTGAAACATGGGTTGAATTGAAATTTTGTGCTAAGAAAGAGATTATGGAGTTGTTAATAATATATGCCAAGTACAATGAGCTATCAACATAAAAAAATGTGCCAAATGGAAAAAATATCACAACAGTATACGATCTTATGTGGAAAACTTTTAGTTGGTAAACTATAGGAGAGGAGAGACAAGTGCACTAAGGACAAAACAAAATAGGTGAAAGAATATAGTGATTGGTAGTGCTATAACATTCAAACAATTTTATTTATAGAGATGGATTAGAGCAGTGGATAAACAAAAAAATATTAAAAAATTTAATTCTCAGATCGTTGCAATCCCAAATACAAAGACATTTGTAAAGTTAAAAGTTCAATTCTCAGATCGTTGTAAATAAAAAATTTTAATTTGTGCAACACAATCCCAAATACAAAGACCGTTGTAAAGTTAAAAGTTCAATTCTCAGATTGCAAATTTATTAATACAGGTCAATATTTTATGTTTTTAGTTCATGCTGTTAGATGTTACTAAAACCCTAGCTTTTGAAAATTTACATGAACAAGTAGATATTTATAATGGCAAGGGACATATATATAAATCAGTCAAATTAAAAGAATAAAATTTAAAACTTGACTCAAGTGAAGTATTTCGATGTTGATAATAATTATATATTTCAAGGATGAGACACTTCATTATAAGTGAATGATTTGTTCCCATAAGCGTTTTGGGGAAAATTGTTATAATGTGATTGGCAACAACTTGTTAGCTGTAAAAATGACATTGATTACATTTTCATTTAGTGGGCAAGTAAAATTGAGGTATAGAATGCTTTAAAGAAATTGAAGAGTGCAAAAGATGTTATAGTTTTTTGGCTCATTAAATTATTTTATATAGTTTAGGGTACTAAAAGAATACTATATAAATGGAGTATTGTACTTCCATTTTACAAGAACAAAGATTATGTACAGAATTGTCCAAATTGTAGATGATTTAATGCAATACTTTGAAACTTTAGGAGAGATTGAATATAGATTATAATTAGAGATTAGTGTTTCACCAGAACAATATGGTAGTGTACTAATCAAATTAATTATGGAGGCCATACACTTGCATAGAGGTTTAACAAAGAAATTTAGATAGAAAATATATTACCATTTGATTTTGTTGATTTAGAAAAAAGGCATATGATAAAATACTAAAAATTTCTCTAGGGAGTGTTGTGAAGGAAAGGGATTTGTGTGCCTACATTGAAATTGTTAAAGACATGTATAATAGTTCAGTTACATGTGTTTAAATACAAAATCATTTGATTTTGCTCTTATCCCATGTCATTTGCACTATTTGTGGACATATTCACTAAACAGATTCAGTAAAGGTGCCTTTGTGCATGTTATTTGCACATACATTCTTCTTATTGATAAGACAGAATTAAGGGAAAACTTGAATTATGGATAATTACCTTAGAAGTTAAAAACTTTTAGAAAATCTAAAGCCTAATATATGGTGCAAGTTTTATCATAAAATTAGTTTTAATATTGATAGTATAAAAATTATAGATCATGCTATCAAGAAGAGTAACATGCATAAATATTTGATTTAGTACAAAATAATGACAAAATAGAGGGCGATGTAATACGATCAAAAAGTTGATTAGATGGAGTGGTGGAGCACTTCTGGGGTGTTATGGGATTAAAAAAACATACTCAAACTTAAAAGATAAGTTTATAGAACTATATGAGCAAAAATGTTATATGTGGCACAATGTTATTTGCAAAGAAAAAGCATAACCATAAACTAGTGCAATGGAGATGAGGATGTTTTGGCAGATAAGTCACTATAGAGACAAGGGTATGATGAGAATTGTGCTCATTTGTCACATGGATGGAGTGTCTTCAATTACGGATGGAGTGTCTTCAATTATGGATGGAGTGTCTTTAATTTGTTAGAGAGCCAACATAAATGGTTTAGGCATATTATGTGTAGGTTGTTTGATACCCCAATTAGGAAAGCTGAGTTTATTAAATTTGCCCAGGCTAATAGAAAAAGAGGAAGACCAAAACAGACATGGGAATTACTTATTTCAAACCTCTTTTACTCGAAGCTTAGGGAGATGTTAATCGTGCACAATGAAGGAAAATGATTTTATGTATCCTACCCACTTAGTTTGACTAAGACTTGGTGTTGCTGTCATTGTTGATTTTGTGATGCTAACATTTTACGTTTGCTATGACTATATATTGTGTTTTGCATCATTTCCTTTTATACTTGTATATGAAAAAATACACTAAATTGGAAAAGCAATAACTTACTTTTTTACTTGAAGCATTATAAATATTTGAAAAGCAATATACTATACACTAAATTAGGATTATATTTGTAAATAGTTGCTGATTCTCATATTTCATAGTATGGTTCCGAGTATGATGTCATCATTTGGTATCCAAGCATTTCCATGTTATTTTGTGCAGTATTGTTTATCATACTGTTTAACATCTAATGATGTAAATAAGCATGAAGAAGCTTATTTGATCTCTTGAAAATTTTCTTTAAATTTGGTGGAATTTCATACATTCCAAACAGATTTTCCATATTTAAATGCTTAATACTCAAACCTGACTATTCATAGAATTATCTTTTTTTTCCATAGAATTATCATTTGATTCTCCATCATTATACCTAAATTGTCACCCTACATAGGTCCCTTCAATCATTAAAATTGTATGAGATTCTATAGATTGAATAAGTTCAAATGATTGCCAATCAAAGTGTGTTTTATATGTAGCTGCCAAGATTTTGGTTTTCTTGAAATTTAGAAAGCTACTGGTACTGCAAGCTTGAACGTTTGTTAGAATGGTAATAATTATTGTTTCTTCCTCTGCCTAATTGTTCCGTTGTTGCAACTATAAGCTTTTTAAATTGATTATTAAAATGGAAGCAATTTTTTTATTTTTCTTGACGTCTAAAGAAAATGATATGAACTGACCTTAATGCAGCTTACATTTAATTTATTTTTAGAAAATTTTAACTAATTTTTGTTGGTTATTAGTTAATGTCTTAAGATGGTAGCGCTTTCAGAATTGTATCCCTGTTTATCTTGTTGGAGACTAGGAGTTGTATAATCAGTACACCTTTAAATTAGCAAATGAAAACAAAGGAAATGGCTGTTATCCAGACTGATACTTTCCGTCTCTTTATTATTGTTATCCCGTGGTTAATTCCTTACATTTTATTTTCAGCTTGCTGGAGTTATTGCGGTTGAGATTACTGGAGGACCAAGCATTGACTTCACCTCTGGGAGAAGGGTAGAAAACATTACAGTAAATATTAAATATGTTTGAACGGGATAGTTATGAATCTGATATTTGGGTTTTGTTTTGTGCAGGATTCCTCTGTTTGCCCTAAAGAAGGACGACTTCCTGATGCAAAGAAAGGTTCGGAACAATCAATTGATTGTTAAACTCATGGGGTTTATTTCTTTGTTCATTATTATGCTATAATTGGATGCATAGGTACTGTTTGAAAGTTGGCCACTAATTCAATAGTCAAATGACAGTTACTTGCATCTTATATTAATAAAACTGACAACTAGTAACGTAGGTTTACTTAAATTTAGGATATTGCTAATCATAAAGAGGATACAGGCAAATTTGAAGTTACTAGTGATAAATGCACAAATCTCTCTAAGCATACGAACTATGATGATTTGGAGAGTTCCACATAAACTTTAGAAATGTGAATGGACGTTGTATCCTTCCTTTTTTACATCAGTAGGAAATCAAATTTATACTTCACTTTTTTTGTGAACACTCAGTCTGTTCTTATTGTAAAGTCATAGCCAGCCTTATTTTCTTACTTATTCCTGTTGCAGCCGGTGATGATTCTTTGACATTCTCTTCTTGTGTTTGTTCAATCACTTTGTTGTTCAAAGCAGACCATTCGTTTTGTCATGAAACATATAATAATATCCTAGAGTTCTTTTGCTTGCATGGAAAGTTAAGGGTTCTCGACATGTAACCTAGGAAAAAATATATTTTTCTTATCAAACAAGCTACAAACTATGTTCCTTTCTATTATAAAGATCTGTTTATTCGTTGTTGAGGTGAGCAAAGACTAATAATTCTTTAAAGAAACGCAGATATGTGCCTTTCTTTTATCAGCAGATAACGTTATGTTCTTCTTTTCCTTTAGTTTCCTTGCATTCAAATTCTATTAATTTTGCATTTATAGATATACATTAATACATAATATTTAAATTGTAGTAGATAGCTACATTTATTATCAGAGTAATGTTGAACAATTTATCATTTATTGCAATTTTTGCTTGAATTATATTATACTGTATATAGTTCCAGGTATTTGAAACAGTTTCTAGTGAAAAATTCCTTGAAAAAGTTCTTATATGCAATGTGAAGTTCTTTTTATTTCTTGATAATTGCTAGGCTCTTAGTGTCAATGTTTTTTTCTTTTGCTTCTGTTTTTACTAGTGCATGAAATCCTTGTCAATATGGAGCCTAGCAAGGGGTGTGCGATACATCCTTGAATTGTTGAGTCTATTTAAATAATTTGAATTGATGATTTCGTGATCACAAAGAAAACTCTAGCCCACTCTCTATTCACTTTTGGTTTTAAAATCTTTGCTTACTATATCGTAAAAAATACTTGCTAACCATTACTTCTGTTCAGAAGAATTAAGTGCAGACAATCTGCAGACACCTGCTGGTGAATATTTGCATTTTGTGAATTATTGACTGAGCTTATAGGCACCCACAAGCATGTGGAGTTACAAGCAAACTAGAATAAGGTGATAAAATCTATCAATAAAAATTTTTAACATAAAATGGCACGGATGAATGTAAAACATTATAACATTTATTTAATATGATATGTCACATGCTAGGCCTATTGTGTTAACACAATTGAGTTTAGTAGCTTTAAAAGTAATATTAATTGTTTTTCATTCATAGGTGAATAAAATTGAGATTTGGAATTATTTAAAGAAGTGAAGATTAGAAAAATTGTTGAATAAGATAATATTTCTATTGTTGTCTGTAAATGATAGAATTAGAAAGAAAACTTGTCTCACCACTTTATTTAATTCAATTTTGAGACCAAAAAGATCTAGGAGTGGTGCATATTGTTACTTGTTTAATTGAACAATGGCAATGTGTCGGATTTTTTTCAGTGTAGATTAATTGAGTAAGAGTCATACTTTAAATATTTGAGAATCATTGAACACAAATTACAATTAGATACTAGTATTTTTCTAAACTAATTTGATTTTACGCTAGGTGGATTAATTATGAAGGTCATACATTTGCATTTAGAATATTGCAAATATGACATTTATTTATATTGAAATTATTAAAGACGTGTATAATGGAATAGATTTATGTAGTTGAACACAAGAAAATTTATTGAATCTTTTTCTTTTATTAGATTGCTTCAAGATTCCACTCATAGTTCGTCTTCTTGCCTTAATCATAGATGTTCTTAATTTGCACATTCAATAGGAGGGGCTTTGGTGATGTTATTTGTCAATGAAATATTTTTTGTTGATAAGATTAGAGATGAGGTTAAAGCAACCTTTTTTGAGTTATGGAGAATATATTATAATCTAAAAGATGCTTTGAGCTTCAACATTATTCAAATCAAGAAAACATTCAATTCAGTTAATTGAAGTTGTCTGACATATTCTAGTATGGCGGGACCTGAGTGAACTTGAGGGGGATCGAGTTCAAGAAACTCTTTAGGAAGTAATTTTATCTTGCAATATTATAAGAAGAAAGGAGGAAGAAATGAAACTCACTCTACTAGAAAATATTTAAGTCAATTTGTGTATATAACAATTTTAAAAATTGGCGATGGCGATGGAATTATCACTCGAAGACATCTATGCCCCCACTAATCATATGATTGGCCTATTGCTAAGTATTGCTGTGATGACCCATGTTAGGTTGGTAACAATCAATCTAACATTGGATACATCTTTCCGCAGGATCATATTGGCAGTTAGGTAAAATAACAGTTAAACACATCCAGAGCCATTCAAGTGTAAGAAATAACATTCATTCAATTTAAAGTAAAATAATATCCAGAATTTGTTACATGACTTTCACTATACAAAAATAAATATCCATTGAAGGGGCATTTAGAATCCGTTAATTTGCTGTGCCATGTCTTTAAATTATATCAGCTTCCTCCAGCTGTATCTGACTGGCATTATAAAATTTTTTTATAATGCCTTAGTGCATATTCTAAATACAAAGGATATTAAAAATATACTTTAAGCAAAAGCGGAAGGAAAAAATGATATTAACTTGCCGGGAAATATTATTTATAATAAAAAGATAATCATAATTCTTGCAAAATGAATATTCTCTTGTCACATGCAAATTTCAAACGGAAAAGCAATAATTGCATAACAGTTCATGTTTATGTTTATGTCTATGATATTATGAAGCAATGATAACAGTTTTGATGGGCAAAGCCAGAATCATGAGGCTGGGTTCATATGCATTTAAGCATAAACCTTCACCTGGGCCCTCTTAAGGGTCTCAGATGGCAATAAATATGTATTTAAGCATAACCTTCATCTGGGCCTCCCTCAAAGGCTCCAGATGGCACCCTTATAGCTCCCGAGGACTAGCTCTGTCCCTAACCTATTCATGCTCCATTTCAGAACCCTTCTTGCAGCATTCACAAGATACATACACATCATTCAATTTCTCTTACAGTAAAAGCATAAATATCATTAGTAGTAAGAATAACACATTAAGTAACAATACAAAATAAGCTTAAAGCGTTGCTTAAGCAGCAATGAAAGTAAAAGCATATAAAGTAATATCCAGTATACCTTTGTGTAGACTTAACAAAATGAATCACACACAGTTTCGATGTGTATGCAAAATTTATAATTGAGATCTTATTAAACTTTGCAGCGACCTATTTATAAGATTTAAAACTTACATTCCGGTTCCTAAACTTGATTTTTAAATTTACCTACTTAAAATCTCAAAGTCATAGGAAGAATTTCAGGCTAAACAATGCTTTCTTAAAACTCTTAATTTTGTTCCCAATTTCATGCATGATTTGAATGCAAAGATTTATAGGTTAGGAAAGGTATCAAATTACATCAAATAGAAGTTAGTATATTGCTTAGATTTTCCTAGTCTAACGCACTCTCATATAAAAATCTAGTTGCAGGTGACATAGCATAACACTCACCCAAATTATAGTTTCAACCTAAGCATACATTAATATCAAATTCTATTTCATAAATCTTTTAATAGAATGATTTAATGATTAAACCAAAGCTGATATTAGACATATATGGTTTGCTACTAATGCACAGAAATAGATGCTTCACTTTTGATCCAACTTACAAATGAATTAACTGAATTATACTACTCATAAAAATTGAAGTCAAATTAATTTATTCTATTTTAATTTTATTATTATTATTATTATTATTGTTATTGTATATATACATATACATATATAAATATATATAAATATATATAAATATATATACATATATATATACATATATATATACATATATATATATTATCCTTTTAAGCGACTCGACAGAGGAGCTCTTACCTTATGCCGAGTGCAGAATCGATTTGCACGGACGCAGAGGATCGAACGATCGGCGTCGAAATGGAGGTGGGAGAAGACGGCGCAGCATCGATTCGGTGAAGGCAACCGCACGTAAGAAGAGGTCGAGCGCTACGAGCTCCTGACGTCCATCTCTCGGCGCACGAGCGGAAGGAGGATCGAGCGCAGGGGGAGACGATTGGCTTTAATTGCTAGACGTCGGCTCAGGTATTTCACGTGGTTTACGGCAATCAGCGAACAAAATTGGAAATGGCGCGTTTGAAGGGATTTGAGCAGTTCACGAAACTTTCCTGATAGAACCGTCGGTCTTAAATACCGACAGTTTCAACATGGATGGCTGGTTATTGCCTTTAAAGAGGTAATTTATTTTTTACTTAATTTGATTATGGTTTAATGACTATAAATTCCTATTTCAGCATTTAGTTTGAAAAACTTCATTAATCAATATCTATAACTGAAAAGTTATTTTAGTGGCAGATTGCAACAGAAATGAAACTGAAATTTACGGGAGATTTCAACGGTAAGGAAACTGAAATTTTTTTGCTGAACGTTAACACTTTCCTTATCATTGACCTAGGGTCATTACAATTGCCACCAAAATAGCTTTTTTGTAGTAGATCATGATAGAGCAAATTAACTTGCTCCAGCTTTCGAGAAGAAGTTGAAAATTTCAAGACCGAGCCACGAGAAGACTCGGGAAAAGACTATTAGGTCTGTTTGGGTGCTTAAGATTTAGAAGAATTGGAAGAAAATAGCTTGTCTAAACTAGGGAAAATTTTGGACCTAGCCGAAGGAGGATTACCTTAGATGAGTATGCGAGTTTTGCAAGAAACCTGGGCATGAAGAGAGTTGGTGCTCATAGATGAACCCTCATTTAACACCGAGGGCTAATTGGACGAAGGATAAATGAGTTGTCATGATGACCAACTCTATGACTCCAATGAGGATTGATCAATTCAACTAATTTTATTCTTGATAATAACATTGAAGGGGATAATCTTGCCTCTTGCTAATAATCCAAGGTGCTCTAAGGAAATTTTTACTAAGAAGATCAGGTTAAGTAGAAAATTGTTCTCATCAATTTTTACTTAAGGAATCTAATTAAAGGGAGGCATGGGAGGAGAATAATAACTTGGGTATAATGGAGAGGTGTTAAGATATGAGTATTATATCTGCTATCATCAAAAACATCTTCACACTAAGCTTATGGCACTTAGTCAAGGGTCTATGTCTGTTACTGAGTATATGAACACAATTTAAGCTCTTGTGGCCCGAACTAATTGCCAAAATGTTGTTTGGCATTTAGGCATCAAATTTGTGTTAGGTCTTAGAATGGACTTAAAACACCAATTTAAATTAAGTGATCTTCAAACAGTTAAAGATGCAGTCCATGATGCACTCATTTTGGAATCCGAATCAAAGGCTTCATTTTTTGGGATTAGAAGTGTTAGTTTTTTGCCCAACCAAAGGTCAATCCAAAAACACTCCACATCATATGTTACACTAGCACCCAAGACACTTGCTGATCAATCTACCAAAACCCTTAGTTATGATGTTTGTTATAAATGCAAAGAGAGGGTCATTTAAAACACAAGCGTAAAATTATCATGCTACTAATAGTAGAAGAGGATGTTGAGAATGATAAATGTAAGTTATATCATGGAGATGAGCAATATGATGATGAGGAAATCAGTGCAATGAGGATCCATATTTATGAGTCATTAGATGTTTGATTGTTGCTGTTGGAGAAGAAGATTGGAGGAGAATAAAAAATTTTTAGTGTGTCAATGACTTACAATGGAATTGGATGAAGTTGATTATTGATGGTGAAAGTGCTATGAATGTAATTTCCACTTATATGCTTTCTCAGTCAAGCTAGTACCAAATTCACATCCAACCCCCTTTAAGGTTAGTTAGGTCAATCAAATAACCTTTTCAATCATTTAGAGATGCTTGGCCCCAATAGAAATGGGTAGTTATGAAGATAAGATTTGGTGTGATATGCTACCTATGGATATTACTTATATTCTTACTAAATAAACCATTATTATATGGCATGAGTGTGATCCATTTTGGTTTGGAAACACATGTTTTTAAATTTAGAGATAAGACCATAAAGTTGTATCCCACCAAGCCTGCTCTCAAGACCCATCTTCATCTGGTACAATTTCATCTTCATCCACTCCCTCTATAGTATTTATTTCTTCCACTTATATACAAATAATCTCTCCCAGGGTGAGAAACACAACCTCTGGCTAAGAAATGAGCCAAACTTTAGTTGATTATTAGTACACCTTCCATTCCTCAACCATTAGACCTTTCTAATATTTTTGTTGAGTACCCTATGCTTGAGCCACAAATTGAATTAGTGGGCTTGAGAAATTTGAAATGAGAATTTGTAGATCTCTTACACATGTGAGGCTCAATCATGTGTAGGAAGTGACTTCTATATCTGAGGGTGAGGGTGAGTAAACTATTGAAAGATTTCACTAAAACCAAACTAGAACTTATGTGATGAGTTGCCACTCTTGAGGGATATCCAATATGCTAGTCTTATCCCATGAGCACAACTTCCTAACTTAAGATAATATTGATTGAATCTAATAGAGCAAGCTAAGCTACAAATCAGGTGGATGAATTCTTACAAAAGGTAATTCTAAGAGAGAGCCTGAGCCCATGTGTTGTGCCTGCCTTATTGACCCCAAGAAAGAACACATGGAACATGGTGTTAATAGTCAAGCTATTAAATAAATTTATGATACAGCATTTAGATGTCATGCTTGATCTTGCTAACTCCAAGCTATTTTCTAAGATAGATTTCAAGAGTGAATATCATCATATTATGTTCCGACCGTTGAATGAGTGGAAGACAACATTTACAACGCCTAGTGGTTTATGAGTGGCTCGTTATGTCTTTTAGTCTCTCCAATCCTAGTACTTTCATGAGGCTGATGAACAGTATTCTTAAACCATTTTTAGTAGATTTCTGGTTGTATAATTTGACAATATCATTAATTTTAGCATTGATGAGGTTTATCATTTAGAACACTTGCAGTTAGTTTTGAAGAAACTACTTGAGGAAAAATTTCTTATTAATAAAAAGAAGTGTTCTTTTATGCAGTTAGAAGCCATATTCTTAGGATTCATAGTTTTTGCTCTATGTATTAAGTTAGGCCCACTTAAGATTCAATTTATTTTAGATTATCTTGCTCTTAGGAGCCTTTTATGTGATTTTTTTTTTATGTTTTAGCCACCTTTTATAAAATGTTTATTTGAAACTTTAGCATCAACATGGCTCCATTATTGAGGTCTTGAAGGAGAAATTTACATGGACTTCTAGTGCAGATAAATTATTCACTCATATTAAGAGTCTTATGACCTCAACTCCTGTTCTTAGATTATATGATTTTGAAAAAGTTTTTGAGGTGTCATGGACATATGAGGCTTGATACAAGATAGCCATCCTATCACATATTTTAGTGAGAAGTTGAGAGAAGCAAAGTAGTGGTGTTGCACTTATGGCAGAGAATTTTATGCTATTGTCCAACCTCTTAAATATTGGAAACATTTTTATTGCATAAAGGGTTTCTTCTTTACACTGACTAGTATGCTCTTAAATTAATCACCCAAAAAAACTCAATCATTGGCATGCAAAAAGGATTGAACATCTTCAAGACTTAATATTTGTTCTTAAACACAAGCATGGCATTGAGAATAAATATGTTGATTCACTCTTTAGGATGGCTTTAGTGGCCCCATCTTTATCTAATGAGATTACTGGTTTTGAGAGGCTTAGAAAGGATTATGAATCTTGTTAAGACTTTCACCTCATCTTTATAGTTAGGCTTGTGATTTTATTTTGCCTACTACACTAACTTCTCTTCACATTGTCTAGGATTACCTTTTTCAAGGGTCTACTTTTATGTATTCCTAGAACATCTTTTAGAATTTTTCTATCAAAGAGTTTTGTTGAGAGATAAAACCACATATTTAGTATAATAACACCAAACCTTAATCCCACTAGGTGAGATCGACTGCATGAATCATTTGTTTTCATTGTGCATGGTCAAATAGAAGCTCTCTCCCTAAGTTCCAAATAGTGATGTCCTTAATAGTTTCTTCTTGTGCCTTTTTTGGTCTTTCTCTTTTAATATAGGCAAAATTTATAAACTCAAATTTTCTAACAGGGGCTTTGCACGGTCTACACTTAATATACCCAAACCATCTAAGGCGGCATTCTCTAATTTTTTCCACTATAGAGCCACTCCAACTTTGCTATAGATTAACTCATTTCTCATTCTATTTTTACAAGTATACCCACTTATCTACCTAAGCATCCTCATCTCAGCTTGACAAATATAAATTAATATTTGGCTAATTGTTCATGAAAGCATCATGAAAGGCGAACCTTTGTAAGACTATCAAGTCTAAGCAGTAAATGAAATAGATGTCAATAGAATAGTGCAATGGTAACATGATATTATACAAAATGATAGTAAATTTTAATATATTTAGTGAAATCATGAAAAAATCTTTATGGGAAATCTGCATAGAACTTTGATTATAACAATAAAGAGTTATGGCCAAAGACTAATTCAATCCCATCTTTTAGTCGATAATGAAACCAAATAGATGTAGCATCGGCAAGAACACAATATTAAGATTATGTTGGAGTGCTCAATTGTACACTTTTGCTACACTAGAAAATTAAAACCTCTCAAAAATTAGTAGTTGGAGGTTGAACAACAATTTATGAAATCACCAATCCAATTAGTTAAAAAAATCCAATTAACATCCGTTAGGAATGCTATTGTAGGGCTGAAGTTCATAAAAGAAAATGTTACTAATATATTTGAGAATTCAAATTACAAAAGAATAAGAGTTTAACTATAAGCAACCATAAACCGACTGGCCAAATGAACAACATGAGCAATATCAGGTTAAGTGAAAAAATTATGGATTAAACTCTCACTATGCTGACTGTAAAGTATTAGATCACTAAGAAGAATTCATCCATAGGGTTAATTTAATATTATGTTCTAAGGTGATGTAGCGCAGCCATCAGCTTAACAATTACGAGTAGTGACATGTGCTTATTTGAAGAGCCTGATGACCTAAGAATATGTTGGTTCTTATTTTTTCTTACATTTTATTTTCATGTTGTAATTTATTCATACATATGTTTGGTCAAATAACATATGATAATTATGTCATGTAAGTGATTAGGTTTATTTGGTCTTTTTTGAGAAAGGACATTTTTGCTTTTTATGCGAGGGTAAGTTTAAGGATTTTATGATAATTTTGCAAGCCTTATATGGCTATAAATAAGGTCCCATCCTCTTATATTAACGAACAAATAATAATAAGTAATTGAATGCTTGAAAAGCTGTTCTCCATGGGTTTGGCTCCCTTTGGTGGCAACTCTTTTCTTCAGTGCACATAATCGACGAGGAAAGGAATGTGCATTATTATCCTGTTGAACTAGGATGTGCATAATCTTAGCATTTATCTTTGTTCTTTTGTATTTTGTGTTCTTTTGTATTATTTTTCCATCCTCCAAATGTTTCATCTCAAACTAGCAGCCTTGTATGTGTAACAATTTAAAAATGTTTAACAAAAACAACTCACTTGGCTCAAACTTGCATAAAAAAATCAAGAAAAGTCTTCCTAGCCGTTTATATTTTACTCGACTGAAAGATTGCAACACAAGGGAAGATTACAAAATGAAGAGGAATGAGGGAGCAACTTTGGAAAAGAAAGTACTATAAACAAAAACAAAAAGAGAACTAAACAAATAACAAGCTTTCTTCTACAAGGTGCCTAGTATTCATACAAAGCCTAAAGCATATAAATAAAAATTGGCTCGCCACATGGAAAGCCGTAATTGTCATTAGTTTTATAGCTGAAAAGTTGGGTAGCACAAATTGCACACCAGCACCTCCAAATCAGTTAATCAGTGTGCACCACACATCCAATCCTACATGCCAAAACCTTGGGGAGAGATTATCACACAGACCAAGCAATCTTATCACATAGACAATTACTCAAAAAGAATATATTCTTTGCTAGAAATCCTTCCAATAGAACTAAAATAACGGTACAAGTGGCTTGTGGTGGGCTTTGCTTAAAGATTAAGAGATTTGGTCTTTCGAATTTTGTGGGTGAACTTGAGAGAAGGATTTGGACAAGTTTCTGAGGTTGAACCTAGATAACTTTGAAAGAATGAAAAATTAATGCAGAAGAGCATAACATACATAAAAGAAAGATAAACATTAAGGTTAAGCACACCTTAACCCAACAGGATTATGCACACCTTATTCCTCATCAATTATGGGCACTGGCGATAAGATTTGCAACTAATGAAACCCAAATCTAAGAAGAACAACTTTCAAGCATTCATTTACTTATTATTCAGTTCTTTGATACAAGAGAATGAGGGGCTTATTTAAAATCATATAGACATGCCAAATTATCATAAAAATCCTAAGGGAATCCTCCTTTTTAACATAAAGGACTAAAACTCCCTTGCTCACTCATGTCACATGACATTTATCACATAACATTAGCTATATACATGACTAAATGAATACATATTAAATAATATACAACATAAAAATAAATTGTAAATAAACAAAAAGTTAACACATCATTAGGCCTTCAGGCTCTTCACATAAGCTTGTGTCACTATTCGTGATCGCTCAACTGGTGGTTGTGTTGTATCAACTCCCCCTGCCAAAGGAACTCAACATTCTATTTATTTGCATATTCTTAATTTAGTTGTTCAATTTGTGCTTTAACTTCAGCATACAACTCGGGCAAATCTTTTGAAAATACATAGACAACATAAGGGTGGTGGGGTAACTATATTGGATCCATGGGCTTCATCAAGAAGACCATACACTCTGAAATGGTGCTCTTGATAGTATAAAAGATGGAGCTATTATAATCTAACTCTACAATGAGTAAATTAAAGTCATAATTTCCTAAATACTCCCCAATTAAACATCGCAATAAATTCTCAAACTTCTATTTACAATATCAATTTGTTTATCTATTTGAGAGTGAAAGGCAGAAGAAAACTTTAGTAATGGTTAAAAGTTTCCAAAGTGTTTTAAAAAAATAAGATTCAAACTTGCCTGCTTTATCACATTATCACTTGTAACTTTACCACTTCTCTTGAAAATAGTTAACAATATGTGATGCATCATTAATTTTGAAATATAATATAAAATAGGCTATTTTGGAAAAATGATCCACAACCACAGATATATTATCATGTTTTTTAGAAATCATAAGAAGATCCAAAATAAAGTTCATAGAAATATCCTTCCAAAACTAAAATGGGAAAGGTATAGAAGAATAGTTTTATATTTATGTTTAAAAGTTTTAACTCTCTTTCAAGTATAACAAACACTACAATACAAATTTACCTATGTTTCTCTTTATTGATGGCAAAAAAAAATCGGTTAACCACTAAATGTGCAGTTTTGCAAGGATTGTAAGATTATTCCAAGTGTTTGTTTGACAACTCAACATCGTCTATTGGTTTTGAATTGAAAATAAAGGGTAATAAAAGTAATATTAAATCTAAAATATGTCTTAAAACTAGATAGGAGAATTGTAAAAAAGAAATATAAATTTTCTTAAGAGTGAATTTCAAAACTTGAAAATGGGATTTTGATGGTGAAGCCAACATTATGTGAAATTTGATTGTCTGTTATATTTGCAATATAGCAAAGAGTTTATTCAGTAAATCAAAAGGAGAAGTACCAAATACTAAAGATTCATGATGGTGGAAATAAAATGTCCAAGTTAATATTAAAGATAAAAAAAAATGTGCTATAAAGAATGGCTTAAATGTAACATTGAGGAGAATTATGAAAATAAATTAGTTTATTGTGGATCCAAAATAGCAATTCATGATACTAAGAATGCAACATCTAAGGATTTATATATTAATTATTATTGAGGGAAAAGTGCATATTAATAAGCTAGCCAACTAAAAAATAAAAAACTAAATAACTGATTCATGTTAAATATATCAAAGATAATGATCAAAAAATTATTTTAGGAGTGAAGATAATCAACATAAATTGATGAATTATTTTAGTAAGCTTTTTAATAAAGGTTGTACTAATACAATTAATATAAGTTTCATATTTATAAAAATAATCTCAATTGCAATTTTATTCGTTGTGTTAGTAAAGCTGAGATTTGAAATTCTCTTTAATGAGGTTGATGAGCAAAAAAATAGTACAATCGGATGACATCCTTATCGATGTATGGAAATGTTTGAAAGAAAAATGAATTTCTTGGCTAACCAAGTTATTTTGTCATTTTGGAGACTAAAAAGTATTAGATGAGTGGAGAAAGAGTATTTTTATACCAATTTATAAGAATAAAGACGATGCTCAAGATTGTGCGAATTATAGAATAATTATGAAGGTGTCATATATTGAAACTTTAGGAGAGAGTAATTGAATATAAATTATGAGAATATATTTATATTTCTCAAAACTAATTTTATTTTATGCTAGGTAGATTACCATGGAAGCCATACATATATTAAGAGGCATGATGGAGAAATTAAAAAAAAGTAAATAAAATCTTTATTTAATTTTATTAATCATGAAAAGGCTTATTATAAAGTACCAAGAGAAGTTCTTTGGAGAGTTTTGGAGAGAAAAAGGATTTGCGTTGCATATATTGATGTTATCAGAGATATGTATAATGGGGTGTAACATGTATTCGATCACAAGATGGATTTTCTAATGATTTTTTAATTACTATTGAATTAGATCACGGCTAGTTCTTAGTCTATATGGTTTTGGTTTAATTATGGATGTTCTTTCTGAGCACATTCAAGAAAAGATTCTTTGGTGCATGCTATTTACAGATGATATTCTTTTAATTGATAAAAGTAAGAGCTGGCCTTGATCTAATTCAACAGTAACAGAAGAATCATTAGAAAAGCCACCTTGTGATCGAATCTTTTTTTTTAGTGCATGCTATTTACAGATGATGTTTTTTAATTGATAAGATTTAGGATGGATATAAAACAAAATTTAAGTTATGGAGGATTACTTTAGAATCTAAATGCTACGTTTTAGTAGATAAAAAATAAATAATATAATATAAGTTTAACTGCATTAGAAGCTCTAACCTCAAAAACATAGCTATTGAGGACTAAGTGATCAAGTAGAGCTAGAGGTTTAAGTACATTGGTTCAATTATTCAAAATAATGGCGAATTAAAGAGCGAAGTGAATAATAGTATTTAAGTTGATTGGATGAATGGAGAAGTGCTTCTGGAGGGTTGTGCGATCAAAAAATCTCACTCATAATTAAAGGAAAATTTTTATAAAGCAACTATACGATCAACTATGCTATACTGGGCTGAATATTAGCCAACATAAAAGAAACCTAATAATAACATGTTAGCTCTAAGGGGGTGTTAAAGCAATCACGATTGTTAACTCATGTCACATGGATCATTATCTTGGCAATGAACACTTATGAGGTATTCTTTATAATAGGGTTATTTTTTGTATGCATATACATTATCCTCTCACAAAATGTTCAAATGCTGATACAATTACTTTCACCTAAATTTTCAATAATATTTAAGATAAAGTTTGTTGGGTATGGAATAACATCGAGTGCTCTAGAGTGATTTGGATAGGTTAGTGATCAATTGGAGGTAAAAAGAATGCATAACAGGTCAAGAACGGACATCAAACATTGAGTTGAAATTGGTTAGGCTCTCAGGCGCGCCCAAATCGTACTTGTATGGCGAGCACCCGAGCGTGTCCAGGCACCAGACGAAGGGTAAACAACACATGGTTTTTTCCCTAGCATTATATTAGGTCTAAACCTCATTATTAGGGATGTTTGGGATTGGTTTTGTGCTGGGGATCTAAATACTTATGGTTTAAGACTTTTTGGTACTGTGAGAGCATAATGTTTTGGGCTCTATAACTACTCTACGGAGGCTATGACTGCCTACTAGAGAAGGGATATGTCGAGAGAATGTGAGAATTCTTGTAATATTCTTCCATATTCTATAGTGGAAGTTTTTGTGGTATGGCTTCAGGGCTTTTCATTATAAAAGTTCACATAAAAATATTCATTATGATTTGTGTGTATTTGTCTTTTGCAATTGCTCTTATTTGTGTTTGTTTTGGATGAAAGAGATCCACTATGAATGTCTTCTCTCACAACAACTGGTTTTAAAGTGAAGGCTATTTGTTTTTGAAAATAACTGCTAGTGTTGAGAAGTTCAATGGCACGAACATCTCATTTTGGAAGATGCAAAGTGAAGGTCTGTTGTTTCAGCAGAAGCTTTATTTGCCACTAGGTGACGTAGAAAAGAAGTTCACAAGATATGAGCATCAAAGAATGGACAGTACTTACAGAATTGCTCTGGGGTTGATCCAACTTCTCTGGTTTCATCTATCTCTTTCAACACTGTAAGCAAGAAAACCATGTGGATATGGTGAATGTCTTAACAATGATGTACGTAAAGCCCTCTACATCCACTAAGGTGTTTTTGATGAAGAAATTTATGCAACATGAAGATAACGGGTGGAAATTTGGCCATGGAGCATCTCAGCAAGTTCAGCCCTGCGACTGAGCTTTACCAACCTCAAGTTTGATGACTAAGTCTGAGTTCTCTTGTTGTTTCTTTACTGGATAGCTGGGACAGCTTGACAGTGACAGTGAGAAACTCATCAGAAAACATGATGCTGAAGTTTGATAATATTTTCGGGCCCATCCTAAATTAGGAGGTTCAAAAAAATTTAGTGGAGTGGCATCTACCTCTACCTTGAATGTCAAAAGTAAGAGAACGAGTTCAAATCAGAAATCAAATCAAAGTCAATCCAACTTAAGAAAGAACGAAGGTAAGGGTAGAAGAGTGTTGGAACTGTAAGAAGAAGGGCCATCTCAAAATGAATTGCATGCTCTCCAAAACAATTAAAAGCATGAATCAAGAGAAATGGTGGAGCAAGCATCACAGTAGTTTATGCTGAATGTACATTGATTATGTCCTTGAACAATATAGAGTTCTTGGTGTGGATATGGGAGCGTCATGCTATGCAACCTTAAGTAAAAGTGTATTTTAATTTTGCACTGTCAGTGTGAGCTGGAGAGCATGAGCCTTTGAGATGACTATACTTGTAGCATAATGAGTCAAAGTAGATGTGGACATTAGACTATCAAATGGGACTGTGACAATAGAGGATGTCCGACATTTCTAATATGAAAAAAAGTTTGATTTCTATTGACCAGCTAACCTACTTTGGATTTAGGATCACATTCCTGGGAGACTCCAAGAAAGTAATAAAGAGTACATTGATGGATGCATGAGGGAACAGAGAAGGGACAATATAAGTGGCCATTTCTGCTCCAGCAACAAGGCACCAAATGCTTGGGCACATGGGCAAGAGAGGATCTAAATTTCTCCTATCTGAATGTTCAACAGTGGAGCCTCAAAGGTCTTTCAATCACATTGTGCCCAAAGCAAGTGGGAATGGGCCATGAAGCCCCCATCGGGAGGAAAACGACTCTTAGAAAGAAGTGGGTGAAGGAACCCACCAGCAAGAAGCGCAATATTGCAAAATGTGTAGAGAGAGATATTTAGGAAAGGCTGTGAATTGACAATTCGGAGATTCTCTCTTTAGTAGTGGGTATTTGAATTTTAGAGGGAGGCGGGATGAGCCACACCATGCCTCAAGCTATGAGGATTGTTGCCAATGATTGAAAAAGAGGAAGATGATTCACACAGTCTCCAAGTGGGAGATTATTGGGTATGGTGGTGGAGCATCGAGTGCTTTAGAGTGACCTTTGATAGTTATGAATCAATCAAAGGTGAAATGAACGCATAGTAGGTTAAGAATGAGCTTTGAAAGCTGAACTGAAATTGGTTGGCTGCCCAGTGTCCATTTAAAGCCCATCCAACTGATAGCACAAGCACCCATGTGCGTCCAGGCGCTAGATAGAGGTGTTAACAACTCATGTGCCGGGCTTTTTCCAAGCATTATTATGGGTCTAAACCTCATTATTAGGGTTGTTTGAAGTGGTTCTATGCTGGGGATATAAATACTTATGCTATTTAGGGTTTGTCTGTAATATGAGCTTAGAGACTGTTGTGTGTGCTATAACTACTCTAAGGAGGTTTGTCACTGAAAGAAGAATCCTAAAAGAGAAGGGGTCTATTGATAAAGTGTGAGATCTCTTGTAATCTTCTTCCTTATTCTTTATAGTGGAAATCTATGTAGCATGACTTCACGTAAAAATCTGATGTGTTTCTTCTATGTATGATTTATGCATGTTTATCTTTTGCAATCTTGTTCATCCTTATCTGGGTGAAAGTGATCCACTAAGACTGCCTTCTGGCACAACAGAGTTTCCAAGATCAATACATTTGCATAAGATAACTTTATTATGCTTCTTTCTAACTGGGGATTAGCCATCTGTTTGTTTTCTAAATCTCAGTCATAATTCTTCTTCTTACATTTTGGTGAGTGCTTACCATAGATTCTATGAAAGAACGTTTATTCCTTTCTCTACGTTAATAATCGAAACATTTACAGTATTTTAAACATTTTAAATCATTTTTTCCCTCTCAAGGATTGTTTTACTACGGTAAATTGTTCTATAAGAAATGTCATGTGGCAAAACTTCATGAATACTTATCTTTTAACTCGTTCGATCACACTAATTGTTAGATTCTGATTTCTTGGCTGGTCTTAATCTTCTTAACTTCTTTTGTTTTCCACCGTCTCTTGATCGGTCATTCTTTATATTCTGTTGTATACAGGATTTTAGTCAGGCTAGAATATTCTTCCACTATGATGAATAATATAGTAGATTCTTATTAAGAATATGAATGCCCAGATAATTGGTTTATTGATTCTGCACGCACTGCTTTTCATGCTTACTTTGTTTGCAGTGATATTTGGCATTTTCTACTTTGGTTTTAGGTTCACAGCATCTGAGGGATGTATTCTACCGGATGGGTCTAACAGACAAAGACATTGTTGCTCTGTCTGGTGGACACACTTTGGTAATTTTTTTTTAATCGGGTTATCAGAAAGATTCCTCTTCGCAGCAAAATTCCAACTTGGGTGAAGTGCTTTTGTTTGCTCAGGGGAAAGCTCATTCCGATAGGTCCGGATTTGAAGGCACTTGGACAAAAGAGCCACTCAAGTTTGACAATTCTTATTTTGTGTAAGATAAATTAAAACTTTGCATTTTAATCATATCTGTGTAAGCAGTGAATTTCTACTTTCAATTTATTGATCAGAGAGCTGCTGAAAGGAGAATCGGCCGGGTTATTGAAGCTCCCAACTGACAAGGTCCTGGTTGAAGATCCAGTTTTCCGCCCTTACGTTGAGTTGTATGCAAAGGTAGTTTTCAGATGTTAATTATATAGGGATATCTAACAGTTTTTTATGGGGCTTTTGCTAGCATAGTACTAAAGTCTATAATTTACTAATCTAGCACCCAAACTTTCATATTTACAATATTATCAATTAAAATATTCTTGTTTTAATAAAACTAACACCATAATTGGTATATTTTATATCATAAATGTAAATGTTTGAGTGCTGATTATGTAAATTATAAAAATTTTGAAACTAACCAAGTAAAAAACTTGTCTCATTTAGTTAATTTGTCATCACTGCAACTTAACTTCAGCATGCTGCTTCGTGCCATTGTTTAAAATTTGCTTTCAGGTTTTTTGTTGAAATTTTTTCACTTTTGGGCTATCTTCTGCTATCTGATAATTTCTTTGAATTTCGTAGTTTCAGCGCTTCAAATTTGTTTATTTCATAGTTATCAAACAAAACTAGAAACTCATCTTTCATTTTATATAGCAGTTTAAATGCATTATAAATCTGGAAATCCTGAGTTTAATCCTGCAGTCCTGCTGTTATTGATGCTACTGGGCAGTATTTTCAAAGGAAATGATCGACCGCTACTAGTAATACATTTAATAAAAAAAATTTGAGCCTAGCTGGAGTTTTTTTTTTGTGGGCCGAACAAACAGAAGGTTTTTATGTTGCTCTGATGAATCGCTTGCAATCCCTTCTCGTGTGGCCTATTATGTACACTGCAACATAAGATGAATTAGCATACTGACATATGTGATGCATTCCCAATGCCTCGATTTTGATCTCTTTTTAGGCACTGATAAATATGTGAACTCCACAGGAGCATTTTACACTTGTGATCCCTAAGCATTGTCTATGCCTCAAGTTTTACCTCTCTTTTGAGATACTAACACTTGCACTTCTCAGGCAGTTTGTGTTAATTTTTGTCATTTTGTCTCACCAGTGAAACCGATCCCTGCTATTTTTTCGGTGATTTTTCTCATTTAGCATTTTTCATACAAAATTTGTGTATTTGTTTGTGTTGTATATTTGTAACATTGTGCGTGCTTGCGATTTAGAGTTTATCATGCGTTAACATCCATAATTATAAAAGAAGTTGTGTTGACTCCTATATCCTACACATCCCCCAAAACAAATTTTGTGTTGGCATTTGAGAGGGACAGTGAGACGGGAAATAAGAGGAAGAGAGAGTAAAAACTGTGTATGACCTATTATTATTCTAGTATTTCTAAATATTTGCTACAATGTTTTAATATTAAATCTCTTTGGGTTGCAGGATGAAGAAGCTTTCTTCAAGGATTATGCAGAATCTCACAAGAAGCTTTCAGAGCTGGGCTTCACTCCATCCATCGCAAAATGCGCAAAGAGTGATTTGAAGACGAGCACCGTATTATCCCATAGTGCGGTTGGAGTTGCAGTAGCGGCGGCTGTGGTTATCTTAAGCTATGTCTATGAGGTGTCTAAGAAAAAATAAACAGCAGGAGTTTTCCAATTATGTACTTTATGTATAGCCCATAATGAAGGCACATTCGTGTTAAAATTGTGGTGTGGCTTACATTTGCTCTTATATAAAATTGCCATATGAGATTGTATGTGGTCATGCCATGCATTCATTATCTTACGCATGCAATCTTGTGTGTTGAAATTTCAGGCTTCAACATTGAATAAAAAACATTTGCAAACAAATTGGATGAGGCTTCAACATTGAACTAAAGCAACATACTTAGTACTACAATGAACCTACAAATCAGCTGGATAGCCCCACTAAACACTAGGGCTAGCTTTGTGTCGAGCCAGCCCTTACTCGAACTCGACTCAAATTTGTTAGAGTTCAAGCCAAGTTAAAATATCTCAAGTTCTAGTTGAATCTTTCTTAGATGGAAGAAGGCAGGGCATACGAACCTACCCAAGAAAGATGACTGAGGACCTTCTCTACTCGCGCAAGATAGAGACCTGCAACTCAACTCCTTCGTTTCAAAATATCTCAAGATCAGAGAGACTTCCTTCTTTCTTTCTTCAGAAAAGAAGAATAAAGCGGCAAGCTTGAAAAAAATCTGTTTCTGTTTCTGCCATTTTATATTTCTATGATTTTAGGATTTTTTGTACTTCCCCACCTGGGCTTCTATTCTTAGACGAACTAGGCGCGCTTACCGCAGGGATTTTGATATATATAAAGGCGCATCCTACACTGGTTCCAGCTGCAGCATCGTGCGCGCCATTGTCCAGCGTAGCCAGTTCAATGGAGAAGAGTAGCGCTTGGATGCTGCACAGGAGACGATGCCTAAAGGGATTAGGGTTTTGTGTTTTTTAAAAGAGGCTCGAAGCGTAAGCGAAATCGCGAACAAAGGGATTATAAGATTTTGCTATTCAAAATTCTTAATCGTATATTTTTATATACACATTAAAATGCGATAATTTTATGTGTATATATAATTGATGTAATTTATTTTTTTTCTTAAATCAATATACAAAAAATAAAAAAAAAAAAATATAAAATTTTATTTGTTAGAGGATTATGCATGTGAAGTTGCAAGTCCTTAACAATTTTAACAAATTTTTGTCTTGTCAAAATTTGATCCGTTTTGATAAATTATTTGGTAATTGTGACATTTCTCATATATATATATATATATAAGAATGAAATTCATGCAAACCACTATCAACAAACACAGCAAATAACATGATGGGAAGTCAATCAAATTTAATCATAGGCTTTTAAAAATAGTGCTTACGTGATGACAAAAGAATATCACTATTCATCTTTCTGTTTACAGAAATGGGTGTCAAAAATCAAGAAAGAAATGATAATTTTTTAGAGGTGGAGAGACCTTTTGTTTTTGTTTTGTTTTTTTAATTCCACAAAATGAGAGGAGCTGAAGCCAAGTAACAGAGATGCTGAGAGATAAATATTTTGTAATTTGATTTGAAGTTTATTAAGCAGATTGATTAAAATAAATTAAAACAATTTAATAAAACCCTACTCGCCCCATAAGAATATATTATATAAAAATTTAAATGATGTTGGAGAGCAATTATGTGTAAGCTACTGTAGGTTTATATTCATATAATTTTCTGAGTATTACTATACTTACACATTAGTATATCCTAAAATATATAGATGATGTGTTAATCTAATGTGTAAGTAAATTATTGGTTGAATACACTTTTTTGTGGGGCATATATGCAAAAATTTAAGAAAAAATTTTTTTTTATTGGTCCTGAATAATTTTTTATGTATATTCTTGTATAAGCATAACATTTTTCTAATTTTCTAGTAATGCGTGCAATCAAATGTTAGATATTATAATTTTTAAAATATTGATGTGATTCTGCACCCATGAACCTGTTCAATAAAGATTTATTAAATGAGAAAGTTATGTGGTTGTTTGTGATGACAATGAGAGTGATGCAGCGCGGTGCAAGAGGGTTAATGGATTGATATAACACAACAAATGATGAAACGACTCTCATGATAAAATTTTCCATACATGCAAGTCAATTTATTGGGTTGATTTTATTTAAGCATTTGTAAGTCATTATTACATGCAAATCAATTTAAGAAAGGAAACTAAGAAAAGAAATTAGAAAAACTAAAATTTAGAAAAAAGAACTTGTAGCCAAGAGGATTAAGTGGCAGGAAAAAAAAAACTTACGCGCTGTGTTCACAGAGAAAAAGCGTTGCGGCAGACGATGCTGAAATTTCTTTGAATAAAGGTCCAATCATGCACCCAAGATATTCAAGAAAATACAAAGCAATTACTTCTTATAAATCCCTTTCAAAACAGCAATAAAGTATTGCTTGCTCAAATATAGTAACACAATAAATAATATTTGTGCCTTTTAACCAGGCAACAAAGAACAAATTCCTAAATTCTAATTTGATAAAGAAAACAAACAATCTCAACTTTGGGTAAGAACTACAAAACAAACAAATAAGGAATTATCCAACACAATTAATAAACATAAAACTTATAAAATATGAGCGCAACACAACTAATTCTATTCAGTTATGAAAATTTTATTTATGATTTAAGAAAATTTTTTGTTAACACAAATCATTAATGAAATACTTAAAAATTACATCAACATATTTTGCAACCTATTCCATCAACACATTCCATAAACACAAACCACCAAAAATTAATTAAGAATATTAATGACAAATGATTAAACCAACAACACAAAGTATCAACGCAACAAATGATGAAACTCAATTAAATGAACCTCACTATATATTGCAGTACAATGCATCATAAGCAGAAACCATTTCTCCTTACATTATAGTCTCATTCTCATCAATATTTTCACTCATTTTCTTAGTTCAAATTATTTACTTTCATTCGAGACTACAATATATGTTCTTAGCATATCAGGTATGGCTATCATCATGCTTTGGTTAATATATACAAGATTATATCAATGCACAAAAATGCAAACGCTTGATTCGTCATTTTTGATAAATCTTCCAAAAACTTTTATTTATGCATCAAAATCATAAGGATAAGAAAAACATAAGTGTAACAAATACATTAAATTATCAATATAGATGCTACAAATCAATATCTCAATTATGCAAGTCTGTACAAAAATTATAAAAGACATATTTTTGTTTGTATCTTTACGTTAAGTTTAGCCAAAACCATAGTAAGCCTAAAAAATACCACATGAGTGATCACAATAACAAAAATAAGGATGTGTAGCTAGCATTGAACTTCATACTGAAAATAAAAAACACTAAAAAGATGTCTAAAATACTTCAAGTGTTACAATGAATATAAAAATTTAAATATCCTTTATTACATTAATTATACAGTTGAGATTGTAGTCCACCATGTACATCTATCACAAAAAGTTTAGCCCACTGTGTAAATCCATCGCTTGTAAAATTAGCCAATGAAGCAAACCTCTTACATGGAGTGAAGAATGGCTTCCAACGCAAACCCTTACCTAAAGTTCATAAGGAAACATTCAGTCCATATAAATGAAGTTTTATAAAAATGAAAAATATCCCAACATACATTCCATATACCAATATCCTAACATACACTCAATCGCCAGAAAAGCAACTGTTGAAGAAATTTGCTATGGAAATAGTTTCCTTCACAAATTTTTTTCATATGAGCAACTTTTTTTACTTCTCAGAGCCTTGGAAAAGAATGCCAAGAGCGTCAGAAATATTATTTTTTCCTTGCTTTTTTTCTTCATCTGTGATATAATAACTCAAGTCAAAAGGGAAACGGTTGCGCAAGCGGCAACATCCCCAATTATGTGCAACATTCCAGTTTTTGCAAGGTGGTTGGTGTAGGTGCAAAGATTATAACGAGAGAACTGGCGTAACAATTGGGCAACTTGGGCTATATGGCAAATAAATTGCTTTGAGAAGGTGAAGAGATAAAAGAATTTTTTGTTCTCAAATTTTTCTTCTACCACGATTTTACAAACCACGATAGACAGTGAATTCTTGTGTCTCTTCTCACCTCTCTCTGCTATGCCAACTTCTCATCTCCTCAAACATGAATAAGCACATACTCCTAAACTCAACCACTATTATAATCTATGCAACCATGTTTTGAGTAATAATTTTAGTTGCAATATCAACCATTAACAATACAACTCAGATATTTTCTTCAAATGTTAACTGTTAATGAGATTAAAATAGGGAACAATTCAATTTTACCTTTACATCAATACTGAAAATATTTCTTAACAATTTCATTAAAGCACGTAGATGTTAAAGCTATGGTTAAATCACTAAAGTCAACCATAATTGAACCAACAATCATTCCTAAAATTTCTCGAAAAAAATCACAAATAAGTATAAAAAATAATGCAAGATCACCTTTCTATACGACAGATCAAAGAAGAAAGAAAAATAAAGATCATATTATTTATGCACGAAATTAGCCACATTATTCTAAATTTAGCCACAAAATAAAATATAGAAATCAAATACTCACAATTATCATATTTCATAAAATGGGAGATACACATTCTCCATAAATTGTGTTGAATAATATTAACTATAGAAATTTTTATTCTGCTCCCAATTTATTCTTTTTGAATAAAATCATGACTTTTATAGTTTTTTTTTAGTTTGTGATCTTTTAATAATATTTAAAGAAGTTGTATTAAATATGTAAAATATTATTAAGCTTGTGTTATATATATAAGAAAAAGAACAAATTTTTTTTTGCTGTTAGACCTCATTTAACAAATTCAACACTTGTAATTTAAATATTAACATCACGGTAGTTTCACAATTACAGGACAAACTTTGAAGCAGTCGGGACTAGCTCTCACTTTTCCATTCTTTCTAGGACTAGAGACATTATAATAGATCAATTAGTAAAATGTAATTATCCTAATTTTGGAATAAACTATTGATTAATGAGGTTATAATGCCAGCAAGCAAAGAACCATAAAAATGCACAAAGCTTTTTCTGAATCGTATACTTACTTTGAAGAAGGCCGGTTTTGGCTCTTCTTTTCCAGTGGCACCGCAACCTTTCCATCCCCGAAGAACTACCCACCTCCATCTCCTTTTTCCATTTCTAACTCAGATCCAGTTCTTCCAGACAAAATCCACTTTCCATTTTCGTCTAAGGCATCAAGACCCTAGCTTAACGCTGGAAGAGAATGCCATGCCAGGTGTAGACATAGAGCAAGTTCCAATTTCTCGTGAGGATCAGGTGATTCAGAGCCAGGAATTCCTAAGCAAAGCTCAGTTTCACAAAGATTCTCTTGAAAAATAGAGAAAGCTTAGCATCAGAAAGATCTGTAAAGGTTATCCTTGCTGCTGAAGTGCTTCTTGATGCCGATGAGATCACTGAGGGTGCCGAAAGGGTCGTGGTGGACGCACTTGGGGGTAGGGCAAATGCACACTGTGGCGGCCTGCCCCTAACAAGGGGCGGTCGTCACTCGGCAAACCCCTCAATTATCACTAGATTAGGGTATGATCCACAATCCACTAATAAGGGAGGGATTTCAAGTGTTATCCTAATTTTTCAATATTTTCATTTCATGCATCAAATTATCTTATATGGCATGTTCAATGTAAAAATGCTCAAAATACAAGGAATGCAAAGCACAAAGTTTAATAGTAAGCAAGAGACTTTACTAAACACAGGTGATATCTGATGTTGTCTGATTTATTCAATCTAGATATTTTAACTTTATACAAGCTCGGGATCTCCAACACCCTACTATCAAATATAAACTCAGATCCACTAGCTTATAAGTTTAAAATAATTAAAACTTTTTAGGTCCTAATAGAATTCAATCAATGACGCTTATAAGTTAAATAATTAATCAACATGTCCTAATTAATGAATTTAGACAATCCAAACCAATCTTAATTAAGGTAAATCAAGATTAAGGAATTAAGAATTAAAGTTCAATATTGGGGTTTAATCACTTAATCCAAAAGTGATCCTAAAGACTAAGCTTGAAATCCCAAACCTTCTCAATAATACAAATTAGGCTATCTTATTAAGCAAAGTTAAGCTTAATAAGATAGATCTCTAAATTTATACTAAAATTTAGATACAAAATAATTATAATAAATGATGAAATATAGAAACTATTAAAACTAAAGTTTCATCCATTGAGTAATTCATTTACTCAATGAATAAATTCTAACATAATTCTATCTTTAATTCTTAAAGAAGTAGATTCTTAGAGCTAAAGGGAAAATCCTAAGAAAAATCCTAAAGAATAACTTAGGATTAGAATGAATAATTTAAGCATTTATGTTAATTAATCTTAAATATCTTCATTTTTTAATCTGGTTAACTTATGGAGAGCATAAGGTGAGCTAAATTCACTTTATGAAACTTATCTTAAGATTAGAAAATTTATAAGAATTTTTATAATTTTTTTTAAAATATCAAATTAATTAGTCTAAAAGGTCCTAAATTGAGTCCAAATAAGTTATATTACTGATTTTTGTGATTGAATTAAGATTATAAGGTCTAAGGATATTTATCTTAAATTTGGACAAAGTGATTTTTTTGCTTCTATTTAAAGGTCTAAAATGATATTTTTGATTTAAGGTTCCAAATTTAAATTTATTGATTTTAAATGATTACATACTATTTAATATGAAGATAGACATTAAGTACATCAATTTTAGACAAGATTAAATGAAACAAAATATGATGATTCTTGATAAATGAAACAAAATATTTTCATTGCCTGAACAAAAGGCTTATACAAAAAAAACAAAAAAAAAAACTTACCCTCGGCTTCTAATGATAAAAAGAAGCGTTTTCCCTTTTTTTTCGAGAACCCACTGCTCGTCCCTCTTGCACTTCTTCAAACAGATTCAGGGATCACATCCTTTACCATTGCACGCTCTGCAGAATGTTAAAAAGAGAAAAAGTGGCAATTTTTCTAAGAATGGACGTAAGAATAAGGAAATTAAGCTGCTCCGAATGGAGGAGGCTTAGAGAAAAGCGGCGAGAAAATTAGGACTGCATCATGAGATCTAGGTGGCGGCTGTGCGCACGGGGATTGACTTGAAGGTTCTGGCTGCGCTCGTCGTCGGTTGTCAAATCTCCGTTGATCTCAAAAGGGCCGCCCCAATGGTTTCTGTACAACATTTGCAGTAGAGCCCTCTTCTCAATATTGCTCGGCTCTATTCTCAATATTGCATTTTTAATTCATTAAAGAAGCTGGAGGAGCGAGAAAAAAGAAGCAGAGGAGTTTTGATAGCTCTAACAGACCTATCACGATATTGGTAGGAGGCCAAAAGACACAAAAACTTAATTTTTTCTTTAGTTGTTTAATTTTTTTCTTAAAAGCTTAATTTGCATTTTTACATTTCTATCTGCTAACAAAAACTCACACACACACGTGTATATATATATATATATATTTGATGGATATTTTAATGTAATCATCTATAATATAAAAGGAATACTATTTAGACTCATTAATATCGTACTTAAAAAAAATTATCTAATAGTATTTAAATATATTTGATTAATATTTATTTATTTATATTAAAATAATATAAATATTATTTTTAAAATTTGAATTGAATATATATCTAAATTCATTAAATGAGATTTTTTTAGATATTACCTTGATCTAAATAAATTTCTAATAATATATACAGCATAAAAAATAAATTAAATAAATAGTTTATTTAGCTCCAATAATTATAATGAAAATTTTTTTGTCCGTTTTGTTTTTTTATTTTTATTTTGTTCGGATAAAAAATAGATTGTACCAATCATAAATTGATATTATAATAAAATTAATTTCTTATTAACAATTTTCTTATTCTGTCACTCAGAATACGATTTGATCCTCCGTCCCTTCCCTTTCTCGCTCGTGTCGAAACTTGAAAGTGACGCACTGTTCTCGTTTATCTTCTTCCATCTTCGCTCTCGTCATTTGACAACACGATCAACTCTGTAATTCGGTCATATCTCCTCTGTCGCAGCAGCGGCAGCGGCTGCGGCTGCAAAATACCCTATTGAGAGAGCTAGCATTACTGGAAGAAAAACTAGGGTTTGGGACTGAAGGCCTGTAAGGAGAGCGAGAGGAAGGAGGTAGAGGAAGATGACGGGAAAGGCGAAGCCGAAGAAGCACACCGCAAAGGAGATAGCATCGAAGATCGATGCCGCGACGACGAGCCGCGGCGGAGGTAAGGCGGGTCTTGCTGATCGTACTGGGCAGGATAAAGGCGGCCATGCCAAATTGGAGTGCCCCCACTGCAAGATATCCGCGCCGGACATGAAATCGATGCAGATCCACCATGAAGCCCGCCACCCTAAGATCCCTTTCGAGGAAACAAAGCTCACTGATCTCCACGCCTCCAGCGCTGCCGATACATCCAAGTCCCGCCCAGGTATACGGGGCAGCTTCAAGAAATAGTTGCTCCATCTTCGCTTTGATGCTCCTCATCCCGCTGTGAGCTATATTCCGCGACCTTTCTCTTACTTCCACTGTTCTGCTTTAGCTTTTGGATGCAACCTTTAAGATGTCGTAACTTATTATTACTGCGATGTTTATCCGACTTCATGTTGTTACCGCTGCTAGATCACCATGTGTGAGTGAGATTCTGACTGTTGTTATCAGAAGAGGGCTTGAATGTGAATAATTTTCACTAGTTTTTGTAACTGCTTACTTTGCTTGCTTGCTTTCCAGATTACAATTTTTAGCTTTAGTTATTTTAGAAGAGACGGTGTTGATAAAACAAAATAATATATGATACAGGTTTGACTACTCAAAATCATCTGCATTTCATGTACTGAATGATTTTAATAATATTTGTTCATTTCTAATATTGATATTGGCATTATTGTGATTTAGGCTGTATAGTTTTTCTTCTGTTCAGTGGTTTAAAGCACGAATATGGGATAGCTTGATAAGGATTGGTAAGGCATGATAGATGCTTCCATGGTCGAGACCTTTGTGGTTGTGGAGGCTCAAATCCAGATGCTAACATTTTATTTCAATAATATGAGAGTCAGAGGCCCAATTAATTTAATTGAAAAAAGGATTATACATATAATATTTATAACAAAGAAAACAATTAGTGGAAACGAAATTCTAAAACTATAAAGGGAGGCTAAGTAGCTAAAGAAACAATCCATCTGAAGTGAAAGAAAATACCAAATCTGAAAGTGAAGTTAAAACCTAAAGCTAGTGACAAAAATTAAAGTGATTACGTGCGGGAACTATAAACTCAGCACTCTAAGGCAAGAGCGGAGCAGACCCCAGAAATTGCAATATCCCATGAGGCATTTGCTCTTGTTTAGTATTTGAACTGGCTGGTCGATCTAGCAGGTGTCATCCAGCCAGGTGGAGTGCTGTGATTGCATCATCGTCCATTTGTGTCCCCTACAAAACTGAGAAAACTAGAAATAATAAACCAAACCCTTCTTATGATATTTGGGGGCTTTTTGCAAACATGGGATTTAAGGATGTAATAAATTTTTAAATTCAGAATATACTAAATTTATGCATTTTGTTCGAAAACGTTTTGGTACAACCATAATCAATGATCTGGTTGTAAATATAATGGATTTCAAGATTTAGCTGCATAACATGATTTGTATCCATGAAAATATGTTAAGAATATGTAATTTGCACTTAGCATGAGGTTAAACCATAATCAATGATCTAATATGTTATTAATATACTTTGCTTAGAATTTCTCAATTTTTGTAATTGGATATTAGCAATTAAATTTATTGCTGTAATGCGTGAACAAGGACCAACAAGGATAGGGCCATTTTTTAAATAGCAGGGCACAGATATATTGATCATATGCCATGCATATTGGTGAATATTAATAAGTAAATTAAAATTGCATCAAATATAATGTCATATTAATCAAATTTATATCTTTTTTCAATATTTTATTATGTAATTTTTTTTGCCTTTATTGATTGCATTTTTATTCTATTTTAGGATAATTATTATATTTAACTCGAATCTTTCTATATCTATATATAACATCCAATTTTTATAATCAAATTTGGTGCTAGAAGTATGAATACATAAAACTTGAATGACATGCAAATAATCATTTTCTTATATTTCAGGATAGGCATATTTTAAGTTGGACACTTGTGTTTGAATTTATTTTTAAATAAATTACGGATCACGTTTTGTGCGTGTTCGTCATGTGTTGGGTGCGTTTTGGTGGCCATGAAATGTCCAATATGACATTTTAAGTATTTTTTAAGTGCCAGTGTATTATAGATGTATTACTATTAATGCTCTTAACCAAGTATATTATAGATGTATTACTATTAATGCTCTTAGCCAAATATTTAATTTTTTCAATTTTATATGTATTCCTGTAATAATTAGTATTCAAATTAATTGTATTTTAATAGTGATGAGCTATTTATTAGGTATTCTTAGTTAATATATTAAATTTTTTAAATATTATTATATATATTATTAATTAGCATATTAATTTGAATAGAGAGTTTGTAGTTTTTGGGGTTATTTGGTTGGGGGAAATCTGAATGAAAAGTAATGCTTGCTTTTATACGAGTTTTGAAAATTTGTGTTTGGCTTGGTAAAAAAATTTTGTATTGAGAAGTTTTGTAGAAAATGTTTACCTCAAACCTTCCAAATCTATGAAAAATAGATTTTGACCAACCAACAAGGGAAAAGTTGACCAATTGCTGGACCATTGTTAGCTACCAAAACTGGTCGTTAGGCTGCCATTCATGGGGCTTTGTCGAAATACAATTATACCATGAAATATTAATTTTAACATAGTATTTATTTTATATAACGTAACTTTACATTGCATTTATTTAAATCTAGTATTTTTACTGCAAGCCAGACTATCTCTTTATAATAACTTAATTATTGTTTAATTGATAGTGAAATCTGAGTATCTCCTCTCTTGCCTCTCTTCCTGCTCTCACTCAACTATTTTTTTCATAAAAACTTTGTCATCTCTTCTCTTGCACCTCCTCTTCCTCACATCTGGTTTAGTTGTTCTATTTGAAAACTTGATGGTTTCTTCTTCTTCTTCTTTAATTTAGCTTTCTTCTATTGAAATTTGCAATTTCTCACATCACATCTCTCTGTTGTAAATCGGTAAATCTGCAGAATGGAAAATTAGCGATTTACTGTTTAATCTGGACATTTGAAAAGCTGTTCGGGAGATTACTATAGTTAATCCTTGGCAAATCTTGCTACTAAACGTCCCATTAATGTATGGACAAAATTATTTTCTTATTTAGTTATACGTGCATCTTCTCATATTATATACTGACATGGATCCGACTTTTAAAAAACTTTGATTGTGTTTGTTTGAGATAGTTGTGGTTGTTTACAAGTTTAGTTGGGGGGATACTTTGGTGAGAGAAGCAAACGTAGCTGTTGTGATTGAAGTACTTAATATCTATTAAAGTTTATCAGTCAATTTGCTATTCATAATTACAACGTTATCCTTGTTCTAAAATGCCCCAACAAACAAAATAATAATAGATGAAGAAGAGAGAGGCGACTAAGCAGGGTTGTCAGACGGGAGGTGGCTCAACAGCTGGTTAGTGAATGGCGGGCAGGGGAATAAGAGGCTTGTTGGAGGGCAAGAGAAATCTACGTTGTAGCTCGAAGGCATTGTAGGGCAGTTTGGGTAAGCATTTGAGAAGAGAAGGGGGGAAAGGGTTGATGCAGTTGGCCAGTACTTTGATGTGATGGTAGGTAAGACCTGTGCCTATAAAAGTTTACGGAAAGAAGTCTAGCAGAAGTTTCCATAACAGACTTATAAAAATTCAAGTTAATTTTTTGAGAGCAAAGCTCTTAAGATGTCTCTAATTGAATCTTAGGCATAAAAGATATGAGCTGGAGAGCTACTGGGATTTTTTTATATCATAAGCTTACCCGTGTGATTAGGTGTTAAGTGATGTCAAGTTGTTTCTTTTCTATTTGATTGAGAAATTTAACTGGAAAATAAAGCGATTCATTCTGTTTTTAATTGTAATTAGAACAATGAAATTATAATAATTTATTTGATATATATATTGATGCAGGATGGAAGCAATAGAGCTTATTCCTGTAATTATTATAAACACATTGATTTGATAGGAACACGTGTAAATATACAAGGTTCTTCATTTTTTTTGAAATGGGTGTTTGTTTTAAAAATAGTGCAGTTTGGTAGCTTTAAATGTAATTATCTCTATATTATTACCGTTTTTTTTTTCTTTTCAACAACCCTAGTTATTACTGGCTTGTTTGTTGCCGTGGCTATTTAATTTTTTCAACAGATTTTTATTGTGATTGTTTCTGTATTTTGCTGCTTGTCTATTCAAATTGCAGTTTTTTAAAGCTCATGGAATCTGTTTCTGCTGCTCTAGAATAAGGCTTTGGATTACTACTGACGGTGATCACACTCCGAATCCATTGGGTAAGAGCAATAACAAAAGATGCAAACAAATTTAAATAGTTATGGTTCTTAGCGACTGCAATGTGATTATCTTGTGATTTAAAACTATATTCATACTTTGAGGACAGCAACTTTGTTCCCACAAAGTGGCATTGGCTACATGATTTCCTTATATTTGTTGTGGTCAGTCAAGTAATTACATGTTCATAAGCTTTGAATATATGATATAATTTCCTAATTCTTTCATGATCTTTTCTTAATTAACTTTTCATGGGGAAGCTTATATTGATCTGTGCTTGATATATTTGAACCATTTAAGAAGACACTCTAAACTTTTCTTCAATTGAAGCTATCCTAACTTTTCTAAAATTGTAATAAAATAATATCATATTTGATTATCATGTTCTTGATATTATAAAGTCTAGTTAGATTGAATTTTAAAAGCTTGTATATACGTTTGGATTTATTAAGATAAAACTCCTATAGATTCTTGGGCAATTCACTACGGCTCGAGCTGATTTTAACCCAATTTCTAGTCTTATCAATGCGGATAATATCAATTGCAAACAACATATTTCTTGTATTTGCCTCTACTTTTCACCTTTAATAAGCTAACCTCACTTATGTGAATCACTTTATTGCAATCTTTTGATTGAAAAGCTTATGAAAGTAGTTCATCCGCTGATCATTATAGTCTTTATTGTTGGAAAGTATCTTCTTGATTACATCAAAAATTTATTTTTTGCCTTTTAATTTGACTAGCTTATATACTTGTTTTTTTTCGATGGAGTTTCATAAAAATCTTCAAAATTCAGTCTTTAAAATCACTAATTGCCCTATCGGACTCACAACGTGCCAATTTATCTCATTCAATTCTCATTGTTCTTTTGCATCTATTTGCATTGATAAATTTTAAATTGATTTGTCATTTGTTTGTTGGTAGATATGATGCGTTAGTGTCATTCATGCAAGGTCTTATAGGGGTTAGTTAGCTAAACATTGTTTGCCTATGGATTATCTCATTATGATCATTTATTTTCTTACTAAACTAAAACTATTTTACATATTTGGATTTTAAAGAGCATCACATCATATGTTCTTATCAAATCGATTGTGTTTATTTGAAAGGAGGTTGAAGAGGATTTGAATCAACCAAAGGAAGTTGAGGAGCTGTATAGGAGCTTGGGCACGCCTAGGTGCCCCTTTGACAGAGCGTCAAGTGCCCGAGCACCCTGGCGCCCGACACAAAAAGTTGAGGGCTTAGGCGCACTATGCGTCCGCGGTTTGACAGGCCTAATTTTTGGGATCCATAAATATGCTTATCACCCATTTTTAGGGCATCCATCCAAAAATTTATGTGTGTGCTTGTGATGGCTTAAAGTCTGCAGAAAATTTTCATTGTTGGAGCTTGGGAAAGGTTTGTGAAACCATAAATTGTATTCTTTCTCAGGTATAGTCAAAGTTCTCCTCATCTCTTCTCTTTTCGTGGACGTATGTGTTTACACCGAACCACGTAAATTCTTATGTTTTGCCTGTGTTTGAATTCTTTGTGTGCTTTTCTTGTTTTTGTTATTATTTGGTTTTTTCTGATCTCGTACGAGGTTTTCGATCCTAGTAAGTAACATTAGAGCAATGTTTGCAATAGAAGTCATGGAAGATAGAGTTGGAGGAGAAGCTTCTGATTCTTCACCGTCATCGATGGTGGAGAGAACTCTCCACCAAGTTGTGACACAGTTGGCGAAGTTTGATGTGGTTAAGTTTGATGGAAATAACAACTTATGAATGTGGAGATGTGAAGTCACTAATGCACTTTGCACGTTGAACCTGGAGGATATTCTTGATGGGAAGAAAAATTGGAGATGAGATCGGAAAAAGATTGAGTCAAGATTAATCGCAGTGCAGGTGGTTTGATCCGAAATTGTCTGACCCAAGACATCAAGTATGTTGTAATGTCTAAGACTTCTGCATGAAAGTTATGGAAATTTATGGCGTGGAGAATCGTCTTCACATGAAAAGGAGGCTCTATCGATTTCAGATGATGAGGGGAATTTTTATAGATGAGCACGTAAACAAGCTCATAAAATTGATGGCAGATTTGTTAAATTTGGATAAAATTGTGGAGCATGAAGATAAATCATTGCTCATGCTAAACTCACTGCCATATGAGTTTGAGAATTTCACCATGACGTTGATGCATGTGAATGATACTCTGAAATACGAAGAAATGACAACAACTCTTTTGAATTATGAGTTTCGAAGAACGGATAAGGAGTCTACCAAACTAGAATTGGCAGAGGCACTTACCCTCCATAGAGGAAGATCGGAAAGGAAGAAACAATGGACATAAAAGAATGCAATCAGTGCGCATTTTGCTTGGAGTCTGGACACTAGAAGGACTGCCCTAAATTGAAAGGAAAAACGGCAAGTGGATCTTCAAACACAAAGGTAATGGAGAAGTTTGATTCAGAGGTGTCTTTTGTTACAGTTTCTATGGGTCTGATAGAAAATAACTCTAGCTGGATTATGGATACGAGTGTGACATATCATATATGTTCCCAAAATGTTTGGTTATGTTCATACAGAGAAACAGACAACTGCACAGTTATTATGGGAAATGACATCACATGCCGAATAGTCGTAGTTGGGAGTGTGTTTATCAGAACACATGCTGGAACAGTTCAATAGGTGAAGGAAGTAAGACATGTACCGGAGATCAAGAAGAATATGTTGTCTAAGATGGTTATTGAAGCATGTATTATGAAGATCAGTAATAGTGCAATGACTTATTTGAGAGGAGTCAGATAACCAAATCTCTACTATCTTTAAAGGAGTGCAGTCACAAGATTTACAATTGTAGCAGAAAGTTCATAGGATGCCATGATGGTCTGGCATTTGAACCTTGCATATGCAGGAGAGCCATCATTGAAAGCTCTGGAGAAAGATGGACTCATCAAAGGTATTGATTCCTGCAAATTACAATTTTGCGAACATTGTATTTTTGGCAAGAAAACAAGCAAGCTATTTGGTGTTTGCCTCTACAACATCAAGGACATATTGGTATCATTCGGCGGTCGCATATATTTTGTCTCATTTATTGATGAGTACTCTATATATGCATGGTTGTACACCATAAAGAGTAAAGCCAATGTTCTCGAAGTATTAAAAAATTGGAAGAAGTGGGTGAAAAATCAAATCGATAAACAAATCAAGAAGATTTGATCTGATAATTGGTGGATAGAATACTTTTGAGCTATTTTTGCAGGATTGTTAGAATTCTAGTATTGAGCACCACTTCATTGTGAGGGAGATACTACATCAAAATGGAGTTGCAGAGTGGATGAACATAACCTTGATGGAGAAGGTTCGATGCATTTTGTCCAATGTTGGGTTGGAAAGAGTTTATTGGACGGAGGCCCTAAATTCTGCATGCTACTTAATGAACTGTTTGCCCTTTGCTACATTGAACAAGAAGACTCCATTGGTAGTGTGGTCTGGATGACCTGTTGGAGATTATGATGATCAGTTGAAAATATTTGGGTGCCCGATTTATTATCATGTGAAATAAGATAAGTTGGAGCCAAGAGCACGGTAGGTAATTTTTATTAGGTTTCAACATGGGGTCAAAGGCTACAAACTTTATGAGCTAGTTGATAGAAAGATCATCAGTAGTAGGGATGTGACTTTTAATGAAGAGTTTTTCAAAAGACAAAGAAGTTTGCATCATGTGGAGGATAGCATAACAACTTCTACTATTAGACAAAGAGGGGTTTGATGCACCCCAATTTGCTCCATAAGATTCTTCCTATCATGACACAGGTGTTGAGGACACTCATACAACTGGAGACCACTTTGATGATATTAAAGAAGAAAAGATTGATACTGGTAATGAGACTCTTGTTCAGAAATCAATTGCAATAAACAGAACTTGACGACAGATTGAAAGACCGACTTGGCTTAATGATTATGTTACTTATGCACTATCAGTAGAAGAGCAGGAGGTTTCATCTCACTACAGGGAGGCAGTGACAAGTCCAGAAAAGGTTCAGTGGAGACAAGCCATGAATGAAGAGATGAATTCTTTTCTTAAGAACTAAGTAGGGAGAATAGAGAAATTATCTCCATGAAGGAAAGCTATTAGCTGCAAATGGATGTTTGCAAAGAAGGGATCTCAGGTAGCTAATGTGTGATACAAGGAAAGATTAGTGACAAAGGGCTTTGCACTAAAGGAAGGAATAGACTATGATGAGGTGTTTTCCTCGATTGATAAACACACATCAATCAGTGTACCTCTAGATTTGGTAGCATAATTTTACTTATTATTGGAACCGTTCGATGTCAAAATTATGTTCTTTCACATAGAACTAGAGGATGATATCTATATGGTGCAGTCCCCAAGGTTCATTGAGGTGGGAAATGAGACTTGGTTTGCGAATTGGACAAGGCCATTTATGGCCTAAAGCAATCACTAAGGCAATTGGTACAAGAAATTTGATCAATTCATGCAAAGGGAATGATATATCAAAAATTAGTTTGATCACTGCATGCATTTCAAAAAGTTATCCCAATGTGGTTTTATTCACATACTCCTGTATGTTTACAATATGTTGGTGGCAGCTTCAGTTCAATCTGAGTTGAAATATATTAAAGAATAATTGTCAAAACGTTGAAATGAAGTTTTTGGGAGAGGCAAAAAAGATTTTGGGAATAGAGATTTACAAAGACATGAAAATTGTTGATTTGAAAGGCGATTGAAGAGTGTTTGAATCACCCAAAGCTAAGTAGATATATTGGGTCTGGGCATGCCCAGGTGCCCCTTTGGCAGAGCGCCAGGTGCCCAGGCATGCTCAGGCGCCCGACAGATAAAGCAAATGGGCGCTCAGGCACGCCTTGGCGCCCGACACAGAGATGATGGCCTAGGTGCGCCATGGCACCCACGGTTTGACAAGCCCGATTTCTGGGGCCTATACATATGTCTGTAACCCATGTTTAGAGTATTCATTTGAAAATTTATGTGTGCTTGTGAGACTCAAAGCCTGTAGAAAATCTTCATTGTTGGAGCTTGTAAAGAGTTTGCAAAACCCTAATTTGTAATATTCCTTTGGTATAGTGAAAGTTCTCATCTCTCCTTGTGAAGATGGGTGTTTACATCGAACTATGTAAATTCTTGTGTTTTGCTTCTATTTGAATTCATTGTATGCTTTTCTTATATTTGTTCTTGTTTGATTTTTTTTTGTCTCGTAAAAAGCCTGCTGGGGTTGAATATAGATTTGGTGTGTATCATCATGAACATTTATGAGTGTTAAGTAGATAATAATCATAATAATAAATTAATATCACAATTGTTATATTTTTTGATTAATAAATTTATTATTATTAAAACATCAAATAGAGATTAGTGGCAGCGAGTTTTTATATGGAAAAATATTGCGCAGTAAAACGGTGATTAATATATTTAATGCATAATTTTATAAAATAAATGATAATTACTTGAGCAATATTAATTTTATTACCACAAATAAGTATTTAGGTATTTTAGCACAATATAAGAACACTATCTCGTCCTTCCAAATAAGTGCGATCTTCATGAGCCTGACCTTCAATGGGTTTGGTCCGTTCGTGATAGCCCTATATATATATATATATATATATATATATATATATATATATATATATATATATATATATATATATATATATTTAATAGAAACCTGTAAATTTTATTGATTTGAAAATAATATTACAAAAAAAGGTTGGGTGGTTATAACCAAATTCTAAAACTAAAATTTCAAAAGCTAACCCTAAAAAGAATGGACCCAGGGAATACCCTAAAAGATCCATTTATAAGCAAAAATACACTAAGCAGTACATATTTTGAGAGGTCAATACCAAAAAGAGCTGCATCAACCTTAGGCTTATCAAACCAAACAAACGGAGGAACCTGCAAGAGGTGCTCGCAAATAAATTTAACAATATAATAGGAAAGCATACCTTGAGGCCTCGCATGGGATCGCATGATCGTAGCCTGGGACTGAGAAGGCCACCTAAGGAGATTAGCTTTAGCATTCATTCTTAAAGTCTCATACCAAAAAATAATTCCAGCCCAAACCTGCAACAAAATCGAAAATCTCCTACACAAAATGTCACGAAGAATCACGAGATCAGCCCAAAAGACTCATCTCCCACAACCGAGGAACGGGCAAGAGGATCAGGGAACAACAAAACATCAAAGCATTTTAAGATGTAATTAAAAAACCAGTTGAACTTTTTTAATGCCATGCGGTGAGAACAACCAGAACCCAAAAAAATCGTGATGCAGGAGAATTACATGGAGCTTCAAAGTTTGAAATATGTGAAACCTCTTACAGAACCCAACAATCTGAGGATGCAACGAGAAAAGCCACAGCAGAAACCAGATAACAAACACCGCCCCATAGATATCCGCCACCCCAATATCCGTATTGCAATAAAAAAAGTAATACAGAAAATAATACATATGGCATCATACATCCTCTAGAGCCAAAGCCAAGAACCCACATTGAAACCAAAAGAGCCACCATAAAAGCAAAGCAATACGCCCAGGTAACAAAGGAGAACGAACAAGCTTCAGATTAACATCAGTCCGATACGATAACCAGTACATTAGGACCTCCATAATCCGGTGAAACCAAATACTCCAATACCCGCTAGAAACCCAAAGCAGATACCAGTTTTGTCTCAGCCTTTTAGGCCACAACAACAAATCCCACTGGGACAGCCAAAGCCTCAAATGATGCAACCAAATAATCAGACCCCAATTTAAAAAATTAGCTTTAGGAGCTTCCAGCAAACCATACAATGGCAAGAAGATGACTTAGACTCAATCCCGATGAGATTCAGACTAAACATGCTCTTGTTTAGGATATTCAACAACTTGTGACAAAGAATAATTCCAGCATTTAAACTATCAATAGCATAATCCAAAGCATTCAACGAAACAGCACAAAGTAGGTCAGTTATCCTAAGGTTACTGAGAAACAACCAGCTATATGAGAACAGCCAGAAGAACTTCAGATTCACATTAATATATGTGAGAGTAGGCTTAACCACATCAAAGAAATAGGCTTTGACTTTAAACGATCAATTCAGAGAAACATCAATTAAGCAATTGTTTGACATAGTCAATTTTTATATTTTTCCAACTGAAAGAATATTTTTTAAAAGCATTGATTGTTTTATTAACATCTTTTTTTTTTTTATTTCATTGACTATTTTCGCAGCATTAAAATGATACATGTTGTGCTTAGCATTGTTTCTAGCATTCCAGATCTGCCAAAGAGCAAAATAATCAATTAATTGGCCAACGTGTACCTTTTTTTTTTTGAATAGGCCAGTGATTGAATAACTTTTTAATATCAACAGGGCTATGGGGATCATTAGGCTTAATATTCATAGAAGACCAAATGATTTTGCTCGACGAATTGTTAAGAAAAAGGTGATTGATAGTTTCAGCATTAGTCAAACAGCAATGCCATCTAGAAGCAAGATTATAACCTTTGAATTGTAAGATATCATCAACACTGATAAAGTTATTGTAAATCCTCCAAAGAAAAAGGCCAATCAGATTTTGGATGCTATTAATTTAAGTTTTCTGTTATAGCAAAAGTTGGAGTTTGCTACTTTACTTTGCTCAAACTTAGGAGTCTTGTTAATGATGTTTTCAACTTTTCCAGGAGGAAGCAAAATCTGTAAAAGCTCGGCATTCCACTCTCTATTATTGGTGAGGCAATCAGCAAGAGTAAGCTTTTGATTTATTATAATATAGGCAGATTTGGCTAACATTTCGGAATTATTCCAACAATCATACCAAAACGAGGTGGAAGAATCAATAGCTTCCCAAGTTATATTTTCTTCGATTAACTCTCTATATTCAAGCATTCTAGACCAAGTGATAGAGTACAGTAATCTTTTGAGTAGTTTGGGAAGGGTGGGTACGAGCACAGTACTTTACTTGAAGGATATCAGACCAGATCGTATTTGAGGTTCTGAATTTTCACCATAGTTTGAGAAAGAAGGCTTTATGTAATGAATATAAACATCTAATTTCCAGACCTCCTTCACTGGTGGGGAAAGTGAGACGATCTCAAGAGCACTAGATCATCTTACTACTTTTAGGGTGCACCCAAAAAAATTTATTGAAAATGCCTTTTAGCTTGTTTAGGGTAAATTTGGTGGGGAGGTGACTTAGCCCAATATATATATATATATATATATATATATATATATATATATATATATATAAAAAAGTTATCTTATGTTATATAACAAAATTAATTTTCATTAAAAACAATTATATAACATAAATTATTCTTAATTTTACGAAATATAGCAAATTTACATTAAATTAGAGCTGGCCAATTTTTTGGGACGTTCAACTTGTTTCACTCATATTCTATTTAGAGAAAGAGAATAGCACTCATATTCTATTTAGAGAAAGAGAAATGCTATTTAGATCCACTGATATGATATTCAGAAAAATTCATACAATAAGATTATTTCAATACAAATTTAAAAAAATAATATTTATAGTATTTTAATATAAATAAATAAATACTAATGAAATGATCTTTAAATTCTATTGTATGAGTTTTCTTGGATGTCATATCAACGAGTCTAATAACATTTCTTTTCTATTTATGATAAAAAAGTACCAGTTTTGAATTGTTAAAGAGCTTAATTTAAATTTTAACATAATAGTTTTTTTATAAATAATGTTGTATTTTATTTTTATTTTTAACGTTATTTGCATAAATATCGTCTAAATCTTAAAAATAGTATATTTATCACTGATGAGTTTAATATGATTTTTGTTGATCCTAAATAGCTATTTGTATGTCATCTTATATTTTTAAAGAAATATTATATTTCTTAAAATATATTTCAAAAATTTTTTAAATATCAGAGAGAGAGAAACTTGAGATATGAAGTGTGCTCATTTTAAAATGTATATATCCAATTATAAAATTATATTTATGCATATCATGTCTTCTAATATATTAGTGATATATTTATCATTAAGTTTGTCAAAACTTGTATTTTTACTATATTTCTTTTATTTTTGTGGTCGGGAACGTTGGTCAGTCGAGTCGGGCAAGCCCTAACAGCTTCGGCTAGCGTGGTGCCATGTGTCAACCTCGGGCTAGTTCTATGGATTTGCTTTCCATGCAGTGGCACATGATTGTTGGGTCCGTAATGGATTTTGCTACAATTACATAATCATATATATTTGCATGCAGTACCATAATCTTTACAAAATACACAATTTTATTTTAAGTTTTTGTGATCATTAGAAGCCTCCGTCGGATATTGTTTCTTCTAATGAGCCAAATTCGATCTTTTAAACGAGCTTTGAGAATAAAAAACTCTGAATTTTAGTTATAAAATTCGCGTAACCCTTTAGCTAACTTAATCTCCTCGCAACCACTGCAAAAGCATAGTTCTGTACAGCATGATTGCAGAAGCAAACATGATGTTTGAATATTAATGCTGACAACTAACAATATCTAAACCAAATTACACATAAAAGAAGAGAGAAAGGACTCCATTAATGCAAGAAACTTGAAGCCTAAGAAGCCCCAGCTCTTTCTCAAATTAAATTAGATTCTCATTCTACATTTTTTACAGAATTGTGATCTACAGAACATTATGTTTCGAGTGTCAATTACACTAGAAAGCCTATTATATTCTTAATGCTTCAAAATAAATTGCAGCAACCCAACCTATACAGCAAAATGTTAAGAGAGTTGTGTGTAATCATTTGCTTCTGGTGATACTGCCCTCTTAAGAGTCTTGCTGGAAGCATCCTTCTTGGGTGTACCTTTACCAGACCTCTTTACATTTTTCTTCTGAGCTAATTTAAAGCTCTGTAGAGTGAGTTCCCCCCTCTTCTGCTTTGCTGTCAAAATTTCAGCAATAGCCTTCTGAAATGCTTCCTTGGCTACACTATAGAGTTCTGCAGACGTTGCCCCTTCTTTAGCACATCTGATTGCGTCACGGCAAAGATCATTATACCTTGCAGCTGAAGGTTCTTCGCAATTGGACCGAATTCCGAAACCAAATTCTTCAGATAGAGAAGAGCTCTTGGCATGTTTTGTCCATCGCTTCAAGATGTACTCTTTGGGAATAGTTCGAATGCCCACTATTATAAAGACTCTCAATGCGTGCCTACACAAAATTCCCGATACCTCAAACATACAGCAACTACAATGTGCCTTATTTTCAGAAGCATTTACCACAACGGTGTATGCACCCTCTGCATCATCATCATTTTTTGATACTAGATACTTGCTAGGCATTCCATCCTCTACTTTACCGACATGGTAACCCAAAGACTCAACAAATTCCTCCTGAAACCTATCAAAAATAGTCCTAGTATAGATATTAGCTGCCTGCTTTTCCATAGGAGAAGCAGTTCTGAGAAATGGTTTGTCAAACATGGAAATATAGTCAGCCTGCGCCTCCTTTTCGCAGGTACTTGAAAGCGCGAGTCCGAGTTGCCTGACTCCTAGCCGTAATGGAGTCTTTGAGGTGCAATACTTCTCAATTACCTTGTCAAAAGTTTGTGATCTCTGCAGAGATGAGATTTGCACACAGAATGTATCTCTCATATACATGGGCACCCACTTATTACGAATACTATACAAGGAATGCAAATATGCATTTTCACTCAGATCATATTTATCAAGTACAGCATTCCAGCTAGCTTCGAATGACTCGCTTGTTCTAGACTCATCAATGCATCTAGTTAGTTCCTCCTCAAACACCGGATGTGCTGAGCATAAATCAGATGTTTCATCAAGGATTGTGCTTATGACATGCTTCCTGCAAAAAAAAAGTCTAGTATCTGGAAAGATCTTTGCAACTGCAGTTGCAATAGCCCAATTCAGAATGGTAATCAACGAGACGGGAAAACGGGTAAGCATAGCTGTGACGAATTGTTCAAACAGCCAGACAAATGAGGCCTCGGATTCATCCACGAGAAGTGCACATCCAAAAACTAAGGGCTGAAGGTGATGATTGACACCGGTAAAAAGCACCAGAGGAATGAGATCTTTAACATTCTTGTAAGTCATATCCAATGTCACAGAATCCCCAAAGTAATGGTATGCCATCCGAGCTTTAGCATCTGCCCAGAATATATTTGTCATACAGTTATTCTGTTCATACTGCACAGCATAGAAAAATGCAGGGTTGTCTGCTTGAGTTCTCTTGAAATATTCTATGAGATTATTGGCATCCTCCGGCCCCAAATCATTGTATCGAATTTCCCGAGGATAATTCAGCGAGTCTTGGCCGTTAAGGAGAAGATTACGGGTATCGGAAAAGCTTTTGGCAATGACAAGTATCTCTCCTTGGGAACGAACGCAGCGCACCTTGCTCGGCGGAGACGGAGAGAGCTCATGTGTGTGCTCCAATTCAAGTTTAGAAACCATCCAAACATCACCTTCCTTGCGGACAATCTCAAACAATGCGTTGCACCCATCTTTAGAGGGATCTTGATTCGACCTCTTTCTTCCATCATCCCCATTTTCGTCCCTTCCAGAGTGGTACCGGTGCTTGGAACAAACCAGTTTCAACATCTTCAGCAGTTCATCGTGCAGAGAGCGGCGCGACTGCCTCACACGAGCTTCGAACCCCACACGGCTAGCATATGCGTAATAGAATGTTTTTGCCACCTCAAGGGATTCAAACTCCATGCCAACAAACGGCAGCAGCTCAGCATCCCCTTCAGTGGCAATGTAATGCACCTTGCTTGGCATCCCCACCTCATGATTATGCTCCTTGACAAGCTTGGTCACCACCCATTTCTCATCGCCTCTCCTTATAACCTCAAGCATTGCCTTGCAGCCCTCCCTTATGGAAGCAGCCCTCTTCCTGGTTTTCTTTCCGGCAATGATCCGCTTCTCCCTGCTGAAGCCTTCTTTAGAGCAGACGAAGCGAAGCATTATGACAGACTCATTGCATTTGGATCGTCGAGAGCGCGCAATTCGAACGGAGAATCCTACTTTTCCAGCATAGGCAATGTAAAATGTCTTTGCGGCCTCGCCGCAGTCGAACTCCATTCCAACATAGGGCTCTATCCTCGGGTCAACTTCCACGGCGCAGAGCTCCCTGCGGGAGGGATGCTCGCCGTAGGCCAACTGCTGCTCCATCTGATGATGCTCATGGTGATGGATTGAGTGTTCGGATTCAACCACAACGTGCGGGCTCACGCCAAATGACGCCCAGAAGTTGATGCTGTCGTCCAGTTCTACGGGCCCTTCGATCAGCCCGTTCGCGGTGTTTGCGTGTCCGTTCATCATTCTCGAGCTTCAGTTTCCAACCATCGCACCACTGATCCCAAAATTCAGCTCACATCTAGAGAAACATATTCTAAAAAAAGAGAAATTATCACAAGGATACGGGGCTTGCAATCAATCGACATGAAAATTTTCCGGAAACGCAAAGGAAATTGGAACTTGAAAAGTTCAATTCAATGGTTCCCTGTCGGGAGTAAAACCCTAGCAGGGAAATGAACCAAATTAAGGGTTTGGATAGAGAGGGAGAGGAGCTGAGGACGACTTACACAGAGGTCGTGAAGGTTGGATTCGGTTACCGGGCGATTCTTCTTCTCGCTGCTTCGCACGAATCTACTCCTTGGCGTGACGATTCTCTAAAGCTCACCGCACCGCAGCACAAGCCTTCTGAAGAAGTGTTTGAACGGTGAGTCCTTAACCACCTCCTGAAATCAAGAAAAATAAATAAATAAAATATTTTAAAAAATTAAAATCTACAAAAATATATTTCATTTTTCGATTTAATAAAAGTTATTAGAATTTGAGGGAAGTGTAGCGCAGCACGTGCTTTTGAACAGAAAACTGGATGCCTTTTTTAGAGCAAGATGTGTCACATAATAAAATTTATTTAATAAAATTTAAATATTATTTTAATACAAATTTTAAATAACATGAATAAGTTTTATTTTGTGAAAAATTAAATAATTTTATATTAAAGACATTCTTTTTTGAAAAATATTAATTAGCTCTCAAATATTTTTTAAAAAATGTGTATGATTAAAATTTAAGATTTAAAAAAATATATTTTTACGAGTTTCATAAGTAAAAGTAGATTTAATAATATTTTTTTATTTCACTTAAATCCCTAAATCATAATCATCCATACTCTTTTTTTTAGAGATATTTGATAAAATAGCAACTCACTCTCATCGTTGAATTTGGAGTGATTATAAAAAGTTTTTGCGGAACTTTTATTAAATTTCTTAAAAATATTATTTATTTGTATGAAATTTTACTAAAAAAAGAGAACGAGAGATTTCAGGTGTATGCATGCCTATTTTTATAATTCTATTAATATTTATAATTAAATTATTATAATAATAAATAGAAACATAATCACATAATTGCGATATGTATAACAATATATATATATATATATATATATATATATATGGAATTTGTAATCTATTTTAAAATCAACACATATTGTTGATCCTAATGATTTGACTAATTTCTTGACCTAATCCTAAAGTTATCAAATTTATGCTTAAATACCTTTGATACTATCAAAAGTGAAGGGTGCATTGCACAAAGAATAAGAATAATTCTTTTGGTTTTGAATGTGCAAAAGTGACTCATGTAATGATCACTCGGCGCCGAACAACTTTTTAGTAGAGTCGAGTCGGTCGAGATGGCATGGATGGCTCAACCACAACTTGAAAAGACTTGCAACAGATCGAGTGAATGGGAATGTAAAGCAATGATTATTATTTATTGACTAACGCAAGAGAAGAGTCAAAAGGGATATAGATTGACTAATCAATAATGAAATTTTTATAGCAATTCTCCCCCATTTGGCTCCTGTGAAGGTCTCGTTGCCCCTCAAGTAGAACTTAAAATATTGTTAGAAAACTCACAAGAGATAGTATCCAACTTCGAAGGGAGTGCTTTGGTGCAATAGTCTTGGAATGATGTGCTAAAACTAGTGTGGATGCCACAAGAGACTATTGTAGCTGAAGTGCTGGTTCATGGAGTTGAATAACAATGGTTTAGAGTTGGAGGTGATTCCTCCTTTCAAAGAAGTTATTAATTAAGCGAAGTAATAAATGTAAGAGGACTACACTTGTTTTGATAAATCACCACAATTAGATTAAAATATGTGATGACCTGAACTCTTAAGTACCAAGATTTTATCTATTTTAATCTTGATGGCCTTCCAATTTTATTATTAAAAGATAAGTTCATAGTAGTTAACCCATTCATGAGTGCTCTCAATTAAGCACGCTCAATTTTGGACTTCTTATTAAAAACTTTATCATTATCTCACACGATACATTAGTGTTTAGGAGTTCTGCTTAATAATATCTCGGAAGGTTTCACAATCTCTTTAAATTAAGTAGTTAACAACCTCATCAATGTCCATACATAGATCCAAGAGCCACTCATCATGCAAATAAGGCTAGAAGTAGCTCATGCATGCTCAAGTGATATCACCCATCATATAGCATCTTATCTTATCATGGGTTTAAGATGTCACTCCCACGAGTGGTACATTTCTTTGCATGGCACGACTCTGATCTAACATCCAAAGCCCTACTTTGATTTAATTTATAAAAACGCAGCCTCTTAAGCAAAAGATATTGTCTTCTTTGATTGTAATGACATTATGATTTTATTTTTAGAATATAACTTTCCAATAAGCCACCAATCTTATGAGTGTTCCCACTTGAGCACACATAATGTTATAGTTCTTCTTAGAAACTCTATCAATATTTCATAAGTCACCCTAATATTTAAGAGTTTTGCTTAATTATACTTACGGGAGTTTCAAAATCAAGACTTTGAATTAAAAGGTTGATGGTATGGATAAATGAAATGAGTGCCAAATCATACATAATTCTCCTCAAGTACGAGTACATTTATTCTCCCACATTACCACCAAGGCGTGTTAGACCCGTATTTCTATCTTGTGGCCGTGATTATTTTATGTGTTTATTTTTCTTGCTTTAATTTTTCGGTTTCTCAACGCTCGCTTAAGTTTCTTTTTGTTCCACTTTTGGTTTAAACTCTATTCGATCTCAACTAGTGGTATCAGAGAAATGTTTGGTTTCCCTTGTTCATTCTTAAAGGCTAGGGTTTTGCTTGAGCTAATTGTTAATTTGTGATTGCGTTTTATTAAAGCAAGAAGATAAACATGGTTGAAGGAGGAGAAGAGGAGGTTGGACCTTCGTCGTCATCGGTGGTGGAGAGGACTCTCTACCAAGTTGTGACACATCCGGCTAAAATAGATGTGGTCAAATTTGATGGAAAGAACAACTTTGGGATGTGACGGTGCAAAGTGACAGACGTATTGTGTGCTCTAATCTTGAAGATGCTCTGGATGGCGAAGAAAAACCAAAGGAAATTTCAAAGAGGGACTGGATCAAGATGAACCGCAGTGCATGCGACTTGATCCAGAACTGTTTGACTCAGGAGATCAAGTATGTAGTTATGATGGAGACATCAGCGTGGAAATTATAGAAATTTTTAGAGGCTAAGTATCTGACGAAGAGCATGGAGAATAGACTCCATATGAAAAGGCGGCTCTACAGATTTCAGATGAGAAGAGGGATTTCCATTAATGAGCACCTGAATGAATTCAAATAGTCATTGGCATATTTGCTAAATCTGGATGAGACCGTGGAGGATGAAGACAATGCCCTGTTATTGTTGAACTCGTTGCCAGACGAGTATGAGCACTTCACCATGATATTTATCCATGGGAAGGGGGTTTTGAAGTATGAGGAGGTGACTACAGCCCTTGTGAATCATGAATTCAGGAGAAGGGATAAGGAGTCTACCAAATATGATATGGAATAGGCATTTACACTCCAGAGGGGAAGACTAGAGAAGAAGAAGCAATGGCCAAAGAAGAATGCATACTTCCAGAAAAGGGGGAATTCTAGAGGCCGAAGCATTAGACGCAATCAGTGCGCATTCTTTTTAGAGACAGGACATTGGAAGAAGGACTGCCCAAAGTTGAAAGACAAGTAGCGGGCGAGTGGATCTTTAGAGGCCAATATGATTCAAAATGTGGTGGAGGGTTCAGACTCTGATGTATCTCTTATAATAGTTTCTATGGGTCTAATAGAGGACAGCTCCAGTTGGTTCATGGACACCGGTGCAATGTATCATATTGCTCCCAAAAGGCTTGGTTCTGTTTGTATAGGGAAACGGACAGCGATACAATCACAATGAGAAATGATGCTACTTGTCAGATTACAGAAGTTGGTAGTGTGCTGATAAGGACACATTCAGGAATAGTTCAGGAATTAAAGGAAGTCAGACATGTGCCAGAAATTAAGAAGAATATACTGTCTATTGGGGTCTTAGAAGCCAAGGGCTTTAAGGTGGTAATTGAAGCAGGAGTTCTGAAGATCAGTAAAGGTGAAATAACTTACTTAAGAGGAGTCAGACAACAGAACCTCTACTACTTACAAGGAAATACAGTGACAGGTATAATGGCTGTGGCTGAAGACTCTGAAGATGCCATGATGCTGTGGCATATGAGACTAGCATATGCAGGGGAACCATCACTGAAGGCATTGGAGAAAGAGGGGCTCATCAAAGGTATAAATTCTTGCAAATTACAATTTTGTGAACATTGTATTTTTGGCAAGAAAATACGCAATCCCTTTGGTGTTGGCCTCCACAACACCAAAGGTATATTAGAATATATACACACAGATGTATGGGGACCAACGAAGTCTACATCATTCGATGGTCAAAGATATTTTGTTTCTTTTATAGATAATTACTCCAGATTTGTATGGGTGTACACTTTGAAGAGCAAAGCAATTGTACTGGAGGTATTCATAAATTGGAAGAAGATGGTGGAGAATTAAACTAGCAAAAGAATCAAGATAATCCGTTCGAATAATAGCGGAGAATTCACATCCGATTCTTTTGTAAAGGAATGTCAAGATTTAGGGATTGAGCGCCACTTCACAATAAAAGAAACACCGCAGCAGAACGGGGTAGCAGAGCGAATGAACCATACCTTGGTAGAAAAGGTGTGGTGTATGTTGTCCAATGCTGGGTTGGAGAGAGTTTATTAGGCAGAGGCCCTAGACTATGCTTGCTACTTGGTGAACCGTCTGCCATCTACCGCACTTAACAAGAAACCTCCAATTGAGTTGTGGTCAGGACATCCTACCACAGATTATGATCAGCTGAAGATTTTAGGCAGCCCAGCTTACTTCTATATTAGGAAGGATAAGCTTGAATCACGGGCTAGGAAAGCAATTTTCGTGGGCTTCAGATGCGGCGTGAAGGGCTACAAATTGTATGATCCAATTGACAAGAGGATTGTGGTGAGCAGGGATGTCACCTTTGATGAAGAGTATTTCTTGAGATAGAGGAGTTCTCATCATGTGGAGAATAATACTGAGACTCTTACAGAAAGGCAGAGAGTGGGGTTTGATGCCACCCCATTTATTCCACAGAAAACTTCACATCGCATTGAAGATACTCCTATAGATGAAGACCATGTTGGTGATGATAAATAGCAAACTGATATTGATGGTAAGGCTCCAACTCAGAAGTCAATTGCTAGAAATAGACCTAGAAGGAATGCACCTCAACAGCTAGCCTGGCTTAGAGACTACGTCACATTTGCATTATCTGTAGTGGAGGAAGATATTCCCTCTCACTTCAAAGAAGCGGTGACAGGCTCAGAAGAAAATTTATGGAAGCAGGCTATGAATGAAGAGATTGAGTCTCTTCACAAAGTTAAGATATGGAGGTTAGAGAAACTCCCTCCATGAAGGAAAGCTATTGGGTGGAAATGGGTGTATGCGAAGAAAGAAGGCTCCTCAGAAGATGATGTGCGTTATAAAGCTAGACTTGTGGCAAAGGGCTTTGCTCAGAAGGAAGTGGTCGATTATGATGAGGTGTTTTCCCCAGTTGTGAAACACTCATCGATCCATGTGCTTTTAGCTTTGATGGCACAATTCGATTTGTTGCTTGAGCAGCTTGATGTGAAGACAGCATTTTTGCATGGAGAACTAGAGGAAGAGATCTATATGATGCAGCCCCTAAGGTATAGTGAGCTAGGAAAGGGAGATTTGGTATGTAAACTAAACAAGTCTCTATATGGGCTAAAGCAATCACCGAGGCAATGGTATAGAAAATTTGATTAATTTATGCAAAAAAGGAGTACTGCAGAAGCCAGTTTGACTATTGTGTGTATTTCAAGATGCTTCCTCAAGATAAATTCATTTATTTGTTATTATATGTCGATGACATGTTGATAGCTACTTCGGATCAATCAGAAATGGATCATATGAAGGATCAATTATCAAAGAACTTTGAAATGAAGAATTTGGGAGAAGCTAATAAAATATTAGGAATGGATATTTATAGAGGCAAAATTGTAGGGAAGGTTTGGTTGACCTAGAAGGGGTATATGGGAAACTTCAGGTACTTGAAAGGTATAACTAGTGTTGAATTATTGTTTCAGAAGCAGTCCTCAATAGCTAACTTGTGCGTGGGATATGTGAACTCCGACTATGCTGTAGATTTGGATCGAAGAAGGTCAACAACTGGTTATGTAATCACACTTGTAGGAGGTTCAGTAGGGTGGAGGTCAACCCTTCAATCTATAATTGCCCTGTCAACAACTGAAGCTGAATATATGATAGTTACTGAGGTATTTAAGGAAGCTATTTAGATGAAAGGCTTGCTGAAATATCTGGGTGCGGAGCAAAAGGAGATAATAGTAAATTGCGATAGCCAGAGCGTTATATTTTTTGCTACTAATCCGATTTGTCATGCTCGCACAAAGCATATTGATGTCCGACATTATTTTTTTCGAGATGTTATCGAAGATGGTGAGATCTTACTAGAGAAGATCGATACCAAAGACAACTCCACGAATATGATGACAAAAGTGTTCACTGTTCAGAAATTCACCCATTGCAAATCTTTGGTGAATTTAGAGAAGCATTAATAGACTTCTCCTTTGGTGGAACTACGGATGGTTTGATTCCCTTAGGAGGGGGATACGTAGGCAACCAACTTGGTGTAATCACATTGATTGAGAGTACAAGGTTTCAATTCTCATGTGAAGCACATGAGACCTGAAGTAGAGAATTGAAGGAAAATTAAAGGAAATTAATTATTCATAAATTAAAGGAAATTAAGTTTCCTTAATTAAAGAAAAATTAAAGGAAATTAATTATATATATATATATATAATTAAATCTCTCAATTATGGTATTAAGAAACTGCCGCATTAATAACTTCCATTTCATGAATTATGGATTTGGAAGTTTTCTTTATGTCCTTAATTGAGAGATTGAAATTTATAACTCTTGGGAATCAATGATGGCTTATACATAGGCCTTGATATGCAAGAGTTTCAACACACAAGATACAAGAGAAAATCTCTAAGAGAAGGTTTTGTAAGGGTTCTCTAACCTTAAACCATTTGTATTCCTCTCTGATTTTAGTGAAACTTTGTTCTCCTCCCCGTTGACGTAGGTGTGATCACCGAACCACGTAATTTCTGGCTTGTGGCTGTGATTATTTTATATGATTATTTTTTTTGCTTTAATTTTTTGGTTTCATAACACTCGTTCAAATTTCTTTTTGTTCCGTTTTTTATTTAAACTCTATTCGATCTCAATATTATGTACATAACTTATTTTAAAAATATATGTTAAAATGAATGGTTGAACAAATTCATTTTAATAACTTAAATGCTATGTGAAACATTTACTAAAAAATTATTATTTCCATGAGTAATTGAAATAAGCAAATAACACATTCATGACATGGCTTTTAATTAACAATATAAATGGCAAGATTTGCTAAACAAAGCAAAGTTGGCACTAAATACACAATATAATAAGGATAATTTTTATGAAATTGCATAAATAAAGCAAATTAAATATTATAATTTTACAAGGTCTTCTGAGATTATCATAAATAAGAGGATAGATAAGAACGTTCATTTATCGTCGATTAGTTCCAATTATATCACACAAACACCTATAAGCCAACCCTCCTCAAGTAGCAAAAAGTCTTTCTTATTACTTCAGAATCAAGTAAAGTTAAGGTGAACTCAAAAGAAGGCTAGCTAAGAAGGCTATTTGTGGACAAATGATGCCACTAATCTAGACATCTTTGCATCCTTGAAGAAGGAACGAATGGAAATAGCCACAATAAATTTTATAATAATCGTTAGACAGTCCTAACGAACGAGGCACATATTCAAGGTTTCTTAACTTATCACAATAGGCTTGCCGTCATAATCTGTTGTCAACCAATGACATAGACATGTTCTATTGATTTGGCTGGCCCCAATAGGATTCAAAATATTATAATGTATTTTTTCATATGCTAATATTTGTTTTGATATAATAGAAAAATGTTATCATTAGTCAGTCTATAATAAGACCATTCGATGTTTACCAAATGCATTTTATTTTGGTTGCATTTGTTGCTTATCTTGTGTGAATGTTGGCCAATCATTTTAGTGTATTGCATGATCCATTAATGGTAATGTTTACAAGTGGTTTAAAATGTGTGTTTGTAGATTAAACCTTAATTCTTGAATCCTCAATGTTCATCTACTCCAGTCAAGCTATAGATGTAAATAGGCATGCATCGGCAATCACAGAGGTAAGGGGGCACCTACCGATCTGACGATAGCATCACAAATCAAATAGATGACCGTATACCCTATGAACTGCAAGACTGAGTTTGGGTGTCAATATAGATGGAACCAAGCAATGACTCCCATAACTGGGACAACTCCTTAATCATTGCCCACATTCTGTTGCTTCCATTTCCCCCCTAGCTAAATCAATTTTCAGACAAGATGATTCTATTCATTAAATCAGGCCTCCCACCTGCATGAGGAAGGGGGGCTGCGGGCATTCTCTGTCTATGGCCTTGGATTGATCTGAGCCTAGATTCAAGAGCCAAGGTGATCAAGATGACTCACAAAGATGAAGGCAGTGAGTTTTACTACTGCATTTGATTCAAGGCGAAAAAATAAGGCATCAATTTGCATAAAGCCAAGGTATTTAAGCAAGACGAAAGGAAGCTCGATCCAAGGGCTCGCTTAGACAAACTACCAATTTTAAATGGTATATTGTGAAAGATGCTGTGAAAAGCAATTGGGGCTCTCAAAAATTATATTTTTGACATCAAATAGTTCAAATCCAATCAGACATATATTTGTCATTTTCAAAAAGAAATGTGTAAACAACAAAATGATGTCAACGACTGTGGTAGGATTAATTCCTTGGTACTATATAAATATATAATTGAGCCTTTATATACATATCATGCGCACTCTTTCCAACGCGAGCCTTCCTCCATCCCTTCATTATCCTTTTCTCGCCATATTAGCACAAAGAGATTTCTAAAAGATCAGCTTATATATACCTTCAATATTCTTTCAAAGTTCAGATTATATCAACCTGCAACATTGCTACAAATGTACAACAACAAAGTTTTATTTAATTTTTCAATGGACTTCACAGCACACTTACGCATACATACATATATGCATATATGTGAATATATACCTTAAATACAGGGGGGGTTACAAAATGGAGTGCCAGCTCCCCTTTCTAGTCTTCCTGCTGAAGGGCCTGCAGGTCTCCATGCTAAGGTCTACAGCAGCCGCAAGTGCCATGAAAATAGCTGCATCTTCCACACAAGTAACATGCCTCATTGCAAGCTGCACAAATGGCCTGCTGCTTTTCCCCTCCCCTTGAACTCGGCAGTTCATAACAAAGCCACCCGAGACTGCTGCAACCTCTGATGTAGCAGCTGAATGATCACCGCTGCAACCAGGCATTTGCCTATCCAAGTCTATGAAAAACTCGCCTCCCTTCACAGCACTCAGCGTTATCTCCGAGACAAGAATGCCAGCATCTTGGCCTTCTGGGAGGAGGTGGAAGCGGAAGCAAACAGAGTCACTGGGACCGCTGGTCTCCCTCCACGCCTCAAGGCGGCCCCACGGTTGCCAACTCTCGCCAGAGCAAAATGGGTTGGGCCGAAGGATGAGCCAAGCTCCGGGATTGGATCGTGCAACCCAGTCGCAGCCAGACGAGGGGACAAATGGGGTTGACATGAAAGCAGCCGCCACAGCCGAGCCAGAAAGGTCGTAAATCACCACCCTCCAGCCCTTCCTTTCCCTTCTTTCCTCTCCGTTATCTACGATGCTGGAGTATGCCAAAGTCCTGATCACTGAATCAAGTTGGGTTGACCTGTTGTCATAGAATAATACTTGTCGAAAAGATTATTCAAATTACATTGTTAGAGTAACTTTGAGATATTAGGAATAGCGAAACGTTCAAATAACTAGTGGTCCGATCATAATAAATCATGGTAAGATATGTTGCAATGTGATTAACATCATTTAAGCTGGTTGAATAAAGCAGAGCGCTTTTGAAGTGTTATGCAATCAATGTATCCCCTCCAAATTTAAAGTTTTATAGAATAGTTATAAAATTAGCAATGTTTAACTAAGTAAAATGTTAAACTGTAAATGTAAATCAAAAGGATATTGAAAAAATTAATTGTGGAGATGAGAATGAAGAGATGGACAAGTGGGTTTACATACAAGAATTCAAAGAGAAATAAATTCATTCATTTCAGTTAATGGTCAGCTTAGAGAGTCATCTTGGGTGAACGGGCATATTAAACATAAAATATTTAATGTCCAAGTTAGAAAATTGAAGTTATTGATTCTACCCATGTTAATTAAGGAAAAGGAAAATATAAATAACTGCATGATAAGAAATTATTGAAAAGATCTCACATCTAGAACATAGAGAAATTGTAATACAATTGTGCGCAATAAAAACAACGAGTTCATGTAGATGATCTTAGTGGGACAAAGGCTTAATTTTGTAATCATTGTTGTTTAATTGAGTGACCTTTGAGTGAAAATTGTGATGAATAAAGAGAGAATCCCCCCACATGCATGCGGGTCGGTTACAAAACAAAAAGTAGAAGAAACATATTGAATAAAAAGAATCTATTGAATGAATGAAACAATGCATGAGGGTTGGCTACACAACTATATAGATGAAACATACTGAACCAAACTTTTCAAGCTTTTAATCCCTTTTGCCCCTACACATAATAAATAACTGCAAAATAAATGAAACAAAGAGCAAAAATAGTTCTTAGTTACCTCCTCTCTTGGCTAAAGTTACAACTGAAAATGGGTTGCCTTGAGTTTCCTTGAAGTTGAAATATCTGCGGACTCGATGACATCTCATCATCAAATTGGAATATGTATCTTGGGTCTGGATTCAGCTTTACTCTCAAATGCAGCTCAGGAACAACCTTGCGGCTTTCGTGCTTGTTCTTCCCAAAGCTAATCCATCCATTATGAAGTAACGTTGGCTTCTCTTCACTCCAATTCGGTTCCACCTCTACCCTGAATGTCCCAATCTGCTGCTTCCTGCCTGTAACACCACAATGAGACCCAATTCTCGCCAAGTAAACAGCAATCTCGAGATATGGTTGGGCAGCATGAAAGCATGTGTGAGCCATCAATGCCTTCATATCAGATTTGTCGAGGTAGAAGACAGTTGTGTTACTGTGAGGATCGGGACTGGCATCCTGGGAGGATAATAGAGGGACTGAGACTGTCTGAACTGGGAATCCTCGTAGACGGATCTCACACTGACATGATGATAATGATAGAGAGTGTGTGCCTCGTTCTGCCTTTGAAGCAGCTGACACTGGGATTCTTAGTCCCAGTGATCCAACAGACAACCTAACAAAAGCTTGAGGATCCATCATTCTCAAGAATCAATGCTCATCTGGATAAAGTAAAAAAATTGATGAACCGTCAAGTGGTTAGAATTAAGAGACAGAGGGTACATACTTTTAGCTTTGGGTTAAACACCTAACTACACATACACAATAATGACCCACAAAACCAGATCGAATACATTTTAAGAAGAAAAGAGTCAAATAAAATATTTATGTTGGTTAATCTTAAAATCCTTTTAAAAGAATCAACTTTTTAATTATTTTTCCATTCCGGCGTCAAATTAATGACAGCAAGCCAATAATACATTACTTGCATACAAAGTACCCCAAAAAAGCTTCAAAACAGCATTCCTAGCGCAGCATATGAAAAATGTTTCTCCATGTGACTATTTATAAATGTAATAGGCAAACAAAATTCAGGCTAGATTTAAAATTAATCTTAACATCAAAATATGAAACAAAATTTTACAACAATTTCAGCCCAAGAAAGTACTAATGCAGCAAATATCCCAAAAATCATTCACTTTTTAGAGTTATGAAATACAAAATGGTGTGCATTGCCAAAATATACACCTCAAATTATCTATAGAAGTTGACTGAGTGGTTTTGAAAAGCCTTAAATTCCTTTCAGTGTCCTTTGTAAACATGTTAACATTCCCTCTTCAAAAAAAATTCAGATGAACAGATTCAAATTAGATAAGCTTTGTCACCCAAATAGTACTTTGAATTCTTAGCAAAAGGTATACCACTATCATAAAAAATCCATTCTATCCATTGGTCAAATCAATTTAATGACAGCCCAACAATTATAACACATTCAGCCTATATGATAAGAAAATGCTATGGTGCCACAAAGACTTCACAGTTAATTATTCAGGGTCAATGAAAAATTTTCACATATATTTTGTTTTCATACAAACATCCCAACCAAAAGTACCTATCATCTATTCCATTTCCTCTATGGTGCAACAAAGAAGAGATGAACCTATACCCTTGTGGTTATGATTTATCTATCGCCACCTAAATCCACTTGTTTGTTATCTATTTTTATTTTTTTCTACAACCAAACAATTGTTTATTCACAGCAACATTGAAAGAACTCAACCGTTCAAAAAATAGTGAGAAGCTTGAAACTGCATTCTATTTAAGAACCCCTTAGTGCAAGTATTTAAACCTTGTAATGGTTCTTTCTTAGACATACGGAAATAATTAATTTCACTTTGCAGTTAATTTATCTTTAAACTTTCAGTTATCTTAAAACATCATATATTTTATTTGCCATTAATGGTGTTTTTTAGTCTTATATAATAAGTTCTTATATTGTTGAATTTCTAAAAAATTATTTGTAAGTTTGGCATTTTGAGCTATTGCCAATAAAAGGCGTAGAGGCGTAGTGTTATTATGTTAACAGTTCAAAAATACTCCGTAAACTTTAGTACAATAAGAGCTGAGACTTTTAATTAGCATTAGGTGAAAATTTGATTAGGAAGGCAAAGTGCTTCCCTAATAAAAGATCCTTCCAAAGTTTGCATTGCAGCAAATTTAAAATTCCCAATTTCAATTTTAACAAAAAGTTCCGTTAACTTCTGGACTTATTTTATCACTTTTGAAAGCCATTGACCAAAGTGAGCATTTTTAAATACTCAGAGACTATTTTGATAAATAACTCTAAATAGAATAAAAAAAACAGGTTTATTATCTCTAAATAAAAATCAGGATTAATATGTATTCTTATGTATAACAGAAATCATTTAATTCGTTTTTTGGTAAACGGGGTGCTCAACAAGCACCAGAAGCCATGTAATAGCAAGGCTTTGACACACTCCATTAGTACAAAGCAGTTGACCCTCGTTCCTCAGCGCTAGGTAAGCATCCAAGGGTCCAGCGACAAGAGGTTATTTCTCATGTCAGAACCAACTTACCTACTCTCTCCTTTACTCACAACTATGGGTGTAAGAAAGCTGATCTGGCTTGCAAGCCAGGAATAGCCGAGCTCGAGCCAACACGACCAACTAGCTCATCAATTCAACTAATTTATCTGAAATATATTAATAAAAAAATAATATATTATCATAAATTAATTAATTAGAATAAATCGTTACACTAATTAAGTTAAACTTATGAATCCTCGCACATAAAGCTTATATTACCAAACCCTCTCTATATCTTTCGTTCTCGCACAAATATATCCCCTTTGCGAAGAACTGGGCTTTTTGACAACGGCCCCAGCTAAGAATCCAAACATCAATGATTACCACAGTTTGTTGCCAATCTATCCCTACAGCATCAACAAAGTATCAAAGATAGTATCCTAATTACATCCTTTTATTTTGATAAAATCATCAAGTGATATCACAAATCAAAACATTAACAATCTCTTCCTTGCAATATCAGAAATCAACCTAGTACCAAAGTTGAATGTGGATCGTTGTTCGCCTTAACCAGTACAAAAATCAAATGTGGATTCTTATTCATCATCTTCTGAATCCAACAACTAATGTCTCAATACAAGAATGTCCTTCAAGATGCAAATGTCAAAAATTCAATGGGGATTATTTTTAATAGAGCTGAAAATGAAAGGAGGGTGAATCACCACACCCTCGATTATACAATGCCAAAATTATTGAGATGAATAAGAGATTAAACCATAGAAGTATTGTGAGATCTATGTTATAATGTTTAAGGAGGTTTGGAAAGCAATTAAGTGATGCTCAAAGAAAATTAAAGCGTTTGAAGAATTCAAAATGAAGCAAAATTAATTTACTAGATGAATAGAGTATATGCTAACCATTGTGCCATTCTCTTCCCTTTGGGAGCAACAATCCAGTAAAATTTGGTGGCAGACACTATAATTTTAAAAAAACTTAAATGGGGTAATCTCATTCCTTAATAAAACTAATATTTCCTTTTCACTAAACCTGATCACAGTAATGATCATTGCCATATACTTCTTTTATGTTTTTTCCCAAAGATTATGAAAATAATATTAAGAATAGCCTAACAAGCATTACCGTTTCTCACTTAGTTATGCATTTTGTAGAGAAAATCCAATGCATGATCGCTTTCTACTAATAAAATAATACTAACTATCATGCATTTTATGCCATAGCATATTATGATAAAAGAAACAAAAGAAAATAAAGTATTATATATATATATATATGTATATTTTTTTTCTATTTTTTCAATATATATATATGTATGTATGTTTTGGCTTGCCAAATCTGGACAGCACGAAAACCCAACACAAACCTGGCTCAATAAAATACGAGTTTGGGTCAACCCAACTTAAATTGTCAGGTTTGAGTTCAGAAAGTCAGCCCGTTTATAATTAGAGTCGGATTCAGATCAACATGAAGAACCCAAATTGAACCTATTTTGACCCACCAACTTGACTTCTAAAGATCGCAACTCGCATAACACAAGCGTCATTAATCTATATCCTACAGCACAGAGAAGGAAAAAAACCTTGGTAAAAAGGTAGTGATTCATGAGAGCGGAGAACCAAAGGGCGCTAGATATTTTTTTGGTGACACCCATCTTCCTTCTCTTGTCTCCGGTCTCAATTCCACCCAGCTCGCAAATGCAGATTCGCATTCTTAGTGTCTCCAATGGCAATTATCCATTGTTGATGCCCCAAGGCTCCGACCACCCTCTACTCCAATAATGACCATACTCGACTCCGGTAGCGAAAATCTTTGCATGTACATGTTGCTCATGTCTCTACATCCATTGTGGGAAAGTACAAGTGGGTATGCTAGTTTAACATTTTTTATCCAAAGATTTTTATGTTTTGCACTTTAAGGGAAATTTGCATTCTCTTGATTAAAATAATGGATTTGTCTCTTTCATCTTTATTCCTCCACAATTGAATCAATTTTTATTCTTACCTAAACCATAAACGGCATAAACGGCATATTTAGATTCAATTATTTGTTATTTATGTTTTAAAATAAATTTTTTAAGGTTATGTGGGTTGGGGGCGGGTGGGTCATTTTTAGGTTCACAATGCTAACACGATTTAGCAAATGGGTCAAGTTCAAGTTGATGTATTTCGGGTTGGGTTAACTTTGAGTTGAACCCGTATTCAGCCCGTAAACTCATTTTGACACCTCTATATGTTTTGAACATTTGAAACTCTGCCGTTGTTGGGTCCCCAAGTACCCGGATGAGAAAAGAGGAAGGTAGCATTGAGTAGTCGACACTAGCGTAAAAGTTTGTCGAATCTTCTCATGACATGAGTCCATTAAAAATTTGTTCATTAACTAGGGATTCACCTAAAAGCAATGCACAGTCTGCCTAAATGTAATGAAAAGTAAGCAAATTCCGCTACATTAATGCCTATGTATAGTGTCAAATATGTGAGGGTTTTTGTATTATGGATGGATGCAAGTAAAGAAACTAGTTCATGTATTGATTTAAAATTATGTAGTCAGAATATTGAACAAACCAGTAAATTTTTATTTAGAGATATCATGAAATATATATATATATATATTTATGCTAGTTAAACTAAAAATTAAAAGAACAAAAAACTTAAGTTTAGTAAAATAATCAAGATAATAATAATAAAAATTCCTTTTAAAAATAAAAATATTTAATATAGATGAATAATTTATTTTACTAAGCTTTTTAAAAAAATCATTTAACATGAAAAAATTTATTTGTTATAAAAATAATATCAATTACACTTCTATTTGGTAGGTTAATAAAACTGAGATTTAAAACTTTAAGAGAATAAAGAGTGTAAAAGCAATATAATTGGTTAACATCCCTATCAATGTATGAAAATATTTGGGTGATGAAAGAATTTTTTGCTTACAAAGTTACTTGATATTATTTTAAAGGCTAAGAAGATTTCAGATGTTTGGAAAATTATTGTACCTATTTATAAGAATAGAGATGTTGTTCAAGAATGCACAAATAATCGAAGAATAAGTTGATGAACAATGCATTAAAATTTTAGGAGAGACTGATTGAATACAGACCGCATAATCAAATTTCACAAAATCAATTAAATTTTATAACAAGTAGATCAAATTTCACAAAATCAATTAAATTTTATAACAAGTAGACCAAATTTCACAAAATCAATTATGTTTTGAAATATGTAGGTCTACCATAGAAGTCATGCATTTTCTAAGAGGTTTAATAATGAAATTTATAGAAATAAAAAAATATATATTCATTTAATCTTAAAAAAGTTTTAATAGAGTACCAAGAAAAGCTCTTTAAAGAGTTTTAGAGAGAAAAAACTTTGTGGCATATTTTGATGCTATTAAGGATATGCATAATGGGGTTCAGCGTGCATTCGAGCGCAAGGTGACTTGTCTAATTATTTTATTGTCACTATTGAATTACAAAGCTCTGCTCAGACCATATCTTTTTTAATTAAATTATGAATGTTCTTATTGAACACATCAAGAGAAGGTTCTTTGGTGCAAGTTATTTGCAATGACATTTTGTTAATTGATAAAATTAAAGATACTGTTATAGCAAAAATCGAGTTGTCGATGACTATTTTGGAATATCTAAAACTGTCTTTGTAAGCCCAAAATAGAATATAAGAAGTATAAGTTGAATCGTAATAGAATTTCTAATCTCAAGGAGATAACTAAAGGGCTATGTAACCAAGAAGACCAAAAGAATCAAATGCTTTGGTTCAATTATTCAACATAATGATGACATAGAGAGCGAGTGACTAATAAGATCCAAACTTGCTATATAAAATAGATGAGCTCTTTTAGAGTATTGTGTGATAAAAAAAACCCACTTAAAATTAATAGAACATTTATTTTGAGTAACTACACAGTTGACTATATTGTTTGAGAAAGAATTTTAACCAACAAATAAAAATTGCCAATAAAAAAACATCATAGAATTGAGAATGCTAAGGTGGATAAATGAGTTGGGATCAAAACCGGGTGGTAGGGTTTCAACAATGCCGAACAAAAGGCTTGTAAGAGTTGAGCAAATCAAAATAGATTAAGGAAAACTCACATGCAAGAAATCACAGCACAAATAAAAAAATTTACGTGATTTGATGCTAACACCTACGTCCACGGGGAGAAGAGTAAAAACTTTTCACAATGTAGAGATGAGATTACAAAAATAGGGTTAGCAAACCCTTACACAAACCCTAGGAGCCTTCTTCTTTCTTCAATGGAGCAGCCACACACCTTCAAAACCAAAATGGAAGTCGATATTTTCTCCTCTTAATCCTAAAAATGGGGCTAAGAATATTTATAGGCAGCTCAGATTTGCGCTTGCCAAACCACAGAAGCCACAACGCATTATAGCGCCCACGTCTCGGGCGTCCAAGCACGGTGGCTCGCTATATTCTCCGCGTCTAGAGAAACTGAGCGCTGCGGCACGCTATAGCGCTCGCATCTAGAGCAACTAGTGCTGCGGCACGCTATAACACGCTTCCAAACTGCTCTTTATCAACAATCTCCACTTTAGATCCCATGTGCTCCACATGAGGGCTGAATCCACTATGCTATCTACCATTTAGGCTACACCAACTTGGTTGCCTAAGTATCTCCCTCCCAAATAAATCAAGCCGGCTATAGTTCCAACAAATGAGAAGCCTATAGATGCTTCTCCAAATTCACCAGATTTTTGCAATTGATAAATTTCTAAACCGTGAGCACATTTGTCAACATATCCGCAGGATTGTCTATAGTGTCACTCTTCAATAAGATCTCACCCTTTTCAATGACATCTCGAACAAAATAGTGTCAAACATCAATGTATTTTGTGCGAGCATGACAGGCCGGATTAGTAGCTAAGAATATAGCGCTCTAGCTATCACAATGAACTAATACCTCTTTTTGCTTCGCACCCAAATATTCCAGCAAGCCCTTCATCCAAATAGCTTCCTTGAAAGCTTCAGTAACTGTTATATATTCAACTTTTATCGTAGACAGAGTAACTGTAGACAGTAAGTTGATTTCCACTCTACTGGACATCCTGCTAAAGTGAATACATAACCAGTCATTGATCGTCTTCGATCCAAATCTCTGGCATAGTCAGAATCCACGTATCCAACACACAAATCAGCTATTGAAGACTGTTTCTAAAATAGTAAACTAACACCAATTGTACCTTTCAAGTACCGAAAAATCCCCATCATTATCTGTCAGTGATCATTCCCCATATTGTGCATATATCGACTCACGACTCCAACTGCTTAAGACAAATCTGGTCTAGTACAAACTATTTCGTACATCAAGCTTCCAACTGCACTAGCATAAGGCATCGAGTGCATTTCTTCCCCTTCAAAATCTTATTTTGGACATAATTCTGTAGATAAATGAAAGTGATGTGCTAGAGGTATACTCACAAACTTTGTAGAGTCATCAATCCTAAACTTCCTCAGCACCTTTTCCTAATACCCCTTTTGAGTAAGCTAATTTTTTCCTGTATTTCTATCCCTACAAATTTCCATTCCCAAAATCTTCTTCACCTCTCTCATATTCTTCATTTCAAAATTCTTCAACAACTGATCTTTCATGTGATCCATCTCAGACTAATCTGAAGTTGCCACCAACATATCTTTGATATACAAAAGTAGGTAAATAAAGTTATCTTGAGGCAGCTTTTGAAATACACACAATGATCAAATTAGCTTCTTTTGTACTCTTCTTTTTGCATAAATTGATCAAACTTCTTATACCATTATCTTGGTGATTGTTTTAGCCCATAAAGAGACTTGTTCAGCTTACACACCAAATCTTATTTTCCTGGCTCAATGTACCCTAAGGATTGCGCTATAAAGATCTCTTCTTCTAGTTCTCCGTGCAAGAACACTAATTTGACATCAAACTGCTCAAGCAACAAATCAAACTGTGCCACCAAATCTAAAATCACGTGGATCGAAGAGTGTTTGACAACTGGGGAGAACCATTCATCATAGTCAATCCCTTCCTTCTGAGCAAAGCACTTGGCCACCAACCTAGCTTTGTAGCGCACATCAACTTTTGGAGATTCTTCTTTCTTCACATACACCCACTTGCAACCATTAGCCTTTCTTCTTGGAGGGAGTTTCTCCAACCTCCATGCCTCATTTTTATAAAGAGACTCAATCTCTTCATCCATCGCATGCTTCATAAATTTCCTTCTGAGCCCGTCACCGCTTCTTTGTAATGAGAAGGAACCTCATCCTCCAATATGGACAATGCATATGTGACATAGTATCTGAGCCAGACTAGCTGTTGAGTTGCATTTCTTATGGGTCCATCTCTTGCAATTGACTCCTGAATTGGAGTCTCATAATCAATATCAGTTTGTTCTTCCACATCACCCATGTGGTCTTCGTCTATAAGAGTATCCTCGACATGATGTGAAGACTTTTGTGGAACAAAAAGGGTGACATCAAACCCCACTCTCTGCCTGCTTACAGGAGTCTCTGTACTATCCTCCACTTGATGAGAATTCCTTAATCTCAAAAAAAATTCTTCATTAAAGGTAACATCTCTACTTACCACAATTTTCTTATCAACAGGGTCAAACAACTTGTAGCCCTTCACTCTGCATTGAAAGCCCACGAATATTGCCATACTTTTTTGTGGTTCTAGCTTATCTTTTCTGACATAATAATAAGCTAAACTGCCAAAATTCTTTAGCTAATCATAATCTGTAGTAAAATGTCCCGATCACAACTCTATAGAAGTTTTCTTATTAAGTGCTGCAGATGGCAGGCAGTTCACCAAGTAGCACGCATAATCTAGGGCCTCCACCCAATAAGCTCTCCCCAACCCAGCATTGGATAACATACATCACACAGTTTTCACCAAGGTATGATTCATGTGTTATGCTACCCAATTTTGCTATGGTGTTTCTCTCACTATGAAGTAGAGTTCAATCCCTGAATTCTGACATTCTCTTATAAGAGAATAAGAAGTATATTCTCCGTCATTGTCCGATCGGATCATCTTGATTCTCTTACCCGTTTGATTTTCCATCATCTTCTTCTAATTTATGAAAACCTTCAGTACATTTGCTTTGCTCTTCAATATATACACCTATACAAATCTGGAGTAATCATCCATAAAGGAAATAAAATATCTACGATCACCGAATGATGCAATTTTTGTTAGTCCCCAAATATCAATGTGTATATACTCAAGTATATTTTTGGTATTGTGGAGGCCAACACCAAAGAGTTTGCATATTTTCTTAGCAAATATACAATGCTCACAAAACTATAATTTGCAAGAAATTATACCTTCATTGAGTCCATCTCTTTCCAATTCTCTCACTGAAGGCTCTCATGCATGTGCTCGCTTCATATGCCACAATGTCATGGCATCTTCAAAATCTTCAGCTATAACTATTGAACCTATCATTGTACTTCCTTGAAGGTAGTAGAGGTTCTGTTGTCTGACTTCTCTCAAATAAGTCATTGCACCCTTGCTGATCTTTAGGACCCTTGCCTCAATGACTACCTTAAAGTCCTTGCCTTCAAAGGCACCAATAGATAGAAGATTTTTCTTAATCTCTGGTACATGTCTGACTTCTTTCAATTCTTGAACTGTTACTGCATGTGTCATAATCAACACACTTCCAACTCCTATAATATAGCACAAACAGCATTCCCCATTATGACTACACCATTTTTTGTTTCTATGTACGAACAAAACCATTTCTGGGAACATATATGATACGTTGCACCCTTATCCATAATCCAACTAGAGCTATCAGCTACTAGACCCATTGAAATAGTAACAAGAGATACTTCTGAGTCTGAACCCCCCACCACATTCTGAATCATATTAGCCTCTACCTCGAAAGATTCACTTTCCCACTGCTTCTCTTTCAATTTTGGGCAATCTTTCTTCCAATGTCCCATCTCCAAACAGAACGCACACTGATTGCGCCCAATACTCCAGCCTCTGGATTTTCCTATATTCTGAAAGTCAGCATTTTTCTTTGGCCATTGTTTTTTCCTCTCTGGTCTTCCTCTCTGGAGTGCAAGAGACTTTTTCATATCCGATTTGGCGAACTCTTTATCCATTCTCCTGAACTCGTGGTTTACAAGGGTTGCAGTCACCTCCTCATACTTTAAAGCATCCTTCCCATGTATCAATGTCATGGTGAAGTGCTCAAACTCATCTGGCAATGAGTTCAACAACAACAGAACCTTATTTTCATTTTTCACAATCTCATTCAGATTTAGCAAATCTGCTAACAATTTCGTGAACTCATTTAGATGCTCATATATGAAAATTCCTCTTCTCATCTGAAACCGATAGAGCCGTTTTTCATGTGGAGTCGATTCTCCGCAATCTTCGTCAGGTACTTGCCCTCTAGAAATTTCTATAGTTTCCACACCGACGTCTCTATCATCACTGCATACTTGATCTCCTGGGTTAAACAATTTCAAATCAAACCGCATACACTACAGTTCATTTTGATCCAATCACTCTCTGAAATTTCTTCCAATTTCTCTTAGCCATAAAGAACATCATCCAGATTTAGTGCACATAGTGCATCTGTCACCTCACACTACCACATGCCAAAGTTGTTCTTTCCATCAAACTTGTCACAATTTGGTGGAGGAATCTCTCCACCACCGATAACGACCAAGTTCCAACCGCCTCTTCTACTCTACCTCCCATGTTTTCCTTCTTACTTTAAAAGCTCAAACACAAAAATACATAGCTCGTAACAAACCATAACTCTCAAACACAAACAAGATAACCTCTCTATGATGTCACTTGTTGGGATCAAAGTCAGGTGGTAGCATTTCAATAATGCGGAACATAAGGCAAATCAAAACCCTAGTATCCTTCTTCTTTCTTCAATGGAGCAACAGCATACCTTGAAAACCAAAATGGAGGCTGATATTTTCGCCTCTTAACCCTAAAAAAGAGGTGTTGCGGCGCGCTATAGCGCGCTGTGGCGGGCAGCGCAGCGCGCTATAGCGCCGGCGTCTCAAACAACTGGTGCTGCGGCGCACTATGGTGCATTTCCAAACTGCTCCTTATCAACAAAATGAGTATACTCAAAAAGATAGAATGAGAAATAGGTTCATTAGTAGCAAAGTTAGAGTGGCTCCAACAATGAATAAGATGAGAAAATATCATCTAAAATAGTTTGGGCATATTAATCCTAGGCTGTTTGATGCCATGTTAAAAAAATTGAGTTATAAATTTTGCCCATGTTAAAGGAGACAATGAAGATAAAGACCAAATAAGACATGGGAAAAAACCATTAGAATAGCTCTTCTTTATATGGGGCTTCAATTTGATCATACACAATATAAGAACAAGAATCCATGTAACCAATCCGACCTAATGGGACTAAGGCTTACTGCTATTATTGTTGTATATGTTAACCAAAGGAGCCATCCCAACATGGCATTGATTGGGCATGTTGTTCCACCGTTCATAAATACATGCATTTACTAAACATTTACTGACATGTACAAGTACTGCATTTTTTTTTTAGAATTCAGGGTAAAATATATAATTATGTTAAATGAGTAACTTAAATTAATATAATAGGCTATTAGCATGATAAAATTAAATGTATGAACAAATAATTTAATACTATACTTGTGCTTATATTTGTGAAATTAATTGTAGAATTAAGAAATACAAAAAATGTAAGTTCTTTTTAATGATAGGAATGTGCAAGCACTACATTGTACTAATAAAAAGATATAGACAATAAACTAAAAAGGGAAACAAAATGGAAGTATTGACCAGTGGCATTACTATTGGAAAAGATATGAAAAGTTAAATGATGAAAAAATTGAACTGATAAACATTCATACAGTGTGCTCCAATGATGGCCATATTAATTATCTTGGAAGTGCATATCATTAAAGTTAAAACAAACTATTAAGAGTTTTTAACAATGTTTGATGCTAAGAAAATTAAGAATCTTGCTAATGTCATGAAAATAAGTAGTCACAAACATTTAAAATACTAAAAACAAATGTATTTAAAGCGATTGTTTTATAATAGAAGTAATTGTTAAATTATAAGCCTGCGCTGTGTGTTAAATTGGGTGCTTATTTTTAATTTTTTAGTTTATGATACAAGGGTTCAGTTACAGTGATAAGTGAAAACTGATAGATAGTATATAGGTCAAAAGTTGCGCATTAAAATGGCTAACCTTTGATTAGAGTTGTGATTTCTTCAAGTATGTAATGAAAGCCTCCGTTCCCCCCACGAGTAACAACCTAGCTAGCCAGGCAAGACCTTGCCGCACTTAAACAAAGATCTAATAAAAAATTAAAAAGAAAAATGTATTTATATTCCCTCCCATTCCTTGACCTAAAGAATGCATACATGCATACAAATAAAAGCAAAGCAAACGGTAACAGGTGGAGAAAAAGAACTGAAGTTTAGAAGTATACCTTCTGCTATTTAGTTGCACACTTGTCCGTCTCCATTTTTTTGGGAATGAGCTCTTATCAGTTCCCCAAACAACTGAAATCCTTTGAACCGAGCATAGATGGGAGATTATTCGAAAATCAATGAAAAATCCTTACGAAAAAGAAGAAGAGAGAAATATATATATCTGCTTTTCTTTTGTGCTCTCCCTCTACACCTCCCCGTCTTATTCTCGGCTTCTATTCAACAAATCCCATCTCGCCTTAACGAAATCCTACTAACAAGAGCACCAACAAAACGAACAGAAAAAATCACGGCCGAGATCAAATCTCACCCGTCCTCACTCGCAATCCACAAACAAACCGCTCCGTAAAACAAAGTCTTAAGCTGACTCGCCTCCAAATTCAGAAAGTTGGAAACTTTCCGCGCCAATCGGCATCTGAGCACGGAAGAGAGAGACAAGTGGAGTGCATGGAAAAGCACACTATAGTGTTCGAGCTTTGAAGAATACGAATAAGCGTTAAAAACGCGAAAATTTAGGATGTTGGATACAGCTGTAATCAAGTATCTATCGGATAGAGGTTAGTTAAATGTACATAAATTTATACTAATATTATCTCCTATTTTATTTAATAATTTTAAATGTCCAGATGCAATATTTTGACTCTTTTTTTTTTCAATTAAAATGTTAACTCGTAATATCTAAGCAAATTTATTATTTTTATATTATTTTAATATAAAATTTAAAAATAATATTTATATTATTTTAATATAAATAAATAAATACTAATAAAATGATATTCAAGTTTTATTGATGAATTTTTTGAATGCTACAGTAAGAGAAATACTATTTAGACCCGTTGACGAAGCATAAAAAAAAACTCATTCAATAGTAGTACAGTAAAACCTGTCTAAAGTGATATTGCTGAGACCAGAAGTAGGATATCACTTTATACAGGTTATCACTTTAGGCAGGTACAGTACATACAGTATCATACACACGTTTTCCTTTTTTTTACCGTTGTCGTTTGTACCGATACGGTGTTAGTTCGTGGCTGCTCGTACTCGCGTGCCAGGGGAAGTTCCACAGAAAAAAACCCCTATTTGCATGTGGGTGTATCGGAGTGGTGCGAAGGAGCACGTCGTTGTTTGCCCTCAGCAAACGGAACCCGCTGTCCACCTCAGGAACCGCATTGCAAGTACCACCCCGCCACATCCTCGTGCGCAAAGTCTTCTCCATGCCGAAGAAAGGTCAGCAATACACCACGATGACGGACGAGGTCCGCCTCGCCCTCGTACGGTACAAGAAAGATCATCTTGGTGCCACACAGAAAGAGCTGATCAAGTGGCTGGAGGACACTCATCAGCTCAAGGTCAGCCAAGCAACGGTGTCGGGCACACTCAAACGGTCAGCAGAACTGCTCGCCAAGGCCACCACCTCCAACCTCAGCTCAAAGCATCAGAAGACGGTGAAATTCCCTGTCATGGAGGCTGCCTTAGCCGAATGGTTCCTTGCCAACCAGGAACATGTCAACCTGAGCGAGGACCTCATACGTGAGAGCGCAATGAAGATCATTAATCGCCTGTACCCGGATCACCCGCCGTTTGAGTTTTCAAATGGCTGGCTTGAAGCTTTCAATGTCCATCACGAGATCAAGAAGCATCGCAGGTTCGGGGAAAGCGGTTCAGCCGACATGACTACTGTTGCAGCTGCCATTCCGGGAATTCGTCAAGTTCTTGACGCATACGAATGGCGTGACATCTACAACATGGATGAGAGTTGGTTGTTCTACCGCATGCAGGTACTGTAAGTTCAGAAAGATATCAAATGAGTTTGTTCCTGGCTAACTAAGCATCTTCGCCCGCATTGCAGGCGGACAACTCCCTTGCGACAAAGCAGCTCGAAGGCAGGAAACAGAGCAAGGAGCGCTTGACCCTGGCGCTGTGTTGCAATGGCGACGACTCTGACAAGCTCCCACTGTGGGTGATTGGCAAGTTTAAGAACCCCAGGTGTTTCAAGAACATCAACGTCACGTCACTTGGGTGCGTATACAGGAACAATGCGTCCCCGTAGATGACACCGATCATCTTCCTGGAGTGGCTCCTGGCATTTGATCTCCATGTTTCCGGCCGGAAGGTCCTCCTGATCCTGGATAACTTCAGCGGGCACACTCCGGTGGAGAAGATTCTGGATCACATCCGCCTCTGGAACACGACCATTCTCTACCTGCCTCCGAACATGACCTCGAAGATTCAACCGTGCGATGCCGGCATCATCTGCAACTTCAAGGCCTACTACCGTCGCCGCTTCAACCGTGCTCTTCTCCAGCACATTGAGGACAAGGTGCCAGAGCCGGAGAATGTCGACATTTTTGGGACCATCCAGTTTGCCGTCCCCGCGTGGAATTATGAAGTCAATCCAACGATGATTACCAACTGCTTCCTACACTGCAAGATCCTGTCGATAGAACAGGCTGAGCAGTTGAAAATGTCACGGAGGACGACCAGGTGGACCACGAGGTCATCGCGGATCTACAGTCACAAATCCAGCGCTTCCGCTACAGGAACCCAATGGACATCAGGAACCTGCTCAACTACCCGAAAGAGCATATCACGTCATACATGCTGGATCTTGATAGCATCATTGAGGACCACCTTGAAGAAGCCGGACTTGCTCCAGTGCTGCTTGAGGAAGAGGACGACAGCAAATAAGTGCCTGCCATGAGTGCCGCTGACGCTTCCGAGATGCTGGATAAGCTTGTGATCTTTTTCATGCAACAACAGAATGAGGACGAATCTTGTGTGAGTTCCATCCAGAAATTGAAGGATAAGATGAGTATGATCCGTACAAACCGAATGGTTCAGAAGAACATTGACAAGTTCTTCAAGCGTATCTAGCTTGTTTTGTAGTTTTTTTTGTCTTTTATTTTTTGAAATGTACTGAATATCACTTTTGATAACGAGTGAGACCAATAAAAATTATCGAGTATCACTTTACGGAGGTTTATCATATTTTGTATGGGGCCCGAGTTGGAACTGAGTCGTATTTATCACTTTAGACATGATATCACTTTAGATAGTATCACTTTAAACAAGTTTTACTATATTTGTACATAGTATTTCTTATTTAGTAATCTAATTATTATAATCTAATTATTCGTAATAATTTTTTTTAAGAGAAATGCTAAAATATTCATCCATTTAAATTTAAACTTTATTTCTTTACATAAAAATAATATAATATCTTATGTCCATTTTCTTAATTTTACACTCTCTAAAGCTAAAGCTATCGGATTATGGAACAGAAACTAGAAAAAATATTCTCAGTTACTATCATAATCTGTGCAAGTGCTGGAATACAAATTATTCACCTAAAAAATAACATTTATCAGGAAAGTGATGTCGGACATCATACAGAGGCGACGGTGAATCAGACGTTAGATGAAGGCGACGGCGAATCGAATAAGGCGGCGATGAATTGACTGAAAATAGACGGCGAATCGACGTCGAACGAAGGTGATGCAAGATGACGACAAATCAACAGATGAAGCTTTGCATATGCAAAGACAAAAGCGAAGCTCTGAGTAGGCTCCGCATAAGGCGAAGGTGAGTGTCTGCTGCAAAGAAGATGGCGAATTTCTACGTGTGAAGCTCCGCTTAATCATGGCGGGGGAGGGTTTATAGTTCTGTATAATTTTTATTTTGTTATTTTAATTTAAGCAGAAATCCCACAAAAGATGAAGAATATTGGGTATCCGATTAGTAGTAGATAAACATTTTATTGGACAAGTTTTTTTATGTGTCATATCAGTCGGTGTAGACAACATTATTCTATTTAAATCAAAAAATTTGCAACATTTTCTTTTTTTTTTTGGAAATTTGGTTGTATTATATTTTTTTTAATTAATTAAACTTAAAATTTTAATCAAATAATTTGTATAGTAATTAGCATAACATAAGACATATTATAAATTATACAAATTTATTTGATAAACTTATTATTTTTACTAATTTAATGCTCAAATAAAATTTTAGAGATAAAAAATTTTCAATTCTAATAATATAATTAATATTAAATTGAATAACAAAAAGTTTATGCTCAATAGTAGCTTCTCGAACCAATACTTCAACTCCCCAGTGGGCCTCTACTTCTATGCCTCTTACTCAAATTTCTATGTTTTTTATTCCCTCTCATCTCCATTAAATTTCTTATATAAATGATTAGATTGAATGAGATACAATTCAAGATGGGCTAAAGAATACTAGTCAAGAAGAATGGGTGCTTAGGCATCGGTTGAGTGTTGGTTAAGCGTTGGTCTAGCATGTAACACCCCATTATTAGATTGAATAATTTAACCCAATAACAAATGTTACTGCAGTACTTAATACTGAATTAGTGAAATTTAACCTATTATTAAGTACTACGATAAGTTATTGATCTCTAAAGGGGAAAATCAAATGCATAAATAATGAAAATATACTTACCATTCCAGTCATTCACAATTAAGAAGATGCATCACAGAATAATAAAGTAACATGCAGAATTTAATATTATTTATACAAACTTTTAAGGAATCGTGTCCTTTAAGATAATTGAAATAAGGATTGAAAGTAAGAAGAGTGCACGGGCTAAAACAACTGGAGACTAGCCACTTGGAGTTCAAAATTCATATTTAGCTCCTGAATCTATCATATTTGATTTTTAATACGATAAGACATAACAAATAAAAAGAAACAAATTATTAGACTTTAAAAAGTTCAAGTTTAATTTAAAGATAATTAATTTAATGATAATTATACTATAATCCATCAAAATAAATCTCTTATATTTAATATGTTTATTTTTATGCATAATGTTCAATAAATGAGTTCAAAGTCTTAATCTCAATGTGTTGCAGCATTTCAAGAATTATTAAATTATTATAAATCACGTGATATTTATTAATTATTATTTTTAATTATTTATTTAAATGACTGAGGTTAATCAATCTCCCAATTAATTAGGTACCAAAAATCTCTAAGTTAATTGAAGTATAATAATATAATAATCTGATTTAGAAAAATAATATTTTTATTAGACTTTATATGATGACAAAATAATTTATAAGTATAATGTTGGATGTGAGTTAAGAGCTCATTATGTTCATTATCTAAATTCCTTAATTATTCATCTATATTTTAGGATCATATTTGTTAAATCCCACTTTTTGGATCATATTATATACTTAAAGCTTTCTTGTCAACATCTTAAACTTAATTTAGGAATTTATTAAGCATAAATCTACCACAATATTAATGATTTGGGCATTCATATTTATTTAAGGACATTATAATTATACTATATATAATAAGTTGCTAAAGTAGTTTTAATAAGGTAATGTCTTACTAACATAAGGCTTTAAATCTTATTTTTTTATTAATTTGGAGATTTAAAATAATCACTAGATTCTAATGATCAATGATAGTTATTAACTATATGCTTATTAATACTAAGGTGAGTGAGCCATTCATCATAAGGTATAACATATTATATCAAATTATATTTTTTCAATTTACTACATTTAAACTTATTGAAGCTAAATCAATGAATCTATAATATTTTATTCATATGTAATAGGTGATTAAAGAGTGATTAAGAGGAATTAATATTCACAATTGGTTTTAAGGGTCTAAATTTGTTCTCTAGGGTTCAGAGAGCAATCAGAGCCATTAATCTCCTCATTTGGATATTTCTTTAATTTAATATGATTTAAATAAGGACAGTAAAGAGTTAGACAAATATTTTTTAATCCAATCATTGGATCTGTGATTTTATTTTATATTTAGATTCCTTATATTTTTTTGATTCAAATGGTATATTGGATCATACTATTTGGATTAGTATAGCCAAAGTTATTTAAATAATTTATTCTATATATTTTATTTAAATTAAAACTATAGGGTTTGATTAATTTAATTCACAACTATTAAAAATGTCTTCCGATAATTATTAAATAGACGCGGCCCAAAATCAGAACCGCACGGGTCGGGGTCGTCCCGGCCCAAAGCCCCAGTGCATCGTCTTCCTCCTCTCGATGGGTCCGTCCCAGGCGAGTATCAGCGCTGAAATTCTCGGCACTCAGACGATGGCGACGGCTCGACTTGATCCCTACATGTTCCCGGGGTAAAGACGCTTCGATTGGACCAAGAACCCCCATCTGGATCCCTCTGGATCGACGAGGTGCTACTTACCCGAGACGCCTTCGATACGGGCGTTTCAGGCGCACTGTGAGGAGACAATTCTCCTTACAGAGGCCATTATCCGGCCAGAGCTCGATACCTACACCTTCAGGGAGGTGAGACGAGTCGATCCCCCAACATTTCATAACCTGGGGTGCAGCCAATCGCTGGGTCCTTGTTAGGACTCAGCCATTGGCTCGGCCGCTAGCTCAATCGATCAATACGATCGATTCGAGCTAGCTTAGCCCTAGGCGACAATTACGCTGGGTTTCTTAGGTGGCTAAGGCGATCTAGGCGACATCCAGAGGCTCATTCAGATGTTGGAATGGAAACTGAACTTTCTGAATTCAAGGGAAGAAGGCTGTACCTGACTTTAGGGTTGTAGGTATGACCAAGGAGAATTGAAGTGTCCCTAAGCTTCCTGAAGGTCAGATGAAGGCGCACAGGGGGTCTGAACACCAGACGAGCCCTCTATCAGCGGTTCGCACTTCAAGAAAAGCTGGGAAAAAATCACTGAGGAAGACGAGAGCTCCAAGGATTTCTAACCGCCAATTGAGGGTTCACAGTGAGCAAATGGACTCACTGTGATTCTCCCAAGGTATTTATAGGCCAAGGGGGCTATGGGAGTGGCATCCAGAGCTCGGGCAATGGAGGGAAGCTCGGACCGAAGGGAGAGGCTCGGGGCCAACGGCCTTGGGCAATTTGGGAAGATGGCAACCAGCAAGACGAACGCGCCAAGGGCAGGAGAGGAATTTCGAAGCTTTTCCCATACTGCCATGCGGCTGAGAGGATCCTGGCTGTCGGGGGGGACTAGACGCAGACGGGTCGAGAGGTGGATGATGATTCACAGTGGCTGGGGGTCTCAGAGCCGTCGGATGGATCGACCGTTGGCTCTTGACGATCCTGATGGATTACTTATACGGGTTAACCGGTAGCCGTTGGATGCGAGCGATGGATCCAACGCGTAGGATTAGATCCTACCGCGGAGGAGATCTTGCCGTTCGAAGGCGCGCGCTGAGATGCGTGCTCAAGCATCAGGTGGCTTGAATGCATGTGTCGCTGTTGGGACCTCGCATCGGATCCACCGCGGTCCCGACAGCAAATCCCGGCAATTTAATTTTTAATTAAAATTTAAATTAAATATAAATAAAATTAATTAAATTATATATAATTATTCTAAATATCACAAATCCAATTTAGGACCAAATGAGCTCCAAAAATTCCTAAAATTTCACCCTTAGCTATTTAGGGTATGAGGAATTCAAAAATGAAATCAGATTTTGATTTGGAGATCAAATTAATTTATGTATTTTTCAGGGCTTAAAAAAATAGCCAAAAATATCAAATTTGTCATTTTAGCTCCGATTGATTCCAAATTTCTAGGGTTAGGTTTAAATGACCCATTGAGTCTAATAGAATTAAAATCAAAGGTTGGTTTAGCTTAAATAATCCCAATTTAGCTATGGTAATAACTAGAGTTGTTACAGCTGAAGTGGGACTACATGATCTTTAATGGACTCACGAAGTCCACTTTGGAATCTATAGCATTTGTCAGCTTCTATAGGTGTGAGGTGTGGAGTGAAACGAACCAGTCTTCAAAATTCAGCAATATAGCCAGCTACAGATCGACTCCCTTGAGTCAATTTTAGTAATGAGTTGCCGATGATATTTTTGGCTGACGGCGGCACGAATGTTTCTTTGAATGCGTCTACGAACTAGCTCCACTCTATATCTTTTAACTCAAAGTCCTCGAAGCATGTTCCTCTTAGATGTTCCCACCAGTACTCTGCTTTATCTTGAAGCAGGTGAGTAGCCAATCTTACTGTCTGGTTGTTTGGACATCCCAAACTTGTTAAATTCTTTTCTATAGATTTCAGCCATGCCATGGTATCTATAGGGGATATGGATCCATCAAATGTGGGTGGCCTTAGTCTTAAGAAGCTGTGCAATATCCCATCACTGGATTGCCTATTGTGATTAAAGTGGGCTGTTGGAGATGCAGATGAGGTGCTGGCATTAACAGACGGAAGAGCAAATACCAACCTTTGTATAGCTAATGGCTATTGGTTCAGTGTATTCATTACACTTCTCATAAAGACTGATTCCTCTGCATTATTGTCATTAGGTATCATAACATCATTATTTGTAGCTACTACATTATTCGTTGGAACTTTATTAGTGGGAGGAGTGCCAACTAGCACATTGTTGGGTGAGATTGCTGGAATCATTTTCTAAAATTAAAATAACTATCTTTAGATTTAGAGTGAAATATAAGAATTTTATTGACTTCTCATTTATTCAATATTGAAACTTATTACAAATAAAATGACACATCATGCCCATTACATCATAGAATAGACTGTATTAGTAGTTCCACCCTATATACTTAGTAGAAAATGCTACACGGAAGTCCTCATAGGTAAGTTCATGATGTTCTTCTTAAAGTTTCTTAAGTAGGCTCTCGTATGATTCAATCCACCATTCTCTTGCCTGATCTTGTAGAAGACACAATACTATCTCTACTTTAATACTATCTGACCATTCCATAATACTAAAAATATGATCCAACCTTGCGAGCCATTCCTTAGCTAAAATTAGAAAGTTAAGCCCTCTATACATGCCTTCCTTTAGTAACGTGTTTAGTATTTGTGCTCCTTAGTCAGAAACTCCTTCTATGGATCTCGCTTGCTTCAAACCCAACTTTGTTTTGTATTTCCAGATGATCTCAAATTCTTTTAAGTAATTTATGAACGCCATTCTTAATTATACTTTATGCATACAATTATCATCAAATCCTTTAATTTGTTGAGCGTATATATGTATTATTTAGATATTTATGTTTTAATATCTTTTATGATTTTCTCATTCCTTACTTTATTCTGAGTTATACTCATAATGATATGAATATTGTTTCAAGTATTCATTTAGTGACTATATGGCAGAAGAACAATCCATTAGATAGAGAGGAATACAAATTCCAATCTGACACCTTATGGAATTCTCTGATACCAACTGTAGCGTCCTGCTCCATGTCGTGGTCTTGTTAACTATTAAGTTAACATGATTATGGTGAGATGGTCACATAATGACAAGGTCCTTGCTTATGATTAGGTTAGTGACTATACTAACCCATTATAATCAAAGACTTTATTATTATCCAAAGAAATCATCACTAAATGCAAGTACAAGAAGAAACAGAGTGCGGAAGCATAAAATAAACATCCATCCATAATAAATAAATACAACATCTCAGAATAAGTACAACATCTCAAAATAAGTAAAGTACAGAAAAATAAAAATTTTACCTGTATTATTACAATATTTTAACAGTTTAAGAACTAAAATAACACTCAGCCTCACCAAGCAGGAAATAAAGAAGCTAAGTATAAAGGTCTTCAAGTGCACGCTCCTCCTCCAATGGCAAGCCCTCTAATGGATCAACCGCTTCAAACAACTCTGAATCTATCATTATCGGTTTCATAATGATAGGTCCCAGCCAACAAAAAGAAAAATCTTAATTAGACAAAATGTCTAAGTACATTTTAGGATAATCAATTTATTATGTTCATTAGATATCACCATTAACATTAAGCACAAAAGCATATAAATAGGAGCAAAATGCGTAAGAAAGAAACAGGGTAAAGCTATAAATAATTAGTTTATAACTTAAACAAATTAGGAAGTAAATACATACCTCATTCACAGTAACTGCAATAAGGTCAAGTAAATAAAAAAAGACTAAAGCAAGTCACTATAAAGAAAATTCATCCTAGACATTCTTATGATCAATACAATATATGTTAGTCAACTAAAATGAAAGAACATATAAACAATTGTAAATAATACTAGCATCCTAACACACACACACACACACACACACACACACACATATATATATATATATATATATATATATATATATATATATATATATATATATATATATATATGAAAGACTGTAAATACAAAAGTGCTGAAAACAGAAAGTAAAATAAAAACAGAAAATAAAGCTAGAAACTGAAATGGCCAAACATGCCATCAACTGAATACATCACATGCATCTTACTTAGCCATCAAGGCTAAGGCAACAAAACCCAAACAGTAGTGCACCTAAATTAGATATCCATATCTGAAGAAATGACTCAACGAGTCTAATAGTCAAAACTGGCCACTAGCTAGTCATTTTAATACTAGGCGGCTACTGAACTGAAAGGCATACTAATTAGGTTTCAAACTACTTAACATATTCTATACATCACATAACTCACTTAGCCATATAGGCTATAGCAATCAAACCATAATAGTAGTACACCTAAACTAGATCTGCCATATCAGAAGAAATGACTCCATGAGTCTCATAGAGAATGTCCACTAGCTAGTAAATGTAGTACTAGGCAGCGACTGAACTGAAGATGCAAGCTAAATAGGTTACTAACTATTGATTAAATCTGATCACTGAACTACTCAACTTATGCAATTCAATTTGGACATAAGATATTCATCAAATATCTTACATTCTAACATATGCCCAAGGTTTAAAGCTCAAATACAAGGCTAGCCTAGCATCAAATATCAAGGTGAGCAAGAGACTCAACTAAAACACATGCGATATCCATTGTTATCTAATTTAATCGTTCTATCTACTCTAAATTATATAAGATTCAGAATCATCAATTCTTAGTCTGAATGTAACTTAGACTCACGGTCTTATAGGTTGAGCATAATTAGGACTGACCAAGTCCTAATTATATCTAAATTAATGTCGACTACTTGATTTAAATAAAAAAATCATCGCCCTAGTTTGCTGTATTAATTAATCCCAAACCCATCTTGATTAGCCAAATCAAGATGAAAAGATTAAGGATTAAACTCTAAATGATGAGGTTTATTCACTAAATTCAATGGTACATCTAAGGGTATAAGGATTAGACCCAAAGTCTCACAGATTAGGTTAAGGCATATCCTAATGAGTAATCAACTCATTAGGATAGATCTCTATCCTTAGTTCTAAAATTGAAAGATCAAATAATCACTTAATAAACTAAGAAAATTTATAAACTAGTAAACTCAAGATTTTACCTATTGAGTAACTCAATTTACTCAATAGATGAACTATAATATAATATTTACTCCTAATCATAGGAATAAGGCTCTTAAATACTATGAGTATCTCTTAGACACATATCCTAACTAATATTATTAAGACTTATGAGAAAAATCTAAGAAGTTAAGAAAGAAGGACTCAAAATTGAGTATATAAACTTTGATATTAATCTCTTTACAACACTATTTCTTATTCAACTTGCAACAGTCATTATCTATTTTTTGTTGCTGATTAAATTTTATATTTCAACATGATTTTTATAATAAAAAGAGTTAAATTGTAGCATTTATGACCAACATAAGCAAGTTTAATTTGAATTACTTTAGTTTTGAAATAGTAAAGCAGCAGGAAGTATAACACATAATTATAATGGTTGTCTCGGTTCTTGAACTAGCATCTTTTGTTGTTTGAGGATGATGATAGTAGTGTTGAGTCAAGAAATATATAATAACTGCCTAAAGACTTTCTATCATTTAAATACCTAGCCCAATTAGCATCAATGTATGCTGAAATTTAAATCTAAATAGTCGCATGCCATTTAATAAAATTACAGAGAACCAAACTACTGTTATGTTGATATTATATGAAATATATGGCATCACAATTTTTACACCTGCAATAGTTAAATCAAGCTCCTCGTTAATTTCATTATGTATTAAGATAAATTAAATATATCCAAAAAGGATGAATACCTTGCTGGCTCTTTTAGCATAATAGAAGCATGAAGTATATGGAGTCAAAGGCAAGAAATGTTTGAAGGACAATCCGACTCAATTATGATTAATTATTTAGAACACCATATATCTCAGCATTGATAAGGAGGCAAATGAAAAAAACAATTAGACTCTTAATGCATTAACATGAAAGGAGAACAAAAATATACTAATGGTACATCAATATACATAATTATTGCGAGGAGAATTTGGGTGAAGTGGGTACCTCGCCAGCGATGAAGGAGCAAGGAGAATCGGCCGAGAGGAGAAAAGAGGAGAACTGTCATCATCCCCTTCCCCCTTTGGATTGCGGTTCCTTATAAGACGGAGGATGCGAGGGTGAGACGACGCGTGTCGAGTGAGATAGAGGAGAGGTGTGCCACGCGAGAGGGGAAGGAGGGTGGAGGTGTCGACCGAGCGACACCTGTGTGCGAAGGAAGAGGTGGCGGCCGATCCTTCCTTGCGTGAAAAAGGAGAGTGTCGACTGAAATTTAGATTAAGGCATGCGGCTTTAGAATTAGGAATGAGGGAAATGGAGATATATATATATATACATATATATATATATATATTAGAGTTAAATAATTCATTTCCTAATTATTTTTATTAATTGATCTTAGTTAATTGAATGATTTCTAAAAATCATTAAATATTCATCCCTAGCTAATTGAAGGGTGAGGAACGCAACGATGAAGTCGGATTTTAATTCTGACGAGTATTTAATTTTCTTATTTTTGAGTATTTGAATAATATTACAATATTCGTCGAAATTTCGATGACTTACGATTACCACCAAAACATCATTCCAAGCTAATTTGGGGGCAATGAGCGCAATGATGAAGTTCAATTTTCGATATGAGGTTGAATTGATTAGGTCAATTTCTAAGTTCCCTAAAATTTCCAAAATCAGGATTCGATCTAATTGATTTCTAAATGAGTCTAAGACTTAGTGATGAGTTCTTAGTGACTTAATTAGTGTACTAGAACTATAATTAAGACTTATATTAGTCTTAATTGACCTAAGTAACAACTTAGGTTGTTACAATTTAAAGGATAATCTTACTTATGATAAGATTACCTATCCTTTATTTAGTAATCTAAGTTTACAATTTCAATTTGTGAAGGTTTCTAAGTTATAATATTCAATTTTAGATTATATGATTAGACTTATCTTTTGATTAAAAGGTTATGAGCCTCATAAGTATTTATGAACTAAGTTTCTGAGCCTCATAAGTATTTATGAACTAAGTTTATCTTTAATATACCACTTATTACAATTCAAAGATTCTACTAACACTTAAAGGTATATATATCACTAGTTATAATCTTTCATTCTCAGTTTAAGGTACTTAATTATTATAGCTCATTAATCTGGACTAACCACCTGATTATAGCATCCAAAGGATTAACTAATTCTTGGGTGATTTAAAGTGTATGGATGATTAAACTTAATCTAAAATAAAGCTGATGTTATTCTTTAATCACATAATGAATGATCTTCTCTTTATTTATTTATGTGTGACTTTTCACTAAGTTATAATCTTATATGACATAATTAATAATGCCTCTTCAAGGCCTTAAGCTTATGATTTTATCATCAACATCAAAATTAGTTTTAATATTTATACTTATCATAAGATGGTGATTTACTTTACGTAATGTAAATCACTATAATTAACTCATCCAATGAGATCAAATGAATCTAATTACTAAGTATGATAGTTTGGGTGCAACACCACTTGGTAGATCTTTATTAAACACTTAGATTACTAACGTCTTATAAGAATCTTATCACTAAATGAAATAGATTAAGTGTCACATTATCTTTCTTATAATAATCCTTCCCTAAGTCTAGGTTACCCTCTAATCTCAAATATTACTATTATAATAAATTACTATTAATCTCATGATAATTGATTAAGTTTAATAATGGATGTTCCATCTATCATGTATATATGATAGTTAAGTTTCTCTTGAGTTCAACTAAACATTAAATTCAAATAAACCTTGATGTCCTATGTTCTAAGAGGTAATAATATATTGATTTAATACACATGATTTTCATTAATTCATAAGAGAATGCCACAAATACAAAATTTTCATACAAAGTTCATAATTAAAATGCTCTAACATCATAAGTAATAAATCCATATTTGTATTGTATGTTTTTACTAAAACATGTCACTATACTTGTGTATTTTTATATTATTTCAATTCTAAAGTGAGCAGATTGCAAAAATTATGAAGTTGTGGAAAATAGGGTGTCATAGCGCGCTACGACGCGCCTCCGTGCCAAAAGTCCTATGACTCAAGTGCTGCAGCGCGCCATAACGCCCCCGGCCCGAGAGCCAAGCGCTACAGCATGCTACAACACTACCGACCCGAGAGCTGGGCACTACAGTACGTTATAACGCTCCCCGTCCTGAGAGTTTGTTGCTACCGAGCGCTATAGTGCCACGCGGACAAAAATTGGGATGTCTTCTATAAGGCATCAAAATTATTTCAATTTAAGGCACCTCAGGGGTCGTGCCATATACCGATCGAAAGGTCTTTCTGAGGCCTTTCGATTGGTGCCTAAATCGACATGATTGGACAACTTTAACGCTGCTAAAATTGATGTCATAGCTTCAGGTATAAAAAAGAAAATCATGATTTTACTGTGCAACACTGTTCATCTTTATCGAAATTGGAGTCGGATTAAGCTCATTTGAGCTCGATCAAGCACTTAGGGTTTCACAAATAAGGAGTAATAAGCAAGCAAGTTTGTAATGAAACAATTGCATGATTAAATTAATGGGAAAGGAAGTACATTGGATTTTGATGATGGAGGTTTTCTTAGCTTGGGATGAAGCTACCTTAGCTCTATGATGGTTCCTAACAGTATGCAAAGTGATCTTGATTGCTTCTAGATAAGGATGGAGGGGAGATGGGCTTGATTAGGGGATAGACATGGAGCGCTCACCCAATAGCTACGTGTGCGACAGTCAAAGCCACGCCGCACACGAGATAGCTTGCGTGGGAAAGTTGCCTTAACAAGCCTGATTCGATAACAGGTGGCGGATCCCACTAGTTAATAATTAATTTATTAATTATTTATTTCATGTAATTTAATATTTAATATTATGTTATTAAACGAGCTCCGACAAATTTAAAAAATTCACCTCTTATTAATTTGAGGGTGAGAAATTCAAAAATGAAGTTGGATTTTTAATCGAATATCAATTTAATTATCTTAATTTTCTGAGTATTTAAAATATATTAAAACATTTGAGAAAATTCTATGATAAAATTCTTGAATTTTCACCATTAGTTAATTTGAGGGTGAGAAGTTCAATAGTGAATTTGGATTTTAATTTGGGGATCAAATTAATTATCAAAATTTCTAATTGGATAAATATATTAAAATAATCAAAATATTCAATTGAGTTTTGAATCACTCTAAATTTTTTGGGTTTGTTCTAAATATTTTTTGGAGAAAATTGGAGATGATTACAAGCTGATTTTACTGATGAACAATAATTAATATCCTTGGGTTGTTACATATCACTTAGGAATTAGTTGAGCACCATAGATTAATTAAGACCAAAAACATAGTGCTTGGCGTGCCTAGGTACGACCCAGGAAGAATAATAGGTCGAAAAGCCCGGCCAAAGGGTCATCAAATCAAAGAAAAAATGAAGCATAACCTAAATATGAGCAATTTAACAAGCCCAAGTGCTAGCAATTGAAAATGCCAGATAAACACTTTAGGACTTGGGAGCTCCTAATCACTCTGTCCGTAAATCCGCCTCACAAAGGCCTGATGTTTGGGCGCTCCCAAATGCCAAGAGAAAAACGTGATATGGGCTGAATCTTGATGTGGTTAATCGGGAGTAGTGAGGATTGTATATAGTAATGCATAAAATTTTCTATAAATACCTAAGAGATGTCTTGGAGTTACTGTAGTATGTGAAGAAAATTATATTATTTTGTTAGCTATTTTGCTCAAACTATGATAACAATTGAGTCGTTTAAACCCTAATCCTATAATTCCTTAGTCTTCACATAATAAAATTTTTATTTCCCTCCCCTAAATGTGTTGATTATCACCAAAGGATGTAAATCTGTAAGCTTTTGTAGCATAATTTTCTTTTGATTTTGTTTTAGCATTTGGGTGCTTGTGTGTTTTTTGAGATCACTCAAGATTCATGAATTTACAAATTCCTCGGTGCCATTCTTAACAATGGCATTAAAGCCGATGGTTATCACAAGATTCGATGAAGATTTGATTGTTTGTAGCATGACAGAGGTAGCAGAATCAGCGTCAGCTTAGACATCGTTTAAGAGGTTCGTACAGTAAAGTGTGATGCATTTGACAAAAAAATAAATCATTAAATTTGATGTAAAGAATAATTTTGGAATGTGACAATAAAAAGTAATGGATGCATTGTGTGCATTGAACCTTAAATATGCTCTTAATGGTGATGGAAAACTAGAAGAAATGTCAAAGGATTTAACAATGATGAATAAAAGTGCATGCAAATTGATTTGCAATTGTTTCACATGAGACATCAAGTACATCATGGCAATAGAGACTTCAATAATGACATCATGGCAAGCATTGTAGAAAAAGTATTTGACGAATTTTTTAGAGAATTGACTTCACTTTAAGAGGATGCTATACATATTTAATATGACGAGAGATATATTTGTTGATAAGCATACGAAGAAATTTGCTAAATTATTAGTGGATCTACATAAGTTATATGGAGAAACAAAAATAAAGGCAAAGAGCTTATCCTATTATAAATGAACTCAGATGAGTATGAAAACTTCATTATATTGCTTATTAGTGGAAAGGAGGAGTTTGAGCAAAAAGAGATACATTGCTATTATATCATGAGTTCTGACTAAGGGACAAGAAGTTCACAAAGATGGACATAACCAAAACACCAACCATACCATGTGAAAGCTTTGAAAATAAATAAACTAGTCGTAATGGCATTCAAAGAATGAACAAATCAAGATGTTAGAGTATTTGGTCCAATCAATGTACATTCTGCTTGAAGATTGGACATTAGAGAAAGACTATCTCAAACTAAATAAAAAGAAGAAACTTTTTATTTGATGTAGAAACTCAAATATCTTACTTTGGTGATGCCCCATTGATTTTACAAAGATTACACATACAAAATCACATACGCAGATGCAACATAAGCCCATAACATGTATCTTCTTACGATATTAGAAAACAATTTTTTTTTGAAAAATTTACATTTAAAACATTTCTCAATATATATTATAGAATTATTAAAATAAATATACCATCATTAAAAAATAAAATTATATTTTTTTTTATAAAAATATGATATTTTTAATTATTAAATTACTTTATTAAAAATTTAAAAGTTTTACTTTCAAAATATAATATAGAATAATATTTTTATCCAAGCCAACAAATTTTTTATTTTTGAATTCCTCAAGTCAATTAAGATAAAATATGTAAATAATATTTTCATAAATAAATATTTAAATATATAAATTTATGACAACTTAAAATCAATTAGCCCGACCCACTACTATTCATCATCTACATTGCTCGTGTAATTGCCAAAAACTTAAACTCTAATAAATTAGGATTTCTTTAACTACTAACAAATTGACAGATTAAGGTGTCATTCAATTTGTTATCTTGCTAACTTATGATGAACCATTAATTAACCACTTAAATGGATTATTTTAACTTAATTACATTAAAATTGAATGGAGAAAATTTGAAAACCCATCAATTATATGTTGCCAATCATGGTGCCATGTCTCCATATGTCCTAGGTAACTCATATAGAAACCTTATTTACTTGAAACTGCCGAAGTTGGCTGTTTAATGCTTGAATATTCCAAGCAACCTGAGCCCTCAGTACCTTTCAATTCTTCCTAGAGCTTTGAGTAACCTCAAAGAAGCCTCCTAAACTAGTGATTTGAGACTTTTGGTCTCAATCTAAACCTTTCATTCACCTTTTCACCTTTGGAGAAGACCTAGAAGGCTAAGGAACAAACACCTACTGACGTTAATGCAGCCCTTGAGTTACAAGTAACTGTATATTCTATCTCCTCTTTGTCCATATGGATATTTAGCTAGCTTGTTGTTTGACTATCACATAGATTACCACAACCTAGATCCATAAGTTGTATGTACAAATAGAGGCGAGAATCTCAACTAGTTGTAGCCATGTTCACTCGACTATAAGTAACTTATATTTTGGAAGTTATTTACTCTTTCCCCCCATCAATTGCTCTATTATCCATACGGGCGACGTTTTGCTTTCAGTGTTGCTGAGAGCTTCTCGTATCCTACGCGAGACATGGAAGAATAAGACTAGGATAGTGAATCAAATTCTAGCTCATATTCTCTTACTAAAATTGATTAAAAAAAAAAAAAAAAAATCAATCAGCAACATAATTTACGACAAGTGTTCAAGAAAATGTGCATAGGAATTTTATCCAAAGAATTTGACACAATATATATATATATATATATATACATATATATTTATGTATGTGTGTATATGTATATACCCACCAGCTAGAGTACTATAATAAATTCTTGAATAATCCAACCAAAAACAAAAGCATGCCGGTAACATTTTTTTTTTGACATTACAGAGAATTAAAGAGCATCAAATCTTAAAGAAAAAGGTTTAATGGAAGAAAATGTTCATTTTTTTTCGAGTCTTTACATACATAGCAAGTAAATCCTTAAAATATACATACCCAGCACCCCAAACATCAAAATTTACAAGCAATGCACAGTGCTCTTTTTGTAAAAATAATTGTTTGGATGCTAGGTATGTAAAATCCCTTTTTCTTTTTTGTTCTGCAAATCAACAACAAAAAATGCACGGTTGTTCATAAGACAAGAGAAAAGAGAAAACAACTACTTTAAGCCCATGCAGTTAAAGGTCGAATGCCTGCGTTGAGCAACCTAATCAACACTTAAATTATATGCTCAATTACTCTTCATGAAGGCTGATAACTACATTTCCACGACAAACAGGGCACACCCTGCAAAAGAAGATTGATTAGTATTTTTAATTAAAAACACCGTCCCGAAAGCATGAAATACAGCCATGTCATTACATTTAGAAATAGATTTATGTAAACTTTAATTGAAATATTGTCCATTACTATTTCTTGCACTTAGCCGATAGAACCTTTCACTGCTATGTTACATTGACAGAGGCAAGGGTCCGGTTAGGTTTGGTCAAATCAGAACCAATGCTGGTTTGTAAGAGCCCAAATCCAATCCGACCTGACCTACCACATTGGGTCAGGACAATCATGTCGGGGTAGGCGCTCAGGGGCGCCCAAGCTCCCGCACTTTTTCAAGCCTGATTTATGGGACCTATAAATACTTTAGTATCCCATTTTAGGGCATCCCAACTTGTAAAATCCCTAATTTTCTGTGTTACTGCTCGAGGTGCCGAAAAACCTCCATTGTCAGGGGCTCGGGAAGGGTTTTGTGAAACCCAAGATATAGTAAAAATTTTTCCTTTATTCCCGTGGACGTAAATGTTTACAAAAGCTCTCACAGAAAAATAGCACACACATAACTCTAACCCATAATGTTGACTTTTATATAGTCCCAAATTAGTCCTCAAAATACCATAAACGGTTCTGGACAAGTCACGCTTGAGATGGAATTTCTGCGGGCGCCGGGGCGCACCCGGGTGCCAGACTTTTTGTCTGCTGCACGTCTGAGCACTAGACCCTCTATCTATTTGGTGCCTGAGGCTAGCTGTTGGCTTCTATAGATCCATCACAGAATCCACCGGAACACCATTTGCTCTCTCCCCTTATGATCGAATTGGTCTCCATACCATAATAATATGCCCTAATAGTGCCCAACAGTAGATCTCAGCACAAACTGCTAGCCAGGTCCTAGATTCTATGTCTGGGAATTTTGTAACGAAATTGTGTTTGGATGATTAAAAATACTATAGCTCTGAGCATTGTTTAAGTTGTTAGTCTGTCATAGTGAATGTAAAATTAACCCACTTCATTCTCAGGTCCTTTAGTTCGCTCTTCAATTTTAGAACAAGCAAGAAAAAAAAAAGAAAAAAGAGAACTGCATATTGGAATCTGCCAACGGTCACTTTAAGCACTAGTAGGATCAAAAATATACAAACCTGTGGATCTCTTTCAGCCATTTGTCAATACAGGTCTTATGAAATTCATGCTGGCATGGTAATGTTCTGATGAAGTCTCCATCTTCATATTCCATTAGGCAAACGTAGCATCTGTAAGATCAAAATAAGCCAATGTAATGCTAATTAGTAAATATAATCAGCAAATATACAGCAATATGGCCAGGCTTCCTAAAGTAAAAGTGCATATGCATAGTGTTCCGTAATAGAAAAACAGTAAATTAATTAATGATAAAATAATGATGAGAATTAAAGCTTTTCAAGAAAAAAAAAATATAAAGTAAGAAATATGTATGATTAGAGCAGTAAGCCTATGAGAATGTGTCTCCTCAAGAAAGTATGTCAGGATGAGAGGCCTATGAAAGCAAGAAGATAAACTCACTGTGGAACCTCTTGAATTAAGTTCGTTCTTGATCTCACATAAGCTTTCAGAGGAATGCGATCCACAATTTCTTTAGGTGCAGGAACAGATCCAAAAGAAGAAATAGATTGCCTGGATGAAAGGACAGCAGATTGCTGATGGATTTCATCCAAAACCTACATGTGCGAGCTGCCGTGAAACAAAACTGAATTTCAAGTATTACACAGAATAATAAAATGCATGACCGATATTTTTTTAATTTCCAAATCTTAAGCACAAAATAAACTTTTTAATAATTTAAAAGTTCGAGTATTTTATATCATGTTTTCAAACCTTATGAATAAAAAAGCTCCTATCCAAAATGTCATTATGAAATGTAATGAATAGAAGTTGATTAAACAAACTTTTATTCCGTTTCACTGAAGCGACATCGGCTTCAAAATTTTCATCACATTGTCTAGAGATTAATGCCATCTCACTTTAAATTGATAAAAATTAAAATAAATTTAACCATCTTTTTTTAAAATTTAATTTAAATCTTCAGACTTCTTAATATCTAACTAATTAAATAAAAACTTTATTGTAATAAAAATATATACATCAATTTCAGTACATGATTCTTTCCAGCATATACGAATGACGTCATATAATTCATATGCAATTAATGCCGATTTAATAAACTCGTCCTGATTTCCATATTTACTAAGGCTACAGAGAACGAAAGATATCCCTTACCTCAAAAAGTGCTTCAGCTAGCATCACAATCCTTGATATGCTAGAAGTGTTACTTGCCTCATGATGAGGCCTGTTACTTGATCTGCATGTGCACTGTCCTGTTCGGTTCTGGCCAGATAAAATGCAGGCTCTATCATGTCCTGATAGGTTCTCAAACCGGTTACCCAGCCTCTGAAGAGCTCGAACCTGCCAGTTGAAATAATATTACAGGACTTTGTACAAACGGAGAGATATATAATAATACTAAGGTTATTTACCTGGGATCTTATTCTCCTCCTTCTTTCTAGGAAAGTTGATCTATGCTCAAACAAATCATGATTACCAGTGTCTCTAATATGTGAATCCTCTGGGGTGTGAGTCTGGCGGCTTCCAATGGAATCATTCTCTTGTGAAGAAAACAGTGCATCAGTAGCCTGGATGGAACTTGACGTCCTGCTTATGGTTTGTCCATTGAGGACCTGGCTATTGGATCTTAGTGGCCTCTCTTCTAGAAGCATTGCACTAAATAAATCCTCAGTTAATGTACTTCTTCTAAGAACTCTATCACGGAGCCGCCCAACACTCCGTGTTCTGCTAAATCGCATGCTTCCTTCCAGAGTTAATGGTCCATGGCGTCTAAAATGGTTCATAAAATCGATGTTCTCAGTTTCCTGGAGACTTTGACGGGAATATTCTCTTAAGCTAACTCCAACACGAGCATTACTTCTATCACTAGCATGACTATTTTCACGACCACTGTTAACGGAACTTCCAGTGATAGTGCCCAAAGAGCCATCTTGTCCAGAAGAAACATTATTTCCTGATGAACTCAAAGCACTAGCTTTGCATATTCTAAAACGAGTTCTTTCTGGCATGAATGTAAAAGGACAATGCAAGCAGCTAGAATGGTTTGGGGATTGATCAATGAGGGATTGAGACTGAGAATTGCTGCAACCTGAATCGTTTTGTTGCATAAAACTTTTCACGTCCTTGTTTTGTTCAACATTGGAATTAACCATTGAAGTGCACTGGCAAAGAGTAAACTCTCTGCAGGATGCATGATTTTCTAGGCTTGATTTGCTTGCATCTCCATCTCTGTATGTGAAACCATTTAACCTCCCAAGCCTTTCTTCTGTCTAAAACAGGGGCACAAGCAAAATCAATCAAGTTTCCACTACGGGAGTTTATCAACAAAAGAGAGTACGAGTTTTACCAAGATTATATTAACTATCATCATCCAAAATTATGAAGTTATAATGGCATTGAAAATTTGGTTCTGCTCAAATAACCATCTGTTAATGCTAGAATACAATGTGAAAATAATAGGGACGAAATAAAACATAGCTGATGAAAGCCAAAACTAAAAGAATCAACTTTTGTGGTTGGATCATACATGCACAGCTACATAGAAATATTTCGATCTTCCCACTATTATAGATAAGAATACATCAAATTTTCTAACACGGTCTATTTCTTAAGAAAATATAAATGACTAAATAAAAAAGCAAGAGATTAAAAAATAAAAATATTAAAGATTTTGAAAAATGTGGAAAAGATATTTTAATTTCAACGCTTACAAGAGATGAACTATATACATACTTACAAAATAGTGTATGCTAAACCAGGGAAAGATACAACAAACATTAGGTACAAATTAATCCAGAAAATGTTTTATTACATTTAGTACACGGTTTTAAGATAAGGAAGATTCGAACCATAAGTTTGCAACAGATCAGAAATATATCCTTCCCAGTTTTAGCTTGGGCAAAATCTGTGAGGATCACTTTGAGATCTTCTAAACATTAGGAATCCTGAAGAAGACCATGTGTTATCCTAGTGTACATCGCGTGACAAGAAAACTTAAGAAATTACAAGGAAACACTCACCCTTAAGCTGGTAAATGGATATCTTCGATTCCATGCATTTAACATCTTTTTGGATGTCTTCACTCAAGTCCTTTGGTGAGAATATCTACAATTTGATATCCAAAAGAACATAGAATCTGAAAATCTCCATCAACCAATGTTGCTTTAAATTCTTGTCAACTTCAATATGTTCTATATGATCATGTTGAATAGGATTGGCAATCTTGATAGCAGATTTATCATCACAATATAATCCCATTAGGTCTTCAAATTAAAATTTAAATCACTTAAACTATTTTACCGATAAGATTCATATATTCCAAGTGTCATTTATCTAAGTATTGCTTCAACACTTGAGCTTGCCACTAGCTTTTTTTTTTTATTCTCCATATAGCTAAGTTTCCACCTAGATATGTACAATATCCTAAACTAATTCTTTTATCATCAATATACCATAAAGAGCATTTGCAAAGACTTCAAAACTAATTTTGTTTCTCAATTAAAAAAAAAAACCCTTTGCTAATGAATTCTTTAAGTATTAACAAATTTTATTTATTGCCTTGTGATGAGTTTCTTTGGAATTTTGGTTGAATTAACTGACTAGGTTAACAACATAGATTATGTTTGGTCTTATATGTGACAAAGCTCATTAATCTTCCAACTAGTCTCTGATAATTACCTTTATCTACTTTTAAATCATTTGGAGCCTCACATAACTTATGAATTATGATTGAATTCTATAGATAAAATCAACACTATAATACGCCTTAATTTTTTAATTTCCTTTAAGAGGTTAATAAAATATTTTTATAATGGTATAAAATTTCTAGAATAAGCAATTTTCATGTAAAGAAAATACTTCAACTTTAACCTCAATTTCTTTTATTAACTTATCCCATAAAATTTTAAAATTCTCAAATCACAAGTTATGTTCTTGATAGTATCAGCATATACTTTTAGAATTGTAAATTCCCTTGCTTTAATATTTAACGAATAAGGTATTATCTCTTTAGCATTAATTAAACTAAGATTTTCAATTGATAGCAAATTGACTTTTGGCATTATAGGATTAAAGTATCATAAGAGTATTTTAGGCTAAATTGCAAAGCTGTTCGGGAGTAAATTTAGAATTTTTATTTTTTCTTGTTTTTTAAATTTAAGCTAGATAAACAGATAAGCTAAGTTGTTAATATCGTTCGAAAGTAAGTTGCTATCGAACAACCAGCATAATTTTCATTAAGCACCCAAACTAAACTTATGAAGAATGTTTGAGTCCATATAATCTTTCTATAGCTTGTTGAGACAACCGAGAAATCTTCTACTCTGAAAAAATCTTTAGAATCAGGGTTTGACCACTGAGAATCACCGAAACAAACATGACAAATATACCAACACAAGAAACTGAAAGAAATCACAGCACAAACATTCACAAGCACACAAACATTCAAGCACAAAATATATATGAAAAACACAAGAATGAGAAAAATCACAAAACCATACCACCACAAAAAATTCACTATAGAAGGAGTGATTACAGAATTACAAAGAACTTATCGCCTTGAGGAAGAAGAGATTCACTGCCCTAAGCCTTCTTTTCTTCTTCTTCTCTCCCAAATTTCCCTTGTTCTCACTCTAGGGTTTCAAGCTCCAAGCCTCCAAGAGCTCTCATAAAAAAAAATGGCACACACTAAACCCTAACCTAACATGTTAGAATTTATATGGGATCCCAAAGCAGCCCTCAAAGTGCCCTAATCAGTTTTGGACACGTCACACTAGAGCTAGAATTTCTGCAAGCGCCTGCCTTGCTGCTTCTGGGGCACTTGGGCGTCAAACCTTCTGTTTGCTAGACACATGGGCGCGCCTGAGCACCAGACCTTCTGTCTGATGGGCACCTGGGACAAGCCTAAGCGCCAGTGCCATTGGTGCTAATCTTGTTGTTGGATTCTATAGATCCATGTTGAAATTCACCGGAACACCGATTGCACTCCCTTTGATGATCCAATTGATCTCCACACCATAAAAATCTCCCACTTGGAGATCAATTACGATCAACCTATCTTCATCAACCTTGGATATTCTTCAATTTTGTCTTCCCTCCTTGCAAAGGACGTGGTGTGGCTCACCCCATCCTTTATTTATCCTCCAAAGCCAGCTAAAGCGAAGCATAGCTTCAATTTCTTCGTTGTTACTGATTTCGTGAGCATGTCAACAGGGTTCTTTGATGTGTGAATATTTTGAAACGCCAGTTGACCACCCTCTAACAAAGATTTGATGAAATGGAATCGCAACTGAATGCGCTTCATTCTAGAGTCGAATGCGGCGATCTTAGCTAGGTGGATGGCATTCATATTGTCACTATATAATCTTCCAACCCTTTGTTCCTTGCCCAATACAGTCATGACGCTCTTCAACCAGATCATCTCCTTGCTCGCCTCAGTGAAGGCGACATACTCTGTCACAATTGTGAATATGACAACTATCTTTTGTAACATGAAGATCCAACTCACCGTAGCACTACCTAAGGTAAACACAGATCCGATTGTACTCCTATTGTCGATGTCTCCAGCTAAATCCGAGTCTACATATTCTTGTAGTAATATCATGAAGTTACCAAAGCAAAGTGTTTTTGTCCACTGTACCTCTTAGATAATTGAGAATACATTTAGTTGCCTCCCAATGAGGCTTCCCGTGGTTGCTCATGTATATGCTGACCACTCCAATTAAATGGGCAATTTTTGGTCTTGTGCAAATCACAGCGTACATTAAACTCCCGACTGCTGAAGCATAAGAAACTTTTTCCATGCGTTCCCATTCGACTTCAGTCTTTGGCATCCGCTCCTTTGTCAAGTTGAAGTGACTTGCTAGGGAAGTGCAAACTGGCTTTGGCTCTTTCATATTGAATCTCTTGAGTACTCTTTCAACATAGTCAGCTTGATACAGCTTCTGTATCCCTGCACTTCTTTCCATACTAATCATCATCCCGAGAATCTGCTTTGCCGACCCCAAATCCTTCATATCAAATTTCCTTGACAATTGCCATTTGAGTCTTTTAATCTCCTCTATATTTGATCATGCTATTAACATATCATCTGCATACAAAAGTAGAATGATATAAGAGATCTCAAACTGCTTTGTATAACAGCAGTGATTCGCCTGACACATTTTGTATCCAGTGTTTGACATGAACTGATCATACCTCTTATACCACTACCTCAGTACTTGTTTTAAGCCACACATGCTTTTCTGAAGCTTGTAGACTAGCTTATTCTTTCCTCGGGTCTCATAACCCTGTGACCGCATCATGTACAAATCTTCCTCCAGATCACCGTGAATAAATGTAGTCTTCACATCTATCTGCTCCAGATGCAAATTTTCGACTGCTATAATGTTCATCACTACTCTAATAATAATCATCTTCACTACTGGAGCGAAGACCTCACTATAGTCCACGCCGTGCTTCTGTTAGAAGCCTTTCACCATGAGCCTTGCTTCGTAGCATTTGCTACCATATAGTTCTTCCTTAAACCTGTAAATCCATTTGTTTTGAAGAGCCTTCTTTCCTTCTGGAAGTTTAGCCAACTCCCATATCTCATTTGCCATGAATGACTTCATTTTGTCATCCATGGCTGGCTCCCACTTGATTGAGTCATCAACTTGAAACACTTTCTCATTACATTTTTGTTCACCACAATCCATTAACAACAAATAATATAATGAAGGAGTACCTTTATGTAGGACGTAATATTTTGATGGATCTTCTCAATTCAGTGGCAGGAGTTTGAGGGGTTATCTGCTCTCCACCATCATGAGCTTCTAGTTATACTTGCTCATCTTGTTCAGTGTTGTCATCCAGTTCAATATAATTTGGCACATCATCTGAAGTTCCATTTATGTCCTTGTACATCTCGTTCTTATTGAATGTAACGTCTCTACTTCTAATAATTTTCTAATTCTGATAGTCCCAAAATTTGTGGCCAAATTCTCCAACTCTATAGCCAATAAATGTACACTTAATTGCTTTTGAATCAAGCTTGCCTCTGGAACGTGCATCAATGTTTACATAGGATAAACAACCAAATACCTTTAGGTGATTCAATTTCACCTCTTTGCCACTCCACGCCTTCTCAGGCATCCCTTCTTTCAAGGGAACCGAAGGACCCTAGTTGATCAAATATGTGGCTGTATTTACAGCCTCAACCCAAAATTTCCTAGGTAACCTAGCAAGTAACCTCATGCTCATGGCTCTCTTTGTAATAATCCTATTCATGTGTTCTACAACACCATTTTACTGAAGTGTTCCTGGAATAGTGAACTCTCGAGTCATCCCATTCAAATCACAAAATTTTTTAAGCTCTTTGTCACAATATTCCCAGTCATTGTCTGATCTAAGGCACTTGAACTTCAAGCTTGTTTCATTTTCAACTAAGGCTAACCACTTCGTGAACACTTCAAACACATCAAATTTGTGCTTTAAGAAATATACCCATACCTTCCTAGAAAATAAAAAAGTATGTGGCTCCACCAAGAGAGGATGTGGGAGCTGATCCCCACACATCTGTGTGTACAAGATCTAACTTATGAGACTTCAAGTCTCTCCCACTCCTTGAGAACTTAACTTTCTTTTGCTTGCCATACACATAATCTTCACAAAATTTTAAGTCCACGTATTTCAACCCTAGAATCTTTTCTCTCGGTAACATAGAGTTCAATCATTCCTCGCTCATATGACCAAACCTTTGGTGTCATAGACATGCATCAAGTTGTTTTGCTGCTGCAATAGAGTCAGACACTGTATTGATCATATAAAGTCCCATCCATACTACCCTGAACAATTATCAATGCGCCTTTAGTCACCTTCCAAGAATCTCCTATGAAGATCATGTTGTATCCCTCGCGAGCTAATTGGCTGACAGAGATCAAATATCTCCTTAGACAAGAAACATGTTTGACATCCTTCAACTTCCACACTAACTCAGGCAGCAACTGGATTTCCACAAATCCATTTCCAATGATGTTGTAAGCTTTATCATCTCCAAGTAAATTTTCCCAAATCACTTTTAGTGTAGTTCTTGAAAGCTTCCTTGCTTGGAGTTGCATGAAAAGAAGCGCTTGAGTCCACCAGACTCAGTGCTAACAAGGGACAAGATCAATGCATCTTAATCTTCATCTGCTGAAATATTCATGGAGGAGTTCTTGTCTTACCTTGTAACAACCTCCTACTAAAATAAATTAATTAGCTTTTAAAAATATTGTTAAACAACCTAATTAAAGCTTAAAAATATCCAACGATTCCTTTTTGATAGTGGAAGAGAATTCGCTGTGGCGGGTACTGCACGGATCGGGCGTGCGGCAGCATCTTGGCCGTCACTCTTCCTTTTGGACCTCATCCGACGGTTTAGCATTAATCAAACCGTAAATTTCAGATTTGGCCGTTCGATCAGCCGATCGAACAAACGGCCAGATCCCGCTCCCTGTATGCCCCTCAGGCACGATCGCAGCTGCTAGGAAGGACTGTCCGGTTCTCCAGCTGGCCTTCCAGTGGCTTTAATCCCCTTCTATTCCTTTCCTAAGGGATTTTTTTTTGGCATTTGCTGAAGTTCTTCGAGCTGCTGTGTCTGAGGTGCTTGCGGGAGCTTCTTCGTAGGGTTTGCGACTTCTATTGAGGCGATCGACGTGTGCGGGTGATCGAGCCGAGTAAGGAGTAGAAGAGAGCTTTGCGTACCTTAAGTCTTCGTCGACAAACTGATCTGTGCGGGAACACCAGGTACTCCTCCTTCAATTTAACTCTCATTTAATCGTTTTTCATACATCCTAAAAGTATCCTACTCCTCCTGTGAGTTCAATCGAGCGCCTCATGTTCGATTGAACTCAGATTTTGAGAAGTGGATGTCCGTCGGCACACTTAGAGCATCGCCTGGTTCTTCCCGTGCTGATCGAACGAGCTCGTCTCCTTCCTGAACCTCGGCGAAGCCTTCTCGCCGGTGTGCGGGTTACGACCAGGGACCGACACCGACGGGATGAGAACCAGGTTTCCCTAAATGTCCCCCTTCGGCTCGGGAGCCTCCGTGCGTGCGATCTCTGGGCGTGCGGTGCGAAATGTTTCCTTAAGTATAAATAGATATCGTAAGCTTCTAAATTTTTAGTAATGAAATACTTAAACTAATAATTAAGAAAAAATTAATTTCTGTAGTTGGCATTTATGAATTTTTGTATTCCAATTAATTCTGTTTTCTAAATAAATGCTGTGTTATTAAATGTTGAATGATAACCTAATTTAATAATTGATTTGTGCTATTGGAGGATGTGTAAATAAAATCATATTCTTAATATTTACATAAATTGTTTTAATCATAACTTTAAAAATACAACTCCAATTAATAAAAATTTATATATTATTTTAATCACAAAATTTTGAGGATCAATAATATGAAATTTAATTTCAGTTTTGATAAATATTTTATTGAGTCAATATTTAGGATTAATTAATAAATTTTAAAATTTATATTAATCTTTCTTGTGACCTAATTTGATCAATTGATTTCCAAATCAAAAGGTCAAATAGTCCATTTGACTCACAAAAATGTGAGGATCAATAATATGAAATAAAATCCAACATTTGAAACCTAATTTTCTTAATCACTTTTTAACCTAATTAGGAGTCATTAAAACCCTAATTTTCCAATGTTGTCCAAAATTGACAAATTTAGTGTCAATCTTCTCCTTATGAAATAAGAATTTCATTTATTTATAAAAGATTTCAATTGGACAACAAATTATGATAATAAATTTTTGACTCTCACTTAGTGTTATTATGATTAACCTAAATTTCTAGGTAGCTTACTATAAGTCTTATAAACCCTAGGATAGCTAACTTATCATATTTATTATCTCCCTTGGCACTTAGATAATATTTTTATGAGCTTAGTTCTCAATTCCCTAGTTATGTGAATTAATTGCCAAGTGCTTAATTCACTTTTCAACCCTAAGGTAGAAACCCTAGGATTTGATTTGCAATTGATCTATAGTTGGATCCTAAGTCTATTAGTTGCAACCATTAAGAATAAATAGTCTTAATGTTTTAGTAATTGTAGAATTGTTAACCAACTAGATCTAGTTTTAGTGATTAGTTCAATACTTAGCTTATTCATCCTAATCCCTAAAACCTATTTAATTAAATTAGATATAGTAATAGGTATCCTTAACTTACTTAGATTAGTTTAGGGAGCCTATTGAATTCTTTAAACATATATTAATAGTAAACATAAAACTTGTAGTTCTTAAATCTAGTAAGTACTTATCCTAAACTTTGCAATTACTTGTAACTTAGCTAGATTAATATGTTTGATTAGAATATTCAAAATATAACCTAGCTAGAAAACCATAATGAATAGTAGTAGAATTTCTTTAGCTTCAAATTTCTTAAGTTAGATAATTCTTTATCTTAATCTCTACCTATTAGTAACCTAAACCATGATTTAATTTTTAAGTTAGATCTTATAGTTTAGGAAGAGGTTAAGAGCTAGTCTCTAACAACAATCATTATATTTATAAATTATTTTGTCACATCATATTAAATGAATTGAATCTATTAATTTTCAAAATCTCAATTACTATTATATTACAATTAACTTGAGATCAATATTTCAAAGTTAATTGGGAGCTCAATTAGCTCCAATCATTAAGTAGATCACTAAAATTAGATAACTTTGAATATCACTTAGTTGCAAATATTGAATTTCCCTTGTTGACTTGCTTAGCTTTGAGCCTTATTCATTGAATCATTCATAAAAATATTGTGCATGAACAAAACTTTCACCTAAAATTATTAGGGTTCTATATGGTGGACCAGTCTAGGGCGGACTGAAATGGAGTAATAAGGAGACATCGCATTCTTAAAGGGAGAATGTGAGTGTTTTAGGTATGGACCCCATTTTCCTTAGATGTTAAACAGACGTGTTTAACTCCTCATCTCATTCTGAATATGCCCACAGAATGAGCACAGATTAAAATAACTTCAATTAATAAACATGTGAGATCTTCAATCTTATAGATTGTTAAGACTAACCATAGCTTTTAGCTATACTACTTTACATAGTCCTAGGCTATGTGTATCTTAGATTTAAATCTAAGATTATTCATTCAATTTCCTTACTATGCATTTTCTATAATTTAGGACTGTACTTTACTTGTTTACAATTTATTTAGATTACAGTGAATGTTATATAACTCCATTTAAATGCTTCACTGTTTATTTTTCCTTACCTAGCATAAGTTCATTTGAACATATACATGCTTTATTTCATTAAATTGCGTATGCACACTAATTCATTCTAGTTCTATTTAGGATTCTTCACCCTTGTATTGATTGTAGGCTAAGATGTTTGATTAAGTGAGCAATTCTACCTCACTTGTTTTTCCTTTCCTTATTTGTATGCTTATCATATTGCACCTATGCTTGTGCTTGCATTGTAACTAGAACTGTGATATCCAGTTATAATAATAACATGTTTAGCCAATCTTAAAATGTGCTTAGACTGTTTAGTCTAACCAAATTTTCTATTTCTTGGCTTTGCCCTATCACATTTAAATGTCAAAATGTGATAAATCAGGTGCACTTGGATGCTAGTGGAGCTGGACCAAGCGCTAAAAACTAAAATTGCTTCCGCCTATCATATATTATAAATTTATAGCTTATTAAGAACTCCAAGTGAGCTGTAAATTTTCTTTTCTTATTCAGTTTACTGTTGTTTTGTAATAATGTCATTTACTTTAATTTACCATACTTGTTGGAGCTTAGAATATACTTAAATGCTTGTAATGAATGAATGGATGAGTAAATGAATGGATGAATGAGAATTAAATGTATAAAATTTGTGTATTAATTAAGTATTTGCATATCTTCCTATGAATATTTAATGTCTTGATGAAATAAACCATAGTGTAGACAATTGTTACACATGTACTTCTCTCCCTTTTTCTTTTAGAATTGGAAACGAGCAATCCCATAAAAAGGATTGAACTCTATCTAGAATTGGAAATGAGCAATCCTATAAAAAGGATTGAACTCTATATTAGAATTGGAGTTAAAATAGATTGAATGTATGATAGATTAGGATGTCTTTTCTTTTAAATTATAACTCCCATTGGAATGGGAGTATTGCATGCACTTCTGCAGGTGTTTCCTTAACCATTTACAAAGGAGACTCTGCCGAAATTTTTAAGAAAATTTAGACTTAGAATAATTGGGAAAAAAAATATAAACCCATAATTCACATGTTAATTTCCCCATAAATAATTAGAATCCCATGTCTAGGATTAAATGTAAGTAATTCGTTTGTTTTAGATTACTATTGCATGTACTCATATCTTCTTTCATAAATTGCATGTTCAATTCTATTTTTCTTTCATTCTTAAATCCATTTGTTGCATCTTTATTTACAAACTTCTAAATACCATTAATAACTTCCCTCCCATCTTAACTTAAAACACTCTTCTAAATCCTTGGCCAAACACAATACTTAATGATTTGAATTAGTTTTCTTCTAATATAGTATTAGGTATTGTGGTGACGTATCAATATTGAGTTAAGTAATTTCCAATATTGGGAACGTCACATACCTCCTCTTCCTTAACTTCTTCAAGGCATAGCAATCTTTCTTGAAATGTCCAAATTTCTCGCATTTCCAACATTTTGCCTTTCCCTTAGGCAACTTTGATTTTCCCTGCCTTGACTTAGACCTGTTTCTGTTGAGTTTCCAGTTTGTACTTCTTCCTCTGAATTCTATATTTAATGTTGAAGTAGTCGCTTCATCGTTGGAGCATTTCCTTCTTCATTCAACAGCAGCCTAACAATGCTATCGAATTTTAGCTTGGCATTTCCAAAAGAATTGCTGACTGCAGTCACCATTCAGTCCCAGCTATCCGACAAGGAAAAAAGAAACAAAGCTCTTACTTCGTCGTCGAAGTTGATTTCCACTGAGCTTAATTGGCTTGCTACAATGTTGAACTCATTTAGGTGTTTTATCACAAAGCCACCATATATCATATTCATGTTAAATAGCTTCTTCATTAGGAATACCTTATTGGAAGTTGAGGGCTTCTCATACACTCGAGTGAGAGCCGCCATGAGATCGACTGTAGTCTTCTCATTCACAACGTTAAATGCAACTGACGAGGATAAAGAAAAGAGTATCAAGCCTAGTGTTGTTATGTCGAGGACTTTTCATTCCCATTTTCGGCATAATTTCAGATTTCTTGTCGATTCCTCCAATGGTAAGTATAGTTTCTTTTGGTAGAGCAAATCTTCCATTTGCATCTTCCAAAATCCAAAAAAATTTTCATTGAATTTCTCAATCTTGTGTCTCATTTCGTTGGCCATTGCTTCCACTCAAGCTAACAAAACCTAATGCCAAGAACAACGCTCTGATACCACTTGTTGAGATAACCGGGAGATCTTTTACTTCAAAAAAATCCCTAGAATCGGGGTTTGATTGCTGAGAATCACCAAAGTAAATACAAAAAATATACCAACATAAAAAACTGAAAAAAATCATTGCACAAATATTCACAAGCACACAAGCATACAAACACAAAGATATACATGGAAAACTCAAGAATGGGAAAAATCATAAAGCCACACCACCACAAAATAATCTACTATAGAATGAGTGATTACAGAGTTACAGAAAACTTATCAATCTCCTTGAAGAAGAAAAGATTCAACATCCTAAGCCTTATTCTTCTTCTCTCCCAAATTTTCCTTGTTCTCACTCTAGGGTTTCAAGCTCCAAGCCTCCAAGGGCCCGTACAAAAAAATGGCACACTAAACTCTAACCCAATATGCTAGAATTTATATAGGATCTCAAAGCGGCCCTCAAAGTGCTCTAATCAGTTCTGGACACGCCACACTCGAGCTAGAATTTTTGTAGGTGCCTACCTTGATATTTCTAGGGCGCCAGACTTTCTATTTGCAGGGCGCCTGAGTGCTAGTGCGCCTAGGTGTCAGTCTTGTTGTTGGCTGTTATAGATCTGTCCCGAAATCCACCAAAACACCGATTGCACTCCCCTTGATGATCCAATTAATCTCCACACTATTGCATAGCTTACACACAATATTCCCTTTGTTTTTTTGGACAAACCCTAGGGTGGCTTCAATATAGATTTTTTCATATACTTTATCAAAGAAATATATTTTTGATATAAGTTGTTATGATTTTCATAAAAGCAATAATGATAATAGTATCTTTACAATAGGCATCGTTTACAACAAGAGCAAGTCAGGAGGTAATTGATGCAACAAATCCAAATGTAATCTTGAAATAATTTTATTGTGTACCTTTTAAGAGAGCCATGTAATTATGCTTCACAATTAAATAGCAATATGCATTCTATCAAATGTTTTCTTCTAGTAACTCATAAATTCCACAAACTCATTAGTCAACAACCAGCGTAAAATTTTGTCGAATCATATTATATCATGAATCATTGATAGAGCACAATGGAAACAAAGGATTCATATAACCGACCTCACCTAGTGGGATTAAAGCTTGGTGTTGTTGTTGTTGTATTAAACTCATTAATTCCTATGTATTGTCCTTTATCAGACCCTCCATCTCAAATTTCATGGCGTGGTGCAAAGAGAGTTGGAATAATATTGCAGTTGAAATTTCATGATTATATAATAATGTATTATATAGGACATGAAAACATATAAAGAATGTAGGGTAGTAGTCCTTTTTGATAAGAAAAATAGGGATATCATTATTATTGAGTTTTAGGATAAAAAATGATGAATGGAGAATTTATTTCATATTTGATTTCAATGATTATTCAAGCCTAGTTAAAAAGATGGTCATTTCCTCCCTAGATATATTTTATCAAATGATTTGAAAAAGAATATTGGATGCATGATTGAGAAGGTACGCTAGCAATAGGGTTAGGTGGGTCGTGTTTTTTCCATGATGAATTTCATACAGCGAGGAAGTTCTTTATTTGTTAGTTTTTTTTTGTAAATTTAGTAAGAGTTTTGTGGCATTATGACTGTTGAACTTCAGTATTTAAGAGAAAATTTGCTAGTTTGAAGGTTGTTTAACAGCAATAAATGAACTTTGGAGAGGGTAAGGCTCTTGATGGTTGTTAGAAGTATGTAAAAGTTTGTATGGTAGGGTGCATAAATATGATGATGAAACAGAGCAAAAGAAACTTCATATTCATCAACTTAAATGAAAGAGATTTCTCTTTGAGGATAAAGATTATAAAAATACCGAGCTCATTTCACAAAAGAGATATAAAAAAATGCATAATATTTTTGCTGGAAAATAATAAAATTTGTAACCTTTTTGGATATAGTAGCCAATAAAAATATGTTTCAGGACCTTTGGGTCAAATTATCCTCTATTTTAGTGTGAATATAAATAAAAAATAAGCATCACAAATTTTAAGGACAAGGTCGTTAGTAACAATGAAGTTGAGGTACAATTCTACTAGCATTTTAACAAAACTTTGAACACCGACAAATGGGTGAAAATTATATTTATGACATGGATGATCAGTGATTTCTTCCCATTTGATTTTGGAACTTGTTTTTGGAAAAGGAGAACACGAATGAGTAGGAGTAAATGGGTATTTTTCTTCAATTATTTTATTTTCCAAGGGTTATGAATTTGTGATTATACCATATTCTTAAAAGAAGAACATGGTAAAATTGAAATAATCTCTAGTAATATCTGATAGAAATATTAAATAGTTTATCCACATTGAATTTTAATCAGTTTGAAAATCATTGAAAATTAATGTTAGCATCAGATTTGTTTTTTCAAAAAGGTAAATTCTAGGTATATGAGTATAATCATCAATAAAGAAAAAACTCATCAAGCCCAATAAATGATAAGAACAATAGAAGGCTGCCAAACATCAGCATGTAAGAAAAAAAGGTACAAAAAGCTCCTTTTATTTTATTGGAAAGGTAGACTATTTATATGCAAGTTCACATACATCACATTATAATTTAAATAGATTATTTATTAAAATGTGAAAGTATCAAAACTTTGTGAATACCAAGAAAATGCTCATGACAGTAATAAAATTAAAATTTGTCTTTGTTAGAATTGGATGTAAGAAGATCTAGAATAGGGGCTGCTGATTTTATTCAATTCTTCAAGATGATATAGATCATCCTTCTTTTTAGAATGTTTGATCATCATTCTTATGCCCAAGTCCTGAAAAGCATAATGGAAGGGATAGAAAATCACATTGCAATTCAAAACCCTTGGCTAAATTTTGAGAAAAAAATAGAGTAATAGAACTATTTATACTTGCAGCTCCTCCAATAAAAATGGTGACACAACTATCAATAATACTTATTTTCTTATTGCTTGGACAAGGGTTAGGTGGAGCCCCAATCCAAAGATGAACTAGCTGGTTGCTTTGCACACCAAATAAAAATCTAATATGAGGTTTTAGTAGATCTAGAAATAATCAACATTTTATTAAGAAATTCAAAAATTACTTTGCATGACCAAAATATACATTATTTGTTTGTAGCATATACTACCATCTATATCTATCTATATATATATATATATATATATATATATATATATATATCATAACAATTCATGATCTTTTCAATATGCAACACTTTGGTGAGAATTTAGACCAGCATGTGTCTGTGTATTTTAAAAAACATTTAGCCTGGTGGTGTTATGAATCATAACCATAATATTCCTTCTCGATTTCACAGTGGAAATTCTTTATTTCTCCAAAATTTTAGTAGTAGTTAGTACCCTAATATAATTCAGACAATGCCAAATCTTCTAACAGAATATATGTTTAGATCTTGAATAAAGAATGGAGATTTAGACCCATTATAATATTCACTCTATAATGAGCCATTAGCCACACCATTACATATTAGATTCGGTTCACTTAAGTTAATGGACTGATGATCACATTAAAATATTAAGAGGTTTAATTTAACTTTTTAATAAGCTAATAGCCTGATATTTAAAATATTCAAAATCAAGTTATGATATTAAATAGTTGATAGCCAACTTCAAAAGTGCTTTTCAAAGGCCTAGAGCTCAATAATTAGATTAATAATATTTGTGAATAGTATTGTAACTCAACGGTTGAGCTCTTGAGTTTGATCACTTGATAGGTCGATGATTAAAATCTCATCGGTCATATATTTGTCTTATTAAGGCTCAACTTCTTAAGAAAAAGATTAATAATATTTATGGCCTGAAGAACAATGCTAAGTTAATAATATTTAGCTGATAGTCAAAATAAAAGATTTGTTAATATTAGCACGCAAATAGTCAAATTAAGCTATTAATTATTTAAATACTTAAAATTCTAAACTCAGGTTGATGATATATAAACATGACTGGTAATAAAGTTTAAGAGGCATTCACTCAAAGATTTAAAGTTCAACAATAAATAGATTGGCAGTGTAGTAATATGGTGTTTACTCAAAAACTCCAAGTTATTAAAGGTAAAACTAAAAGCGTTGCTAGTTAGGAAGTCGTTAGCATTATATATTCAAGACTCAAAGTTCTAAGGTTGGTTAATGGTATTTTATGACTAAGAGATTGGAAACCTGCTTAAATAACAATATATAGACGAATAACATATAATAAAATATATTCAAAGGTCTAAGCTAAATCAATAATTGACAGATTATAAGATAAACATGTTCAATAATTATTTTATCAATACCTAAGAATTGATAGGCTATGTTAATACTGATTTAGAGACTAGCAACTCTATAGTTAGGTTAGTAAAAGTTTAATCACTATTAATCAACGAAAAATAGCTTTTTGGTAAATAAGTACTATTTCTCATTAGAAGTTCTGAAACTTTGCGTTAACATCTGTTAAAACTAGCAAGCCAAACAAATAAAATTAATTCAAGTTTTAAGGTACAAGAATATTTGTTAATAGACATGAAGCTTGATAGTTTAGCCAGGTTACATCACATTTGATGTAACATAATCATTGAATAATATTAACAAAATAGTTTGAAATTATATAAACATCCGATAAGATATTTCATAAATACTTTAACAAAGCGACTCAAATTTACTTACCCAATTTATTGAATACAAAGCCAGATTCAATTATGGGACAAGAAGTTGAGAACCAGCAAAATTTGCATACAAGGTTTGTTTAATAATTCATATACTTGCGAGAGCAATAAACAGCAAAACAGGGGTAGGCTGCTGAGCCAATCATGCTAGAGAATAAATAATGAAAAATTAGATAATTTAAAGGTGGGCGAACTGAGTCAATAATGCCAACAATAATTTGCTAAAATGAGATTCTGATTGATTGTTACAATACAGAAAAACTAAAAAATTATGCATATTTATTAAGCAAGTGATAGATTGCCAGAAATGGGTTACTAATATTTATTATTAAGCGTACATATATCCTACGGGTGACACGATGTTATTGCCACAACAGGGTTGGTAGTATTTATAGTTGAGTGTACATATAACTAATTATAACTAGTGGGCGGTTTAACAATATCGTCACAAGTGGTTTGGTAGAATTTACAGTTGTGTATACCCAATGAACGACTTGACACTATCACCACAACTAGGTTAATAAAATATACAGAAAATTGAATTCTAGAAAACAGAAACTCTACATAGTAAATTAAGATAGTAAAATATTTAAAAATGAACATTTCTAGTAAGGCGATCGCAATTATTAGTAGTGTTGCAGAAAGTTAAGTTGCTGAAATTAAAATTACAAAAACTAAATAATATCCAACGGTAAACAATAAATAAATTATGCGTAAATACAAGCATACATACGTGTTTACAGATATGTGTGTATGTGTATGTATGCTTGTGCTATATATATATAGATAAACATTTGTTTTAGAGAGGCATAAAGTGGAGAGCGAACCTGCAGAGAGGAGATGATAAAAAGAGAGAGAAATAGAGTGAAAGGGAAGGGTACACAGAGGGGAAGAGAGAGTGAGGAGGAACTACCTGGCTAGGGTGGCAATCAACAGCGGGGTGTGGCCTATTAGAGATCATTGGTGTAACGACCCGAGATCGTTACTTTGTAAATTAGGTCAAATGTGGCCTATTAGAGATCATTGGTGTAATGACCCGAGATCGTTACTTTGCAAATTAGATCAAATCCCGCCTAAAAAACCAGGATCCCGGGGAACTTCAAATTAGGGCAAACAAGAATAGCCTTAAATGAAAATAAATTTTAGATCAAAGTGTCATAGTTTGAGAAAATTTGAATAACAGAAACTCCCGCCTTATTTTTTGAACTTTTAACATTCAATAAATCAAGAACATTGAAATATGTATCTGAATTCATCGATTTTCATGTCATCATGTTAAGAACATTATTTTAAAGTTGTTCATGAAGTTTCATCAAATTTGGATCGTCAGTGTAACCTAAATTAAATTTTGAAATTTAAAACTTTAGAAATTAATATAAAATAAAATATTTGTCAGAATCAAAAAAATCTGGTGCGAGGATGTTCATTATATCATAACACATATCAGTGTCAAGTTTCATTGTATTTGGGAATCAAACGACGAAAAAATGCTAAAAATTTAACTTTAAGTAAATTTTCAAAATTTTCCTTGAGGATTTCCTCTTCCCCTACCCCTCCGATTTTTCCCTGCTACCGGGCATTACTTCCGCCAGTTTAGCGCCTGGAGGGCCCCACCCCTTCTTTTCTGACCCTTCCTCTTCTTCTTCCCCCCCACCCCTTTCTCTACTTAAGCCACCACCCCCCCTTCCCCAAGCTAACTCTCCTCCTCAACCCCCTCACCCTACTGCCAGCCCCCCTCCTAGCCAGCCACCAGCCAGTCGCCGGCCTCGGCAATCACCCCGACCACCCCAACAGCCATCTCGGTTACCCTTTTGGACCCTCCAAACCCAACCAGTCCCTTCCCGACTCTCCAAAACAACAGCAGCCCTCCTCACCCCTCTCAAACCCCTCCCAACAGCAGCAGCCCTCCCCTTCCAGCAGCAGCCCTCCTCTTGCTGTCCACCAGCCAGCCACCATTTCGGCCACCTCCTGCAGTTGTCCAACCTCCCTCAGCCTCCCGGCAATACTACTAGGTAAGAGAAGAGGGAAATGAGGTAGAAACTATGAGATTTTACTATTATGTCTTTCATTTTATATACTTAATATTTCATTATTATGAAATTAAATATGATAAATCTTATGTCATCACATTAGCATTATTGTTATTAATCAATAATGATAAACAAGTGCATATATTATAAGATGACTATATTTTCATTTAGGCACTTTTCATTCTAACATTTTATAATTATTATTACTTTCTGCAATTAATTTTTATTACTTTCATTATGTCTTTTACTTTCGTATATTATTATTATCTTAATAAAAATGCTAACCTAATGTAAAAGCGAAAGAAAAATAGAATGGAAAAGAAGATAGTAGTTACTCTTAAGAACATTGGCTAAAAGGCTAATTAAAAAAAAAAAATCTAAAATCTAAATGCAGATACAAAAGTTGAACTGTCAAATGTTGGATCTTAAAGAATAAAGGTACCCAGTATATGATATGTACTACTTTTTATAATTTGCTGCTTAGCTTCGCTTATTTGCTTTGAGCCAAATTCAATTGAAGCTTGGTTGGTTGTTCGAAACCAACGAGATAATATTCGTGGGTTACTGGAAAATGACATCCGTAACATTCGTGGGCTACTCGAAAAAAAAGACATCAAGTAACCAACATCATTTTATTCGTGGTTGTCACTAGAAAAATGACATCAGTGACATTCATGATAGTTATTGAAAAAAAAATATCAAATAACCAACATCATTTTATTCATGGTTATAGCATTCGTGGTTAATTATTAAAAAAAAAGACATCAAATAACCAACATCTTTGTGATAACACTTACGGCATGAAACTTTTATTTCTTTTGCGCTATTTCCTTATTTTTCCTACATTTTTATCCTTATACCTGCTAATCGCATTTCTGCTTTTATAAAAATGTAATATTATTTTATTTACTGTGGTACTTAGAGTATTCTCTAATTACTGGGAATTCCAATACCGGTATTATTTTTCGAACAATACCAAGTCAGGTACTTCTTGGGGAGCTTGAAGAAAAATTTTAAAACTTAAATTATCAATTGACCGGTGAATCGACGACATTATTTTAACTTTTTTTATCTTTTTATTTTATTTTTCTTTATAAAAGTTGAACAATGATTGTGATGTACGATGAAGATTTTTGTAATATGTAATTTTGAAATGAATGAGAAATATCTTTGGCTTTTGTATGTATATTTTCTCTTCTCTCAAATTGCTTAATATGAACTTGCGGTATGTGAACACCCGAATGTCGGGACATCACAGTCGGTATCAGAGCTGGATTGAGCACATTTGAGGAGAAAGAACATACATACAAAAATAAAGGTATATTCATTAAAAAAAAAATTTACACGCTCACTCCAATCATGACACCCGACGACAACGATGTAGTATCAGGTATTAATCACACCTAGATTTAAGTTTTGTTTGTATGATGTAGAGGACGACATCGTTTTTAAACAGTGGAGTTTGCAACGACCCGAGATGGTTACTTTGCAAATTAGGTTAAATCCCGCCAAAGAAATCAGGATCCCGAGGAACTTCAAATTAGGGCAAACAAGAATACCCTTAGATGAAAATAAATTTTAGATTAAAGTGCCCCAGTTTGGGAGAATTCGAATAACATAAACTCCCACCTTATTTTTCTGAACTTTTTAAAATCCAATAAATCAAGAACATTGAAATACGTGACCAAATTCATCGATTTTCATGTCGTCATGTTAAGAACATTATTTAAAAGCTACTCATGAAATTTCATCAATTTTGGATCGTCGGTTTAACCTAAATTAATTTTTGATGTTTAAAACTTCAAAAATTAATATAAAATAAAATATTTATCTGAATCAAAAATTTTTGGCGCGAATATGTTCATTGCATCATAACACACATCGGTGTCAAGTTTCGTTGTATTTGACGCCAAACGGTGAAAAAATACGAAAAATTTAACTTTTAAGTAAATTTTCAAAATTTTCCTTAAGGATTTTCTCTTCCCCACTAACCCTTCGATTTTTCCCTGCAAGCGCTACTTCCGTCAGTTTAGCGCCTGGAGGGCCCCACCCCTTCTTTTCTGACCCTTCCTCTTCTTCTTTCCCCGCACCCCTTCTTTTTTGACCCTTCTTCTTCTTCTTTCCCCCACCCCTTCTTTTCTAACCCTTCCTCTTCTTCCCCCCCACCCCTTCTCTACTTAAACCCCCTCGCCCCCCCTTCCCCTCAAGCTAACTCTCCTCCTTAGTCCCCTCACCTTACTGCCAGCCCCCACCCAGCCAGCCACCATCCTCGGCAACCACCCCGACAGCCATCCCGGCTACCCTTTTGGACCCTCCAAACCCAACCAGCCCCTTCCCAGCTCTCCAAAACAGCAGCAGCCCTCCTCACCCCTCTCAAACCCCTCCCAATAGCAGCAGCCCTCATCTTATCGGCCACCAGCCAGCCACCATTTCGGCCACCTCCTGCAGCTGTTCGACCTCCCTCAGCCTCCCGGCAATACTATCCTAGGTAAGAGGAGAGGGAAATGAGGTAGAAACGAGGAGATTTTACTATTATGTATATCATTTAATATACTTAATATTTCATTATTATGAAATTAAATATGATAAACCTTATGTCATCACATTAGCAATGTTGTCATCAATCAATAATGATAAACAAGTGCATATGTTATAAAATGACTATGTTTCCATTCAGACACTTTTTCTTCTAACATTTTATAATTATTATTATTTTCTGCAATTAATTTCCATTATTTTCATTCTGTCTTTTACTATCGTATATTATTATTATCTTAATAAAAATATTAACCTAATGTAAAAGCGAAAGAAAAACAAAATAGAAAAGAAGATAATAGTTACTCTTAAGAACATTGGCTAAGAGACTAATTTTTTAAAAAAAAATCTAAAATCTAACTGTAGATCTAAAAATCGAACTGTCAAACTTTGGATCTTAAAGAACAAAGGTACCCAGTATATGATATGTACTACTTTTTATAATTTGCTGCTTAGCTTCGCTTATTTGCTTTGAGCCAAATTCAATTGAAGCTTGGTTGATTGTTCGAAGTCAACGTGATAATATTCGTGGGTTACTGAAAATAGCATTAGTAACATTCGTGGGTCACTGAAAAAAAATAACATTAGTAACATTCATTGTTGGTTACTGAAAAAAAGACATCAAGTAACCAACATCATTTTATTCGTGGTGTCATTGGAAAATTGACATCAATGACATTCGTGATTGGTTATTAGAAAAAAACATCAAATAACCAACATCATTTTATTTGTGGTTGTAACATTTGTGGTTGATTATTGAAAAAAAAAATTAAGTAACCAACATCTTTGTGATAATACTTGTGACAGGAAACTTTTATTTCTTTTGCGTTATTTCCTTATTCTTCCAGCATTTTTATCCTTATATCTGCTAATCGCATTTTTGCTTTTATAAAAATATAATATGATTTTATTTACTATGGTACTTAGAGTATTCTCTAATTACTAAGAATTTCAATCCCGATATTGCTTTCTGAGCAATACCAGGTGAGGTACTTCTGGGAGAGCTTGAAGAAAAACTTTAAAACTTAAATTATCAATTGACCGATGAATCGAATACGCTATTTTAACTTTTATTTTTTTTTCTTTATAAAAGTTGAACAATGTTTGTGATGTACGATGAAGATTTTTGTAATATGTAATTTTGAAATGAATGAGAAATATCTTTGGCTTTTGTATATCTTTTCTCTTCTCTCAAATTGCTCAATATGATCCTGCGGTATGTGAAGACCCGAATATCGGGACATCACAATTGGGGGCTGAGTGGCCAAAGGAGATGGAAGAGCAGTAAAGGGAGGAAGTAGAGGTTAGAGAATGTTAGAATGAATGAGAGGGGCCAGGCAGCGGTAAGCAATTTGGGCTATTTTTCAGTTGCCTAACTTTGGTGAGGCTGGCGCGATGGAAGCAAGAATTAAGGGAGTGATTGAGGGTTCTGGCGCTCGAAAATGTGGCATTGGGATGTGTTGGGAAAATCAGAGATACCTACGACCAACCTAGGTTTGACTACTGAGAGTCACCTAAGCAAACATGAAATGTACCAATATAAGCCATAATCACAACACAAACAAACACGAGCTTGCAAGCATACGAACACAAAGATTATGTGGAAAATCCAAGAATGGGAAAAAATATGGAGTTACACCCTCACAATGAAATTCATTATAAAAGAAGATGAAGACAGAGTTACATAGAACTTATCGAGCACTAGAGGAAAAAATGAATCAATGCCTTGAGATCCTCTTCTCCTCTCCCAAATTTTCTACCTCTAGTTCTCACTCTTGGGTTTATGATTTCTTAGTCACCAAGAAGCTCTCACAGAAAATAGCATTTATATAACCATAACACAACATATAGGATTTTATATGGAGATTCAAACAAGCCCCAAAGTGCACTATACAGCCCTAATGACATGTCACTCCCATGTTAGAATCCCGCAGGCATCTGGGCACCGGCCTTACTGCCTGCTAAGTGCCCAGGCGCACCTGGGCATCAGGCTTGCTGTCTTTTGGGTGCCTAGGCATGCCTGAGCGCCAAGCTTGCTATTTGTTGGGCGTCTAGGCACAAGACTTACTGTTTGCTGCTGCTTCTGGGTGCCCAGCGCCTAGGAGCCTACCCTGTCGTTTACAGGTGAAGCCTTGGCCCAAAACCCAATGGGACTTTATTTGTACCTCCTTTGATAATCCAATTGGTCTCAACACCATAACAAGATGGGCATATTAGGTTTTGTGTAATAATAATAATAGTACAAATATATAATTTTTATTAAATTAATCACATAAATTATAATTATTAATTTTAGAGAAAATAATAAAGTGAATATTATGAAGTTATAATAATTATAATATATTTATTTTTAAACAATTATAGTTATACATCCAAGAGCCAAATGTTCAAATTCCAAAATTCATTTATTCAAAATAATGGTAAAATAAAGAACAATGTGATTCACAAGACCAAAACTAGTTAGAAGAAATAGAGGAGCGCATCTAAAGTGTTGTTTGATTGAAAAACCCCTCCAAATTAAAAAATAATAATTATAAAGCCGATATATGACCAGCTATTATGCTATATTGTGATTGTTTGTTGGTCAATGAAGAAAAAGCTTACCAATAAAATAAGTTCTGCAAAGATGAGGTTGATAAGATGGATGTGTGTGTATACTCGTAAAGATAAAATGAGAAATGAGTCATTGATAATAATACTGGAGTGGCTTTAATAGTGGATAGGATTAGAGAATATTGTCTTAGATGGTTTAAGCAAATTAAGCATAGATTGTTTGATGCCCCTATTTAAATTATTGAGTATATAAATTTTTCTAATATTAAAAGAGGAAGATGACCAAAAAAGACATGGTAAGAAATCATAAGAAAGGATCCTCTATTTGAAACTTAGCAATGGGAATATATTTGATTGTGCACAATGGAAACAAAAAATTCATGTAGTCAACCCCATCTAGGGTGAAGACTTGTGTTGTCATTATTATAATTATTCATTCTATAATTAAATAAATTTAAAATAAATTTAAAATAAAAAAAATAAGGTGCTAGTACATTAGGGCATGTAGTTAGTGAGTAATGCATGCTCATCAATATGTAAATTAAAAGATAATTTAATTAATAATAAATTAATATAAAAAAGCAAAAAAATTTAAATAAAAATAATGCTGAAAAAAATGATTTTGATCAAAAATACCAAAATTCAAATACAATATATGGTTCTAATTTCAACAAATATTTTATTTAATAAGTTTTCTAAAGATGCAAAAATCCAAAAATTAGAATTATATCAATTAAGTTTCACAAAGTTTTTGAAATGCAACAATATTAAAAATTATAAGATTTGCTATAAACAAAATTAAAAAATTGAAGGATTCTATTTTTAGAATCAAAGTTAACAGAGTTTTAAAAAATTCAAAAATTATGAAAGTTTCAATAATAATCATTAATGTGCAGTAACGATTACCACAGGTTAATAGAGATAAATTTGGATGATAGATGTGCATTATTGGTAGCTCAAAACCTACATATCTAAGTGGTATGTTTTATTTTATTTGAAGCATAAAAAAATATTAAATGATATACCTAAGAGAAATAGATTTAAGTACCAAAGAATTGTTTAATATCTCAATTGCTTTCACATTATGTTCTACTTCTTCATTGACTACTTTTGCTTACTTTTTGAGGTTTTCCATGAAATTTTCAACACTTATCTATGGAGTGATAGAACATATTATAATGAGTGCACTAAAGATTGTCTCTATTGGATTTTGGATGGCTTGAATTGTCTTTTTTATTTTGAGAGAGCATGATCAAGGATGCTCTTCTATCTTTTTAACAAACATTGCTAAAGATTCAACAATTATTTTGAATCTTATCCTATCTTTTTCCCTCATTTAACATGAGATAAAAAATTTACCTCTTTAGATATGGCAACTCCTCAAGAATTTGTATTTATACTGATCCAGCTCAATGTTTAATCCAAATAAAAAATAAATAGTTAAAACTTTTGGACAAACAATTTGAGAATAATAGTATCATCAACACATTTTATCTTAATTCATTGATGGTGATTAAAATTGGTTCTAAAGACAATGCAGTAAATTGGAGTATTCACCAAATCGCATAGTTACCATAGTTAGTAATGAAGATCTTGATTTTATTCTCATAAATATGTGCATCATCTTATACCTTGAATAAATTTGTTTCATGACTTCATAGATTTCTTTTGTAATATTAAGATAAGTGTATGTGGTACTTATTTCTAATGCATATTCCAAAGCCATGACATTATTTTTTCAAAATTTGTAAGGGTAGAGCCCAATTTATTAAAGTAAATAAATTGTCTAATTACAAAACACCAAAAAATAATCAAAAGCAATTACATAAACAATTTTCGAGCCATGACGTTACCATGCAATACTCCTCGTCCATATATCAAAGTTTGTAATTCCTTTCTTTAAGCCAATACCACGGTGGTTACTCAAATTTTCCAAGATGAACTTTATGACCACCTTTCCTTAACATATGCTTATAAACCCCTGTAAAATAAAATTCACATCACATGCATTTCTTCTTCTAAAGTTATATGCTGCCTTTTCAAACTTCCCTAACTCTAAATGACAAGTCCCATTTCTTTCTTAGGTTTTCATAATATTTAAATTCGTAAGCCCTATGTCTAAGACCTCTACATGGAAACCAACTTCATAATAATGAGCCAACAAATTTTTATAAATTTAATACTCACAAAGAAAATGTTAATATACCCATATCCATTTAACACTTAAACATGCTAGTCAAATTCTAATCTAAAACTTAAGCAAACAAAGGGCTTCTCTTCTAGGAGCAGTCAAGGATGTGATGCATCCTCTACAATGATGTCTGATAATATTGATAGCATTGGGTCAAACACTGCTAGCGACAAAATTGTTTAATTGGGACTATGATATCAAAGAGTGCCTCACAATCCACACATATGGCTTTAAGAATTTCATTCTCAAGATGAATCCATAATTCCTTTCTTGTATAGCCAAGTTTGCCAAGCCATGCCACAAAGCTGAAGTTATCATGTTTGATTTGGACTGCAATATTTGGGGGTGTTGCATGCCTCTATGCCTTAGATTATGAATAAAAATTTTGAATCTTCAGTAAACACCACCGCATCATAGAACAACATGAAACAATGCTAGTAAGCTTAAAAACAATTTGATACTAGACAAATCTGCAGACCGCTTCATGGGATTGTGTGTATCCTTCACACTGTCACCTTAATCAACTTGAGATATATTACGCGAGGCAAACCATTTAAGAAATACCCGTTAGATGGTCTTAAACCCAACTATCATTGGTAGACTGGATTTAGGCAAACCTGGAATAATAAACAATAGGATATTTTCAAGAGGAGAATTCTCAACACTGAGTCCTACAGAGCCTGATAATAGTCTGGTAGTGAATAAAGAAAAATAAGAAAAAAATAAAAAGAATAGGACTTAGCCCATTGTCAACTTCAAACTCCCAAAATAAATATTAGTTATATTACCTTCTATCTAGAGGTTATCTTGACTTTATCCTAATCTGCTTCGAAATCTAAAATAGCTAATCCCTTCCAAATACAAAGATAATAGCTAAAACATTATGATCATTTTAACAGCTCATAACAATAATTTCAATTAATATAGCATTCTTGCTTCCGAAGACCTACTAGCTTTTATCATTCCAAAAATTTGAACCCATCATCTCCAATGAAATAACAATTTATGGATTTAAAAGTTGGCTTACTTTTTGTCAGTAGAAATTATTATAATATGAGGATGGAACACCAAATAACCTAATTAAAAAAGGAAAACATCTTAAATGAAATCACCTGATCATCTGAAAGAACGTGAGGACGACCAAAACAGTAAGAGATAAGTGTTCGAGATCTTTGTCTCCTGCCTCCATTGTCAGACGCTCTGCTACAGTTCGATCCCATAAGCTATCAGCCCCAAATGTAGCTTCGATCACAAAATGCGAAGCCAAAGATTGCTTAAGCCCTAAAAGAGTTATTCCCCGCAAAGGAAAGAAGAACAGCAGGGAGAGAAAGCCGAGATGCGGCGGGTTCTTCCTGTCTAAGAAAGGCTGTATTGTAAAGGAAGGGGAAATGTAGATAGGGAAACGGTTGAGTAACCGCAGGTGGGTGTAGGGCGCGTTGCTTCAATGATTTCAAACTCTGAGAAGAGAGGGGAGAGAGTGACAGCACGGCACCGAAGCGCATCGTTTTTTGTTTGGAAGCGTAGTATTTCCCTTTTCCAAGTAGGGACAGGCTGCAGAACTCCCTGTGCTTGGAGTGGCGCTGCATTGGCCAGATCTGGTCAGATCCCCTGCACGACTTAAATCATGGTGCACCAAAATCGCTCCAATAATTTCTAAGCTCTGGTCATTGCTTAACTATATAACTATCTTAAAATGACTACCTAATTATAGGACACTAATCTGAAAATTATTATGTGATAGTATTTTTATACCTTTTATAATCTTACTGTAACGTTTGGTCGTACATTGTTTAAGTTAAGCTTTATAAGCTTAGATAAGCAACTAAGTTACTCTTTAGATAGCTTAAATTGTTTAACATGATTTAAACTAATTATCCTATAATCTTAATGAACTCTTATTGTTGTTGTATATTGACAAATTATTTAATTCATATTTAAGCAATTTATTTAGGTTTGCAAATAATAAATCAATATAGTATGATAATTTAATTAGGTATAAATTTATATTTGTTATATAATTTTTAAAATAAGGATATTTAATAATTATTTAATAGTTATTATCATAATAAAATAACAATAAATTATAATTACATGATAAAAATTATGTAATTAATTTAATTATGAATAAATTAATAACTTCATATAAAATAAAACAAATAAATGCTATTGAAAATAAAGTTACATGTTGATTATAATTATTTTTAAATTACGATTCTGATTAAACGATTACATCCTAAGTACACATAAATTAATAATAATAGTTAGATAATAAATTTTTTTATTTTGTCCATTAAATAATTAATAATAATCATATAAATAAATTTAGAATTATTTATCCTATTAATTCATACTAGTTATTAATGATAATTACATACATTATTTATTTATTTAATTATTATTATTTTTATTAAATTTAATAAATAAATATTTAATATTAATAAAGCATTTATATTAAGCTATTTTAAACAAAAAATGTTTGTTTATAGCTTAATTATACTTAAGTTGAGCAAAGCAAAATTACAATAATTTTTTTATTGAGAATTAAATAAGAGGTTGTTTCATATGAAAATTTTTGAGAAATTTTAAGTATAAAGTAATTTAATTACATTACAATCAGATTACTATTTTTTGATAATATTTCAAGAAATTTAAGATTTTTTTTGGATGAAGTAATTTGAGAGAGTGATATTTTGAGTAAAATAATGGGTAAAATTACCCCCAAAAAATTTGTTTTTGCTTTTGAAATTTAGGTTTCTCAAATGTAACGAATAGGATTCGACCATTCATTCGATCGAATCATTCGTTTGATTGAACGGATCATTCGATTTATTGTCAAAGAAGAGGGAAGTTACTCGGCTTCTTCTGCAGATGACTTATTGTCTCATTTGACTGCTACGCACGAATCAACGTAATCGCGAGTTATGTTCAATTTGGACATACCTGGATTTCATTGTTTATTTATATACAAATGCAAAAATGAATTACAATGTAAAAATTTTATATTTATTTTACTTCAAATTAAGCTCAATTAATCATTTTTCCCGAAAAATAATTACTTTATCTCTATCTTACATGAAAACCAATGTAGCGCCCCGCCCCGTCGCCGCGTGCAAAAGAGGTAATCAATCGGCGGCGGAGCGGCGCGCTACTTGGGAAGAAATTTTCCATCTCCCCGAATAGCTAAGAATGACACTGAAGGCTGTTGTCTCAAACTCAATGGAAGGTCGACATCTAATACTTAAGATAAGAGTAGTATCCTTATCCTAAGTATTAGACTAATACATACATTGAATTAAATATACAATATGAAGAATCCAATATATGTATAAAATATCAATATTTTCAGTATGCTGATCACATCACAATACTAAGTATAAGTAATATATAAGCAGAGTGAGAAAGCCAAGCATACATCTAGAAATATTCATCATAAAAACTGAATAAAAATATTCATCTCAGAACAGAAAAGTAAATATATCCATAAATTATTACAAATAGTTTACTGAAATAATGTATAAGCACTGAACTGAAATAACTAATCAAAAATAGTAAAGCTGAAGTATAAATCCACTAAGACTATACGAACTCCTCCATAACCTCCTGAATATCCCCCTGAACTAGCTCAATATGCTACTCAAGATCTAGCAAATTATTGAATCTTAAAAATAATATGTATTAGACAATAAGTCTAACACATTAAAACTAACCTAAATAATTTTAATTATTTACTGAATATTTAAATAACGTAAAATAGAGCTGCAAAAAAATTATAAAAGTAACTGATTATTTGAAACTGTATAAAATTGAAGTAAAGTAAAGTTGACGGTATACTAAATACTGAAAAAAAAGAATAAACGATATATGATCTAAAACTGAGTAAATAACATGTAAAACTATATTATATGCCACTGAAGTCATGCATTTGTATATGCCACGATACTGTATGCCACTGATATGCAACTGAAATATCACTGAACTGCTATAAGTCATACGGTTTAATGTCTGCATACATCCGGTTAGGAAATATAGTTTACTATGATGACGTTGCATCATGAATTTTCCCTGTTAATGTATGCAATATTTCATAACCATAAATCATCACTTATACTCATACATCATACTTATGTTCATGCTCATGTCTCTACACTACATATCTTAAAATCTAGAAATCCAGAAAATGCTTTAAAATTCGATAAAGAATCAAATATCTCAATTGTGCAGAATCCATCTAAATGGATTATGACTCATAGTTCTAATTTCAATAATTTGTTTTACTTAGTATTTTACTTAAAATCATCAGTTTGAAATGTTGTATACACAAATTTAGTATATTTCCAAGAAAGGTGAATTTAACACTTAGTTTGTTTAAGCTGCACCTCTTGAACCGATCTTTGATAGGAGGCATCACTCAATGGCAATTTATATCTCAAACTAAGCTATTAAATATCCTAATTATAAGCATACTTAGTGTCCTAAAGAGGGTGACTTGAATTACTTAATTTATTTAAAGTCACCATATTGAAAAGATCTTCATTAGGAGGCATCACCCGATGACAATTTTTATCTTAATTAAACTAATAATTTAAGTCCCTAATTATAACACTCTTAGGATTGGATGATTTATTCTAAGTGGGATTATATCTGACTAAACTCGTAGGATATAACATAAATATAATCCTATATTAAAGTAAATCAACCAACCCTGAATGCTGCTGAAGCAATCCAGCACTATGGATATACACTATTATACTCAACTAATAATCTGAATTCAGTTAATTCTATTTAATCAACAAGGATCACCAAAAGTATGAATTCAGACTCCAATGGGTGAATCCTACACAAAGTTCCACAGGTGTAACCAAAAAGTCACTCAAAATAAGTTTCTATAACATGGGAGAATTTTTATTCTAAGTACTTTAAGTGATTCTACCATAAGGGTCTAAGATTAAACTTCTAAGGTTAAAGAGAATCATCTAAGTTTCTACCTCAATATGCCATAATAAGCCCTTCCTACCTTAATGTGTTAATAATTATTAGGATTTTTTAATTATATTAAAAATCCTATTATAAGATCATAAAGGTTTTACACATCTAACACTTAACTGAAATAACCTAAACTGATTTCTAAATTTATTTATTTAACTTGGATTGATCAGATCATATCAGATGGGTAGACCCATTTGATCACTACCTATGGTACAATTATGCGGATGGAATCAAGAATATTATTAGGATTAGATTATTTTGTAAATCAATACAGTTTTATAATTATTCTCATGCTAAGAATTTTATATAAAAGAAAATCAAATATCTTAAGTTCAAATTCAGATGTTTAATCACATAAGTTTTTATAATGATCTTAGCACTTCTAATTCAATGAATTAAGATCAATGCCAAATCAGATGTATTATTAAAATTATGTCAATTGAATTATCTTTCAATCAAATTGATTGATTAAGGATTTAAATCTTAATCAGACAGATTAGGGTTTAACCCCTAATCTTACCCAATTAAGACTAATAGTTGATTTATAGATTAATAACAAATCAATGTATTATTGGTGTATTATTAATGACAAATTTCAGATTTATATTAAGTATCAATTACTTAATTAAATTCTTAAGATTCTTAGGTTCAATTATAGCTTAATATCAATTCAAGTAAATCAAAGTGTCCAATTTAAAATTAAAATCCTTTAACGTACATAATATCACATTGATTAGAATGATGAGTAATTAAGGCTAATTAAATCTTAAATCAAACATAAAAAAGATTAGCACTTGATTACAAATGTAAAACAATTAAATTCTATACAATTTGGTTATTATGTCCTACTTGGTCGTGCAAGCAATCAAAGGTTCTAACATTATTATTCAGCACAAAGTATTCAAGTAATTCGTTAAGAGACTTAGAGCATGCTATTCATGATAATTAGTAAATTTTCCATTGAAATTCACCTCCACATTCATACAATACTTATTTTTACTAAATTTAGGTTTGATTTTGATATTTTTGGCCCCATTATAGTCCTAGGGTCATTAGAATGCAAAAAATCACAAATATGAGCAATTCCAGACAGTTCTGGGCACTTTCGGACAATTATAAGCGCTACAGCACGCTATAGCGCCTTCTAGCCAAAAGTTATGAGCAACGGCATGCGGTGGCGCATGACTGCTGCGGTGCACTACGGCGCTAGAGTTCTCAAGGGCTGGATGCTACGATGCGCTGTAACGCTCCCTGGCTGAGAGTCAGGCGCTACAGCGCCTGGTAGCACGCTACTACAGATTCAACCCAAGACTCGGGAGCTACGGTGCACCGTAGCGCCCGACATTAATTTTGCATGTACAAAAACTGTAACAGGTTTCCTGAAGCAAACCGCCCGTCGCCGCGCGCAACTGAAGTATATAATAACAAAACAGTTGGTGGCGGAGCTGTGCACCACTCAAGAATGCATTACCCATCTCCTCGAATAAGCTAAAAATAAACCCATACAAAGGATTGATGATTCATACCCCAAAGAGAAGGGTCGAGAGCTAATACTTAAGATAAGAGTAGTATCATTATCCTAAGTACTAGACAAATACATATATTGGATTTACATATGAAATGAAGAATCTAACATATGTATAAGATATCAGTATTTCCAATATACTGATTATATCACAATACTAAGTATAAGTAATATATAAATAGAGTGCGGAAGCTAAGCATACATCTAGAAACATTCATCACAAAAATGAAATAAAAACATTCATCTCAGAATAGAAAAATAAATATGTTATGAATTAATACAAACAGTTTACTGAAATGATACTGAAATAAAGTATAAGCACTGAACTGAAATAACTAATTAAAAGCGATAAAGCTGGAGGAGAGATCCACTATGGCTCCACAAACTCCTACCGAACCTCTTGCACATCCTCCTAATCTGGCTCAACAAACTGCTCAGAATCCAACAAATTGTCGTATCCCAAAAGCACATGTTAGATAATAAGTATAACACATCAAAACTAATCTAACAGTTCTAATTATTTACTTAATATTTAAATAATGTAAACCAAGCTGCAAGAAAATCATAAAAGTAACTGAAAATTTGACAAAATTGAAGTAAAGTAAAGCTGACTGTATTCTAAATATTGAAAATGAATGAAACTGAGTAAACAATATGTAAAACTATATGATATGTCACTGAAGTCATGCATCTTTATATGCCACGATACAAAATGCAAATGATATGCAACTGAAATATCATTGAACGGGTATGAATCGTACGGTCCAATGCCTACATATATATAGTTGGGAATCCAGTACTAGTCATCCTACAAATTCTCCGATTGATATATACAACATTCTATAATCTATAAATTATCACTAATACTCATACATTATGCTCATGTTCATGCTCATGTCTCTGCACTACATGCTTAAAATCTAGAAATTCATAAAATGATGTAAAATCAGATAATGAATCAAATTTCTCCATTATGCAGAATCCATCTAAATGGATTCTGACTTCTAGTTCTAATTCTGATAAATTTGTTTTAATTAAGATTTTACTTAAAATCATCAGTTGGAAAGATTGTATACACATATTTATAATGCTTCCAAGAAAGGTGGATTTAAAACTTAGTTTGTTTAAAGCCACACCTATAAAAGCATTCTTCGATAGGAGGCATCACCCAGTGGCAATTATTATTTCACTCAAACTAAGCTGTTAAATACCTTAATCACAAGCATACTTAGTGTCTATGGAGGGTAACTTGAAATGCTTAATTTGTTTGAGGCCACTACTATCAAAGCATTCTTCGATAGAAGGCATCACCCGTTGGCAACTTTTATTTCACTCAAACTAAAAATTTAAGTCCCTAATTATAACACTTATGATCAGAGGATTTAATCTAAGTGGATTGTAACTGCCTAAGCTCGCGGGATAACACAAAGATAAGTCTTACTTAGAGTGACTCAATTAATTCTGAATACTGCTGAATTAATCCAGTACTATAGATATATACTGTTATACTCAACTAATAATCTGAGTTTAGTGAATGTTATTTAGTCAACAAGAATCACCAAAACTATGAATTTAGACTTTATTGGGATGAATCCTATACAAGATTCTAAGGATGTGACCAAAAGGTTACCCAATATAGGCTACTATCACATGGGAAGTATCTCATGATAAGTACTTTAGTTAATTTTACCACAAGGGTTAAAGATCAACTTCTAAGATTAAGGGGAAAACATCTAAGTTCTTACCTCAAGATTCAGCAAAAGATCTTCCTACCTCAATATATTATTAATTAATAAAACTTTTTAATTATATTGTAAATTTTATTGTAAGATCATCAAGATCTTACACATCTAATATTTACTTTAAATTTATAAATTTTATTTATTGTACTTGGATTGATTAGATCAGATCAGATAGTTAGACCCATCACATCACATCCTATACTACAATTATTGGGTCAAATCAAGAATATTATTGAGATTTGATCTTATAATAAATCAACATAGTTGTATAATTATCTTTATGTTAAGAGTCTTATATAAGTGAAAATCAAAGATCTTAAACTTAAGTACATATATTTAATCATATAATTTCTTTTAATAGTCTTAGCACTTCTAATTCAATAAATTATGATCAATTTCAAATCAAATACATTATTGGAGTCATATCAGTTGAATTATCTTTCAATCAAGTTGATTGATTTATTGATTAGGGTTTAGATCTTAATCAGATATGATAGGGTTTAACTCCTACACTTTCTAACTTAAGATCAATCGTTGATTTATAGATCAATGACAAATCAATGTATTATTAGTAAATTATTGATGATAAAATTCAGATTTAAATTAAGTATCAATTACTTAATCAAGTTCTTAAGATTTTTATGTTTAAATATAGTTTATTTTCAAATTAAGTAAATCAAGGTATCCAATTTAAAATTAAAGTTTTCTAACATACATAAACATCACATTAATTAAAATAATGAGTAATTAAGGTTAATCAAATTTTAAAATAAATACAAAAGGGATTAGCACTAGATTATAAATATAAAATAATTAAGTTTCATACAATTTGATTATTAAGTTCTATATTGACCATACAAGCAATTACAGATCCTGACGTTTCTATTCGGCATAAAGTATATAAGCAATTTTTTTATGAGATATAGAACATACTATACATGCTAAAATAGTGGATTTCATATTAAAATTCACCCACACATTCATACAATGCTCATTCTTATTAAATTCGATTTTAATTTTAGTATGATTTGATCCCATTAGGGTTCTAAGACCATTAGAATGCAAAAATATTAAATTTTGATCATTCTGGACGATTATGAACTCTACAGTGCGTTTAATTTAATTTTATTAATATTTATATGTCGCAGCGACACGCTGTAGTGCGCTACGGTGTGCTACGGTGGACGCATTTTTGAAATTTCGAGCGCTACGGCGCGCAGTAGCGCCCGACGGTGATTTCGCCTGTGTGAAAACTGTAAAGGGTCACCTTTTGCACTAAAATAGTCTCAATATAGAGCACTTCACGTGTGATGTTATATACTGATGGAAAGGTATTTTTGAGATCTTTTTATTGATATCAAAATTGGCATAAACAAATTATTTTAATAAATAGAAATTAAAGTTCTAGCTACGGGTATACAAAAATCATGCAGTTTTTGACTAAAATTTTAAATAAATGAATGGGCTTTGATCGGACTCATTCGAGTTCAATTGAGGCACGAGAATCATGCATAAAATCCATACAGTAACTTAATGGAATTATCATTCACAACACTTTGCTATATATAAAGAAAATTGCACAAGTAAGAGTTTAGCAAAAGGGTACCTTGTCCATAGGAATGGAAGAAGAAGTCTCGGCTGGTTACATAAAAGCATGAGGGCTTGAAGGATCCTTCAACAGCAGCACAACAAGAGAAAGAGGGGAGTTCAGATAATGGCCAAATAGAGAGGAAAAGAGGGCTGAGCCTCTATTTAAAGGAGAAGGAGAGCATGGCTCTGTGGCGGCCGCCCCTTCTAATCACAAAGCTTAAGGAGAGGTCATCACTAAGCACATCTCATACTTAACATTAGGTTGGAATTTAAGACTCTAATCCAATCTTAAGGAAAAGAGGTACTTTTCTGAATAATATAAAGAATAACAATCACTTAATGAGTATCAGAGTGCGGAAGAAAAGTAACAACTGAAGTAAACATCCATACTATAAAATAAAGACATCTAGCTCAGAATATATACAATGCAGAAAAGTAAAGTACAAAGTTATGTATTATTACAAACATTTAAAGTTTAAAGGAAACTGAAAATAGTCACTCATCCTGTAAAATACCAGAAATTCTTTTCAGAATTATTTATTAATATTTAAATAATTTAGAACTCAGAATCGAAAACGGAGTCTACCATTGGACTCAGTAACTCCAAATTAACTAAGAATGTTATTCTGGGAATTTTTGGAAATTATTGATTTTCCCAGATTTTCTGCTGAATTTCAATCGCTCATAAATTTTCGTTAAAAATTGGATTCCGATTTAAATCAAATAAAAATATAATAAAAATATGCTCTTATAACACCTATTGAAATGATCGTACTGCAAAAATTTGAGCGCATATGGGATCCTGGATTGTCCTGAATAAATTCATGAAGTATAAACTTCAAAGGCTAATAATAAGAAAAATATAAATCGGAATTTAAAAATTTTTGTATATCTAAGTCAAACATCATATGAGGATGCTATGTTTCAAGTTTCGTTAATTTTTGAGTTTCCGATTTATCATAATTAATTTTTCCAAGTTTTTTACTTAAAAATCAATATAAAATAAAGTACTTGTCCAAATTCAATAATTTTTGGATGCGGGTGTTCGTCTCGTTGAGACGGTCGTTTCGATACTAAGTTTGTAAATTTTGGAGCTCAAATGACTCCAGATCTTGGCTCAGAAATTCCAACCGTTTGTTTTAATCAAACGGCTAATATAAAATCCTAAGTTTACTTATAAACCTAACCTAAGTTCTCTAATTCCTCTTCAAGCCCTCGGCCGAACTTCTCCTTCTCCTGATTCTTCTTCGATCGGCGCATCCAAGGTCGCCGTTCCTCCCCTCTCGCCGATCCTCCTCCCTCCAAGCTGAGAGTCTCATCTAGCCGAGCGTCTCCTCTAGCCGAGCGCCTCCCTCCAAGCCGAGCGCCTCCCTCCAAGACAAGCGTCTCCATTTTGCAAACCCTAGCCTTGTTTGGTGCGACCTCTAGCAGCAAGGTATTTCCACCGATTTAATCCTTCCATTTCATTATTCCTCCTACTTAATGAAGACTTCCAGAATTTTCATAGTATGTTCTTTATGGTTATATATCTAGGTATATTTTTTTTAGATATGTGAATAGCTATTCAAATTCTGAAGCTGTTGTCAATCATTAAAAATGGGTGCAATTGCCTAAATGCAATGATATATATGTTGTCAATCTTACCTAGTGTGATTAAGGCATAAGTGACATTGTTGTTGAATTGATTTGAGGAGCCTGCAAGTCTCTAATCGATACATTCCTCTCCATTTAGACGATTTCGAAGTGCATTATTTTTGCCCTCTGATATTTCTATTTTCCTTGATTTTAAAACAGATAGTTATTAGACTCCATTAAACAACCAATAAGCACCAATGATGTCCTTACCTGAAGAAAATTAAGAGGATCGAATTGATTGAATAGTAGAAGAAAGGATTAGAAGAAGAAACATTAATTAAGGTTTCATTTTTTTTCCTTATTCTGAAATTTCAGTCATTTAGGATCTTAATATGTAATTAGCAATTAAAGAAATCTCATTATGTCCTATTTGATTTATTGATTCTTTTGCAATTTCATAAAATATTTAATGAGATTATTAATTACTGTTTATTTTATAATTTCATTTATAAGATATACATCTTACAAAAACTCATGTAATTATGATGGCTGTATAGGACTTAGATGTTTGCTAAGTGAATTTATAAATATCTTTTGGTTTAATCGATCTCTTCAAGAGTTTGATTTATAAATTTGGGATGTCGTTAACTGTCTTTCATCTTCTACTTTTGTTGCTGTTTAATTTATCAGGTGAAGTATGTATATTCTTTATAATCTATATAACTTAGGCAAATTGATTAGGATTGGAGCCAACAGATCTTTATCTAAAAGGATTCCTTTAACTCAGTAATAAAATCTGTCTTAAATCTATTTAACATCTGCATGAATATTTCTTAAATACCCCATATTAGAATCATTGTTTTGCTGTTATAAGGATAGATTATTGCATAGTATAATAAACGAATTCAGCCAAATTCAATTGTTTGAAATTTAAATTCCTCTTGTGAATGCTTTGTAATACTTGATAGACTAAATGTTATAGTATCATAATAGTCTATCTTAGGATTGATCTTAAGTGAGTTACAAGAAATTGAAACTTAGACCATATGATGCTCTTTCGTAAGAAAGACTTAATGCGCTGTTAGAAGCCCTTTCATGTTGCTGTGATCACGCCCAAATTTCTCAAAGACACGAAATTCAGTTGGGAAAGATCACGGACTCGAAATTTTGCCATCGAATCGACGGTTTCATGAATTGAACCGCGCCGTTCCCATTTAAATAAATGGCCTAAATCTTAAATCGCAGATAACGCCGTGATGAACCGTCATTAGTTTAATGAAATCAAAGGATCATTTTTAAGTATAAATTTTATTGATAACATGTAAAATAATTATCCAATATATACAATATTATATTTTATTTATTTCATATGGATCTATTGATGTCAATTAATGTAAGTAAGGATAAGAGCCATCATTTTCTTTCATTAGAATCACATGTTGCCATATAATTATGAGATCCAAATGCTACTTTGTATCCTATAAGATTCAAAGATGCCATCTAAGTTATGTGAATAATTGCTGCCATCTATTTGTAAGATACAAAAGCTGCCAATATATTATATAAGCTAAATAATGCTGCCCCAAAAAAAAAAAAAAAATTGCTGAATTAATTTCTGCATCTTTTGCTATTAGATGTTTGATATAGGTTATTAAACTGCTTAGTTTAATTGAATGTATTTAAAATTTTTGTAGAATTGGAAATGAGCAATCCTGTAAAAAGGGTTGAACTCTATTTTAGAACTGGAATTAAACTATATTTAGAATTGGAGAATGTTTGTATAAAATTTGGAAAATTTGAATGAAAACAAAGGAGACTCTGCTGAAATTTTTAAGAATTTTAGGACTTAGAAAATTATAGGAAATATAGATGTTTCATATAAAATGTCACTTGAAAATATTAACCATAAAAGTAATTACTTTAATGAATCCAAATCAAATATCATAAAAAACCTATTATGAAGTATCAAATTAATGACTTAAACTACTTATTGGCAGATCAAACAAATTGAATTGATTGATTTTGAGACAAAACAAGTTAGGTACGCAAATTTACTTATAAGTCTTATTTCAGTATTCTTATTTGAGCCATTTTTCCATTTGAGTATTATTTGCATTGTTTACCGCATTTTAATCTGCAAAAGAATTATATCAAAAAGCATGTAACAAAAAGAATTTATATATATTATTGTGGTGTTTGTCTTTGGAGGGTGGAATGCAAAACTGGAATCTGTACATATTGGGCTAGCTAGCAAGCCCCTGGGAGTTATATGGAGGGATTTAGCCTCTTGTAGGAAGTAGGCAAATTCAGAGGAAAGACACACCATCAGTTTCTAATTTGAGTAAGCTACCGACGGGTGGCGAGATAAGCTTCCTACAGGTTTATGCCTATGGGTTTACCCATTTGGGCTTAGGGGTCTCCGGACTCGACTTATTGTTACATATGCTATTGATAAAATTTATTTCATATATGTTGATTTTCACAGCTATTTTGCAGGGCAGAAATTGCATTTGAAAATTGCTTACTTTACTTGCAGTTTTATTTTCAGTCATTTTCATATATGATTCATACCTATTTTAGGATGCTAGATTTATCCTTATAAGAACAATTTGCGTACTCCTACCTGACTGGTAAACTGAATTTTTTTCAGGTTTTTAATAATTAAAGAACTTAGAAGATCTGCCAAATTAAAGGAAGAAGAATAAAGGAAGCAGAAGAATGTAGATATTTCATATTTTATATAATTCAAATTGTTATAACTTTTCATATATGTTTTGGCTCTATGTATAAAAGGACTTTGGATTTTATTTATTTTATTATGTCCTTTTTGAATTATAAAAATGTCTATATTTTCATTTGAGATGAATTGTTCTTTAAAGACTCTCGAACTTCGATCCCCGGTCGCCACACATCCTCACAAAGAAAAAGTAAAGCAAGCTAGTGAAACTAAAATCCCTTAGTAGTCTGGACCTCCTCCTGGATTTGCTCCTCTGTGGGCTCAATCTCCTCAAAAAGCTCAGAATCTACCATTATCAGTTTCATAATGGTAAGGCCCCAGCCAAGAAAATAAAAATTTTGTTAGATAAAATATCTAAGTACATTTTAAGGTAATAAATTTTAATGTATTTTAATGACATCACAATTCAGATTAAGCATAATATAGTGGTAAAGCACAAAGAAAGGTAAGAACAAGTCATGAGGTAAAAATATACCTCAACTCAGACTGCAAAACAAGGTAAGTAAAGTACAAGGTAATGCTACTAAGTACAAAGAAAAGTCCTAAAGAATATGATCAAACTAACATGCCAGTATAATATAAGTAAAAGTATTGTACTGAAAGTATAAGACTAGCATCCTAACATGCTCTCAAATAGGTAAAATGGCTGACATACAAAAAGTTTTGAAATGAAAAGGAACTGCAGAAAATGAAAAATATGAATGAAAGAAAAGTGTACTGAAACAATAAAGTAAAGTAAGTCTGAAATATAAGGAAAGTATGTAAGGTACTGTAAAATGTCTGAAATGTAAATGTAAGTAATGTTTATTAATTTGTTATACTTGTGAGATATTCTTACTTAGTCTGCCACAAAGTAAAGTCCGTCTGGTAATTTAGGAGAAATATCCCAAATTAAAGTAAAGGTCATCAAAAAGAGGCATCTAGGAGAAACATCCCAAATCCTAAAGTAAATCCACAAAGTATCTAAAGGGCAAATAGGAGAAACATCCCAATGCCAAAGTAAAGTACTATAGGGGAAATTCCCTAGGCAAAAGCAGTCCTAAAGTAAAGTCATACTAAGTGGTAGGTTTAAGTAAAACATAAATTATAAGTAAAATATTTGTTTATTAAAGTTTCTTTTTAAAATTATGCAAATGAAATGTGAATAAAATTCAAGGTTTAATATAAAGTACGTATCAAGTAATTAAATATGTCCAAAGATGTAAAAAGGCTCAAAAGTAAGGAAAAACATTGCATTTCAAATCAAATAAATAAATAGCACAACACAAACTTTGTGATATCACCTGTTTTCTAATTTAAACGTTCTAACTAATCCAAGTTACATAAGATTCAGAATCAACAATTCCTACACTGTCTGTAACTTATAATCACGAACATACAAGTTGAACATAATTAGGATTAGCTACGTCCTAATTATAAATGAATCAAATGTCGCCTTATAAAATTAAATAAATAAATCAATCGTCCTAAGTTATTATTTTATAAACCCCAAATAAATATTGATTAGCCAAATCAAGATTTAAAGAATTAAGAATCAAACTTCAAAGAATGAAGTTTAATTCTTAATGACAAGGTTATCCTAATGGGCTAAGGTTTAATCCCATCTTACTGATTAAAGGTTAAGGCAAATCCTATTGAATTAGTCAAATTCAATAGGATAGATTTCTAATCCTAATTTTAATGTTAAAAGATCAAATAATCAGTTAATAAACTATGAAAAATCTAATAAACTAGTAAAATCAAGGTTTCACCTTAAAGAGTAACCCATTTTACCCATTAGATGAATTCTAACCTAAGATCTAATTTTAATCTTAGGAATTAAAGTTCTTAGATAATAAGAGTATCACTCAGACACACATCCTAACTAAGGTTATAAGACCTAAAGAATGATCAAAGAAATTCAAAGGAAAGAAAGGATTCTAAATTTTACTTAAGATTTTTGCTTAAGACTAAATTTAGGGCTTTCTTCAATTTTCTAATTTAAGGCTTATAATTATTTATATTAAAGTCTAAATCACTTAAATTACTATTTGATATGATTTAGAGATGAAATTAGGTCTTAACTTCATTAAACCCTAATTTTGGGCAAAAAGACCATTTTGCCCCTCCTTAAGAGTCTAAATCTCACCTTTATGAATTAGGGCTTAATTTTGGATTTTAATGATGTAGAATGATTACTTACTGTCTAATATGAGTTTAGACAGTAAGTTCATTAATTTTGGTTAAGTATTAAGCCTTATAGGGTCAAATTAAGAAATTTGACCTATAAGGGCATTTTGGTAATTTTACCTTAATGACATATAATTTTTCTGTCAGTTTATTAAAGATTATATTCTAAGGTTTTCATAGAACCTAAATTTGTTGAATTCTGATATGTATTGGCTAAGTTATAGCCAAAATAAGTTTTAGGGTTTAAAGGGTAATTAAGGATTTGTAATTAAGGGTCAAAAACCTTAACTTTGTCATTTGGTATCCAAATTGAATAATTTTAGTGGCTGTATGTCACAATTGACCAACTGATTCTAATGACTAGTGGTAAGTTCAATTTGGACTCCATTTGGCTAAGTTATGGCTTAGTTTAGGGTTTAGGATGATTAGTGAGTGATTAGTAAAATTAATCACCCATTCACTAATCCAACCTTATAGTTAGGTTCTAATAGGTTCTAGGAGTTCTCTGAAACTTAGTTTGTCCAATTTGGATTATTAAATTTTACTAATATTCACTAATCAAGTTTTAGGGTAATTAGGGGTGATTAGCAAATCTAACCATTAGATCCTAAATATTTTTGTAGATCTCTGTAGATTAGATTTTTCTGATCTAAATTGGTATTTAGATTACCTAATTTGTAGTTTAGATGACCAACTTATGGTCATTTGAAGTTTTGGGTCAAATTAGGCTAATTAGGGTTAGGTCCTAAATATCATTAGTCAAATGTTAATCCAAACAGCAAGATTAACCCTACTAAAATATTCCTTAGGGTTTTGTGAGTATTTTAAGACCCATATTAGGTATATTTGGATTAAGGGTTGCAAAGTTATGATTGTTTGATGTTTTGTAACATTATTTGAATTTTAATCATACCCTAAAATGTCACTATATGATATATTGCTTCTATTGAAAGTTGTTTAGCATCATAATATTCCTCATAATTTTTTGATTAATTTGATATATTTATTTGTTATATTTGGATGTGTATTTTTGAAGTTATGATTTTTCTAAAGTTTGAGATTAAGTTAATTACATGTATTTAATTGAATTGAAATTGATTAATTAATTAAGTTAATAGATTTATTTAATATATTTTCTAATACTATATATATAATTATATTACTGATTTTTCTGCAGGTGGGACCCGCGTCTGCCGACGGACGCAACAACGGGCCCCACAGACAGGGTACGTGGCGGATTATGGCTGGCTGAGGCTTAACAGGCGGGGCCCACGACTTTGGCCTGCTCGCCACGCGTCGCGGCGCAAAGGCGACAGCGCGAAGGGAGGGCCCACCACACTCTGCCAGCTTTAACACGCTGAACCGGTTCGGTTTACGCATGAACTTGGACCGGTCGACCTGACCCGGTCCGAGTGATTCGAGCGTCTCTTCATCTTCCAAAAATAACGGAGGCGAATTAGGGTTACAAAATCGGGGATTTAATCGGCTAAGATTGATTTGTTTGACATGATTTAGATCGATACTCTACGATACTAAATGATAAGGCACTCAATCTTTGGTTGAAAGAGAACTTAGAGGTTGAGGAAGGTACCTTAGATAAGGGCAGAAGGAGTTCGAAGTTCAAAGATACAGCACCTAAATCTTCTTGACCAATTTTTGATATCAAAACTGAAGATAAAAATGGATGCATGGTCTTAAACGGGGCTTGAAAGCGGCGAGAGGCTACGGTAGACGAGTGGAGATGACTCGACGAGCCGCGTACGTGCTCGAGGTACACGCGTCGGCTCTTCCTTCGCACTTCGGAACGACAACCCAGATCCGTCCGATCATTCGATCGGACGGATCATGCTGCCCGTTAGATCAAACTGCAGAAAAGATAAGAATTGACGGCGTTGAACTTAAGTGAATGACGCCGTTAAGTTAATAGTTAATAATTTTAATTAAATTATATAATCTCTTAATTAAATTTATATGATTAATTGTATCAAGAAAATTTCCAATAAATCACCCCTAGCTAAATGAAGGGTGCTGAACGCAACGGCGCACTCGGATATTTGATCCGACGAGAATTTGATTATTCGAATTTTCAGGTATTCAAATAATATTAAAATATTTGACGAAAATCCAACGACTTCCAAATGCCTTCAAAACTTCACCTTTAGCTAATTTGGGTGTTCTGAATGTAATGGCGAAGTCATATTTTCAATCTGAAGTCTAGATAAAAAGTCAATTTCTAGGGTTTGGAATTTTCTAGAATTTCTGATTTGACTCAGTTGACTTCTGTTTTGACCTAAGTTTTAGAGATGAGTTCTAAATTACTTAATTAGTGGCTTAGAACTTGAATTAAGACTTAGATTAGCCTTAATTAACCTAAGTAACAACTTGAGTTGTTACAGGCTCTCCCTGAATTCTCCTATCAATTATGGGAGAGAAGAGGGAAGGTCATGAGTCTTTTTTTTTTATATTAGAGGAGAGGAAGGGAAAGGGAATTTTGGCTGAGAGGAAAATAAATAATTAGATTTTGGCAGCTTATTAGGCTTAGAAACTATTTAACAATCTATTTAAGGCCATAACCTAAATCAAGACAACCATTAAATTAAAATCGGATGACTGAAATTTCTTAAGCATGATGTATAGCCATACAAACTCCAAAAATTACAAATTTAGTATCAAAATTAGCATCTCGATGAGACGAACGCACAAATTCAAAAATCATTAAGTTTGGACTAGTAAGGCCACAAATTCATATCTTTAGACAAATTAAAACCTTTGAATTTCCCCTTGTAGCACCCCGCCCCATCGCCGTGCGCAAAAGAGACAGCTATAATCAATTTCGGCGGTGGAGTGGTGCGCCACTCGGGGAGGAATATCCCGTCTCCCTGAATAGCTGAAACAGAACCCATCTGAAGGGCTGCTGACTCTGTCTCAAGGAGGGTTGAGCTAATACTTAAGATAAGAGTAGTATCCTTATCATAAGTATTAGACCAATACATACATTGAATATAAAACACATAAGGAATCTAACATATATATAAGATATCAGTATTTCTAGTATACTGATCACATCATAATACTAGTATAAGTAGTATATAAATAGAGTGCGGAAGCTAAAGCAAACATCTAGAAATATTCATTACGAAAGCTGAATACAACATGCGTCTCAGAAAAGAAAGGAAAAATACATCCATAATTATTACAAATGATTTATTGAAAATACAGAAATAAAAGCTAATTATTGAACTGAAATAAACTAAGCAAAAAAGTAAAGCTGAAGAAGAGTCCACTAGTGCTCCACGGGCTCCTCCTGAATCTCCTGGGTGTTCTCATACTTGGCTCAATATACTGTTCAAGATCTAGCAAATTGCCAGATCCCAAAAGTACCCCGTATTAGACAATAAGTCTAACATATCGAAACTAATCTAAACAGTTCTAGTTATTCATTTAATATTTACATAATGTAATTAAATCTACATAAATACTGTAAAGATAATTGAAGGTGCAAAAATATATAAAATTGTACAAAATTGAAGTAAAGTAAAATTGAACTGTAAACTGAATACTGAAAGTAAATCAAAAATAATAATGGATCTGAAACTGAGTAATAGCTTATAAAACTATGATGTATGCCACTGAAATTGTGCATATGAATATGCCACAATACTATATGCCACTGATATGCAACCAAAATATCACTGAACTGTTATGAGTCGTACAGTCTAATGTATATATATATCCAGTTGAGAACTGCGATGCCGATGCATCCTGAAATTCCCCAGTATACAAAGCTGAATTCCGATGTCTTGCAAGGTTCGTCACCAACTTGGTTCCCACACATAGGCAAATTGCTGCCACCAATTTTAGTATGGATTGTGTGCTTCTATTAGAAGCCAAGTTGTGCCCCTTCATCTGTTAGACTTCACTGAGATCTTGGAAACAGCCAAAGTGGTAAAGCATGACCAAGCTGTAACAGCCATAGGTTATTACTTAGCCAAATCTTTGCTCAATTACAACCTAATTATCATTTCATTAGGTTCATTTAGTCATTAGAACTAATCTCCAATAATTTGAAGCGATTCGGAGCTCAATCAAATATTTAGAATATTTTAATAATATTTAATTAATTAAAAATTGAGATATTTAATTTGACCTCAAAATCAAAATCTGTCTTCGTCATTGTAATCGTCACCCCCAAATTAGCTAGGGGTGATATTTTGGACGTGTTTGAAAATTGTCAGATTTTTTCAAATATTATAATGTAATTAAATACCCCGAAAAAATAGAATAATTAAATAATCGCCTGAATTGAAATTCAACTTCGCCGTTGAATTTCTCACCCCCAAATTAGGTAGGGGTGAATTTTTGAAATTTTTCGGAGCACGTTTATCAAATCTGAATTTTTAATAAATTAAAAATTTAGAAATGATTAATTATTTATTCATTTAAATCCATTTAAAATCTTCTCTTTTTCTCCAGCTGACCATCTCACCTTGCATTCAGTGCCCCTTACCTTTTTTCCCTATTCACACGCTAAGGGTTCTGCCCCCCCTCCTTCTCCTTGTTGATGGGAGAGCTCACGGGAGAGCAATGCTCTCCTTCTCCTTTAAAAAGAAGCCCAACCCTCCCTTCTTCTTTTGCTGTCAAGCTAAAGCTCCTTCCTTACTATGCTTGCTGCTGCTGAAGAAGCTTCTCCTCTCCAAGTTTCTTCAAGAAAGCATAGTTCTCTTCTTCTTGCAAGGTCAAAGGTACCCATTTGTTATGCTCTTCCTTGTGTTATTCTCTGCATTTGATTTAGCAAAGTGTGGTGAATAATATTTCATTAGCTATGGATTTTATGTATGTTCGTCGAGTCTCAATCGGAGACTGAAGCTCATTTCTCCAATGAAAATGTTGTAAAAAACTATATAATTTATGTATAGTCGTAGCTAGAGATTTATTTTTTGATAGTTAAAATAATCTATTCATGTCAATTTTGGTATCAATAGAAAGGCCTCGGAAATACATTTCCATCGGTATATGGCACCACATGTGAGATGCTAAAAATTGAGAGTATTTGAGTGCATAAGGATACTCGTTATGGTTTTCGCACAGGCGAAATTATCGTTTGGCGCTATAGCGCGCCATAGCCCCTGGCTCTCGGCCAGGGAGCGCTATAGCGCGCCATAGCATCTAGCTCTCGAAAACTCTAGCGCCGTAGCACTGCAGCACGCCACAGCGTTGAAAATCACAGCAACGTCTAAAAGTGCTGCAGTGCGCCGCAACACCCAGACCTCGGGAAGTTCTGGCGCTTGTAGCGCACCGCAGTGCCTGAAAGCGCTACCGCGCGCCACAGTGTTGAAATCTGCTGCAGCATGCCGTAGCACCCAAAAATGTCCGAAAGTGCCCAGAACTGTCAGTAATTGCATGGATATGATTTTTCACATTTTTATGACCCTAGGTCCCTAATGAGGCCAAAATATATTGAAATCAAGCCTGAATTTAGTAAAATTAAACATTATATGAATGTCTAGATGAATTTCAATGGGGAATCCACCATTTTATCATGAATAGTATGTTCTAAATCTCTTAAGAAATTGCTTGAATGTTTTGTGCAAAATAAAAATGTTAGAATCTTTGATTACTTGTGCGACAAAGTAGAGCTTAATAACCAAATTACATGAAACTTAAGTTCTTTAGATTTGTAATCAAGTGCTAATCATTTTTAATTTGATTTAGAATTTGATTAGCTTTAATTACCTTCTATTTTATGTCACTTTATATTCTTATGCTTTCATAATATTATGTGTATATTAGAGAACTTTATTGATTTGGACACCTTGGTTTATTTAATTTGATATTAAACTATATTTGAACATAAGAATCTTAAGAACCTGATTAAGTAAATGATACTTAATATAAATATAAAATTTGCCATCAATAATACACCTATAATGTATTGATTGGTCATTGATCTATAAATCAACAATTAGTCTTAATTGGGTAAGGAAATGGGTTAAACCCTAACCTATTTGATTAAGACTTGAACCCTTAATCACTTAATCAATTAATTTGATTGAAAGATAATTCAACTGACATTATTCCAATAATATATTTGATTTAATATTGATCATAACTCATTGAATTAGAAGTGCTAAGATTAATAAAGAACTTATGTAATTTATTATCTGAACTTAAGCTTGAGATCTCTAATTTTCTCTTATATAAGATCCTTAGTATGAGAATAACTATAAAACTTTAAGGGGAATGCCTTATGGCAATTTGAACAAAAAAAATAGCGCTTATTATAGGACTTTACATTTTAGAGAGGGTAAATATGAATGTTCGACCTCCCATTACATCTAGTTAGGCAGACGTGCTTAACTCCTCGTCCCATTCTGTTGAGTGTTCATGCAGAATGAGATATTTTCTAAATATAATTTTAATTAATTATATAGGAGTTCTTTTACAATCTTATTGATTGTAAGATCTCTTCATAACTATTTAGTTATAATTACTTTTTATAGTCCTAGGCTATGTTTATCTTAGATCAAAAGTCTAAGATACTTCTTTATTTTTTATACTTTACACTCTCCATTTCTAGTATTGTGTTTAGCTTACTTACAGTTCATTTAAACTACAATGCATGTTTCTTAATTTCATTTAATAATTCATTATATTTCATTTGCTTTTAGCATAAATTTCATTGAACATGTATTACTTTCATTTCATTTACTTTAAATGCACATAATAGTTTTTAGCATTTTTGGATGCTTTTCCCTTACTATTTTTGAATGCATACTAGGACTTATATATAAGTAAGTATTCTTACTCAACTTTTTTTTACTGTCTTCCTTACAGTTATGTCTACTTCATTTCCTTCATTTGACAGCTTTTATAGCTTCACTGTTTAGTTTAAATTGTAAATTATGTTTGTGATATCCTATTAACATAAAATATAGCTAATATTAAAATGTGCTTAGACTGGTTAGTCTAACTACACTTTTTCTTTTATTGACTTTGCCCTATCATATTTAAATATCAAAATATGATAAATCAAGAGCTCTTTGATTCAGGTAATGCAGGTACTAGTGCACGAAGAGCTCTTAAATTGAATGGCTTCCGTTTACATTTAAAATTCTCTTGCACATTTAGTTTAAGGGAGGGAATGCTTATATTATCTCTTATTTTTTCTTTTAAATGGTTTTGTAATAATTAAACTAGACTTTAAATTGCTTAAGTTATTTTTATCTATCTACTTTTGTATATCTGTGTTGTGATTTCTTATTTGTAACTGCTTGGATTAAATGAGTGGATGATTTTAATTGCTTGTATTGTATATACTTATAATGTTGTGTTATTTATCTCCTAAATTATTTTCTTAATTGCTTATCATTTTAACTTGATAACTACTCATAAAGAGACTTGGCCACAACATTTACATTTGATTAAATTTCTTATAATTGAGTATTAAATGTTAAGGTAACATCCTAATATTGGATTAATCTTTTATCCAGTTATTGGGGTTGATACAAAAGGTGCTCTAACAGATTCCATAATTTATATATAAAAGCCAATAGGTTCCCAACAGATAGAAGGCCTGGCATTCATGCGCGCCCAACAGACAGAAAGTCAAGCTCCCATGCCTGCTCAGGCGCCCCAGAAGCAGCAATGCGAACGCTCGAGTGTGCCCATGGAAATATCAGCCCATGTGTGACGAGTTCAAGGCTGTTTAGGGTATTTTGACGGCTGATTTAGGATCTCCTATATATTCTAACATGAGGGTTATGTCTAGTGTGTGTGGCAAATATTCTGTGAGAACTTTGGAGGCTTGGAGACTTGAACTATAGAGTGAGAGCAAGAAGAAATCTAGGAGAGAAGAAGAAGAAAAAAAACTTAGGATGGTGAATCTCTTATTCTTTAAGGAGATTGATAAGTTCTCTATAACTGTGTAATTCTTCTTTACATAGTGAATTTTCTTGTGATGTGACTTCGTGATTTTTACTATTCTTGAATTTTTTATATATATTCTTGTGTTCGTATGCTTGCATGTTTGTGATTGTTTGTGCTATGCTTATTATTTAGTTTTGTATTGGAATATTTTGTATTTGCTTCGGTGACTCTCAATAGTCAAACCCGATCCTTAGAATTTCTTCAGTTTAAAGGATTTCCTAATTTTTCATAACATGGGTAATGCTATGCACTATAAGAACCATTACATCTCGTTGTGCTTCATTTCTATTTACTGGTGATGATAGACTATATGGTCATAAAGTGGAAAATGCTGCTAGGACCAGACAACATGGTGAACTGGGTTCTTAAAGTGTGATTGATCTCATGAAAGCTTGTAAGATATCCGCATATTGGAAGATCTATAGCCACTCCCTGCTCCTCGGCCGATATTGGGTTTCTTGCTATTCTCTTATTTGGGACCCTAGAGCTCAGTTTTATCTATTTACTGCACAGAACTGAAAAGAACTTTACTGTTTGCTCCAATCTCTTAGTATCTCCTCTCTCACTGTGCTGACTACCGCTCGGTTGACATTAGCTGCAGCAAAACATGGCATTACTGCGCATTTAGAACAGGTTATTTGGCACTTTGGGGTATGATACAAGCATTAAAAACTAAAATGAGCTTGTTTATTGTGGATTACTTCTAAAGGAGTACAATATGAAAAACTGTGTTTTTTGTGGAGAAATGGCAGAAACACGAGCATATGTTTTTCTTATGCACATACACTTTTATTATAATGCCTGCTCTTAATCTTTGTAGCAATTTTTATTTCCTCAAACAATATTTGAACTGCTTGAGCATTGGGCCCTATTCGGAAAATATACGAAATTACTGTTGTTTAGCATTACTTGCTACTATATTTAGAATCAGAAGAATTACCGTATTTTCCAAAGGAGAGCTCGCCGTTTCTCTACAATTAAAATTAATGTATTATTTCAGTTTAAAGTTGCTAAGAACATATGCTAATTTGGAAATATTTGGAGAGCTGGAAGACAATCCTACCTTGATCTATAGCCCTCAAAGATGCTATTGTCGATGCTACGCAGGCCTGCAACCCCTGTGGGAGCTGCTTCCCTCTGAGCCCAGAGCTTTTGTTCTTTTCTGCTGCTTTCAAAGTTTTCTGGTCTATCAGAACCTGCAGGTTCTAACCAGCTAGAAGCTGGTGTTCTGATTGCGCTATCTTTGTTTTTAATACTGTATAAAGGCGGGCACGAACACTCGTTTGGCTTTGCACTGACTAAATTTATTTTTGTTTGTGGGCGAAGCATCTTTTTGCTAGGAATGGCTTTCTACTTGACGAAGTACTTGAACTATCCCCTCACGCTAATTGGAGTTCAAACCCTGCAAAATTTTATGTTATAGGTTTGAAAGGCTGATTACTAGGCTTTGGAGGCTTGCCCTTGTAATATAGCATAATTGATATTCTTACAATGTGTGAAAACACTAGTTTTTTGTGTGTGAAGCACTATAACTTCCAATGTAATTTAAAATTCTCAAGGAATGAGATGAGAATTATTTAATGTCTACTTTTACTCAAACATGAACTAACTAATTTTGTGGTCGTCAGCATTAACTTATACTTAATTCAACTAAATTCACCAAGGTAAAAAGCTGGGCCTATATATACTCATGCTAAGGTGTATTGATAAAAATTACTTTTAAGTGATGAGGCTGTCTTCATTCCCTAGTGATTTTTTCTCGTGGTGCAGCTCTGGTCGTATTTGTGTTTGCTTGAATTGGGTGATTTGTTCTTTTGCTTGTGTTTGCTTGAATTGGGTGATTTGTTCTTTTGCTTGTGTTTGCTTCAAGTGTGGTGAATCCTAAACCTTTTTGGTGACTTTTCATAATATATGGTGGCACAGCTGAACCATAAAATAAAGAAACAATTGCCATTAGTTTTTGCAGCCTAACACAACCCAAAGAAAGTGAAGATTGGAGATATCTTGTAAGATTGCTGCAGATAGTGGTAGTTGGATTAATGCAATTTCCATAGATATTATTTCTCAGCTAATATTTTAAATTTGTCAATCATTTGATTACTCTTAAACTAAAATTATATATGTAAACAAAAATTTTGTTAGACATACATTCAATTATTCATTTAAGGGTAGGAGATGGATTATGTCAGCATTTTTAAGCAGTTCAAACAAAAACCAATATGAATGGCTTCAATCACAATCAATTCAAAGCAATTTAAGGCACAGGTTTTTAAGCTCAAACCAATGTGTTTATGCTCAAACCATATATGCATGTAATATAACCACCTGTTCTTAAGTTCAAATCAATGCATATTTGACTCAGGCACCGGTTTTATTTTAAAGCTTGTGCCTATAAGGAATTCCATGCACTGGTTTTAGCACAAAAAATATAAATATATAAGATTATCTAACATATTTTTTTATATTATAAAGATTATATAAAAAAGGAACAGCATTAGTTTTATAAATATTACGATTTTATGAGGACATAAGAACAGCTCAAATAAAAATCACCAAAGCACCTTTGAGTCATTGTTTTTAAGTTCAAATTTGTACATGATGGTTATTTTAGGTTCAAATCAGTATTCATAAGGACTTGTTAGGAAATCTTAAAAAAAAATTTATTTTCTATATACTAATTTGTTAAATACATTAGTAAATATAATAAACTAAGCGGTGTCAACGAAAATGCACATTCCTAATAAAAAGGACACACCCAAAAAGAAACTTTAATGAAGAGACACACCTCTTTACTCACAAAACAAAACAAAAAATAACAAAAAATTTTACTTAAAAAACTAATACTCCCCTTTAAGTTAAATTTTCAGAACTCCGATCTTTGTTTTCATTTTAGCAAAATTTGTAGGCTTTAACGCTTTTGTAAAAATGTCCGCGGCTTGATCTTTGGTACTACAGAATATGACTTCAATTTCTTTATCATTGAGTAGCTCTCGAATGAAATGATATTGCATTCGAACATGTTTCATCCTTCCATGAAAGATCGGATTCTTTGTCAGTGCTATTGCAGCTTGATTGTCACAAAATAGAATAGTACATTTTTCTTGAGATTTCAACAAATCTTGTAACACCATTCTTAACCAAACAGCTTGACAACCTGCAATAGTTAGAGAATTATACTCTGCTTCAGCAGTTGACATAGCTATAACCTTTTGTTTCTTGGACTGTCATGAGATAGCACCAGATCCAAGACTAAATACAAATCTGGATGTACTTTTGCTGTCATGAACGTAACCACCCCAATCACTATCGCAGAATTCCACCAAATAGCAGTCATCTACCTTTTTGTACTGAATACCATGATCACTAGTACAAACCAGATAACGCAAGATACGTTTTCCCGCTTCCCAATGACTCTTCTTAGGATTCTCCATAAAGCGACTGATCATACTAACCACAAACATGATGTCCGGTCTAGTAGTTGTTAGGTACATCAAACTTCCAACCAAGCTTTTGAACAAAGATGAATCAACTAACTCTTCATTAGTCTCCTTTGACAACTTCAATCCGAATTCCATCGGGGTGCTTATGGGAACAACATTCTCCATTCTAAATCTTTTGAGAATCTCAGTGGCATACTTCTTTTGAGATAGTGAGATCATTCCATCACTATACTTTACTTCTATACCAAGGAAGTAATAATCCAGACCCAAATCTGTCATCACAAAGTCTTTCTTCATAGACTTCTTGAAGTCCTCACATAATTCTTCACAATTTCCAGTGAAAATTATATCATCAACATAAAGGCAAACAAATAAGAACTTACCTTTATTCTCCTTGATATATAGGGTGTGCTCATGCGGGCATCTCCTAAACCCGTTCTTCTCAAAGTAGCCATCGATCCTACCATACCAAGCATGAGGAGCTTGCTTGAGCCCATACAGTGCATTCTTCAACTTGCAAACTTTTGTTTCTTTTCCCTTCTCTACATAGCCAAGGGGTTGGTCTATGTATACCTCTTCTTCAAGCACACCATTCAGGAATGCCGATTTTACATCCATCTGGCTGACCTTTCAGCCATACTGAGCAGCAAGAGCAAATAATTCATTGTAGTCATATCCAAACTTCTGTTTGTAGCCTTTCACAACAAGACGAGCCTTGTGCTTCTCAACTTTGCCTTCTTCATTTAACTTTGTCTTAAAAAATCCACTTTACCCCAATAGACTAATGCCCTTTTGGAAGTTTAGACAACTCCCAAGTTTCATTCTTCATAATAGAATGAATTTCTTGATCCATGGTCTTTCTCCACTTCTCACTTTGAACAGCTTCACTAAATTCAACTGGATTAGCATCAACAAATAAGGCAAAATCAGCCCATTCTTCATTCAGGATTTCATGAGTTCTATTGTAGATACCTTGTAAAGTCCTCCTTTTCTTTGGAGGCGAATCAGACATTCCACTTGATGATGATGAAGAAATACCAAGAGAAAATCTTCTAACAAGAGATATGCTCTCCTCTGGATCCTGCATCTCCTCTTCTTCAGCTTCTGAGCTTTCTTTCTCCCATTCTCCTTCTACTTCTATAAACTTTGCACTTTTCTTCTTCTCAGACCAATCCCACTTTGAGTCTTCATCAAACACCACATCTCTATTGATTATGGTGTTCTTAGTCATCGGGTTATATAATTTGTAAGCCTTTGACTTCTCACTGTACCCAACGAAGATGCACTTCTCAGACTTCTCATTTAGCTTACCTCTCAATGTCTCAGGCACGTGAGAGTAAGCTACACATCCAAATAATTTCAAGTGGGCAACACTTGGCTTTTCTCCACCCCAGGCTTCATGTGGAGTCTTCCCTTAAACACTTTTTATCAATGACCTGTTCTGTAGGTAAACGACAGTCGCTACAGCTTCAGCCCAGTAACTATCTGGCATCCCCATAACATTGATCATACTTCTGGCTGCTTCCATGATAGTACGATTCTTTCGCTCATCCACACCATTTTGTTGTGGCATGTATCTTGCAGTCAGCTGGTGCCAGATTCCATACTTCTTCATATAGTCTCTAAACTCATTTGAGAGATACTCTCCTCCCTGATCAGTTCTGAATGTCTTCAAGTAGAAGTCACTCTGTCGTTCTGCCATAGCTTTGAATTCTATGAAGTAACTAAATACTTCTGACTTCTCCTTCATGAAATACACCCTTGTTTTCCTGCTAAAATCATCAATAAAGATTAGCACATACCTCCTTCCACCAATGGAAGATGTCCTCATTGACCTGCATACATCAGAATGCACAAGTTGGAGAGGCCTCGAAGCTCTCCATACTCCTTCTTTTGGAAATGTATTCCTGGAATGCTTCCCAAAGATACAACCTTCGCAAACTTTCTCCACCTTCTCAACAACCGGTAAACCACGTACCAGTTGTTTTTTTTTCATTTCTGACAATGCTCCAAAGTTCAAATGACCAAATCTATGATGCCATAAAATAGATTTGTCATTCACAACTGCACTTAAGCAATTCATCGAGTCACCTCCAAACTTGATAGGGAACATCTTGTTTGGAGTCATCACCACCTTCCTGAGCAAAATTTGATCCTTTTTTCGGATCTCACAAGTATTCTTCTTGAAGTGGACGTCATATCCCTTCTTCAACAATTGACCTACACTGATCAGGCTGTGCTTCAGTCCGGGCACGTAGTAGACATCAGCAATTGTCTCCATGCCCTTCTTAGTCTTCACACTTACTTTTTTGCTACCTTGAACTTGTAGCTTTTTGTCATCACCAGTGCGAACTTCCTTCTGAAGAGATTCATCCAGGCTTACAAATTATTCTCTATTACCGGTCATGTGGTTACTGCAACCACTATCCACATACCAGACTTCATTTACACCGTTCTCTTTCCCATTGCAGGTCAAGAACATATCACTTCCATCTTCATTCACTTTCTCATGCATAAAAGTGGACTTCTTTCCTTCCATGGGCTGCTTTTGTCTACGGAATCTTGCAGTGTGCCCATACCTCTGACAACTGTAACACTGAACTTGAGATAGTGGTCTTCCTCTCCCCCTACCTCTGCTTGAACCTTCACCTCTGTTATGATAGTTCTGCTGTTGTTGTTGTTGTTTATTTCGATCACCATCTGATCGATCACCTCTTCCTCTAAATGACGATCTTCCACTTCCTCTATAGTTTCCCCTCATAGATAGTTGAGTCTAGAAGGCCTGCTCAACTGGAACAACTTCATACCGCTTCATTCTCAATTCGTGAGACTGAAGTGATCCCATCACACTTTCAAGAGTCAAGGTTGATAAATTCTTTGACTCTTCTATCGTTACCACAATATTTTCAAACTTACGAGGAAGGCTTCGTAGAATCTTCTCAATCACCTTCTTGTTCTCCACTGATTCTCCATTCACCAGTATCTTGTTCACCAAGGCCATCACTCGATTGAAAAAGTCTTCAATCGATTCTGAATCTTTCATTTTTAGTGTGCCGAACTCACACCTCAAGGTTTGGAGACGCACCAACTTCACTTTATCTTCACCTCGGTAAGTCACATGTAATATATCCCAAGCCTCTTTGGCGGTCATTGCCGATGAAATACGTTCAAAGATAGCTTCATCTACCGATTGATAGATGAAGTAAAGTGCCTTCTTATCTTTTTTATTCATCTCCTTTAACTCCGTTAGTTGCCTTGCCGATAGTGTCTTCACATCCATCGGTTCCTCTACGCCGTTTTCTATAAGATGCCATAGATCTTGAGACTCGTACAAGACCTTCATCATGATGCTCCACTTGTGGTAATTCTTCCCATCGAAACGAGGAAGTTGTAGCTCTGTCAAATCTCCGGACAAACCTTCCATCTTCTTCTTCAATTTCCTTGAATCTCTCTCTGATACCACGTATTAGGAAATTTAAAAAAAAAAAAAAATTCTATATGCTAATTTGTTAAGTACATTAGTAAATATAATAGACTAAGCGGTGTCAACGAAAAGACATATCCTTAATAAAAAGAACACCGAAAAAAAAAATTCCTAATGAAGAGATACACCTCTTTACTCACAAGATAAAAAAAAAATAACTAAAAATTTTACTTAAAAAACTAATAGGACTAACATATAAAGATAAAGCAAATGACATAAGTTAATACGTGAAGCAGCACCTAGCTAAAACCAAATATGAGTGTCTCAGCGACCGTTTTCGATGAAAATTATTTTGGCATTATTCATTTTACAATTGATTTTAAAGACGTTGGAAATAGCTCAAGCCAAAGATTAAAAAGTTTTAAGAACAAGTAACAGATCTAGAGCTTCGCTTGTTTTCTAATTCCGCTGACTCAATAATGTCTTGCTAAGAATTTGATTTTTTCTTATAACTACTGTTAAATATTCAATTAGAATCCAATTAAATGGCAAATGTCAATTTAAAAATCTTAGTTCCTCAAGCCAGCACACCATTCGGGATCAAATGATCGTTCAACATAAACACCTCTTAATCTGTGTAGCAACAAAACGAAGTACGAAGACAATCACTTCATATTTTCCAAATAGCAAATATGCGAAGCCCAATAAACAGAGAGTTTGAGCAGCAGCAGCAGCAGCATCAGCCTGAGGTAAAACAGCAGAATTAGTAGCATTGCATAACAATTTGAGGGACCTTTTGCAAGAATTAATGCTCTACAACACAGGAATCTTCTAAGGAAAAGAAATAATTCATTACATCTTATGAGGCTTCAAACACAGATCCTCTCAATCAAGCCCTAAAAACACAACAGCAACATTCCAAGATATTATTTATTCCACCGCAATTGAAAAGAGAAAAGCAGCATATTCGAACAATGGATTCTCCAGCTATCATTAACAGTATACTTAAACCTCCCCAAATATAAAAAGTTATTTGATTGTTCAGCATTCTAGTAATAGGGACATTAAAAGCAATGGCATCCAGCAGCTCTCCAAATAGCAAGAAGATGTAAGAAGTCTAGAAAAGAGTTGCGAAAGTCATCACCATCTCAGTAACAAAAAATAAACCGAGGTTTGGCTCCAGATTCAGATGTCCTCGTATGGTTGCCAGTCGTTTGTTCTAGATCAAGGAGTCTGAAAATATAGAAAAGAACTAAAAGGATCAGGCAGGCAGGCCGGCCATCCAGCACGGAGCCATTTTTATCATAGCCTTTTGCGCCACAAAACACTACAAGTATAATTCCAAATAATATAAGTTTAGCATACAAGGAGTTGCACAAATACCAAAAGTTTTTGCAAATTTGACAGCAAGCGGAAATTTCCTGTCATCTGAAGCTCTCGCAGAAGCTTAAATGTGTAGTCATAGTTTAAAAATAAATTATCAAGAGTTTAGAGCATAAAGAATATGAAAGAGCGACGACAGCAATAATCTTCATTCAAAACACCTTCCAATAGATAAGTATCAGCCATATATCCGCAAGATTTAAAGAATGTGCTATATGAATTACCAGACTGAAGCAGCAGTTTCAGTTACTGTGGAAAAAAAAAAGCAGCACATTCGTAGATACAGAGGTAGACAAACCATATCAAGCATGATATGCATCCCTGCATATTCACTGAGTAACTGTATCATTGAGTTTGAAGCAGTCTTCTGCCGAATAAGAACCTTAACGGCCATATCAGAAGCAAGCTTGTGAACCCAGCAATGTGCAATTAGAAAGCAATAAGGAATTTAAAAACAGCACGAATACAGGCGCATTATAAACCCAGCTACAGAATAATTGCCAATCAGAAGAAAAAATGTCAATCATTGACCATATATGTAAATTGCCAATCAGTAGCAGATGCAGGAGATACTAAGTGCCAGATCAGAAGATATTATGTACGCTCGGCAAAATGAACAAATAAGCAATAAAATTTAATCAGTAAAACCATCCTTAGGATGAATATGAAACCAGCAAATGGAGGTTCAATTTATCAGCCACTTTAGACAAGTTGGCAAAGGAGTTATAACTCTTATAAAGCTTTGCATGCAAGTATTCAACAAATTTCCAGAAACTTAAAAGACATGAAAGTAGGGCCAACAGTTTTACCAAAAATTCAAAATTCACTCGAATTTTGAGTCTCGAAAATTTCAAATTGAGTTCAAGCTAAATGGCTTGACTTGAACCCAACTCAAGTTCAGCTCATGTTAGTTTCGAAATGACTCGATTAGATTTGAGTCACTTTGCTTGAAATATATAAAATAAATATATTTTATATATTTATAGCAAGAATCAAACTCGGGTCCTTTCTATGAAATAAAGGTGTGATAGCCCGAACTCAAAACTGCAATGACTACTACCTTTCAAAGAAGAACTAAAGAGGTTGGCCAGAATTTGTGAAGGCATTTCTTGGGAAATATGTACCATAATCAACTCGTTAAAAAATGATTAAGCAACTGCTTAACTTAAAACAAGGAGGCCACACAGTGACTAAATACGAAGTAGAGTTCACACATCTAACAAGCTTTGCACCGGAGATAGTAGCCTCAAAAGTTGTCAGATGCTACTTGATCCTTAGTGAATTAAGAGACTTCTTCCAACACATCCTCACACCTTTTCAGATATTTGAGTATGCTCAATTTATGGAGAAAGCCAAGTTATGGAAGCTCGAGAGAGTCAGTCATTTCAGAAATTTAAGAGGCCAGACATGCCTCATTCCATTCCACATAAGAAGCCTCACTTCTCAAGACCTCAAAAAAAACTTCACAATATTCAGGGCAACACTACTCAAGGTCCCATCAAAACTCTGCAGTCAATTGTTCATGGGCGAGAGTACTACTAGGATGGGTGCGATCATATCAGTACTAGTGCACTGGATCCCACCAGAATACCATTGTAAAAACCTACTTAAATAGTTTTAAGTGAATCACTTAAATACCGATGCGTATTTTCAGATAACGGTGAAGTTCCTGATAAGAGCTCTAAAATTAAGCATGCTCAGGTGGAGGCACTCCCAGGATGGGTGGCATGCTGAGAAGTTATCTTCTAAGGGAAAAGCTGTTCGGCATATCAAGTCAAAGCGGACAATACTTTGATGTTTAAGAGTTTAGTTATTACAAATAGTATCAGAGCAGTCCATAAGGTGTCAGATAGGAGCTTAGTGTCATACAGGGCAAAGTACCACTTCATATGAGCAGTCTCTTGAACCTATGGTGGTTAAGGTGCTATATGGTTGTGGGTATCTCTTGAGCTTGTAGGGGCCACTTTTAGCCCTAGCTGCCCAATGAATAGTTCTTGGATCTGTGTGTGGTTATTAATGAGACCACCCGTTACTTAAGTTAGGAAGATTGTCAAGACCCACTTAAGTATTATAAGTGAAACTCTTAAGCATTGATGTGCCTTTTTAGATAACGATGGAGTTTCTGATAAAAATTCCAAAGTTAAGTGTGCTTAGGTAGAAGTATTCCCAGGATGAGTGACATACTGAAAAGTTATCTTCTGAGAAAAAAAACTGTGGGCCTATTAGGCCAAAGCAGACATTACCATGGTTCTTAATAGTTTGTGCTGTTGTAAATGATATCAAAGCAGACCATATGGTATTATATAGGAGCTAAGTGTCATACATGACAAAGTACCATTCAATTGGAGTGATCTCTTGAACCTATGATGGGTTAAGGTATTATATGGCTGAGGGTACCTCTTGTGCATGTAAGGGCCACCTTTAGTCTTATTTACACAATTGATGGTTCTTAGATTTGTGTGTGCTTATTGGTGAGTACGTCAATTAAGTTTGGGAGATTGTAAAGATCAATTTAAGCAGTATTAAATGAATCTCTTAAACATCGAGACGTCTTTTCAGATAATGGTGGAATTCTTGATAATACTCCAAAGTGAAGTGTGCTCATGTAGAAGTACTTCTAAGATGGGTGACTTGTTGTGAAATTATTTTTTGAGGGAAAAACGCTAAGGTATATTTTAGGCCAAAGCGCACAATCCTTGGTGCTTAAGAGTTGGGAATGTTGTGATTCTCCCCATTTAATGATCAGACAACGGGCAATGCTGTCCGACCAGCCGTTAAGATTAATAGAATATATTAATTGATTTAAATATTTAATAATAATTACTTTTTTATTAATCAAAATTAAGCTATCAAATGAGCTCCAAAAAATTTCAAAAATTCACAATTAGCTAAATTTAGGGTGAGAATCTCAAAAATGAAGTTGAATTTTTGATTGGAGGTTAATTTAATTATCTTAATTTTATGAGTATTTGAAATATATTAAAATATTCGAAAAATTCGACAACTTCCAAAATTTTATAGAATATCACCCATAGCTAATTTAAGGGTGAGAAATTTAACGGCGAACTTTGATTTTGCTTTGGAGATCAAATTAATTTAGGTAATTTCTAGGATATTTAAATATCTCGAAATGTTCACCAAAAATGAATGATCTCCAAATTGCATCAAATTTTAGGTGTTGGTTTCTAATGCTATTATGAGTCTACTAGTGATGATTTTAACTTAATTTGAATATCTAAAACCAAGTAATAATAATTGGATTATTACAATTGGTTAGTCTAAAAGTCATAACCAAGAACTCATAATATCCATACATTGTTTTGAATGTAGTCTTAGGTATATCATTGTCCTTGATTTTGATCTGATAGTATCCTGATCTTAAGTCAATTTTTGAAAATACTTTGATTGTATCAATTGATCAAATAAATCATCTATTATTTGCAGTGGATATCTATTCTTAATTATTATCTTATTCAGTTCTCGATAGTCTATACACATATGCATAGATCCATAATTTTTCTCCACAAATAACACAAGGCTCCCCACAGTGACAAGCTTGGTCTTATAAAACCTTTATTTAATAATTCCTGTCTGTTCCCTTAACCAACTTTGGAGCAAACTTGGAAAGTCAACCAACATTAAGTTAAAGTAGCATATATATATTATTTAGAAAAATATTATACTTACAGTATCATATACACAATCATATCTAGTACCAATAAAAAAATTAATTGCATCAATCATATATTGACATATTGGATTGCCGCATCGTCCTTATTTTAATGTGTATATAGTGGTGTAAATGTAGCAAAGTCTTATTATTTATCTCTTGTTTTCCCTTGTGTGCAATTACCTTAATTATATTTTCTTTGTTAATTATTTTAAATGCACGAGTACGATAGATAGCCAATAAGGGAAATAAGAGAGTACAGTAGCCTCTTAGGGGCACACACAATACAATATTGAATATATATATATATATATATATATATATATATATATATATCAATGACGACGAAGTCGTTGAAGGAGAAGATGAACTAGAACGCCAAAGTTGTGGACGAGCGACGTTCATTTAGAATTTAGGCGTTTGTTCATTCAAATGATCGAACGGGAGCTTCGGTTCGAACGAACGAATAGAAGAACATTCGTAAGATTTAGTTGGCTCTTCCTAACGAAAGCATTTGTTCAAACGATCAAACATAAGATTTTGTTCGCTCTTCCTAACGAAAGCATTCGTTCGCGATCCTTCCGCTGCGCGTTTTCCTCCGCCTTAATTTTTGCTGGCTTCTCATATATATATATATATATATATATAACATTGATACTATAATTCACCACAAAAAAATTAAAAAAATAAAAATTAAACGCTCCCAGTATCTCCTGATATATCTCGCCCCTAACTACAAATGAACCCGTACTCCAATTAATCTCCACTTTGAAAAGAAAAGAGAGGAATAAGTAGTCCATCCTTTGTCCTCTGTTCTCCAATGCGGTACCCGGCAAAACGCCCCTGCTTCGACGACGGCGATCTGGAGCCCCTTCTTCCTGGCCTTCCCGACCATCTGGCCCAACTGTGCCTTTATCCCGTGCCCCCTTCTCTCCTCTTCGTCGTCTGCCGATCATGGCGCCGCCTCATCTACTCCCCGTCCTTCCCCCCTTTCCTCTCCCTATACGCCGTCCTCTCCATCGACCCCGATCCAGTTTGCCTCTGCTCCTTCGACCCGGTCTCTGGATCCTGGTGCGATCTTCCTTCCCCGCCCCCAAATACCCCTCTCCGCAGTCTCAGAGTCCACCACCCCTCCTTCCTCTCCCGCCCCCTCCCGGTTCAATCCGTGGCCGCAGGCGATCGCCTCGTCCTCCTCGCCGCCACCGCCGACGACCTCCTCCCCGCCCTCCCCCGCCCCCTCGCCTTTCACCCCGTTTCCGGCCGCTGGGCCTTCGGCCCCTCTATGCGCTTCCCTCGCCGATGGTGCGCCGCCGGATCTGCAGCCGGATCGGTCTACCTCGCCAGCGGCGTCGGCTCGGCCTACCGGTCCGACGTCGCCCGATCGAATGAGCGATGGGATCCGGCCGGCTCTTCCGGCCGGTGGACCCCGATCGCGGCCCTCCCTGACGGCCGATTCAGCCGGGAGGCCGTGGATGCGGTTGCCGGAGGCGGGAAGCTCTGTATGGTGAATGTGCGGGGGAGGGGCCGGAAGGAAGGGGCGGTTTACGATATAGGGAGCGACGCGTGGGAGGAGATGCCTCCCGGAATGCTCGCCGGTTGGACCGGGCCGGTGGCCGCTCCGGCCGAGGGGATGAAGGGGGAGATCTATGCGGTGGATGAGGTGAGCGGGGAGGTGAGGGAGTATCTGTGGGGGGAGGACAGGTGGCGGGTGGTCGCAATGGGTGACAAGCGCCGTCAGGGCGCGGCGGTCGCCGCGGTCGGTGGGGGGAAGATCTGCGTCGCCGCGGCCAGCAGTGACGTAATTGAGGTACTGGATGTGGCCCGGCCGGGGAGGGCTTGGGCGGTGGAGTTACCGAAAGGGAGTAGAGTCATTGCGCTCCATGTGCTGCCTCGTATGAGCAGGAAGGAGTTCTGACCGTCGATATCTCCATGCTCGCTTTTTTATTGTTTTTATGCCCAATAGCCTAAAATATTGGGCAGAACTGTAATTTTTTTTTTAATACCATATTTTAATGTGCTTAAATTCTCTCAATGGAATTAATGGGCTGGTCTTAAGAATTCAATTTTCATCATTTTAAAATTAGAGTATTGCTATATGGATCTCAATTATCTCTCAAAATATATTAATGATTAGGATTTATGAAATTAAGTGAAATAAATTTTTTTTATTAAATTCACTTTTGTTTGTGCGACCTATAAAAATATATTTTTTAAATCTTAAATCCTAATCATCTATATTTTTTAAGAAATATTTGAGCACTACGTAAATCATACCACCATAAAAAACTATATTTTTGCAAATCTTAATTATGTTTTTTCTTGTGCCCAATAGCTATATCTTTTTTGAAAAGGGCTTTAAAGCTCAAATTAATTCAGAAAAAGAAGCTATTATAATATCCAATAATACTTCTTTCAATGCTTTATCATTATTGAAAGTTTTAAATTTATTGTTAAATTAATTTTAATTAAAATTTATTTATTAAAATCATAATTATAAAATCATTACAAATATTTAATTATCTAAAAAAAAATATGAAGGTATTGCATCATTTTCCTTTATAAAATTAAGGATTTTTAGATAATATTCAATTCGGAAAAGGACAAAAATGTTCTTTTCGCTTATTTTATTTGTTTTAATTTTTTTTTTCTTTAAGTGGGAGCGATTGCCGGCTAATAATGCCGTATTATTTAAGGAAGGAAAAACAGCGTGGTACTTTGCAGTACAACTTATTATTCGGTGGCTAATCAATGATTAAGGATTTCAAAATATAATTATGAGGCGCATTTTTTGAAATTTTTTCTTACTATATAACCAATCTTAGGAAATCCTTATTTTTAAATTAATATAATGTTAATCCTGTGACCTGAGAGATGGCAGTGTGATGCCTATATTTTTAGCATCATTAGATGGTGTGGGTATATTAAGTGCATGTTAATGCTTTTATTAGAAAAATTGAGTTTAAGAATTTTTCTCATTTTAAAAGAGAAAGAGGAAGATTAAAAGAAAAGAGAAATGTTATTTAGGCTTGTTGATATGGCATCCAAAAAATTTATCCAAATGAGATTTAGACATCATTTTATTAGTATTTATTTATTTACATTAAAATAATACAAATATTATTTTTAAAGTTTGTAATGAAATAATATCCAAATCTTATTGAATGAGTTTTTCTAGGAGCCACATCAATGAGTATAAATAACATTTCTAAGAAAAAAAAAAAAAATAGAATGCATGTTGCATTCAGGATCAAGAAGACACACAACATAACAAATTTGTTTACATTTTTTTTCTTTGAGATGATTGATATGCACACTAAATTTTTATATACATTATTTTCTTATTTCTACAAGCTTTATGTATGCTTATTATAAGTCTTATAACCAATCACAAAGCTTAATTCCTGCCGAACCTTTTGAAGTTGCAACAAGCATAGGCTCTGCAGCCTACAAGTTAAGACTTCCCGATGATTTCTCTGCAGTACACAATGTCTTTCATATTTTGTCATTGTGGAGATGTCTTCGCAATCCATCGCATCTAGTAGACTTATAACGATATTCCTCAGCTGAACCTTTCATATGTGGAAGAGTCTATCAGGATCTTAGCTTATGATTAAAAGCAACTGAGAAATCTCTCTATCCCCATGGTGAAAGTTCAGTGGAGGAATCGCTCTCATGAAGAAATCTACTTATGAGAAAGATGCCGATATACAACTAAAGTATCCAAGTCTCTTTAATAATCTTGGTATTCTTATCTTCTAATTTCAATTCTTAAATTTTTGCGTTTGTTTTTCCCTTCTTAGCATGATGTCTATGATGACATCATTTTTAAGTGGAGAGTTTGTAACAACCCTGACTTATTACTAAGCTTAACATAAGCTTATCCACACTCTAATTTTGATTCTATTGCATTCATGTGATCATTAAGAGATAATTCTAAAATTTTGGGATTAATCGGACCTTTTTAGATCAAATTGATAATTTTGTCAAATTAGGAATCCTAATTAATAACCAAAATAGTTTAATATCAAATCTAAGTTCTGATTATATTTTTGAATTTTTCACCTCCAAATTAACTAGGAGTGTAAGTTTAAAAAATTTTGGAGGTCATTTAGGGTCATAATTGAATTTAATTTAAATTGGGAAAATTGCATAAAGGGGTTTGAATCAATTTGAAATTGCAAATTTATCCTTAATGGGCTTACTCATTTGGCGGACCGGGGGCAATTTGCTGCGGAGCCCGGGTCCCGCGATAGTGGATCAGATATAAATCCATCAGTCTACCTGTGGATCCCGCGGTTTGGATTTAAGCTTAGCGTCGTATAATCCCAGGCGTTGGATCTTACCCGTTGATTCTATGGCCCGGATAGCTTTCGTGATCGGCCGTTAGAATTTGGGAAACCATGATAGCTCTTGCCCCTCCCGCGACTGTGAATTTCGTCCCACTTGCGCAATCTCACGATATGTAAGATTCGTCTGTACACCAGCTGCCAGACATGTCTCCCACTCCTTCGTTGTAATATACGTTTATTTTAATCATAATTAATTAAATTTAATTATTAAATATAGTTTGAATTATATACTTATTTCTATTTTCATATTATAATTATAGTAATATTAGAAATAATTTTAGAGAATATTTGACAAAATTTAAAAATTATTTTACGTCTAAAATTTTCATGGTTATTTTAATGAGAATTTAAATTAAAATAATTCTTTAAAAATATTTAGGTGTCAGAATTGAAAAATTTTCAGTATTTTTGGATTCAAAGGGAAAACTTCATAATTTTGAAATTATAAGGGTAAATATTTATTTTAATTAAAAATTTTTCTTTTAACTTGATTTTATTAATGAAATCAAAATATGCATATAAATGTTTTTCTTAATTGGATTTAGACAAGGAATTAAAAATCGGATTGGACCGGCCAGTTTAATTGGTTCAACGGTGAACCAGTCGGTTAACCTGTTCGATTCGAATAAATAAACCGTAAACTGTTGAACCGGGAAAAGACCGGCCGGTTTTGCGGTTCGACCGCCGAACAGTAAAACCAGACCGATTTTGATAAAATCATCCGATTCTTCTTAATCGCACGCAAAGCGTGCAATTTAAAATGGACGCTTCAATTTGCATCATTGCCTGTGAACTGTGAAAGTTATATGTGAATATGGAATCTTGTTGCCTCGTGTCCTCATCGTTTTCTTTTTAACCTATTCTGCATTTCGACTTTTCCTCTCGTCGGGTGTCAGCTTTATTAGTTGCTGGCTGCTACGTGGGTTGCTGGCTGACTTCATCAGTTGTTGGCTGGCTTCATCGATTGCTAGGCTAGTTCATTCTTAGCCGGTAAGAGCATAATAGCAGTTTTTCAATCGGTATGAGTAATAAAATATTATTTGATTTTCAGAATACATATCTTACTGTCATTATTTTCATCTCTAAATGTCAATTGATATTTTACTATCATGTTTACTAGATGAGAGTATAATAAGCAAAATAGTAGTTTTCAGAATTATTATTTGATTTTCAGAATGTATTTCTTACTGCCTAAGCAAAATAGCAGCTTTTAAAATTATTGTTTGAGTTTCATAATGTATCTCTAAATACATTATTTTCATCTTTTAAAGGTCAATGAGAATATGATAAGCAAAATAATAATTTTTAGAATTATTGTTTATTTTTTAGAATGTATCTATAAATACCATTATTTTCATCTCTAAAAGTAAATTTAGCATCATGTTCATTAGATGAGAGTATGATAAGTAAAATAATAATTTTTAGAATTATTGTTTGTTATTCAGAATTTATCTTTAAATGAATTGTCTTCATCATTAAAAGTCAATTGGTATTTTACCATTATGTTCATTAGATGAGAGTATGATAAGTAAAATAGCAGTTTTCAAAATTATTATTTGATTTTCAAAATATCTCTCTAAATGCATTATTTTCATCTTTAAAGGCCAATTGATATTTTACTACCATGTTTATGAGATGAGAGTATAATAAGCAAAACAATAATTTTTAAAATTATTATTTTTTATTCAGAATATATCTATAAATATCATTATTTTCATCTATAAAGGTCAATTGATATTTGTGGCTCTCCTGCTCCCTAAGTTCCTAATGGTTAGGCTAAGGAGCGGAGTGTCACTTTAACAAATACCTCACTTAACATTGGATTAGGTGAGATCTACAATCCACTGCTGAGGGAAGGATATGTTCAGTATAAATAATAGGATCAGTCACTACATCTATATATATAGAGTACAGAAGCATATAAAAAGTAAGGGCTACATCCATTTATCATACATTATATATGAAGTAAAATAGGATAGCTCAGAAAATAATAAAGTGCAGAAAGTAAACACAGTCTCAGAACCTGTATTATTATATCATTTTAATTAAAGTTATTGAAATATAGGAAATATAAATAATACTCATCCTCACAATAAAGGAAAAACAGATAAATATTTTCTGGTCCAAGCTGCTGCACCTCCTCTATGTAAGTCTCCTCCTCAGGTACAGAATCCTTATGCTGCTCAAGTTCTGATATTGTCAGTTTCACAATACCGGGGCCCCAGCCAATAAAGAAAAAAGTACATTTTATGCAAGTAAATTATTAAGCATTTGTTAATATCACTATTTTACTCTATACCAAATAAAACATCTATCTAGCATGGGAGCACGTAAGCATACAAGGAAAATATGATAAGTTATAAATATAGTATTTTTAACTAAATAACAGGTGAGGCAAAAGCACACCTCCAACAACAAAATAAGGAACATGCATACATATATAATATAATAATTAAAAGTACTGAAAGAAAAGTCTAAACTTAACATGCTAATGATTATATGACATATGCTAATTTGAAACATAAATCTGAAAATAGTACATATAATATGAGCAGTAAAGTCTAGCATACTATACATATATCTATACAAGTGAGTAGGTAAAATAATACCACTACAACTGACTGAAATAACATGCATCAATAATATAATAAATAGTAAGCTGAAAAATTGTAAATGAATGTATAACTATCATATCAGAAGAATTGGCCAATCTGACCCAATATATATACATATCCATCTCTCATAGCCTTTATGAACTAGGGCAAATATATCACAATAGTATTGTATGACTGAAGAGACAAATAATAATATGCAAATATTTTTTAGTTATTTTACTTTTATTTATATAGACAATTTTAGAAATAACTGAGGGGTTAACCACGTCTACAAGACTAAATGGGTCCCAAGCTTAACACACTCTATTCAATAAGTGATGTTAAGCATCCTGATCTCTCATTTCCCTTGTCAATTGGAGTAAATGTACACTATAATCCATCATAAATTGAATCCAAATAAAAATATTTTCCTAATATTCTAAGTTTTTATTTTCTTGCATTAACATTTTTCTTACATGATATGTCCAAGGAAAACAAGTACAAATTTAAGGAATGCATAGCTCAAAATCAAATAGTAAGCAAAGGACTCTATTAAGCATGGTGATATTATTTGTTATCTAATTTAAATGTTCTAACTATTCCAAGTCACACAAATTTAGGATCTCCAATTCTTACAATCGAGTATAACTTTAAAGTACATCCTTATAGGTTATAAAATATTAGGACTAGCTAGGTCTCAATATGCTTAATCGATGTTGACTATGAAAAATAAACACGACCTAGTTCATGAGTTCAGATGTTTTAAACTATTAATTGATCAAAATTTACAGCCTAGAGATTATGGATTTATCACCACGAGATTTGGCTAAATCACATAATCCCAAAGGTGAAACTTAAGATCGAGGTTTCAGTCTAAAAGTGATACATTAATTAAGGTAAATCCTATTGAGCAATCAATCTTAATAGGATGAGTTGCTTTTCATAAATCTAGGGTTGAAAGATAAAATAATTAAAATAAAGTTTAAACTCTAGAAACTAATAAAAACTAAGGATTCATTTATTGAAAAACCTCATTTTTTAATGATTAAAATCTAACTTATGATATAATCTTAATTTTAGGAATAACTCTAGTGTGAGGTGAAAGATCATAAGGAAAAGATTTGAAGAAATTATAAGGGTTTTAACAAATTTGACCTAATAGCTAATTTTACTCACTTAAATGATTCTAATATAGTTTTAATACTGGTTTTAGTAATTTAAAAGACAATTTAGAGGTTAAGGATGCTTAACCTAAATTTTGGGCAAAATGACCATTTTGCCCCTACTTAAGGGTTCGAAAAATGACTTTTTGAATTAGGGCTCTAAATGAGAATTTTTCTTATTGTCTAACTTGAATATAGACAGTATGTACGCTCAATTTGGACAAGAAACAGATCTTATAGGTCTAAAATAAGGTTTTTGACCTAAGAGACAATATTATAATTTACACCTAATAGATCTAAATTTTTTGTGCAGTTTACTATTTATTACTATTTAAGGATTCCATAGAATCTAAGAATACTGCATTCTGAGGTCAAATGACTGAGTTATGGCTATTTCTATTTCTAAGGGCAATTCGGTAATTTTGTTGGTCAACGGGTGACAAAAATCAAATATTTTCATTTGAAGTCAAATTTTAGCAAACCTAGTTTCTATAACTTTCTTATAATATACTGAGTGTGTGACAGGGAGTAAACCCAATTTGAACTTCAAATAGTCAAGTTATAGCTTAACTAAGGTTAGAAATATTTTGGTCATTTTTCTAATTTTCTAGAGTTAAAATACTAAATATCATTTCAGTTTATTGATGATATTGAAATTCTAAGCTGGTTAGCACTTTGAATTTTTGAATTTGGAGTTGAATTGATCAAGTTATGGTTATTTGAAGTTTATGGGCATTTTGGTCATTTTTAGAGTATGATCTTAAATGCTACTTTTCAAACTAAGATCCAAATGGGAAAACTAATACTTCTATGGTGTTGGGGTTATTCTCCTAAGCATTTTAAGACCCATATTGCCTATGTTTGGACAACTAGGTTAAAAATTGTGAGAATTTATTTATATCCGAAAATATCACTACGTTATATGTACCCTGAAACTAATTTTTGAATTACGCAATTTAATTCTTTTTATCTAAGTAAAATAAGACCTATATTGACTATGTTTGGATCATCCTATAAAAAATTATTAAACTTTTACAAAAGAATTTTAGCCTGACAAAGAATACAAAAGCAACAAAGCTCTAATTTCATCATCAAAGTTGCTTTTCATTGAGCTTAATTGGCTTGTTACAGTGTCATCTTCATGTTGAATAACTTCATCTACAATACCTTATTAAAAGTCGATGGCTTCTCATAGATTCAGGTGAGAACTACCATGAGATCAATTGTAGTATTCTCATTCATAATGTTAAATGTAACTAACGAGGATAAAGAAGGGTGTATCAAGCCTAATGTCATTATATCGATGAATTTTCATTCCTCTTTCAACATAATTTCAGGTTTCTTGTCAACTCCTTCCATGGTAAGTACAACTTTTGGTAGAGCAAATCCTTCATATACATCTTTCAAAATGTAAAGTTTGTTCCATTGAACTTCTCAATATTGTGCCTCATTTTATTGGTCATTGCTCTCACTAAAGCTAACAAACCCTAACACAAAAAAAAACTCAGCGCTCTGATGCCACTTGTTAAGGAAACTGGGAGATCTTTGACGAAAAAATTCCTAAGGTCAGGGTTTGACCGATAAAAGTCATTGAAATAAACACGAAAAGTATATCAACACAAAACTGAAAAATCACAATACAAGCATTCACGAGCACACAAGCATACAAACACAAAGATTTATGTGAAAACCCAAGAATGAAAAATTCACGGAGCCGCACTACCATAAGAAAAATCTACTATAAAAAAACGATTATAGAGTTACAGATAATTTATCAGTCTCCGCGAGGAAGAAGAGATTCACCGTCATAAGCTTTTTCTTATTCTCCCCCAAATTTCTCTTTATTCTCACTCAAGGGTTTCAAACTTTCAAGCCTCCAAGAGCTTGCACAGAAAAAAATTAACACATATTAAACCCTAATCCATAATGTTAGCTTTAATATGGAGTCTCAATACAACCCTCATAATGCCCTAAATAATTATAGGCACGACACACCCGAATAGGAATTTCTGCAAGCACATGGGTGCGCCTGGACGCCCGTCCTGCTGCTTCTGGGGAGCTAGACTCTCTGTCTGCTAGGTGTCTGGGTGCACCTGAGCTCCAGACCATCTGTCTGCTTGGAGCTTTGGGCGCACCTGAGTGTGCCTGGGCTCTAATATTGTTGTTGGCTTCTATGGATACTTCTGAAATCGACTCAAAATTTTTGACTTTATTCTCGAGTACGGATTGACTCAAACCCAATTTGAATCGAGCTAAACTCGAATCAAATCAGCTTGCCTAGAACACCAATTGCTCTTGAATATATAGAGAGAGAGAGATACATCACATTCAATTTACCGAAGTTATATTATATAAAACTTAAGTTATAGACATTATATATATATATATATATATTTAAGACAGTAAAAGCTGTGTATATCCAAGGATTAAGCCATAATCATGACGTTGATGGGGAGCAGCTAAAAATGCTGATATTAATTAAGCCTAGAGATTGATTTCGGCTTTTGGGCTCAATAATTTAAGAAAATAATATAAAAATTCGATGAATTGAATCTGGATGGTAAACCCTTTTGGCTGATTAATTAAATCAACAACTTGTCTTTGGATGAAAAAGTGTTATTTTGGCTTTTATGTGAAGTAGGAAGAACAACGACTGGGATGGCTTTATCCATTGATCCATTGACCCTTTAGACTCATATGCATATATTTATTATTATATTTTTTATTTGTATTAATATAAGATGAATAGACTACTTAAGTAATTGTAATTTGAAATCTTAATAGTTCATAGAAGTTATATTCATAATTATAATCTTAATAATACTTCATATCTTAAAGTATTTAAAATTAATATTTAACACATAATAAATAATATTAGAAAAATATTATATTTACACAAGAATATACACCAAAAAATATTTAGGACCAATATAAAATTTTTTATTTTTATTTTTTGCATATAGTCAACACAAAAAATTGTATTCAATCAATAATATACTTACATATTAGATTGACATATCATCTATATATTTTGGTATATATTAATGTGTAAATATAATAATACTTATAAAATTCAAGTTAATACATTATATCTCAATTTTTCTTAAAAATACTATTGTATAAAATAATATAGTACTTAGTTTGTCACACATTTTTCTTAAATATAGAAGTTTTGTGTGTGTGTATATATATATATATATATATATATATATATATATTATAAAGGTTATTCGTAAATATAAAAATTAGTAGTAATAGAATTTATTCTAATTATAATTTATGCAAAAAAAAAAAAAAAAAAAAAAAAAAAAAAAAATATATATATATATATATATATATATATATATATATATATATATATAAATAATAAATTGTCAATAACTTACTTAAGAAATTATATATACTGATTAGTCCTATAATTCGAATTTTGCAATTTAAGTATCAATCTCTACCTATAAAACTGAGCAAAATCCAGCATGGAAAGTTGGCCCATTGGCTGTACCCATGACAGCTTTGGGGAAAGGCCCACATGGAAAGTTGTTTATTAAATTAAAGTTTTTAGAGAGAGGTCTAACGCAATTCAAATCGAACCGATTTTATGGTTTATTGGTGAATCCGCAAAAGCGGTCGATTATACACTTGCTTAATAAAATGGGGTTTGACTGGTTTTTAATAACCAGAATCCCAGCCAGTTCATAATTATACCGGTTAAATTGGTCATTCAAACCTATTTTTTAATTCAATGCTAATAGCTACTCAAATTTGTTATTCTAATTTTAATAATGGGACAAACCAATGTAAAATACCCACCATTTCACCCAAAGAAAATATAAAGAATATTTATTTATTTAGTTTGGATGATAATTGAGACTTTTGGGACATTTTGAAGATTTAAAAATTTAATAATAAATATGCATTATCGTAATGGCAAATTTACATCCCATTTTTGAAAAGCAGTACATCAAGATTTGGGGACAGTATTGGCTTTGAGTACAGACTTTCACCCTCAAACAGATGATCAGATAAAGAGACTAAATTAATTACTTGAAGATCTTCTTCGTTTAAGTATATTAGACTTTGGCGGTAGTCGGAAAGATCACCTTCCATTAGTCGAGTTTGCATACAACAATAGCTATCGGTCCTATATTGGAATGACCCATATGAAGTTTTATATGGCAGAAAGTGTAGCACATCGTTGGCCTGGACTGAAGTAGGAGATGTTCAGTTATACGGATCTGTTCAAAAGTAAGGAGACTAATAAAAAAATTCATCTGATAATGAGCAAAATTGATACAACTCAAGATCGGTAAAGAAATATCATGATGTTAAACATCAAATGCTAGAATTTCAAAGCAGATATAAGGCATATTTAAAAGTGACCCCAATGAAATGCATATATCATTTTGGCATGGTTGGTAAATTAAGCCCGATATACGTTGGACCCTTTGAAGTATTAGAGCGAGTTGAAAATTCTACATATAAATTAAACTTCCAGAAGACGTGGCAGCAATGCACAACATATTCTGTATATCTTCACTCAGCAGTGTTTACAAAATCAATCCAAGCAACTGTCCATACATTTTATTGAAATTCAGCCAAATTTATCAATCATACAAGAACCTATCAAAATTATAGGTCGGGACAATCGTCAACTAAGAAATCGAAGCATACCCATGATAAAAATTCAGTGAAAAAATTATAGTGCCAAAAAAGATACTTGGAAAAGAGATAATACTATGCAAAAAATGTATCCTAAATTATTTAAGAACCAAGGTAAATTTGATCTCCTTATTTTATTTTAAACTTTAATAAATAATGTGATGTTGAGGACGACATTATTCTTAAGTAAAGGAGTTTGTAATAACCTAAATGACTAAATCTAACTAAAAAATCATGATCTCTAGTGACTTCAAAATTAGAGCAAATTAAAAATATCATTGTATAAAGTATATTTTTGTGATCATAATGTTCAAGTTTGAGAGCAATCTGAATAACATATACTCATAAATTAATTTCTGAATTATTTAAATTCAGTAATTTGAGAAAATTAAAAACAAGTTTAAATTCAACGATTTTAGTGCCGTTGGATTAAGCATATTATAAAAAGGCTACATAAAAAGTTTCATAAAAATTTGAGCTCGGATTTACCATAATTAATTTTTGAAGTTTTTATCTTCATAAGATAATAAAAAATAAAATAATGCTTCAAATAAAAAAAAATTATTTGAGTATGTTTTTTCATCAAGGTACACCTTCATGTCAAGTTTCATTATTTTCTAAAAAAAATAAAAGAGAGAGAAAGATGAGAGAGAAAGGTGAGAGAAAGGTGAGAGAGAAATAAGAGATAAGAATGAGTAAGAGAAAGTCAAATTGTACACTCAAAGCAATTATAAAAAAGATAATAAATTTATTCTTATTCAAATAATAGATAAGAGAGAAAATAAAAATAATAATAATTAAAAAAAAAATTATAAGTACACCCCCACCCCTCCATTCCTCCCACCTCCTCTCCCCTTCCCCACTCTCTTCTCCCCTTCATTTTTCTTCTCTTCTTCTTCATCTGCCACCGACTCCCCTTGTTGACGTCGAGTAAAGCATCATCAAATAATAAGATAGAGTAAGAAATGAGAAAGAGATAAAAATTTTTCTATTATTATTATTTATTCTTCTTCTTTTAATTATAATAATAATGTTATCGTTATTATTATTAGTGTTATTATTATTACTATTATTATTATATTTTCATTTATGCAATTTTTTTTTCTATATTACGTATATAATTTTAAATTTCTGCAACTTTTATTTCTGTCATTTTTTTTCTATATATGTATATAGTTCCTAATTTCTGCAACTTTCATTTTTGTCATTTTCATTTTTTCTATACATGTATATATTTTTTAATTTATGTAACTTTCATTTTTGTAATTTTTTTTATATATGTATATATTTTATAATTTCTGTAACTTTAATTTCTATCATTTTCTTTTTTTCTAAATATGTATATAATTCCTAATTTATACAACTTTATTTATGTTATTTTTTTTTCTTCTATATATGTATATATTTTCTAATTTTTATAACTTTCATTTCTATTATTTTTTATTTTTTCTATATATGTATATATTTTCTAATTTCTGCAACTTTTATTTAGGTCATTTTCTTTATATATATATATATATATCCTAATTTATATAACTTTTATTTTAGTTATTTTTTTTTCTATATATATATATATATTTCTTAATTTATGTAAATTTCATTTCAGTCATTTTTTTTTCTATATATGTATTATTTTATAATTTCTATAATTTTCATTTCAATTATTTTTCTCTCTCTCTATATATATATTCTATTTTTTGAATTGAAAGTTGTAGAAATATAGAAGTGTATATATATAAATATTATTACTTATAATAATAATAATAATAATAATAATAATAAAATTATTAATTTTAATATATAAAGATAAATAACTAATACAATATTAATATTGATATTTTTTTTAAAATAAAATTAAGAATATTATTCTTTTTATTTAATTATCTCATTTACATCTTTTGCATCGTTATTAGGCTTTGATCCACATTGATATATTTATATGGGAATTTGTGCTCAAAACTTGAAATAAATGATCAAAAATTAATATCATGGGTTTATTCAGATTGATCTCAAGCCTGTCAAACAATATGTTAGGTTAGGATATGTTGATATATGAAGAAATAAGGAGACTACACATAGCATTTGATGGGGAATGTGTAGTTAGTCAGGAATCCACATCTCAAATAATTAGATAGACGTATCTAATTCATCAATTATTTTATAATTTTATCCAACATAATAAATATTACATACTGCTGTATTTTTTTTTAGAATGAGCACATATCTTAAATATGTATATTACTTTCATAATTGATAAATCCGAGATTTATATCAAATAAAGTGATAAAAATATCATAAAATGCCATTCACAACAACCTACTTTGAAAGAATTATGTTCCATTTTAGGTTAATTGAAGAAACTCCAAATTCTGGAGCAAATGAAGGAATTCTGGGCGAAAACTGCTGCGGCGGCACGCCACAGCGGATTAAGGTTTATTGAAGCACTTGGAGCCATCTGCAAAGGCCTGTAACACAAATCGTTGCAGCGCGCCAAGGTGAGTCTAACCCGGGAGCTTGGCGCTATCGTGCGCCACGACAAATCAATTAGGAAAATCGACTCAGCACATAAGATACAAAGCTAAACCACCGTAGCGCGCTATAGCGGACCAAACCCGAGAGCTCAGCGCTATCGTGCACCGCAGCGGGTCCTTCCAAAACACCATGATTACATTATAAAAGAAGCTCTCACCACAGCACGCCATAATAGTCTCAACCCGAGACACTGGCGCTGTAGCGGGCCAAGCCCGAGAGCTCAGTGCTATCGTGCGCAGTAGCTGGTTCTTACAAACTATAAGCCTGTAGCTCAAAATGCTGCAGCAAGTCTTGGCGCGCTACAGTGCACCGTAACACTCCAAGCAGAAATGCCCAGATTTGTGCATTTATGTTAACCTGGGGAATACCGAAAATCCTGATCTTTAGCTTTCCCCAGCCACTTAGAACCCCAAATAACATTTAACTCTGCAGTAATCTAAGAGAATATTGGAATATTTCCTTATGGTTGGCCAAGAATAGAAGGGAAAGAGGGAGTTAACAAAAATTAATGCAAAGAGGTCGTGAAGAGAATTATAAATACTGCCAAGGAAAACTGAGGCAGGATTCCTAAATTCAACATTCAAAAGATCTAAAAAGAGAAGCTTCAGGAGGAAAAAATAAGAGAACTCTTCAAGGAGCAAGAGGTGGACTGTGAAGAATAGAGAGAAGAAGGAAGCAAAGGAAAGGCAGAGAATTCAGGTAGAAGCAAAGGAGGAAGATCGAGAGAATCCTAGAAAACCTCTAGGCATTTTATAGTACTATCCTTGAACTTAAATTTATTTTTTCTGCTGTAGATCGATGTCAAGATTTACTTCTTTTTACATATGTGCTTTGATTTCTTCTTTAATGGAAAGTTAAATATCTTTGGAGAGGGTTGGGAAGTAATTATAGTAAAATGTAAGGCTGTAATGGTGTTGAAATGAATTTATTTTAATGAATAAAATTAATTTTTGTTTTACTGTTTATTATTATTATTGTGAATGAATGTCTGGATAAAACTCCATCAAAATACTTTGCTAAATTAAAATTTAAATGAATTATCAATTAAGAAAAGAACTCAAGTTCCAAGCCCATCAATTGGACAGGAGTAAGAAAATAGTTCAAGTAGAGCTGATAATTATGTGACAAGTTCTCAAGCTCACTTGCACATTTCCTTAAGAGCTCTATCAAGAGATTTAATGTTTGAGAACCAAGTTCCCATCAACTTTGCTCTGCTGCTTAGCAAAGTAAAAGGGATGAGAGGATGTTAGAAATCTAATGGATGATGTGACATAGTCTACTTGACCCAATGCATCCTCTCATCTAGCTAAACCGTATGTGCAAGTGTATGATGTAATGTTGATAGAAATCATATTTGTGAGATCTAATAATTAAAATATAATATTTGGTAACCTATACGTAGGAAACAAAGATTAATTTAAATTACGATCTCATAAAGGTTTAGGTGCCAGGGTAGAACCCCAAGGGGTGTTCTCCTTGTTGCACTAAATCTAAACCTATTGTAAATGGAAGTTAACTCCAATTATAACAATGTTCACTTGATTTAATTCAGCATGGAAAAATCAATTTATATATTTCAATAATGAAGTAACAATATCAAGTCCTATAATGAAACCCCAACTCTCTCTTTTTAAACAAAATGTATGTTACCCTAAGGTAAATTGTATTGTTAATTTAGGAACTATCTAAAGACAAAAATTAATATTCTAAACATTAGTAAAAGGAAATATAACTTAGTAATAAGACTTCTTTCCCTGAGGACAATAAATTCATGGAAGTCACCTTCCACTTATTACTTCAGACCACGTACACTTGCGTGCAAGCGCAGACATGAAATCTAAGTCTGTCAATAATCCTGACAATTTTGCAAGCATATCATACTTAAATATCACATTTTATTTATATTTGATTGTAACGCCCTATCCCATCACTATGCGCAGCATAATATCGTTAGCGGTGGAACAATGTGTTAACTGAAAGTAACAAGAGTCTCCTCCTACTTAATACTCCGGGTTGAGCACCAATAGTAAACCCAAAGCATTAATTATAGGAGGTGATTGGAGCTAAGGAACTCCATCATTAATTAAGTTAAGCATTTCATTAGCCTTATTAATAATGCAAGTCTGCTAAACTGATGATCACAACATAATATATATAGTATATTATAATACATAAAACATAGTGCAGAAGCTAAAACAGTATCCATCTATTCATTTATCTAAAAGCAGTAAGTAAAAGATATACATACACCTCAGAAAATAAGATAAAAAATATATCCATATATGATTACTTATTACAGGCTTTAATAAAATTGTAGAAAATAACTCTCATCTCAATAAAATAGAAGAATACTCAAGGATGAAGATCACCACTGTAATAACCCAGGTTGTTACTTTGGTTAATTAAGATCAATTTAAGTCTTAACTAAGGTTCTAAGTCACTAATTAAGTAATTTAGAACTCATCTCTAAAATCTAGGTCAAATCAGAGGTCAACTGAGTCAAATCAGAAATTCTGGAAAATTCCAAACCCTAGAAATTGACTTTTTATTTAGACCTTAGATTGAAAATCTGACTTCGCCATTGCATTCAGAACACCCAAATTAGCTAGGGGTGAAATTTTGGAGGCATTTGGAAGTCGTTGGATTTTCGTCGAATATTTTAATAATATTTAAATACCTGAAAATTCAAATAAATAAATACTCGTCAAAACAAAAATCTGAGTGCGCCATTGCATTTCTCACCCCTCAATTAGCTAGGGGTGATTTATTGGAAATTTTAAGACTGCATTTGATTAGTTAAATTTAATTAATGGAATACTTATGAAATAAATTAAATAATAATATTTTAAACTTAAATTAAATGGCGCCGTCCATTTAATGTTAACGCCGTTCCCTAATTTTAAACCTTACCGTTTGATCAGACGGGCGCTGAGGTTCGTTCGATCTTCCGATCGAACGGACGAGGGTTATCGTCCTTGATCGTCTTCCGCGTGTCGCGAGGGATCGCGCGCGGCACGCCGAGCGCGAGGCACACGTCGACCGCCACTGAAGGACCTCCTCGTCCCTCCATTTAGACTCCTAAACCGCTTGGATTCATGATCTTGCACAGAAATTGAGCTTAGAAGGTCAATCAACCCTCGGCAATTATCGTATCCTCTTCAGCCGTCCAATTTGAGGTACCTCCTATCCTATTATACATTGCTTTGATCCTTAATCAGTTGTTTCCAACACTTATTTCACATCTTTGATTATTAATTTAACAGATCTGATCATCAATTAAGTGTATGGATTGAGGTAATTTAGGGTAGAAGCGACAGTACTTTCCGTTAAGCATTTGAAGTTTCGATAGGGTCATCTAGGTTTAGATTTTGTCGGAGCTGTGTTCCTTCTCCGACGGTGTTCTGGGTACCAATCGAAAGGTCTCTTCAAGACCTTATGATAAGAGGCCTTTCGATCGGTATATGGCTTGACCTCCGGAAACGGTGTTATCACCGTCGTTTTTGATGCCCTAGAACCTGCGATCGGAGCAAGCGTGCGAGGAAGACGATCTCTCGGGGCTGGACCGGGTCGACCCAGGCTCGGCCCACGACCTGTGGCCGTGGCATTTCGGCTGCCACAGCGGGGCCCGCCTCACAGCGCGCCAGCCAGCCGCAGTGCGACGCGTGGCATGCGAGTCAGCCGTCTGACCAGTGGGGCCCGCTGCAGTCTGCCCAGCCAGTAGCGGCTTTCCACGTGTCCTGCAGAGTTAATAAATAAAATGTTATATATAATTATAATGTTTATTTAAATAAATGAAATTATATATATATATATATATATATATATATATATTAATAATAACAGAATTATTAAATTAAACTAAACAAAATTATTCTAATTAATTAAATGCAAAACTTTAAACCATAATAACTTACAAATTATACATCCAAATTATGCAAATAAATATATCAAATTGATCAGAAAAATATGAGGAATTTATTGATGCCAATAATTTTGCTATAGGAGCAGTATTTATCAAAGTGATATTTAGGGTATTATTTATGTTGAAAAATTATGTTACAAAACTTAATTAGCCCATAACTTTGTACCCAATGATCCAAACCTATTGAATATGGGTCTTAAAGTGATCAGAAAACCCTAAGGATCATTTTAGTAGGGTTATCTTTGCTATTTTGATTAGTATTTGCCTAATCACTTTTAAGACCTAACCCTAATTACCCTAGTTAGGCTTAGAACTTCAATTGACCATAATTTGGTCAATTGAGCTCCAAATTTAATGATCCAAATATCAATTTAAACTAAAAAAACCTAATTAATAGTAATCTGTAAAAAATATTCTAGATCTAACGATTAGATTTGCTAATCACCTCTAATTACTCCAAAACTTGATTAGTAAATATTAGCAAATCTAATAATCCAAATTGAGTGATTTAAGTTTCAGAAAACTCATAGAGTCATTTAGAACCTAGTGATTGGATTAGTATTTAAATGATTAATTTCACTAATCACTCACTAATCACCCTAAACCCTAATTAGGTCATAACTTAGTCAAATTAGATCCAAATTGAGCCTACCACATGTCATTATAATCAGTAGACTAATTGTAAACCATAGCCACTGATTTTACTCAATTTGGGCACTAATTGACAAAGTTAGGATTTTTGACCCATAATTAAGAATCATTTAATTTCCCTTTTAACCCTAATTATTGTATTGGCCATAACTTAGCTAATACTTATCAGAATTTGACAAATTTTAATTTTATGGAAAGCTTAGGTAATAGAGAACAATAATCTAAAAGAAAATTTAAATTTTATTTAGCCAAATTACCAAAATGCCCCTATGAGTCAAATTTACAAATTTGACCTCATAAGGCTTAATAATCATCCAAAATTTGTGTAGTTGCTGTCTAATCTTACATTAGACAGTAAGAAGCTCATTCCAATAGAAAAATTCAGATTTTAAAGTTCTATATCAAAATTTGATCTTTTGAACCCTTAAGTAGGGGCAAAATGGTAATTTTGCCCAAATTTAGGGTTTAGCTTTCTAAAGCCCTAAAATCATTTTATAATCATTAAAAACAATAAATAGAATAATTTCTAGCATAAATTAATTAAGTTCATGCCTAAATTAGATTTTGTTTTTAAAATTCCAATCTTATCTCTTAAAGAAAATTTCTAAGTCTTAAGTGAGTGATTCTTCTTCCTTAAGTCATTCTTAGATCCTTCCATAAGTCTTATAACATTAGTTAGGATGTGTGTCATGAGAGATACTCTTAGTAATTAAGAGCCTTAATTCCTAAGATTAGGAATAATTCTTAAGTTAGAATTCATCTGTTGAGTAAATTGGGTTACTCAATAGATGAAACCTTGACTTTTCTAGTTAATGGATTTTTCTTAATTTATTAAATGATTATTTTATCTTTGAACTCTAGAATTAAGAATATAGATCTATCCTAATGAATTGATTTATCATTAGGATTTGTCTTAACTTAATCTGTGAGACTTGGGTTCTAAACCTTAGATCTTTAGTTATACCTTTGGATTAAGTGATTAGACCCCATTATCTGAAGTCTAATTCTTAATCTTTTCATCTTGATTTGGCTCTCAAGATGAGGTTAGGGTAATTTAAATTATAAAATTAGGCTGATGATTTATTCAGTTTAACCAAAGTAGTCGTCTTTTAATTAAGATATGGTTAAGACTTGGCCAGTCCTAATTATCTTCAACTAGCAGGGTTCGTGATTCTAAGTTACAGAATATGTAAGAATTGATGATTCTGAAACTTATGTAACTTAGAGTAGATAGAATGACTAAGTAGACAACAAAGGATATCACCTGTGTTTTAGATAGAGTCTCTTGCTCAATTTGATTTGATGCTTCGCTTACCTTGATTTTGAGCTTTAAATCATGAGCGTATATGAGGTACATAAGATAATTGATAATTATATTATATCAACTTTGATCATTCATAAATAGCATTTTGTTTTCTTCTTGTATTTTTGTAAGGTGTAGCTTGATTAGTATGCCGCTTCAATCACTCATTCGGGGTCGGCTTCATTGTTCGGGTCAGTCCGATAGTCTATGCCATGCCTAGTCAGTGGGATAGGATGGATAGACTCTTGCCCATATTGATTGGATAGGCAGGATCTGATATGGTTATACTAATTCAAGTACACTTACATTTAGTTTCTGTTTTAGCACATCAGGCTAAGAGGTTTTTCAGTGATACTCAGTTCAGAGCTTCTTTCTTGGCCCATCAGGCTAAATATTTTTACTGAGTATGCCTTTAGTTGAGTGGCTTGAATAGCCATTTCAGTTTTCAGTTTTCAGTTATTGTTTTACTTTACTCTTCTCTGCATTTCAGCATTATTTTTACTTATAGTCATACTGTACTTTTCTAAGCCTTATTTATATATAGGATGCTATATTTACTTGTTGTGTTTAGGATGCTAGTCTTGTTCACATGTTTTTCTTACTTTATGTCGATTAGCATATAATTGATTGATCATAAACATGTTTAGGATGTATTTTCTTTATAGTATTTGTTTAGTCTTTCTTTTGCCTACCTGACTTTGTTGTAGTTGCTTGGAGGAGGTATGTGCTTACTTCCTAGTTGATTTAGTTATAAACTATTTGTTTATAACTTTATACCGTTCTTTTCTTACGCTTTCTGCACCTACTTGCTTATTGTACTGGTTTATGGTGATATTCAGTTAACTTAATAAGACTTTTATCCTAAAATGTACTTAGACAATAGTCTAACCAGTTTTTCTTTTGTTGGCTGGGGCCCGACCATTATGAAACTGATAATGGTAGGTTCTGAGTTTATTGAAGCAGTTGATCCAGTGGAGAGCTTGCCATTGGAGGAGGAATCCGTGCCTGAAGATCCTTAGATTTAGTTTCCTTTCAGCTTGTGATATTGAGAGTTTTTTTTTCAGTTCTTTAAACTTATTAAAATATTGTAATAATACAAGTTAATTATTTCTTTTCAGCTCTTTTCTTATTCTGGATTATTATATTATGGATGGATGTTGTATTTTATGCTTCCGCATTTTCTACATTTTCTTGTATGATTCATTTAGTGAGATATTTACTTTATGAATGGCAAAGTCCTTAGTTAAGTTGGATTAGAATGTATGTCTAAACTAATTCTAAGTAAGGACCTTGTCATTTGGTAACCCCTCCACCGTAATCATGTTAACTTAAGAGTTAACAAGACCATAGCGGGGCAGGGTCGCCACAACCACACTTACTCAGCAACACTGCGCTTCACATCCTCTTTAGTCTACTATAGCTCCACAAACAAAGGTTCTTCAAAGCAATCTAAATTTGACATTACCAATTTTGCAATGCCAGGACCTCAGCCAATAAAATTTTTTTCTTACTTAGATAATAAGTCTAAGTACATTTTAGGCTCACTAAAATGTATTTATTTAAATTACATTAATATTTAACTTTAAGCAATAAATAAATAATAAAGTCAACTAAAGCAGAAAGTAACTACTGTAAGTACTGAAAAGCACTGAAAACAAGTATTTGAACTAACACCATAATGTAACAACTAAACATATATAATTTGAACTACATCTATAAGTGAACTAAACTAAATTGAACTGAACTGAACTAAAATGTACTTCATAGTACACATGCAAAATCAATGTGCCCAATGCTCCCAAATATTCATATACAAATACACATACATAAACATATTTATATACATGTGCCCAACACGCCTAAAAATAAGTGAGCCCAACACTCCTGAAAAGAAATGAGCCCAACACTACCGTAAATAAATGAGCCCAATGCTCCCATAAACAAATGAGCACAATGCTCCTGAAAATATACATATGTATATGTATCATGCATATCCGCTTTGTGCACAATGCACCCAAAAGCACATGTGAGCACAACTCTCCCGAATTCAATAGAATTGTGCCCACTTGACATCTGATCAACCATGACATACTTATGCATGATATGTCATCCTCAATATGACTGAATTATTTGACTAAATCATTGAGTATGAACTGAATACTATATGCAACTAAATGCATAAATCATGGAAAATAATATCCCTTTTTATTGTCTATTTAACCTGAATCTAAATAGCCATTCCTGATATTAAGACATCAACAAGTTTTAGCATAACCAACAACATTAACAGATCTGATCAGCTATGCAATAATTAATTCAATTAACAGATTAATCTTAACAATTCTAATCTGAATTATATTTAATTAAGTAATTTCAACAATTCTTCTAATTCATCTTAATGAATCGATAAATTATACAAGCTTAACATCTTAAGCTTGTATCAGAACCGATTTATTGAGACATCAAACCTAAGCTAAGTCCTTATTAATATACTTGTAAAGTTACCTTAAGGTTCTAAGGGATAGCTATTGATTCAAACTTAAAAATGAATCCACAAATTAGGATTATAAACTAAGTAAAGTGCTAAGGCTTAAGGATACTAGAAGGCTAAAGGATTCTAAATATAGAACCCAAATAATCAAACTTAAGGTTTAAGGCTAAATATTCATAATTCTACCTTAAAGGCTATGGTTAAAGAATCATAATCACAAAACTAAGCTTATTAGGAGGCTAATCAAACTAAGAAAACATCATCACTTAATAAGGAAAGCAACCAAGGAAAGAGTACTAGTATTCAAATAAGTTGGAATGTAATCTTATGGGATTAAAGGTTAACTCCTATATCATAACATATAACTTAGTACTTAAGGATTTTAATGTTAAAGCAAACTACTACTTGGCATGTAATATCACATACTAAGCTTGGGCTAGCTAAGGATCAAGGATCCTAAAGGTTCTACACTTAAGTGACATTCATTACTTAAGGATGCTTAGGTTAACTAGTTAAGTCACTATAAGACTTAACCAAGGCTAAAGGATAACTAACTCTTCTAATTTAATGAATTAGAATCCAGAGGTTTGGCATTAAAGAACTAAAGTTCTTTGACCACTTAAACAATAAGGATCTAAGCTAGAGGACTAGCTAAAACACCATTATTATACTAAGTCTAATAATGAAACTAAGGGATTAGCTACTACGCTCTATACATGGAATTACACTTAAATGCCATCTCTATTTAATTATGTGTAATATCACCCTAAGGAGAGATTAGAATGAACTAATAATATAATTAATTTATTCTAAGGCTCTTACCACTAAAGAGATATTCATCTTTTGCTAAGGCTTCTCCTAATGCAACAAGGGTAAATACTAAATTTGGATACTTAGCCTTATAAGGCATGGGAAAATCTAAAGCGTCAAATCACATAATATAATGTAACAAGAAAATATTCTAAAGATTACTAAAGACTACCCATACAAGCTATAAACTATGACATGATCAGGGTAAGGGGTTTACTTAATTATATTGAATAAGTACATGGAAGTTTAAAGAAAACATTGAGGCTACAACCATAAGTCATAATTCAAGACTTATGCCAAAAGATTAAGGCTATAAATTACATAAATTTAAATCAAATATTGGGAATAAATTCTTCATGTCATAATGAGCAACTAGAGACTCTAAACGAAACATTTGGGTAAGGAAAAATTACTACCTAACATGCCAATTGGATAAGAGATGAATTTTATATTTAAAAATCACCTATATATTTATACGTGCATAATTTCATTACAACCACAAGTTTTTATTTGGTATATTATTGCATAATTAGGGTTATGGAGTCATCAAAATATGAAAAATATGAAGTTTGAGCAAAACTGGGCAGTTCTGCGAGCCGCGTTGCACTGTAGCACTTGCCTGGACGAGAGCCAGGCACTATGACGCGCTGGGGTGCGTTTCTGCGCAATGGTGTGCTGCAGCTATACGGTGCCAGATTTCACGAGACGCAGGTGCTGCGGCGTGCTATAGCGCTTACCTGGCCAAGAGTTAGGCTCTACGATGTGCTGTAGCACTCGACGGACATTTAGCATGTGCGAAAGGCGAAATATCTCCCATATGGTACCCAAATAATTCAAATTCAGGGCACCTCAATTGCGGTGCCATATACCGATGAAAAGGTCTTTCCTAGTCCTTTTCATTAGTACCAAAATTGACATAAGAATTTTTTTCTAATGCTACAAATAACGATGCCCTAGGTGCATATACAATTTTTCTCACTATACAACACATTTCATCTTCTCATAAAATTGGAATCTGATCAAGCTCTATTGAACTCAATCGCTCAAATGCAAGTTCTTGAGAAAAAAATATTAATCTTACACATGAAATGAAGTAGCCGTTGGATCACCCAAAAGGGGAAAGGGAGACACGGGGAGTATTAGGGAAGTACCTTGGCTTGTAAAAATGGAGATTTCTTCAAGGCTGGAGGGATGAAGCTTCAGCTGCCAACAAAAATGGAGAGGAGGGCTGGGAGTTCTTCAAGAGCTTGGGAGTTTCTTCCTTCATAAATTGAGCAAATGGGGAGATTAGAGAGCTAGGGAGCTATATAAGGGAAGGAGGAGGATGGCTTCAGCAGGGAGAGTAGAGGCATGGGCTGGGAGAGGGAGCAAGTCCTCTCCCATCAACAGCATGGGAAAAAGAGGGGGGTCCTTGTGTGCATCAGAAGAGGGGGGGGGGGGGAGAACCCATACGTATGAAATGAAGAAGAGGGGAGTGGGGCCCAGTACAGAGGAGAAAATAAATGATTTAAGAAATTAATTAATTAACTTTTTAATTTTAATTAACACATTTCTCTAATTAAAATTGAATGAATAAACGGGCTCTAAAAAATCTTGAAAATTCACCCCTAGCTAATTCGAGAGTGAGGAACATAATGATAAAGTTGGATTTTGATTTTGACAACTCTTTAATTATTTAATTTTTTTGGGTATTTAAATACATTAAAATAATCGAGAAAATTCGGCGACTTCCAAATGCCTCAAAAATCACCCATAGTAAATTTGGGGTGACGAACGCAATAGAAAAGTCGAATTTCAATTTCAAGATCAGAATAATTATCCTATTTTTCTTAATTATTTAATTTGCCAAAATTATGGTTTTGTTCGATTACCCAAATCGAATCAAAACATCGGGGTTCACTTCTAATGATGATTAAAGACTAATAAAAGTGATCTAAAACTGATTAGACTAGGTTTAGCCTAAGTAACAACCATGGGTTGTTATAATGATTCTCATGTTGAATCATGTCGCTTAATATTATATGCAAATTTTGATATCCTATAAATCTTACTTAGACCTTTGTGTCTAATTAAATATTTTTATTTTATTTATTTTTCTTTTTCTTTTCTTGGTTCTCCCTATCATATATATATATATATATATATATATATATATATATATATATATATAGCAGTTTAGGAATAATCTCTGGATTAAGTCTTTGAATAGGAGCTGCTGATGTATGATGGAGCAACTTAGATCCTGATTTTCTTAAGGTTTTAACTTTTTGCTTAATGTGTAATATATTTTATAAAATAATTATTATCTTTATAATGAATACTTTTCCTTTATTATTCTGGTATTTCTGAATATTACAATGAATGTGAAAGTGTGTGTTTTATATATCTCTAAATACAATGTTATACTAAACTCCGATATGATCATAGGGAGTGAGTACCTAACACTGGATTAGCTATGTTAACCCAGTGGCGGGTCACCATATCATATATCATATGAGCCATATGGGAGCTAAAACTAAATAGGCTCTCAAGCATAGTGTAGCGACTGCACTCATAATAGTTGCCTATGAATCCTCCTCACAAAGGATCAAGTTGTGCATAGTTTATCCATAATAATTTGCTTTAGTAAGACTCTCTAATGTTCCCCAATTTCTTACAATTAGTAAACTTCAATATTATCGAAATATTCCTAAAAGGTTGTCGCATATAGATCTCTTCTTCCAATTCCCCATGTCGGAATCCTTTCTTCACATTAAGTTTCTCCAAGATCAAATCAAATTACGCTACAAGTGCTAAGAGAATGCAAATAGTAAGAAGTCTAACATCCAGAGAAAAGACTTCATCATAGTTTACCTTTCTATTTGTGGAAAGCATTTATCAACAAGTTTTGTTATGTAGCTGTAGTAACCCTAGTATTATTACTGATCAATTAGTGACCTAATTGACTCTACTCTTCTTCCATTAGTTTTATAATAATATTAAGAGCATCCATTTCAATTTTCATGTGATTTGGAGATTATTTAGCAATTTCTAGTATTTCCTACTTTTTGGATAATTCTGAGAATAACTATTTTATTTAGACCTCAGAATCAAAAACAGAGTTCGCCATTGGAATCATCACCCCCAAATTAGCTAGGGGTGATATTTTGTAAGTGTTTGGAAGTCGTCAAATTTCCCCGATTATTTTAATAATATTTAAATACTCAGAAATTTAAGATAATTAAATTGACCTCCGATCAGAAATCCATTTGTATTTTTGAGTTCGTCACCACTTAATTAGGTAAAGGTGAAATTTTGGAATTTTTGAAGTCCGTTTGATTATTTTATTTTGAGTAATAAATTAAGTATAATTAATTAACTAAATAACATAATTTAAATTAATATTAATTAATTTAATTTAAACGGCTACTTTTGGACCACGTGAATCCCGTGCATGAGACCAACATACGGGACAGTGACCTGCGTTGATCTAGGCCGTTGCGCCTTTTTCTGTTCTCATCAGACGGCTGGCATTTGATCTGATTTGTTATACCAGATCTGGCCGTTCGATCAACAGATCGAACGAACGGCCCAGATCTCTTCTGGTATGCCTCCTCTTCATTTTTTCCAGGGAAGGTACATGTCAACAGGAATGGAGGTACGAACCTCCAGATGTCCCATTTGATCCCTTAACCACTCCTGCATTCCTCAGTACCCTCCATTTTGCTCTACCTCCTTCTGAAACTGCTTGAGGGAGAATGGAGGAGCATATCATGTTTTTCCTGCAAACCCTAGCCAGTGAGTTAAGCCTCCAAGTACTCATCCTGCTTCTACCTTAATCTAATTTAGTAGCTTAAATTTTATTTCATTGATTATTATCATCCGACCGAGCTCAAAGAGCTCGATCTTAACATTTGCAAGCTCACCGTGAACCTAACCTTAGTCGATCCTCCCTTCTTTCTTCTCGTCGATAGGGCCAGCATATTGACTCTAAGTTTAGGGCTTTTGGATTCTTCATCTTGTGCTCGGCGAGGGCTATTTTTTGATAGGTCGCCCGCCGTGGGAGATCTCTTGATTAAGAAATTAGGGCAAACCCTAATTTCATCCTTCCAGGTTCTGTCGCGGGGAAGACAAAGCACAATGCGCAGTTCATCCGAACCGCAACATTGTGCGGTTCCCACGGGTGAACCGTGCACGAATGTGCAGCCTGCCGGTTCGCTCCGAGTTCAGCGCGTGTAGGCGTGTTGACCCCAGATTGGTTCTGCCGTCTTGCATTGTACCCGCATCTGTCGACAGGTCAGCGCAGTCGCTCGTTTTCTGCGCTGGCCTGGAAATTGTGCCTGCGTGTTTTTCAGCGACCCTAATTATCAACGTCGACTACTATTAATCAGAAATTAATTATAGTTAATTATTATTAATTAAATGCCTATTTTTATTTTAATCATAATTTTGTTAAAACACATTCAAATAATACAAAATTATATACCGTTTTGATCGTAAAAAGGAGTAGATCATTAATACATTGTTTAATTTCTATTTTGGTGAAATGTTTTAAACAACAATTTTTTTTTATTAAAATTAATTACTTATTTACAAATAATTTTCAATATTGCATGTGATATTTTAGGATCAATTTTTATCAAATTAAGTCATACAAATAATTTATCTCACTTGTAAAAATGTGTAGATTAATAATTTACCATTTAATTTTTATTTTGATAATCATTTTAATTAATCATTATTTTAGATTAATTAATTAATTATATTTTAATTCCAATAATTGTATGTGACATAATTCATTAAGTTGAAGTTAAAATTTCATGATTAAATAGTCTATTTCAATCACACAAAATGTATAGGACAATAATATACAATTAAATTTAAGATTAGAACTCTAATTTTCTTAATCACTTTTTAAACATAATTAGGAGTCTCAAAAACTCTAATTTTTCAATATTGTCTGATTTTGAACTACTTAGTATCATTCTTCTCCTTATACTATAAGGATTCTATATTTATGTATATTATTTCCATTGGATAATAATTGTTGATTTTTGGTTTTTGACTCCATAATTAGTGTTATTATGATAATTTTTTAGTTTTATAAATTATATGTTTTAGGTATTTAAACCCTATGATAACAAATATATCACATTTATTACTTCCTATATCAATTTTAATTGCATGATTTTGAGCTTAGTTCTCATAAATTATATGCTTGATTGATAAGCAAATGGTTTGATTCATCTTTCAACTTTAGGAAAGAAGCTATAAGATTGATTTATAACTTGGTTTATAGATGATCCTTAGAGCTATTTATTATATCCATTAAGTGTAGTTAACCTTAATGCATATGTAGTTGTAGATTTTGGATCAATTAGGATTAGCCTTAAGTAACTAGATTGGATCCTAGTTTACTTCACATTAGTTTTTAAGTCCTTTAAAGAGTTGTAATAGGAGTCCTAAATTTATTAGAATAGTTCAGAAATCTTATTGATTTCTTCAACCTCCAACTTATAGAAAACATAGAGTTTGTAGTTTATAAATCCTTCTTTCCTATTCCTTTAAGCCTTTCCTTTTATATTAACCTAGTTAAATTAGTAGTTGATTTTAAATAAGATCATTCTAATTCAACCTAGTTAGATGAGTTTAGTGTATAGAACCTTAACTCTTAATTTCCTCAATTGTAGTGCTTACTTAACTCTACATTTCCTTACTAGCTTCTTAAACCTTGATTTAGTTAACATATCTCAATCTTATAGTTTAGGATAACAATAGAACTAGTTTCTTTTTGTATTATTATACTTATAAACTATTTTGTTATCTAGTAAAATGAAATTAAATTACTATTTTTCAAAACCCCAACTACTTATACTATTACTTACATTTAACTTGAGATCAATATCTCAATGTCAAATGGGGAGTTCAATTAGCTCTAATTATTAAGTATATCATTAAAATTAGATGCTTAGATATCATATAGTTTGCAATTATTGAATTTCCTTGAATGCTTGCTTAGCTTTGAGCTTACTTCATTTGACACATTCATATAAGATATTGTGCATAAATAAAACTCTTACATTAAAACTATAGGGGTTGATTATTGATGTAGCTAAGGGCAGGCTAATTAGGAGAAATAAGGAGACCTCATATTCTCAGAGGGTGAATATGAGTGTTTGTTGAAATCCGGCTTTCCTTTACTTATTAAGCAGACATATTTAACTCCTCGCTTCATTCTATAAGTCCCTACATAATGATTACTTTAATAGAATAATTTTATTTAAATAAAATATGAGATCTTATACGATCTTATTGATTGTGAAGACTCATCATAAGTTTTTAGCTATGTTACTTTCAATAGTTCTAGACTATATGAGTCTTAGACTAATATTCTAAGATCTTCTTTTAATTACTATGCTTTGCACTTTCCATGTTTTGAATATTGTACTTTACTTATTTACAATTCATTTATATTGTAGTGAATATTGTTTAAATTTTATTTAAATGCTTCACTATCTATTTTTCTTACTTAGCATAAGTTCATTGAACATATACATGTATTACTTTCATTTCATTTATTTTAAATGCACATAGTATTTTTCTAGCTTATTTAGGAAACTCTTACCCTTACTTTATATGCAGGCTAGAATATCTTTACTTGTGAGTATTCTTACTCACTCTTTTACTTCAATTATCTTTCTTTATACTTGTCTATTTCTTTCCATATTCATATGCTTCATTTGCTCTACTACTTTTGCTTATATTGTAGACTAGTTGTGATATACAAAATAAATATTAAAATATTTAGCCTAATCTTTAAATATGCTTAGACTATTTAGTCTAACTATTTTTTTTTATTTAGCTTTTCTCTATCACATTTAAATGCCAAAATGTGATATATCAGATGCATTTGGGTGCTAGTGGAGCTGGATCAAGCGCTTAAAAATATTTAATTACTTCAGCTTTATAAATGTTCTTTACTTGCCTTTAATTAAATTGTGAGAGAGAGAGATTTTATTTCTTTATTATTTATTTTAATTGGCATGTTATAATTTAAGTTAATTGCTTGTCCTTACTTATTATGTGTTGGAATTAGAACTTATATTTAAGTGCTTAGTTTGGATAAATATATGGATGAATGTCATAATTATCTCATGTTCATAAAATTATTGTTGCATGTAGTTAATAGCATTTATCTTTATTGTAGCATATCATAATTGTTCATGCATTTCACAATTTTTAAACTTATAATACCTTATGTGAATGTTTATTATTATTCCTACTTGCAAATGCTACTTTCATTTATGTGTTGCAATTATTTTAAATCCTTATTGTTGATTGTTATTGCAACTACTAACTACTTCATGTTATTTGCAAGTACCTTCATTCACATATCCCATTTCTTTCACTTTCATATTCAAGTAATTGTAGTTACTTATTTTATTACATGATTTCCAATCTTGTACAATGCATATAATTATCATTTTCACACATATTAATGTAATTACTTTGATCACATTGGTTTGTAATCATTTTAATCACATGCATTTGAATTCACATTCATCATATGTATCATACATGCATTTTATTCTATTACCTTCCTCATCTTAACTTAAGACCCTCTTCTTAATCCTTGGCTAAACATAGCATATAATGATTTTGGTTAGCTTCCTTCTAATCCAATATTAGATGTTGTGGTGACGCGCCGATGTTGGGTTAACTCCTACCAGATATTGGGGTCATCACAGTAGCGCACATCAGTAACTCCTTGAGATCCTTCCATTTTGGCATACATCTATTTGCATTCGATAATAGTCCTCCATGGAGGAAGCTTCACCAAACTTCAAGTTGCATTTTCTTGAAGCGATTTCATCTTTTTGTAGTTTGCCTTTTTCTAATGCTGACTCTCAGGACCCTTCATAGCTTTCTTATAGTGACATAGAATATTATTTTTCAAATATGATAATCCAAATCCAATGTAATCTCTTAGCAGCACAAGCTTTGGGACATTTACCATCCTGGTTCTACATATAGCAATAGACTCCCGCACTAGAGTCTCTCATACTCTTACTTCCTCACTATCAACACTTTGTTCATCATCTGAGTTAGCCTGTCCAGTAAAAAGCTCTAAGGAAGTAGGAGACTGTGGATCAATTAAAATAACTTTATGTTCCACCTCTGTAATTTCTTAATGGCTCCAGTAGGATGCTTCACATCCTCTGAGCTCCTAGGCCTCATAAGGAACTTCTCATCAAAAATTACATCCCTGCTTATCACAACTTTTCTACCCTCCATAACATATTATTTGAATCATTTAGCTTCTCATATATATCCAATAAATATAACTTCTTAGCTCTCAGTTCAAGCTTATTATTCATTACATGATAATAGGCAGGACATGCATATGGGAACTACGTTAGACCTTCTTGCCTCTCTTACTTTTACCTTAAATACCATTCAAATCATATGATATCTTTCTTAATCGTAAAAAAGAATTGCTTTATTGTAACCTAAGATGATAGAAGGGAAGAATCTTTGAGGTTTTTTGAATATTCTAGCTTCTTCATTAGAATCTCCAAATCCATCATCTGCTCTGCTCTCTCTCTTAACTTAAATCATTAATTATGTTTTTAATTAAGCAATTAATAATATTAAATATAATATCATATATATGTCTATCCTAAATTATATACTTAAGAAACCTTAAATCATCATTTTGAATGTTATTTTTAAGCTTATATCTTTGTTGATCCTAAATTCCGCCTAATTGGGAAAAATCACTTGGAAGATCTAAAATTTATACCCGACTAAAATATGCCAAATAATTAAAATCATAAAGTCTTATGAACCTTTCTTAAAATATAATTTATTAATTTAAGTAAATAAAAACAGTAATTTTATCAGAATACATTTACATTTTGAATTTGGAAATAAAAAATTATAAATTATAATAAATAAAAATAAATGGCATCTTAATTAAAAAATAAATTTGTCACAAAATTTACTATTATATATATGATGAGATCTATATTTTAAAGTTATATTATGAACCTGTGTAAATGGTGTTATTAGCTTTAAAAGGGGATCCACTGCTTAAAGAAAAGTTCTTAAGCTATAGGGAGTGCTGTAGCACTATTAAGCTCTTAGACATGGTTTACTTATGAGTCGAAAGTTTATGCTGTTATGATTACATATAAACAGACTGGTCTATTCTTATGATATTTAAGGTTGATCTTCAAGAAATGATGAATTGCAGAAAAATGTTTTAATCACTTTCGATCACTGAAAAAATTTGCACTAAAAAGCATCTCATAATCAGCTCACACAACAACTTAAATGACTAAAATGTTTTCATGATTAGGTAACTCTCAACCTATCATAAAGTAAAGTAATTAAGTTTTGAATTCTTTGGCAACTCCTAACTAGCCATTAATTTACAATAGCAACTCTAAGCCTATAATTTTTACAAATCTCTCCATCTCAACTATCATATGCACACAAGATAATTGTCTACATATGTAACAACCGAAGGTTGTTATCTTGGCCAATTATAACTAAATTAAGTCTTAATTATGATTCCAATGCTCTTAAATAGTTATTAGGACATCACCCTGAAGGTTTGGTCTAAACCTGGGGTCAAATGGATTAAATTCTGATTTTGAGAATTTCAAGAATCTTGGAAATTGACCTAATTATTTTGATCTCAAATTAAAAATCAGACTTCACCATTACGCTCATCACCCCCAAATTAGCTAGGGGTGAAGTGTTGGAGACATTTAGAAGTCGTTGGATTTTTGTCAAATATTTTAATATATTTAATTAAGAAAATTAAATACTTGTTAAAATCGAAATATGACTTTGCCGTTGCGTTTCCCTACTCAATTTTCTGTTAGCTCTCCCATTTGATCAAATAAGAGATTCGAGCCGTTCAATAGGCTGATCGAACGGCTCCGAGCTGTCGTTCCGATCGCTCTCTGCGTGCAAGATGCATGTCGCCTCGCCGCAACCAGCGACCAATCCCCGCATGCGGTCGCCTCGCAAGCTCCGTCACCGCCTCCTTAACTCCCCATTAGCGATCTAGAGCTCCCCTTTCGAAGTTGTAAGCTTGCTAATCCAAGGAAAGAGCCTTCTGCATCCGATCGAACCCCAACCGTCCATTTTAGGTACCTCTAATCTCTATATTTCCTCACACAATCCTTCCGTGCTTATTTCATAACTTGATTGCATAGCACAAGGTATCGATCGATCGGACCTGATCACATTCAATTAGGTTCACTCGAATCAATTGAGCAATCAGTCTATAGTACAAATCGTTACCATCTTCAATCTAAACCCTAACAGTTAGGGGTAACTCTAGCTGGCAGCACAGGTCACCTCCAGGGTCGGATCAACTGCCTTCAAGTAGATCTTGTTGAGACCTACCCTCGACCGTGCAGGTTGAACCCTATCCGTGCCGGGAAGACCGCCAACCCTCGTACCATAGCGATGCATGTGTGGTGTGGAAGAAGGGACCCTAGGTCAGGTTGGGTTGACCCGGGCCCAACCCATTTGACTCGGGTATGATGCACGATGTTTGAGACTGTGGGTCCCACCTCTTGCAGTCGAGTGACCCGTGTGGGTCCTGCCTCTGTCCCGCGTCGATTGTCGTCCTACCACATGTACGCGAGGGTCCCGCCGTGTCGGATCTATGGAGCTCGCTGTTAGCAAATATAAATATGTATTGAATTAATTAAATAGTAAGGTTTGATTAATTTAATTGGAATGAATTTAGATCAATTAAATGCTAGAACCTTAAACACTCATAATTTGTAAATTATAAACTCAAATATATTAAATATGTATCTCATTTTACTCAGAAGAATGAGAGGAATATTGTGGTAATATCAGATTTCTAGTTAGATGAGTATTTAACATAGTGATATATTTTAGGACTTCCCAACTAGTTTAAGACTTTAGAAAACTTCAAACATTCATAACTTTGTACATACTGATCCAATCATAGCCAATATAAATCTCATTTTAATTAGGAGATCAACAGAAGTGCTCTAGTAGTATTAGTTTCTCTGCTTAAGTTGTTTTTTAACTAATGACATTTAGGTCCCTTCACTAATTATTCTATTTAACCTAGAAATTCAATTAGCCATAACTTAGTTAATTTAGCTCTAAATTAAGTCATCCAATATACCATTTTGATCAAAAGAATCTAATTAATAGTAAACTATAAGAAAATTTGGGTTTTAATAACTATATTTTCTATTTTGCCCTAATTATCATATAACTTAATTAGCTTATAACTTAATCAAATGAAGCCCAAATTAAGTCTACTCCCAGACATTTCACTCAGTAAGTTATAGGGAAGATATATCATCTGAGTTTGCTAAAATTGGACATCATTTGAGAAAGTTAGGTTTTTAAACATTTCCTAAAACCTTTAAATTACCTTTTAGACCCCAAACTTATTTTGGCTATAACTTGACCAATAAATATCATAATTCAGCAATTTTAGACTATATAGAATCCTTAGATAGTAAACAACAAAAGTATAACTGAATATTTAGATTTTATTAAGTAAAATTACCAAATTGCCCTTATGAGCTAAACACCTTAAATTAAGCTCGTAAGGCTTAATCCTTGTCCAAATTTGTGTACTTACTATCTATCATCATATTATACAGTAAGTAATCATTTGAAATCAATAAATTTTAATTTGAAACCCTAAATCAAAAAGTAGTATTTTAGACCCTTAAGCAGGGAAAAAATGGTCATTTTGCCCAAATTTAGAGTTAAGTATCATTAAACCTTAGAATCTTAACTTAATCACTAAAATCAGTGATATAATTGATTTGTGATCAACTTAGGACCTTTTAGACTTCTAAAATCAATATTTAAAGAAAGACCCTAAAATCAATATTTTAAATAACCTCATAAGGTGAGCTTAGCTCACATTATGCCCTCCATAAGTATCTAGATAAACAAAATGAAGATAGTTAAGTTTAATCAACATAAATGCTTAAATTATTCATTCAAAATCCTAGGTCATTCTTTAGGAATTTTGTTAATATTTTCCTTTAACTTTTAGGATCTCTTCCTTAGGAATTAGAAATAGAAATTAGGTTTGAATTCCTTCATTGAGTAAATGTGTTACTCAATGGATGAAACCTTAGTTTTAATAATTTCTAGATTTTATTCTTTATTATAATTATTTTATATTCAAACTTTAGTCTAAGTTTAAAGATCAATCTTATTAAGTTTGACTTTGCTTAATAAGATAGCCTAACTTGTAGTATTAGGAGGATTTAGGATTTAAAGCCTTAGCCTTTAGGATCATCTTTGAATTAAGTGATTAAATCCAAATATTGGAGTTTAATTCTTAATTCCTCAATCTTTGTTTATCTTAATAAAGAATTGGTTTGAATCATCAAAATTCATTAATTATGACATGTTGATTAATTATTTAACTTATAAGCATCATTGATTGAATTATATTAAGATATGATTAGTTCTAATTATTTTAAACTTATAAGGCTATGAATTTGAGTTTATACTTGATGGTAAAGTGTTGGAGTTCCTGAACTTGTATAAATTAAGAAGAGCTAGAATTAATAAATTAGACAACAACAGATATCACCTGTATTTAATAGAGTCTCTTGCTTACTATTAAACTTTATGCTATGCATCTATTGTATTTTAAGCATTTTACATTGAACATGTCATATAAGATAATTTTATACATGAAATAAGAATATAGAAACTTAGGATAACACTTGCATTGGATTCATGTTATGGATGAGAGATTATGTATACACATTACTGCTAATGGACAAGCGGTAAGGAGAAATAATATAACAACCCAAACTCTTAAGCACCAAGGTATTGTCCGCTTTGGCCTGAAAGGCCTCACAGTTTTGCCCACAGAAGATAACTTTCCAGCAGGTCACCCATCCTGGGAGTGCTCCCACCTGAGCACGCTTAACTTTGGAGTTCTTATCAAGAACTCCACCATTATCTGAAAATGCGCCTCAATGTTTAAGAGTTTTACTTATTATTACTTAAGTGGATCATCACAATCTCCCCAACTTAAGTAACTGATGTCCTCATCAGTATCCACACACAGATCCAAGAACCATCCATTGGGTAGATAGGACTAGAGGTGACCCCTACAGGCGCAAGAGGTACCCACAATCATGTAGCACCTTAATTATCATGGGTTCAAGAGGCTGCTCACATAAAGTGGTACTTTGTCCTGTATGGCACTTAGCTCTTATCTGACACCCTATAGTTTGCTCTGATACAATTTGTAACAGCCCAAACTCTTAAGCACCAATGTATTATCCATTTTGGCCTAAAAGGCCTCACAGTTTTGCCCACAGAAGATAACTTCCCAGTAGGTCACCCATCCTGGGAGTGCTCCCACCTGAGCACACTTAACTTTGAAGTTCTTATCAAGAACTCCACTGTTATCTGAAAAGGCTCCTCAATATTTAAGAGTTTTACTTATTACTACTTAAGTGGGTCATCACAAATAAGGATACCAGACATGTACTCATTGGGGAGAATTGTGTCTAGGTTCGAGAACCCACCTTAGTCTTGCAGACGTGCTTAACTACTCAGCTACTTCTAAATATGTCCAGAGGAGTAAAGTAAAATAATAGAAAATTATTGCATATATATTTTCTGCCTCTTCAGTATAGTACAATTTTTTTCCTTATCTTTAAGAAGCTAAGTGATATGATATGATACAGTTCAGTTCAGTTATAGTTCAGTGGATTGGTTAGCTAATTTTTTGATATGTCAGCTCTTACATAATTCATTATGTTTCCTATTTACTTTTACTATAATTCAGCTTTAGTGTAGCCCTTGCTTACTTATATATATATATATATATATATATATATATATATATATATATATATATATATATATTAGGATGTTGGTTGTTGATTCAGTTTACTTATATGTATCACACTTCAATTTACTTTCTGTTAACCTATATAATATCATATGATCATCAGCATATTAAGATAAGTCCTTTTTTACAAGTATTTATAGTTTATTATACATATATATTGCTTAACTTTGTTGCAGGTTTGGGTTGAGGTATGTCTTTTTACCTCACTATTTGTTTAAGTTATAAATACATTATTTATAGCTTTCCCTATTCTTTCATAGCTTGTTGCACCCATGTATTTTCTATAGCTATTTTAAGTAACTAGTGATATCATTTAATACATAAAGCTAATCAGCCCAAAATGTACTTAAACAACATGTTTAATCATATTTTTCTTTTCTTTTGGTTGGGGCCCTGTGATTGTGAAACTAACAATGACAAATTCTAAGCTATTTGAGATGGTTGAGCTAGGAGTGGAGCTAGATCATGAGCAGGAGCGTCCTGCTATTGAAGATCTTTAGTTTTCTTATTTACTTGTTCGTGAGGCTGAGTGTTTACTCCCCTTTTAGTTTAAACTTATTAAAATGCTGTAATAATACAGGTACCCTGTGTATTTTCTTTTGCACTACATTACTTTATTTTGAGCTACATATTTCTTATTTTCTGCATTATGGTATAACAGATGTAAACTCATTCTTACTTGCATCCGCACTCTAATTGATATGTATGTATTTAGTGAATGATTCCATTGCTTCATAAGTGCACATCTCTCTCTTATTAGTGGATTGGGGATTATACCCTAATCTAGTAATAAGTTGGGGGTTTGCCCAATGATGACTACCTATTAATCATACTTGGCTGAGGGGCGGGCCGCCACAACATATCCCTTCTCAAAGTAATCAAGATGCGTGTAGTTTCTAACATTTACCAATCTCATGCTATAGGTGAACTTTTCATTGTTAGGACTTTGGTAATCATATATTCATTGGATTCTCCTTGTACCGTTATTCTTCAGCAAAAAATCCATTTCTCAATCACATCTCGAACAAAGTGGCAACACAACAATATGCTTAGTTATCGCATGATAAATTGGGTTTGTTGTAAAACATATTATGCTTTGATTATCACAAAACACACATACAATTATTATTATTGCACTCCCTAATCACTGAATAGATCCTTCATCTAAATCACTTTCTTCATTGCCTCTCTGACATCCACATACTTTGCCTTTATTATATACTACACTACTTTAGGTTTCAATATATATCTTTAGGTAATTGGTGCTCGTGCCAATGTGAACACATACTCAGTAGTAAATTGACGACAATCAGCAACTCCATCATAGTCTGAGTCTTCAATGCCAAGTTATATATTTAACATTTAAACCTTATCTCTCAATATCATACCAAATTTTACATTGTGATTTAATATCTTAGTATTCACTTCATTACTTGCAAATGCCCTCTTACTAGATCGTGCATGTATTTGAGATACTATCAAAAATAGATAATGAATCTTTATTAAATAAAAATGGGGTTCCGCTGAAGTTATTTACATCTGTATAAAATATAATTTTATGTTTAGAATGGGGCAAGGTCGCTATCATCTTGCTTTGAAAGATATAAAGATATGATGACTATGCCTGCGAGGGAACTAATATAGGTGAAATGATATAAATGTTTAATGATATACCCCAAAGTTATGATAATCAAGCAGATGTGGTTGATTCATCAAGATTCGAGATCTGCCCACTTAAATGATATTATTATTATTACTACTTATTCACTTTCAAGATAGAGATATTCAATTTTTGATAAAGTATGACTTACTTGTAACATGTTACACACACACACATACACACACATATATAATAATAATAATAATAATAATATTCAAAGTACTTAGAATTCTATTTAACGAGTGTTCAATCTGAATATTTTTGTTCTAAATGTCAGGTCATGATGTCAATAAAGTAATGGAATTGTAACAACCTAAGGTTGTTACCCAGCTTAAATTTAGCTTAATCATATTCTAATTATTATTCCTTTAAGTTCATCTAGCTATTAGAACTAAATCTTGGAGATTTTGAGCGATTCAAATAATTTGAATATTTTAATATTCGTCTCCAAGTTTCTAAAAGAAGCAGAGTTCTCTTCTTCTATTGCAGGTCAAAGGTACCCATTTGCTTCACTTTTCATTTGCTACTCTCTTTATAATTTATCAAAGTATTGTGAATGTCATTTCAATTAACTATTATATGGAATCTAGGTATGGTTGTCAATCCTCAATTGGACTCAATGAGTCCGATCAAAGCTTAAGTTCTCCCTTATAATTTCTATCAAAAAACTGTGAAATTTTGTATACCCGTATCTAGGGCTTTAACTTATGTTCATTATAATGATTCATTCATGCTGATCTTAGTATCAATGGAAAGGTCTCGGAAAGACCTTTCATTAGTATATGGCACCACACATGAGTTGCCCAAAATTTAGATGTATTTGAGTGCGAAATGAGACCTGTCACGATTTTCGCACAGGCAAAATCACCGTCAGGCGCTGCAGCGAGCCGAAGCGTGCTGCAGTGGCATATAAATTTGATAAAATTAAATTAAATGCACCACAACACTGAAACCTGCCGCAGTGCCTAAAAGCGCTGCGGCGTGCCGTAGCGCGCCGTAATGCCTGGCTCTTGGCCAGGGAGCGCTACAGCACGCCGTAGCATCTAGCTCTCAAGAATTCTAACAACGTAGCGCACCGCAGCGCCAGTTTCTACCGCACACCACAGCGCTGAAATCCGCCATAGCGCCTGGCTTTCGGCCAGAAGGCGTTACAGCGCGCCGTAGCGTCCAGAAATGTTCGAAAGTGTCCAAAATTGTCAGGAATTGCCCAAATTTGTGATTTCTCACATTTTAATGACTTTAAGACCCTAATGGGGCTGCAATATATCAAATCCAAGCCTAGATTTAGTAAAATTAAGCATTATATGAATGTGTAGGTGAATTTCAATAGAAATCCACCATTTACCATGAATAACATGTTTTAAATCTCCTAAATATTTGCTTGAACATTTTGTGCCGAATAGTAATTAGTGTAATGGCCTTGATTACTTGATGTTTTAATCAATATGATATTTATATATTTCATTAACAATAGTTGCTTGTTTTAGAACTTTAACTTGATTTGGACACCTTGATTTATTTAATTTGACGTTAAATTAAAATTGAACATAAGAATCCTAAGAACTTGATTAAGTAAATGATACTTAATCCAAATCTAAAATTTGCCATCAATAATATACTAATAATGCATTGATTAGTCATTAATCTATAAGTTAACAAATTTGTCTTAATTGGGTAAAGATAGGGGTTAAACCCTAACATGTTTGATTAAGACTTGAATCCTTAATCACATAATAAATTAACTTGATTAAAAGATAAATTAACTGACATTATTCTAATAATGCATCTGATTTAGTATTGACCTTAAATCATTAAAGTATAAATGCTAAGATTAATAATGAACTTATGTGATTGAAATATCTGAATCTAAGCTTAAGATCCTTAATTTTCTCTTATATAAGACTCATAGCATAGAAATAATAATAAAACCATATTGATTTATGGAATGATCTAATCTTAATAATATTCTTAATTTTATCCCATGATTGTAGAATAGGATGTGATCAAATGGGTCTAACCATCCGATCTGATCAATTTAATCCAAACCCAATAAGTGAGCCTTATGAATTTAGTTTAATTATTAGAAGAGTAAGATCTTGATAATCTTGCTATCGGAGTATTTTGAAATATCTAAAAGGCCTAATTAATGCTAATATATTGAGGGCTTATTGTGACATATTGAGATATGAACTTAGATGATCCTCCATAACTTTGAAGTTGATATTAAACCTTGTGGTAGAATTCACCTAAAATATTATAATGAGATTTATCCCATGTGGTAGTAACTTATATTGAGTGACCTTTTGGTCACATCCTTGGAGTCTTTAGTAGGACTCATCTAATTTGAGTAAGAATTTATAATTTTGATAAATCCTTAATTATTAAATAAAATTGACTGTGCTCAAATTATTGGTTGGTTATAATCATGCATACCCATGGTGCTGAGTCACTTTAGTAATATTTAGGTTCGGATGAGTCACTTCAATGTGGACTTATGACCAGGTCCTTTCCCGAAGGGTAAGCCGAATACAGTCCCGCTAGAGTAAATTCTCTAAACTTAAGAGTGTGAACTAAAATATTAGTTTCAGAGAATAATAACTACAACATGGTTCTGCCTCCTATCTTGTGTGCACCTCGATAAGTGCAGTTATAAGCAAACTAAGTGCTAAACTCACCCTCTTGGGAATATACAGCCATGTGTATACAACCTTTCCAATTTATTATCTTAAGCAAAAACCCTAAATAAGAGAAACTAATTATTGGAATTAGAGCCTAAGAGTCAGAATCCTTCTAACATGAATCTGCACAATAGAGACATTTGAGTCATAATCTAGTTTTAAATAATTTCTAGATTTTTTAGATTTTAAGTCATGTAGTGTATAGACATGAGCATGAGCATAAGCATGATATATGGGTACCAATAATGATTTATGAGTTACAGAATGTTGCAAATATCAGTAGGGGAAACTCAGGATGTTCAGACATCACAGTAAACTGTATTTCCCAATATGATGTATATAGATATTGGACCGTACATCTCATAGCAGCTCAGTGATAGTTTAGTTTCATATCAGTGCATACAGTGTTGTTGCATATTCAGATGCTTAATTTCAATGGCATACATCATAGTTTTAGATGCTATTTACTTAGTTTCGGATCATATATTATTTTTATTTATTTTCAGTATTTAGTAAATAGTCAACTTTCCTTTACTCAGTTTTATATAGTTTTAGTTATTCAGTTACTTTTACAGTCTTTCTACAGCTTTGTTTACTTTACTATTAAATGGAAATAATTAGAACTGCTTAGATTAGTTTCGATGTGTTAGATTTATTATCTGACACATAGTACTTTTGGGATCCGACAATTTATTAGATCTTGAGCAGCATATTGAGCCAGGTTAGGAAGACTCTCAGGAGATTTAGGAGGTGTTCGTGGAGCCTTAGTAAACCCTCCTTCAGCCTTACCATTTTCTTTATGTGTTTATTTAAATTCAGTAATATTTCAGTACTATTTTAGTAAACAGTTTGTAATAATTCTGGATGCATTTATGTTTCTATTCTAAGATAAATGTTCCTATTCAGTTTTATGATGAATGTTCTGGATGCATGCTTAGCTTTCATACTCTGTTTATATATTAGTTATACTTAGTATTGTGATGTGATCAAGATACTAAAAATGCTGATATTTTATACATATATTGGATTCTTCATGTTGTATTTTAAATCCAATGTGTGTATTTGTCTAATACTTAGGATAAGGATACTACTCTTATCTAAGTATTATCTCTCAACCCTCATTTGGGGTTGAGAGCATTCAGATGGGTTTCTTTTTAACTATTCAGGTTGATGGGAAATTCCTTCCCGAGTGGCGCACCGCTCCGCCGCTGAAATTGATTATATTATCTCTTTTACGACAACGATGGGGCGGGGGAACCAGTGGAATAGCTCTGAATAATCAATTGTTGCACTTTTATTTCTTATTTTCTCTCTGTATTTTAAATAAAGAAAAATATACTCTTGTAAATGCTATTATATCAAAATAAAATATTTTGCTTGTTTTCAAATTAGTTGAACAAATATCTGTGATGCTTATATTATTTTTCTAAATCCCTACTACAATCCTTGGCAAATCAAATGACGTAACCCCAATCCCCGCACTTTGTCACATTGGCTTACGATACCCTCCTCCTTTTTTTTTTCTCCAGTATCATCCTTGGGACACAATTTAAGATTAACTAGAAGTGCATTGATAACTAGTAAATTTATGTAGTTATAAAGTAATTCTTAAGAATTAAATGTTATAATATCATCTAAATATCTTCTTATGCTTATATATATATATATATATATATATATATATATATATATATATATATATATATTATGGTTTGAGTAGGCTTCGATTGCATTCCAAATGAGTATAAAGGGTAAATTAGCTTAACATATGAATAGATTAACATAAGTTAGTATGTGGTGGCCAAATGGTGAGGTGTCAAAAGGGGAGCCTTTAAGTTTTCCCCTCATAAGATTTGGTAATTTAATTTTAACTTAGTGGTCACTTATATTCTAAGCTTCTAAAAGTTTCACTTTAATGCTTTATGATAATATTAGTAATCAAGAATATCAAAGTAAGACTCTCATGTTAAAATAAAAGAATATGTCAAAGTAAAATTTACAATTCATTAAAAATACTTCAATCAAATAAATAAATTCAATAATCTAAGAATTGGCTGAATTAAAAATCTACCAAACATGAGTTTGTGAAATATTTTAGAGCCTATCTAACATACACATTTTAAAGCAACATAAACATAGCCCAACAAATATCTAAACAATTATTATCAAATCATGAAATGATAGGTTACTTGAAAGGAAAGATCATAATCCTATAATTACATTGCTAATTATGTAACTATCCAACATTTAATTATAAACAACATATAAGATTTAGCAAGTAGTATACAATATAATGACCTTAGGAGTATACATTGAGATGAAGTGCTTGACTTGATAGTACACTAGTGAAAACATCATATGTATATGATTTTGTGACAAACTTAGGATATTAAGATCATGATTATGTGCTACTATTATTAATCAATAATAAAACATAAGTTCAATTACATGATACTTGACATTAATATGCACTTAACAAAGTTATGGTGAGTGTGTGGGTGGCATTGATCAATTTACTAAAGGAAGTTTAAGTAGACAAAATTAAATATGATTTAGCTAACATTCAAACCATATTGAAATGATAATTTGTCTAAAATAGGGATTGAACAAGGAAATGAAACATTGGTGCAGTCACAAAGTTTCACATGATTAACAAAAATCCAAATCAAATATAAAATTCATAAATTGATACATGCACTTAAGAATCATTGGATTTCCCTTAGTCATATCAAACCACTAAACTTGAGTTTCAAATTTAAATCACTAATCACTTATATAGTATGAAGAATAGAATCATGGTTCTCCTCGTTCCATTCATAACTAACACATTTCTTACATAAATTTATGAGAATTAAACCATCTGACCATGAAATTAAATATATGAATCTAATGAGAATTAATAAATCAAGCTTATACATGTCTTAATATTATGCTATTATAAGGTTTAAGCAAAATCAAAACTACCTTAAAGTTGAGATCCTAACTAGATGCTTAACCAAACTATAATAAGCTTAAATTAAGCTTAAATGTAGTCTTTAAAAGGTCATTAGGACATGATGAATAGGTTGAGTTTCTAATTAGATGGTAATTACGAAAATTAAAAAGAGAAAAGAGGAGAGAGAAATGGGAGTACAATGATGGAAGGCATTTGGGTAGGAGAAAATTAGAGAGGCTCCAAGTGGTCTGACCAATTTAAAGCTTCCAAAGTCTTCACTTGAGTTCACTAGTTTTTCTTTAACCAGTCTAGAAGGACAAGACCTGCAACAACATTTGCTTCACCAAAGGAGCTTGATAACACTAAGTTCAATGTAAGTCAACTACATGTATTGATATGGAGATTTGAATGCTCAAAGTGAGTTATGAAAAATGGAGGAAGGATTTGAGGGAAAATTAAAAACTAAGATGGCATTTGGAATGTGCACATTGAATTTTCTAGGGTTCAAATGATAATAGAAACCCCATCTAGAAGTTCCAACAAATAAAAGGATCTCAAGCGGTTACTGGAACTATTGGGTCACATTAAATGTAGAAGCTGAAATACAGTAGTTTTGAGTTTTAAAACTTTCTGGAAAATAATTTTGTAGTTTTTCTTTAATCTAAGATCATGTGTGTTATTTGCACTATGGGGATAGAATTGGTTCAAGTAATTGGAGTTTTGTGCCCTCGTGTTGTCTAAAGGTCGATTTAAGCTCTTCTCATTTAATCACTAATTAAGGCTAACAATTGCAAATTAGACTACAATAAGAGTAGTGTTAGACTCATATTTTAGTAGCTATACCCCTTTAGGTCTGAGGCCATTACATTTAAAATATATAAACTAATTTATATTATGCACACACACACACACACATATATATATATATATATAAAACTAATTTATATTACACACACACACACACACACACACACACACACACATATATATATATATATATATATATATATATATATATATATAACTAATTTATAATAGTGCCTCAAAGGCTTGAAATGACCCATATTCGTTGTTGGGTAAGTATATTTTAGACTAACTAAGTAAATTTTTAAGTTTAAGGATATCACATTTACACAGTTAATAAAAAATGCAACAAAACTAAATAATAAAAGAGGTGGTTAGAACTTTATTAATTTATAACTGAGCAAATTGACGTAAATCAAGAACATACATCACTGGTCACGAGCTGTAGAAGAGGTTAGGCATATACAATAAAATCAATTAAACAAGAAAGACTACTATGAAAGATGATCAAAAGAATAAATAATGAATAGATTGTATTATAAATAAGTACCAATACAAATATACTAGTAGGTAATAATAAAAATCATAGTTATAATCATACTACTGAAAGTAAATACTGAAAAGAAAACTAAGTAAATAAATGAAAATATTAAAAGTAAAATTGCACTGTCTAACTAGCAACTAAAAATTAAATGTGATATGATATATCTAACTAGCTGTAACAACCCTAGGTTGTTACCTTACAAAAATATAGATAACCTAATCAAATTTCAGACACCATTGCTTATATAACCTCAAACTAAGCCTATCTAGAAAATTTGAAGTTCATTGGACCTCTCTAAGTCCAAATTTACTTTTTGATCAGTCTAAATGCCTTAGTCTAGATCCAAAATATTTTTATCTCAAAACTAAATTATGATTGCATTTTTGGATTCCTCACCCCCAAATTAGCTAAGGGTGAAAATTTGATGCGATTTGAAATTCATTTGGGCCATAATTCAATTTAAATTAAAATAGTTCAATTACACATAGGGGTTTCTATTAATTCATAATTACATTATTATCCTTAAAATGAAATTAACGGCCGGATCTGCTGTGCGGACTGCGGGCGATCCGCTGCGAAGCCTGGGTCACACGACAGCGGAGCCCCGCACATCTGGCTGTTGCGCCTTATTAATCCTACGGCTAGGATCAGATCCCGCGGAACCGCGGATCCATCGTTGGATCTACTCCATGAATCCTATGGCCAGGATCGCTCCCGCGGTCGCCCGTTAGGATCCGAGCGATCCCAGCCCTTCCGCCATCTGATCGATAGATCAGACGGCATCCAAGGGGTCTGGCACTGTGGATCTTCGTCTACCCCTTGATCCCGCAATTGACAGGACATTTTCCCGTACTGCCAGCTGCCCCTCTGTCCCCCACTCGTGCCTCCAGCTCAACATGCCGTTGCTGAGCTTCCCCTAATGGCAGAGGGACCCCAATTGGGCCTTGTGACCCAGCCGAGCTCGAATTGGAAATTCGAGAGCTTGGCCATGGCCCGACCTCTTGAGCCCTCTCCAGCCCGAGCCAGCCCTCCAGAAGCTTCCCCACACCTCGCCAAGGCTATTAATAGACTCAGCATTCCTCCCTCTGCCCCTTTGCTGCTCAATTGATCCCAATTTCCCCTCTGCCCTTGTTCCACCATTATCGTCTGTCCGAGCTTGAGTAATTAACCCAGGAGCTCCCAAAACACTGATAGTAGGCTCTCCTGGTGTTCAGGACCCTTTGTAGTATTTGGAATCACAGCTAGAGCCAGCCAAGCCCTCAATCGAACATCTCGAGCCAAACCGTCAATCAAGGTACCCCACTTATTGGTTTCAAGCCAATGAGGCTCGGACCTTGCTCCTTTTGATGCGCCTGAGTCTGTATTATCGTCTCGAACCCAAGGGTATCGAGATTAAGATCTAGGCTAGCCCAGATCCATCGAATCGATCGATCGGATTAAACTTCTTAAGGATCGCCTTGGTCGAGTAAGGACTCAGTGATCCAGACCATCCCAGACCCTCAGACTAGAGGGCTTCGATCCGCCTCACCTCCCTGATGGTGTTGGGATCGAGCCCAGGGTCTGGCATGGCCTCTATGGGGAGAATTATCTCCCCACAGTAGTTCCAATGAAGGAGCCTTCGGGTGAGTAAGGTCTGGCTGATCCAGACCGTCTCACAGGGGGCTTCGAGTCCCATCCGATACGTCTGACCACGGTGATCGTGTAGCGATCGAGTCCTAGCCGAGCCGTGGTTTGGATGCGTCCGAATTTGGCAATTAAGGTTTCCCTAATCAGCCATATCCATCGAGATGAAGGAGCGGGGACGACGGCACTGTGCAGACCGGGTCGACCCACGACCCGCGCTGTGCGACAGTGCCGGTCTCACGCGGTTTGGAATTGGGCTGAGCCGTTTAAATTAAATTGGAATTTTTGGAATTATTTTCCTTTCCCAATAATCCAATCATAGGATTTTGATTAAATAAAAATACAGAATGTATTATTTGAATAACTTTTAATCCACTGGTCTAAATCCTATGAAATTATATATAAAAATGATCAGCAAAACATAAGGGACCAGAATATAAAATAAAAATGGACATCTGATGGTTAGATCTTTAATTATTGCCTAATTATAGTGGATCTTAATTAGGGTGATTTAGTAATTTTGCTTATCCAAATTGCATGTTTAGGGTGCTATTAGTTCACTTATGATGAGTAGAAGGCATGTGCTAGGGAAATTATTTTTCTAAGTTATGTATTTTAAATTATGTCATAATCTTGTTAAATCATGATTAGTAAAAATTAGGGTTGAAACTTTCTGGATCTTAGGAAACTTAGGCTCTGATTTATTGTATTAGTGGATAGAACTTGTGTGCCAAATTGCAACTATTTTTAATGCCTGGATTTGTAATTATGTGCTAATCCATTTTAATGGATTTAAGTTTTGATTAGCACTAATTACTTTCTATTTTTAAGAATTTTTCTATTATTATACTTCATAAAGGTAGGGTAAATGTATTAGAAACATTATATACCAATTTATAATGCATATCTGGACAAGTCAAATATTGGAGATCTTAACACCGTAATTAACTGAAGAAATCTTGAGACTTGGATCAAGCTTTTAAGACTTGATATAGATCTGAGATTACCACCAATAATACATCATTAATTCACTGATTTGGACATTTGACCTATAACATACACTTGATCTTGATTAAGATAAGATTATGAGTCAAATCTTAAACTAGTTAAGTGAGATCCAAACTCCTAAAAGCTCTAACTTAATTAACTTGATTATAAGAGATTTACCTTGACATTTTCCAACATTGCATCTGATTTGACATTGATTCTAAACATTTGAATTAGACAAATTAAGGGTAATAATAGTCCTATGTGACTTTTCAATCTGAATCAAATCTTAAGATCCTTGATTTGCTCCTAAGCAAGACTATTGGCATAAAAGATTAATAAAACCATCTGATTTAATAAATGATCTTAAACTTTAATAATATGTTAGATTTAAATCCCTCATCCCTACATTAAGGTGTGATTAGATGGCTTAATCATCTGATCTGATCATTCTAACTCTAAATATAGAATAGCATCAAAAGTATTAATATCAGAAATTAGAATGGGAGACCTTAAGCTTTTCTTCATAAGATTATCTTGAAAATATTTAAAAGACCTAAAATACATCTACTTTGTGGTAGGAGATCCTTGTGTGGTTCATTAAGGTAGTAGTTTAGATAACCTTTGAAACCTTAGAAATTGATCTTAACCCCTTGTGGTTGAGTTCACCTAAAAACCTTAGAGTGACACTTCTCCTCGTGGTAGAATCCATGTTGGGTGATCTTTGATTACAAGTTAGTGAAACCTTGTATAATTCTCACCCATTGAGTATAAGTATTACTAGTTCGGATAATTCCTTGGTCTATTAAATAGTCTTATGAGAACCCCGATTATTGGGTGGTGTAGTATAATATACTCATAGTACTGGTTCTCCAGTAATATTCAGAATTGGTTGATTCCTTCTAATAAGGACTTATGAGCAGGTTTTATCCTGCGGGATTAGACGAATACAGTCCCATTTGAATAAATTATTTAATCTTAAGAGTGTATTAAATGTGTACTCATTCCTTAGTTTAATTGAAATACAAGTTGCCAACGGGCAATGCCCCCTAGCAAAGCCGCTTCAATAGGTGTGGCTCAAATAAACTAAGTAATGAGATTTACCTTTCTTAAGATATTGAGTATGATTGTGAGTATAACAACTTAATACTTAGATTGAGATACAAAATCACCATCGGGTGGTGCCTCCTAATGAAGATCATTTTGTTAGGGTGACTTAATCAAACTAAGCAATAAGAATCCTTTTCTTGCAATGTACTAAATATGTGTATACAAACACCCCATCTAGTGATCTCTAAATAAATATGCAACTTCAATTAATCATCGATCTAAAAGTTAGGAGTCGTAATCCTTTCAGAAGGATTCTGCATAATGGGGACTTAGAATTTATTATTGTTTCTTACCAAACTCTTCATTGATTTATGAATTTTTCATTCATTCAATATAGTGGCATAAGCATAAGCATAAACATGAATTTGACTCATTCCTTCTATTGTGATACATGGGTATCAGTGATATTGTATGGGTACAGAATGTGATATACACAGATTGGGAAATTTTAGGGTGTATCTGCGTCACCATACTGACTTCCTAACTAGTATATTTACATTAGACCGTACTACTCATAAGCCTTTAGTGATAGCTCTAAGATATACCATGGTGCAGCATATTTGTGTGCATCATTTCAGTGACATATAGTGCAGCATATAACATCTCTTTCATCATGGTGTTTATTTTACTTTCAGTTTTTGTTTGGCGATAGCTTCACTTTAACTAACCTTTACTGCTCTATTTACTTAGCATTTATAGATTTCTTTACTATGCGCTTTTCCCTCAATTCTTTTATAGTTTTGCTTTACTTTTCAGTTTGTTACGTTTAGCTTAGTTTTGTATAGTTAGTTACGATGTGTTAGACTTCTTGTCTAACACGGGGTATTTTTGGGATCCGACAATTTGCTAGATCCTGAGCAGTTTGTGGAGACAGGTCAGGAAGATGTACCGGAGACCTAGGAGGAGCAGGTGGAGCTGTAGTGGATCGAGCACCTCCTTTTACTTATTATCTCATTTCAGCATTATAAATAGACTCTTTATGTTTATGCATTTTAAATCAGTTTGTAATAAACTCTGAATGTATTTTACTTTTCCTTTCTAAGACGAATGGCTATTACTGCTTGTGATGAATGTATTTTGGATGATTTACTTTTAGCTTCTGCACTCAGTTATACTACTATACTTAGTATTGTGATATGATCAGCATACTAGAAATGCTGGTATGTATTGATAACGTATATCGGGTTCTTATTTACCTCCTTGGACCTTGTATACGTACTAGCCTAATATCTAAGATAAGTATTTCACTCTTATCTTAGGTATTGGATCTCGATCCTACTCTTAGGATTCAAGTCAGCAGCCTTCAGCATGGCTCAGTATTTTTACCCGCATATTCGGGAAGATGGGTTTTGCTTGTATACCCTGTCTTCCCGAGTAGCGCATCACTCCGCCGCCAAACTATATGTATTACTTGTCTTTTGCGCGCGGCGACGGGGCGGGGCGCTACACTAGCTATTGATAGCTAGAATTGGACGAAAATAAGCAGTAATGCAAAAATGTGATATGCACTGTTGTCTATTTATCTTGATCTAACTATTTCAAAAATGTACAGGCTCAGGATATCCATCATCATACTATCACGGGAATGCAGAATAGCCAAGATCAACTAGATCACTGTTCCGTCCCATTGCATGGAATTTTTGAGGTTTTGAAATATTAATGGCATAATATTTATACAAATTTGATTTTAATAAAAATATAATGAAAAGCCATATTTTTTATTAAAATAAAAATATAAATTATATTTTGTGCATATTTTGACCAATACAATCCCAAAAATTATGAACTTGCATGCATAACATATTTTTTTGTGAAGAATTCAAATATGCCCTTAGATTTTAGATTGGATGTCAAATTATTTCACCTAATTTTATGAGTATTTAAATTAAATAAAATCAACAAGGAAATATTCTTTGATCATTTTAACTCCACATTTTCAAGATTTGGTCCTGATGATATTTAGAATATATTGATGACATGTTCAGGCCATAATTAATCTTAATCAGAAAGAGTAACAACATTGGTTGTTACACGACTTCCCATTGGGGAAGGAATCTTCCCTAGGTCACATTGGCTCAATTTCACCCCAAAAGAAGTAATGGAGGCCAAACACTTGAGCCCAAGCTAAGGGCCATGGCCCGACCTCCACGAGCTCCCTATGGTTATTTAAATCCCCCCTCAAACTCTCAAAAGAACCCTTTACACCATTAGCAAATTCTCAGAGCCCTCAATTTTCTCTTGAATCCCTCTCCATCCATGATAAGCTCAATTAGCCTTCCTAGACTCCGACAAGCTTAGAGACTCTCCCTGACATTCCAGTGGATGGAGCATACTGTTCTAGATCTTAGAACCTTTGTGATATTCTCAAAAAGCAATCTGATCCACCCTTGGAGCTCAGAACTCTCTGGAAGCTTGGCATTACACCTCGTTAGCATCTATGCAAGGTACCCCTCTCTGAACCCCCTTTAGTTCATTTTATATATGTATTCCATATTAGTATAAGCTCTGTGATGAATGCCAAAACTAGAATTATATTTGAATCGGTAATCGACGATTTTGTCGATCCTAAGGTCATGATTGAGTCAATTTAATGAATTTGTGTTCTTTAGAAAATTGACATAATCCCGTCGGCAGACTGCTCATTTTGACCTCAAAATGTGTTCGATACACATTCATTGTGCTTGAGCGATGCTTTTTATCTCATCTGGGTTCGATCCAGCCTAGATAAGTCGCAATTTGCACAATGGAACTTAACAGAGTAGGCTCCCAACATTCTGGATGGGCCCAGATGCCGTGAATAAACTCATTCAAACATCTGTGGGACAGTAATGTGTAGACATCTTGTAACAACCCAGATTGTTACTTTGCTCAATTAAGACTAATCTAAGTCTTAATTAAGGTTCTAAGTCACTAATTAAGTAATTTAGAACTCGCCTCTAAAACCTAGGTCAAGTTAGAAGTCAACAAAGTCAAATCTAGAATTTTGGAAAATTTCAAACCCTAGAATTTGACTTTTTATCTAGACCTCAGATTGAAAATCTGACTTCGCCATTGCAATCAGAACACCCAAATTAGCTAGGGGTGAAATTTTGGAGGCATTTGGAAGTCGTTGATTTTTCGTCAAATATTTTAATATTATTTAAATATCCTGAAAAATCAAATAAATAAATACTCGTCGAATTAAAAATCTGAGAGCGCCGTTGCGTTCCTTACCCCTCAATTAGCTAGGAGTAATTTATCGAGATTTTTTTGGGATGCATTAAATACACTAAGTCTAATTAACAAAATTTGGTTAAAATAAATTAATTAATATTTAATTAATTAAATTCAAGACAGCGCCGTCAGGTTCGTATTTTGCGCCGTCTAAAGACCCTTACAGCGTCACCTTGTACCGTTAACCCGCGTGATTAAATCGGTGCCGTCTGATCTAAGATCAGACGGCAGATCTGCGTCTTCCCAAATACCCTAATCAGCGTGTCCAAAACGCAGACACGCGGCCTTCGCCGATCACCACGAATGGCACCCACCGCCTTCGAAACCACTAAAGACTCCATTTTCTTTTATTTGTGGTTCATCATCTTTTAGATCAAGAGGAAGCGTCGATCGAGTCCAGAATCGGAAGCCATAATTTTTCTCTGCAAACTCTATGGTACTTCCAATCTTCCTAAATGCGTTAATAATCTGCAAGATTTCAATTTCGTTTTCCTATTTCATGATATTGATTAAGCATCTATCGGTTTGGATCACGTCGATCGAGCCTATTTTCGCCGAAATTTGCCAACTCCCTACAGTAGAATCTAGGGTTTGCGCCTCCGTCGGGGGTGATCTGCAGTACTCGAACCGGTCCAGACCAGACCGGTCCAACCCATCCCGTGACAGAACCGGGCCGGGATCACTCATCCAAAGTCCCCCGCCCCCCCACGTGTCGGCATCCAGGAAGTCCGCGTGGATGCGTGGGGCCCACAGCGTGTAACGCACGCTGTCTCCTCGGCTGGCGCCGTGGGACCCACCTGGCAGGCGCTGGCGAATCCCGCGTCGACGTGTGGCGATTGGATCAGTGTTGTCTCGTCCGTCTGAAGGTGTGGGACCCGCCGGTCAGCATTCAGCAACTTGCTTTGCGCCACGTGGCAATGGTGGGCCCACCGTCTGCCGTTTAGCCAGTGAACTTGCGCCGCGTGTCCTGAAGTAAAAATATATATATATATATATTTTATAATTAAATACATTATATATATTTAACAGTTTTAATAATAAATGAATTTATATATATATATATATATATATATATATAAATCAAATCAGAATAATTAAAATAAATAACAGAATTAATAAATCAATTAAATCAAATCTTTAAATCTCAATAACTTGCAAAATACATATCCAAATTATACAAAATTATATATCATTAGATTCAGCAAAAATAGAGGAATATTATGGTTCTATTAATTTTGCATTTGGACTTATATTTAGCAAAGTAATATTTAAGGCTTAATTAAGTTCAAATTTATGTCTCAAAATTTCATTAGCTCATAGCTTTGTGCAGGCTAACCCAAACATATTAAATATGGGTCTTAAAGTGATCAGAAAAACCTAAGGATCATTTTGGTAGTATTCATCTTGCTGTTTGGATTAGGTTTTGACTAATGGCATTTAGGACCTAACCCTAATTAGGTTAATTAACCCTAGACCTTCAATTGACCATAACTTGGTCAATTGAGCTCTAAATTTGATGATCCAAATATTAATTTAGATCAGAAGAATTTAATTAACAGTAATCTATAAAAATATTTTAGATCCAACGGTTAGATTTGCTAATCTTCCTTAATTACTCTAAATCTTGATTAGTGAATATTAGCAAACCTAATAACCCAAATTGAGTGATTTAAGTTTCAGAGGACTCATAGAACTATTTAGAATTAATTTGTAAGGTTGGACTAGTGTTTGAATGATTAATTTTGCTAATCACTCACTAATCACTCTTAACCCTAATTAGGTCTTAACTTAGTCAAATTAGATCCAAATTGAGTCTACAACATGTTACTATGATCAGTGGACTATTTGTAGACCATAGCCACTGATTTTGTTCAATTTGGACACTAATTGGCAAAGTTAGGTTTTTAACCTATAATTAAGGATCCCTTAATTAACCTTAAAACCTAAATTTTTTTTTATTGGCCATAACTTGGCCAATACTTATCAGATTTTAGCAAATTTAGGTTCCATGGAAAACTTAGGTAGTAAAGAACAATAATCTAAAAGAAAATTTAGCTTTTACTTAGTTAAATTACTAAATTGCCCTTATGAGTCAAATTTACTAATTTGATCTCATATGGCTTAATAATCATCCAAAATTAACTTAGATGCTGTCTAATCTTATATTAGACAGTAAGAAACACTTTTCCAAAATAAAATTTCAGAATTTAAGCTCTAGATTAAAATTTGATCTTTTGAACCCCTTAAGTAGGGGCAAAATGGTCATTTTGCCAAATTTAGGGTTTAGCCTTTAAAAGCCCTAAATTCATTTTCTAATCATTAGAATCAGTAAATAGAATGATTTAAAACTGAAATTAATCAAATTTAAGTCTAAATTAGGTTTTTGATTAAAATCTCAAATTTTTGCTCAGTAAAGAAAATTTCTAAGTCCTAAGTGAGTTTTTTTCTCATTCTTTAATCATTCTTAGACCCATCCTTAAGTCTTATAACATTAGTTAGGATGTGTGTCTTGAGAGATACTCTTAGTAATTAAGAGCCTTAATTCTTAAGATTAGGAATAGATCTTAAGTTAGAATTTATCTATTGAGTAAATTGGGTTACTCAATTAGGTGAAACCTTGAGTTTACTAGTTTCTAGATTTTTCTTAGTTTATTAAATGATTATTTGATCTTTAAACTTTAAAACTAAGAATAGAGATCTATCCTAATGAATTTGATTTATCATTAGGATTTGCCTTAACCTAATCTGTAAGATTTGGGTTCTAAACCTTAGATCCTTAGTTATACCTCTAGATTAAGTGATTAGACCCCATCATCTGGAGTCTAATTCTTAATCTTTTCATCTTGATTTGGCTAATCAAGATAAGGTTGGGATAAATTAAATTATAAAACTAGGTCGATGATTTATTCATTTTAACCAAATAGTCGTCTTTTGATTAAGTTATAATTAGGATTTGGCCAGTCCTAATTATCTTCAACAAGTAGGATTCGTGATTCTAAGTTACAGAATGTGCAAGAATTGATGATTCTGAAACTTATGTAACTTAGAGTAGATTGAGCGAATAAAGTAGACAACAACGGATATCACCTGTGTTTTAGATAGAGTTTCTTGCTCATTCTGATTTTGATGCTTCGCATTCCTTGATTTTGAGCCTTATACCTTGAACATATATTATGTACTTAAGATATTTAGTAAATATCTTATGTCAATTTTGAACATTCATAAAAAGCATTATGTTTTGTTTCAAGTGGTTTGTAAGGTGTAGCTTGATTAGTATACCTCTTCGATCAACTCGTTCGGGGTCAGCTTCTTGTAGGGGGTTTCAGTCCGATAGTCTATGCCATACCTAGTCCATGGGATAGGATGGATAGACTCTTGCCCTACTGACTATATAGTCAGGATTTTGATATGGTTATACTAATTCAAGTACACTTACATTTTGTTCTGTCTTAGCTCATCAGGCTAAGAGTTTCAGTGATGTTCAGTTCAGAGTTTCTTAGCTCATCAGGCTAAGAATTGCTGAGTTCGTATTCAGTTCAGATGACTTATACAGTTATTATAGTTTCAGTTTGCAGTTACTGTTTTACTAGTATATTCTGCATTTCAGCACTGTTTTACTTACAGCTTTCCTGTATGTGTTTTCATATATAGGATGCTAGTTTTACTTACTATTTTCATATGCTTACATAGGATGTTAGTATTTTTAGTTTTACACTATTTAAATTTTGTATGTCACTTAGCATAATCTGTTTGATCATATGCATATTTAGGTTGTATTTTCTTATAGTTTTACTTTTCTTTACTTACCTGTTTGTGTTGTAGTTGCATTGGAGGAGGTATGTATTACTTCCTATTTGTTTATTTATAAACTGTAGTTTATAACTTATTACTGTTCTTTTGTACGCTTTTCTGCACCTATTACGCTTAGTTCTGTTTCTATGGTGATATCTTCTTAATTTAATAAAATTGTTTGCCCTAAAATGTACTTAGACTTATTGTCTAATCAGTTTTTCTTTTGTTGGCTGGGGCCCTACCATTATGAAACTGATAATGGTAGGTTCTGAGTTTGTTGGTTTAGCAGATCCAGTGGAGAGTTTGCCATTGGAGGAGGAGCCCGTCCCTGAAGATCTGTAGCTTTAGTTTTTCTTTCAGTGAGATTGAGAGTTTTCTTTCAGTACTTTTAAACTCATTAAATGTTGTAATAATACATGATTATATTTCTTTTTCAGTACTTTACTTATTCTGTATTGCTGTATTTATACTGTATTGGATGGATGTTATATTTTATGCTTCCGCACTCTGAGTTCATGTATGATCATTTAGTGATAGTATTTCTGAATTGAATGGCAAAGTCCTTATTTAAGTTGGATTAGAACACGTGTCTAATCCAATTCTAGGTGGGGACCTTGTCATTTGGTGACCCCTCCACCGTAATCATGTTAACTTAAGGGTTAACAGGACCACGATGGGGCGGGGCCACCACACACCTTAACCCCAATTTGGTGTGGCTGTGTTGCGCCAATTTAGCTCGCACAGTAAATCATAGCAGCCTCCTTACGACCAAGTAAAGTCCTGATGACCAGCGCCATTATCCAAGAGGATTCTGGTGTCAAACGGTGCGCCTGAAGTTGCTAAGCATTTTGATATGTAGCTCGATTCCTAAGGTGGTTGGAATCAACATGAATTAGTGGTGGAGTTCTTCCATAATTCGATCAATCATAGAAGGAGAAGAACAGTCGCGGGTTGGGCCGACTGGTGACCCGACGGTTCCGATATGCGGAATATTCCTAGAATATTCTCGTACTCCTCGAATTACGTTGACCCGAGTATTAACCCGAAGACGGAAATAGAATATTCAGAGAATCTTCTGTTTCAAATAAATGACACAAATAATTGACACCGAGGCTTTATACTATAATGACACTAGGTCAGGACATATAATTTGACACTGGGGCTTTATAATATAATGAGAGCACTATGTAAGCAATCTCAGGTGTTGTTGTTATGGTAATACAATCAATAAAGAAAAATCTTGAGAGGTGAAGAAAAGAGAAGTGTTAAAGGCCTGGGTATGTAAAATCCCAAATTAAATGGGTATTCTCCTTCTTCCTCGGGATTCAAGTTCTTTGTAACCGATGTTTGTGATTTATTATATAATTAAGACTTGATTTAGAGAACCAAGGGATGGGTATAAAGAGAAGGATGCAAGTGTTTGCATAGTTTCCTTGGCGGTGCAATCTTTTTCTTCTCCAAGAGTTATGGTTTTTCGGGAATAACTATGTAAGCTTTTGATTATCTTCATAGTGGTGGATCTTCTTGATGTTGTGGCTCCGTAGTTTTTCCTAATCTTGAGTTTTTCACATAAATATTTATGTTTGGATGATACTTCTTAGTGATTGTCCTAAGTTCCGTATTGTTTCAGCTTTCCAAGTTTGCTCTAAATTTACTTTAGAACTGTTATTATTTCCCAACAATGGTAAGCCAAAAGATATGGGATTGAGGCATGGGAGGGGATAAAACTAATGATTTTTTCTTAAAATTTTTACTTTACGTTGACCTAATTTTCTCTTCAATAGGGGACAGAGGAAAAAATCTCCAATTTATGAGTTGGGATATTATCGCATCCCCTAAGGATTTAGTAGGCCTTAATTTTGTGAATTTTAATGTGCTACTCAAAGCTTCAAATTTGTTATCATCTGAAGAATTGATTTTAGTAATAATGAAATTAGTTAGTGATGAGGGTTTAAAGTCTATAAACCTTGGCACATTGAGGGCTCTTCAACTGATATATTTTAGAAAAGGACCACATTATTATTATTTATTAACATAAATAATGAAAGCTTATCTTATCTTTTTTACCCTACCTTACTATAATCATGTTCAAACCTTATTACTGCAAAAAATTTAATTATTAACTATAGATCTATGTTACTTGATAGAGATATGTGTGGCATAAAAGACATAAACTAAAAATGATCTATAATAGTCTTAAAGTAGTGAATAACCAAGTCAAGCAAGAAACTTTAGTTTCTCAATTATGCTTTCTACAAAATTAAGATAATGAATTGGCTAATCACACTCTATATAGATGCCAAATTTCTTTTCTCCCACTAATAATTTTATAAATCTTACATGTTTAAGTTTTTCATCCATAATAAAAGTATTTTTCAAAATATTATTATGAGAGTAAATTTATTGGATCCAAATAGTCTTTTTATGATTATTGGCTTTATATGCTATAATGTATGGTTATAGATAAACAACAAAAAATAATTAAAAAAATATGTGCTATTATCACTATTAAAAAGATAACGAAAGTATATTTTTGTGGTAACATTTTTTAAAATTTTTTTATATTGTTATACCTACTTTTTGCATTTTATTTGGAAATTTTGATAGTTGTTCAAGAATAACTATTCTACCATTCTGTTTTGGAATAATGTCATTTAGACAATTTAATAGTAAAATAGCACTCCCATTTAGCTCTATTTGTTGAATATATTTTTGATTTCTACTACTATTTTGAAGTCTTATTCTATATTGTAAATAACAACTACTATTAATACTCTTTATTTCAAATGTAATTATCAAACTTTTTTGATGCTTATATAGTTATCAATAAAGACCATTTATCAAATAGATACTTTCTAATAATACTTTTCTCCACAAGTTGATATCTTGCTTGTCGCCTCATATATAGAGTCCTTCTAAGTTAGTAGCAACCATGGTTGCTCTCACTTCTTATAACCTTGGTTATGGCATTTTAATGTTTAAAAATAAGATTCTTATATTAATTTATGTCAAATTTTACCATCTTGGAAGAGCCTTATAGCTTTCTATGGCTACACTTTTCAATGATGATGAGAGATGCAAATATAAGGGCCCCAAATTTGTGTAGGATAAGTTGCTCCATTTTTATTATATTCAAATATTGCTATGAATATACTTTAGGTTTGTAACCACATATTTAATAATTATAAATTTATATTTATTTGATTAGTATTTTGTTTTCTCTACCTAATCCCAGAATGTTACTTGAGGAAAATTATAATGGAGAAGTCACAAGAATATGTTAAGAATTAAAGAAAACATGTTTGATATTTCTCAATATATTAAAAAGAAAATAAACTTCAAGATATTCGGCTAGTTCATTAACTCGAGCTACGCTGAAAAAATACTCATTAACAAAATGATAGGTCGAAAAGTAGTGTTGACCTCAATAATATTTGTTAGCAAGTTACATAACAATAAACTGAAAAAGATAAACATTCTCCTTAAATCCTAAAAAACCTAAATCCACCGAGCCAAAGAGGTCGTCAAGATGAAGAAGCAAGAAACTTCACAGAGGGACATAATCGAGAATAGAGTAAAGAGTTTCAGACTGCAACAAATTGGGAGTATCGAGTTGAGAACCATAAACCTATCAATCAGAAAACCAATCGGAAAGGATATTTCGAGATGTCGTGAAGGAAGGCCCATGAATAAGGAAATCATTTGTTAGGCTGAAACAAAATGAAGATGAATTTTGAGTCATTTGCAGCACAAACAAACCAAGTATCTAACATAAATAATTGGTTGAGAGGAATACAGAAGATTTCAAAAGCTTAAGGAAAGTGGGCTACAAATGAAGAATCAAAGTATCATAATATGTTGTTTAATCTCATCAAGAATTTTCTTTTAGTCATTTGGATCTTCTTAAAATATATCTAACACACACAATGTATGGTGGTAAGGTTTGGCCCCGGGTGGGATGGTTGGGTGAGGCAAGGCTGGGAGATATCATGGGCCAACTAAGCTAGGGTAGTGTATAGGTAGGTGTGGCGCCCACCACCCTTAATCCCGCCAAAGGATTAGGTTAAGGGTGGGGTGTCACTCTGGCTAACCCCTCACTTATCATTGGATTAGGATAGACTCCATAATTGTGGCGACCGGGGATCGAAGTTCGAGAGTCTTTAAAGAATAATTCATCTCAATTGGAAATATAAATATTTTTATAATTCAAAAAGGACATAATAAAATAAAATAATGAAATTCACAGTCCTTTTATACATAGAGCCAAAACATATATGAAAAGTTACATCAGTTTAAAAATATAAGAAATATCTACATTCTTCTGCTTCCTTTATTCTTCTTCTTTTAATTTGGTAGATCTTCTAAGTTTTCTAATTATTAAAAACCTAAAAAAAATTCAGATTACCAGTCAGGTAGGAGTACGCAAATCGTTCTTATAAGAATAAATCTAGCATCCTATAATAGGTATGAATCATATATGAAAATGACTGAAAATAAAACTGCAAGTAAAGTAAGCAATTTCCAAATGCAATTTCTGCCCTGCAAAAATAGCTGTGAAAATCAACATATATGAAATAAATTTTATCAAAAGCATTTGTAACAATAAGTTGAGTTCGGAGACCCCCAAGCCCAAATGGGTAAACCCATAGGCATAATCTGTAGGAAGCTTATCTCGCCACCCGTCGGTAGCTTACTCAAATTAGGAACTGGTGGTGTCTTTCCTCTGGATTTGCCTACTTCCTACAAGAGGCTAAATCCCTCCATATAACTCCCAGGGGCTTGCTAGCTAGCCCAATCTGTATATATTCCAGTTTTGCATTCCACCCTCCAAAGACAAACACCACAATATATATATATATAAATTCTTTTTGTTACATGCTTTTTGATATAATTCTTTTGCAGATTAAAATGCGGTAAGCAGTGCAAATAATACTCAAATGGAAAAATGGCTCAAATAAGAATACTGAAATAAGACTTATAAGTAGATTTGCGTACCTGACTTGTTTTGTCTCAAAATCAATCAATTCAATTTGTTTGATCTGCCAAAAGTAGTTTAAGTTATTAATTTAATGCTTCATGATTTGTAATAATAGGTTTTTATGATATTTGATATTTGGATTTATTGAAGTAATTATTTTTATGACTAATATTTTCAAATGAAGTGATAATTTATATGAAATTTCTAGAAATATGTGTAAACATCTATATTTCCTATAATTTTCTAAGTCCTAAAATTCTTAAAAATTTCGGCAGAGATTCCTTTGTTTTTGTTCAATTTTTCCATTTTTACACAAACATTCTCCAATTCTAAATATAGAGTTCAGTCCTTTTTACAAGACTGCTCATTTCCAGTTCTAAAAATAGAGTTTAATTCCAGTTCTAAAATAGAGTTCAACCCTTTTTACAGGATTGCTCATTTCCAATTCTACAGAAATTTTAAATACATTCAATTAAACTAAGCAGTTTAATAACCTATATCAAACATCTAATATCAAAAGATACAGAAATTAATTCAGCAATTTTTTTTTAGGGGCAGCATTATTTAGCTTATTTTTGCTATATTTTAATAGCATTTAGCGCAGCATTTCTCTTGATACTAATTTACAACTCGACCTGCAAAGAATAACATTATTAAAGTTAACATTTAAATATAAATGAAACAAGTAGGGTTTTAATTGAATTCTTAAAACATCATTTGATTCTTTAAATGCATTTAATAAAAGGAGTTAATTTAATACAAGTAATGTAAGGAACATAATTAAATGACAATATTCCATGATTCTTTCATATATTTATTTGATCACATATGGTTTTAATAAGACAACTGACAGTATTTAATCATGTGATTTTACTTTGGAATTAGAGAAAACTTTCAATTTCAATTTAAATGAAAGGCAGCATATGATTTCATTTACAAGAAATGGCACAGTTAATCTCTTATGATCTCCCATTATAATAGATAGTAACATTGAATGACAGTATATGATTCTAATAAAGAAACAGTGATATTTTATCTAATACGATCTTATTGATCTCATTTAGAAAAAGAGGCAACATGTGATTCTATAAAGAATGGTAGCAATTATCTTATATTGTATGGTATAGAAGAATGAATTCAGCATTTCACAACTCATATGAAGACCAATACATATGCAGTATATTACTTATGATAGTACTTGACTCACATTAGGATAAATGGCAGCATTTGGAGTTCCTAAATTACTTGGCATCATTTATATCTTACAAAGCAAATGACAGCATTAATGATCCTATAATCTTTTAACAAGAAATGAGACTATAAGGATTGGACAGCATTGAATTTCAGCATTTACTATCTTATTCATGACATCATTACTTAATGGAAAAGAATTAGGAGCTAGTATCTTTGCATAGTTAGTCATCACTAAGAAATAATAGAGGAAGATTAAAAGTAAGAGAAACCATCCTTCCAACAATTAACATTAAAGTGCTTTTAAATGAGACAAAGTGAAATGGATGATAATCATCACCTGCAATCCAGCTAGGCAAGGGCACTAACTGAACAAACATTGCCACATATTCCAAATGCGTATATTTCAAATGTCAAACAATATTGCAAAACCATGTGACTAGAATAGTACAAAACATGAGTGCAACTCATAAAATATTTAAGTGCAGACTAGCAATTATTTCTCTTAATTTTATCAATTTTTTTAAAGCACTTACAACTAAGAATTATACAACAAGGAGGATTAAACATTGTCGAGAACTGGCAATCATGATAACAAAATGAAAAGAATTATACCCAAATAATGAGATGTATCCAGTACATCAAACTTTAGTTATTTTGATTGTTGTCTATTTATACAAGTTAAACCATAATTACAGTTAATTACTAACAAGATGATATTACAATTTAAATTAACAAAACTATTAGTTTATACCATGATTGATGCATTACTTGTAAAATGAAAGCAAGACAAATGGCATATTTTGATTGAATTAAGAACTTGTTTAGAAAAATGTTCTGAAAAAGCCATTCAATAGGGTGGCTTTTGAATAATCAACAGCTCATAATTTCTAGCATTGAAGAGATGAGATGTTATTGTAAAATCTCATTATGAAAAGTGTAAGATACTTTAAAAAAAATACGTTGAATAAATGTGAAAAGTTATACATGGTTCTTGCAAACTTTATGTATGTAATGAATATCACTTCAAAGTGAACCAATTATAATTTCTTCTAAGGCAACTGTGCAAGTAATTCATAAAATGTTAAGATTCAAAAGAATCTAACTTAATCTGAGATCCTGGAGTTTGATCGAGTTCTACTGAACCCGATCGGTTCAAATAAATATTAACTTAATTGTAAAACATTCGATTGAATGCATTAATTAGTAAATCGCTGAATGGAAAACAATAGGGAGATCGTACATGAATCCTTCGTAGATTCATTCACTTTTAATATGGATGGTTTGATACAGGAAAATTATATACATAGGCTATGAATCAAAATGGAGGTACCTTGCTCTCTCTCTCGCTTGAGGTCGGCGGGACTTAGGGTTCGGCGAGTGAAGGCTTTCGGCTCGGAAACCTCTTTGTTAGAGGAGACTTGGCGACGAGGGAGGACTCGGCGAGTGGATGGCTCGGCTTGATGAAAAACGAGAACATAGCTCTTCTGCCGATCTTCCATAATAAAGAGTGATAGCCGAAGGATATGGATGGAGGAGGAGCCTACTGTCTCGGCTTGACAGATGGAGGATTGAAGAGGAGATAAGGTGAATGGGAGGTGCTGTCGTGCGATGGAGAGGCAAGTGTCGCGTGCGTGAAGGAGTCGGCCGTGTAGAGGGATTTAGGGTTTTGTTGATTTAGAAAATGAAGGATATATTATATGTATATATATATATATATATATATATATACTATTTTATTTAATTTAGAATTTTCCATTTATTAAATTTATATTGAATTATACCTCAAAAAAAAAAAAACAAATCCTAGCTAGTTGAGGTCTTCTGAACACAACGGCGCACTCGGATTTTCGATCCGACGAGTATTTACTTACTCAAATTTTCTAGTATTTAAATAATATTAAAATATTTGTCGAAAATTTAATGACTTTTAAATACGTTCAAAACTTCACCCCTAGATAATTTGGGGGTGGTGAACGCAATGGCGGAGTCAGATCTTTAATCTGAAGTCAGAATTTATTTAAATATTAATAAACAATTTGATACTGAAATTTTGGTATTTTACAATAATCCACCTGATTATGGAAGGATTAACACAGAATCAAACTAACAGTCACTGTATAAGTAAACAAACAGAATGCGGAAGCAATTTAAGGAAATGTAAACTATCCAAGTATCACAAGACAAATAGGAAAGAAAAATAGAACTCATAATATAAGTATACAATCCAAAAATCACAGTCAATAGTACTTGTATTATTACATAATTTAAAATGTTTAAAGGAAAAATAGAATGAAAAACAACTCATCCTCACTCGAAGCAAAAGGGAACTAGACGGCAGCTTCTTCCACGGGTTCCTCCTCTAGGTAAGGCTCCACACCTAACTCCTGCTCGTCTAATTGAAAGGAGTATGCCATTGTCGGTTTCACAATGTAGGGCCCCAGCCAAAGAAAAAAAAATTCTGGTTAGACAATTGTCTAAGTACATTTTAAGCTGATGAATTATTATAAGTGTTAAATAATATCACCATTTGACAACATCTAAGCAACATATATAAATAAAAAGGAGCAGCAAGTAATACAAAAAAATAAGGAAGTTATAAATCATCATTTATAACTTAAGCAAAGAAAAGGAAAGAGGCTGAGACATGCCTCGTATACAAACTAAACAAGGAAAGGCATATAAATATACATAACTAAATAAGTGCAGTAAGAAAAATTCTATATCCTAAATATGCTAGTGATCAACAGAAAACATGTCAATTAAAATAAATAACTCAGTAGTGGTACATATAAATAGCAGCAAGAATCTAACATCCTAAATATATGTATAAAAGCAGTACAAGGAAATAGCTGACAGAATAGAATACTGAAAAGTAAACAACAACAACTGTATATAAAGTTACACGTGCATCGATTGCCATACAGAAAAGAGCTACTCAAGCCCATCGAATACCAATGAAGCTTAGCACCATCACGGCTAAGTCATAAAACTATGTACCCCTAGCGACATAAGGAGGCTAGGCAAATAAGCACATAAAGCAAATGAAGGGTCTTAGCACCAGTACGGTTAAGGCTCAACTGTATGCCCCTAGCGACATAAGGAGGCTAGTAAACTAAGCATATAAGGCAACCTTAACACCAGTACGGCTAAGGCACCAACGGTGTACCCCTAGCGACATAAGGAGGCTAGTAAATTAGGCACACAACAAAAGCAGATCCTTCCCCTAGCGACATAAGGAGGCTAGGCAATAAGAACATAACTGAGAGGTAACTTATAAAATCATTATCTTTGCATAAATCACTTTAATATTTTCACAAGGAATCTAAGGAGTCTCCATATTTTCCTAATATTTTATTCATGCATCAAATGTTTTATATGATATGCTCAAGGAAATATGGCATAAAAATCAAGGAATGCATAAGCAACAATCATCAAAGTAAGCAAGGGACTCTACTAAATATGGTGATATCAGTTGTTTTCTACTTAACTTTCTAACTATTCAAAGTTACACAAGTTCAGGATCACCATTTTCCTACTATCAAGTGTAACCCAGAAATTCATCCTTATAAGTTAAAAAGAATTGGAACTGATTAGGTTCCAATCTAGCTCAATCAGATAGACGACTACGAGTTAAATAAATGAATCATACGTCCTAGTTTTGTGAATTTAGACGTTCTAACTAAGATCTGATCAAGATCTTCTAAACCTATAGATTATGGATTAAACACTATGAGATTTAGATTTAATCACATAATCCAAGGATAAGACCTAAATTCTAGGTTTTATTCTATTAGTGAGCTACTAGTCAAGGCAAATCCTATTAAGTAATCAAACTTAATATGATGAATCTTCTATCTTAAATCTAAAGTTAAAGGACAAAATAATCAGAATGAGTTATAAAATAAAAGAAAGTCTATAAACTAATAAACCAAGGTTTCACCCATTAGGTAACCCAATTTACCCAATGAATGAACTCTAACCTATGATCTAGTCCTAGTCTCAGGAAGTGTCCTTAAGGTGTAGTGTTAGAGACTTAGAACTCTTGGAAGTTGACTTAAAGGTTGATTTCACTCACTTACACATTACTAAGATGATTATAAAATTGGTCTTAGGTTTCTGGAATATTATCTAAAGGGGTAGGGACACTTAACTCAATCTTAGGGCAAAATGACCATTTTGCCCCTACTTTAAGGGTCAAAAAGGTCAACTTTTGACCTAGTGGTCAGAATTGATTTCTCTTAGTTCCAATTGATTCCTTACTGCCTAACTTGAAAATAGACAGTAAGTACGCCTAAATCGGGCGAGAAACGGTCAAGTTATGACTAAAATAAGGCTAGGGGTAATTTGGTCATTTACCTAAATTTCTAGAGTTTAGATCCTAAATATTATTTTTTTATAATGATGACATTGAAATTCTAGGCTGGTTAGCATCTTTAATTTTCTAATTTGGAGTTGATTTGACTAAGTTATGGCCGTTTGAATTCCAGGGGCATTTTGGTCATTTTCACCAAAGTCAACTCTATATTCTAGGGTTGACATTTTATCCTATATCCGAATGAGAAAACTAATATTATTACGGTGATGGGGCCGCTCTCCTGAGCATTTTAAGACCCATATTGTCATGTTTCGATAATCGGGTAAAAAGTTATGAGGCTCTAAAGAGGTCCTAAAATACTACCTCGTTATACGTACCCCGAAATAAATTTTTACATAATGTTATTTGAATCCTTATATTTTTTTGAGTATTTTAAGATCTATATTGGCTATGTTTGGATCATCCTACAAAAAGTTATTAAACTTTTAAGATTTACTATTCAAAAATACAATTTGAATTATTTTACTATTCATTTATTCAAATTATATTATTTTACTGTTCATTCCTAAAGTTTTTATATAAAATTTTTGAAATCATTAATCTTCAATTAATCTCTGATTAATTAGGCTTAATTATTAATTAACATTAATTAATTTATTATTTAATTAATTAAATTATATTTATTAATATTTTACTATAACATAGTAATTAGCACTAATTACTTTTTAATTAGCCATAATTATCTATTAATATTTAATTAAGAGTATTTAATTATATTTTACTGTTCATTAATAATTAATTATCATAATTACTGTTTAGGATTTAAGTAACCTTTAATTAACTAAATTAACCTCTAATTACTCTTAATTAATTAAGGTTATTATTCAAAAGTAATTAGTACTAATCATAATTTAATTAACCACCAATGATAATTAATTAAGGTTAAATAGTAATTAACTAAAAGTAATTTAATTAAATTTTAATTAATTAATAGACAGTGGGCCCCCACTGGACACATGGCACTGCCAGAGGCTGCCACGTGGCACTGTGGGCCCCACAGGGGTTAACTCAGCACGGGTGACTGGGGCAGTGGGCCTCACCTGACACGTGGCACTGTGGGCCCCATTGGGAGCCGGATCGCCACGGTTTGACCGGGCAGTGGGCCCCACTTGCCACGTGGCGGGCCCAGAGGCTCCCACGTGGCGCTGTGGGCCCCATTGGGGGCAGGCTATGGCTGTGGGCTCCACTTGCCATGTGGCGTGCCCAGAGGCTGCCACGTGGCCTGGTGGCCCCACTGGGGAGCCGAACCGCCGTGCGGGCTCGGGCCGTGGGCCCCCACTTGCCATGTGGCGTGCCCAGAGGCTGCCACGTGGCCTGGTGGGCCCCACGGCCGAAGCCGAAGAGCCGCGAGGCTCGGTGTGTGGGCCCCACGTGACACGTGGCGGGCCCGAAGGCTGCTACGTGGCCTGGTGGGTCCCACCGCGGCTTACGCGGACCCGTCCCGGACAGGTCAGGCTCGGGTCGACCTGGCCCGACCCGAGGCCCGTGACCCTTCGCCTTCTGGGGTTTGGCGGACCGAACCCAGTTGCCTTTGGGGCCTCGGTGCACCCGATCGAATGGTTTTGAGCCCGATCGGAACTGTGGATGGGTAGAGGACAAGTTTACCTACCTATCCTACAATTTTTGCGATGATCGAACGGATATCGGGGGAGATCAGGGTACCTGAAGTGCGGGTCGGCGGAGTTTGGCTCGGACGGACGGTGGGCTGGCTTCGGGGCTCAATTCCGGCTCGATCTGGGCTCCGATTTTCGCAAACCCGGAGCCCAGAGGTCGGCCGAGGTCTTATAGACCTGCCGGCGACCTCGCCGAGGCCTGGGAGGGGCCGGATTGGCCGGAATTCGCGGCAGGCCGCCGCGTGTCGCGAGCGGGCGACGGGGCCGAGGAAGACGGCCCCGTAGCCGTTGGATCTGGATCAGATCCAACGGCTGCGATGGTGCCGTCTGATCTAACGGCGCCATTAGCTACAGTTGATGGAAAGTTAAATACTTAACGGCACGCCGTTAAGTATTAAAATAATATATATATATATATATATATATATATATATATATATATTTTTTTTTTTTTTTAAATATTTTTCAGAAAATTTTGAACATGTTTTTCCTAGCTAATTTGGGGTCAAGGAATTCAATGGTGCAGTCAGATTTTCGATCCGACGAGTATTTTGATACCTCGATTTTCAGGGTATTTTTATTATTAAAATATTCGTCGAAATTTCGACGACTTCCGATTGACACGAAAACTTCACCCCAAGCTAATTTGGGGTCAAGGAATGCAATAGTGGTGTCCATTTTTTGATCGGAGGTCAATTTAAATAGGTTAATTTTTAGGGTTTCTGGAATTCTCAAAATAAAGATTTAATCCGTTTGACCTCTAGTTTGGACTGGATCTTGGTAGTTGACTCCAAATGACCTAATTAACACTTAAGATTAGTTTTAAGACTAAGATTAATCCTAATTGACTAAGATAACAACCTGGGTTGTTACAGTAGGTGACATGGGAACTAGGCTATGCAAGGCCAAGAAGCATCGTTGGGCGACATGGGAGTGATTCAGTGGAGAGGGGTAGATCTGGAGTGAGGTGGTTCAAGGTTAGGTGAGGGTTGTGGAGATTGCGATTGACTAGGATTCCACATCACGGTGTCAGAGGACTCATGGTTGGGATACACACCATTGGGTGTTGGGTGGAGTAATGCCAATGCACATCATGCACTATCCTTTATTTTTTATTATATTAACATTTAATAACAATGTTAGCCCTAAGGTATTTTGATGCTTTTCCGTATTTAAATATTATTGTATTTTTTTTTTTGTTTTGTTTAAAATTAGGTAAAACAAATATATGACTGATGATATTTGAATCAAGGTACGAGATAATAAATCATAAGCCCAAATACTAAACTAGACCAATATATATTATTGTTGCATTCTTCTCCAAAAGAAAATGTTGTGGCATTCCAACTCAATTTATTGGGCATAATTAAAAATTTATCCTTTCTTCTATTGCTTTGCATAATTTAATTGAAAAAAAAAAAAATCTTGAAATATAGAAAGCTAAAATTTATATATTTATAGCAACAAATTAAGAGAGCTACCGTTGTTGGTCCCAAGAAATGGGCGCATGGGGTCTCTTGCTTTCGATACCTTCCAAAAACCCTTAAGCCGACTGCGCTTCCCCGACCCTTCTTCAATCTTCACCAACTGGACTATTTCTTTGGATTGTGATTCTCTTTTGTCTAAAGAAGAAACAAAAAAGCGTATGCAGCAGACGTCCGAGTTAAAGAAGATCCAGGAGGGCCAGAGAGATCTGTAGATGTGTAAATTATCGATATTGCAAAGCCTCCGATCACCTTCCCTTCACCGTATGATTCGAATCCCTGCCCGCTCTCCGTTTGAATGAGGTTTATTCGATCACCTTCCTTTCGGCGTATGACTCGAATCCTTCTTTTCACTTCGGTCATCTCCGTTTTATCCTGAATAAGTGTTGATTTTGGAAGATGAGATCGAACCGAAATGGGACTACGCAGAGAGCTCAAATGGTGGATCGTGTCAAAGGCGATGGACCAAATTGGATCCTCATCGCTGGGGGCGCCTTGCTTAGTACTTTATCTTTTAGAATTGGTTTCAAGTTGAAGCAGGCCTTGGAATCAAAAGGAGAAAATAAAGATATTCGAGGTTTATTTTTTAAGTTTTATCAACTCTTGATGTGCTTTCTTGCACTGCTAAATGAATTAACGTGATCAGCGCTAAAACAGAAAATAAGAATATTGCCCAGCGGCGGCTAGGAGTATGCCAGTTACATTCGAATCTATACCAGTACACTCGGGATAATGGCAGTTGCTACCTTTGTATCTCAGGTAAGGTTTCATAGATTTATCGCATAACCTATTTATCAAATGTGATTGATTTGTAAGATCGCTGTTCTGTTTTATTTGCGTGGGATAATGATGATGGTGCTATATTTAGTTCATTTTCGTTTTTTGTTTGCACATATCTATGACTCCTTTTTGTAAAAATTATGACTGGTTTTTTAATTGTTAGAATTTTTATTGTTCTTTAATTTTTGGAACTGATTTTTTTCAATAATATACCAAAATGATGATCTCTTGGTAAGTTTTAAATGACAATAAACCCTCACCTGATGTTGTGTTTTGTCAGGGATGATTTCGATTAAAAACCTGTTCATTGTTGAAATTATTAATTAGAACCATCCTGTCAAGTTGTTATTAGCGTGTGCTTGGGCACCCAGGGTAACCATTGTTTGGGAAATGTTCCTACTAGCTTTTGTTAATTTGGTTATTTTTGGATGGTTTTTGAATTATATCAAATTGTTATGAAGCCATTCACTATTGAAAGTTTGCCATATCAATTCAGCATGCAATTATCCTCATATATGGTGTGCCTATCCAATTTCGATGCAAATAGTTCCTCTAATTTAGTCTATGGAAAGAAGTGGATTCTAAGTAGCATGACAACCCATATATGGTGTTCCTTTGTAACTTTACTTCATCTTTCTATATTTGGTTTTCTTGGCCAATTTCACAGTAAACCATGGCTCATTTTGTCAAACAAAAAGTTCTTGTGTAAACTTATGGTTTAGATTTATTAAGCTAATCATGTTCTTTTTGGAGCCAGTTTTTGTTCTATTAAAAAAGTGATTCTAGTAATTTAGCTGCTAGAATAATTGCAAATTACAGAATTAAATATCCAAGTAATGTGGTGGGTAATGACTAAGCCCTAGCACCTGGTATCAGTGTCTAGCAATAGCTTTTACCGTTAAGATTAATGGTTGCACTATCTACAGAACAGGATTGCCTTTAGATTTTATTTTCTTTTCAAACTTATTTCTATAACTTGCCATCAATGAATAATGGTGGTGGCTTTGTGAGTTTTATTGTTCTAATGTCATTAACCCAAAATGTTTATCAAAGCTTTATGCTTGTGAACACTTTTAAGATCAGTACTTTTAATTATTAACATTAGAAAATCTATTCTTTTATTGATTTGAACTACATATATTCCTGTTGAGATTGCCAATGTAACATTCCTTATCTTGCATATATGATCATTTTATACTAGCATATGGCATGCTAAGGCTATTCCTCTTCTCTGTCAACTTATTTGAATCCTCTCGCATGGCATCTTTAAAGAGAGCATTCCAATTAGCATCCTCATATTATTTGTCTTTAATTCCGTATTGTTGAAGAAGGATTGTTTTTTGTTGATTTTTACTGATGATTATTGAGTTGTCATGGAAAGAAGACACGATTATATCCATTTTGTTGCTATGAACAATGATTTCACCTTACCAGTTTGATCATTCAGAACCCCTTTAAAACAAGAAAGTTTGCCATGGCATCTGCAGCTTTGAGTTGTATAGCAACAAGTAAATTTGTTGGTGTGGTGATGATTAGTGAGTTATGGAGAGAGGATTAAACACCTAGAGCTTTGGTACCATGACTTGTCATAAATGCTCATCCCCTTTAACCTATGAGATGCTTGAGCTCCACTTCCAAATTAGCTGGATGTCTTATAGAGTCATTTCTAGCAGCTCCTTCATGTTTCTTTTCTTGGATCTACCGTTTTTGCCATCGGTAGTTGTGCGGTGTATTTTATTTTTCAACCTGTTGTGGTGTTTTCATCACTTCATCTGTCATTGCTTGCACCTCCTAAAAACATTGCCATCAGTACTGTTAAGAACTTCTTTTCTCTATGAAACATATCGATGGCTATGAATCGCTTCAACAGAAGCTATTATTTCACAAAGTGCCCTGTAATGTTCAGGCTTGTTACGCCGTGCACTATTCTTTGTTGTGGTTCAGTGGGTTAGGGTATTTAATACACACCTTACTTGTCAGATGATCGATAGAGAAGCCCAAGTTCTCAATTAAAGACGAAGTCTTGTGATCTCCTCAGGAAAAGTTCTATATTTAATAATTTATGGGTTTAAGCATCGTTTATGTAAAATCATCGACCGAGAAATATACATAAGTGGATTAATTTTATTAGAATATAGAGGAATATCAAGAGTAGATACTAGTCGGAACCATAATTTTTAGATCAACTATTGACTCTCTAAAGCGCACTTCACTTAAAGCTTTATGCACTAAAGTGTAAAAATGATCACTTTGCACTGCAGTTTGAATACACTGACATCCAATTTGTAACAGGACGTTAATTGCGAGAGCAAGTGAGGTATTCGTAGCGTGGCAGCTGGGAATTCCTTTCCTCTTCTCTTTATTTTTCGTATCTTAATTTTGAGCTTTATTGTTGGAGTGTGTAGCGATGGATGCAAGCGATAACTCTATTCTAAAGTTAGGGCCTTGAGCACAGTAGTGGGAAAGAGGATGATATAAGCTGGTTGATTCATTTCTTCAGTGTTCTCTTCTATATTAATATGAGAGATTCCACCCATGAAAACGTGTTTGTGTATGTGGTTGGTTGCAATTTGCAATGAATGAACAATCTTGAGGAAATCTAGCAATTCAAGGGCCCCAATTTTATGCTAGCGCTCTAGGATTGTTAACAATTAAACATTATTTTGAGTGAAGCAAAGTAATTAGCTTTTTGTTAAAATTTTAGTTTTGATTTTATCATAATTTTTTGCATCAAAATCATTTTAAACCTTGTCCTATAATAATATAAGTGCAAATGGCCATTTTCATTTGAATGAGGCAAAGCACAGCGTGAAGCTGTTACATGCACAATGCTATAATCTATAGAAAAATGCTAAATTTTCAAAAAAGAAAAAGATTATTCAGAACCAATAGTGGACCAACTTTTTTTTCATTTTTGCACACAAAATTGTCTTGCAACATCGGAATCTTCTGATAAAATTGGTGGGTCAGGGAAGGGGGGGAGCGCAGAAAGCGAAAGAAGAAGAAGCAGCAGCAGCTGAGGAGGCGGAGGTGGCGCTCCCTCTGGTGAAGATATCGCCGGCGGCAACCGCAGAATCAAACATTGGCGGTGCGATGTGGGAAGTGGTGGAGCTGGCGCGCAGGCAGTCGGGCTGCTCGGAGTCAGCATCGATTTCGGAGTCCGGATCGGCAGACATATACAGCAGACGGGAGGTGATCGGAAGGCTCCGGCAGCAGCTGAGGAGGCGGGACGACATGATCATGGAGATGCAGAGGCAGATGGCGGACCTCCGCGCCTCCGTCTGCGCCCACATGGCCCGGGCCGATTCCGCCACCCGCGATCTGCTCGATTCCGAGAGCGAGATCCAGCGGCTGAGAGCGATCGTCAGCGCCGGCGATCTTCTTCCTGATCAAACCGACGCCATCGCCGCGCTGAAGCAGCAGGTGCGGGACCTAAGGGACGAGATCGACACCAAGGACTTTTTGCTTCGGAACAACATGGACCAGAAGCTTCAGCTCTGCTCCGCCATCGAAGCCCTCGAGCGCCGACTCGAGTTTCATCACCACTGTCTCCTCCCTTAGCTCTTATTTGCCCGCTGGTTTTCATTTTTTTTTTTTCTTGTAAGTAAATGTTTGTTTAGCCGGGGAAGAAGCTGTTCCCTCGAATCTATTATATACATGAACAAAAACGCTGAATTTTTCCATAATTTTGCTCAAAAAATCTTTTATTATTATTTTTTTCTCTTAAGAATTTAAGCCTCAAAAAAAGAAAATGTTGATCGAATTTGAACTTTTATATATCAAGAGTTAAATTCTAGGATTCTAATCACTTTTCACAATATATATATATATATATATAAATTGTTTACTAAACAAATTCTAGAGAGATTATTTACTAAACAACATTACATTTACACGTAAATATAAGGTGCATTGTATTTTTAAAAAAATATTTTAAAATTGTAATCTTATGTTTTAGGGAGAATTTAAGATAGTATAGCACTTTCCCATTTATATCCAAAAGAAAATTTAAATTAAAACGGCATTTGTTTGGGTTAAAATTGGGCTGATACTGTCCGGAGAATTGCGGATTTGAGTGATGAAATACAACCGCTCCTTACATTATTAAGATGCTATAGATTTTACATATGGTAAAATTAAAGTATTTGAATTTGAAAAATAAAATAACTGAATCTAAATCTTAATAGATAAATATTACGAATATTAATAATGAGCTGAAGCATCTGAATCAAAAACAGGTACAGCAGCAGAAGAGAGCTCAATGTGTGAGATGCGAACAGCACCAAGCAGCCGCTCCGGAAGCTCCTCCGTCGTATTCGCCTGCAGAAAATCCAAGGTTGAAGATAGATTGATCGCAATTTATCTTCAAGTGAAAGATTGTTATGGTGTGGAGACAATTTGGATCATCAAGGGAAGAGCAAATGGTGTTCCAGAGGATTCCAGGATGGATCATAGAAGCCAGCAGATAGAAGGTCTGATGCTCAGGCGTGCCTAGGTGCCTGTGAAAATTCCAGCTTGGGTGTGACGTGCCCAGAACTGATTAGTGCACTTTGAGAGCTGGTTTTGGGACTCCATATAAAAGCTTTCATTATGTGTTAGGGTGAGAGAGTGCTATTTTTTCTGTAAAAGCTCTTGGAGGCTTGGAAGCTTGAAACTCTGGAGTGAACCAAAAAAAATTTGAGAGAAGAAAAAGGTTAGGGCAGTAAATTTCTTCTTCCTGAAGGAGATTGAAAACTTTTATGTAACTATGCAATCATTTTTTATGTGATTTTTCTCATTCTTGAATTTTTCACATAAATCTTTGTATTTGTATGCTTGTGCGTTTATGAATATTTGTGATGTTATTTTTAGTTTTTTTGTGTCATTATACTTTTCGTGCTTGCTTCGGTGATTCTCAGCGGTTAAACCCGATCATAAGAATTTTTTCGGAGTAGAAGATCTCCCAATTTTCTCAACAATATGTCTGCTTAGTATAGGTTTAGCCTTGTCTTATGCTGACAATGTTAAAAAATATTTCTTTCAGACTTCAGCAAGCTATTCAAAAATGTAGATATCCATTTAATCAATATAAAATCATATTAAGTTAATGGACATAAAAATATGATATTAATTACATATAAATAATATAATTAACAAAAAAGTAAAACTAATAATTAATTTATTCTTACTCAGTATAATTAATGCAATATCTAAATTATATTAATAGAAAATTAAAATAGTCAATTAATTGAGCAAAAATATCATAAATACTATTATTAATTTAATAACTAAATGATATAATAATTTATATTTATTTAATATTATTAATAAATTTAATTATTTAATATTATTAATAAATTTAATTATTTAATTATAAATAGTTATAATTAACTATTATTAATCAATTATGCATAATATAAGTATTATATTTATAGCTAACATAATTAATCAATTAATTATAATATATTTTAATTATTAAAATAACAAAATAAATGTAATTATTTTAATTATTACTAATTAATTAAACTAATAATAGTATCATAAGTAATTACTTAATAAAATATTCTAATTATAATTATATTAACTTAAGCTAAGTAAACTTAGTTCGAAGTTGTTTGATCAAAGCTTGCAGAATTATGCCAAGCTAATTTGAGTGAGAAACAAATAAGGGGTGAACCAGTAAGGCACACCAAATTCATCCTAACCTAATCTTGGTTGAAAATCAGAACCAATATCCAGTTCAAGTAAGAATAAATAATTATAACAAGCACAAAATAATACAATCAGGTATTAAGAACATAACATAATTGTTATCTAGTGGAGTCTGATTAGAATATCAAAACTTATGATTTATCCCATCTTCATTTTTTGGGGGGGAGGTTTCATCATTTTACGCTGTTGCCCTAGCCTTTATATATTCTGTTAAGGCTAGGGTTAAAAGGATGTGACTTCTGTGGCCTTCATCTAATTCCAAGAGAAGGAGAGTGAGATATATACCCTTTGTATCAATTTCTTTTTATAGTAGATTTTAGTGTGGTGTGGCTTCGTGATTTTTTCTGATTTTAAGTTTTCCATATAAATCTGGTATTCTTCGTCAGTTTTAATTTTCTGCGATCTGTGCCATACTGTTGCATTTTGCTCTGGTGTTTTTCTCGATACATGCATTATTCCTTTGCTTTATGAATTTTTTGTATATTGTTAAGAAATGTTGCTTAACTTTCTATTATGGAAGGATGCACAATAAACACGACGGGTTATCGAAGCAAACTCATAAAATACAAACAAACACAAATAAGATATAAACCATGTCACCTAACAATCACAGCATAAACCACAAAATAATCCAAAGACAAAGTTTACATGAAAATTCAAGAACGGAAAAAATCACGGAGTCACACCACCAAGGAAAATTCACTATGAAGGATAATAAGGTTACAAAGTTACAAAGAGTATTATTGTCACAAGAACATGAAAATCCAAAGATGTACTACTTCCAAAGCCTCCCAATCAACATCTTCACCTCCTGAAAAATCCTGCTCTCACTCTAGGGTAGGAGAATACTGGCAGCACACACAACCTCCAATGGATTTAGAATTAACATAGAAAACATCCCTAACATGCGTTCTTAAGTATCCAAGTCCCAAATAGACACCAAAATACCCAAAATACCCCTAAATATGCTTAGGGTACCTCCAAAACCCGTGACAAGGTTTTTGCAAGCACCTGGGAGCCCCAGGCTCGGTCTAGCTTGCTCCACGGGCGCCTGGGCACCTAGGCACCCGAGCTTCTGTTTCCAGGCGCTGGGGCGCGCCCCAACGCCTAGCCCTCGGGTCCATGGACTGCAGGGTGTGCTAGAGTGCGCCAAAATGCCCGAATTGCTCTCAACTTGTCCCGAAACACCTCGAGACCTCTCGTAAACCCACCGAAATTTCATTGGCACCTCCATGGATGATCAAAATTGTCTCCACATTCCAACACTTTCCACCAAAGAATGCATGGCATTTCCATGGTGAGATCCCATTGAATATGAAGCAAACTAAGATTATTGCATACAAGTTTCCGCTAAAAGAACGCCTGAATATAGGTGCTCTACACTTCCAAAAACAAATTTTTACACAACATACTCGTACGTGCACATTAATATAAGATAATTTGAAGGGTAAGAAACTAGATTACTTAAGTAGCAACAATACTTAAAAATCCCTAGCATGCACTTGCATGAATATATTTATAAATTGCAAGAAAAAAAAAGATTTATACTCGTGAAATGACAAATTCTACTTTCTCCCATAAATTGCAAAAAAAATAGTCTGCCACTTAGTTTACTGCTGTGGCATTGATTTTGCTCAAACTGGCTTGATTACCTAACAAAGGTGATGGTAATTGCTATTAAAATTATGCAGAAAAAAAAAATCACCTGCAACGCTGCTCAATATTCGAATCAAGCAATGATGCTGAAAAGATGAACTATTGCCAACACCCCATCCTTTCAGATCAATCTGCATAAGATGTTGAACTTGACTTCGAGGCCTTCCATTTCGAGGTTTCAAAGGAGATATGTTAAACCCGCCATCTGAATCACAAGAAAAAAATAGATCACATAAACCTTTTTGAAAATTGCAAAAGCTGACATCATAAAATATATAAAACATAAGAAAAATGTACTCTCAATGTGAGCTCTCACAAATCCAGGTTGTGGGCCATAGCTTGAAAGCTCCCTTGACCGAAACAACACAACTGAAAAACAACAAACATTATACAGCATGAACAAATAAGCATGCACAATATTATTGTATTTGCTAAACTTTACCATAACTTCCATTGTCATTTCTTCTCCAATACCGTAAATAGCAAAGATCACGGGGCCATACAAACCTGAAGAAAATCATAATTAAAAGAAAAATATTTGAGGCGCATAAAAGATAAAATGTTTTGGTTTTGGTTTATTTAAGGATGTGTAGCATTTGGGTTAAAGCAATTTTGTTATGAAAACCATCTTAAGAGTAAGAGTTTACTAAAATTTTCAGCTTAAAAACTAGAAGTCGATTATTCAATAAACAAAAGCAAGTAAGAGCACATCCCTCCTACTGCTCACCCAATCAAGTCAATTTACTTTCTCTTTGATTATTTAAAGACAAGATCTGTTTAAATTGATGATGATCAAAACAAAATATAGAATTGTGAACCTTTTGGTATATTCATCCTGCCTACTAGTAAACTTGACTTAATATATTAAAGGTTCCTATCAGTCTTGGTAAGATCAAATTAAAAAGAAATGCATCAAAGTAATCCTTTTACCAAGTAGAATCCTTGGACTATTGAATTTGATTTTGGTTTAATATTTACTGAGTGTAGATGGGATCAAATTGAAAAAATGAAAGACAATTTGAGTTCAACCTAAAGTAGTTTGGGACTAAAAGAGGCATATTTAATAATCTAGGATTAAATTCTCCAGCCTAATAGTGTGCTTCTTATTCATTCACAATTAAAGTGCAAGTGAGTAACGAACCTCTTCTAGAATTTCTCAATCAGCTTAGAAGGATTCTATGATATACACTCACCTTAGCATTTCATGCATATAGAAAAGTAACACAATATCTTCCTCATTTCTCACAGACCTTGGGAGAAGGGGCTGTCGATGTTGACCCACCTTGAGTGAGCTAGCATGTCAGCTCTATGTGTAGATTTAATCTAATGGCTTAAAAATTGTTGTTTATTGTGGAAGGAAACACAATACACAACACCCACAATATATTAGGAGAAACCGATCACACTTAATTTACATGGAAAATGTAAGTTCCAAGAAACTATGGGACAGCGAGAATTGAAAAATATCACCACGTAGGAGAAAATATTACAAAATGAAATTTATATCTGAAGAAGGAGAAAGATGTTGTGATAGAGAATACAAAGGGATTTCTATTAGTAGACAACTAATCTTATGCCCCATACATATTCATACTTATTTATAGAAGGATTTAGAATATATAGCAATAGGGTGTGTAAAGAGTTTAACCCCCTCCAGAAAAAAAAAATTTGAGTCAAGGTTGCCACCCTTGAACCCCCAAAAGAAACTCTCCTTTCCCAAGTTCAGTGAAAATTTAAGGCATTGAAACAGGTTGAAATAGAGGAGCGACAAAAACCAGCTCAAGCCCAAAATTAAGGCACCAACACAACATTTATAAGATAAGTATTCATATAAAATATTGCAACATGAAAATTACTTTTGTCAATGTTCAATAAAGGATTAATGTAATGATGATGAGTACTCCTAGCCATGGTGATTACAAAAATTGCATTTTAGCTCAAGGGAAACTCCATGATATTACCAAAGATTAATTTGAAATAAATAAAAAAATTAAGAGAAATTTGCCAAAATGTTTTGCAACTATTTCAATTTGACAAACTTAGCCCCATATCATCAACTTAATTGCATTATTTCAATTACTCTTCCAATTATCTAACATGTTCGATTTACTATAACAACAACAACACCGAGCCTTAGTCCCACTAAGTGGGGTTGGCTACATGATTCTTTGTTTCTATTATGCATGATCAAATAGAAGCCCCCTCCTACGTTCGAAATAGAGATAATTCTTTCACTTGGTTTCTTCCCATATCTTTTATCAATCTTCCTCTTCCCTTTGCCTATACCAAATAAGGAATAAAAACCAAGAATGACATTGGAAGAAACCATTAAAAACCAATAATGACATTGGAAGGAACCATTAAAAAGGACCTCTCTAGTTGGAGCTTAGGGAGGGCTTCTATTTGATCATGCTACAAGTAACAAAAGATTATGTAGCCGACCCCACTTAGTTATATTATGGTGTGGAGGCCAATTGGATCATCAAAAGAAGAGCAAACAGTATTTCAGTGGATTCCAAAATAGATCTGTAGCTGTCAATAGCAAGATTGCCGCCCGAGCACGCTCTGGCGCACTGGTGTTCAAGCGCAGGCGCCCAACAAATAGAGAGCTGGCGCCCAGGCACGCTCCTAGCGCCCAGCAGATCAACAAACCACCAGACAGAGAGTTTGGCACTCAGGTGCTCAACAGACCAAGAAGACAGAGAGTCTAGTGCCTAGGAGCACCTCAGGCACACCAGAAACAACAAAGCAGGTGCCCAGGCGCCAGCGGAAATCCCAGTTCGGGTGTGACATATCCTAAGCTGTTTAGAACACTTAGAGTGTAATGATCCTAGGTCATTTCCAGCAGAGACATTGATTTCCTTGCAAAATTTCATCTCTTCGTTAATTTTTCCGCAAAATGTCATTTTTTGTTAAAATTCGTTTATGTTATTCCCCCGCTCATTTCTATTTTACGTTAATTTTCCGCTATTTTTGTTTCTGTTAATTGCCCTCCGATTTTCTTTTCGGCTTGTAATAACCCTCATGATGGAACTAATCAAAGCATATTAAGAGCCATTTAGGCTAAAGGGAATTATTTTAGAATGTCTTATTTATATATATAATAATAATGATAATAATAATAATTACTGTTATTATTACTTTTATTATTTGGGTGGAGGCTAAGAACCCAAGAAACCTAAGTGAGAGCTATGGAGAAATCGGAGAGGAGAAGAAGAGAATACTCAAAGGCGATGATTTCTTCCTTTCTCTAATGATTTATAAGTTCTCTGTAACTCTGTATTCATCTCTTTAATAGTGGATTTTTTATGGTGGTGTGACTCTGTGATTTTTCATTCTTGGATTTTTCACATTAAATCTTTAGTGTTCGTATGCTTGTGCTGTGATTGTTGTGTTGCAATTACATTTTTGTCTTGTTATTTTCTTTGTTGTTTCGGTGACTATTAGAGGTCAAATCCCAATCTCATTCTAACAGCTACCACCTATTCCTTCAAAACTTCCATGTTGAAATTGGCTTTGCATACTTACGGGCTATTTGGTGGTATATTTTGTGCAAAGTTATTAAAATAGCATGCAACTTAAACATTTTATTTAGATAACATTATTATTGAGATTATTATAGGTGTTTGGTTTAGCATTGTTTATATGTTATATGTTTTGTTAAAATATTCTTAGGTAATATTACCTCATTGTAGTATCTGTATTTTACTTTTTTCATTTTTTCTCTTTTGATTAAAATCAGCAACTTTGTTCAACCAAAAAAATGCAAAAGTACAAAAAAGCAAAGCCAGTTTGAGATGGACAAAGGGGTGAATGAAAATGGAGGGGGAAAAACTGCCTATGATAGGGACAAGAATCCACATTTTTGCCAAAATTGCAAGTGATTGGGCAGATACAAGCCCCAGATAGTACTATTATATCTATGTAGTCGTTGAATAGAGATAATATCCTGATAGCAAGTTGGTGGCAATTTTAGTAATAAAAGTGAAGTTAAGATAATATAATAAGTGTTTGGTTCTATGTTATCTCTCTGTTATTAAGAGATAACATAACATAACAAGAACAAAATAGGCTATGAAATAGGCCCTTGATAATCTCTGCACACTTAGCAAAAATTCTGAAGCTTATACATATACGATGAGAAGGTCAAGAGTAAGGATGCATCACACTATCAAATTACAAGGCATAACACTTGAGATGGTGATTGATAGCACACAGAAGAGTCTAAATCAACTCATCAAAAAAGCATGCATCAGGCAGGAAGTTTGAAATTTGCATCAGTAAAAAGCTTTAACTTGCCCAATTCTTCCTGTTGCATCTAGTTCATCCTATTGGCACCAATTAGACATGCATAGGTGACTTTTTAAGCCATCAAGAGTTGTAAGCTTCTAAAGTTAGAAGGAAAGGAGATATAAACTCTCCCCATTTGCGGTACACATTACATAGGCAGGCACTGAGTAGACATTAATATGATAGTCTGAAACATGTTTCAAATCTTTGAGCTTCTGAAGTAATCAAGAAAGCTTAGACATGTTATCCCCAACTACTTGGATACACTTAACATATATGCATGGGGTTATAATTTAGGTTTGAGAGCATTACCATGGAAACCATTCTAACTGTAGTTGATGGTACAATATTGCAGTGTGCCCGTCAACCTCCTCTATCAAATTGCCATACTGAAAGCTGCAATCCCACCTATATGAACACAGGGTAGAAGGGCAGCTTAATAAACTAATAAGATGAAGATCTTTGATGAAAGAAAAGAGCATACTCAAAACGAGTCTCATCCATGCACATTATGCGCTCAAATATTTCTTCGCAAGTGGCCTCAACAACACCAACGGCTTTCATTGCTCTGCTACAGCTCCTTGGCTGCATTAACTCCGACAAATGAGGAAAACTAATTAATAAATGAAGTCTTATGAAAAAAAAGCTAAAGATTTTACATACAAGGTTGTCAACTTGTGGAACCTCTTCAAATATCCGTAGCCCTATAGCCAACGTAACAGATCAAAAGGGCACCAAGAATAAGAAAGAATCACAGAAAAATATGTAACACACAAGAGCACTAGATTTATATAAAATATCAAAATTTGAAAAAACCAATGAACCGCGGAGCAAAATTTTTAACATTTAGAAGAGAAAATTACAGTTAAAATTTTCAGATCTGAGCAAAAGAAATGGTGAAGGCATCTCATAATTTAAAAAAAAATTAAATGAAATCTACCATACGTTTCTAAATTGATTAAAGAAAAAAAAGAAAAAATACTCTGGTGCCTTAATAAGTCATTTTTCCAGTAACAACCCCGAATGTTGCTGATGTCATTTTTCCAGCAACAACCCCAAATGTTACTGATGTCATTTTCCAGTAACAACCCCGAATGATACCGATATCACTTTTCGGTAACAACCCCGAATGATATTATGTGGTTCCGGACAACCAACCAAGCTTCAAAATGAAATTCGGCTCAAAGTAAATATGCGAAGCAAAGCAGTAATAGAAAAATGCAAGATGTAATGCAAGTCATATACTGGGTACCTTTAATCTTTAAGTTCAGCAGTTCAGCAGCTCGAATGAGTGACAGTTCGCTCAATCTGCATTTAAGTTCCCGATATTCTTAAGTTAGCTTTTTTAATCAAATGATTTTTTAATTCCTTCTTTCATTCTGTTTGTCATCTTCTGCTTTTGAAGTTCAATTGAATTAAGCTGCTATTAATGCAGTTATTAAAGTGTCTTTATGATTATCATACTAATATATGATGAAAAAGTCAGAATAATTGACTGACTTGATCAAAAAGGGAGAATAGTAGTCATTTAACAATTTGAATCGTTCTCATTATTAATTAATGAGAATAATTCTATTGTGCATGACTAGACATAAACTCGATAGTTATAAAAAGAGTAGCCAGATTAAGAGAAAACGAATGTGTTCTTCTAATTTCCTCTTCTTACCTTAGATTTAGGATCGCCGGAATACGAAGAGAGTTGGAACGGGTTGGCTGAAGGATGGCCGAGGGTTGCTGGAGCCGCTGTGGGGGCTGCCGGGCTGCCGGGCTGCCGGAAGGTACTGCCGGGGGCTGCTGGAAGCTGCAGGAAGTGGCTGTCGGGGGCTGCCGGAAGGTGACTGGAAGGGGCTGTCGGGGCTACCGGGCTGCCGGAAGGAGACTGGAAGGGGCTGTCGGGGCTGCCGGGCTGCTGGAAGGTGGCTGGAAGGGGCTGTCGGGGCTGCCGGAAGGAGGAAGGGCTGGCTGATTTGGGGGAAGGAGAGGAAAAGAGGTTGCTGGAAGGCTGTGGGGAGAAGAGGGGAGGGGATGGGGATTATATAGGCGCACGTAGTGGCGCCAAACTTACTCCAAAACGGCACCATAATGGCGCCTGGCTAGTGCCTGGCACGCGCCAGGGAGCCTCTGGCGCGGAAGCTTCTCCCGCCAGAAGGCGGGAGTGGGGTCGGGGAGTCGTGGTCGGCCTTATGGGCCGACAGCCTGCGCCAAAAATGGCACAGGCCGGCGCCGTATGTGCGCCAGGCTTCAGCCTGGCACGTAAACTTCTCCCGCCTGGCGTGGGAGAAAGATCGCAGGATGCGATCAAAAAAGGGGGGGCGTAGGAAGGGAAAAAAATAGAGGAAAACAAAAAATGAAAAAAAAAAAGCTTGAACTTCAAATTAATCGTATTTTTCCACCGTTCGGCGTCCGAATGCAACGAAACTTAGCACCGAGGTGTGTTACGACATGACGAACACCCTCGCACCGAAATTTTTTGATTTGGAGCAATACGTTATTTTATTTTAATTTTAGAGGTTTAAAACTTCGAAAATTTGCCACGATCAAATCGACGCTCAGAATTTGATGAAACTTCTCGAGCAGTTTTTAAATAATATACTTAACACGTCGACACTGAAAATGACGAATTCGGACATGTATTTCAGTGTTTTTGATTTTTTTAGAATTTAAAAATTTCAAATATAGAACGGGAGCTTCCGTCTTTCGGATTTTTCCCGAATTAGGGCTCTTTGATCTTTAAAGTTGTTTCTACTTATTGGTAGTTTTGTTTGCCCTAAAGTGAAATTCCCCGAGATCCTAATTCCTAAGGAAGGATTCTGAGCTAATTTGCAAAACGACTTTGGGTCATTACATGGGAACCTTTGTTCTTAAGTTCAGAAGTTCAACGGCTCGAATGAGTGACAGTTCGCTCAATTTGCATTTAAGCCCCTGATATTTTTAAGTTAGTTTTTTAATCAAATGACTTAGGAGTTTAATTTCTTCTTTCATTCTGTTCTTCTTCCGCTTTTGAAGTTCGACTGATTTAAGCTGCTATTAAAATAGTTATAATTATTAAAGTGTCTTAAGATTATGATCATAATACTGTATAATGACAAAGTCAGAATGAAAATGTCTAAATTGACAATTTAGGAAATAATAATCATTTATAACATTTGTATTGTTGTCATTATCGATTAATGATAATAATGCTCATGTGATGACATAATCTTATAAGTATATATAAAACAAAAAAGCAAAATAACTTCTCTTTTCTCCTCTTTTTTCTTTCTTTTTTTTTCTTAAACTTCTCTTCTTACCTTAGGATTAGGATTGCCGGAAAACGAAAGGAGGTCGGAGTGGGCGGCCGGACGGCTGGCCGAGGTGGCAGCAGCAAAGGGGCTGGCTGGAAAGGGCTGTTGGTGGCCGTCGAAGGCTTCCAGAAGCTGTTGGTGGCTGCTGGAGCTGCTGGAGGGGACTGCCGGGGGCTGCCGGGCTGCCGGAAGTTTCTGGGAGGTACCGGGGGCTTTCCGGCTGCCGGAAGCTGCTGTAAGGGGCTTCTGGGGGCTGCCGGGCTGTTGTAAGGGGCTAAGGAGGGGCTGGCCGGCTGTTTGGAGGGAGATGGGGGCTGCTGGAGCTGCTGGCCGGCTGCAGAAAGGGAGGGGGAGAGGGCTGCTGTGAGGGAGAAGATGGGGGCTGTTTTGAGGGGAGGGAGAGGGGGTTTATATGGAGGAGGGAAGGGAGGGTGTGGTCGGCCAAGAGGGCCGAGCAACCTGCGCCAAAAACGACGCAGGTGGCAGGCGAAGGGGGCGCGAGCAGGGTGTCAGGCTTCCGCCTGGCGCGGAAGCTTCTTCCGCCCTTTTGGCGGAAGAAAATCGCAAAATGCGATTTTTAAGAGGGGGAGGCGTAGGAAACAGAGAGAAAATGGGGAAAAAAAAAGAAACTTAAACTTTAAATTAGTTGCATTTTTCCGCCGTTTGGTGTCCAAATACAACGAAACTTGATACCGAGGCGTGTTATGACATAATGAACACCCTCGCGCCGAAAATTTTTGATTCGGACTAATACTTTATTTTTAATTAATTTCTGAAGTTTAAAAACTTCAGAAATTAGCCACGATAAATCCGGCGCTTAGAATTTGATGAAACTTCTCGAGCAACCTTTAAATAATACACTTAACATGTTGACACTAAAAACAATGAATTCGGACATATATTTCAATGTTTTTGATTTTTAGAATTTAAATATTTCAGAAAACAGAACGGGAGCTTCCGTTAATCGGATTTTTCTCAAACTATGGCACTTTGATCTAAAAATTATTTCAATCTATTGGTAGTTTTGTTTGCCCTAAATTGAAATTCCCGGGATCCTGATTCCTAAGGCAGGATTCTGACCTAATTTGTAAAATAACGACTTTGGGTCGTTACACCGGCCACCCCGCTCCAGCCTCTCTCCATTTTTTGGCGATCCAAATCTTAAGGTGAGAGGAGTTGGAAAGGAAGAAATTGGAACGAAAACTTTGCTAATCTTTTTACTCTTTGCTTAAATAATCATTACTATAAAAATAAATAATTAGTCATTCACATTAGTGTTATTCTTATTAATTAATAATAGGAACAATTCAGATATTATAAAATGACTATTATTTCCATTTAAGTATTTTTTTATTTTTATTTCTATTTTTATCTTTATTCTTTCATATAATAATATTATCGTAATGATAATATTATATTAGTACATCAAGTAACTTAATAGAATACAGACTTTTATCATTATAAGAATGTGAAAAAAATGACAGAATAGAAAAGAAGAACGTAAGAAAATCCTTACAAATATATATCACATCACTTTTAAAAAGAGCTAATCTAACATAAATGCAGATTGAGCGAACTGTCACTCATCCGAACTTAAGGAACAAAGGTACCCAGTATATGACATGTATTACTTCTTTTAAAATTTATTGCTGCTTAGCTTCGCTTATTTTCTTTGAGCCAAATTCATTTGAAGCTTGGCTGGTTGTTCGGAATCAACGTGATGACATTCGTGGGTTATTGGAAAATGACATCAGTAACATTAATGCTTGGTTGGTCGTTAGAAACTAACATCCTTTTTATTTGTGGGTTACTAGAAAATGACATCAGTAACATTAATGCTTGGTTGGTTGTTAGAAACTAACATCCTTTTCATTCATGGGTTGCTGGAAAAATGACATCAGCAACATTCGTGGGTCACTGGAAAAATGACATCAGTGACATTCGTGGTGCGTTACTGGAAAAATGGCCTCAGTAACTTACATTTTGTGATAATACTTGTTGCAAGAAACTTTTGTTCATTTAACGTTATTACCTTACTTTTCCTGCATTTTTATCCTTATATCTGCTAATCGTATTTTTGTGTTTATAAGAATATAATATATTTTGTTTACTGTGATACTTAGAGTATTCTCTAATTACTAGGAATTCTAATCCCGGTATTGTTTTATGTACAATACCAGGTCAGGTGTACTAGGATAAGCTTAAACAAGAACCTTGAAAATTTATACTGGCGGAAGAATCTACGACGCAACTTTTACTTTTATTTTATTTTACTTTTTCAAAGTTCATCTCGTGTTCTAGCAGATGAAGTTTGTCAGAAGTTTGTTGGCTGCATTGTAAAATTTGAAATGTTATTAAATGAGAAATATCTTTTAGTTTTTATATGTGTTCCTTTTCTTTCTCAAATTGCTCAATATGATCCTACGGTAAGTGAACACCCGATGTCGGAACAGTTTCCGTTGAACTGGCATCGGGCCATCACAATATTATTAAATAATATCTTGATAATTTGAACATGTTAAGCATAGACTACTCAATGCCCTTATAAGAAAATTAATATAAGAATTTTGCTCATGTTAAAAGAGGAAAGACATGGGAAGAAAACATTAGAAAATATCTTTTCTATTTGGAACTTAGGAAAAAGCTTCAATTTAATCGAGCACAATGGAAACAAAGGATTTATATAGCCTACTGCACCAAGTGGGACTAAGGATTATTGTCGTTGTTATTGCTAAGATATCTTTCAATTTTTTAAGCATTACATTGCACAATTAAGTCGGTAAACCATGGCTTCCAAAGAATACAATTGCTTAAGAAAAAGTATAAACCAACAATCAAAGAAAGTGCGCACAATGTGTTCGTTACGCAAAAGAGGGGCATATTGGTTTTGGAAGAAATATACAAAAGGGGGGGAAGACGTATGATGCTCATTCAACATAATTGTGCATGGAACATTAGCGAATAATACAGATTGAATCCACTCAACTATGAATCATTTTGGTTGCATGTCATTCGAAATGTTATTGAAATGACATGTTATTCAAAAATTATGTTATTGTGAGAACATTATTACTATGTTACTCAGATTGCACTGAATGTTTGGTTATGTTGTTTGCATGCTGCACATTTTAAAAAGAAATTTCTAAATAACATTACCCTCCAAAATAACAACTTTTTACTTTTTTATTTTTTAATTATAATCGGTAAAGTTATCAATTGCAGAAAACATTTTTTAAAAATGATGGTGGGAAAGAAGCAAAGCAGCGACAAGAAATATTGCAATACAGATGCAGCAACAGAGGCACTAAATGCTGAAGATAGGGAGGATGAGCCCAAATCTCATAAAAATTTGCCATTGGCAAACAAGGGAGGTTACGGAAGTGACCCAATGTTACCAAAATGTCATCAATTTCAAGATGTTAATAAAAAATATTAGACAATGAACATGTTATAAATAAAATTAGCATAGCAGTGAACTAAACAACAGCTATGCCTCAATTATAAGGCGATAACAAGAAGAAAGCAGCCAACAAACCCCTATACCAAACAACATGATAATCATTGTTATATAAGCTGTTAAGTTCAACACCAAGGAAAATCACCAGTTTTAGATCAACCATTTAATTAATTAAATTATCTACAATTAGCATAGTAAACAATGTGTGCTAGGAAAATTTACTGGCTTTCAGGGTAAAAGCCGTTTCTTTGAATAACGCCAGATTTGAATGAGACAAAAGTCTTATGGCCATGAACAGAGAAAAACTCCTGCTGCTGCAAAGAAAGAATGCAGAATCCTTTTCAGTAAATAATTTCTAGTTTAAATCTTCATAAAATTTAAAAACAAGGGTAGAGTCAGTACACGCGCAATGCCAACTTGGTAATGTTTCCTCAACAATCATCAAGGAAATTTCAAGTTCATAAAGATATAATTGAATGATGTAAGGCATCTAAGGTAAGGGTTTTCATAAGAGGTATCTAGGATGATGTTAAAAACGGAGCACAATATTTGCAGTGTACAAACTAAATTTTGACAAAAATTAATTTCCTTTGCAGAAAATCAGTACATATGTAGAATTCAGGTCAAATGATGATAATTGTACAACCAGAAAATTTACAATGAATCTGGATCTTAAGAAATTACTCAACAATTAAGATTCACACCATAATTAGAGAAATTGACTTAAATAGTCCCTCAACCTTTTTCAAGTTGATTAATTTAGTCCTTTCTTTGTGCTCAAATTAGTCCTCCTGACTGTTCAAATTAATCAAACTTAACCCCTCAATTGTCACACATCAATAAAGAGATATAATTAAATGATGGAAAACAATTTGTATTTCTATGATGAAAGAACTAATCAAAAAAATTTCAGTAATATGATAGAAGTACATAAATGTACAAACAATGTTGAAAAAACTAAGGAAAAAGAAATAAATGTAAAAGGAATCAACAAATATAAGAAAAATCAATCTAAATAATATAAGTATCGACATAATTTTATTGTTGTAAAATGGCATGCTCTTGAAGTGACAACTCATAAAATAACCTAGGATAACTTATGAGGATATCAACAGTCAACTGGCAAAGAACCCAAAAAGATTATTTCAACTTATTAAGGCATAAATAACATGCCATATTATTGAAGTTATTATCTAAACTAGTTCCCCAACTATTTGAAAAATATTTAAATTAGTCATCCGACTATTAAAATGTCCAAAATAGCCCCCAAACTCTTTTAAGAGTACAAATTAGTCCCAATTTGATTTTTTTGTCTCTTCTCACTTCTATACCATCAGCCTTTGGAATAAAATAGGAAAATTATTTTGTCAAGCGCATATAAGCATTAAGGAATAATAGCATACAGATTTATGGACCTTCTACGGCCTTCTAATCAATATTTTCTCCACAACTACAAACTTTGCAATCTTCTAAGCCAAGAACTTCTTCGCCAACTCTGTGATCCAGTGATCTTCTCCGCAATCTTCTTCTTCAACTGCAATCTTCTCAGCCAACAGCGAGCCTGTTGCAATCTATACTACTACAAGCCAGGTGCGATCTCCGCAATTGCCAGCCAGTCTCTCATCCAACTACAAAGTAGCTTTTCAGCCAAGTACAAGCCAGCTTCTCAGCCAATTGCAAGTCAGCTTCCCAGCCAATTGGGAGCGAACTGTAATCTTTTCAATCAATCACGCATTTTAAATAAATATTTTAATACAAAACTAGGATACCCATAACGAAAAACAAAAAAATAAAATTTAATTATATTAAAAGTTACAGTAAATTATTTTAAAAATTTGCTTTTTTAGATTCTAATATTAAAATTTTTTTTATTTTTTTTTACAAATTACTAAAATACATTTCATTAATTAAACGTGTTCATTGATAATGGATTAAAAAGTTAAATAAGAAGTAATTTGAACTCTTAAAAAGAGTTAACATGCTATTTTAGACATTTTAAAAGTTGAGGGACTAAATTCATATTTTTCGTTAAGGACACGGTTGGAGTTTAATCCTGGTTGATGATGTACTGATGTTTTTACTTGTTTATGCTTAGGCTATGGCATTTTACCAAAAAAAAAATTGAGGGACTAAATTGATATTTTTTAATAGTCGGGAGACCATTTCAAAAATTAACTCATATACAAAACTAGCAAGAAAACATAATTAGTCTAGGATTTTAGTATAACAATAAATATATAATAGAGTAAAGAACTAGTACAAATGCTAAACAAAATTCAATAATCAATTGCTTTGAGTAAGAACTTAATTAATAAAAAAATATTTATTTAAATAATAATTTTCAAATGTAATTATTTTTTATTATATTTATATATAAGTTATTGTATTGTGGAGACCACTTAGATCATCATAGAGATGCTAATGGTGCTCCGATGAGCTTCCGGGAGGTTCCGAGGCAATTTGGAATAAGATGTGAAATTTATGAACAACACAGTGCGCCTTGGCAATCCTTCACCCGAGACAGAGGCTCTACCACGAGCCTCAGCGGTTTGCAGACAGAGGAGCAGGCACTACCGTGTGCCACATCAGATTTAGGCGCTCCAGCGCGCCGCAGCGGCATGCAACTCTAGAGGCTGGCGCTATAGCGCACTACAGCGCCTAGCTATTCGAAACCCAGGCGCTACTGCTGTTGTGAGGAGGAGATCCCAAGGTAATTTGGAGGGCATTTTGGACTTTTTGGGGTTTGAAAATGAGCTGGGTACTTAAGGGAACTTGTGGAGGAGTTTCCCATGAAAGCTTAAAAGGTTGGTATTCTCAATTTAGAGACTTTGGCTCCTGTGAGGAAGAGATCCAAAGGTGAATCCCTAAGGAAGCTGCAGTGCAAGAAACCTCTTGCATGTTGGAGAAGGCACTCTAGGTGGTGGCTGCTTCCTCTCCTCTCCATATTAGAGTAAGAGCTTGTGTGTTTTCTATCAAAGGATAAGCTCTTTAAAACTTTGTTTAAGTCTTCATAGTGATATTTTCTGTGGTGTGGCTCCGTGGTTTTTCCCATTCTTGGGTTTTTCACATAATTTTCTGTGTTTGGATGTTTGTGTGCTTGAGTTTGTTTTGCACGCACGTGCTGTGTGACTTTCTACTTGTGGTTTTGTGATTTCGAATTGCTTGATAACCGTCAACTCAACCCTGATCCTCAATCGAGTGCATCAATTTAACCACTTTCGCTGTGGAGAGTGTGCTCGGTGGTGCTGGAAGGTTAAAATTATATCAACAATTAGTATCAGAGAGAGGTTACCTTGTTAGTCCTAGGATTTGTTGTTTGAGTGGGAGCAATGGCCAACGAGATGAGACACAAGATAGAGAAATTTAGCAGAACAAACTTTGCGTTCTGGAAAATGCAGATGGATGATCTGCTTTACCAAAAGAATATATATCTTCCATTGAAAGGAGCTGACAGAAAACCTGCAACTATGACTGATGAAGAGTGGGAAGTTCTTGATAAAACTACACTGGGTTTGATTTGTTTATCATTGTCTTCTTCTCTTGCTTTTAACATTTTGTTAATGAGAAAACTACCGTAGATCTCATGGATGCCCTGACGAGAATGTATGAGAAGCCCTCGGCTTCAAATAAATTTTTCTTGATGAAGAGATTGTTTAACATGAAGATGATGGATGGCTATTAGGTTCGGTGGGCATCAATTTTGATGGTGAGGTTCGAGCTTTGTTGTTCCTCTCTTCATTGCCTAATAGTTGGGATGGGCTGGTTACAACCATCAGCAATTTATCAGGAAATGAGTCATTGAGATTCGACAATATTGTTGAGCTTGTGCTGAATGAGAAGGTGCGGAAGAGATCCCAAGGGAAGGCATCCACCTCAGCACTGAATGCTGAAAGCAGGGGAAGGTATACTGAAATGAGACAACAGAAATAGGTTAATATCTCATAGAGGAAAATCAAGACCTGGAAAAGCAAAGCCAGATTGCTAGAACTGTGAGAAGCTAGGTCACTTCAAAAAGGACTACCCTACCCTGAAGAAGCCAAGTGGTGGAGGAAAGATGATGAACCCCACAGTGAATATTTCAGTTGAGGAGGATTATGATGCATTGATCCTCACTTGTCAACACGGAGTCCTGGGTGGTGAAATCGGGCGCATCCTTTCATGCGACTCCGTCAAGGAGTGCCTTTAAGAACTACACTAAGAGTGACTTGGGGAAAGTATATCTTGGAGATGACAAGGCTTGCGACATCATTGGCAGAGGTGATGTGGATGTTCAGCTACCAAGCGACGCAGTTTAGAAGCTCAAAGATATTAGACATGTGCCATATCTAAAGAAAAATCTGATTTCTGCGAGCTAGTTAACCAAAGAGGGTTACAACACTTGTTTCACTGGAGACACATGGAAGGTCACCAAGGGTGCACTCGTTGTTGCATGAGGCAATATGGAAGGTACACTTTACCTGATCAATAAAGTGTTTGATTCTATTGCAGTTGCAGAAGAGATAGATGCAGATTTATAGCACCGGAGGCTTGGCCATATGAGCGAGAGGGGATTGAAATCCCTACAATTAAATGGGAAGCTCCAAGGACTGAAGTCAGTAGACTTGATTTTTTATGAAGACTGTGTGTTGGGAAAACTGAAGAAGGTTTCATTCTCAAAAGTTAGAAGAGAGCTGAAAAGTAAGAAACTTGAGTTGGTGCATACAGATGTATGGGGGCCATCTCCTAGTTCTTTCATAGGTAGAGCCACATATTTCGTCACCTTCATTGATGACCATACGAGTAAGGTATGGATTTACTTTATAAAATATAAATTTGACGTGTTTGAAAAATGGTTAGCTTTGGTGGAGAACGAGATAGGATTAAAGCTTAAGTGCTTGAGGTTCGATAATGGCGATGAGTATTGTGATATAGAGTTCAAGGAGTTATGTGCTTTGAGAGGCATCAAGAGGGAGTTTATAATCCCAAGAACACAACAACAAAATGATATTGCAGAACAAATGAACTAGATAATCACAGAAAGAGCCAGGAGCATGAGATTGCATGCGGGTCTCCCAAAGCAGTTCTGGGCTGAAGCTGTTGCAGAACAAATGAACAGGACAATCACAGAAAGAGCCAGGAGCATGAGATTGCATATGGGTCTCCCAAAGTAGTTCTGGGCTGAAGCTATTAACACAATTGTTTATTTGATAAATTGAGGACCTTCTGTACCCTTGAATAAAGGGATTCCCAAAGAAGCTTGGAGCGAAAAGGAGGTGAAACTGAACCACCTCAAGGTATTTGGCTGCTCATTATATGTGCACATTGATGTAGGATCCAGGAGCAAACTTGACGCTAAGGCGATCAAGTGCACATTTGTTGGATATGGTGCGATGAGTTCGGTTACAGATTTTCGGACAATCAAAACCAGAAGGTCATCAGAAGCAGAATGTCACTTTCAATGAAAGTAAAATGTATAAGAAATGTATTTATAACAACCCGAGTTATTACCATAGTTGATTAGGACTAACTCTAAGTCATAAACTCAATTATAAGTGCTAATTAGGTCAAGTGGAGGCAACCTTTGAGACCTAGTCCAAATCAGGAGTCAAACGGATTGAATCCCGACTTCTAGAAATCCAGAAATCCTAGAAATTGACCTATTTAAATTGACCTTCGATCAAAAAACGGGCACCGCCATTGCGTTCCTTGACCCCAAATTAGCTTGGGGTGAAGTTTCCGTGTCAATTGGAAGTCGTCGAAATTTCGACGAATATTTTAATAATAAAAATATCCCGGAAATTGAGGTATCAAAATACTTGTCGGATCGAAAATCCGACTGCGCCATTGAATTCCTTGACCACAAATTAGCTTGGGGTGAAGTTTCCGTGTCAATCGGAAGTCGTCGAAATTTCGACGAATATTTTAATAATAAAAATATCCCGGAAATCGAGGTATCAAAATACTCGTCGGATCGAAAATCCGACTGCGCCATTGAATTCCTTGACCCCAATTTAGCTAAGAAAAACATGTTCAAAATTTTCTGAAAATTTTTCAAAAAAAAAAAAAAATAAATAAATAAATAAATAAAATAATAATATTTTTACTGTAGCTAATGGCGTGCCGTTAAGTACTTAACGGACCCGTCACTATAGCTGACGGCGCCATCTCAGCCGTTGGATCGGCCCAGATCCAACGGCTGCGGAGTCGTCTTCCTCGACGACTCCGCCCGCGTGACACGCGGCGGCCCGTCGCCATTTCTGGCCAATCCGGCCGCATCCAGGCCTCGGCGAGGTCGCCATCCGGTCTATAAGACCTCGGCCTACCCCTAGGCTCCGAGTTTTCACTGATCGGAGCCCGGATCGAGCCGGAATCAAGCCCGAAAGTCAGCCTTTTTTTTTTCCGCCGAAACCTTCGCCGATACGAACTTCAGGTACCCCGATCTCCCTCGTTTACCGTTCGATTGTTGCAATAATTGTAGGATAGGTAGATCAACCTGTTCGCTTCCGGGCAGGGCCGGGTCGACCCGCGCTCGGCCCGCTCGGGCGGGTCCGCGTCAGCGCGGTGGGGCCCCCCAGCCACGTGGCAGCATATGGGCACGCCACGTGTCACGTGGGGGCCCACTGCCCGGCCACCGAACTGAGTCAGCAGCCCGTGGGACCCACAGTGCCACGTGGCAGCCTCTGGTGGTGCCACGTGTCAAGTGGGGGGGCCCACAGCCCAGTCAGCCGAGCTGAGTCAGCAGCCCGTGGGGACCACAGTGCCACGTGGCAGCCTCTGAAGGTGCCACGTGGCAGCCTCTGAAGGTGCCACGTGGCAGCCTCTGAAGGTGCCACGTGTCAGTGGGGCCCACTGTTGATTAATTAGAAATTTTTATTAAGGTTAATTTAATTACTGTTAGCCATAATTAATTACAGTTAGTGTTAATTAACCCAGGATTAGTGTTAATTATTTTTGAACAGTAACTTTATTTAATTAAAAATAATTAGAGGGTTAATTAATATTAATTAACAGTTAATTTAATCCTAAACAGTAATTAGGATAATTAATTACTTTTGAACAGTAAAACATAATTAATTATATTTAATTTAATATTAACAGATAATTAAGATTAATTAAAAAGTGATTAGCACTAATTACTTTACTATAGTAAATTAATTATTTAATTATATTAATTAATAATTAATTAAAAATCAGAAATATTACATTTAAACATTAGGAATGAACAGTAAATTAATACAATTTGAATAAATGAATAGTAAAATAATTCAAATTGTATTTTTGAATAGTAAAACTTAAAAGTTTAATAACTTTTTGTAGAATAATCCAAACATAGCCAATATGGGTCTTAAAATGCTCAGAAAAATATTTAGAATCAAATGGCGTAATATAAAATTTTGTTTCGGGGTACGTATAACGAGGTAGCATTTTAGAGCCTCTTTAAGACCCCATAACTTTTTACCCGATTATCGAAACATAGTCAATATGGGTCTTAAAATGCTTAGGAGAGCGGCCCCATCACCGTGGTAGTATTAATTTTCCTAGTTGGACATCATGACAAAAAGTCAACTCTAGAATTTAGAGTTGACTTTAGTGAAAAATGACCAAAATGGCTTTGGACTTCAAATGGCCATAACTTGGTCAATTTAACTCCAAATCCAAAAATTCAAGAAGCTACCTAGTTTAGAATTTGAATGTCATCATTTTCACAGAAATAATATTTAGGATTTGAACCCTAAAATTTAGGGAAACGACCAAAATACACCTAGCCTTATTTTAGCCATACCTCGATCGTTTCTCGTCCAAATTGGACGTACTTACTGTCTATCTTCAAATTAGACAGTAAGGAATTAGTTGGAGAAGAGAAAACTCAGTTTGGACCTATAAATCAAAAGTTGATTGACCCATAAAGTAGGGGCAAAAAATAGTTGTTTTACCTTAAAATTGGAAATGCGCAACTTTAGCCCTTAATTAAAATCTTAGAATACTAGAATTAATAATGTAATCATATTAGTACCATGTAAGTAAATAAAACAAGTCATTAAATTGAATTCCAATAATTTTTCCTAAGTCTTAAGCACCCCACCTTAAGGACCTTTCCTGAGATTAGGACTAGATCTTAGGTTAGAGTTTATTCATTGGGTAAATTAGGTTACCCTATAGGTGAAACCTTAGTTTTGGTAGTTTCTAAATATTATTTTATTTTACAACCCATTCTGATTAGTTTATCTTTTAATTTTAGATTTAAGATAAGAGATTCATCCTATTAAGTTTGATTACTTAATAGGATCTGCCTTAACTAGTAGATCACTTATAGTATAAAACCTAGAACTTAGGTCTTATCCAGTTGGGATTATGTGATTAAACCTAAAACCTCGTAGTGTTTAATCCATAATCTATAGGTGTAGAAGATCTTGATCAGATCTTAGTTAGAACGTCTAAATTCACAAAATTAGGACGTATGATTTATTTGTTTAATTCGTAGTCGTCTATCTGATTGAACTAGATTGGAACCTGATCAGTTCCAATCCTTTTTAACTTATAAGGACGAATTTCTGAGTTACACTCGATAGTAGGAAAACGGTGATCCTGAACTTGTGTAACTTGGAATAGTTAGTTGGTTAAGTAGAAAACAAATAATATCATCATGTGTAGTCGAGTCTATTGCTTACTTGTTATTTGTTGCTACTTTTCTGAGTTATATTTCTCTTCTTATATACATTATGATGCTTGGATGTTGTTTATTTATCGCTTCCGCACTCTGTATTTTTACTTATATAGTGACTGCTTGATTGATTCTGAATTAACCTTTCTCTAATCAGATGGATTGTGGAGTTTATGCTAATCCAATACTAAGTGAGGGGTTAACCAGAGTGACACCCCACCCTTAATCTAAACCTATTGAGGGTTAAGGGTGAGGGGCGTCACAGTATTGGAGTCAAAATTGATTCAAAGAATGCTTCAGATGTTGAATCCCAGCACATAGAAATTGATGACAATGTTGAGCCAGATGTTGGAGTACATGAAGAAGCTCAGGAGGGTATCAATGTTGAACCACAAACACCCATGTTAAGAGGATCCAAAAAAGTCACAAGACCGCCACAGAGGTACACTCCTTCCTTATTTTACCTGTTACTAGATCCTGGTGAACTAGAAAGCTTGGAAGAGGTGCTTCAGGTTGAAGATTCAATCAAGTGGGATGCTGCCATGACTGATGAAATGGCATCACTCATATCAAATGGGACATGGAATAGGCACATCTACTAGCTGGGAAGAAGGCCCTTCAGAACAAATGGGTTTATCAGGTGAAGGAAGAACTGAATGGGAGCAAACACTATAAGGCAAGGCTTGTAGTTAAGGGCTTCCAGCAGATGAATGGGGTCGACTACAGTAAGATCTTTGCCCCAGTTGTAAAGATAACAACCATCCGAGTTGTGTTGAATATTGTTGCAGTTGAGGATTTGCATCTGGAGCAAATTAATGTCAAAACTGCATTCCTTCATAGAGAGCTGGAGGAGGAGCTATACATGCAACAACTTGAAGGGTACATGTAACGACCCAAAGTCATTATTTTGCAAATTAGGTCAAAATCTGGCCTTAGGAATCAGGATCCCGGGGAATTTCAATTTAGGGCAAACAAGTTTACCAATAAATAGAAATAATTCAAAGATCAAAGAGCCCTAATTCAGGAAAAAAATCTAAAAAATGGAAGCTCCCGTTCTATCTTCGAAATTTCTAAATTCTGAAAATCAAAAACATTGAAATATATGTTTGAATTCGTCGTTTTCAGTGTCGATATGTTAAATATATTATTTAAAAGCTGCTCGAGAAGTTTCATCAAATTCTGAGAGCCGGATTTATCGTGGCTAATTTCTGAAGTTTTAAACCTCGAAAATTATTATAAAATAAAATATTACTCAGAATAGAAAATTTTCGGCGCGAGGGTGTTCATCATGTCGGAACACACATCGGTGCCAAGTTTCGTTGCATTTGGACGCCGAACGATAGAAAATGCGAAAAATTTAACTTTAATTAATTTTCCTTTATTTTCCTTCCCTGCTTTCCCCCCCCCCCGATCGCACCCTCCTAGTCGCGCATGTCGCGTCTTTTCTGGCGCGGAAGCTTCCGCGCCAGAGAGCTTCCTGCGCCGTTTAGTGCAGGAACGGTCGGCCAAATTGGCCGACCAGCTCCCTCTCCTCTATATAAACCCCACAACCCCCTCCTCCTCCCCTCACAGCAGCCCCTATCTTCTCCCTCATAGCAGCCCATTCTCCCCTACATACCAACCAACCCAGCCACCCTCACAGCAACTTCCAGCCTCTCCTCAGCCCTGCCAGCCTTCGGCAGCCCACGACAGCCCCCTCTAGGAAGCCTCCCAGCCAGCAGCAGCTTCCGGCAGACCGCCTCCCACCTTCCAGCAGCTTCCGGCAGCCCCCAGCAGTCCCTTCCAGCCGCTTCCGGCAGCCCGACAACCCCCGGCAGTCCCCTCCAGCAGCTCCAGCAGCCACCAGCAGCTTCTGGCAGCCATCGACGGCCACCAACAGCCCTTTCCAGCCAGCCCCTTGCTGCTGCCACCTCGGCCAGCCGTCCGGCCACCCACTCCGACCTCCTTTCGTTTTTTGGCAATCCTAATCCTAAGGTAAGAAGAGAAGTTTAAGAAAAAGAAAAAAAAAGAGAGGAGAAAAGAGAAGTTATTTTGCTTTTTATATATACTAATAAGATTATGTCATCACATTAGCATTGTTGTCATTAATCAATAATGACAACAATACAAATGTTATAAATGACTATTATTTCCTAAATTGCCAATTCAGACATTTTTTTTCTGACTTTGTCGTTATACAGTATTATGATCATAATCTTAAGACACTTTAATAATTATAACTGCTTTAATAGCAGCTTAAATCAATCGAACTTCAAAAGCGGAAGAAGAACAGAATGAAAGAATAAATTAAACTCCTAAGTCATTTGATTAAAAAGCTAAACTTAAAAATATCGGGGACTTAAATGTAGATTGAGCGAACTGTCACTCTTTCGAGCCGTTGAACTTCTGAACTTAAGAACAAATGTACCTAGTATATGACATGTATTACATTTTGCATTTTTATTACTGCTTTGTTTCGCTTAAATTGCTTTGAACCAGATTCATTTGAAGCTTGGTTGGTTGTTAGAAACCAACATCCTTTTCATTCGGGGTTATTACTGGAAAATGACATCAGTAATATTAATGCTTGGTTGGTTGTTAAAAACCAATAGTCCTTTTCAATTCGGAGTTATTGCTGGAAAAATGACATCAGCAACATTCGGGGTTGTTACTGGAAAATGTCATTGGTAACATTCGGGGTAGATTACTAGAAAATGACATCAGTAATCTTTATTTGATAAATAATATTTGTTGCAGGAATTGTTTATTTCGCGATATTACCTTATTTTCTCCTGCATTTTATTTTCGCCTTACTTTCGCTAATCGCATCATTTAAAAATGTAAATATTATTATGTACTGCTGTACTTAGAGTATTCTCTAATTACTGGGAATTTCAATCTCAGTATTGTTTATTGTACAATACCAAGTTAGGTACTTCTAGAAGAGCTTAAGCAAGAACCCTAATGCTTAAAATTTTCAATCTGCAAATGGATCTATGACGGCGCTATTTTTGCTTGTTTATCTATTATCTTTTCTTTATTTTTACTTTTGTACGAAGAGTACTGAAAAGACCTTGTAATGTGAACATTGAAATAAATGAAATGTATCTTTTGGCTTTTTGTATGTGTATGCTTTTTTTTTTCCTCAAGTTACTCAATATGATCCTGCGGAGAGAAGTCACCTGATGTCGGAACGGTTTCTACCAGACTAGCATCGGGCCTTCACAGTTGGTATCAGAGCTGGATTGAGTACTTGTGGAAGAAAAGGATATACATATAAAAATATGGATATATTCAATCTAAGAAGATGTTAGTACCTTATTTAGAAGTGATAGCTCTCCTTCCTTAAACCGTAAGAGTAAACTAAGACCTTGTTATTACTTTTTATTTTGTGCATCTAGTAAAGCATTGGTTCTTCGGTTAAAACAACTTTTTATAAACGATCCAATTACAAATGAAAACTTTTGGAATCAAAATTTTGCAAACCTTATTTATCGTTGCGATTAATTATTCATGTATTCAGTAAGTTAGGACCTCTTCTAAACTCAAGTTTATTAATCATCTCCAAACAGATGGATTCCGATGAAGGCTTCCTCGCAATCCCCACCGAAACCCCTGTTAAGACCATAATCTTCTCATCTGCAGTGGACAATAGAATGGATCATCTATTAGAAGCTATTTTGCAAGCCCTTTCAAACTAGGGGAAAGCCTCCACCTCACTGCTCGCATCAGAAGCCCCTCAAGAGCAAAGGGTGCGAGTAGATAATGCCCTGCAAGCCTTCCTCAAACTCAACCCTCCTACTTTTAACAGCTCGGCCAGACCCATGGAGGCCGAAGACTGGATCCAAGCCGTAGAGAGCAAGCTAGACAGCTTGAAGCGTCCTTCAAGCGAGGAAGTTATATTAGCAAAATATCTGCTAGAAGGCTAAGCCGATAGGTGGTGGAAGATCACGTACGAAACCACCTTCAAAGGCATCGATCTGGAGGACATACCGTGGGCAGAATTCACGGCCGCATTCAGAAGCCGCTACATTCCTCATTCTGCCCAAAGGATACTTGAGATCCAATTCATAAAAGTAGCTCAAGGTGACCGATCTGTAGCAGCTTATGAGACGAAGTTCACAAAACTCTCTCATTATGCACCGAAGCTTGTGGACTACGGAGCATCAAGGTGCAGTAGAATTTTGGAAGGTTTAAAAGACAGCATTCGCTGTTATAGAAAGAATATGTTGAAAAGATGCTGAAAAGATTCAATATGAGTGAGGCAAAGCCAGTGGGCACTCCCCTAGCAAGTCACTTCAGCTTATCTAAGGAGCAGACATCGAAGTCTGAAGAAGAGAAGAAACTTATGCTGAAGGTTCCTTATGCTTCAGTAGTTGGGAGCTTGATGTATGAGATAATCTGCACAAGATCGAATATTACCCATGCAGTGGGAGTGGTCAGCAGATTCATGGGAAACCCAAGGAAGCACCATTGGGATGCGGTCAAGTGGATCCTAAGGTATCTGAAAGGTACAGTGGGCAAAGCCTATGCTTTGGAAGATCTAATATTGTTTTACAGGGCTATGTAGACTCAGATCTTGCAGGAGATGTTGATAGCATGAGAAGCACTACGGGATATGTGTATACATTAGGAAGTGCAGCAATGATCAGGCTACAAAATATTGTGTCGCTATCTACCACGGAGGCTGAATACGTTGCCATTACATAGGCAAGTAAGGAGATGATCTGGTTGAAGAGTTTTATGGCAGAATTGGGCAAGGAGCAGAAGGATGTGAAGCTCTACAGTGACAGTATGAGCGCTATTCACCTAGCGAAGAATGCAATATTTCATGCTAGGACAAAGCACATTCAACTCTGTTACCATTTCATCTAGATACTGTTAGAAGAAGGGCAGCTCGAATTAGAGAAGATCCACACTTCTAAGAATCCAGCTGATATGCTTACCAAAGAAGTAAAAGTGGAGAAAATGAAGCTATGTGCAGCTTCAGTTGGCCTTGATACATGAAGAGGGAGTGGGAGTGAGCCACACCATGTTCTTGATAAGAAAGAGAAGAAGATAATGAAGAATCAAGGGACGAAGGGGGATGATTACCTAAAGGTCTCCAAGTGAGAGATTATTATGTTGTGGGACCACTTAGTCCATCATGGAGATGCTAATGGTGCTTCGGTGAGCTTCCGAGGTAATCCAGAACAAAGTGTAAAATCTAGGAACAACATAGGTGCTGCAGTGCGCCGTGGCGCGCCGCAACACGCCTTAGCATTCCCTCACTCGAGGTGGAAGCTCTATCACGTGCCTCAACGATCTGCAGACAGAGGAGTGGGCTCTACCGCACGCCACAACGAATTTAAGTGCTACAGCGCTCCGCAGCGGCAGACAACTCGAGAGGCTGGCGCTACAGCGTGCCGCAGCACCTGGCTATTCAAAACCTAAGCGCTATGGCGCGTCGTAGCGTCTGGAAGAAATCTGCTCCGGTTCAGGTTACACTCTAAGTAATTTGGAGGGCATTTTGGTCCTTTTTGGAGTTCAAAAATGAGCTGGGTATTTAAGGGAACATATGGAGTTTCCTATGAAAGCTTAAGAGGTTGGTACTCTCAGTTTGAAGGCTTTGGCTGCTGTGAGGAGGAGATCCTAAGATGAATCCCTAAGGAAGTTGCAGCGCAAGAAACCTCTTGCATGTTGGAGAAGGCACTCTAGGTGGTGGCTGCTTCCTCTCCACTCCATATTAAAGTAAGAGCTTGTGTGTTTCCTATCAAAGGATAAGTTCTTTGTAACTTTGTACTCTTCAAGTCTTCATAGTGATATTTTCTATGGTGTGGCTCCGTAGTTTTTCTCATTCTTGGGTTTTCCACATAATTTTCTGTGTTTGGAAGTTTGTGTGCTTGAGTTTATTTTGCATGCATGTGTTATGATTTCTCATTTGTGTATCTGTGATTTCGGATTTGCTTGGTAACCGTCAATGCAATCCCAATTTTCAATTGAGTGCGCTCAAATCCAACCGCTTCCATTGTGGAGGGTGTGCTCGGTGCTCACCAATTTTCTAATATAGCCTCATATGACATGGTAGCAATATGCAGTTATATTTTATTATTTAAAATTTTTAATATTTTTAGTGTATAGCCATCTACTATTTTTAATTATATTTATATATAAGCCTCATATGACATGGTAGCAATATGCAGTTATATTCTATTATTTAAAATTTTTAATATTTTTAGTGTATAGCCATCTACTGCAATACCTTGGAATTCAGAAATAGTTTCATTAATCCCATTTAGGAATCCCATGATTCTTTCTTAAAGTCATCACTTTGTGGTAAGCACTTTTCATATCGCCTCCTTCATATATTAAATATACCAACTATATATGTAATAAAAATTTATCATGCTCCTACTAATTGCCCATATGCTTCATAATTCAACAACCTTAATATATGTATTGAAGAAAATAATTTCCTAATTTATCAAAAATGAAATGTTTATTAATTTGTATTTCTAATAAGACATCCAAAGCAAAGCATGACTACCCAAATTATTTGAATCATTGAATATAAAGATTGTTTTGTTGCAATTCTAATCATTAAAAGTAAGAAGATATATAAGCCATCAATTAGCTAATGAAAGAATTCAATGCCAAAATTTTAATTATTAATTTATATATATATATATATATATATATATATATATATATTAACAATTAAAATTTTGGCATTGAATTCTTTCATTAGCTAATTGATGGCTTATATATCTTATATATAAAGGACAAGATTGGCAATCTATAAAGCTAAAACAAGGGTGAAATACTAAAATGAAATGGTATGTTTATCCCTTGTTAAATGAAAATAACCTAAATTGAGGTGTAAAGAATAAGCAAATTTATATATGCTTGTGAATAATATACAAACTTTATCAATCACTTCACTAGAGTTTCTAATTCATCAAATCTTGTAACTCAGCACATGCAAAACCTTAATAAATGTAATATTAACTTTTAATCCAATCTCTATATGCTTGATATTTAAACATCCTTATTGGCACTGATGCACAAAACTTAGCTGATCTTGAATATTATAAATTTTTAATAAATTCATCAACAAGATGAGATCTAGAGAGTTTTCTCTCACCAACCTTAAATCATGTAATGAAGATCTACAATTTCTACCACTAGAGGCCCTTAATAATCATAACTTGAAAAGAATTATTATAAGCAAACACCAAAAGTGGTACACAATCTTCCCAACAATCTACAAAGTCTAGAATACATGCTCTCAACAATTCTTCTAAAGCATGAATTGTGCCCTAAGACAAAAACCATCTAAGATGAATTGTTGTGCTAAAATCTAATAAAGTGTACAAATGCTCTATATTTTCTTTCATACTCCTAAAGTAAATATTCCATTTCCATAAGATATAATTACAAATGCACTGCATCACCAATCTCCAGCTTTGAAGGATTCTCCTTCGGAGAATGTTCATCAATGTACTCAAACAGTAGTTTTGGACTAATATGGTTCAACTCTTCATATGTGAGCCATGAATGTTTAAATGGTAAAAGTATCTTCCTGCAAACTAAAATATCATTGAACAATTCCATCGGATGTGCTAAATTGGGTCTTCAAATATTTGGTCAAGATGATAGAACAACAATTGATGAGATGGTAATTGAGCTAGTAAAGAAGTATCAACATGCATGTTAATACTATTTGCAGAAGGGACTTGTTCACGATTTAACGTTAAATCATACACATTAAATATAGGTGAAATCCAGCATCTATAAGAAGATCAATCTCATATGCATTATCATTTGTCTTCTTTATAATTTTACAAGGACCTAATTTCTTGAGTGTAAACATTTTGAGTTCCTATTGGGAGCCTCTCTGGTTTAATATTGACCAAAACCAAGTCTCCTTCATTAAATTTCACATATCGTCTGTGTGCATCAACATCAACTTTATATTTATCATAACTCAATGGGAGGTTTTGTTTAATTTCTTAGCGTAAATCATATATACATTGTGTGAATGAAGATGCAAATGCACTAGATCTATATGGAATAGGCAGATCAGCAAGATTTATTGGCTTTCTTGGTTCATACCCTATAATAATTTGAAAATGGCTCTCTCTAGTTGATCATTCTATAGAACTGTTATAAGCAAGCTCAATTGTGGGTAAAACAAGATCCCAATTAGTAGTATGGTCTATATCACTAAGCACCTAAGAAGATCTCTTAAGGTTCTATTTATTATCTCCATTTGTTTATTAGTTTGGGGATGATAAGTTAAAGAAAATAAGAGTTTGCTCCTATCTCCTTCCATAAGATTTTTCAATAATAGCTCAGAAACTTAACATCACGATCAGAGATACTTATTTTGGGTATTCTATACAGACAAACTATCTCACAATAAAGCAACCTGTGAAGCATCAGATGTCGATAACATGGAATAAAATGAAGCATTTTTAAAAATCGGTCAACAATAACAAGACTAGAGTCAAAACATAGGATTTATTATATCTGTAATTCTCTATGCAACAAATTCGAATATGATATTGGCTGAGGAAATTGTATTAATGACAATGGTAATGGAATTCATGATAGAATTTGTAATGAAAATAATAATGGTTTCTAACAAGTTTCTTAAATTATCATAATAGGATGATTGGTGCTATAATTTTTATCAAATAATAAACATTATAAGATATGAAATATTTGGTAAAAGCTAATTGTTATTAAGAAAATAAATTCTTATGGTATTGGATAAATGGTAATGGTTAATTGGAAATAGTTAAATGATAGTGGTAAAAGTACTTATGAAAAATTACTAAAAATTTAAATAATCAATATTATCATATAAGGTTTACTAAATAATTATAAGCCTATATTTTATAATATTAAAAATTAAAAAGCAAATTACTTTCTTTTTCTTCACATTGATGTAATTTGGAATGAGCATGTACCTACAAAATTACAATATAACTTGCCCACACAACACCCAACATTTTTAATTATGGGGCTTACGGAAAAAAATCAAATTGACGAAATTTACTGTCATAATTGAATTTCACTCAATAGAAATACTTGTTTAGTTTATTTCTTACTCATTTTTATGTGGTTTATTATTCAAAAATTATTTATTGGATTATAAGTGGCTCATTCTTATTTTAAGAAATAATTAGTTTTAGGAAGATTAAAAATATGAAGTCAAAGTTTTATTTTTTTTTTGGAAATTTAAGTCTTAGCTTATAAGTCAAAGTTTTCACCATCAAACTTCCATTTCCTGACACATATCGGGCTGAAAGGTGAAATAATTATTGGTAATGAGCTTCTTAAATTGTCAAACAATAGTATGATATGTGCTCTATTATAAATTTCAAGTGAAAATTGCTATAAGAAAAATATTATATAGATAATAAAAAATGCAATTAAACTATAAGAATCTCATGGTAATGGACACATATTAATGGAAAAACAAAATGGTTTAATAGAAACAATATAGATAATTATTAAGAATTACTAATATTTATATACTTAATATTTATTATATCAAACTTAATATAGAATTATGAAATTACAAGACTTTTAATAATATAAAATCAGCATGCACATTGCTTCCTTTCTTTCCCATTACTGTGATTTAGAATTGAGAGTTACAATGTAACTCACCCACATCATCCAACCTTTTTTAAGTTTTAAAATTTATGGATAAAGATCAAATGGTGAAGCTTGTTATTCCAATTAGATTCAACTGAATAGATATACCTATTAGTTTCTTACCATTATTGTGTCCTTTTATTCATAAAATATTTATTGAATAATTAATGGTTGTTTCTTGTGTTTGGAAAAAACAAATAGTTTTTTTAATAAGATGATCATAAATTTAAATTAATGTTTTCATTAACTGAACTCTGTTTCCAAACATTTATCAAAAGGATGATGGTAAATTGCTATTAAACAAAACATTGGTCGAAACAAAAAGTTGGTGATCCATTGTACTTTTAGTTGAACAATTGCTTCCTCTTCTCAAATATATTTACTTTGAGATCAAAATTTTGTAAGATTAGGAATTAATCTCTACTTCTATAAATTATATAGAATGTTGGTATACCCAATGTGTAATGTGAAAAGTTGTCCACATAGTGAAGTCTCTAGAAAGAATCATAAGATACCTAAAGGTAGATGAAAATCTTCTACTATTTAAAGGTGCATTAAAGCAGTAGAGTATATACCTATTTATTGTAATAAACGTTTGATGCTCAACTAAATAATGATGACTACACGGAAAACAGATTTAAATTTTATAAAAATAAATGCTAGGAGTACAATTTCCTTGAGAAAAAACTACCCACCTCACTATTTCGAAAAAAAACCATCAGTTGGTTTAATCATACATGGCATACAATTGGTTTTTTCTTTAATACCCCCTATTTTGCACTTGATGTAATAGGAACATTTAAAAATCATGCAAAATAAATAGTTCAAAGATCTGCCCCTTTATCAATCCCTTATGCTTAATAAATAGAAGTTATCTACATCAAACTTTGCTTTCTGTCAATATATTAAGAACTTCAAAGAAGTTTGTTGTGCAACACCACATAGCACATTATTCTTAAGCAGTGGAATGTTTGATGTAGTTTTGAATTGTGCTTCATTTGTGATAGTTTTGTGTGGGATTGAATCCTTTAAGAAGTAAGCATGTCCGTTATAATCACAGATGAAAGTGGCGTTAATTCTATGCTTTCAAATTAAACAACAGCATTAGTTTTTGAAAAGTTAAAACTCCATCAACTTCTTGATGTCGTACCTTATTTAGAGAAACATGGTGCATTTGGCCTCAATTTATAACTCTTTGTAACAAAAAAAAATAGCACTCTAGTTAACTGAGCCAACCAAATTCTGTCACTGTGGTGCAATTAAACAAAAAAAAACAATCCACAATCCAGTAATATGTATCAGGTTCATCCAGTAATTAATCATCCATATATTAAGAGCCCTTTTTGCCAAAACGACCCATAAAATAAAGAATATAGAAAAAAGAATTCAGAATAACAAATTTTTATAGTAGAAAAAAAATTTGATGTTCACTCACTGATTTAAGGAATTATAAAGTTACTGGACTTTTAATAGTATAAAATCAACATACACATTGCTTCCTTTCTTTCACATTGCTGTGATTTATAATTGCGAGTTACAATAAAATTCACCCACGTCACCCAACATTTTTAAGGTTTTAAGAATTTATGGATAAAGATCAAGTTGGTGGAGCTTGTCACTACAATTAGATTCCATTCAATAGGTATACCTCTTTAGTTTCTTTCATACAAGTTTCTGTGTCCTTTAATTCATGAAATATTTATTGATTAGTTGGTGGTTCTTCCTTGTTTTGGACAAAAACAATTAGTTTCTTTTCAATAAAATGATCCTAAATGTAAAGTCTATGTTTTCATTATCTGAACTCCGTTTCCCAACATTTATATGTTTAAGTCGTGACAGCTACAGAGAAGATGATGGTACATTGCTATTAAAACATCTGTTGAAATAAAAGGTTGGTGATCCATTGTACTAATAATTGACAATTACTTCCTCTTGGCAAAATTATTTATTTTAAAATTAAAATTTTGTAAGATTAAGAATTAATCTCAACATCTAACAAGTGTATAGAATATTGATATACCCAATATGTAAGTGAAAAGTTGTGCATGGCTCTAGGAAGAATCATAAGATACCTAAATGTTGATGAAAATTTTCTACTATTTAAAGGCGCATTAAAACTGTATCAGGTTCATCATGTATTAAATCATACATATGGTTACAGCTCCTCTTTTTGCCAAAACAACCCATAAAATGAAGAATATAGAAAACAAAATTCAGAATAACAAATTTAGATGTAGCAAGAAAATTGAAAATTTCAAAAAAAAATACAATTGAATTTTTCAATCTATAGCAGATATATGTAATCCTACTACTTTGTCTCATTACTAGTCATGGTGGAAGAGAGGTTATTGTTAGGCATAAAGAGAAAATATTTTTTAGTTTATTGATACTGAAAAAATGAGGTATGTTTAAGAAATATTTTGGTCATATTGTACCTGATCAATGACAAGCCCAATCTTTTCCTTCCATAATAAAGCATCCTGGATATTAAAGGCTGCCATCTGTATCGAAAAGAAAAAAAGAACAAGTGCAATATATTCTGAGAAAAGAAGGATATGAAAGGACATGTGTGTGTATAGATAAAAACACTACTATATTTAGATGACTAGATTCACTTTTTTCTTTGCATATCACTCACATAGAACTATAAGTTTTAATGGTTCTTATTTTAAAAGAAAAAATATATATCATTTTTGTTTTTTATTTTCTTTATATTTGATCCCAATAAATTTTTAAAAATTGTTAGAAATGTGCTAGAAAAAATGAACCTAAAGATTGCAGAGTTCCTCCCTCTCTTTCCTTCTCTATGTATCATTAAATTGTTGGTAGATGATACACCACTACACCAGCATTCATATACTTAGTAGAACTAGCTCATGGATCTTTCTCTATTAAATTGTTTCGTACTCTTTGGAAGTTTCAGTTGGGTTTGAGGGAGGCCTACTTTATATGGAGATACTTTAGGGATTCTCTTTCGACCAATTGTTGGCTGCACATGAGAGATTTGGCACGGTCGCTTAGGTGTGTCAGGGATTGTGATGTTGAGGAGGACAGGGAGAACTTCGTCATCCACAGCAGTTACTCTATAGCTATACTCAATTTCTTTACTAGTTAGGGTTTTCCGTCCGCTACATTTCTTCCAAGGAGCATCTTGTTTTGCTTTTCTCTACGACCACCTCCTATCATCATCGCAGGTTCACCGGTTAAATTTTGGCATACTCTCTCTACCAGGCATGAAGGATCCGGTATGCAAGGAGACATGGGCAGTCCTACCCTACTCCTCCGGTGTGTGCAGGCTCAATACTCTCTGCTATAGTCAGCGCTGGTCTATATGATGGGACAGACTCCTGGGGTTCCCTATCTCTCCCAAGCCCCTCCATCACTACTAGGTGCTGCCCCCAACCCGTTGGCTGAGGGTCAAGATCAATGTGTCATTCAGATATGACAAGTAGGATGTTTATGGCGGAATTGTTATCTGAGATGACCGTGGCCAACTGGTGGTTGCCTTTGGTGCTTGTTACATGGCTCACTTCCTATGAGGCAAAGATCAGGGCGGCCCTTCTGTTGAGACAGGCCCTACATTACAGAACTCCTGAGTTGGATGATCTCATTATTGAGAGCGACTACTATAGTGCTTTGCGTAAACTCCGACATACTTGGGAGCGCCTCAGAGGACCCGTGGCGCAGAGAGACATGGGGCTCATCTGGCATTCTTATTGGATCTCCCATGTATTGTTTTTGTACACAACATGCACAATTTTATCATGCAATGGATTTTTATTCTTTGGCCCGACAGGGTGACTTTTCCTTTGTTATGGGAAATGTGCTCCCAATGAGGTTTTTGGACCTCTTAGGTGATGATACCGTAGAATTTGATCCCAATTGGTTGTATATTGTTGATTTTATTATTTATATATATATATATATATAGGCCTAGGCCGACTTTCAAAGAACCAGCTCATGGAAATTGGCATTATTATATACTATCTAATATATATCGTAGCAATGTAAGAGTGTAAAAGTAAAATTTTGAAGAGATGATAATTTGATTACTAAAATTTATTTAGTTCTTGTGTATGGCTATTTAGCTCTTGTTATTATGTAATATATATTTTATTAATTACTAGTATTTTATTTGTATATACTTTATCAGTTTTGATATAAAAACTTTCGAGTTTGCACTTATTTTACATTTGACAATCATATGCATAAAATTTATTTAGTTCTTGTTGATTAATATCAAGTTTTCTCTTATAATTTTACATTTTTCAACTAAGAATTTCAATAAACGTTATGAAAACATCTATATTATGATTCTAACTTTTGTTTTTGCATTGAAGAATGTTCACAAATATGTACAAATATTTTAGAGTGAGGCATTGCTAAAGGGGGAAATTATAAAAAATCTATTTTGCTAAAGAAGGTTGATTAACAGGTTATGCATGAAGAGGAACCATTTTCATAAGGACAAGCAAAGATTCTAGTCTCCTCAAATGCCCATACTTTTTTTTTGGAAGATCACAAATAAAATTTAATATATAAATTTATTTTCCTTGCATAATTTTAGTTTATACTATTTTTATTTCATACAAATGCTTTTCTCCACATGTTTATTCGTGCATACCTATTTGCTTTAAATCAACATCAATTTTATTATTTACGGTTTATGTACTTAGCCTCACAAGCTAACGATATTCAACCCCTGACATTTAAATGTCAAATAGTGATCTGGGCCTGAGTAGCCCTTATTAGATTGTATAATAGTACCATGATTTGTGACGCAAAGTATATTATTGGCTATATAACTATAATTTATATGAGTAAATGAAATGCATAAGTTATATATAGTGTAATTATTATGGAAATGATATATTTCATATAAATTTTTAGTATTTATTCAGGATTAAATTTATTATTCAGATTGTCCAAATCCTAAATCAAATATTGGAGCCATTATAGTTGGTATCAAAGTGAAGTTAAGAAGATGCATAAATCAGAATAAAGCCATTAATTTTGATTTAGTAAGAGTTCATAGGTTCTTTAGCTTGGGAGATCTAAGAGTTATTCTAGCATTAATATTTATTCCAAATGAATCACCATGAACTCTTCGATACTCTCAACTTACCAATTATGAATTACAAAACACCTATTAAGCCATATAACCCTATTACCATGAGATGAATCCTTCGATCTACCTTTTTGAAAGAGAAATTGAAAGTTGGTCAGCCACAATGATGGGCTATAAGTTTAACAGACTATCGAAGATGTGAGGAGTCCGGTTGCATGTTTCTCATGAAGCATGTTCCTCTATTCACCCAATCTATCATGCAAAATAATTTTATGCAATTATAAAAGAGCAGCCATGTTGTGGCAAAATATGAATCTAAGTCTGCAAGAATCTCATAAAACAAGCCTAGTACTACTGCGGATTGTGGAGTTTGCCAACCTAGTAAAAACCTTGAGAATGAAGATTGTTGATAGTACAAAAAATCAATAAAAAGAGGATGTTTACAGCTGCTACCACTCAGCAATCACATAAGAAGCCAAAACATCAGCCTAACCTAGAAGCCGAGGTGTATAAACATGTACATCATGGCACTAAAGAGAAGTGCTCTAGGTTACATCCATATGGAAAGCGTTAACATAAAGGAGGAGGATACATCCAGGAATGCAAAGTTATTACCATTATTACTGGGAAAGCTATTCAGGTACGATGAAATATTGGGGCAAATATGCATAACAATCCCAAAAAATAAGCTAACTCTCCAGCATCAATTTGAGCCCATGTATCATCTCACTTGTAATGACCCAATGTCATTACTTTGCAAAATTAGGTCAAATCTTATCTTAGAAATTAGGATCCCGAGAATATTCAAATTAGGGAAAACTAAAATACCATTAGTTAGAAATAATTTTTAGATCAAAATGCCATAGTTTGGAAGAAATCTGGATAACGGAAACTCCTGTTTTAATTTCTGAATTTTTTAAAATTCAATAAACAGAGAAAATTAAATACAAGTCCAATTTTATCGATTTTTGTGTATTTGGGTTAAGTATATTATTTAAAGGCTACGCTAAAAGTTTCATCAAATTCAGAGCTCCGGTTTGATCGTGATTAATTTTTGAAGTTTCAAAACTTCAGAAATTAATATAAAATAAAATATTGTTCCGAATCGAAAATTTTTGGCGCGAGGGTGTTCGTCTCATCGTAATACACCTCGGTGTCAAGTTTCATTATTTTTGGAAGTCGAACGACAAAAAATACTAAAAATTTAACTGAAATTTTCTATTTTAATTTTTTTCTGTGTTTTCCTTTTTTTCCTCTGTCATTCTCCCGACCCCCCCGACGTAGAGGCTCTGTCGAGCAAACACACGCCCTGGTAGGCGCTGACGGATGCAGACGTGCCATCCTGTTCTAGTCAGCGGTAGGTCGGCGTCGGTCGGTGGCCGACCGGTCACCCAGCTGGCCGGCCAACCCCCTTTCCTCCTCTCTATACTTATTCCCCACCAGCCTTCATTCTTCCCAACAACAGCCCCTCTCCCCCTCAGCCAGCCCTCAACCCTCCTGCCGCCAGCCAGCCACCTGCCGCCGCCTCTGCTTCGGCCACCCCACGTCCGGCCTCCCTTCGGCTTCCGGCAACCCTAACCCCAGGTCAGAGGATAAGAAACAGAGAAAGAAAAGAAGCGAATTTATACTTTCTTTTATTATTTTATTTTCTTTATTTCTTTTTCATTTTTTCATAATAATAATTATAATGTCATTAGCATCATTATTATAATGATTAATCAATAATGATAATAATACAAATATTATATTATAACTACTACTTCCATTTTTGTTAAATTCATTTCAATATATATATATTATATAGTTAGTATTATCATAATAAATATATTATTATTAAAATAGCTATTATTATACTATTATTATATGAGAAAGAGGATTGATAAATTCAAAAAGGAATATGAGAGAATGAATAAAAGAAAGATTACTTCTCTCTAATATATTTAATACATATATTATTTTGTTTTGTCGTATAAATTAATTATCATTATTAAATAATTTAGCTATTAAGCTTTCGAGTAATTGCTTATCAAGTACAAAATTGTGCAGATACTTGACTTTTGACATTCTGATTCATGTACTAAGAAAATGTACCAGATATCTTTTATTACTCTTGTTTAAATATGTTTTTCCGCTCAGCATTGCACAAATTGATAAAAATACTTTTAAAAATCACATCAAATGATATATATGAAAAGTTTGGATAACTAAGCAGCAAGGGTTTTATATTGATATATTTTTAGTCTGACCAAACAATGCCTCCAGCGCTTGGCTATGTTCAATCGCTCAAGCCTTGGGTTCTGCTGACTCCAAAACCATCTCACCAGTGATTAAGCGCATCCAAACCTCAGTTCAACTGAGCTCAGTAGCAAACTTCTCAGCACTTGGGCGTAAGTTGAAGATGTTTCCCTAGGGCTTAGGCGCGCCAAAGAGTCGGCTCTCTGTTCAGTTCAGTTACTTCAACAACCTGCAGGCTTACTTGATCCGATTCGCATCTAGTACGCACTCGGTTGATCCATGGTTGGACTGAAGTCACTCCAAGCTCTGCAACTAACCCATTTCAAAAGGTCATTCCATTGCACTTGAGACTTCACCACTCCGGTTCGTGCTTCCATCAATGCGCTTAAAGTAATAATTGGGTACACCCAAATCTGTTGACCTTTTTTGATTGCACTTGAATCTCCACAAGCATAACAATCTTCAACTTAGAGATTGAGTGCAGGTCAACATCTACCTCTTTACTATAGCAGCACCTTCATAGTCCTCATATCATGGTGTGGCTCAACACTGCCTCCCAGTTACATTTTGACCCAAATATCAGATCAAACAAATTCAGTAGTCAACTCTATTTCACTTCATGCATGGAATGGCTGTTGATGCAGGAGCCCACTCAAGCACCCAAATCTTGACCTCTAGCTCCATTGTCTGAAGAAGTGCCACCGCTTCTCTCCTAAATGCTCAAGCGCCAAAGCCATAGGTTTTGCTGGCTCCAGAAGCATCTCACCAGCACTCGAGCACACCCAATCCTTAGTCTAGTTGAGTTCAGAAGAAAATTCCTCAACACTTAGGAGTACTCTAGCACCCAAGCCTCAGTCCAGTTAAGTTCATGAGCAAACTCCTCAGAGCTAAAGCATACTCTAGCATCCAAGTCTTGGCTTAATATGTTGTCTTAGTGCTTAGGCGCACCGAAACATTGGCTCCTCTGTCCAATCCAATCCCTTCGACAACCTTTAGGATCACTTGATTTGAATCGCATCCAGTACGGACCCAGTTGATTCGTGTCTAACCTGTAGTCACTCCAAGCTTCGCAGCTGACCCATGGACCACTCTAAGGTTATTCTATTGCACTTGAGACTTCACCACTCTGGTTCATTTTTGCATCTTCACACTTCAAGCTGAAGTCAGGTGCACCCAAATCCATTATAACTCTTTGGACTGCACTCTAGTCTCCACAAACATAATAATTTTATCAGACCCAACTCATCGCCTTCAAAAGCACATGTCATGACCCAACCCGATAAGTGATAAGAAATAAAAATCGAACAGTGAAAAAATAAGCTTTGAATTTTCAACCTCCTTATTAAATTAAACTAATGACTTTTTTTTTCAAAATATAAGAAATTGATACTATTCTTCTAAAAAATATTTCATTAATAAAAGACCAAATAAAAATAGGTTAGTGGAAAACTAAATATGCATATATTTTGAGTGTTGGAACCCATTGGTGGCAGTCGATCTCGTCAATGTGATCTTTTATCCACTAAATATGCATATATGTTGAGTGTTGGAACCCATTGGTGGCAGTTGATCTCGTCAATGTGATCTTTTATCCATGAATCTTAGAACCTAAGAATTGTTGTGATCTAGGTGAGTTGCATTGTATCTCTAGAGTATATCCATATTCTAAAGCATAGTAATGTGAATGAAAAGAAAGCAATGTCCATGTAATTAGAATATTGAAAATCATGAAAAAATTAATAATCCCTTTGTTAAATTTTAGGAGACATTGATTATTTTATTGATAATATTCTTTTATAACATAAAATAATTAGACCGTATTACGCCTCTAGTTTCCAATGTAAGAGAGCATGCATGTCCACTATATATTTGATATAATAATATCTTTTAATTATTATTATAAGGACATTATCCCTTAATATCATTTATAATAACATTTAACCTTTACTAATTAAATCACGTGTTGTTTTGAACTTTTAGATAAATAACATCGAAATCTTAACCTAGAAAATTTATTTATGTCAAGATTTGCATTTTTTGGAATATCTTACAATCTCATACCCCTTTAAACTAAAGAAGCTACTCCCATAGGAGCTTATCAATAAATATTTTTCCTTGAACTCCCTCAAAGCAAAGGGTACATCTAATGATTTTCACCCATAAAGGGCCGTTGTTTTTTTTTTATTTAATTCCTTGCACCCCCTTTATTCAAGATAACTACTCATGCTAGAGCTTTACCAAAAGAGTTATTTCTTGCACCCCCTCTAAAAAGAGGCCATGCCTTATAAAGTTTACCCAAATAGCTTCCTATAGAACCTCACACTTTGGAGCTACTCCTAATTAGAAGTTTTTTGCTTTCTAGTAATTGCAAATCATTCATTATGCTTTATATTCATTGATAAAATGCATTTTTAATAATTGACATTTTAATCATTAAACCTAAAGATATAATGTTAACCTTTATAATTAGGTCAAATTTAGTTTAAGAGATTGTAAGATGACCCAATTGTTCTCCATCATTCCATAATTCAGTAAGGCATATAATTTATATATTATTTGCTTAAATTTACTTTCATAATAAAGTCAATAAATTTTATATCCCATTGGGAAAGAAAATGGCACTAGTTGATGCATGTATTCTTTCCTCACTTTCACTATAGAAAAGGTGTTTCGCTACTACTTCGCACCTCGGAGGCCAGTCATAGAATGGACCTCCCCATCTCTCAAGACATCCTCCTTCGTTCCGATTTCTCTTGTGTCAATGTTGAATATATGGGATATGGGAGTGGGCACTTCTATCGTCTATTCGGAACGCCGGGCTCGCCTACCCAGTTGCTTCAGGCGCCTACAGCCTTATTACCAAGTCAAAAGAAAAAAAAGGAACTCCAGATAGATCTCAGATTCTAAGGTTATTTAGACGTGAATAGATGTCTAATCAATATTTTGAGATTTTTCCCTTTTAGGATTGGCAATTTTAAGCAATCCAAACACATTAAAGTGAGTAGTTGCAACTATAATTGAAAATATTATGTGTCTTTCTTTACTGGTTAATTAATTTAGTATTTGTTTGTTGGTTGATAGTTAGTTACTATAATCTTAAGTTCAATAGAATTATTAAATCCAAGTCCCAAATTATCTATTGTTAACTCTGTCATAAATCACAACATTATTCTCATAGGTGAGAAATAAAATTAAATGAAATTTATTTGTTTCTTAACTATAAGATAATCTCAAATATATATAATAATATACATTTTACATAATATGTTACATAGCCTATTTAACAATGTTAGAAAGTCTTTTATTGATTTACCTCACTAAGGGAAATCAAGATATTTTAAAGCAAGAATACTACAATGAAAATTTTATATTATGAAAATGAAAATTAAATGCATGTTGATTCTACGTGAACGCGTAATTTTATATAAAGTATATGTGTCAAAGACTTAAGTGTGATAAGATTCTCCCTGCACTATAAAGAGATTCACATCATGGATTCTTAGGTGGTGTGCCACTCAACGTTTCTAAAAGGGTGTTCTATCTACAATTACGCGAAAACTAAAGAAAATAAATAATGTCAACTATATCAAAAAACCAATTAATTTTAAATTGAAAACTTTATTCTTCCATGAATTTGAGATTATTTCCAATTTAATCTAAATTTGTTTTAGTTATTAGTCTTTACAATCTTCCACTATTGCTTTATGAGCTAATTCTTTCTATTATTTTAAATATATATATACTCATTTAATAATAAAAATATGATTAGCTACTCTAATTTTCTTTTGTAATTTTTTCAGATCAAAATTTAGATAGCTGACAAATTTACTAACTTGATATACGCCCACCACATCATATGGCAGTTATTGTGTTGTTTTTAGTCAATTTTTACTGTAGTTGTGGTCCAACTGTATTTCTTTTTTGCCAATAGTTAAATTATATTTTACTATTACAGCTTTTATGAATTGTAAAAATTTATTCTTATTTCCATGCAATAAAATTTTGGATGATTAATAAACTCTCCTTATGTTGTTTGAATGATAAGATAATGCTTTGGCTCCTTTTATTTCAATGAATGCATTTAAGTTTCACAATTAAACTTTTATTCTCATGCTTATCAGGCAAGTTGTGACACTTACTACAAAAGCCTTATAGGGATCCTCAAATATTTAACATGTACAAAAGCTACCATTCTTTTTGTAATTGGTTTTATCAGACGTTATATGGAGGGACCATCAACCACACACTTTAAGTTTGATAAGCATATTTTAAGATATCTGTATAGAACTTTATCATGTCTTTAACTTAAAGAGTAATAAGTATAGTTGATTGGTTACTCAATCGACAATTAGGGTGCAGATCAGAATGACATAAAGAGCATTTTAGGTCGTGGTGTATCTACGTAGCAAATTTTATATGGTACTCCAAGAAGCATAATGTGGTTTCACTCTCCACATGAAAATTATAATATTACTGCATTTGCTTATGTTTGTCATGAGATGTGATTAAAAACATTATTTTATTTGGAAAAACGGTCGTAGCCTAAACATAAATAAGTAAAAATATCAGTATATCATCAATCGAGATCAAACTCCACGGTGTCCTCAGCGAGAAGGTCTAAGAGCCTCTCGGGGAGCACATCTCCCTTAACAAAAGAAAAATTGCCCTATCAGGCTAACATAGAACAATAGTCCGCCACGCGATTCACATCACGCGAATGGTAAACAAAAATCACACGAAGAAAACCCAACATGAAAGAAAGGTGATCAGCGTGGCACTCTCCGCCTTGTGAACGGAGAGTCCTCTCCCAATGACGTTGGAGCCTCCAGATCGCTCCAACACAATCGCCCTCTATGATGACTCCCTTAGTGTCAGCATCTCTGAGCAGGAGGGCCTATCGCAGAATAGTAATCGCAAATGGCCTTTTGAGTCATGGACCACAACTCCACTGAAAGCAGCAAACTCCCCATATCTGTAGGAAGCATCAATGTTGGCCTTCAGCCAACGGGTCTAGCGGGGGCACCATCTCAAGGAGGTGGAGGGATCTTGCCGGGCCGTGGAACCCCAGGAATCAGACCCGTCATATAGACCAGCACTAACAATCATCGAGAGAATCAAACCTGAACAAACTAGTGGAGTCAGGTACGGACTACCGTGAGAACGCTTAGTCTGATTCCGCCAAGCCTGGTAGAGAGAGTAGGCCACAACCTGATAGCTGAAATAGCGGTTGCAAGACGCAGTAAGCGTCGAATACAAAATAGTAAATTGATCCCAGGAGGTCAGAGTGACCGGCAGCAAGCCCCAACGCACAAAAGTCTTTAGTATGGCTCTCGTATAACTACAGTGGGCCACGAAGTGCTCCCTGTCCTCATCAGTATCACAACCCCAGACACAAGCCGCTAACTGAATGAGTCCCCTCCTAAACAACCAACACCCAGTCGTGATGGCATCACTGAGTAATCACCATAGGAAACAAGCCTCATTGAGGCCTAGAGCCATTGCCCACATGGCAGCAAACTGCCATGGCCAATCACCCACCTTTGCTCTGTAAATCTGGCTAGCCCGGCACTCCGTGAAAGTGTCGACCTGCCACTGCAAACTCTCCTCTACTGACAGAGTGTGGCGCTGGACGGTCGACCAGCTATACCCTAGTATTCTCCCAAATGCAGAATCAGAACGCCGAACAGCAAAGTCCTCACCCCGGCGGCGGTAGCGGAACTCCATGGATCTCACCCATAGGAGATCCTCCCTGCTCACGTAGCTGAATGTGTGGTGGGCTACAAGAACAATCCTCCACAGTCTCAAATCTCTGATCCAGAGTCAACCAGCCTCAAGCAGTTGACAAATCTCCTGTCACCTCACGTAGTGCAAACCATTACCCTCCGCTCCTTCCCAAAGGAATTTACGAAGAATAGCCTCAATGTCCGAGAGGAAGGAGTCCGGAATCGGGGCAACCAACATCAGATAGCTGGGGATCATGGCGAGCACGGATCTAATCAAGCACAACCTGCCTACAAGAAAAAGGTGGTGATTGCTCTATGAGCCCATCCTGGCTCAGACATGCTCAATAACTGCTGCAAAACATGCTATCCGCGGCGGTCGGCCAGTGACTGTGACTCACAAGTATCGAAGCAATGACCCTCTTCGAAAACCCAGACGGATCGCAATCCTATGCTGGCGATATGCAGGGGTCTGTCGGCTAAAAATAGCCTATGACTTGCGTGAGTTCACAGATTGTCTAATTCAGCTACCATAATCTGCCAAAATTTGCTGTGCCTCTCTCCATGCTGCTTCAAAAGCCGGGGAAAATAGTATCAGATCATCTGCGTACATGAGTTGGGAGAAGCTAGGACCGCCCGAGAAAGATACCAATTGGGCGTCCAATTTGCTGCTGTCGCCTGACCAAAAGTGAAAAGAGCTCTGAGCACATAATAAATAGGTAAGGGGAGACGGGGCATCCCTGCCGAAAACCTCTCCTCCCCACTATCCAGGAAAGCCTGTGCTCACCGACCAGGACCGAGAAGTTGGGGGATTCCACACACTGCATGGCCCAATCTGTCCACCTCTGTGGGAAGCCAAATCTATGAAGAATCAAGTGTAGGAACCCCCACTCTATCCAGCAGTAAGCCTGCTCCATATCCACCTTGATGGCCATGTAACCTACTATCGAGGTGGAATATGAGAGCCGCGTGAGAATCTTCTGGACTGTGAGGCAGTTCTCATTGATATCTCTCCCGGAAACAAAGGCACCCTGTTCTCGAGAGATCAATGGGGGCAGCACTATCTTAAGGCGCATGACAAAGATCTTGGCCACCACCTTATAAACATTGTTACACAGACTGATAGGGAGGAACTTCCTCGGAGTAGCGACCCCCTCTTCCTTTGGAATGGGAACTACTAGAGTGTCACGCTAGCGTTGTGGCATCTGCCCACCATCAAAGAAATGCTGAACATCGACCAAGGTGTCAGCCCATAAAGAAAGAAGTGATACCATCAATTTCAGGGGAACGGTTGGGGCCGAGGTCTCGTATGGCTGCCCAGATTTCTGCGTCCGTGATCGCTCCTTGGAGAGAGACAGAGTCTACATCACCGAGAGTACAGTATGGAATCAGAGGCAATCTCTTATGGGACTAGAGGTACCCCACTTCCCCTAGAAGAAATTGAAAAATACCTGGCGAATCCGCTCCGGGTTAAACGAGAACTCCCCGGACTCCTCCTGAAGCGTCAGCATGGTGCTCGACTTCTGATGCTGCACCGCAAGCCGCTGAAACACTGCGATGCAGCGGTCATCCTGAGAGAGCCATCTTGCCTTGGCGTGCTGCTACCACCAGCTTGCCATTCTCGCCTTCCTGTGTGATGGCTCGGAGTTGCTGAGCAAGCTCAGTGTTACCGCCTCGGACCATCTCCATATCCTTTGTCGAAACTACGTCAAAGTTAAAGTGAGCTCCTCCTCCCTCCTCCGCAGATCAGAAAGTGTGTCTCGGTCCTACTTCCACAGTACCCGGAGAGTGCGCGCCAGCTTGTGGTTGAGGGTTGAGGATGGCGAGCCGTGGGACGACCGCCCCCAAGTCCTCTTGACCACAGAGAAAGTCTTCGGGTACTGCAGCCAAGTGTCCTCAAACTTGTACAATGCTCTGGTACTCTGGAACCTGAGACAAACGTCTGTCAAAAAATCGGGCAGTGATCAAAAGTTATCCAAGGAAGGTGGTGCATGACTGCACCCGACAGAAGGTCCATTGCCTCCATGCTGAGAATAAACTAATCTAAGCGCTCCCAGATACCCCGAGCTCCCTCCCTGTTGTTATTCCACGTGAAAGGTGAACCAACAAAGCCCGGGTCGTGAAGATGGCACGTATCAAGGACCTCCCGGAAATCCGTCTGAGTAGTCGTCACTCTGAATGCAATTGAAGTCTCCACCAAGAACCAACGGGCACCCCTCCACCCGGACTGATAGGATTGTTTGCCAAAGCTCCTCCTCGTGTGCAGATCAGTGGAGGCGTAGATGGAACCGAACTGAAAGCAACTTCCCGACCTCAGAGTGATGGTAGCAAGGATCACCTGGCTGCAGGAAAGATGGATCTCGAACTACAGAAAGTCACTTTGCCAAGCTAAGATGAGACCTCCCGAACGTCCAGCAGAAGGCTGGACCACAAAGCTCCAATGTCGCCCGAAGTGGCTGTCCGCATCTCAACAAGTGAAAGACTCCACACGAGTAATAAAGCAATCAGACCCGGTATGCGCTCCGAGATGAGCGGCAGAAGGTGGTGTCGTGTCGCCGCTTCCGCATGCTGCGACAATTCCACACAAGGATGCTGTTCATTAGGACGGTGGTGGGTGCTCTCGGTTTCTCGAACGTAAAGTCCAGGAAAGAAGAGTAGGTTGTAAAACAGGCCTGGGTAAGTGGGCCTGAAGAATCTGCAGTGTAGCGCTTAGTGGGAGAGGAAGGGGTGACAAGCTAGGCTGAGGGCGAGGTGGGCTTGGTGTGGTTGCTGCAGCTGCGGGCTAGTGGGCGAAGGCTATGTGGCAGCAAGTGGTTCCATCGGCCGATCCTCCTCCTTAATAGCGAGGACGTCAAAGAGGGACGGCAGTTGGCAGCTGAGTTGTAGGTGGTCAGCTCAGAATCCAAGGAGGCTGCGGGGGTGTGGTCGGCCATCGGAGGCGGGAGCTGCCCCTTGGGTCCCTTGAGGCCACTCTCGGATGAGGGCCGCTGGAGGCCGGCGGTCACCTCCATTGCACCATGATCCATTGATTTGGATTCGTAGATGAAGCACTGGGACCTACCTTGCTTGCGAGGATAGGTTGTTTTGTAGGACATTGATCTTCTTTATGACCCGTCATTCCACAATCCTTGCAAAAGATTGTGATACCTTCACAAGATACCAATTGAGTGAACATACCTTGTTTACTTCAGATGAAAAATGACGATAGCAATTTCTTAGAAAGATCCACTTCCACGCACATACGTGCATATGCAAGCCGTTCATTGCGCAATGTCGACCCATCGACAAAAGGAGGCTTGCCAATCATAGAAGCTATGCGATTGAGAATACCTTTACTCCAAAGATTCAATGGGAGGTTGATCAATCACACCCAAAGCGGAGTCGTGAAGCCTACCCGCATATTTGGGTTGAAATTCGGCACCCAACATGCTAAGCCAAGTACTTGCCCCCAAGGAACCATGACCCTCCCATAATTACTTCATCAATCGCCGCATCGTGCTCAAACTTCACCAAGAGGCAGTCATGCTGTAACATATGAATAGTGAAGTTTCCAAACTTGTTCCATCTCAATTTCAATTGATTTTGAATGACATTGTAGGGGATCCGTCGTCCAAATAGACGGACGATGAGTGATCCTACAAATTTCAAGCTTTGCTTTTCTTCTTCCTCAAAATCTATCACGCATTCACCACTTTCTCCAACAAAATTCATGCTCGGGAGTATGAAACGCTTCCACTTCTTTTGCTGCCCAGCCGCTTTTTTTTTTCCGAAACTGCAACCCCTTTGAGGCAATATGACAAACAACTTGTGTCGAATTTGATGTCGTAATTTCTACAGCAGCCTTTGAAGAAGCAGCCCTTGCCGCCATAAAATTCAGCAAACCACCTCCAGTTCTTGCAATTTCTGTTGGTGGTGAGAGAGATCTGGATGCCAGAGGGCTAATCACTGTACCTTTCACATGCAATCCACCATCCTCCATAGCCAAGGAGATTAAAAACATTGTTAAGGTTTTATTGGGTGTAAGATGAGAAAAAAGAGAATCATATATGCTAATGGGTTGAAGAGGAGTTGGGATTAGAGTATGTGAAGATAAATTATCAGATGACTGGCATACTAAGCCTTTAAAGCTGATAGTTTTAAAAGGCTTAGAAATTTGAGCTTAAGGTGGAGTATATAAGCTATATGTGTGCAAATTAGAAGAACGACCACAAGTAGAGAAATGTTCATTAGGAAAAGATGCAACCATTGGGATATATGTGAGTATTTGAGATATTTTGATTTTTAAGTCAAGTGTCAAGATTAGATGCATCCATTTGGAGTAGGTGATTGAAGAGGTGTTTTATTTGGAACAAAATCTTGTAATAAATAAAAAGGGGGAGTGGTTTATCAATGGATATAAGATAAGATGCTTTTTCTTTCTTTCTATTATGAATAGATGTATGTTTTGGGAAGAGCGGTGTGGCTATAGGTTTCTTCATATATACATAAGAAAAAGCTGTCTGATTTGCCATATGTGCAGTAGAAAATTTATCAAGTGAATGAGAGGAAGAAAGTTGCATCTTTATGACCAACAAAGTTGGTGCTAAGCCATATTACTGGCTGCTATTCATCTATTATTATTTTAAAATAAAGGAAAGCCTTTTTTATCTAGAAAAAAGAATTGTTGCTGGGGGTTAAGTGAAGAATAATAAGATTATTATTTTTATAAGAGACATTTATATTTAAAAATAGAGAACGATTGTAGTTTAAATTTTAAATGAGTATTTTTTATGATCATTTGGTGAGTTACAATTTGTAAGATATTGCTTTGTAGTGTATATTTGAGTGTGTTTTGCATAACATACACAACATTAACTAGCATTCAACCAGAAGCCTCATCAGATTAGTTAAACAAGATAAAGAAATGCTGGTATCTTTTCAACTATACTAGACACTGCAGTACTACAAAAGTCATTCAGATTTAAGAAATTTATTGCAAATAAAAAAAAAGACTGATAAACAATCAAAAAATAAAGAAAATACTATAATCATTAGCTTCAATACCATTAACCGCTGGTGCTCCTCTTTCTTGCTGTAAATGCACAAGATGTAAACCATCTGCATAAGAAAATGCAGGCTAAATCACATAAGAGAAAAGAATACATTAGAATGGTAATTTGACAACATAACCCTTTCACCCTAAATATACCTTGAACGGTTTAAAATATATGTTTTTGCATGGGTGATATTTATGAAAGCACTTAGTCCCACTAGGTAGGTCGGATACATGAATCCTTTGTTTCCATTGTGCACGATCAAATAGCAGCCCCTCTCTAAGTTCCAAAGAAACAAAGTCCATTCTGGTTTCTTCCATGCCTTTTTTGGACATCCTCTACTCAAGTTTTCTAACAATGGCATTGAACGTTCAGTGCTTAATATGCCAAAATCATCTAAATGCATTCTCTAATCTTATCCATTATTGGAGCCACCCCAACATTGCTACAAAAGAACTCAGTTCTCATTTTAACCTTTGAATGAACCCCTCATCCACCTTAGCATCATCATCTCGCTTTTCTTGATCACATGTCTTAAATAGTAATGTCCACAAAATTATGGCTTTTACTATAATAAAACATATCCTCCATATTTTTTAACTCTACTAAGACAAATACCTTTAGAATATAATATAGTTCTCCACAACTCAAGTTTAATTTAATTCTAAGCCTAGTCTTATAAATTAATAGACTTTCATCTGTACATAACATGCACCAAGGAACCTTCTCTTGAATGTGCTCAATAAGAAAATTCATAATTAAGCAAAAAAATATCGATTGAGAGCAAAGCCTTGATATAATGCAATAGTAATAGGAAAATCATTAAACAAGTCATCTTAATATTAAGATAAAATCTCAAATTTGATATAAGATATAAATCTAAAATCCATAAAAGTTTTCATTTTAATGAACTATAATCCATAATTTGATATTAAGATATAAAACTAGAAGCCTAATTTGATATTAATAAATTAAGATATAATCTAAAATTTGATATAAGATAAATTAGAGGTACATTCTTATCAAAAATAAGAAGATGAAAAATAACATGGTGATGCTCTTGTCAAAATTCTCACAAATATTCTAACTTACCTACCTTAGCCACAAAAATTAGTCAGGCCAATCAAAATATACAATAAGTTAGCAAATTCTCTTTATTATGCCCTTGATGAAAATGCCTTAATAGGCAGTGTACAAATAATTGAAAGAAAAGCCATAATTTAGCATGAATCTAGATGCAATTATCAATTGCGATAAAAATACCCAAAGATCAATTTTGAACAAATAAATGAGACAACACCCAAGGCATCGATAATATAGCTATACACATGCATTGTAAGAGTGTGCAAAAATAAAAATAAAAAATTATCAACTAAAGCAAAAAGCCACTTCGGATGGGTCACCTCCTCAGACAATTTCTTCTACTCCCAGCCCTAACCCGAATTCTGAGCTCTTGGGTCCAGTGTCTGCAACTTGCCTCTCCCTTGTCACTGTAGAAGTCTCTCTTCTCCGCACATCATTCTGCATCTTGTTCCTCTACCTCTCCTCTTCGCCTTCCTCAGATGTCATCTCCACCAATTCAAAACTACTAACAGGCATCCACTGTGGGAACACCACATCATGGGGTTTTTTATGGGGAAAAAACACTCTTACAAAGCATTGTTGGATGCCATTAATAGATCCTAAAAACTAAGAGGATCTGTTTCTTTTTTTACTTTATCAAAGGGTTGATATTTCCTTCAGTTCTCATGTAAGAAGTATTAAGATTTTGTTGTTAATGGAGACTCCTAGTTCTTAAAATATTTTTTAATGGTCAAGCCCTGGACTCAGGATTTCATTACCCTGACTTCTATCTGCTCTTCAATCCCCATCTAGGTGAAAAATTCCAATCTTCCTCTGCATCTAAGGATAAAGTTGGTGATTTTTAAAGTGGTGAGTGCAAGTGGTGCTCCGTTAATGGCATATGCTCTCACTTCAGTTAGGTCTTGACTCACATTTGCTAGAATTTGCATGGAAATCACTCGCTGATCCCCACTCCTAGAGTTGATCAAACTAAACCTCAATGGTAAAACGTTATTGCAACGTGTTATCTATGACTGCTAGCTCATGTATGCTATTCCTATCAAGATTTTGTTCATTTGGGTTGTAAATGCACTCCTACCTTCCCACCTCCCATGGCCCCTAAGGGGTGCAGAAGATCTAGGAAACCTATACATCATCGCCCTCCCCCTGTCGTTGACCCTATCACCATTTTAATTCTGTCCTCTTTTTGATTCAAGAGCATGTTCCTCTTGATGACCCCATAAATTCCATGGGGAAAGCTTTACCTTCAAACCTTAATGTTGTACCTACTACCTCCAATATCTCTTCCATTAAATACTCTCTCAATACCTTGCTTCAATCAACTGACATAAATTTGTTCCTTGCCTTACCCCCTCCTCTTCAATTATGCCCCCTAGTCTTCCCCATTTTCTCTTTTGGCTTTGTTAAGCCCTTATTCTCATAGGGCCCCTGCCAAGATTGACATTCCTACCATTCATCATTCTTACCTTATTAGTGCCAGGAGCAGGTCTCAAAATAGTCGACCTCGCAAACCTTGCTTCTTCTCTCCTTCCTCCATCCCTTTTTTTCCATTCTATGTTTCCCAATATCAACTCCTAGAATATAAAGGCCTGCATTTGGCCACAAAGTCTTGGTATTCGACAACTAATCTGATCAAATAACATTGATATGATTATTCTGTTGGAGTCTAAAATTAGGTAGGAATGACCTTCTAACCCTCTCCTTATGAAAACTTATTATTGCTAAGGTAATGAGCTGTGCTGTAATAACTTTACTGCTACCTCTGTAGGTAAAATTTGGGTTAAATAAAAGAGTAAAAAAGTTTCATTCGTGCCTTCTTTCATCTACCCCAACAAATTCATGGCACAATAAGTTTTAACAATAAAAGTTGCTTCTCTCATGTATTTGTGCTACTAGTCTAGAGTCGGATAAAACATTCTCTGGAACACTATTGTTCATCTCTCTAATTCCCTACACTCACCTTGGTTAATTCTGGGAAAGGAAACTTCAACTGTATCTGTTTCCCCAGAAAACAATATGGCAGTAAACTTGAAACCCTTAATAAATGAAATTTTTCAGCTGCTCTTTTTTGAGCTTTATGTGGTTGGGCTAAATTTCACTAGGTCTAATAAACAACTTAACAACCCCATCAAGGGCAATCTAGATAGGAATTTATGCATTTCTAAGTCGCATGCTGCTTATCCTCACTCATACTACTACACCAGTTTCCCTCCCCTCTTTTAATCACTTTCCCCTACAACTAGCTTCTGCATCTGCTAATAAAAAATTCCCTCATTTAAGATTTAAAATTTTTGGTGGAGACGTCAGACTTCACCAATGATAAAGGTCTAGTTCACCTCATTCACAAGAGATTTGCTTTTTACCTAACTTCCGAAGTGCAAATATCTAAAAGGTCCAGCAGACTCTTAAGAAAATTTCTGAAATTTGGCCAATGTGTAATACTAAATAAAGTTATCACAAAAAATTTGGCAGACAGACTTGCCCCATATTTCCCTTTATTAAAAATCCTGCTCAAGATACATTTATTAGAGAGAGAGCCTTTGCAAGTAATATCTTCATTACTATAAAATTGCCCAAGTATTTTACTTTGGGTAGCCTAGGAAATATAATCTATGCAAAGATAGATCTCCAAAAAGCTTTTAACTACATTAGTCAAGATTAGATTATCAATACTCTACTCAATATAAAATTTCCCTCTTATTTTATCAATTCAGTAAAATGATACATTTACAATGTACACTTCTCTCTTGCTCAATGGCAATGTCTGATTTTTTCTTCTCAAGTAACAACCTAAGGCAAGGCTATCTTTTATCTCTTTTAATATTTTTATTGCCTTATATAGTGTAACGTCTCTTGTCGTTAGTAGGTTAATTAAAGCTTAACATGAGTTGTTAAGACTTAAGATCATTATTAAATTTCTCTAGAATGATTATAGAATGAAATCAACAAAAGAGAATGTTTTTATATATTTTAATGAATTAAATAATTAAGAAAAAAAAAGAAAGAGAAAAAGTTACTTAGAAGATAACATGGCATAGCATGCACTCTATTCTTTCCAAGACGTTATATATATAAAATTATTTTTTTTCACAAATTCTATGATAATAAAAAGTCATAACTTGATGTTAAAGGTATGTAACATGCTTAAATAAAGTTCAAAGTGATGAATTGATTAAGAATCATTACTTAAAAAGTTTTCTTTTATACGAATACCAATATACTTGTAAGCTTCTAAGAACATTAAATGTATGATATGATATTATGTAACTAATCTCAGTATTAGCATGCAAAACAAATTAGCAGTTATACCTCACATGCTTAATCTTGCTTTTAAGCTACTTAGAACCTTAATTGTTGTTGGGACAATTAGAATTTTAGCTTAGTGTAATAAATGAAGACAAGACACTATTCATATATCATTATATCATTATTTGGAATCACATTAAGAAACATACATGAAAACATATATACACAAATACATATATATATATATATATGTATATATATGTGTGTGTGTGTGTGTGTGCATATATATGCATGTACATAAATTTAAATAAATTTATAAATATACCTAAATTAGCATGTAAATAATGTTATGTTGTGGAGATTAATTGGAAGATAAGGGAAGTGCAAATAATGTTTCGGTAGATTCTAGGATGGATCTACAGCAGCCAACAGCAAAGCTAGCGCCTAGGAGCCCAACAACAGAGAGCCTGGGCTCAGACACCCATTAGACAGAGAATCAGGCTCCCAAGAGATAGCAAGCTTGGAGCCCAGGCTTCTGCAAAAATCCCAGTTTGGGTGTGATATTTCCTAAGCTATTTAGGGTACTTATGTAACAACCTTAGTGTTGTTACCTGTCAATTAGTAGCCAAATTGACTCCAATACTTTTCCATTACTCTTATATTAGTGTTAAGAGTCTCCATCTCAAGTTTTGTGCAAATTGAAGATCATTTGAGACTTTCTAACATTTTCTGATTTCCAGATAATTCTGAGAATGCCTATTTTATTTAGACTTTATAATAAAAAATAGAGTCCACCATTGGACTCGTCACCCCCAAAATAGTTAAGGGTGGTATTTTGGAAGTGTTTGGAAGTCATTGAATTTTTCCCGATTATTTAATATTATTAAATACCCATAAAATTGTGATAATTAATTTGACATCCGATCGAAAATATGATTGCATTTTTGAGTTCCTCATCCCTCAATTAAATAAGCATGAAAATTTAGAATTTTCAAAGCGCGTTTGAGCATTTAATTTTAAGTAAATAAATTTTTTTAAATTAATATTTAAATAATATTTTGAATTAAATCAATATATATATATATATATATATATAATATTTATTTCCGCTGCTTTCCCAAGAACACGGAACACCAACTCACATTAATCACAACTGTCTGTCGTAATTAAATGAAATCCAACGGCTATGAATCGCTTAATCGGATATGGTCGTCGGATCGGCACCTTGATCCGAAGGACCAGATCCTTTTCCTATACGTCTCCTTCCTCTCTGCCGTCGTACACTGCCGAAGGAGTAGTGGAGGTACGACCGCTCCAACTGGCTTCCTCCATCCGCCTTAAGCTCCTAATCTCCTCATTTCAACCTTTACCCCTACCAAAAGCCTTTGCGGGAGCTTTGTGCTGGAGAGCTGCGAGCTGAAGGAGATCTAGAATTGCTCGGCGGTTTTCCATGTACAAAACCAAATCTTAGTTCGAAGCTTCACGAAAGTGCCAGGTACTCCCTTCATTCTTACATGTTATCTCTTTGAATCTTAGATCTTGTGAATTCTTTTCTTATAGCATTTAATTAATCAAAACAGTTGAGTCAAGCAAGAAGAGGATGTCAATGGCGATTTCCCTTTCAATGCTTACCATTTCTTTTCCTTTTTAAGCCTTACGAATCATGGGTGATCTTAAGCAAAAAAAAAAATATACACAGATATATATATATATATTATGCAATTAGTTAAGATGAATTCTGTATTTTCGATTTTTTTTTACAATTAAAGGTTTTGATTTTCTGCTGTTAGTTCTCCATTTCGAATAATCTAGCGATTTTGGTTTCTCTATTTCTATTTTTTTTTCCTTCACCTACATTCTCAAGAGAAGAATGGACGAAGGAGTTCTGGGCCCGTAAATGCAGCCAGCGTACGGGCCCAAACCCATCTGCGCTTCAGGGCCCAACGTATGGACGCTTCTTCAGCCTAGGTTCTGGGCCGATTTCCCAACCCAGATTCGGGCCCAACCTCTATTGTTAAGGCACTAATAACGTTCCAATGGGTCAATGTAACGACCCATTTCAGGGCCCATGGATTTTTGTACAGATAAATTTCTATACAGGCTTATCGGGCTACATAGAAGAAGAAGGAATGTAAAATTAATTTCAGCTTCTTAATTTTAGAAAGTTTAGTTAACAATTAATGAAATTATTCTCTATTAATTTTATAATGATTTCCTTAATAAGACATTAACCCTACAAGTCTTATGTATTACTATGGTTATTAGATTTCATAAATTGGTGAAACAACATTAAAATCTATATTTGATAAATTGAATTTGTTGAATCTTTATTTCCATATGACTTAATAATTAGTCAAAATTAGTCTAAATTAATGCATATATTCTTTAATTAATACGATTTTCATTTATTGTTTAATTTTTGAAATGCTTAATCGAATTTTGCAATTCTAAATAATATTCCATTCACAATAATGTGAGGAATAATATCAAGATGTTAGAAATACATCTTGGCAATTAATTTCATCAATCATTATTTCAAATGATTTATTAAATTTATTATTCCATCAAATATGGTTTACTTCATAACTTAATCAATTCTTGTCCAAAATTGGCATTTCAATAATCCATTTCAATCACAAAAATGTGTAGAACAATAATATGAAATTAGATTTAAGTTTTGAACCCTAATTTTTTAATGACATTTTAACCCTAATTAGGAGTCGTACAAACTCTAAAATCTCAAAGTTATCTAAATTTGACATAATTAGTGTCATTTTTCTCCTTATGCTATAAGGATTCCATATTTATGTATATCATTTCATTTGGACAACAATTGAAGATTTTAGATATTTGACTCCTCAAATTAGGAAATATTGTAATTTCAAGAATTTCATTTATGCATGTTTTAGGTTTATTGAACTCTAGGACAACAAACATGTCTCATCTTAATTATTCCCCATACATTTTAAATTTGTATATTTGAGACATGAATTTCATAATTTGATAATTAGAACACTTATCAATTTATTTGAATTAATCTTCATCCTTAGTAAAATTGCTATAAGATTGAATTGAAATCATAAATTAAATGGGATCTTTTGAGCAAGATTAATTTCCAATTAAGATTGATAACTTTCACACTCATGTAATTGCAATGTATTGAATTTAGTGAGACTATTTACATAACATATTCTAAATTTAATTTTTCCATTCTTAGAATACTTCATATGAAATTTAGAGACTTAGCTTATGTGATTTTCCATCAAAATCTTAGTTAAATCTATTCCTTATTTATAGAATGCAAATTATATGCAAACTGTATACCTTAGTTCTTTGAGAGATCTTATTAGAATGGAATGAAACTTGAAATAGTTCTTTAACACTACTCTTTTACATTCAGTCCTCTAGCAAGTTGAGGATTTGTATGCTAGTTGTATGTCTTATTTCATTAAGAGAATATAATAGGACTAGTGTCAAATTATTAGATTTGGATCTTTAGTTCTCATTTATCTTCAAGTTCTTAGTTCTCTTTTGAGGTCTCTATTAATTGAATTAGGAATTCCTTAGCTCCTTATGTGATTTAGATATCCTATAGGATTCCTAATCTTCAAATTATAGTAAATATAAAACTTATAATTTCTAATCTCACCTTTCCCATACACTTAGACATCTTCTATCGATTAATCCTAGTTAAGTTAGTGATTAATTTGATTTGGAACCTTTCAATTTATAAGCTAATTAAGTGAAGCTAGTAGATTGTTCATTAGCCTCCACTTCCTTTAGCTTAGTAAACTATTAATTTTACTCTTCCCTGCTAACTTCCTAAGCTTTAATCATTAATCTATTTGATTTGATTAATTTAGAACTAGAATATAATAAATTCTATTTGCATGAATATACTATAAATTATTTTCTCATTTCAATAAACTAATTCAAACTACTATTTTCCTACACTTTTTCACTTCTACTATTATTTACAATTAACTTAGAGATCAATATCTATAAGTTAATTGAGAGCTCAATTAGCTCCAATCATTAAGTAGGTCATTAAAATTAGACAACTTCGGATATTGCATAGTTTACAATTATTTGAATTTTCTTGAATGCTTGCTTAGCTTTGAGCCTATTCCTTGAACATACATACAAGATATTGTGCATAAATAAATCTTTCACAATAAAACTTTAAGGGTTTTTATTATGGTGGATAGCTAAGGGCAGGTTAAATTGGAGATATAAAGAGACCTCACATTCTCAGAGGGTGAATGTGAGTGTTTATTTTCATTTAGACCCCACTTTCCCTTATAAGTTAGGCAGACGTGCTTAACTTCTCATGTCATTCTATAATATGCTCACAGAATGAAACTTTCATAAAACAACTTCAACAAATAATATATGAGTCTTTTAAAATCTTATTGATTGTGAGATCTCATCATAGCCTTTTAGCTATATTTTCATTGTATAGTTCTAGATTATACATTTTTAATCCATGAGACTAAGATTCTTCTTTACTTACTATGTTTTGCACTTTTTATCACCAGTATTATGCTTTACTTACTTACAGTTCATATATAATACAGTGTATGTTGCTTTAATTTTCATTTAAATGCTCCATTGCTTTTCTTTTTCTTGCTTAGCATCATTTCCATTAGATATATACATATTTCCATTTCTTTTACTTTCAAATGCACTTTAGTAGTTTCTAGCCTTATTTTGGATGTTTTTCCCTCACCTTTATTGTTGTAGGCTAAAATAACTATACATGTGAGTATTCTTACTCATCTTACTTTTAACTATTCTTCCTTACAATTTATGTTTATTTTCCTTCCATACTTAAATGCTTTCAAATGCTCCTCTACCATATCAAATTGTAAATTAGCATGTGATATTCAAATAAACTTATAAATATTTAGTTAATCTCAAAATGTGCTTAAGCTGTTTAGTCTAATTATTCTTTTTCTTTTCTTAGCTTTGCCCTATCATATTTAAATATCAAAATATGATAGATCAGGAGCAATATAATTCAGGTGGAGTTGGACCTAGCACTTGAAAATCTTACAAAAAGTGGCTTCCGCTTATTTCTTATTACTTGCACTTTCTTAGGCATTGCTGATCATTGGAGTATAATGACTGAAAGAAGTGTTTTATTCTCTTTAGCTAAGGGATATTATTTTTCTTAAATATTCACTTATTTCTATTTAATGATATGCAAACTTTAGAATTGAAATCATTCTTTCTAAATTCTATACAAGATAATATCACATTCATGAGTTACAGAAATTCTCTTTTTTTTGTTATTAGTTCATTTCAGTTAATTTAGAACATGCTTGCCTTTTCCTTTATCGCTGGATTGATTAATAAGCCAAATATTGCTTTCCACTGCAAATAAATCATGCTGCACTTAATATTCTTGCTTACATATTATATTGATTATACAAATTTAATTGGGATATAGCTCAAATGGCAGAGCGTCTGTATTATATATGAGAGGATTAGGATTCAATCTTCTACATCACCAAATAAGTTGACCAACAAATTTGAATACATTACTAGTATATCTACACCAATTTTAAGAACATAATTAATGTCATATACATTTGCTTTTTTTTTAAATTATATTATGCAATGAATGGTATGCAACAATTTTTTTTTTAGTAGAATAAATAAGTGCAGATCTTTTGATTGCATTTTAAAGAATAACTAGTAATAAGCTCTAGCAATTTCATTGCTCAACTTCCGAAAAGAAAGGCTGATTTCTGCTACGAGAATTAATAAGATGGATTGAGTAATGCTTTACACAAAGTTCAATACTAAGCATACCTCGGAAAAAAAAAAAATTTAGGAACAAAAATATTAATTGCTCATAGTTAATTTATATGCCTATTCACATAAATGTAATTGAATTAGAAATAATATCTTATCAAATATACATTATGAAAAGTTAAATTAGTAAAGCCATTAATTAATAATTTTTTCTTTGAATTTCAATTTCATTATTTGGTTATATGTTTTTTTTTTCATTTGTTTTGTGCATAGCTATTATGCTCATTTTAAGCTACAGTTGGAACATGAAGTAAACAGTACTTTTACTCAACTTTCTTAGTTGTGAGCCTACAGGAGCTTCATAGATGACTTTCTTCTATTTGTTTTTGACCTGCATCTCTTTGGAACAGTAGACCTAGGGATTTTTATTACTTACGAACCATCCCTTTGGGTTGTTAAGTGGAATAACAGTATGCTTATAAATCTTTTCGCATGTGTCCACAGAATAGTAAGAACACATAAAACTCAGTACCACAATCCTTAATGTTGATGCTAACATATGATGGAAGCAAGCATGAGATATTAGTTAGTATCAATCTCTTGCAACTATAACTGTGCAAGTCAAAGTTTTCGCTGAATTGAGAACTATGATAGGTGTAATATGATAGTTGATAACATCAACATTAATCCATATGACTGAACTGACATCATATTTATTTTCCCAAGCACTTCTTTTACTATAGGGCATAACTAGTCAATTCATCTTTTCATTATATTTTTCTTACATTCTTATTGTAATCATGTTTCTTTAGCTCTTTAAAAATGAAAAGTAATTGTTTTATAAAATGAAATATTACTTGTTTTGATCATCATTAGGTTTGTAAGCAAATTACTAATAGAATTATATAATTAAGTAGAGTGAATAACTCGTGGGATACATAAAGGTTCAATTAAATCACTACCTTCAAAACTAAACTTATTAATTATATTGATTAACTTAGGAATCTATGTTCCCTAAGTTAATTAGGGATTTTATTAGTCCTAAATCATTATGATAGATAATTAAAAATAGAAAATAATGGATATCACATGGTTTACAATAGTTTGTTAATCCTTGAAACGCTGCAATGCATTGAAAACTAATCCCTTGAAATCATACATTAAAACTTTGTGCATAATAATAAACATTTAATATATACTTCAGAGGGATTTATATGGTAGATTTTAGTATAGCTGTCATTAAGCCTGGGCAAGTTATTGGTGTATTCGGAGATCACATAATTCAATGTGTGTTTACAGTTGACCCTAATTTCAGATAAGTTGAGTAGACGTACTCAACTCCTCATCTGTTTAGTGCCCACAGAACAAAAATACAAGATAAATAAATTATAAATTATATTTCTCACAATTTTATTGATTGTGAATGATTAGTATAGTCTTTTGACTATATATATTCAGTCTTTTAGACTGAAATTACTTACTTTACTGCTTTATAGCATTATAAATCTTTCAGAATCATTTATGTAGTGTAAAGTTTCCTATAAAAATGCAATTTTATTTCTTACGCTATTTTTTTTATTTAGCATACAATATTATTTGAACATATTCATATTCTTTTCAATTGCAAATAATTCAATTACTATGCTAACCTATTTGTTGCAGGATTAATAAAGATTCTTAAGTAATGTGAGAAATTTATCTTACTTTACCTCCTTGCTAGTTTCATGCTTATTGCACTACTTTCATTTTAAATTGTAAATGGCTAATGTGATATCCGCTTAATAATGTATTTAGTTTACCCTTAAAATGTACTTAGACTTTTTAAAGTATAATCACTTTTTCTTTATATTGGTTGTTCCCTACCGTATTTAAAAATCAAAATATAGTAGATCAGGAGTGTAGACAAGGATCAAGTGCTGCGCTGAAGGAAGAACCTGAGTTGTAACTAGATTGAAAATCTTATTTACTCTCTTTTTCATTATGTAAGGATGAGTGATTTCATTCTTAAAACTTGTAAATTAAATATTATGTGATGTTTTTAAATTATTCTTTCATGTTGTATGTATTTTCATATTATAAATGATGAATACTTAGATTAGAATGAATGAGTTTTCTTCTACCCATAGATCCATATAATGTAAGATAGTACTTAATGTTGGGTTAGAATTCCCTAACTCAATATTAATTACTGCTGTAACACCCATTGTTAGATTAATATATCAAATCTAATAGCGGTGTGTTACATAAAGAGACTAAAGAAACAATTGTCAAAGGAGTTCGACATAAAGGACTTGGGGCCTGCTATACAGATACTCTGGATGAAGACCAGCAGGAAGAAGAATGCAGGGTTACTAAGGCTATCTCAAGAAGAATATGTTGAAAAGATGCTCAAAAGATTCAACATGGATAAAGCAAAGCCAATTTCACCCCCTTAGCAAGTCCCTTCAATCTATCCAAGGAGAAGATGCCAAAGCTTGAAGCAGAACGAAAGCATATGAAAAAAATTCCTATGCATCAACAATTTGTAGCTTAATGTACTCAATGATATGCATGAGATCGGACATAGCCCATTTAGTGGGAGTGGTTAGCATGTTCATGAGCAACCCCGAGAAGCCCCACCGAGAAGCATTCAAGTGGATACTTAGATATCTAAGAGGCACTGTGGACAAAACACTATTCTTTGGGAAGTCCAAATTAGAGTTATAGGGATATATAGACTCTGATTTAGCTAGGGACATCAATAGCAAGAGAAGCACAACCGGATACATGTTTACATTGGGTAGTGCAGCGATGAGCTGGATATCCAAGCTCCAGGAGATAGTCACCCTATCTACGATAGAAATAGAGTATGTAACCATCATTGAGGTGAGCAAATAAATGATTTGGTTGAAGAGTTTTCTAGCTGAGTTGGGCAAGGATCAAGAGGATGGAAGACGGCATAGTAATAGTATGAGTGACATTCATCTAGCTAAGAATGCAACATTTTATGCCAAGACGAAGCACATTCAGTTGCAGTACCATTTCATTCGATCTTTATTAGAAGATGGTCAATTGGCATTGGAGAACATTCACATGTCGAAGAATCCAGTCGACATGGTCATAAAATCAGTGACTGCGGAAAGACTGAAGCTATGCTCAGCTTTAGTTGACCTTGAAGGATAAAGAGAAGGCAGAGTGAGCCACCATGTCCTTTGCAAGGATAGATGTCAAGTTGAAGAAAACTCAAATATTTGAAGATAGATTAATTGCAATTGGTCTCCAAGTAGTAGATTATTATGGTGTGGAGATCAATTGGGTCATCAAGAGAAGTGCAAATAATGTTATAGTGGATTCTAGGATGGACCTACAGTAGCCAAAAGCAAGGCTAGTACCCAGGCGTGCCCAGACGCCCAACAGACAGAAAGCCTGGCACCCAGGCGTTCAATAGACAAAGTCTAGAGCTCATGCACCTAACAAACAGAGATACTGGCACCTAGGTGCCCTGGAGATAGCAAGCTTGACGCCCAGGCACCTCAAAGACACCAAGGCAAGCGCCTAAGCGCCTGCAAAAATCCCAATTCAGGTGTGATGTGTCTAAAATTATTTATGGCACTTAGGGGGTTGGTTTGGGGTTCCATATAAATACTAACATGCTATGTTAGGGTTGTGTGTGTGCCATTTTTTGTGGGAGAGCTTGTGGAGGCCTCAAAGCTAGAAACCCTAAAGTTATAACAAGGAGAAATTTGAGAGAAGAAGAAAAAGAAGCTTAAAGGCGATGAATCCTTTCTTCCTCTAAGTGATTGATAAGTTCTCTGTAATCCTGTAACCATCTCTTTGATGGTGGATTTTCTTGTGGTGGTGTGACTCCGTGGTTTTTCTCATTCTTGAGTTTTTTATGTATATCTCTGTGTTTGTATGCTTGTGTACTTGTGATTGTTTGTGCTGTGATTTCTTTATATTTGTGCTTGTATACTTTCATTTTGTTTTAGTGATTCTTAGCAATCAAACCTCGATACTAGAAATTTTGTTTTGATCCCCTTCCTATAAAGTAATCTAAATGCAAATATATATATATAAGTATACACATATGTGAAGTTCTCATCATAAGCATGATCAATGGTTCGGGTAATTGTCTATCTTGTAGATATACCTCTAGCCTAATCTAAACTATCAATGATGTGTTATTATTCTTTTCATGTATATACTTATCTATGTAAGAAGTTGCATGCATATAGTTTTGGCCTTAAGATTTAAAATACTAAATAAAATTACTTATTCATATTGTGAGCATATATACATGAGCAAATAGTACATTTATTGTCTACAAATAGTTGAAAACACAAGCACATGCAAAAGCATTTGTTAGGATAATTTGAATATATGGGCAAGTTGTAAACTAAAATGATAAATATATAGAATTAATATAATAAAATACATACTCTAAAAAAAATACTCATAAAAAACACATAAATATCCATGTTAGAAAGCACCAATTTGCGAGAGAAATACAAGGTATAAAATGTAAACATACCATACCTACATATTTCATTTCTAAGCACATATATGTACTCATATACCTAATCTTATATCATTATCCATAAATAAAAGAACAGGTTTCCTTAAATATAAGATCAAATCATATAAAGAAGGATGTACACACATTAATTGATAGATAACACATAAATATAAATATATTCAAAATCACTCATATATATAAACAGGCATGTAGTGGATATTTACACCTTTTAGATTCCAAGGTGAATAATAATTAAGACAATTTATGTACGTGAAGCAAGTCCAACTCGAGGCTAGGTGTGCCCAAATGCCTGCGACAATTATGTTGCAAATAGGAGCGCTTCCTGGGCGAAATAAGGCAGCAATTTGGGCTATTTTGGACCGTTTTTTGATCCCTAGAGGGTTGGTATTTAAGCCAACATTATTGTGAGGGCAATATGTGCTTTTGGATCCTTTTATGTGTCTGTTATTCAAAAACCATAGAGTGAGAGCTTGAGAGAAATCTAAGAGAAAAAGAAGATTGAAAGGCCAAAATACAGCACAATTCCTTCTTCCTCTTGAAATTGATAAGTTCTCTGTAGCTCTGTATTATTTTGTTCATAGTGGATTTTTCTTGTGAAAGTGTGGCTACATGATTTTTCCCGTTATCGAGTTTTTTATGTAAATCTCTTATGTTCATATGCTTGTGATTGTGTGTGTTGTGATTATATTTCCTATTTTTGTTACTTTGTATATTACTTCGGTGACTCTCAACGACCAAACCAACAGTCTCAATTTCAACAAGTGGTATCAGAGAGGTTAGTTCTAGGGTTTATTAAGTTTGAGTTGGAGCAATGGCTGACAAAATGAGACACAAATTGAAATGTTAAACGACAAAAACTTTGCTTCCTGGAAGATGCAAATGCAGAATTTGTTCTACCAAAAGAAGTTGTACTTTTCATTGGGATGAGCCGACAAGAAACCTATAACTATGTCAAACAAAGATTGGGAAGTTCTTGATAGAACAGCATTGTGATTGATTCACCTTTCTTTATCCTCATTTGTAACGTTCAATATAGTAAATGAGAAAATAATAGTAGATCTCATGATAGCCCTAACTTAAGTAAATGAGAAGCCTTTGATCAGGCAAAAAAGCCTTAGATCCTCATCCTTGTATTGAGACTTTGTATTTATAAAGGTTGAAATAATGAATTTTTGCAGATATACTTGATTTATGAGCACGTTCAATCAACAAAGAATAGGTATTGAATATCCTTCAATGCATTTATTATTTTTTAATTTGTTGCTTAGCACTGCTTTAATCTTTTTCAAAATTGGCACTGCTTTAACTTTTTTTAAAATTACTATGTACTGAATATCCTTCATTGCCTTTATTGTTAAGCATACTTAGGTGAGAGCACTCCCAGGAAAGATGACCTACTAAGAAATTATCTTATAAAAATAAAATCGTGAGCTTATTTGGCCAAAGCGGACAATACATTGACTCTTAAGTGTTTAAGCTGTTACAATTGGACAATTTGATATAATCATAGATTTTATCACTACCAAAGGAACTTTTTCTTGCTCACATATGTTTTTAGTGGATGGCATGCTTTTAATTGGGGAAGCTACATCTAACAAGATTGCATATTTGAAGAACCACCTCTCTCTTCTCTCAGAAACTTCAAGTCTTGTTTGTAATCCTAACAAATCTTGCATTAATGACTAGGCTCACAAATTTCTCTCCATTGCAACAAGGCTCTAATTATGAAGTCTTCGATTTGGTCAATACTTGTGTAATGGTTTAGAGTTATTTACATACCAATAGTGTTCTTAAGATTATGATCTATATATATGTGTGCTTTTTCTTGATCACAAGTCTCAACTTAAGATGTTAATTATCTTTATCTTGGGATTTAATAGCAGCTCCTAACATAAATGAAGACATTGGCCTTCCTATTCTAAATAAGTTGTGGTTGAGTTGCAAAATTCCCCTTTACTAGAATATCTTATGTAATCACTTTATCCTTATGAAATGGAAAGAATATAATAATCTAAACCTCATTGATGTGTCATCCACTTAACCCATCAGTTCTCCCTTCTGCAAAAACATACAGTCAGTTACTTGTCTTTTTCTCTTGCCCATTATTTGATTAAATGAGATTTAGGGACTTCGTTTACCAATATATAATGGTAAATTGGTATTCAGACTACATGATGCAGTTAAATTAGCCTATGCTAGTAGGATGAAAGTTTGATATCACCGTCTCATTTAATTTAATGGGTATAAAGTCAACTTCGCTTGTATGGTGTGGAAAACAATCAAACAAGGCTTCAAAACTACTGATATTTTTGTTAATAAAAAGACTGATTGTGATCTATTTTGCTCGATTTGCCACGCTTCAAACATATCACACACCCACCTTTTCTTTAATTATCTTTTTTTCTTATAAGTTGTTGGTTCATTTACTTCCAAATGAGCATTGCTTATTTTTGCCGGCTAGTATTTTTCAAGTACTAAACTCTACCCGTACACAATTCAGTAATTGGGCAAAAAATGTTATCTTAGTTTAGTAGTGTTGTGACTTAAAGCATTTGGATAAAAAAATGCAAGAAAATTTGCTAATAAACAAAAATGGTTGGCAACTTCACTGTGAGTTTATAAGAGGCAGCTAGCGATTATTGTTAAGAAGTGGTTTTGTCCTAATAATCTTCATAAAAGTGATAATACTGCCTTTTATTCATGAAAATCTGCTCTTCTTGTGACCCTCAGTGCCATATGTTCATTTGAATGTGTTGTTCGGTTTCTATATTTCTTGTATTGCCATTTGTAGAGGACTCCTTTTACATTTTAAAAGTGCTGGGAATTTGAACAATAAGGATAAGTGTTGGGAGAATGCCGCCACTGATTGGAAGGTTTTGAACCAAATAATCTTAGTGCCAGGTGAACTCTCTCATCCATGGTGTAGTTCATCCATAACCAATTGAGTCTATGGATTTGGGCAAACCGCTTTTGATTTTAGTATTTTAAGCTTTCTATAATTTTGTGTCTGTATTATTTTTTGTTTTGTCATATTTTGTTTAGCTTCTTGAACCTTTGTAATTCACCTTTTATTCTTTAGCTTACTGGGCTTACGCCCTCAACTTTTCTTTAATAAAAAGGTACATTATAAAAAAGCACAAAAAGCCTAGCAACAGATGCAATGAAAAACTTACGTGACCGTGATGAGTTTTAAGTCCTCTGTCTTCAACCCTACAATTCCCGTCTATAACAAGTGTTTTGATTGGAACCTGCACACTCAAAAGAAGCAGTTTCTCGGCTTCAATAAGAAAAGAAGGAAAAGTTAAAAAGGATAAATCTGTCGAGGAAACCCCGATACAATCTGAATCACAAATTTCAGAAAAATCAGGTTAATGAGTTTAAATTCAAATCATGCCAGAAAATCATGAGTATCTGGCATACCATGGCATCCTGCGGTTTTCTCTTGTAATAAGCAAGAAGCCCGGTCTCGAGAACGAAGTACCGCATGTGGATGTACGATCGCCCAATCTTCCTCCTTCCGTATCGCACCATCCAGCCCTCCAACACTACCTTTGATCTCTCAGGTTTGTTCACGGAACCACATCCCTTTGAATCCATGCACGCGATCATGGGTTCTACCTTGCTCATTATCGAAACCCTTCCACCGTCAAACAATAATCGACCAAAGTGCGCATTAACCAATAAAAGTACTCAATTTTCCGGAATAAATTAGGCCATAACCAATGAGAACTGGCAAGCGGTTTATTCTCCGAGAGGTTCCTGAGATATTCCAGAAGAACCGCTGGCGAATTGCAGCTTGGACTGAGATGATGGATCTGAATCCAGTAATGAAAAAATTGGAAATATGAGGATTGGATTGGAAAATAAATTCGAAACGAAATACTGCTGAGAGTTTCTGGTTGTACGATTTTTCCAGAATTGGGGACGGTTAATCAAAGCCATTACTAATTAAGAAATTTTTTGGCATGTAGGTTAGGGGTCAAAAGAGAGACGAGTGGCAGAAGGCGGGAAAGGATGCGTCCCTAGAAAACCGTTGGAACATTGAACTCAGCGGTGAGAACTGGACGCCAAAACTAGAGCATATTTATTTATTATTTATTTATTTTATTTATTTATTTATTTATTTTTGAAGAAGAATATGAATAAGTTGAGATTTTAAAATAGCATTAGATTTGAACTCATATTAAAAATTTAAATTTAAGGATTTAGCCACTCAGTCATAATACTAACAAAAAAAAAAAAAAAAAAAAGATTGATATTATTGCTTTTTTTGAATCAAATTTATGTGCTGAGCTCAGATTGTCTTGAAACTCAAAAAATCATCAAGTTTGATCTGTCTCTTCCTCTCTGGAAACAACATTTGAATCTTTTGGTCTAATAGTTGGAAGATTAAAATTTTAAATCAATGTGACCATGCGTTCACATTAATTTTGAAGGTCTAAATTTTACTTTTGTTACCGCTTTTGTTCATTCAAAAAATTCTAGAGAAGACCGATCTTTTCTTTGGGAATTTCTCAAAACTTGTAGTGACCCCCACTATTCCTTGGGTGGTTGGAGGTGATATCAACACAACTCTTAATCAAAATGAAATAAATCCTTCCTCGGATAACAGGATTTCCCTTTCCAAAGCAAAGACCTCTCTCATTCAATCTCATAATGCCAAGAAATTTTTTGGAAGCAAAAATGTAGTATAAATGGAAAGTTGAAAGTGAAAAAAATACTAAATTCTATCATAATTTGGTAAATAAGAGGAGGCATCTCAATAAAAATTCTAAAATATCTGATCTAGATGACACTATTATTCAAAATGAGGTTGAAATCAATCACTCTGTTGTTGAGTACTTTGGCAAGCCATACTCCATTGTTGAGGGGATTTTCTCTTCCTTTACTCTATCCCCTCCTCTCTGTTTATCTACTGTTGATAAATTGGATCTTAATACTATGCCAAACGATAAAGAAATTTGGGAAGTTATTAAATCTCTTAACCACAATACTTGTCCTAGGTCAAATGGGTTTCCGTGAAAATTTTTCATTACTTTATGGGACATCATAAAGTTTGATGTCTATAATGAGATTAAATAGTTTTTTTACAATGTTCCCCTCCCTAAATTTTTCTCCCAATTATCTTTATCGCTCATCCTAAAAGAGAAGAATTGTAACTGGTAGGCCAAGTTTAGACTAATAAGTTTGTGCTCTTCCATTAACAAAATCACATCTAAAATTATTGCTAACAAGCTCAAATTTTACTTCCCAAGTTGATCGATCCTAATCAATCTGGTTTTGTTCTTGGTAGGCACATTCAAGATAGCATATTAGTTGTGTAAGAACTCTTCCACAGTCTTAACAAAAAATGAAGATATCATAACCTCATTTTAATGCTTGATTTGGAGAAAGCTCTTGACAAAATTGAGTGGAATTTTCTTTATAGAGTTCTCATATCTTATGGATTTGATAATTCTCTTATTCACAAAATCAAAAACTCAATTGGCAATAATTTGTTATCTATTCTTATCAATGATGCTCCTTGTGGTTATTTCAAATCCTCAAGGGGTCGCCGTCAAGGAGATCTTCTCTCCCCTATCATTTTCAATTTTTCTTTGAATCATTAGTCTTATAATATCAATCTTAAATTTTCTTGAGACCCTAATATGCATTATAATTTGGGAAGAAAATTTATGATTTCTCATTCATCTTATGTGGATGATCTTATCATCTTCTCCAATGAAGATAAGAGAACATTCAACAAGCTGAAAAATATTCTTAATGTTCTTGAAAAGGATTCTTGTTTGAATATTAATCTGAACAATCCAATTTTTATATTGACAAGAAAGCCCCTTATAACCTGACCAATCTGATTTCAACATCAGAAAAGGTAAGCTATCGTTTAAATACCTTGGGATTACCATTTTTAGAGGTCATAAAACCCACTCCATTTTTAAGGATCTTTTTGATCACATCTATAATAAACTAAGAGTTTGGGACCATAAGTTTATTTCCCAAGATGGTAAATTGACCCTTATCAAGTATGTTCTTAATATCATTCCTTTACTTTGGCTAGAAATTACTTCTCCTACAAATAGTGTTTTGAAAAAAATTAATTTGATTTTCAACAAATTTCTTTGGTCTCACAACAAAGATTCTAAATTAATATGGACCCTCTTGGGAATATATTTCTTCCTCCTTCTCTAAAGGTGGTATTGGGATTAGAAGCCTCAAAGATATTCATCCCATATTCTCTTTGAAATTATGGTAAAATTTCAAAACCTCCAATTCTCTTTGGGTGCCCATTCTTATAGCTAAATATTGAGCTATCAACCATCCTTCTAAGGTGAAACACAAAATTACTGATTCCCCTAATTGGAAGTGCTTACTTAATAACCATGATCTGGTTGAGGATCTTCTTGTTTGGGACAAGCTTGATTCTTCCAACTGATTCTGGTTTGATAGATGGACTGATCGTGGTATACTTGCAGATAATTACAATGTCATCTATCCAAAGTTAAACTCAAGGAAGTGTTCAATGAATCTTCGAGCAATGAAATTTTGTTGCAGCACATCATGCCAAATCATTCAACCAGTTACATCCTCTCTCTATCCCCTATTTTGGATCCAAAATTTTTGGCTAATTCTAGTTTTATATTTAACAACAAATTTAATCTAACTTTAGCCTGGAAAATTAGTCATAATCTTAGGCTCTTGACTCAACCAATTTGGTTTAGGAATAATTCCCTCCCCAGTTTTATCAAACTTTTCATTTGGAGGCTCTACAATGACTTTATTATAGTGGATGTTGAAGTAATCAAAAAAGGTTTTAATGTAGTCTCAAAGTGTTAATCTTGTGATGACATTGAAACAATCAATCACCTTTCTATCAACAAAGAGCATAGTTGTAAGGTTTGGCTCTCTTTAAACATCAACAATAAAAATAAAAATACAATCTATCATTTATCTGATCTTCAAGGGAGGTGGGGAAAGTCTATTAAAAAAAAGTTTATTGTGGGAAGCCATTCTGATGCTTTTACGGTGTGGAATATTTGGAATGCGCGCAATAAATGTAATTATAATAATATTCCTTTCACTTGTGATGCTATTCTTAGAAATATCTTGTTTGTCTGGTGAGATCATTAAAACTTTTTCGGATTCATCTTTTAGTTGGAAAAATGTTAACAATGCTAAAGTTTTTCTTCTTTTTGCAGAAGCTAGGGTCAAATTAAATATCCCCAATGTTTGATTGGTCTTATGGTTGGTTTTCTTTTTTGGGTATATTTTATCTGGGCTAGTTGAGGCTTTGTATATCTTCTTGTTGCTTCTGGGTCTGTTAGTTGAAGATGTCTTGCCTTATTTTAGTAGTTGTGGTTTTGGTGGCAAATTTTTTTTTTGTGGATACATGTTCTTATGTCTTGGGCTATTTTGTTATGCTTGTTGATATGTTGTCCTTCGTAGGGTATTATGTTTATTGCCTTAATGAGTGGTTGTTGATGCCCATTAGTTTGGTTTCTCGGTTGCTGGATGCCTTAAAGAAGGTTTGTCGCGTCACCTTTCTTCACTATTTGTTTGCTCTGTTTTAGGTGCTATAGGTGCTGCTGGTTGTATGTGATATTGTTGTGGTAGTTCTCTTTTCTTCCGTAGGTACTTGACGGAATTGGAGGTTTTGGTGGCTTTCGACGTGTGGTCGCTGCTTGGTTGTAGGTGGTAGTTTAGTTTTTTGTTTATGATGTTTTGTTAGTGCTGTTCTTTTTGTTTAATTGTTGTGATTGTGTGTTTTCTGCATTTATGTGGCTACATCCTTAAACTTTAAGTTTTAATTTTTTGTTGTGTTTTCTTATTTTGGTTTTGGTTTTAGTTTTTGCTTTTTTGTTTACAATGATCTTTTATGTTATATCCTTGATCCTTTTTTTTTGTGTTGGTTTTAGAGTTTTTGTTTTATTAATTTTTATAACCTCCAACCCCCTATGTATCTTTTATTTGTATGTTATTGTTATTGCTAATATATATATATATATATATATATATATATATATATATATATATATATATTTATATATATATATATATATAATTTTTTTTCATTATTTTATTTTAGATTAGATTTATAATATTTTACTAAAAAATAATAATTTTGAGCTCATTAACGCTCATTTTAGTTTGTTCGACTTATCAAACAATTTAGTTCTATTTGTGTAACAACCCATGTTGTTACTTTGCTCAATTAAGACTAATTTAAGTCTTAATTAAGGTTCTAAGTTACTAATTAAGTAATTTAGAACTCATCTCTGAAACCTAGGTCAAACCAGAAGTCAACAAAGTCAAATCTGGAATTCTGGAAAATCCCAAACCCTAGAAAAATTTGCTTTTTATCTAGGCCTCAGATTGAAAATCTGACTTCGCCATTGCGTTCAGAACACCTAAATTAGATAGGGGTGAAGTTTTGGAGGCATTTGGAAGTCGTTGAATTTTCGCTGAATATTTTAATAATAATTAAATACCCCAAATAATCAAATAAATAAATACTCATCGGATTGAAAATCCGAGTGCGCCGTTGCGTTCCTCACCCTTCAATTAGCTAAAGGTAATTTATTGGAAATTTTCTGGATGCATTTGAGTGCTAAAATAAATATATGAAAAATACTAAATTAATAATTAATATTAAGTATTAAATATTCAAAATTGACGGATTCCGTCAATTTAATTATGGCACCGTTAAGAATTCTGAGCGCCGTTTCCTCTGTTCCGTTTAACTAAACGGAGTGCAACCTGCGCCGTTTGATCAAACAGAAGCCCGATCCAACGGCCGCTGGATCTCTTCCTCGCGTAATGGAGCGGCGCGTGTCGTGAGGTTAGGGCACGCGGCAACAGCAGCTCCATGCGTGTCCTCCACCGCTCTGCTCGTAGTATTAAAATGCATGATTGATCACGGTAGATCAGCTGGAAGTTCTTGAGGGTTGGAATCGTGTTAATCAGAAGATCTTAATCAGCGCGAGATCGTCGGCTGTTCATCCATAGGTACTTCCCACTCCTTTTATGCCCTCATTTATACTTTATTGCATCACCTCTGTCATTATTCTTCCATTCTTACCTCTGTTTAACCGACCGATCTTCGATCGATCGGGTCGCGCAAACCCTAGAGGCGCTGGTCGAAGGAGGCGAATCGATCGAAAGATCTGATCCATCCGATTCGATCTGATGAAGATCTGGCCCTCGAATCAAAGCAGATAATTTAGACCGTTCGTTCTGTTTGATTATGTTATTATCCATTCGATTTCAGAATTTAATTAAATTATAAATGCTTAGGTTAATCAAAATAGGTTAATCCGATCCTAAATTATACCATCTAACGGCTGTGATTCACCCACCGAGAACCGTCAGATCAGGTCCTTTTAGACCGGTTCAGACTGAACCAATGCGTCCGGTTTATTAATTTCTGATCGGTCCAGCCGGTCTAGTCCATTCGTGCTGGCGTGTTCCCATTGGCCGGGCGCTTAGCGTGGGACCCACTGCTGATCAATCGCGTCAGCCCGTCTCATTTGAGACAGGTGTGGGCCCCACTCCCTGTCCCGGCGACTCTCAAAGCGCCACGTGGCGTTGGTGGGGTCCATCCCTGCAGAAAAAACTCAATTATAAATATAACAAAATTATTTAGTTAAATAATAATATTAATAGTAATAATAACAGTTTATTTAAATTAATTATACAGAATTAATTAATTAAGTTGAATCTAAACTTTAAACCTTAATAACTCTTAAAGTACTCATCCAAATTATGCAAAATTATATACCAAATTGATCAGAAAAATATAAGAATTTATTGATGCCATTTAATTTTCTGTAGGATCAATATTTTGCAAAGTGATTATTTAGGGTTTAATTTAAGTTAAATTAAATGTTGCAAAACTTAATTAGCCCATATCTTTGCACCCATTGATCCAAACCTATTGGATATGGGTCTTAAAATACTCACAAAACCCTAAGAAATATTTTAGTAAGGTCAATCTTGCTGTTTGGGTTAGTTTGAGCCTAATCATATTTTTAAACCTAACCCTAATCACCCTAATTAGACTTAGAACTTCAATTGACCATAACTTGGTCAATTGAGCTCCAAATTGAATGACCCAAATACCAATTTAGATCAGCAAAACCTAATCTACAGAAATCTACAAAAATATTTAGGATCTAACGGTTAGATTTGCTAATCACCTCTAATTACCCTAAAACTTAATTAGTAAATATTAGCCAAATTAATAATCCAAATTGAGTGATTTAAGTTTCAGAGGACTCATAAAATCATTTAGAATCCATTTGTAAGGTTAGATTAGTATTTGAGTGATTACTTTTGCTAATCACTCACTAATCACTCTTAACCCTAATTAGGTTTTAACTTAGTCAAATTAGGTCCAAATTGAGCCTACCACATGTCATTATGATCAGTGGACTATTTGTAAACCATAGATACTGATTTTGCTTAATTTGGACACTAATTGGCAAAGTTAGGATTTTTGACCTATAATTAAGAATCCCTTAATTAACCTTAAACCCTAGATCTTGTATTGGCCATAACTTGGCCAATACTTATTAGAATTTAGCAAATTTAGATTCTATGAAAAAGCTTAGACAGTAAAGAACAATAATCTGAAAGAAAATTTAACTTTCACTTAGTCAAATTACTAATTTGCCCTTATGAGTCAAATTCACTAATTTGATATCATATGGCTTAATAATCACCCAAAATTAATTTAGTTGCTGTCTAATCTTACATTAGACAATAAGAATCAATTTCCTAAAGAAAATTTTAGAATTTAAGTCTTAGATCAAAATTTGATCTTTGAACCCTTAAGTAGGGGCAAAATAGTCATTTTGCCCAAATTTAGGGTTTAGCCTTTAAAAGCCCTAAATTTAGTTTCTAATCACTAAAATTAGTAAATAGAATGATTTAGAACTGAAATTAATCAAATCCAAGTTTAAATTAGACTTTGATTAAAATCTTAATCTTAGCTTCTTAAAGAAAATCCTAAGTCTTAAATGAGTGATTTCTCATTCTTTAAATCATTCTTAGACCTATCCTTATGTCTTATAACATTAGTTAGGATGCGTGTCTTGAGAGATACTCTTAGTAATTAAGAACCTTAATTATTAAGCTTAGGAATAGATCTTAAGTTAGAATTCATCTATTGAGTAAATTGAGTTACTCAATAGGTGAAACCTTGAGTTTTCTAGTTTATAGATTTTCTTAGTTTATTAAATAATTATTTGATCTTTAAATCCTAGAATTAGGAATAGAGAATCTATCCTAATGAATTGATTTATCATTAGGACTTGCCTTAACTTAATCTGTGAGATTTGGGTTCTAAACTTAGACCTTTAGATTATACCTTTAGATTAAGTGATTAGACCCCATCATCTGGAGTCTAATTCTTAATCTTTTCATCTTGATTTGGCTAATCAAGATGAGGTTGGGATGAATTAAATTACAAAATTAGGTCGATGATTTGTTCACTTTAACCAAATAGTCATCTTTTGATTAAGTTATAATTAGGACTTGGCCAGTCCTAATTATCTTCAACTAGTAGGATTCGTGATTCTAAGTTACAGAATGTGTAAGAATTGATGATTCTGAAACTTATGTAACTTAAGAGTAGATAGAACGAATAAAGTAGATAACAACGGATATCACTTGTGTTTTAGATAGAGTTTCTTGCACTTTGATTTTGATGCTTTGCATTCCTTGATTTTGAGCTTTATACCTTGAACATGTATTATGTACTTAAGATATTTGATAAATATCTTATGTTAATTTGGAACATTCATAAGCAGCATTATGTTTCTGCTTCAGAAATGGTTTGTAAGGTGTAGCTTGATTAGTATACCTCTTCGATCAACTCGTTCGGGGTCGGCAACCTTTCGAGGGTTTAATGTCCGACAGTCTATTGGCCATGCCTAGTTCGAGTGATAGGATGGATAGACTCTCTCCCTACTTACTATAGAGTCAGGATTTTGATATGGATATACTAATTCAAGTACACTTACATTCAGTTCTGTCTTAGCTCATCAGGCTAAGAGTTTTCAGTGATGTTCAGTTCAGAGTTTCTTAGCTCATCAGGCTAAGATTTGCTGAGTTCGTGTTCAGTTCAAGTGACTTATATAGTCACTGTAGTTTCCATTTTCAGTTACTGTTTTACTTGCATATTCTGCATTGTAGTACTATTTTACTTACAGCTTTCCTGCACGTGTTATGTATAGGATGCTAGTTTTACTTACTGTTTTCATATGCTCACATAGGATGTTAGTGTTTTCAATTTTTCACTGTTTAAATTTTGTATGTCACTTAGCATGTTCTGTTTGATCATAAGCATGTTTAGATTGTACTTTTCTTACAGTTTTGTTTAGTCTTTTGCTTACCTATCTTTGTTGTAGTTGCTTGGAGGAGGTATGTATTACTTCCTAGTTGCTTTAGTTATAAACTGTTTGTTTATAACTTATTACTGTTCTTTTTGTACGCTTCTTCTGCACCTATTTTTGCTCAGTTCTGTTTTCATGGTGATATCTATTTAACTTAATAAAATTGTTTGCCATAAAATGTACTTAGACATATTGTCTAACCAGTTTTTCTTTTGTTGGCTGGGGCATTACCATTATGAAACTGATAATGGTAATTTCTGAGTTTGTTGGAGTAGCAGATCCAGTGGAGAGCTTGCCATTGGAGGAGGAGCCTGTTCCTGAAGATCTGTAGTTTTAGTTTTCTTCTTTCAGTGAGATTGAGAGTTTTCTTTTAGTTTTTTAAAACTTATTAAATGTTGTAATAATACAAGTTTATATTTCTCTTTCAGTACTTTACTTATTCTGTATTGTTGTATTTATATTGTATTGGATGGATGTTATATTTTATGCTTCCGCACTCTGAGTTCTTGTATGATCATTTAGTGATAAATTCTGGGATGAATGGCAAAGTCCTTAGTTAAGATTGGATTAGAAGGTGTATCTAATCCAATTCTAGGTGGGGACCTTGTTATTTGGTGACCCCTCTATCGTAATCATGTTAACTTAAGGGTTAACAAGACCACGGCGGGGCAGGGCCGCCACAATTTGAGACAACCACAACTATCTCAAGAAGCTGTAAAACTGTTGTAGAAAAGTAATTATATAAAATTATTGTACTTGAAAATTAGTGTTGGTTAAAGATCTAATTGTTGCCTTTCTGTGCAAGATGGATTACTTGTATGCAACCTTTTTATTTTAAGAAATAAAAGCAAAGTTATTCTAAAAAGCAAAAGCAAAAAGTAGAAAATCCAAATTTTTATTCAAACAGTATTTCAAGGTGTGTATAGAAAAGAGGTATATAATGACAAGGGAGATCATGGGGTGTTAGCAATAAATAGTTTGGATGGGTAGTAGATAATTAACAATTTATAATTGTATGGTTGTTAACATGCCCCCGTAAGCTAAGTAGGAGGCTATATAGTTATCTTATCCTTGAGATGCTTAAATCTACTTATAGTGTGAGTCTTGGCAAACAAGTTTGTTGGTTGATTGGACATGAGAATATTCTTGAATTGTGAGGTCCCCTTGTATGGCGACCGGGAAATCGAGTTCAAAAATTTCCAAGGAACAATTTATAATCAAGACATTAGTAATGAAAGTAAGATAATACTAAGTCTATAATTATTCATACAGGGTCATTTACATAAACATTACATAAATTATTTAATATTATAGTAAAAGTTAAAATAAACTATCCTCTCCAGCTCACATCTTAAACTCAAGCTTTTTTCCTTTATTACAGTTGCTCTTCTTATTATAAATTATCAAAATTTGAAAATTTATTAACAGTTGCTAGTCATGTAGGAGTACGTAGGCTATTCTTATAATAGTTAGTTTCTAGTTTCCTATATCAGGTATAAATAAAAATAAAAATTACATGAATAGCTTTACATCACAAGTAAGGAAATATAAATACTTGCCAATTGAAACTAGTTTTACCCTGCATGTTAGACTTGAATTTAGCATGAAATAAATCCCATCAAAGACATTATGTGGCATAAAGTTGAGTTTGAAGACCCCTGAGGCCAAATGGGTAAACCCATAAGCATAGCTTTTATGAAGCTATCTCACTACTCATCAGTATCTTATTAGCCTTTTTTTAAATAATAGTGTGCATTTCATCTAGATTTTCTCTCTTCCTAAAATGGTTAAATTTCTCTATATAACTCTTAGGGGATGCTAGCCAGCCCAATTCATATAGATTCTTAGTGTTGCTTTTCTCCCATCAAAACAAATACCACAAATAATAATACAATTCATCTTTTTGTCACCACTCTTGTGCTAATATTTTTGCAATTTATTAAGCAGTAAATGTATCAAAATTATGATTCAATTAGAATTAGGCTCAAAATAGATACAATTAAGTAAAACTTACAAATAGATCTACGTACTTGACTGATTTGATAAAGCACAAATATTTCACTTGATTGGATCTATTAAATATCAACTTAAATTAACCTTTGTTGTCATGTGTCTTTAGGGGGGTTTGAGGTCCTATTTGCAGGAGAAAAGAAAAATATTTTTCTTAAGAAATAAGTAGCTTACTAAAGAAGTTATTGAATTTTATGTTGGTAATGAACCTAAACCTGAACGCTCTATTTTGCAGGAGAAGCGATTTTAGAAAGTGCGCACACTTCAAATTCGAGGACCAGGGTTGCTTTGACAGTTACTAAGCAATCTCAAAATAAATCACAAGAATAAAATCACAGCACATGAAGAAACATCCAAACACAAAGAAATACGTGAAAGACCACAGAGCCACACCACAAGAAAATCTACTATAATATTTGAATGTTACAAAGTTACAAAGAGCATATCACCTCAGTACAAATGCTCTAGCTTTTACTCTAAAATGGAGAGGAGAGGAAGCAGCCACCACCTGAAGTATCTCCTCCAACTTGCAAGGGCTAATTTGCACTGCAGTTCCCTTAGGGTTTAGCCTAAGGTTCTTCTCCTCACAGTAGTCATAGCCTCCAAAATGAAATGTCAACCCTTAGGTTTTTCTCTCAACCTATTTGCTTAAGTACCCAGCTGAAAAATGGGCCCTAAAAGGTCCAGAATACCCTCTAATTTGCTTAGGGCGTAACCTAGACCATGCAGATTTTCGTCTGGTGCTACGACGAGCCATAGCGCCCGCATCTCGAATTGAGACTGATGTGGCGCGCTGTAGCACCCATGCCTCGAGTTGAGACCGCTGCGGTGCGCTGTAGCGCCCGTGTCTCGAGATGAACCTGCTGTGACGCGCTGTAGTTCCCGCATCTCGGGTTAAACCCGTTGTGGCGTGCTGTAGCGCCAATTTCCGCTATGGCGTGCTGCAGTGATGATTTCCGCTGCAGCACCTGCTTCTCAATTGCTTCGCTGAAGCGCTGTCTCAAGTAAGAATTGTCTGGGCGCGCGGGGGCGGGTGGCGGCAGGCGACAACGCCTTTGCTGCTTCTGGACACTAAAGGCTCTCCACCACATAACATTTTAATGATGAAAAAACTTACTAAGAAATAATGAAACTTGACCAGGAGGTGTATCTTGACGAGACAAGTCACACATAATAAATTTTCTCTATTTAGAGCTATATTTTATTTTATATTAATTTTTGAAGATGAATTTTTTCTTATGGAATAAGTAGCTTACTGAAGAAGAAATTGAATCTTAGCGAAGAAGAAACTTACTAAGAAGTAACGTAACTTAATGAAACTTGACCAGGAGATGTATCTATACACATATTAAATTTTCTCAGGTCGAAGCTATATTTATTTTATATTAATTTTGAAGATGATATATTTTTCTTAAGGAATAAGTAGCTTACTGAAGAAGTCATTGAATCTTAGCGAGGAAGAAACTTACTAAAAAGTTACGTAACTTAGCGAAACTTGACCAGGTGATGTATCTTGAAATTCCTCAGTGCAAGCTGAGTAATCAAAATGGGTTCTAATAGTGAAGAGGGTATGGACTGGATTAGAAGATTAGCAACAGGTGGGAAAGAGATGCAAGTGGGAAAGGGTTGAATTTGAGAGTATAAATTGTGGTTGAAAATATGAGAGGTAAATGTGGGGAAAGTATGCTGGGTAAAAAATAAATAAGAGAGATTTGTCATCGGCTGCTAGTGGGGAGAATAAGCAGGTTGTGAATCTTACTTGTTATTTTATTATAGTAATTAAAATAAGGTTATTAATTAGTTCCAAAAATACTAAAATTTTACCCCTACCTAATTTAGGGGTGAAAAGCTTAATGATGAACTCCAATTTTTTTTATTTTGAAGTCAAATTAATTATCTTAGATTTTCTAATTAAACAACTACATTAAAATTAATCCGGAAAGTCCCCAAATGGAAAAATTCTCTAAAAATTACCAAAAATTCCATAAATGTATAATAAAAAATTTTAAAATTTTATTGTGCCAAATTATCATATGATAAAAATTAGGATAAACAAAATTTAAAACTTGGTAGTTACACCTTGCTTAATGTAGCGAATGAAGTCGCAGACCACTTTGATATTGTAATAACATGAGGTTGTTACTCATTATTAGCTAGCTTAATTAGTCTAAAACTCTCATTTACATCATAAGGATCAAACTCCTAAATTTTGAGTGGATTTGAAAGTTATTTGATTTTAGTGAATATTTTAATTGATTTAAATAATTAGAAAATTAAGAAAATTATTTTGACCTTCAACTAAAAATTTGATTATATTTTTGAATTCATCACCCTCAAATTAATTAAGTATAATTTTTTTTTAATTTTTAGAGCTAATTTGATCAAGAATATTTGATTAATTTAAATTGTATTAATTATTATTAATTTAAAATTTTAAATCCATTTAACGGCTGATTAGCCATTTAAAATTAAATGGAGAGTGATCATCCATCTCCTCATAAACACAGGACAATCTGGTCAAAAGATCTGAGTCGTCCTGTTGTTTCACAGATCCTAATTGGACGGGTTAGATCAGATCTGTGACGAATTTGATCTCAGTTGCTAGATCAGGGCCCAAATCCAATGGATGACACAAATCCCTTAGATAATCAGAAGCAGAGATCACATCTACATTATCTGATTAGGCGGGCGGCTGGAATGCAACAAAGCACTGTGCTATGTCACCTTCTCCAGCTCAGCTACAACCTGCCCATGACCACGGACCGTGCTACGTCTGCCCGCCCTGTCAACGTCCTACCCTATCCACCTCATCAAAAGCTCAGCAAACCCTTCCTTAGTTTTCATTTCATCAATTGCAAGCTTCTGGAAGGCTCGAGATGGTGTCATTACAACACTAAAGCCCAACGAAGTCTCAGCAAGAAGAACTACAAGCACTTTCTTTTCCCTGTCGATTACTCTTCTATTTTGCTATATGGAATTTCATTTATCTATTCTAATATATGCTCTAGGGATTGCCACTATCAATCAAGACCAAGTGAGCTTGTTTGAAAATCGATAGCTCGAGCTTGTACAATACTACACATTACTTGGGCTTGAGCAATCAACCGATGATTTAGTCCCTTTTCGACATTGTCATTGGGTTCCTTAGGTCAGTCTTGACACAAGGAACACTACAGGCCGTTGCTTGTGTTGATTTCATTTCTATGGATAGATCATTCTTCCTCCACAATAAACCCTAGCTCAGTTCTTCGGCTTTTTAAGGTTAGAGCAATCCAATCAAAATAGCATATGGCTCTTAGGTTCATTGCGTAGTTCACTTCACAGGGAAGATTTGGATATCTTGTACTCAATATGAAATGCGTTGTGCGATGGGAAATTAAAGTTTTCCCATAACCCTAGTTCTCGTCTTCCACCTCTCATACTCGAGATGGAGGAGCACACTCCCATATATTGAGGGAGCATTAGTGAGTCCAAATGACATTATTAAGAATTCAAAGTAGCGATGGTGAGTATGAAAAGTAGTTTTCTCAATATCGGAATCCTTTACTCATAGCTGATGATAGCCCAATCTCAAATCGATTTTTGAAAAGATAGCACTAGGAAACTGATCGAACAAATCATTGATTCTAAGAAGTGAGTATTTATTCTTAATGATTACTTTATTTAGTTCACGATAATCTATGCACATCTACATTGAACCATCCTTCTTCTTAACAAAAAGAATGGATGCTCCCCAAGGAGACATAGTTGGCCTAATAAAGCCCTTATTTAACAGCTCTTGCAGTTGTTCATTTAACTCCTGTAGTTGCTTGGGTGCCATTCTATAAGAAGTCTTAGATATAGGTTAGATCCTAGGAATTAGCTTGATAGAAAATTTTACCTCACTGACAGGAGGTATCCCAGGCAGATCTTTAGGAAAGACGTCGACAAATTTGTTGACGACCTTATTGTCAGAAATCGGAACATCTTCCTTAGCACTACCCATCATAATTACTGGATAGGTAACGCGGCCTTTACTTATTAATTTCTTAGCTTTAATCACGTTGATTAATGAGACTTGGGCACTAGACCTTTCTATAAGGGTTTTAGGAGTACCAAGCAAATACAAGGTTATCTTCTTCTTTTGGCAATTGATGGTGGCATCATGCATGCTGAGCCAATTCATGCATAATATGATATCAGAGTTTGCTATAGGAAAAACCACCAACTTGGCTTGAAAGGTTTGATTTTTCACTGGTATCTTCAGATCACAGAATTTAGATGCGCCGAGTTGGGCTCCAGAAGGAAGTCCAACACATAGAATTTGGGATAACTTGTAGAAAGGTAAGCTTACAAACTTGGCAAAATTTTCAGATACAAAAGAATGACTAGCCCTGGTCTCAAATAATACTTTACAGAGCTTATCGTCAATGTAAATGGTTCCTAAATTAAAATATTTGATAATTAAATAGTCATAGGCATGGAAACTTGCATAATGAAAATAGCTAAGCAAAGTTCATAATTAGGAATATGTACATGATGTAACATTGTAATCTTCAACTGCTTCTATAGGATTTAGGTTGTGCACTTTGGTTGAACCAATAAGTTTATTATTGTAAGCCTACTTTTGAGGAGGTTTCGTATTAATAGTTCGAGGTGCAGAGGGTTCTTCCTTCTTCTGAACTTGAGTTCCTTCAGGAGGAGGATGCATTATTGCTAAATATTGGTCTCTATGATTTATAAGATTAGGGTTAAAGACTTTTTTGTGCATGTAGTGATCAATGCTCACACCATCCACCATTTCTGCATATGTGCATTGGAAGAAAAGGTGACTCGGTCTGTCACAGGTATAGCAGCACCGACCGTTGTGGTAGCACTTCCTATACGGATGAGGCTTTATGTTGCCTTTGAATGGATTAGAAGTAGTAACAACTAACTTAATCAGATAAACTCTACTGGATGGGATTCTTTCCCTCTTGAAGTTATCACTTCTGTAAGATGAAGAATCAACACTTTTCATTGAGTCCCTCTGGGACTGATGATGTTCGACGACTCTTGCAATTTCGATAAGTTCAGAGAAATTAGAAGTATTAACAGTACTATGTGATCCTTAATTGAATCACAAAGACCACATTGAAATCGATGGCAGCAAGCTGCTTTTGTTCTCACTAGTTCTGGAGCAAAGCAAGTAATTCGATGAAATTCCATTTCATATTCAGACACAAGATTATTTCCTTGCTTCATCTTTAGGGGAGTATCCTCCAAAATATTTTACGCCGATGGAGGAATGAATTTTGCCTTAAAAGCTTCTACAAATGCTTCCCATGGAATGTCTTCAAAGTTGAAATCAACGAAATGAGTGTTCCTTATGTTATCCCACCAATACTTTGCCTTATATTAAAACTTGAGGACTGTAAGCTGAATGGCTTTCGAGTCAGGATGCTTAATGCTAGTTAAATTCTTTTCCACCAGCTTCAGCTAGATGACCGTGCCCATGGCAGATAGATTTCCACTAAAGGTGGGGGTTCTCAAATGAATGAAGTTGTGAAGCAGTCCATCAGTAGATAGATAGTGAGGCTGAGGATAATAATAGTGCATGGGAGCTACATATGCAGGTGATGGGTTATGGCTGCTATGAGCAGCTAACAACCTTTCAATCTATTCTACTTGCCTTAAGTGATTATCAACTAAGGTTGTAACTATTTCTACTAGAGCACTTATCTCCTTTAAGGACTTGCTAGATGCAGCAAGAGTGGAGGATGATCTAGGATACATTCTTACCGGATTAAAATAATCAATAGCTTAGTGTTAGAAAAAACTCTCAAAACAGCATTTTATTTATTTCTTTTTGAAATACAAGTAGATGTAGAATAAACTTAAAGACATAAAAAGATAGAATGAAACTAAGATTACATCATTAATTAAAAGAAAATGCTATTCCAGTTTAAAGGTCATAACATAATCACCAAAGTATTCTGCAGCAAATGCTGCACAAAAATATTGGTAATTGGGTGAATGATGTTCCTTATGACAATTCTTCATTATCTTTGAATTGGATTTCTCCACCAGATCTTTGCTTCATCTTGAAAGAGATAAAGTAGAATCATAAGGTGAACATTATTGGGACATTGAACTATATTAAAAGCAGAAGTGACACATCGCAACCATGCTTTGTCTAAGGTGGGGTAATATAATCATCTATAGATAGGACGATTCAACATCATATCCAAAATTAAAGTTTCTTGGTGAGAGACTTTTGTTATTGATCTTCCATGAAGTTGGCCATATTGATATTCCTCTTCCCATACTTAATCAAATATATAAAGAAAACACTCATTAGCTAAGAGGTTAAATGACATCCTATATGTTATATTGTGGAGACTATTTATATAACAACCCAAGTTACTAATTTAGATCTTAATTATGGCTCTACTACACTAAATAAGTCATTTATAACTCATCTCTAAGATCTTGATCAAATCAGGAATCAACTGGATCGAATCCTGATTTCTAGAAAATCCTGAAACCCTAGAAATTGACTAGTTCAATTTGACATCGGATCGAAAATCCGACTTCATCGTTGCGTTTCTCACCCCTTAATTAGCTAGGGGTGAATATTTGGTAATGTTTGAGAATCAATTAATAAAACTAGGAAAACTTAATTATTTAAATAATTTCTTATATATATATATATATATATATATATATATATATATATATATATATATATATATATATATATATAAGTTCTCAGCTGCATGCCATAACCTAACTCCATTCGACCGACACTCTTCCTCCGCGCGCCATCCGTGAAGTACCAACACCTCCTCTTCCCCTCTCGATGCATGGCTCGCGTCGCTTGTGTCTCTCGGCATGCGTCACCTCTTCTCCTTGCAACCTCTGTCTTCGCATCCATTAAGAGCTGAAGGCTTTAGGCTTCGCGTTTCGGCTCCTCCTTGCTCCCTCATCGCCGGCTGCGTCTTCTTCCTCGGCCGAACCCTCTAATCGCCGCCGCCTCCTTGCTCCTTCGTCGCCGGCGAGGTACCCACTTCACCCATATCTTTCACTCAAAGGTTATGTATAACGAAGTATCTTTAGCATTTTTAATATAGCATTCTTTTCTTTCTTAAGTTAAAGTTGGGCCATATGAGAATATAGAAGATGCGAATGTTGGATCTTATATTCCTGCCATGTTTTGGAGGGTTGCAATCCTATCCAATTAAATTTAGTAGTAATATATACTATTCACTTAAGAGTATGTTGGATCTTAAGATCACAGCCAGTCATCAAATGGTTCAAAGAATTGCGCTTATGACTCTATGTGTTTGTACGATACTCCTTCAACCGATGGCTTACAATGCAAATCTTTACTTATTACATCTTAAGATCGCTGTTAGAAAGGATTGGAGGGATTGTGTTTCAAAGATTCATTCTTTTTTTTTTTGTATGTTATTTCCTTCGATTTTTACTGTTTGCATTGATATAATCGTTGCTTTAGTTTAATTTCAGCAAATGAGTTTATCTCTTAAGACTCGATCGAAACTTAAACAACAAAAGAAAATGTAAAGCTTGTTAAAGCAAATTTCCTTCATCCTTATGTTCGTCCTAATCTTAATTGTGAAATATGTTCAGATTTTCTTTTTGGAAACAGCAATTGAAATTGGTTCGATTTAATCCCTTTTTACATCTTATTGCTAAATTTTAGTACTAATTGGAATATCAAATAAAAACAAAGCATCGAAGCCTTATAATTTGCTTTCATTCTTAAGCTTAAGTTAATACAAATGATATTACTTTCTCAACTTTAAGTATGCAATGGAATAAATTCTTGAACTCCCTGCAGATTTAAAGTTTGCCTCATTGGTTTTATATAATTGATATTGTATTGTATAGATTCACAGTATGAGGTATGATTTATGTTTAATGCTGTCATATTTAAATTCCCTTCTTTGGTGAGTTATGGTAAAGGACTCGTTGGCTGTAATTTAAATCTAAATGATTGCATGTCATTTAAATATTTCAAAATTTGCTTGACATTCTGCCGTTTTCCATGGTTGATGTAAACATGGCTTGACATATCTTGTTATTGTATGTTTTGTCTAGTTTGGTGCATTAATGACACTATAGTGCTCCAGCAATACTTCAATAATGTGTAGGACCATTGAATGGAATGGTTGCGTTGAATCGTTTTGTTGTTGAGGTAGTCATGAATGTTGGAGCTGGATTTGGCTTCAGTATGTTTCCCAGTAGATCTTCAATAGTATTATTGTTTTAGAAACATTGAGTTATTAATTCGCATAATCTTAATGTTCAGGAAGGTGTTGATAGTCTCCAAATCCTCTATAGCAAATGTGATGAACAGAAATTAAAATTATTGTCTTCTGTAAAATTGATGTTTATTACTTGTGGCGCAGGCATCATTTATGTAGACTAGTAAGAGCACGATATCTGTATCCTTGTATTTATCTTCTAGTACCATAATGGTGAGCTGTTTTTGTCTAACTTATCATGTCTCGTATTGTGGTGGGGAATCATGCTGTCGATGGGGATAAAGTAAGTGATTTTGGGGAATTTCTCATATGCATCCAAGATGTTCTAAAGTAGTATGTCTATTTCTTTCCATTGCTAGTATTTATGAACCAGCTTCTGGTCAAAGAGAAACTAATTAATGCCGTCCTTTGTGATTTCCGAGCCAAATGCAGTTATCCTTTATATGTTAAGACACACAATGTTATGCTTTGTAAGGTTAACACAAAATAGCTATGGTCGTGTACGAATGTTGAATCCACATTGCTATAACTTACATGCTGAACTAGATATAGCCATTCCTTGCATATCAAGTAATGTTTTGCTATCCTAAAAAAATGATGGATTAAATTTAGTTATCCTTTACATATTAAGTCATATAATTCTATCATTTTTATTGTTAAAGTAAATGTTGTTGTTTCATAGAATGTTAAATCAATGATCCTTAAGGCTATGATAATTTGAAATAGACCTTAATATAAACTGTAAGTATGCAATATAAATGTTAAGAAAGTTATTAAAGTTAATTTATATTATTCTTCTTGATTTAATGTTATATATTGATTTTATATCATGAAGTTTAAATTCTCAATTTAATTAGATTGTCACTAAAATCTTAGTCAAGTTATCCAAAGAGTTTGAAATTCAAATTGCATATGTTCTTTCATAAGCTTAATTTATGAATATTAACAAAGTTATCAAAGTAAACAAACATGTTTAAGAATGAATTTAATCGAGGACTCATTCTTAACTATTTAAGAGTACTTACACTCAGAAATAAGATTTCTATGCAATAAATATAGGTTATATATATTATCTAAGCAAATATAGTTATACAATTACGCGTTATACCTTCCTGTTGCTTTACTGTTTCAAAACTAAAGTAATTCAAATTTAATTTAATTATGTTAACTATAAATACTGTAATAGCAGTTGTGTTAAAATTATAAATCTTAATCGGCAATACAAAATAGATAATGATAGTTGCAAGTTGAATAAGAAATAGTGTTGTAATGAAATTAGTATCGAAGTTGGTGTATTCAATTATAGTCTTTCTTTTTATGCAAATTAATTAAGTTTAAGCTTCATGATATGAGATCAATCTCATATCATGCCCTCCTAATCTCCTATAATCCTCTCTATTTAATTCTCAACCTTCCTAATAACATTAGTGAGGATGTGTGTATGAGAGACACTCTTAGTATTTAAGAGCCGCATTCCTAAGATTAGGAGTAGATCTTAGATTAGAGTTCATCTATTAAGTAAATTGGGTTACTCAGTAGGTGAAACTTTGAGTTTACTAATTTATAGATTTTCCTAGTTTATTATGTAATTATTTGATCTTTCAATTTTAGAACTAAGGATGGAGATCTATCATAATGAGTTGATTACTCATTAGGATTTGCCTTAACCTAATATGTGAGACTTGGGTTCTAAACCTTAGACCCTTAGATATACCTTTGGATTGAGTGATTAAACCCCATCATCTGGAGTTTAATCCTTAATCCTTTCATCTTGATTTGATTAATCAAGATGGGTTGGGATTATATAAAACATCAAATTAGGTCGATTAATTTGTTTAATTGAATACTATAGTCGACATTGATTCGGTAAGATTAGAACCTGATCAGTTTTAATCTCTTCTAAATCTATAAGGTCATGAGCTAAGTTACATTTAGACTAAGGATTGATGATTCTAAATCTTATATAACTTAGAGTAGATAGAATGAATAAATTAAATAATAATGGATATCACATGTGTTTTAGTTGATTCTCTTGCTTACATTGACTTTGATGCTATGTTTGCCTTGAAATTGAGCTTTAAACCTTGGCATATGTTAGGATATAAGATATTTGATGAATATCTTATGTCAAGATTGAATTGCATAAGTTGAGTAGTTCAGTGATTAGATTCAGTCAGTAGTTAGTGACCTATTTAGTCTGCATCTTCAGTTCTGTTCACCTCCTAGTACTACATTTACTAGTTGTGGGCCATTCTGTTTGACTTAAAGACTCATGGAGTCATTTCTTATAATATGGCAGGTCTAGTTTAGGTGTACTACTATCATGGTTTGATTGCTTTTGCCTAGATGACTAAGTGAGTTATGTGATGTAAAGAATTTGTTCAATAGTTTGTGACCAAATTAGTATGCCTTTCGGTTCAGTAGCCGCATATTATTGAGATGACTAGCTAGTGGCTAGTTTTGACTATTAGACTCGTTAAGTCATTTGTTTTGATATGGACATCTAATTTAGGTGCACTATTATTCTGATTTGTTGCCTTAGCCTTGATGGCTAAGTAAGATGCATGATATTTTCAGTTATGGTATATTTGGCCATTTCAATTTCTAGCTTTGTTTCTATGTTCAGTTTACTTTCTATTTTCAGCACTTTGTATTTACAGTCTTGCATATATATATGTTAAGATGCTAGTGTTATTTATAATTATTTATATGTTCTTTCATTTCAGTTGATTAGCATGTATTATATTTATCATAAGCATGTTTAGGGTGTATTTCCTTTATAGTCATTTGCTTTAGTCTTTTCTTATTTACCTGACCTTGTTGCAGTTGCTATGGTGGAGGTATGTGTTTGCTTTCTAGTTTGTTTAAGTTATAAACTAATTGTTTATAGTTTATCTTATTCTTTCTTACGCATTTTACTCCTACTATTATGCTTTTGTGCTTAAATGTTTATGGTGATATCTAATGAACATGATAAATTGATTACCCTAAAATGTACTTAGACATTTTGTCTAATTAAGATTTTTCTTTTGTTGGCTGGGGCCTAATCATTATGAAACTGATAATGATAAATTCAGAGTTGTTTGAAGCGGTTGATCCATTAGAGGGCTTGTCATTGGAGGTGGAGCGTGCGCTTAAAGACCTTTAGACTTAGCATCTTTATTTTCTGCTTGGTGAGGCTGAGTGTTATTTCAGTTCTTAAGCTATTAAAATGATATAATAATACAAGTTAAATCTTTATTTTTCTACACTTTACTTATTCTGAGATGTTATATTTATATATGATGGAATGGATGGATGTTCATTTTATGCTTCCGCACTTTATTTCTTCTTGTACTTGCATTTAGTGATGATTTCTTTGGATAATGACAAAGTCTTTGATTATAATAGGTTAGTATTAGTTAATAACCTACTCATAAGCAAGGACCTTGACATTAGGTGACCACCTCACTGTAATCATGTTAACTTAAGAGTTAACAGGACCACGATGAGGAGCGGGACACCACAATTTAATTCATCATGGAGATGTTAATGGTGTTCTGGGGAGCTTCTATGAGGTTTCGAGGCAATTCAAAATAAAGGGGTGAAGTCCAGCAACAGCATAGGTGCCATGGCATGCTGCAACATGTCGCTATGCGCCTTGGCGCTACTATACATAAGGAGGAGGTGCTATCGCACGTTTCAGCGCCAGCAGACCATAAAGTGGATGCTATTACGTGTCACAGCTGAATCAGGCGCTACAACGAACATGGAAGCTATAGTATATCACAATGGAAAGCACCCGAGAGGCAAGAGCTATAGCGCACCGTAGCGGCAGGAAAATAGAGACCAGGGCACTACAACACGCCCTGGCGTCTAGCTATTTGAAGCCCATGCGCTATGGTGCATCGTAGCGCCTGGCAGAATTATGCTCAAGTTTAGGTTTTGTTATAAGTATTTTGTGGGGTATTTTGAACCTTTGGGGTTCAAAATTGAGCTAGATACTTAAGGAAACATGTGGTAGAGTTTCCTAAGTGTATTGGAATTTTTCAGTTGGAGGCTTTGGCAGCTGTGAGGAGAAGATCCCAAGGTAAAGTCCTAAGGAAGCTATAGTGCAAGGGAGCTCTTGCATATTGGAGAAGATACTTTAGGTGGTGGCTACTTCATCTCTCTACATCTTAGAGTAAGAGCTTGTGTTTCTTGTCAAAGGTTAGGCTCTTTATAACTCTGTACATTCCAAGATTCATAGTGAAATTGTTTGTGTGGTGTGGCTCCGTGGTTTTTCCCATTCTTAGGTTTTCCATATATATATATATATATGTTTGGATGTTTGCATATTTGTGATTATCTTGCATGCTTGTGTTGTGTGACCTATTGCTTGTCAATTTTGTGATTTCATGCTTGCATGGTAACTGTCAACGCAACCCTGGTCCTTAATCGAGTGAGCACTCCTAAACTGCTTTTGCTGTGGTGTGCTCGGTGATCTTCTTATAACACAACAATTAGTATCAGAGAGAGGTTACTTTTTTGGTCATAGGGTTTCTTGTTTGAGTGGGAGCAATAGTCGACAAGATAAGACACATGATAGGAAAATTTAGTAGTACGAACTTTAAATTTTGGAAAATGCAAATAGAGGATTTGCTTTACCTTAAGAAGTTGCATCTTCCCTTAAAAGGAACCGACAGAAAACTCGTAACTATGACTGATGAAGAATGGGAAATTCTCAATAAAACAGCACTGGGTCTGATTCAATTATCTTTGCCTTCTTCTATTGCATTTAACATTGTTAATGAGAAAATTATGTAGATCTCATGGATGTCTGGCGAGAATATATGAGAAGCCCTCGGCTTCAAATAAAATTTTCTTAATGTAAATATTATTCAACATGAAGATGATGGATGGATATTTAGTGAGTGAAAACCTCAATAGGTTCAACACGGTGACGAGCCAGTTAAGTTCGGTGGGCATCAATTTTGGTGATGGGATCCGAGCTTTGTTATTCCTCTCTTCATTGCCAGACAGTTGGGATTTGCTGGTTACAGCCATCAGTAACTCATCAGGAAATGCATCATTAAGATTCGATGGCATTATCGAGCATGTGTTGAATGAGTATGTGTGGAAGAAATCCTATGGGGAGGCATCCATCTCAATGTTGATACTGAAAGCAAGGAAAGACATACTGAAAAAATACATAATAAAAATATGTCTGTCTAAATGAGGAAAATCAAGACCTGAAAAAGCAAAGTTAGATTGCTGAAACTGTGGGAAGGCAAATCACTTCAAGAAGGACTGTCATACCATGAAGAATCCAAGTGGTGGAGGTAAGGTGATGAACCCTACTATAAATATTTTAGCTAAAGAGGATCAGGATGCATTGATCCTCTCTCACTTATCAACACGAAGTCCTGGGTAGTGAACTCGGGCGCATCCTTTCATGCAACTCCATTGAAGAGTGCCTTCAAGAACTATACTAAAGGTGACTGGGGGAAATCATACCTTAAAGATGATAAGGCATGTGATATCATTGGCAGAGGTGATGTGGATGTTCATATAACAACCCTAAGTTGTTACTTAATAGAATTATAAGCTTAATCATGATTTTATTTTAACCTCATTATATTCAATAGGTCATTATAAACTAACCCTAAAAATTTGGGATCAATCGGACCTCTCTAGGTCAAATAGGCATTTTAGTTCAATTTAAGTATCCTAAATAATAGCTAATTTTAATTTTCAATCAAAAATCTAATTGCATTTTTGAATTTGTCACCCCCAAATTAGTTAGGGGTGCAAGTTTGGGAATTTTTGGAGGTCATTTAAGCCATAATTGAATTTAACTTAAATTGGGAAAGTTGCATAAAAAGGTTCCTAACACTTTAAATTTGCATTTATAACCTTAACTATTTTTACCCGTCTGGGATCCGCTGTACGGACAGTAGGTGATCCGCTGTGAAGCCCAGGTCACGCGACAGTGGAGCCCCGCTCCATCTCACCGTTGCTCTATCTAATCCAACGACCAGAATTTGATTTCACGAAAGCGCGGATCGGGCGTTGGATTTATCCCGCAAATTCTGCATCCCATATTATTTTGGATCCAGCCATTAGGATCCGGAAGATCAGAGCCCTTGTGTCTTTATGATTGATATATTGTACGGCTCTGGACCCTCTTGACACTATGGATCTTTGCCCCCACTCTTTTGTGTCCTCGACCGAGAGGATCCTTCCTACCCAATTTGCAGGCCATGTCCTCTACTCCCCTAGCCACCTCAGCATGCTGTTAGGATCTTTCCCAACTTAGTGAGGCACCCCGATCGGACCCCATGACTGGCCGAGCTCAAATTGGAATTTGAGAGCTCGGCTATGGCCCGACCTCTCGAGCCATCTCTAGCCCATTCCATTGCTCCCAATCCACCCTCTGATAATATAAATAACCTCATGAATCCTTTCTAAATCCCCTTGCTGATTAATTGAGTTCAATTAGAACTTTCCCCCAATTCTTTATTGTTGATCTATTCGAGCTCTCTTTGATCTTTTTGCTACTGCATATTATTGATAGAGGTTAGTCCTGGTGTACAGAACCCCTAGCATCTTCGGCAAGCTCTGCAGCCTATGGAGTCCCCTCTACTGATCGATTCGAACTTCCCCATCAAACTAGGTACCTTAGTTTACTGTGAAGAGCCAAAATAGACTCGACACTCATCTCTTATTGATTCAGAAATGTGCACTTATGGTAGACGAACTCAACCAGGTCGATTCTAGGGTCTGAGCTAGTCCTGATTGATTGTATTGATCGATCGAGCTAGTCTCTTCCACCATGACTGAGTCCAATTAAGGGCCAGCTGATTAGGCCATTCCCACACCTAGTGGATGGAGGGCTTCGCTTCTTCATCACCTAGGGATAGTGTGGGGATCGAGATGGGCACCAATGGTGGTTTGTGGAGGGAGAATTGTCCCTCCATAGAGATTCCAGAGGCTGGAGAAAAATCAATTAGGGTCTCTGGGTTAGGACCAACCTCTGAAGAGGATGTAGTATTTCTCTTCCAGTACTTATTTAGTTATTTATATTCATATGCTTTACCTTATTTATCTTGCATTTGAGGCATATCTTAGCCTCTCTTTTTGCTTAAGTTATAAATGATTATTTATAAATTTTTTCTTCCTTATTGTATTGCTTGTTGCTCCCTTATATAGTTGTTACTTAGAGAATGTAAATAGTGATATTACAAAACACATATAAAACTTATCAGCTTAAAATGTACTTAGACAGTTGTCTAACACAAGATTTTTCTTTTTTGGCTGGGGCTCTACATTGTGAAATCGATAATGGCAGATCCTTTTTAGTTGGACGATCTGGAACTTGGTGTGGAGCCATATCCAGAGGAGGAGCCTGTGGAAGAAGCAGCTGTTTAGTTTTCCTTTATAAGTGAGAATAAGCACATTTTACCTTTATTATTTAAACTTAAATTGATATAATAATACAGGTACTCGTGACTGTGTATTCGGATTCTATGCTTATATTCTGAGATGTATTTCATTGTATTTATGTTGTAATGCTTGGATATTTCTTATTATAAATTGTTTCCGTACTTTGTATGAATTCTTATTAAGTGACTGAATGTTTGATTCTATGCTTACTCCTTCCCTTATTAAGTGGATTGGGGATTTCATCCTAATCCAATAATAAGTGAAGGGTTAGCTAGTATGACACACCACCCTTTAGCTTAATCTTGTGGATTAAGGGGTGGGGCGCCACAGTTAGTATCAGAGAATTTCATAAGGTGTCAGATTAGAATTTGTATTCTTATCTACCTAATGGAAGATCCTTCTGCCAGTTCAGTTATTGTATCAGAATATATTATAGTCACATCCAAGGGATCACAATGTCATACTCAGAATAAGAAGTTTGATGATCAAAATACACAAGCAATTGTATCAAGCAAGTTCTAAATATTAACATAATTAGATACGTTAGAATGACAGTTGAGGGACATTACCAACGATTTAAAAGAAGTTGGGAGGCCATTGCCCAATTCCGTCGAGAGTATGAGGACTACATAGACGGAGTAGAAGACCCTGCAGTCTGAATGTTGCACCGGGGACTGCCTCGTGTGAGATCTAGGGTAGATAATATTTGGGTCATAGTTGATCGGTTGACTAAGTCTGCGCATTTCATCCCAGTCTGACAAACTGACTCAGTTGAGAGACATGCCAAAGTATATATCAAGGAAATAGTTCGGCTTCACGGTATCCCAAAAACTATTGTATCAGATAGAGAGAGCCAATTCACATCAAAATTCTGGCAGGCCGTCCACCAGGACCTAGGCACCACGCTAGCAATGAGCACGGCTTTCCATCCTCAAATAGATGGTCAAACAGAGAGGGTAAATTAGGTTCTATAGGACTTACTCCGTCTCTGCATATTAGACTTTGCAGGATCTTGGGAAGATCACCTTCCCTTGGTAGAATTCGTGTACAATAATAGCTTCCAAGCTAGCATCAAGATGGCTCTGTATGAAGTACTTTATGGTAGGAAGTGCTCTACACCAATGACTTGGGCAGAGACAGGGGATGTTCAATTATATGGCTCCGAGCTAGTAGAGGAGACAAACAAGAAGATAAAGCTCATACAACAAAGGATCAGAACAACCCAGGATAGGCAGAGCAAGTATCATGACCTCCATCGTCACCCCTTGGAGTTTCAGGAAGGAGACTCTGTCTACCTAAAGGTCAGTCCCATGAAGGGAGTCTATCGTTTAGGGGTTGCCGATAAGCTCAGCCCAAGTTATGTTGGACCGTTCAAAATCTTGAAGAGAATTGGGTCTGACGCCTACCAATTAGAATTACCAATAGATTTCTCCGCAGTGCATAACGTGTTTCACGTGTAGTCCCTGAGGAAATGTTTCCGAGACCCATCCCACCTCGTGCAATTTCCAGAAATCAAGATCCAGCCCGATCTATCATATGTCGAGGAACCAATTCAAATCTTAGCGTATGATCGCAAGCAGCTCAGAAATCGTGCCATCAACATGATCAAAGTCCATTGGAAGAATCGTTCACGCAACGAAGCCACTTGGGAAAAGGAGTCTGACATGCGATCCAAGTATCCTAAACTCTTCGAGGATCCAGTTACTTTAATTTCCTAGCATCCTAACCCTTTTACTTCAATACAGTCGTACTGAGTTCTACTTTTAGTTCCACTAGAATGATGTCGTCCTCGACATCATTCTTGAGTGGGGGAGTCTGTAACAACTCAGGTTGTTACCTTAGTCAATTAGGACTAATCCTAATCTTAAAAGTGATCATAAGTGCTAATGAGGTCAATTGGAGTTAACCTCTAAGACCGAGACCAAATCAGGAATCAAATGGACTAAATCTTGATTTCTAGAAAGTCCAAAAACCCTAAAATTTAACCTATTTAAATTGACCTCTGATCGAGAAACGGACTTCGTCATTGCGCTCATTACCCCCATATTAGTTAGGGGTGGTGTTTTCGTGTCAATCGGAAGTCGTCAAAAATTCGACGAATATTTTAATAATATTTAAATGCCTCGAAATTTGAGAAATTAAAAATCCTCATCGGATCGAAAATCCGACCTCATCATTGCGTTCCTCACCCCTCAATTAGCTAGGGGTGGATACCTAGATTTTTTTTTCTAAAAATAAAATAATTGTTTATAATAAATTAGGAAATTAGTATTAATTAAATAAATAATATTAATGAATTAATCCTAACGGCACAGTCACTGGCGCCGTCAAGAACCCGTGCGCTGTTCCCTCCTTCCGTCAGGATCGAACGGTCGACCAGAGCCGTTCGATTAGCTTGATCGAACGCCTCAGGGATCGCCTCCTTCGTCCGCGGGCTGCCGAGCTCCGCGTGTCACGCGGCCGCGAGCCGCGGCCAATCCCCGCCTGGCGGAGCCTCGCAAGCTCCGCCCAGACTCCACAAACCCTCCACGTGTGCTAGATCGAGGGAAGAAGATCCGGAAGACCTCCGAAGCAATCGAGAAGACGAACTTTGCAAACCCTAAATCCTCTGCAACCTCGACCGTCGGCTCTAAGGTACCTCTAACTCCTTCGATCCTCATTCGTTTGCGATTTGCCACTTTCGTATAGCTATGTCAATGTCTAGATTGCGATTGTAGTGGTTCCGATTTTGGTTAGCCGAACCTAATCGATGCGTATCGAGGGGTCATCCACAGTTGAAACCGTTATCCCTCGATATGCACCGAGCCCAGCGAGCTAGGGTTAACTCCACCGCGCGATCCCGGACTCCCTTGGCGCCGTCCCGAGTACCAGCGGGTAGACCTCGCCGAGGTCTACCCTCGGCCGTGCGGGCCGAGTTGCAGTGATGCCGGAAGGGTCGGCTAACGCCGTGCCCTAGTCCCTTCGTCTCGGCCGAGGGTCCACCCGGACCACACCCGTTTCCTGCGGGTTCGTCCAGTTGGCAAATGCGCGTCAAGGGTGGGGCTCGCCGCGCCACGCGGCTTCCATCCGGAGCGATGTGTGGTAGTGGGGCCCACTGGCGTTCCGCGGTCTGACCTAGTGGGGCCCGCCCGTTGCGCTGCAGCCAGCCAGAAGCTGCCGCGTGGCTTGAGTGGGGCCCACGGCTCTGTCCGTCGCCAGCTATGGGACCCGCCGCTCTGATCCAAACAGTTAGAACGCGCCGCGTGCCCCTGTGGGCCCCCGCGCCTTTAAAAACCTGCAGAAAAAAGATTAATAAAATATATAACTATAAATGTAATAATAATTATATATATATACTTAAATACATATAACTGAATGTATTATATGTATATATAATAATTATATTATACATATATAATTAAAACAGTAATGTTAGTTTAATTAAAATACTGATAACTATACTTAATAGATAATTAAAGTTTAAATCATTCTGTCAAAATTTAACTTAGGATTTTAAAATAAATTAAGAACAATGTATTAGTCTAAATTAAATATTATAATTGATTTAACCTATTAAGTATTATTGTTAAATAGAATCTTAGCTTTAGGATATGTTCATATATATATATATATATATATATATATATATATATATATATATATATATATATATATAAACTTTAGGATATATTCATATTCATATATATAGAAACTTTCGGAAATAATTAAGGTATAATAGATTAATATTAAGAAATTATTAATTATTAATTATTTAATTATAGATAAGTAATTAATGAAATATAAAAAAATATTTAACCTTATGAATGAATAGTAAAATAATACAAATTGTATTTTTGAATAGTAAAACTTAGAAGTTTAATAAATTTTTGTAGTTTGATCCAAATATAGCCAATATAGATTTCAAAATACTCAGAAGAATAAATAGAATCAAATGGCGTAATGTAAAAATTAATTTCAGGGTACGCATAACGATGTAGCATTTTAGGACCTCTTTAGGACCCCATAATTTTTGACCTAATTGACCAAATATAGTCAATATGGGTCTTAAAATGCTCAGGAGAGCGGCCCCATCACCGTAGTAGTATTAGTTTTCCCATTTGGATATCAGGACAGAAAGTCAACTCTAGAATTCCCAGTTGACTTTAAAGAAAATTGACCAAAACGCCCCTATAATTAAAATGACCATAACTTGGTCAAATTAACTCCAAATTCAAAAAATTCAATATGCTAACTAGTTTAGAATTCCAATGTCATCAGTAAACTGAAACAATAATTAGGATCTGAACCCTAGAATTTTAGAAAATGACCAAAATACCCCCAACCTTAGTTAGGTCATAACTTGACCGTTTGAGGTTCAAATTGGGTTTACTCCCTATCAACACACTCAGTATACTATAGGGAAGCTATAGAAACTGAGTTTGATAAAATTGGACTTAAAACGGAAAAGTTCGGTTATGCCACCCGTTGACTAACCCGAATTACCAAATCGCCCTTAAAACTTAAATCATCCATAACTTAGTCAATTGACCTCAGAATTTAGCGTTCTTGGACTCTGTTGAATCATTGAATAGCTACCATAAAAAAACTACATAAAAGTGTAGGTTTCAGTAGAGTGAAAATTACAAAAATGCCCTTAAGTCAAAAATCTTAGTTTGAACCTGTAGGACCCGTTTTTCGTCCAAATTGGGCGTACTTACTGTCTATCTTCAAGTTAGATAGTAAGGAATCATTTGGAATTAAGCAACTTCAGTTTGGACCCTTAAAACAAAAGTTGACTTTTAGACCCTTAAAGTAGGGGCAAAATAGTTATTTTGCCCTAAGATTGGACTAAGTACTCTTAACCTGTAATTAACATTTCAACACACTAAAACCAACATTGTGATTACATTAGAACCATTTGAGTGAGTAAAATCAGTCTTTAGGTCAAATTTGTGAAATCCCAAAAAATCCTTCTATATCTCTTAGGATCTTAACACTACACCTTAAGGACCTTCTTGAGACTAGGACTAGATCATAGGTTAGAGTTCATTTATCAGATAAATGGGTTACCCAATGGGTGAAACCTTGGTTTTATTAGTTTCTAGACTTTTCTTTTATTTTACAACTTGTTTTGATTATTTTGTTTTTTAATTTTTGTTTTAGGATAGGAGATTCATCCTATTAAGTCTGATTACTTAATAAGATTTATCTTAATTATTAGATCACTTATAGAATAAAACTTAGAACTTAGTCTTACCCATCTTGGATTTTTTGATTAAACTTAATTCTTGTAGTATTTAATCCATAATGTATAGGTTTAGAAGATCTTGATCAGATCTTAGGTATAACATCTAAATCCATAAAATTAGGACATATGATTTATTGATTCAACTCATAGTCATCTAACTGATTGAACTAGATTAGAACCTGATCAGTTCTAATCCTTTTTAACTTATAAGGACAAATTTTTATGTTACATTCGATAGTAGGAAAATGGTGATTCTGAACTTGTATAACTTGGAATAGTTAGAATGGTTAAGTAGAAAACAAATGATATCACCATGTTTAATAGAGTCCCTTGCTTACTTTGATGATTATTACTATACATTCCTTATATTTTTGTGCCTTAACTTCTTGAGCATATCATATAAGATCTTTGATGCATAAATAAAATGTTAGGAAAATATGGAGACTCCTTAGATTCCTTGTGAAAATATTAAAATGATTGATTAAAGATAATAATTGTATGTGTTAGAGCTGCCTCTCAGTTATGTCTTCTTTGCCTAGTCTCCTTATTGACACTAGGAGAAGACCTTATTTATATCTTCTTTACTTAGTCTCCTTGTTGACCCTAAGAGAAGATCTGTTGTGTTTTCTTTGCCTGGTCTCCTTGATGACACTAGGAGAAAACCTTATATATCTTGCCTAGTCTCCTTGATGACACTAGGGTTATAAAGTTTTGCGCCTAGTCTCCTTGATGTCACTAGGATCCTTTTTATATTCAATGGGCTAGATTAGCTCTTTTCTGTATGGCAGTTAGTATGCAGATGTTTACATATATATTTAGTTTTGATATGTTGTTTACTTTCCAGCATTCTTATTTAGTCAACTATTTTCTTTGTACTGCTTATATATTTTAGGATATTAGAATTTTGCTGTTATTTATATGTATCACTGCTGAGTTATGTTATCTTAATTTGCATGTATCTTTTGATCACCAGCATATTTAGGATGTAGTATTTCTCTTCCAATACTTGTTTAGTTATTTATATTCATATGCCTTACCTTATTTAGCTTGCATTTGAGGTATGTCTTAGCCTCTCTTTTTGCTTAAGTTATAAATAATTATTTATAACTTTTTCCTTCCTTATTATATTGTTTGTTACTCCCTTATATAGTTGTTGCTTAGAGAATGTAAATGGTGATATTACAAAACACATATAAAACTTATCAGCTTAAAATATACTTAGACAATTGTCTAACGCAAGATTTTTCTTTTTTAGATGGGGCCCTACATTATGAAATCGATAATGGCAGATCCTCTTCAGTTGGACGATCAGGAACTTGGTGTGGAGCCATATCCAGAGGAGGGGCCTGTAGAAGAAGCAGCTATTTAGTTTTCCTTTATAAGTGAGAATGAGCGCATTTTACCTTCATTATTTAAACTTAAATTGATGTAATAATACAGGTACTCGTGACTGTGTATTCGAATTCTATGCTTATATTCTGAGATGTATTTCATTATATTTATGTTATGATGCTTGGATGTTTCTTATTGTAAATCGCTTCCGCACTCTATATGAATTCTTATTAAGTGACTGAATGTTTGATTCTATGCTTACTCCTTCCCTTATTAGGTGGATTGTGGATTTCATCCTAATCCAATAATAAGTGAAGGGTTAGCTAGAGTGACACACCACCGCTTAGCTTAATCTTGTGAATTAAGGGGTGGGGCGTCACAGTTGATTAGCTTATATAATTATCCAAATTGCATGATTCAAGTTCCATTATGCTTCTTATGCCTTGTAGAATGTATGTGCTAGGTGAAATAATTTTTTGATTTTTTTTTTTATCAATTATACCCTAATCTTAGAAATGCATGATTAGTAAAAATTAAGGTTTACACTTAATCAAACTTAGTAAACATAGTCTCTAATTATTTATATAGATAAGTAGAATATAATTGCTAAATTTTATGAATTTTGATTGCTTATATTTATAATTAAATGCTAATCCTTCAGTGCTTAAAATTAGGATTTGATTAGCTTTAATTTCTTTTTGTTTTGCTTAATTTAATATTTATATACTTCAATAATAGTAGTATGCATGTTAGAGAACACAAGCTCTGGTTGGATACCTTAAATAATTTATTTAACATTAATCAACCTTAAGCTTAAGGAATATTAAGAATTGATTAAGCTAAATAATAATTGATTAAATCCTAATTTTGGATATCAATGCACCATAAACTTACTGATTTTATTAATGATCAATAACTAAGCAAATGGTATTGGTTTGGTTAAGTTAGGAGTTAAATCCTAAGTTGTTTGGATTAAGATTCAAATTTTAATCATCTTAAATAAGTCACTTGATTTAATAAATTAAATCAAGTTGCATAATTTTAATAATACTTATTGATTTGACATTGATCTTAAACCATTGAACTAATAGTATTAAGATATATAATGAATTCATATGATTGCTCATATGAACGTATACCTTTAAATCCTTGATTTTCTCTTAAGTAAGACCCTTAGCATGAGATAAATTATAAAATATGATCAATTCCTAATAATTCACATGTTTGGATCCCATAATTATAGTATAGGTTGTAATCAAGTGGGTTTACCCATTTGATTTATATAATTCAACTTAATATATTAAGAATTGTAGATTTAACATGAATCTTAAAACTTAGATTATACTAGTATATTTAAGTGCTTAGATTCTTAAAGTTGTGATCTTGTGTTATTAATTCAATAATTATTAAACCTTATTAATAGATGAACTATTGACATAAGAAGAACTTATTGTCTAACCTTGAGGTAGGAACTTAGATGCACCTTCTCATCTTTAGAGATTTGATCTTATATCCTTGTAGTAGAATAACTTAAAGGCTTAGACTGAGATCATTTCCTTGTGGTAGTGTCCTAAGTTGAGAGGCTTCTAAGTCACATCCTTGATACTCTTATGTAGGATTCACCACAATGGAGTGTAGATTTATTAGTTTTTATTCCTTGATTATTATATAGAATTCAATGAACCAATAGAACTATCAGTTGGATATAATAGTGTATATTCATAGAATTGATTTATTTCAGTAAGAAATGAAGTTGGTTGATTTACCCTGATAGAACTGTGGAGTCTCGATCTTATCTTCAGTAATTACATAAGTACAGTTCAGTTCAGGATAAACATCCCAAGTTCAAGACTGTTATAAGTAGGGGATTGAATACTTAGTTTGAGAAAACAAACTGTGACAGGGTTTTACCCCTTATCGTTATGTGTTTAGATAAGTGCAGTTAAACAAACTAAGTGCTTCAAGTTACCTTTCTTAGCATACTATAAGTATGCCTGTGATTAGGATATTTAATGGCTTAGTTGGAGAGAATAAATTGCAACTAGGTACTGCCCCTTATCGTCATATATTTTGATATGTGCAGTTAAACAAACTAAGTATTAAAGTCACATTTCTTAGAAATATACTGACTATGTGTATATAACCTCTTCAGTTGATAAGTTTAGATAATCTTAGTAATTCCATTCAATGGATTAGAATTAAGAGTCAGAATTCATTTAGATGAATTCTGCACGATGGAGATAAATGGAATCATTACTTGATATTAAGTTAATTCTGGATTTCAAAGATTTAAAGCATATAGACATAAAATCCTTGGCATATAATAAAATACATAAGTTATGTCAGCATTAGCAGAGCAATGAGCTCACCTAAGGACTCTATTAGTGGAGCGTTCGCTCACCTAGGATCTGTAGGGTGTCATGCCACACCAATTCAGTATATCAGTGACATACAGTTCAATGGCATATTCAAAAACATAATAATAAATACAGTGATATACATCATAGTTTTAAATTATTATTTACTCAGTTTCTGATTACTTACTATTTTCCCTACATTTTATCATTCAGTTTGTACTTTTAGCTTACCTTACTTTTAGATTTGTACTATTTTGAGTTTTTAATTGTTTTATCATCTTTTCTACAATTTTACTTAAACTATTTAAATGCTAAGTATTAGATAAGTATAGATGTTAGAGTAGCTTTTGATGTGTTAAATTTATTGTCAAATATGTGGTACTTTTGGGATCCAATAATTTACTAGATCTAGAACAACTTGTGGAGCCAGATCAGGAACCTTCACAAGAGTTTCAGGAGGAGTTTGTGGAGCATTAATGGACTCTTCATCAGTATTTATTTTCTGCACTAGTCTACTTTTAGTTCATTTGTAGCGCCCTGCCTCGTCATCGCGCGCAAAAGATAGGTATAATCAGATCGGCGGTTGAGCGACGCGCCACTCGGGGAGGAATATCCCATCTCCCCGAATAGCTGAAATAAACCCCTCTGAAGGGCTGTTGACTCAACCTCAAGGAGAGTTGAGAGCTAATACTTAAGATAAGAGTACTATCCTTATCCTAAGTATTAGACCGATACATACATTGGATTTGAAACACACATAAGGAATCTAATGTATGCATAAGATATCAGCATTTCCAATATATTGATCATATCACAATACTAAGTATAAGTAGTATATAATAGAGTGCGGAAGCTAAGCAAACATCCGAAAACATTCATCACAGAAGCTGTATGAAAACATTCATCTCAAAAAAGAAAAGAAAATACATCCAGAATTATTACAACATTTTACTGAAACAGACATAAAAGTTAGTACTAAACTGAACTAAGTGAAAGATAAAGCTGAAGAAGAGTCCACTAGTGCTCCACTGGCTCCTTCTAAATCTCTTGGGTATTCTCCTGACCTGACTCAATATACTTCCCAAAAGTACCTCATGTTAGACAATAAGTCTAACACATCGAGACTAATCTAAACAGTTCTAGTTATTCATTTAATGTTAACATAACGTAATTAAATCTACAATAATACTGTAAAGATAGCTGAAAGTATAAAACTGTATAAATTGTACAAACGGAAGCAAAGTAAAGTAAAACTGAACAGTAAACTGAATATTAAAGGTAGACCAAAAATAATAATGGATTTGAAAATTGAGTAATGATCTATAAAACTATGCTATATATCATTGAAACTGTGTATCTGAATATGCCACAACACTGTATGCTACTAATATGCAATTAAAATATCATTGAACTGCTATGAGTAGTATGGTCCAATGTATACATACATCCAGTTGGAAATACCATTTACTGTGATGCTGATGCATCCTAAAATTCCCCAGTCAATATATGCAACATTCAGTAACTCATAAATTACCACTAATACTCATACATTATTCTAATACTCATACATCATGCTTATGCTCATGCACTTGCTTCTAAACTACATGAGGTAAATCCAAAAAAAAATCTAGAAAATGCTTTAAAATTTGATAATAAATTCAATGTCTCTATTGTGCAGAATCCTGCTAAAAGGATTCTGACTCCTAGGTTCTAGTTCGATAATTGGTTAAAGTTGAGAGTTTACTTAAAATCATTAGTTGGAAATGTTGTATACACATGGTTGTATATTTCTAAGAGAGGTGAGTTTAACCCTTAGCTTGTTTAAAACTGCACTTATTGAAGTGCACTACGATAGGAGGCAGAACCCGATAATAGTTTATATATCAAGCTAAGCTATTAAATGCTCTAATTATAAACATACTTAGTGGTTTACACAAAATGACTTAAGATACTTAGTTTACTTAAACTACTCTTATTAAAGCGCACTACGATAGGAGGCAGAATCCGGTCGCAGTTTACGTCTTAAACTAAGGATCTTGTTCACTAATTGTAACACTCTTAGTCTTGGAATATTTAGTCTAATAGGACTATATTCATCTAATCCCTCAGGATAGCACCTAGTCATAAGTCCATATTGGAGTGAATCAACCAATCCTGAATATTACTAAAATAATCCAGTATTATGGGTATACTCTACTACACCAACCAATAACTTGGGTTCAAATAATTATAATTAATCAATAAGGATTTATCAAGACTATTAATTCCTATGCTAAATAGGTAAGTCCTATACAAGGCTCTAAGAAGAGGGTAATCAAGGATCACTAAATATGGGTTCTACCATAAGAAAAAGTATCATTCTAATATCATAAGTGATTCCTACCACAAGGGGATAAGATCAACTTCTAGGGTTAAGCGATCATCTAAGCTTCTATCTCACTGAGTTATACAAAATTCTCTTACCTCAATGTATATTTAAATTTAGGTCTTTAAAATATTTTAGAGGCCATCATATGCTGAGATACTTAAGATCTCATACCCTTAATCATAAAGCTAACATATTAGGTTTCATTTAATAGTTAGGTTTAGAGTGACCAGATCGCATAATTAAGTTATTTGATTATATCATATTCTAAGATTATGGAATTTAAATCAAGGATGTTATTAGAGTCAAATCAATTATTAAATCAATTTAGTTCTATTATTTTTTATGCTAGCAGTCTTATTTAGGAAAAAATTAAGAATCTAAAGTTTAGATTCAGATAATCAATCACATAGATTTATCAATAATCTAAACATATCTAATTCAAATATTTAAGATCAATACCAAATCAGATGCATTACTGAAATAATGTCAATTTCCTTATCTTATAATCAAGTTAATTTAATTAAGAATTTAAGAGTTTGGATCTTAATCAACTAGATTAGGGTTTGACCCCTTACTCATGCCCAATTAAGATCAAATGTTTATTTATAAATCAAATATAAAATCAGTGAATTTGGGATGTATTATTGGTGGCAATCTTAGACCTAAATCAAGTCTTAATAGCTTGATCAAAGTCTTAAGACTTCTTATGTTAATTATGATGATTAAGTTCTCCATTTTTTATTTATTCAATTTATACATCCTAAATTTGCATACATGATTTCAATACATCTCCCTTACTATTATGAATCATATTAATAGAAAAATTTCAAAAACTAAAAAGTAATTAGTGTTAATCAAACCCTAAATCAATCTAAGAGGATTAGCACATAACTACAAATCTAACCATCAAAAATTCATATAATTTGGCTCATAAGTTCTATCTTATCATATAATTAATCAGAGACTAAGTTTGCTAATATCTAATGATTATAAACCCTAATTTTTACTAATCATAGTTTAACAAGATTATGACATAAATTGAAATACAAAGATCAGAAAAATAAATCACTTAGCACATTTATTCTACTCAGCATAAGAAAACTAATGGTACCCTAATCATATAACTTAGATAAGAAATGAGTCATATGAGTCCAAACTAAAGTTTTTAACCTATAGGGTATTTTAGTAAATTACACCTAATAAAATCTAAATTTTTATGCAATTACTATTAGTTCCCATTCAAGGATTCTATAGAGTCTAGGAATACTAAATTCTAAAGTCTAATGAATTAGTTATAGATATTTCAATTTTCAAGGGCAATTTAGTAATTTTCTATTTTTTTTAGAATTCATTACCTAAATATTATTTTAGACTATTGTTGGAACTAAAATTCTAAGCTATTTAGTACTTTAAATTTTTGTATTTGGAGTATAAATGACTAAGATATGATCAAATGAATTTTCTGGACGCTACGACGTGCTGTAGCACCCGACGGTGATTTCGCATGTGTGAAAATCGTGAAGGGTCACATTTCGAGCTCAAATACTCTCAATCCAGAGCATTTCTTGAGTGTGTCATATATCAATAGAAAGGTTTTTCTAATACCTTTACATTGACACCAAAATTGGTATGATCAGATCATCCTAGCAATATGAACAATGGTGATAAGGGCAGGGGTATGCAGAATGGACGAAAAACATAGCATGATGTATATTACTTTGAAGAACTATGATGGCTTCCATACTTAATCATGGATGTCTAAATATGCGAATAAGAATAATAGAGGAATGAAATGACCAAGAAAGAAGAACAAATGGGTACAAGGAGAGTAAACAAAATGGTACCTTAGTCTTTGGGAGAGGAAGAAGAAACCTTTATTTTCCTCAAGACCTTTGAGGGAGGGAAGCTCCTTCGTCAGCACCCAACTCAACAATGGGGAAAATAGAGAGGAAGCTTTTAGCTTAGTAGCAAACAAAATAAGGAGGGCTAAGGCTTCTCTTTAAAGAAGAAGAAGGAAGGGGAAGGCCATGAGCTAGGGAGTTATGAGGTAAGGGGTAAGGGGAGGGGGATGGCCTTAGCCATCAAGCATTACAAATAAGAAGGGAGAGAGAGGGATGGTGTGGGGCCTCATACTTTCCCACGACTGTGCTAATACTAATATTAGCATAACTGCGGGGAGTACGGTGCTCCACTTTGGTGGCAAATCCCCAACTCAAGTAGAGTCAGGTAGGACCCAACTCGCTTTAAGCCAAGGACTTAGCACCCTGTTGAAGAAACTGTGAACATACATCAATACATATCAAAGTGGCGGAAGCAAGAAGCATAATAGTATAACATCCATAGGCATAACATAGTATAAAAGAGTAGAAAAAATAGTAACTCAGATCAAATGCAGAAAAATAAATACATCCAAAATTTAATTATTACAAGCTGAATTTAATAGAAAGTAAAGTCTCTCAATCTCACTACAAAAGGGAATAATCTATCTAAGCAGCAGTAGGAATATCCTCCTCCTGCACTGGCTCCAATCCTTCAGCACTATCGACGAACAACTTTGAATCTGACATTTGTCGGTATCACAAATGTCAGGGCCCCAGCCAACAAAAGATAAATGTTACAGTTAGACAATTGTCTAAGTAAATTTTAGGCTATTTAAGTGAACTGAGTATTTAAGATATTACATTAAAGGTTTCTAAACATACAAGTATTATAAATGTGCAACAAGCTACAAGAACGGGGTAGCTATAAGCTAATTATTTATAGCTAATCATCAGGTATGTAAAATAACATACAAAAATATCAACTAAACATGGTGAGGCTAAAAGCAAAAGAAATTACAACTATTGAAATAAATCTGCTCCTAATATGCTTATGATCATATGGAGACATGCTGAGAATAATAAGAACACAAGTACTGAAAATAGACATACAATTCTAGCATCATAAACATGCCAATATCTTAGTAGTAACCAATGAGAGTGTATATATAAGCATGCAGATTGACATGAAAAGGAGGCCACTGATACAAGTGGCAAAATCAAACTATGTACATGTATGAGCAAAAGTAAAGTCACTGAGACATGTAGCAAAGCAAGTCAAGTACTAAGAGAAAGGTCACTAAAGCATGTGGCAAAGTAAAACAAGCACTGACAACTGAACTAAAGTAGTAGTAAGCCTAAGACATAGTGCTGCCATAATAAAATAGGCCACACATGGCCTCTGAACTCGATCTAGGTCTGAGTCTATTCTATAACAAAACTAGAACTGAAGAGGCAGACTATGCTATGACATACTCTACTAACTGAAAGTACTGAAAGAACTGAATAAATGCTAAGCTTTTTAAATACTAACTTAGGATGTATCTTCAATATCCTAAGTTTACTTATTATGTTCAAAGAACAAGGCTCAATATTCAAGGTGTGCAGAGCAATCAAGTCAAAGTAAGCAAGAAACTCAATCTAGACTTATGTGATATTTTTTGTTGTCTATTTTACCCAACTAACTATTTTGAGAAGATACAAGTTTAGGATCTCCAATATCCAGCTATCGAGTAAGATCTCAGATTTACGATCTTAATGTTAATATTAGAACTTAATAAGTTCTAATTCATAATCATATGATGACTATAAAAATTTAAAGTAAAATGAATCAACGACTTAATTATTATCATTTTCCTCTCTTAACCCAAATCTTGATTAAGTGAATCAAGATTAAGGATTCTGGATCCAAACTCCACTTTCGAGTTCAAATCCTGAATCCAAGGTAGTATCCTTAGTAAGGATCTAGGGTTCACACTTTAAAACCCAAATTAAAGATAAGAAATCTTATAAGCTAAAGAATTCAAAAACTATGATCTTAATGAAAGGTTACTATACGGGTTATAAAATAAAATAATCAATAAGAACTAAGAATCTAAGATCTATATTCATTCTTTTAGGATAATTACCTTATCTTATAGACTGAATTACTCCTATACCCATATGGAAAGCTTCAAGAGAATTAAACAATAAATCACTTAAGAAATTCTAAATGGAAGTAGTTCAATTTAATTAGAAGATCTAAACTCTAAGATCTAAGATCTAAGATCTAAGATTGGATCACTTTAGACTTAAGCTAAGTTTGGACTTAGAATTGTACCAAGGTGTTTCTTTTAGGATCCAAGCCTATGGATCAACTTAATTAAGTCATTAAATAAGGATCTAATATTTTAAGATAGTTTAGACTTAATTCTTAAGACAATGTGATTTTGAGTACTCGTAAGATCTTAAGATCTTAATAAGAACTACTTGAGGTTTTCCTTACTTAATAACAACAATATTAACCTAAGATTTCAGAGAGGTGTTAAATGTATTAATTAGAAGTATTTTACTAAATTTTTAAGGTTTAAGGGGTGCTTAAGCATATTTTGGTCAAAGTGACCAAAATACCCCTCTTAAGGCTAAAAATGGGATTTTAGGATTTAACTATCCAAATTGATTCAAATCTATTTTAATGAGTTTCATAATAATTAATCAAGTAGGAAATATACTTATCTTGGGTTTTTGGTAACCTAATTTGCTTAATTAACACTAATCATAATTTAAGGCCCATTAGTGTGATTAAGGAAGCTAAGGCATCCTAGGGCAATCTAACCTTATTCATAGGTTCTACCACACTTAAGTAAGTATTAGGAACTCGATTTACCAAAATTAGAGGCTTAATCATAGCTTAGTTCACTAATCCTTAATTAAGGTGATTAGGGGAGGATTAGAAAATTAAGGGTTCCTAAATCACTTTTAATGGTATAAACAAGTTTTCTGGGGTTACAGGAGAAATTAGGGACCTTAATCAACCTTTTTGGATAATTAATAAATTTAATATGATTTAAAAAAAAATAGAAAATGATTAGACAATTATTTAAAATCTAACCATTTGATCTGTGATTTTATTTTATATTCAGGTTCATTGCATTTTCTTGATTAAAATGGTATATTGGATCATACAATTTGAATAAGTATAGCCAAAGTTATTTAAATAATTTAATATGTATTTTTATTTAAATTAAAACAATATAATTTATTTTTTGAATTAATTTCCTTAAGGAAATTAATTCAGAAATTCTTTTATTATTTCAGCCGGCCCAATTGCAAAAAGGCGCGGGTCACAGGTCGGCCTGACCCGTGACTTCGTCTTCTTCCCATAGATGACACATGACGCCCGCCTCCCTAGGGTTTGCTTTCGACACTGAATTCTCCACGCTCTGGCCACACCATGCCTAGCTCTCGATGGCTACACCTTCAGGGCCTGAAGATGCGTTGGTTGGACCAAGAAACCCTGTCTGGGAGGCACCAGATTGCTAGGTGCTACTCGGCCGAGGATGCCTCCCAGGCGGAACTTGGAGGGGTGAATTCTCCTCACCGAGCTAACGCCAGATGCTGGACGTTAAGTCTACACGTTCAGGGACCTAAGGAGAAGTGATAGGGTGAGTCGAGAGGTCCTGGGGAGGTCTGGATCATCGTAGTGCTACTCGAGAAATTTCACAGACTCGGGTTCACTCTGAGTCGATCGATACCAGTCGAATCGAGCGACCAGACCGAGCCTAATGATTGCAATTTGCCTTTGATCACTCAAGGAAGAGTCTAAGACTCAAATGAGGCTCAATTGCTCAGGAGGAATGCTAGTGCCCAACGCCTCAGGGATCGAATGCCAGTGCACATTGAAATGGATTTCTACAATTTGGTCCACTAGCAGTTCCCCAACCAGAAGCCTTAGATGTCTAATAGGAAGCTAGGGTAAGAACCTATCACAGCATCTAAGGTAGAAGGGATATGGAGCGAGCTGAAACCAGCTCAACCGGAAGAGGGACTGAGGCTGTACCTGAAGTTCGATAGTTGGATGTGTCCGAGATGAAGAGGAGGACCCTGAGTACTCCAGATAGGGTTAGAAGCTAGCTGGGGGTCTAAACGTTAGACACACACCCACTATCAGCGGTGCACAGCAAGGGTTACACTTGGAAGCTTTCACAAGTAGCTAGACTCGGTAGGGAAAGCAGGGGCTCCACTACTTCAATGCTGGGTGAGATGGTGAGCAACAACTTTACTAAGAGTGCTACGAGGAGTATTTATAGCCAAGGAAGAGGCTAGGAGTGGTCGTCATAGTTGGGAACCATGCCACAGGCTCGGGCTGAGCTATCTCTACAGCCCACTCCAAATGGGGTTTCCCCAGCCTCAGGGACATCTAGGAGGGCTAGGCCATTATGGGAAGGACCCTAACGGCCTAAAGAGTGAGACCGAGGAGTGGCAGACATGGTCGACGTGGCAGATTTTTGTGAATCTTCTCGGTCAGGTTGGGAGTCGAGCGGGGACAAAGGTGAACAGCTGGGACTAGCCCTCAATCGTCTGATCCACGAAGCCGTTGGTTTTAGATGGCTTGATGAATCTTTGGATAACAGAGCCGCAGGCGTTATCTTATCCGTCGGATCGAGCGTTGGATCCGACGGGTACTAGAGGATCAGGGCGCAATTGATCAGTGTCGTTTGATTGCACGCCATGATTCGTGCAAGCGCATCCCGTGGTCATTAAATGAAATCAGATATTAATTTGGAGATCAACTTAATTTAGGTATTTCCAGTGCTCAAAAATAGGCAAAATACCAAAATTCTCAATTTAGCTCTCATTGATTTTAAACTTCTATGATTAAGTTTAAATGACCCATTGAGTTTAATGACATAAAAATCAAAGCTTAGTTTGGCTTAATTAATCTGGATTTAACTAGGGTAACAACTAGGGTTGTTACAGATGGCCTTAGCTTTCAATGTTCAATAGGGAGGTAAGGGGTCAGCCGAATGAAGGGGTATGGCCAGCCGAAATTTAGGAGAGATATGGAAAGAGAAAAAGTAAATTTATGAATAATTGATTATTATTCCTAATTTTTACTTTATTAAAAATTCAGATTCAATAAACGTGTTCCGAAAAATCCCAAAACTTCACCCCTAGCTAATTTGGGGTGAGGAATTCAACGGCGAAGTCGAAATTTGATTCCGACGATTATTTAATTATTCCATTTTCCGGTGTATTTAAATATATTAAAATATTTGCAAAAATTCGATGACTTCCAAATGCGTCCAAAATATCACCCCTAGCTAATTTGGGGGTAACGATTACAACGGCGAAGTTGGATTTTGATTTTGAGGTTAAAATAAATACCTCAATTTCCTAATTAATTAAATATTAAAATAATCCAAATATTGAATTTAGCTCCGAATCATGCCAAATTTTTTGTGATTGATTCTAATAGCTGGATGAAATTAATAGAATGATAATTAAGATATGATTAGGCTTAAATTAAGCTGAGTAAAAACCTTGGGTTGTTACATGAGTATTAAGACTTTTTTTGTATTTTATTAAGTAAATTATCTGTAATAATTCTGGATATATTTTCTTTTCTTTTCTGAGATGAATGCTTTACAAAGCTTCTATGAAGAATATTTCTGGATGCATGCTTTAGCTTCTGCACTCTATATTTAATACTACTTATACTTAATATTGTGATGTGATCAGGGTATACATGAAATGCTGGTATTCGTGTAACTTGGATCTTACTTTTATTCATAATTCAATGTACATGAGTACCCTATCTAATACTTAAGATAAGATTAATATACTTATCTTAAGGATTTGTATTCAACCCTCTTCCCTTTGAGGTTGAGTCACAGCAGCAACTCATTATTTTCAGCTCAGCAGGTGTATTCAAGGAGGTTCAATTTCCCTTCCCAAGTAGTGCACTATTTCGCCGACAATTGCTACTCCTTAAATTACTTCTTTTACACGTGGCGACGGGATGGGGTATTATAGTTCAACTACCAAGTAGCACAATTTGGAAGCTCAAAAATATTATACATGTACCTTGTCTAAAGAGAAATCTTATATTTGTGAGCTAGTTAGCTAGAGAGGGTTACAACACTTGTTTCACTAGAGACTCATGAAAGGTCACCAAGAGTGCACTTATTGCATGGGGCAATATGAAAGGTACACTTTACCTTATCAATAAAGTGTCTAATTCTATTACAGCTACAGAAGATATAGATACAGGTCTATGGCACCTGAGGCTTGGCCATATGAGCGAGAGGTGGTTGAAATCCCTACAATCAAAGGGGAAGCTCCAAGTACTAAAGTTAGTAGACTTAGATTTATGTGAATATTGTGTATTGAGTAAATAGAAGAATGTTTCATTCTCCAAAGTTGGAAGAGAGCTGAAAAGTAGAAAAGTTGAGTTAGTGCATAAGGATGTATGGGGTCCTGCTCCTACTTCTTCCATAGGTGGAGCCACATATTTTGTCACCTTCATTGATGACCATACGAGAAAAGTATGGGTTTACTATCTAAAACATAAATTTGACGTGTTTAATGTGTTTGAAAAGTGGTTAGCTTTGGTGGAGAATGAGACATGATTGAAACTCAAGTGCTCAAGATCCGATAATGGCGACGAGTACTATGATAGAGAATTCAATGAGTTTTGTGCTATGAGAGGTATCAAGAATGAATTTACAATTCCAAGAACACCACAACAAAATGGTGTTGAAAAATAGATGAGCAGAATAATTATAGAAAGTGCCAAAAGTATGAGATTGCATGCGGATCTCCCAAAACAGTTCTGGGTTGAAGATGTTAACATAGCTATTTATCTGATAAATTGGCGACCTTCCATCCCCTTGAATGAAGGGATACCCGAGGAAGCTTAGAGCAGAAAGGAGGTGAAATTGAACCACCTCAAGGTATTTGGCTACTCATTATATGTACACATTGACACAGGATTCAGGAGCAAGCTTGACGTAAAGGCGATCAAGTGCACATTTATTGGATATGACGTAGACAAGTTCGGTTACAGATTCTAGAACAATTAGAACTACAAAGTCATCAGAAGAAGGGATGTCACTTTCAATGAAAGTAAAATGTACAAGGACTGTATTGGAGTCAAGACTGATTCCAATGATGCTTTAGATGGAGAGCTCTGATATATAAAAATTGATGATAGTGTTGAGTTTGATGTAGGTGTTCATGATGATGCTCAAGAGGGTTTTAATGTTGAACCACAAATACTCATATTCAAAAGTTTCACAATAGTCATAAGACCACCATAAAGGTATTCTCCTTCCTTATATTATATGTTACTGACAGATGGTATTGAACTAGAAAGCTTGAAAGAGACACTTTATGTTGAAGATTCAATCAAGTGGGAGGTTACCATGAATGATCAAATATCATTACTCATATAAATAGGGACATGGGAGTTGGCAGCTCTGCCTGCTGGGAAGAAGGCCCTTCAAAACAAGTGGGTTTACCAGGTGAAGGAAGAATCAAATGGGAGCAAGTGCTATAAGATGAGGCTTGTAGTTAAGGGCTTCAAGCAGTAGCATGGGATCAACTACATTGAGATCTTTAGCCTAGTTATGAAGATGACAACCATCAGGATTGTACTGAACATTATTGTGGTTGAAAATTTTCATATGGAGAAAATAGATGTCAAAACTGCATTCCTTCACGAAAAGTTGGAGGATGAGCTGTACTTGTAAAAACCTGAAAGGTTAAGGCACAAGAAAAAGGTAGCTAGTGTTCAAGCTCAAAATGAGCCTCTATGGCTTGAAGCAAGTGCCAAGGCAGCAGCAGTACAAGAAATTCGACGGGTTGATGTCAAAATCTAGGTACAAAAGATGCTATGCGATCACTGTTGCTATATAAAGCAGTGTAAGTCCTCCTATATTATTCTATTAATGTATGAGGATGATATGTTGATCGCAAAATCGGACATGGATGAGCTAAGGATACTGAAATATCTTATGTCAGAAGAGTTTGACATGAAGGACTTGGGGCCGGCCATGCAAATTCTTGGAGCAAGAATCAATAAGGAAAGAAGTGCAAGAATTCTGAAGCTATTACAAAAAGATTATGTTAAAAATGTAATAACTCAGGTTGTTACCAAGTCAATTAGGAGTAAACCTGTGGTGACCGGGGACCGAAGTTCGAGAGTCTCTAAAGAATGATTCATACAATTAGAAATATTCATTTATGAAAATAAAGAAAGTAAAATACATGAATATCCATATTTACATTAAGAGCCATACACATATGAATTTACAATAGTTTAAATATTTACAATAAAAATTTATCCATTGCTCATATCTCACATCTCTCCTCTTCTTTTCTTTTATTATTTTGGCAGATCTTCAAAGCTTTTTTTTATTATCAAAATCTGAAAAAAAATTCAGTTTACCAGTCAGGTAGGAGTACGCAAATTGTTCTTATAAGAATAAATCTAGCATCCTATAATAGGTATGAATCAAATATGAAAATAACTGAAAGACTGCATATAAGTAAAACAAAATTTCAAATCCAATTCTACCCTGCAAATTAGCTATGAAAATCAACATATATGAAATAAATTTTTATCAAAAGCATTTGTAACAATAAGTCGAGTCCGTAGATTCCTGAGCCCAAATGGGTAAACCCATAGGCATAACTTGTAGGAAGCTTATCTTGCCACCCGTCAGTAGCTTACTCAAAATAGGAACTGATGGTGTGTCTTTCCTCTGGATTTGCCTACTTCCTACAAGAGGCTAAATCCCTCCATATAACTCCCAGGGGCTTGCTAGCTAGCCCAATCTGTACAGATTCTAGTTTTACATTCCACCCTCCAAAGACAAACACCACAAAATATATATAAACTGTGTTTCATTTTTTTTTGTTACATGCTATTTGATATAAATCGCTTGCAGATTAAAATACGGTAAGCAGTGCAAATAATACTCAAATGGAAAAATGGCTCAAATAAGAATACTGAAATAAGACTTATAAGTAAATTTGCGTACATGACTATTTTGATTCAAAATCAATCAATTCAATTTGTTTGATCTGCCAAAAGTAGTTTAAGTCATTAATTTAATGCTTTATGATTTTAACATGTTTTATAATAATAAGTTTTTATGATATTGATATTTGGATTTATCGAATTGATTTATTTTTATGACTAATACTTTCAAAACACGTGAAAACATTTATATTTCCTATAAATTTTCTAAGTCCTAAAATTCTTAAAAAATTCGGCAAAGTCTCCTTTGTTTTTGGTCAACTAAACAATTTTTATACAATCAAAATATAAGTTAATTCATTAACTATTTCCAGTTCTAAAGTAAAGTTCAATCCTTTTTATAGGATTGCTCATTTCCAGTTCTAAATAGAGTTCAATTATATAAAACTAAACCAAGCAATTTATACATCCCATATAAAACATCTAAAAGAAAACGCAGAAATAAAATTTAGCATTTAACTTAACCTGCAAAGTTAGCATTCAAATATACAAAGAACCAGATTTATTTAATTTTAAAGGCAGCATAACAAAATTTTACAACATTTAAATCTCAATATAAATTTATGGCAGTATTGAGATTCCTTAAAATAGATGGCAGCTTTGAATCTATGCATTAATTCCAATGTAATAATATAATTTGACAACATATAATCTGAATGACAGCATGTGATCTTGATGATAACATTTAATTTCATCAACTTGACTAAAGGTATTTGATTCATACATATATACATGGCAGCATAGGACTCCAATAAAAGAATGAAAACATGTAATCATATTTGAAGTAATGAAAGCTTTTAAATTTACTAAAGAAAATTCACGGCATTTAATCATAATGAAATAAGTGACAACTTTGCTCCTCATATAATTCTTTGGCAACATGTAAACATATTTAATGGACTAGTAGCATTTATTTCTTATAATTCATTTGACAATTCAACTTATAAGATATGGAAGTAATTCTAGCATTTAGATCATGTTGAATCTTATATGGCAAATGGCAGCATTAGAATCTTGTAAACTAATGGTAGCATTAGATTTTGAAAATGAATTACAACATTTAATTTATCACCTTCAAAACAAAGATAATATGTGTTTGACCTGTTATGATAAATGGCAACAATTTGATTTAATATATATATACGACAGAAATTTACATATTCTGAAATAAAGAATGGCAGTTTTTGACTTATTTGATTTAACTAGCAGCATATACTTTATTTTGATAGCAACATTTGTCATATGGATTCACTTTATCCTTTCAATAGAATTCGTATGATTCCATGTGGTTCATCAGGAGATAACCGCGTATAATATCAACATCTATACTCACATTTATTCCTCTTTCACTTAATGGCAAGATATGATTCTAGTGTATATATATTCACCTGGAAGTATTTAATAATATAATTAAACTTAGTAGCATGTAAGAAAATGGCAGGAATCAATCCCTTATAAACATAAATTCATATTTAAGTTCATATGGCTTTACTTTTTCAGTCTAAAATTATAACTTATGATCCTTCCAACAACCTTTAGCATTGATTTATATTCAATCAATTAGCAGCATTTAAATCTGAATTTATATGGTAGCAAAATATTACTCAGCAATTGTAAACAAAAATGGCAACAGTATCCTACTATATAAAGTGTAGAACTATACATTCTTAGCAGGTAATGGATATCAGTTTAAATTCTGCAATTATAAAATAAAACTATAATGATTCAACATTTCTAAATATTTCCATTTTGCTTCCAGCATTTAATCATATTAATTTAATGGGCAGCATTTGATATCATTACATTACTTATAATCTCATTAACTAAAGGTAGTAGTATTTGATCACAAGTATAATGACAACATATAACCTTATAAAAGATAGACGTCATTTACGTATGAAAATGAAAATATAGAATATGTGATTTTCTTCTTACTTATGGCAATATTTAGATCACTTAACATTTGATTATTTTAACCGCAGCATAATAAATCTAATGATGTGAAATTCAGCATTTAAACATTAATACCCATTTTATGTTATGTAGTTTTGCATTATGTATTGCAGCCTTCTATATTAACATCAATAATTAAAGCATAGAAGTTGTATTCAGTAAAGACAATATATTGAAATTGATAATAACAAATGTTCTTTCTTTACTCTACCTTAGATATCAATAATTGAATCTCATATAATACTAATAGCAGCATTCTGTCTTATAGTTTAAAAAGATAACTTTTGATGAAATATGTGACAGTATTCATATGTCCTAGAACTCATAGCAGAATTTTGAACTTTATGATGGCAGTCATTAATTTGATACATAACTGATGGCAACATAGCAACATATCATCTTGTAAATTAATGGCAGCATTAACTTTTATTCAAGCAGAACTCAGCTTACTCAAATAATGGGACAATTTCATTACTACCAAATTTGAATTAATTAAGGGCAACAAGATAAATGACGTTCTATAACAAAAATATTTACTTTTCATTAAATATTTGCAATTTGAAAGATTCAGTCGAAAATAATATGTATCAACGCTCCTTTTATATGCTTATACTAATCTTAATTAAAGGAATACTAAATGACAATCCTTCAAATTCTGAGAAAAGATAAATCGGCATCATAAGTGTATGACAGCATGTAAACAAAAAGGGTCTAAATTAAGTATCAATTAAAGGAAAGAGTATACATTATTTTCAGCAATAACCAATATCCCACTCTTCAATTCCAGCCAAGAATAATAATGATGGAGATATACAATACCCAATAGAACTTCTAACAGCAGCATAATTAAATTGATTTCAGAATATGCATAGGTTCAATCGATTTTGATTAACATCAATATTAGTTAATATAATCTTACCACAATGTCATTCTTGCCAGACTTAAATAACCAAAATTGTTTAAAAGAAAACTGAATGTGAGACATCCTATTAAAATCTTTAAAACTCTAGCATTAATATTGACCACATGCAAACCATAATAAGAAAAAAAATTGGAAAGAGTACCTAATTAAATCTGCATCTAATATTACATAAGTGCATTTAGTACAACATATAAGTAATAGATATAAGTTCCATATGTTTAATTGAATGGAATTTGTGTAAAATAAGTGTTACACTTTTTTTTTTGTCAAAAAAATTTGTTCAAGACAAGGAAATGAATCAACCTGAACATAATCTGCCGAATTTCATAAGTATATAAAAAAATTACGATTTAATTTTTTCAGATCTGGCGATTTCACAGAATGATAACTTGAATTCTCAACTCATACTTTGATTTAACTCTAAAGGGCGAAATCAAGTTAAGTACTTTACATTTTCCTTATAAATGATTATACAATTCATTAATTACGGAAGAATTCCAAATAATTTCATTTACAAATAACATTCCATTGAAAGCTTTGGGATTTGTCAAACAGAATGAAGCTCCCAATTAATTCGCATAGCATATAACTAGGTTAAGAGAAGAAGGAGATGGAGTACCTTTGTTCTTTGCGGCTAAGAAGAGACTCTTGATGGGATGAAGAAGGTTCGGCCAAATGGAGAGGAAGGCGTCGGCGATCGGAGGTGTCGACGAGAGGAGGCCCGCTAGGAAGGCTCTCAGCTAGATGGAGAGGTTTTGGTGAGATGGAGAAGCTCGACTTCATCTCGGGTCTCACCTAGGACTCCTTCTTATCATCGAAGAAATCCATCTCCCCTCGAATGAGAAGATAAGGTGAGAGGGGCAGCTGTCTTGCGAGAGGGAGGGGATCGAGCCACGCGTCGACCGTCCGATGAAGGAGGAGGTGTTCTCGACATCGTACGAAGAGGATAGGGATTAGGGTTGCATGAGGGAATCAGCTTGTGAATGAAAATGAAGAATTTTTGGCTGAGTTAAAAAATAGGATTAGGTTTTGAAGCTTTTAAGAAAAATCCAGGATCCATTATCAGCCGTTGCATTAAAATCAACGGCTGGAACTTCTGAACCAAGATCTGAAGTCATTTAAACTTTAAAAATTACAAACTTGGTATCAAAACGACCATCTCAACGAGATAAACACACGCGTCTAAAAATTATTGAATTTGGACAAGTATTTTATTTTATATTAATTTTTAAGTTAAAAATTTAAAAAATTAATTATGATAAATCGGAAACTCAAAAATTAACTAAACTTGAAACATAGCATCCTCATATGATGCTTAACTTAGATATATAAAAATTTCTAAATTCTAATTTATATTTTTCATATTATTAGCCTTTGAAGTTTATACTTCATGAATTTATTCAGGACAATCCAGGATCCAAATGCACTCATTTTTTTGCAATAGGATCCTTTCAATAAGCATTATAAGTGGATATTTTTAGTATATTTTTATTTAACTTAAATTGGAATCCTAATTTGACAAAAAATTCGGAGTGATCGAAAAATATCTGGGAAAATCAACGATTTCCAAATATTCTCAGAATAACACTCCTAGCTAATTTGGAGTTACTGAGTCCAATGGCGAACTCTGTTTTCGATTCTGAGTTCTAAATTATTTAAATATTAATAAAAAATTTTGAAAAGACTTTCTGATATTTTACAAAACCAAGTCTTGATTTTGATTCTAGTACCTTAGTTAACTCATTAGGAGTTCACCACAAAGACTTAATCCAAATCAGGAATTCCTAATTTTGGAATTCCAAGAATCTTGAAAATTAACCTCAAATCAAAAATTTGACTTTGTCATTGCGTTCATTACTCCCAAATTAGCTAAGAGTGATATTTTGGAAGCATTTGGAAGTCGTTGGATTTTTGGCAACTATTTTAATATATATAAATACCCTAAAAAATAAGAATATTAAGTACTAATCGAAATCAAAATCTGACTTCGTCGTTGCGTTCCTCACCTCTCAATTAGCTATAAGTGATTTATTGGAAATTTTTGTGATGCATTTAATGTATTAATTTTAAATAATAAAATTGATTTAAATTATTTAAATAATAATATATTTAAAACTAATTAAAAATGATTTTTGTTAAATCCATTTGGCGTCATCCTCTTCTCCTTCACGCCATCTCCCTTCTATTGTTAATATGAGAGATGATTCAAGGCTGTCGGATCATCTAATCAGATGATAGTGGAGTCATCTTCTCCATGCGTCCTCCGCGTGTCCCGAGCGACGATGTGAGGCGTGCAAACTTCACTCCGCGCATCAGCCACCGCTTCCGCTCCCTTATTGCTCAGCTCAACCCCTCAGTCTGACACTTTTGGATTGGATCTATCAGAGAGCTGTGAATCGAACCGTCGGTTGAAACTTAAGTTTTGAACCGTTCATTTAGGTACTTCCTTTTCTCCTAAATCTAATTTTGCAATCGTGATTTCTTCTTTTGTTTAATAATTTCATATGGTAGATTAATGATCGATATTCTGATCGGGCTCAACCGAGCCCGATTGGCAGGAATTGCTTGTGACTCCACAGTGACTTCTCATCCGCGTAGCGTAAATTTAGGGTTCGCTCATGTGGGTGGTTCAGACTATCTCTGGAGCTGATCCTATTAGTAGAGGGAAGGTCTCGTCTCCTTCTTTCGATTAGCGTGTGGGTCAACACCTAGCACCGTCGGGAGATCGCCTGTTTTGCTTGCTCTATCAGGGTTGCATCGGGTTTCATCGGGAACAGGCAATTAGTCCCGGGTCGGGTCAGACCTGACCCGCACTTGCGCGTGCGGGCTGCATGCAGTCACCGGCGAGTGCATTAACTGCTGGATTAGAGGATGCAGGTCCCACTTTGCTGATCTATGCACTGCGGCCCGCCTTCCTTTAGCCAGCCGTTAGCTGTGTGCCCCACCTAAAATCAAATCTATTAACAGAAAATTAATTAATCATAGTTTGAATTATTTTGTTAAATTAAATCAAATATTATCCAAACTTTAACCCCTCATAAGTATTAATCCAATGATCCAAATACAGTAATATTGTGTCATTTTGATCAGTAAACATAGAGGATTATTATGGCATTGTTAATTTTTCTGTATGAGGTATATTTCACCTAATGACATTTAGGATCCCTACTTAATGACCTAAATGCCCATAAACTTTAATTAGCCATAACTTTGCACACATTAATCCAAACCTAGCCAATATGGGTCTCATTTTAATCAAGAGATCCTCATGAGTGCTCTAATAGTATTAGTTTCCATATTAAATGTGTATTTTGGCTAATCACTTTTAGGACCTTTCTCGAATTACCCCCACTTAACCTAGAAATTTAAATTACCATAATTTGATCAATTGAACTCCAAATTAGGTCATCAAATATACCATTCTAATTAAGAGAATGTGTAGATCAGTAAACTACAAAAATATTTAGGTTTTAGTGATTAGATTCTTTAATTATCCTTAATCACCCTAGATCTTGATTAGTAAAATTTAATATATTTAGTGACCCAAATTATTTGATTCAAGTTGTTGATAACTCCTAGAGTAGATTATAACCTAGTGGTGTGATTAGTTTTATGAATTTATGTTAATTTCACTAATCACCCTTAACCCTAGTTAGCTCACAACTTAATCAAATGATGCCCAAATTGGGTCTACTCTCAATTAAAATACTCAGTATATTATAGTGAAGCTATAGCCACTAAGTTTGCTGAATTTGAATATCAAATAGAAAAGTTAGGTTTTTGACATATTCTTAAAAAACTTAAATTTATATATTTGAACCCTAATATTAATTTATTCATAACTTAACCATTATACCTCAAAATTCAGTGTGCTTGGACTCTATGGAATCCTTGAATAGTAAGCTTTAATAAACTGACTAAATTTTTAGACTTATTAGGTAGAATTACCAAATTACCCTTATGAGTCAATTTCCTTAAATTGAGCTCATAAGGCTTAATTCATATCCAAATTTGGTGCACTTACTTTCTATATTCATGTTAGACAGTAAGCAAGCAATTGTCATTAATAAATTCTAATTTGAAGCCCTAAAATATAAAGTAGCTTTTTAGACCCTTAAGTAGGGGCAAAATGGTCATTTTGCCCAAATTTAGGTTTAAGTGCTCTTAAGCCTTATATTCATAGTCTAATCATTAAAATTAGTAAATTAAGTGATTTAGAATTAAATTTATTTAATTTAAGCTATTAATTAGATTTCTAGGAGAAATTTTAAGTTATTCCTTAGTAGTTAATTAAGCTTCATAATATGAGATTTATCTCACAATATGCCTCCTCTAAGTTCCTTAAATTAATAAATAAGCTTAATAAGATCAGTTAGCCTTACTGCTTGAGTGTTCATCTTACCTCTTTAACATCTCTTCCTTAGGAGTTAGGAATAGAATTAGGTAAATTTTTATTTATTGGGTAAATTGGATTACTCAATGGATGAAGCTTTTATTTCATTAATTTATAGATTGTCATAGCTTAATTATGATTATTTTATTTTTTAACCTTAGATTTAAGATTAGAGATTCATCCTATTAAGTTTGATTTTGCTTAATAGGATTGCCTTAATCCTTAGTCTATGAGAATTGGGTTTTAAACCTTAGTCCTTAGGATTACCTTTGGATTAAGTAATTAAACCCCAATAATTAGAGTTTAATTCTTAGTCCTTCCAGCTTGATTTATCTTGATCAAGATGAGTTTGGGTTTCTTAAATCATCAAAATAGGTCGATTGATTATTTATTCAAGTTATATAGTCACCATTAATTGAATTATATTAGAACATAATCAGTTCTAATTTTCTTTTAACTTATAAGGTTGTGAGTCTGAGTTATACTTGATAGTAGGAGTTAAAGATCCTGAACTTGTATAACTTAGAATAATTATAATAGATAATTAGTTAACAACATATATGACCTGTATTTTAGTAGAGTCTCTTACTTACTTTGAACTTTGATACTTTCTTACATTGTATTTTGAGCATTTTACCTTGAGCATACCATATAAGATAATTTGTTACATGAAAGTTAAAATATAGAAAATTAGGATAACATTTGCATTGGGTTTAGTTCTAGTCAGATCTTTGTGCACTTTTACTGCCAATGGACAGGTGGTAATGAGAAATAAGGATTACTTAACACGTACTCATTGAGGAGAGTTGTGTTAAGTTGGAACCCGCTTAGTCTTGCAGGCATGCTTGGCTCATTAGCAACTTCTGAACATGTCCACAAAAGTAAAGTAAGAATAACTAAAATTTATTGTATTTGTGTATTTTCTGCCTCTTCAGTTCTGTAGTATTTTCTGCCTTAGCCCAGCAGGCTAAGTGATTATATGCATGCTTCAGTTCAGTTCTGTTATATTTCTATCTTATCCAAGCATGCTAATTGATTACCGTGCACGCTTCAATTATACCTTCATTGACTTATTAACCAATTCTTTTGATATGACAGATTGTACATATTTTTCAGTTCTTTTACTGCTTTCTGTTTACTTTTACTATAATTTAGTACTTGCTTACTTACTTCCTTGCTTATTATATAAGATGCTAGTCTTATTTTCAGCTTATTACATGTATCACATGTTTATTTATTTTATGATAATCAGCATAACTTTACATGATCATGGGCATGTTTAGGATTAGTTTCCTCTTTTAACACTTTCAGTTATTAGATTTTTATTATTTGCATACCTAACTTTGTTGCAGCTTTGAGTTGAGGTATATATTTACTTCCTTTTGCTTAAGTTATAAAAATATTGTTTATATCTTTCATTTTCCTGTTATATGATTTTATGTACCTATGTTTACTTGTTTAGTTATTAAGTTAAAATGGTGATATCTAAAAGAACTTGAAGTATAATCATCCTAAAATGTACTTAGATAATATGTCTAACAAGATTTTTCTCTTTTTGGCTGGGGCCCTATCATGATAAAATTGATAAAAGTAGATTCTGAGCTCTTCAAAGTGGTTGAGCCTTTAGAAGGTCTAATTCAAGAGGAGGAGCATGTTGTTACTAGAGATCCTTAGCTTAGTTTCTTATTTATTTTGCTAAGTGAGGATGAGTGCTTTTATTTCATATTCGGTTAAACTTTTAATATTTGTAATAATTCAAGTTTAATTATGGTTTTTTGTACTGCACTTATTCTGAACTATATATATTTACTTACTGAATTATGATGAAATGGGTGTTTATATTTTTTCTTCTGCACTCTGAATATTTCATGTATTATCATTTAGTGAATATCTCTTATAAATGGCAAATTCCTTAATTATAATGGATTATGGTGAATATATAATCCATCTATAAGTGAGGAACTTATCATTTGGTGACGACTTCACCGTAATAATGCTAACTTGAGAGTTAACAGGACCACTGCGGGGTTGGGGTGCCATAGAAAAGGTGCTGAAATGATTCAACATGAGCGAGGCAAAGTGAGTGAGCACTCTCTTAGCAAGTCACTTCAGCTTATCCAAGGAGCAGATATCGAAGTCTAAAGAGGAGAAGAAACACATGCTGAAGGTTCCTTATATTTCAGCAGTTTGGAGCTTGATGTACACGATGATCTGCACAAGACCATATATTTCCCATGCAGTGGGGGTGGTTAAAAGATTCATGGGAAACTTAGGGAAGCACCATTAAGACACGATCAATTAGATTTTAAGGTATCTAAAAGGTACAATGGGCAAAGCTTTATGCTTTGGAAGATCTGACATTATCTTACAGGGTTATGTAGACTCAAATCTTGCATGAGATATTGATAGTTGAAGAAGCACAATTGGATATGTGTATACATTAGGAAATGCAGTGGTGAGATAAATATCTAGGGTACAAAACATTGTGGCACTATCTACCACAAAGGCAATATATGTTGCCATTACAGAGGCAAGTAAAGAGATGATCTAGTTAAGGAGTTCTATAGTAGAATTAGGCAAGGAGCAGGAGGATGTGAAGCTCTATAGTAATAGTATGAGCGCTATTCACCTAGCAAAGAATACAACATTTTATGCCAGGATAAAGCATATTTAAATTCGGTACCATTTCATTCAGACACTGTTAGATGAAGGGCAACTCGGATTGGAGAAGATTCACACTTCTAAGAATCTAGCTGATATGTTTACAAAAGTAGTAACAGTGGAGAAACTGAAGCTATGTGCAGCTTCAATTGACATCTGTACATGACAAGAGAGCGAAGGTGAGCCACACCATGTTCTTGATAGAAATTAAAAAAGACAGTAAATAATCTAGGGTTGAAGAGGGATGATTCCAAAAGGATCTCCTAGTGAGAGATTATTATGTTGTGAAAATAATTTAGTTCATCATGGAGATTCTAATGGTTCTCTAGTGAGCTTTCATGAAATTTTGAGGAAATTTGGAACAAATGTGTAAAGTCCAGCAATAGCACAGGCGATATGGCGCGCTGCAGCGCACCTTGGCGCTCCCATACTCAAGGAAGAGGTGCTATCACACACCTGAGTGCTAGTAAATCGATAAGCAGATGCTATTATGCACCAATGTGGAATCAGGCACTGCAGCACACCGCAGCAGAAATGGGAGCTACATCGTGCAGCAGCGGCAAGCACCTGAAAGGAGAGCGCTACAGAGCACCGCACTGGTAGGAAAACAAAGACCAAGGTGTTATAGCGCGCCCTGATGCCTAGCTACCCGAATCCCAGGCGCTGCGGTGTAGTTTTCTCTAAGTCTATTGGGGAGTTTTTTGGACCATTTAGGGTCCAATATTGAGCTGAATATTTAAGGGAACATGTGGTGGAGTTTTCTAAGTGTGTTGGCATTTATTAGTTGGAGGCTTTGGCTACTAGGAGGAGAGATTCCAAGGTGAAACCCAAAGAAAGCTGCAGTGCATGGGAGCTCTTGCATGTTGGAGAAGATACTCCAGGTGATGGCCGCTTCATCTCCTCTACATCTTAGAGTAAGAGCTTGTGCTTCCTATCAAAGGTTAAGCTCTTTGTAACTATACATTCTAAAATTCAAAGTGAAATTTTTTGTGTGGTGTAGCTTAGTGGTTTTTTTTATTCTTGGGTTTTCCATATAAATGTATTTGTTTGGATGTTTGCATATTTGTGATTGTCTTGCATGCTTGAGTTGTATGACCTATTACTTGTGGATTTTGTGATTTCATACTTTCTTGGTAATCGTCAACACAACCTCGGTCCTCGATCGAGTGAGAACTCATAAACGGCTTCCACTGCTGTGTGCTCGGTGATCGTCTTTTTATCACAACACTACAATTTTCATAATCTTATAAATGCTTTATCATTTGACTTATGATCTTCTACTTATTATATTAAACATTCAGTAGTTTATTTTACATCTAATGATTTTAGTATAATTTTATCTAAGATATTCAATTACTATACATTTCTCATTTCATCTTATGTTATGGGATGACATAAATATGATAGTATGGATGTAAGCAATTGCACCTAATATGATTACATCATGTAAGAGAATAGCGCATTAGGTAAATAGAAATGAAATTCTAATCTGACATCTTATGATACTCTTTGATACCAACTATGGTGCCCTGCCCTATCGCTCTGCGCAAGGAGGAGTGTAATCAAAAGATGGGACAAGTCACTACTTTGGGATAGCCCTAGGATTTATCATTAACAAAGCAAATGTCTATTAAAAAATCACTTACCTTGCTAATGCTAATACTGCTAAAGTGTCCAAGTACTCAACTACTTAGACACATGATTGTGCCCTGAATTATCATATAAGGATAATCATAATTTGGAGTACAAAATTGGTAGGTGGAATAATTAAATAAAGTGCTGAAGCTGACTAAAATAATACATTCATTCATCACATTATAGAAATAATAGAAACTAGAGAGTAATTATTACATCCCAGGCATGGTACTGAAATACAAAAAATATATAGTGCAAAAATTAAAATATTACAAGCCAATTAAATTGTTTTAAAGGAAAGAAATATTAAAAGAAAGTAAACATTCTCTCTCCAACAAAAATAAAGATATAAGCAACTACAGAAGGGTCTTCATCACGCTCCCTCTCTTCTCCTAGATCTGATTCTTCAAATTGCTATAAAACTTACATGTTGGTTCTTACATGTCAGGGCTCCAGTCAAGAAAAGAAAATCCAAGTTAAACAAATTATCTAAGTACATCTTATGCTGATAATTTCTTATGTCTTAAGATATCACAAATCATCCTAAGAAAATAAGAGCTACAAATCATCAAATGAAATAGTAAAAGTTATAAACAATACATTTATAACTTAAGTAAAATATAAGGTAAGAAAACATATCTCATACCAAAGTTGCAGAAAATGTTAAACAATATATATATTTAAACTACTAAGAACAAAGAAATGTTAGAAACATAAATGATCAATACACATATGATGATTTTTTGATAAAAATGTAATGTATGCAAAATTATACTGAAACTAGAAACCTAACATGTTTGCACAAAAAATACTACATAAAACCAGTAAATTACTGAAAATACATGAATACTAAAAGTGCAGTAAAATATTGAAAATACTATAAATACTGTAAATACTGAAAATGCTGAATTGAGCTGAAAATAACTGAATCTAAAAAATTAATTATTTTATTTAATTGGATATGTGCCTATAGTAGCCCTACCATAATTGGATAAATCTAACCATAGAATAGAATATGTATCATCTAGAACACTGATGTCTGTACCCAAGCTAAAAAGTAGAATTACAGAGACAGGTTAACTAGGGTACATTCCACTAAATTATTATCCTAGATCCACGGTCATATAAAGTCAAGAAATTAGAACTGGTCAAGTTCTAATTAAATCAATCAATGTCGCTTACATAAGTTAAATAATAAATTAATCACCTTAATTAATGAATTTACTAACCTAAGCTTATCTTGATTAAAACAAATCAAGATTAAGGAATTAAGAGTTAAACTCCAAAATATTGGGGTTTACACATCTTAGTCCAAAGGCACTAACATCTAAGAGTCTAAGGATATTCATAACTCTCATGAACTAAAGATCAAAGCAATTTTAATAAGTGTAATCAAACTTAATAAGAAGGATCTCTAATCTTAAGATAAAGTTAAAGATAAAATAATAAAAAATAAAAGATAAATCTAGAAATCTAAAATTAAGAATTCATTCTATTAAATAACCCATTTATCAATGGAATGAAATTTAGCCTAAGTCTACTACTAAACACTGAGAAGAGGGATTCCTAAAAGCTTAAAAAGGAAGCCTACTTAAGGGACTTCTTAAGGAAATAACTTAGGAAAATATCTAATAATTGAACATTAAGATTAAGATAGATTTATTTAACATTGTGGTGTCTAGGGAAGGTATAATGTGAGTTTAATTCCACATTAAAAAGTTCATGATTTTACTTAGGAATATTTTAGGGGAAAACTAGGGTTTTGCTTTAAGATCATATTAATATGTCTGAATGATATAAATTTGATTCCTAAGCATTTACTTTACTGATTTTTAGGGAAATTATAGATTTTTAAGGCCTAAGGGCACTTAAATCAAAAGTTGGGCAAAATGACCAAAATATCTCTCCTTAAAGGTACAAAATGTGATTTTTAGATTTATGGCTCTAATTTGAATTCTACTAATGTCAAATGATTTTTTACTATCTAATATAAAGATAGTCACTAAGAACATCCAATTTGGCCAAGGATTAAGGCTAATAAGCTTAAATTAGAGTTTAAGAGGGTTGATTAGCAAAATTACTTAGGGAAATCTAAAATTTTTGATATACTTAGGTTCTACTTAGTCTAAAAATTATATAGATACCAATTTTTCTAAATTCTGAGGTAAAATGACCAAGTTATAAGCAAAATAAGAATTTTCTAAAAAAGGGGTAATTAAGGGTGATTAAGAGTGGGGTCCAAAACCAAAGTTTATAAATTGGTGTTCAAATCAATCAAAGTCAGTGGTTATGGATTCCTCATAACACACTGGGCACAATGACAGTGAGTTTTCTCAAGTTGAACCTCAATTAATTAATTTAGGCTTTAATTAAGATTAAGGGTAATTAGTGAGTGATTAGTTAAATTAATTACAAAAAAATTATTTTGACTTTGCCAATGTGTTCTCATCTATTTTGTGAGTGATCACAAACTTAAAAATTGAAATTTGGATAATTAATGAGTTTAATATTCACTAATCTATTTCTATAGTAATTAAACTTAATTAAGAAATTTGCTCACTAAAATTGAAATTTTCTTGCAGTTTACTGATCCTTATATTTTTTTATTCAAACTAGTTTATTTGATCATATTATTTGAAACTAAATTGGCTAGATTATGAGCTAATGAATTTCTTGGGCTTAATGGGGTTTAGTTAGCCTAAAAAGGTCATTAGCTAAATTAAGCATCAAATAGAAAAATTAACATTACCAAAATATTCCTTACATTTTTTTGAGCAAAATTAGATATACTTTTGCTATATTTGAATTTGTGGTTGCAAATATATGGAAGTTTAAAGTTTTGATAATTAATTAATTTAATTAAACTAAACTAAATTAATTAACCTAATTTTAAATCCTAACTAATAGTTTTAACCGAAGGCGAGACCTACTTCATGGCTGAGCAGCATTGGCAGGACCCACTGGCTTTGTAGAAGATGACGCACAGCTTGAAAGCAATGATGCGAGTCGGGTCCGACCCGACCCGACCCGAGGAGGACGCAGCGAGAACTAGAAAATGGTCGCTAGGGCATCAAAATTGATGGCCTACTTGCCATCACTAGAGGCTAGCCCACGCACAATTGGAAAGGTCTTTGAGAGACCTTTCGATCGATGGTCGGACCATCGTCGGAGGTGGACTGGATCGCCGGTAATCATTAGCCTAGGAGAGTAGGCTCGGACAACAGGCGGGGCGAACGGTGAAACTGTAGATCACTGTGTACGACTCGGAAAATTCATTTGATCGAGCTAGATCAAACTTGACCAAACAATTATCTGTGATATGAATTAGACATCCGAATTGAATAAATAAGAATTGCATGAAGAAAATGGCGGGATCGAGAGGTACCTTGATCAACCGCCGAAAATTTCGGAATCTTCAAGGCAGAGCTGACAGGCTGCTTAAGCTTAGGGTTAACACTCTCAAGGTCTAGCAGATGTTTAGGGCTCAAATAAAGACTAAAATGGGCTCGAGAGCGATGGAGAAGGCCACCTGCACATGGATTTGATCGCGTGCCCTCATGCGCTCAGCGAGCCTTTACAACAGGGATAATAGGGCTAGGGTCGTCTGATCAAGATGGCTCGATCGAATGACATGGAGTGCACCATTCCATCAAATGGGCCTGACCCAACCCGTTAATAAAATGGCAGGCCCCACCAATTAGCTAAATTAATTATTACTTAATTCAAAATTTATAATTAAAATTAGACTATTAAATGGGCTCCTAAAAATCCCAAAATTTCACCCATAGCTAGTTTAAGGGAGAGTGACGCAACGGCAAAGTTAGAATTTTGATTTCAAGATCAATCTAAATATTTTATTTTTTGGGATATTTTAAATATATTAAATATTCAAGAAAATCTGACAACTTCTACAAACTTCTAAAATATCATTCTTAGCTAATTTGGGGATAATGAGCACAATGGTAAAGTTTGATTTTTAATCTAAGGACAATTTAATTATCTCATTCTCCTGATTATCCAGATTTTCCAGAATTAGGGTTTGGCCCGATTGATTTCTGATTTGAACCAAAACTTCAAGATTTGATCCTAATGACTTATTAAGACTAATAGAATGAAGATTATGACTTGGTTTAGTCCCGATTGATTAGGGAAAGAACTTTGAGTTGTTACACAATGGTCCATAATCTGCCCGTGGTCCTTAATCATCTCGGATGGAATCGAGGCCACCCGTTCCATCAGACGACTGAGACCCATCTTGATACGTACAATGTTACCTTCCACCTCGTCCATGCACGTACGTGAACGTGGCTCAGCGCCCGTACGCATGCGTCTTTCCTTCACCCAATTAGGTTGAAAACTTAACCATTAGTCTCCAAATATCATTTGGGGCCAACCTCAAATTTTTGAGCCTATTTGGAAGTTGTTTGATTTTAATGGATATTTTAATCAATTTAAATAATTAGAGAAATAAAAAATTATTTAGACCTCCAATTAAAAATCCAATTGTGTTTTTGAATTTCTCACCCCCAAATTAGCTATGGATAAATTTTTGGGAATTTTTGAAGCTCGTTTGATCGATATTCGATTAATCTAAATTGTATTAATTAAATAAATTAATTCCATTTATAAATTAACCATAACGGGCATATCCACGTCGTCTGATCCAAATGCCTTTTTCGATCAGACAGTTTTTTCACAATCCGAGGCTCGATTTTAATCGACCCGTCAGATCAAATTCCTGATCCGATGGGCTGTAATCTCCCTGTGATCCTCAATCATCTCAGATGGAATCGGGGTCATCCAATCCATCGAATGACTGAGAGCCATTCTGACATGTACAATGTCATCTTCCTCCTCAGCCATGCGTGTACACAAATGTGGCTCAGAGCTTGTTTGCGTGTATCCGTCCATTGTATGCTTTGCCCCCTATTCGATTTAATTTGTTGAACCCTAGCATCTGAGACTCAAAACTGCTTCAGGCGACTTATTTCTCAGGCAAAGCCACAGCTAGATGAACTTTAGGTATGCCTCCCTACTAAGATTTACTACTCCATATCCATAATTACAATTTAGCTTCATTGCATCCACTATCGTCAAACGAGTTCAATTGAGCCCGATCAAGTTGAAACATGGTCGAGTTAACTCAGGCATGTACAGTATTGTACAGTGCCCGAATTCCCGTCAAGGCTTCCTGACGCTCCAGTCGACCCCAAACTGCACGACACTATCATCGGGCCTACCCCTGTGGCCCAATTCGCCAACTGATCCATTGACACACTGTAAGAAATTTAATAAGGAATAATTCTTATTAAATATAATTACACCTAATAATATAAATTAAATAATTTAAATAACTTTTTAATTACACTTTCAAATATATTAAAATTATATACCAAAATGAACACAAAAATGAGTAGAATAAAAATATAAAGTTTAGTTTCTATTTTGACTATTAATTTTATTAATCACCTCCTAATCATCATTAAGTGTCGTTAAGACCCAATTAAGATATTTGAAGTCCAAATTGACCATACTTATTGTCATTGTGATCCTTATGCTATAGAGAACATGTATCCATTGATTTCATTTTATTTGGACATTAATGATAAAAATGAGTTTTGGCACTTAATTAAATTAATATTTTATTCAAAAATTTAAAAGTTTCCTAAACCCTAGGATAGGTTAACCTTGTTATGCCATGACTGATCCTTAGAGATAAATTTTGGTAGGCAAATACTTATATTGACCTAAAAATTGTTTCACCCTATCTTAATAAACTTTGATTCAATACTTTAAGAGAGAGAAAGACTATAGTATAAATTTCATCATCCTTATGTAATCTATGTATGTCAGATTTTAAGGCCCTAAGTCCTGTGTGAGAAAATAATAGGTCACCTTAAACAACCATCTGAATAAGGATATATTGAGAAAATTTACTAAGCTTAGTTTAGGGCTTCCTTCCCTTAGACTAGAAAGGGGTTTAACCAAGTTATAGTAAACAATAAAATGTGATACATTGATAGTAGTGAAAATACTTAAAATATATTTGAGTTAGCTAAAATCATAACACTATGCTTGAAGTTTAGACTTTATGAAGGATTAGTGGTCTAGTCTAATTAACCTTACATTTAAAGAAAAGCCCTAGTAGATGCTTGAGGGATAGGGTAGTCTAACTTATAGAGTATTATTGGACTTTTATAATAACCATTTTGGGCATTAATGGTTTAGAACCTCTAGTAAATCTTTTAGGATAAGGTCACTTGTACTATCTAAGATTAGATCTTAGATATAAGTGTAGCTTAGGTTTATAACCCATTAGGATTAAAATCCTTAATGGGAGATTGTTGAGTAACTTACTTAATATTAGTTAACAAGTAAGAGTTCCATTTAGCTGGACTTGGCATAATAAGTCATCATCCCTTGAACCTTTAGAAGAGCAAGGAATAAATTGCTTAAGACTAGTGATTCAGTAATGAGCTACACTTAGTTATTCAGATCATAAGGAATACCACTCTTAAATCTTTAGGAAGATGAGCATGTATTTTAAAGGCTATAATTAGTCTACATTCCTAATAGAGTAAGAATAGAGCAACTTTAATACTTTAGTCAACATAAGGAGCTCATTAACCCTTATTGTGCTATTAAAAGAAGTTCATATTAGGTTATTAATCCATGTAGAATGGTGACCTAAATTAAGGGTGTAAGTAAATCTTAGGCTTAATTAGTGGAAGATGTGCTTTTATAGATTTGTAGAATTGTTGGTTAGCAAATTGAGATATGAATACCTTTTAGTCATTCTAGATGATTTGATAAACAATTAAGAACATAGAACTATGCTAAATTAATAACTTATGAGAATATCTTATAAAGGTATAAAGTTTGAGAGTAGGGAAGATTAAGTAATGACTGAAGAAAAATACACGGTCTGCGCTTACACGCAAGTATATGTGTTCTGAAGTAATAAGGGATAGTAAGATCCTGAGATTTATTGTCCTATGGGAATGGTGTTCTGTTTTGTTACTATAGTGTGTTTAATTCCAATAATATTTAAGTGTTAAGTTTGTTTGTTGTTTTGGTCCAAGAAACAAATAGCGGAGTATATTGATTAAAAACTGCTTTTAGAGAAAATAGGAAGAGTTGGGTTTCAGCTTGTAATTAAATAAGAGTTCATGCAAGTACTCTTCTTCTCAATTTCATGTTAAGTAAATTGAAATAATTTATTATTTGATAATCAAGAGACTTAGTCTTCTCTTATTAGATTAATAAATGTACTAAGTCTTGTTTAGTACTCAAAAATGAATACAAGAATGTTCAATTTTAGCACATAGACATTCATGTGATATTTAATTAATGAGTTTATTCCTTATATCTAAGTTATGAAAACTATAATTTATGTTGAGTATCACATGAACTTAATTCCACTAATGGCTCACATGCATCAATTCTTGGTTTAGCTAAGGGGACGAGCTAGTAGGACAGAAGGGTTTATGTCACATCACCTATAACACATAACACACTAAAATCTTGTGTAAGTAGAGTGAGCTATGGGGCTCGTTTAGTGGCTTATGATTCACACGCATTAACATCTCAATTTATCCAAGGTGATGTGTTATGATGCTCAAAGAGCTTGTCACTTAGCTATAAGCTTAACATGCACTAGCACATCACATAAATTAAGAATGAGCCATGGAGCCCAAAGAGTTTTAATATCTCCCATGGCTAAATCAATCTGCATAAGTCTAAGGTTGTGCATGGGCTATTTTCGCACAACGTATGTAGTCACGGACATTCAAGACGTTAATGCTCAAGCATGCGCAGCTTTATGACTAAGCGATCAATGAGCTCTATATAGTTTAACTATGAAAATATTTATACAAGATTTATATATTATAGTTCTAGAATAATTAATTCATTCATTCACAAATTTCCAAACATGAAGAACTAAATCACATTCATTAAAAATGAAGAGTACAATACATTACATCATCACATGTTTACAAGCTTATGCCTAACTCTCCCCAAGGAAGGTTTAGGCTCCTTTAAATGAAAATTACAAGGAAGGCAACAAAAGATGATAAGCCTTTGCATGGCTTTTACAACAAATCAAAAGGGGTAAAGGAAAACTATAATCTTAGGGAACTGCTGTCGCGCTCGCTTGGATCTCTCTCCATTGAATATCCTTTAGTTCATTGCTCTCTGTGCTCCTCCTACTCCTTTGGCTGAAGCTTTCTTCCTTCCTTAGGGTGGGGGGCTCTCCTCTACTTGTTCTTGCAGTAGTTTTATGTTTAAGAGTTCTGAACTAAAATGTTGGAACCCCATTTCCACTTTAATTCTTGTTCTTATAACCCTTAAGGTAGCTTCCAGAATTTACTTAGCCCATTTAATTATCCATCTTGAGAGTTAAAATTGGATTTACTTTTTATTCTCTTATTTATTTGGTAACTGATGATTTTTAATGCAAGCAATTTAATTCTATTATGGGAATATGAAGGAATAAAGTCCTTTTGTCCTTTTCAATGCAAGTCAGGAAGAGGAAAAGGTATCAAAAAATGAGGCGGGCGCTACGGCCCGCTGTAGCACCATGCCCCTTGTTGATCGCGCGCTACAGTACATTGTAGCACCAAGCTTTCTGTTTGATGGATGCTACGGCATGCTGGATCGCCACGCTTTTGGTCTGAAGAGTGCTACAACACGCTGTAGCAACTAAGTCAATGTTTGATGGGCTCTATGACGCGCTGTAGCACCAAGTTCTTTGTCTGATAAGCGCTACAGCACGGTGGCACACTGTATCACCTAAATCTTGGGTCATGTTTGTTACAGTGTACTATAGCACAGAGCTCTCAGGAATCCTGGTGCTACGGTGTGCAACAGCGCCTTGCTCTCAGGAGCAGGGGCGCTGTGGCACACGATAGTGCATTGTAGCGCTCCTTTTTGCACAAATCATTTTATTTCTGTAATATGTTCACTCTAGAGCTTCAATGATATCAAAACACTCTAAAACAATGACTGGTTTTAGGAAAAACAAGCATTCTAAATAAGAAAATGACTATAAATATGGGGCTCATCAAGTAACATAGAGAGTAGTTCTTCCTTTCTTATTTTGGAGGTTTTAATTAGTAAAACTACATAAATTAAAGGGTAAGACTTATTGATAATTAAAAATAGAAGACCTAAGATCTCACTTAAGCTAATCCCTTAGTGATTGCATGTGAACCTAGGCTTAATAGAAGATATGACCTAATGAACTTAGATTATTAATTCATCTTCCTTTAGATTATATTTAAGATAATAAACCATTGATCTTTCTTATAGAACTTAGAGTTAAAACAAAAGAAAGTACTTAATAGACTTAGTTTAATAAATCATCCTTTCCTTCAACTCCTTAAGAAGTGATATCGGTTGAGAATAGTTAAACTGGTAAGAAATATATTAAGCTCGATCCATAGAAACATTTAAGATATAAAGTAGAATTAGATGACCCTTTAGCTTACTTAAGGTAGATTCCATCATCCATGAAAGGATAGTAGCATAATAGGGAGATTTAGAGGATTTTAACTTTTTGGCCTAGGATAAGATTTTAAAAGAACTTCCCCACTATATATATATATATATATATATATATATATATATATGTATAAACTATTTTGTCACTAAAGTAATACATAATTAAACCATTATTTTCAAAACCATATATATATATATATATATATATATATATATATATATATATATATTCTCTTAATGACTAAGATATTCAGTTAATGTCTAAGCTAATTGGGGCTTAATTAGCCCTAATCATTAAGGTAGATAATAATGAATATCACATAATTTACAATTAACATTGATAAACACTAAATGCTGCATCGCATTGAGATTAAATCTTTGAACATTTATTCAAATATTATGCATAAATGAAAACATTATACATTATACATAGGGGTTTCATATGGAGGATTGTTCTATAAATATATTATTGAGCTAGGACAGGCTATGGAGAGATCAGAATATCACATATGTCCTAGAAGGGGAGTGTGTGCACTTTTGGGAACACTGCTTACATATTGTTGGACAGACATGTCTGACTGATTTGTTGTTCTATAACTTTGCCCGCATTACACATTTAAAAAAGATAATTAATTAGCATTATATATGAGACAACCTTAGTAATTATGTACTTCATATAGTCTTATGACAGTGTCATGCAATTTATTCAGTTCTTGAGATTGAGCCTACTTTACTTGCTTCTTATTTTAGCATTATATTTTAATGCCTTACCTTTAGTTCCTTATAGTGTACATTTACTTAGCTTTCACTTATAATTTTCCTTACACTACTTTACTTTTACTATTACGTAGCCTACATTCCTATTGGACATATTCATATTCTCTTTAGCACACTTGCATGAATATAAAAGGTAGTTGCTTTCTTCTTTCCTTCCTTACATGTTTTATGCAGGATAGAGCATCCACTGTGAGTACTGTTAGTCCTCACTAATTAGTTCCCAACCTCTTATAGTGCTTAGTATCTATTTTCTTACCTTGCTTTGTGCACTTCTCTATATAATTATAAATGATAAATGTTATATCCTCTAATTAACATAGCATAAATACTTTAGAATTTACTTAGACTTTAAATGTCTAACCACATGTTTTCTTTTATTAATTGTGTCTTACCATATTAAAAATTAAATATGATAGATTTAGGAGCTTATAGTGATCCTGTCAGTGAGCTTGGATTTGGACCTGAGGTGCAGACTTTGAGACATCATTTAGTTTATCTTTCTTTGTCATTTTCTTTTTACTTTATCATTCCAATGAGGAAGATTGTCATTACGACCTAAAATACTTGTATGATTTTATTAAGCTTTGGATGTTTTATTTTTATTTTCTGTGATGTATTTTCCTTTCTTTTCTAGGTGATTGGAATGGTATGTATATATATATTGTATTGTGCATATATTTTTTGATCTTAGATATTCTTGTCGTAATACGACAGCAACCAATTTTTGTAAATTGGATACCCCTATTGGCGACTAGAACTTTGAAGCAAAACTCTTAATGATGCCAATAACAAACTTTGACATAATTCTGGAAATGAATTAGTTGAGTTAATATAACGCAATTATTGACTGTGATAAGAAGAAAGTCATCGTAAAAGTAGGAAAGAAATCTAAGATCTTCATTAAGAGGTTAGGCATCATTGCATCAATGATTAATGCAATAGAAGCCAAGAGGCTAATGAGTAGAGGTTGCATTGCCTACTTGGTGACCATGATAGGAAAAAATAATGATGAGAAATTGATGGAATAAACTAGAGTTGTAAGATAATTTAAAAATATTTTTTTCGACGAATTGCCAGGATTATGTCCTATAAGGAAACTTGAGTTTTCAATTGAACTAATTCCTGGAACTCAACTTCAATCAAATGCACCTTACAGAATGGCACCTAAGGAATTACAAGAGCTAAGGGAATAGCTATAAGAATTATTAGATAAGGGTTTTATAATACCTAGCATGCCCCCATAGGGAGCCCCAATTCTATTTGTGAAAAAGAAGAACAAATATATGTGAATGTGTATAGATTATTGAGAATTAAATAAGGTGGCCATTAAGAATAGATATATATTGCCAACGATAAATGATTTATTCGATCAGTTAGCATGAGCGAAAGTATTTTCAAAGTTTGATTTGAGATTATGATACTACCAAATCAAGGTTAAAGATGAAGACATACCAAAAACTGCATTTAGGACTATATATGAACATTATGAGTTCTTGGTCATGTCCTTTTTATTGACCAATGCACTGTCTATAGTTATGGACATAATGTAAAGAATCTTTAAACCATGCTTAGATAAGTTTTTCATAGTGTTCATAGATGACATCTTAATCTATTCTGAGACCAAAGAAGAACATGAGAAGCATCTTAAGGTAGACTTGGAATTATTAAGAGAAAATATTTTATATGCAAAATACTTTAAATATGAATTCTAGCTAAATTCAATGGCATTCTTAGACCACATTGATGATGCAAATCAAAAGAAGATTAAAGCAATCCAAAAATGGGCTCAACCCAAAATAGTAATAGAAATCAAAAGTTTTATGAGATTAGCTGGTTACTGTTGACATAAACTGCAATTTCTGGTTTGATAACTGGAGCAATATTGATAATCTAACAGATTATTTAATTATACCTAACCTACAATTTGGGGAGGTGTTCTCCTCGACTGAGGGTTGGAATAAACCTATCCTGGATCAGATTTTCCCTGCCCCGATGCTTGAGAAAATCATGGCCTTGCAACCAAAACTAGAAACCAATTTTGTGATTACTTCTAATTTCTGCCATTATATTGATAATACTGTTCAATTAATTTTAATTATTGATTTCATAAGATTTTTACTAAAATGCCGCTCTAGCGCATTGCAGTGCGCTATGACGCGCTGTAGCGGCCCAGTTTGAAATTTGGGCGCTGCAGCGCTAGACGATGTTATTGCTAGTGTGAAAACCCATAAGGGCTTACTTTTGAGCTCAAATACTTTCAATCCAGAGCATTTCATGAGCAATGCTATATATCAATGGAAAGGTCTTTCTGATACCTTTCCATTGACACCAAAATTGGCACAAACAGAGCATCCTAACTATACGAAAAATGATGTTGAATGTAGGGGTGTGTAGAATAAACAAAAACAAAGCAGTTTTCCTTCAAGAAATGTGATGCTTTTAAGGGCCTTAATGGCTTCCATACATGCTCATAGAGTTTTAAAGATTGATCCAAGCATAATAGAGGAGCAAATGAGAACTAGGAGAGTGAGCAGACGGGAACCTTAACCTATAGGAGAGGAAGAAGAGGACCTTTACTTCTTCAAGACCTTGGGGAGGAGCTCCTTCTTTCAGCACAAGGGATCAATGGAGGGGGAAGAATGAGAAAATTTCAGCAAGGATTAGAAGTGGATGTGCTTCTCCTTAATAAAGGAGAAGAAGAAGGATGGAGTAGAGGAGACTAGGTCATCATGAGCCTAGGGAGAGGGAGGAGTAGGGAGCCATTATAAAGGAGCCTAAGGGGGCATGGGGGTGCCGTCTATGGAAGGGAGGCTGACAGAAAGCAAATAAAAATTAGAGGAAATTGCAATTTGGGGACTGCATAGTTACTTATTTATTTTCCTTAATTATTTATAAAAAAATTCAGATTTTTGAAATGCACTCCAAAAATTCCCAAAAATTCACCCCTTGCTAATTTGGGGGCGAGGAATTCAACGGTGAAGTCGGAATTTGATTCCGACGATTATTTAATTATTTCATTTTCTAGTGCATTTAATTATATTAAAATATTCGTGAAAATCTGACGACTTCCAAATACGTCCAAAACATCACTCCTAGCTAATTTGGGGGTGACGATTGCAATGGCAAAGTCGAATTTTGATTTTGAGGTCAAAATAAATACCTCAATTTTCTATTTAATTAAATATTAAAATATTCCAAAATAATTGATTGAGCTTTGAATTGCTCCAAACTTTTAGGGATTGGTTCTAATGATTAGATGAACTTAATGGAATGATAATTAGGATATGATCATGCTTAAATTAAGCTAGGTAACAACCTTGGGTTATTATAGATAAGGGATCAAGGGAGGAATGCTGAGGCTATTTATAGCCTTAGCAGAGAAATGGGAAGCTTCCAGAGAGCTGGGTAGGGCTAGAGCTAGATCGAGAGGTCAGGATGAGGCCATGTGTCATGATTTCTAATTATGGAGTTCGGGACTCAGAGCCTGATCCAGGGAGCTTTGTCAGGAGAGGTGAGGTCCTAATGACCATGTTGATGTGTCTAGAGGAGTGGGGTACAGGCTAGGCTATAGGGCATCCTCAGGATTTCCTTGATCGGGCACGGGTGAGGAGAAGATAATGATCAATAGTGCAGGTGCGATGTGGGTCATCTGATTGATTGATCAGGATCGTGAAACGGTCCTGATGGACCGAATCATAATGACCATATCTAATCTGATCAGGGTCGTAGGATCTACGTGGTGGATCCAACGACGGATCTGCAATCCCACAGAATTAAACCTAGCCAATGGCTCAAAAGGCGCAACGGTGAGATTTGCGGGACTCTGTTGTCGCATGATCGGGGCTCCGCAGCAGATCGGCCACTGTCTGCACAGCGGATCCTGACCATTTAATCGGGTATAAGGTATATTTGTAATTTTAAATTGTTGGAAACTCTAGAATGCAATTAAACCATTTAAATTTAAATTGAATTATGGTATAAATGTTCTCCAAATTTTACCAAACTTTCACCCCTCGCTAATTTGGTGGTGAAGAATTCAAAAATGCAATCAGATTTTAATTTTGAGATCAAATATTTTTAGGTCTCATTTAGGGCATCTAGACTTATCAAATGCTAACTGAACTTAGAGAAGTTTAATTAACTTCAAATATTTAGAAAAAGCTTAACTTGATATTCTAAATGCAATGAGATCAAAATGAATGTCTGATTAAACTAAGAATTGATAGGGTAACAACCTAAGGTTGTTACATCCCATGTCCTATTTGACATGAGTGATGCTATTTCATTATTTATGGCAACTTCCTACTTGATTGGATCTTCAACTTGAAGCACCTCTTTCAAGCTTTCTGGTTCACTACCATCCATTAGCAATAAGTAAATAAGGAAGGAGAGTACCTCTGCGATGGTCTTGTGACTCTTGTGGATCTTCTCAACATGGGTGCTTGTGGTTTAACATTGACACCCACCTGAGCCTCTTCATGTACACCAACATATGACTCAACACTGTCATCTGTTTCTATGTGTCGAGGCTCTCCATCTGAAGCATCTTTAGAATCAATTTTGACTCTAATACATACTTTGTACATTTCACTTTCATTGAAAGTGACAACCCTGCTTCTGATGACCTTATGGTTCAAATTTTCCCAGAACTTGTAACCGAACTCACCCATGCCATATCCAACGAATGTGCTCTTTATCACCTTAGCATCAAGCTTGCTCCTGTGTCCTGCATCAATATGCACATATGATAAGCAACTAAATACCTTTAGGTGGTTCAATTTCACCTCATTTCTACTACATGCCTCCTCAAGAATTCCTTCATTCAAGGGTACGGAAGGTTCCCAATTTAGTAAATACACCACTGAGTTAACTTCCTTAGCCCAGTACTACTTTGGGAGACCTGCATGCAATCTCATGCTACTGGCTCTTTCTATGATTATCTTGTTCATCTATTCTACAACACCATTTAGCTATGGCATTCTTGGGACTATAAAATTTTTCTTAATGCCTTTCAAGGCACATAACTCCTTCAACTCCCTATCACAATACTCGCCGTCATTATCGAACCCCAAGCACTTAAGCTTCAATCTTGTCTCATTCTCCACCAAAGCTAACCACATTCTCAAATACATCAAATTTATATTTCATAAAGTAAACCCGTACCTTCCTTGTATGATCATTAATGAAGGTGACAAAATATGTGGCTCCACATATAGAAGAAGTAGGAGCTGCCCCCCATACATTTGTATGAACTAGCTCAAGTTTCTTGCCTCTTAGCTCTCTTCCAACTTTGGAGAATGAAACCTTATTCTATTTTCCCAGCACATAGTCTTCACAAAAATCCAAGTCTACTAACTTCAGTCCTATGAGCTTCCCCTTTGACTGTAAATATTTCAGTCCCCTCTCCCTCATATGGCCAAGCCTCTAATGCTAAAATTTTACATCTATCTCTTCTGCTGTTATAATAGAATCAGACACTTTATTGATCCGATAAAGTGTACCTTCCATATTACCCAGTGCAACAACAAGTGCATCTTTGGTGACCTTCCACGAGTCTCCAATGAAACAAGTATTGTTGCCCTCTCTTGTGATGGCCCCAATATTAAGAATCACTTAACTTAACATTGATACATCATCACAATACCTAATACTAGATTAGAAGAAAGCTAATCCAAATCATTAGATATTATGTTTGGCTAAGGATTTAGAAGAGGGTCTTAAGTTAAGATGGAAGGGAAGTTATGAATGGTATTAAGTAATTTTTAATTGAAAATACAACACGTGGATTTATATGAGAGAATGAAATATGACTAAGCATGTGATATATGTAAGGAAACATGAGAATGTAATTTAAATTAATTGAAATGAATACATTCAATCTTAAATATGAAATTCTAGATATTTATCGAGTAATTGACATGGGATTTATAAGTCTACATCTTTCAACAAAATTTCTAAGTCCTAAAATTCTTAAAAATTTTGGTAGAGTCTCCTTTGTAAATGGTTAAGGAAATACCTGCAAAGTAGACATGCAAGACTTCCATTCCAATGGAAGTTATATTTTTAAAGAAAAGACAACCTAAACTAACATGCAATCAATCCAATTTAACTCCAATTCTAGTATAGAGTTCAATCCATTACATAGGATTATTTATTTCTAATTCTAAAGTAGAGTTCAATCCATTTTATAGAATTGCTCATTTACAATTCTAAAATAGAGTTCAATCCATTATAGAGGATTGCTCATTTACAATTTTAAAAGTTTAAAGGGAGAAAATCACATATGTTAACAATTGTCTACTCTAAGGTTTGCTTCATCACAATATTTAATATTCACCTATAGATATGAAAAGATTATTACCTAGATAAGAGACTAATTTCCAATTCTATAAACAATTGCATATACAACTAATTCCATTTAACATCTCAGGTAAATCTGCAACTAATGACTTAATTAATATTCAATTTTATACATTTATAACCCTTCATCCATTCAATACATTCATCCATTCATTCATCGCAAGCATTTAAGTATAAACTAAGCTCCAACAAAGGGTAGTAAAAGTAAAGTAAATAACATTTATTACAAACCAACAGTAAACCAAAAGGAAAGAAATAAACTAATAGCTCACTTTGCAATATAATATAAGCTATATAGATTATTATATGATAGGTGAAAGCAATTAATTTTTAGTACTTGGTCTAGCTCCACTAGCCTCCAAGTGCACCTGATCTATTACATTTTGGTATTTAAATGTGATAAGGCAAAGCTAAGAAATAAAAAATCTGGTTACACTAAATAGTCTAAGTACAATTTAAGATTGGCTAAACATGTTATTGTTATAATTGGATTTCACTTACTAGTTACAAAATAAGCATGGGCATGAGTGCAATATGGTAAGCATACAAGTGAGGAAAAGTAAGTAAGAAAAATAAAGTGAGTTAGAAGACTCAGTTAAGTATACATCCTAGCCTGCAAATAGAATAAGGGTAAGAACATCCTAAATTGGCTAGACATAAACTAATGTGCATATGAAAGTAAATGAAGTAAAACATGTATATGTTCAAATGAACTTATGCTAAGTAAGGAAAATAAATAGTGAAGCATTTAAATGAAATTTTACAACGTTCACTATAATCTAAATAAACTGTTACAGTTCTAAATCATAGAAAATGCATAATAAGAAAATTAGATTCACATAGTCTAGAACTATGGAAAGTAACATAGCTAAAGCTATGGTGACTCTTAACAATCTATAAGATTAAAGATCTCACATATTTATTAATTGAAGTTATTTTAATCTGTGCTCATTCTATTGGGATATTCAGAATGAAATGAGGAGTTAAACACATCTGTTTAACAACTAAAGAAAAGCGGGGTCAAGTTCTAAAACACTCACATTCACCCTCTGAGAATGCGATATCTTTTTATTACTCCATTTTCAGTCTACCATAGACTGATCCACCATATAAAACCCCTAGTAATTTTAATGTGAAAGTTTTATTCATGCACAATATATTATATGAATGATTCAAGTGAATAAAGCTCAAAGCTAAGTAAGTATTCAAGGGAAATTCAATAATTGCAACTAAGTGATATCCAAAGTTATCTAATTTTAATGATCTACTTAATGATTAGAGCTAATTAAGCTCCCAATTAACTTTGAGATATTGATCTCAAGTTAATTGTAATATAGTAGTAGTTGGGATTTTGGAAAGTAGTAGATTCAATTCAATTAATATATTTTGACAAAAAAATTTATAAGTATAATTGGTACTATTAGAAACTAGCTCTTAATCACATCCTAAACTATAAGATCTAATTACAATAATTAAATAAAGGTTTAGGTGTCTAGTAGGAAGAGATTGAGATAAGAAAATATCTAACTTAAGAATTGGACTAAGACAAATCTAATAAGGTTCACTAGAGTTCACTAGCTAGGTTGTAGTTTGAAGGATCTACTCAAACAAGTGTTAATCTAGCTAAGTTAAAATAATTGAAAGGCTTAGGGTAAGTAATTAATAGGACTTAAGAACTACAAGTTCTAAGTGTACTATTAGTTGATATTTAAGGAATTTAATAGGATTCCTAAACTAACCTAAGTAAGTTAGGGATTCCTATTACTACATCTAAAAATAATCAAAAAAAGGTTTTAGGGATTAAGATGAATAAACTAAGTCATAATCAAAATACTAAAGCTAGATCTAGTTGATTTAAAAATCTACAATTACTAAGACATTAAGACTATCTATTCTAATGGGTGTAACTAATAGATCTAGGAATCAACTATAGATCAACTGAAAATTAATCCTAGGGTTTCTACCTTAGGGTTGAAAGGTGAATTTTAAGAACTTGGCAATTAATTCACATAGATAGAAAGTTGAGAACTAAGCTCATATAAATACAATCCAATTGGTAGGGGAGATAATAAATGTGACATGTTAGCTATCCTAGGGTTTTACAAAACCTAAAATAAGTTATATAGAAATTTAGAATAATCATAATAACATTAAGTAAGATTCAAAAACCTAAAATCATAATTTGTTGTCTAATAGAAATAATTTATATTTAAATGAAATCCTTATATCATAAGGAGAAGAATGACATTGAGTATGTCAAATTTGGACAACTTTGGAAAAATTAGGGTTTTAATGACTCCTAATTAGGGTTAAAAAATTATTAAGAAAATTAGGGTTCAAATGTTAAATTTTGTTTTATATTATTGTTCCTCACATTTTTGTGAGTGAAAAGGACTATTTGATCATTTAATTTAGATCTTAAATGATCAAATTAAGTCACATAAAATGATGAAATTAATTTACAATTAATTAATTAATCTTAAATATTGACTAATTAAAATATTTATCAAAATAAAAATTAAATTGCATATTATTATTCTACTCAATTTTGTGATCAAAATGGTATATAATATTGAATATTTTGGATGAGTATAATTAAAGTTATTAAATAATTAAAAATCAACATTTTATTACAATAATTAAATCCCTAATAATCATTAAGCCATTCAGCGTTAATCAGTAGCAAAAGGCATAGAAAATAATGGTGGCACAAAAAATGAGAAGAACACAGAAAATGATGCATAATTACGGCTGGCACAGACTCCCGGAAAAGATGGCAGTGTGAAGACTCACGCATCTCTTCGATTTCAAAGCGACGCGTGTCGTCACCTAATTACATGCCAAAATCAAATAGACAGTGCGGTCTAGATGCGTAGACCGGCCCAGTTCGGACAGGCAACTTGGATTGAGAACGGTTTGAGATCAACCGCTTCTTCTCCATAATCGGCCCGAAGAGATGAAATTAGGGCAGACTGGTCCTCTCTATCTCGGCGGCCCCTAGATGTATTCCGTATATCGGTGAGAAGATCTCGCTAAGGTTACTCATTCGGGATAGAAACAAGCTCAATCGATCAGTACAGAAGGAACCAGATGATGCCCTAGGTACGACCCTACGAACCTCCATTAATCCTAAATACAAGCATTCGAACTCAAACTCAATCGGATGCAGGAACACTCGATTGAGCTCATACGAAGTATCAGATACCCTTTGGACTTAAAGAGAACAATTACTTAGAAATAAATTTGAGGGAGGGAGGAGTACCTTAATAGTCTTGCCGACGGATGACAACCCTAGAAATTAGGGTAGAGATTTAAGTAGCGGTAGAAATCCTTCTAGCTCCCAGCACACCCAGTCGAGCTTCCAAGAACGAAAGAAGAGTAAAAAATGGTGATAGTATGGAGCAAATGGGGAGGTTAATGGGTCTGTAAGGAGTTGTATGCATGCTTGGCGATTATGGCAGAGGCACGATTGTCTCCTTCGCAGAGACATACAGGGAACAGATCGTGGCCGTCAGATCGAAGCGCTGATCCCATGGTCAGATCTATTCGAAAGCTTAAGTGCCGTTGGATTATCCTAAGTAATGCGGAACGACATGGATCTTCGGATCTAGCTGTTTAGTGTATGGAACCATACACAGGATCCGCGCTTTAATGAAAAATGTAGCTGAAAAATGATTATATTTAATATATTATATATTAATTTAAATACTTTATTTAATTATTTAATTAAACACAATTTATCAATAAAAATTAAATAACCAAACGCACTTCAAAAAATTCCAAAAATTCACCCTTACTTAATTGAGCTGTGGGGAACTCAAAAATACAATGAGATTTTTGATCAGAGGTCAATTTAATTATCTTAATTTTTTGGGTATTTAAATATTTTAAAAATATTCGGGAAAAATTCGACGACTTCCAAGCACTTCCAAAATACTGCCCGTTGCTAATTTGGGTGTGGTGAGTCCAATGCTGGACTCCATTTTTTTTATGAGGTCTAAATAAATTAGGCATTCTCAGAATTATCAGAAAATTAAGAAATGTTGAATATTGTCAAATGATCTTCAAATCGTATGAAAATTGAAATGGAGACTCCTAATACTATTATAAGACTAATGAAAAAAGATTAGAGTCAATTCGGTCACTAATTGATAGGTAACAAAACTAGGGTTGTTACATCTCTATCTAACTAGCTCACAAAAATTAGATTTCTTTTTAGATATGGCATATATCTAACATATTTTAGCTTCCAAACTACACCGCTTGATAGCTGAACATCCACATCACCTCTGCTAATAATATCACAAGACTTGTCATCTCTAAGATATACTTTCCCCAAGCCACCCTTGGTGTAGTACTTGAAGGCACTCCTCGATAGAGTTGCTTAAAAGGATGCGCCCAAGTCCACTACCCAGGACTCCGTGTTGATAAGTGAGAGGATCAACACATTCTGATTTTCCTCAGTTGAAACATTCACAGTTGGGTTCAACAACTTGCCTCCACCACTTGACTTCTTTAGGGTAGGTCAGTCCTTCTTGAAGTGACATGCCTTCCCACAGTTCTGGCGATCTGGCTTTGCTTTTCCAGGTCTTGATTTTCCTCATCGAGACATTGACCTATTTTTGTTATATCTCATTTTTGTATGTCTTCCTCTGCTTTCAGCATTCAATGCTGAGGTGGATGCGTCCCCGTGGTATTTCTTCCTCACCTCCTCCTTTAGTACAAGCTTAACAATGTCATCAAATCTCAATGACACATTTCCTTATGAGTTACTGATGGCTATAACTAGCCCATCCCAATTGTTTGGCAATGAAGAGAGGAACAACAAAGCTTTGACCTCATCATCAAAATTGATGCCCATTGAACCTAATTGGCTTGTAACTGTATTGAACACATTGAGATATTTAGTCACTGAGTAGCCATCCATAATCTTCATGTTAAACAATTTCTTTATCAAGAAATCTTTATCTGAAGCTGAAGGCCTCTCATACAACATCCATGAGATCTACAATAGTTTTCGCAGTAGTAATGTTAAATGATATAGAAGAAGGCAATAATAAATGAATCAAACCTAGAGTAGTTATATTGAGAACTTCCCATTCTTTGTTAGCCATAGTTGCAAGTTTTCTATCGGCTCCTCTCAATAGAAGATATAACTTCTTCTGGTAAAGTAGATCCTCCATCTTCATTTTCTAGAACGCAATGTTTGTACTGCTGAATTTCTCTATCTTGTATCTCATATAATTAGCCATTGCTCCCACTCAAGCAGTAAACCTTAGGACTAACAAGGTAATCTCGCTCTGATACCACTTCTTGTTAAATAATCGAGCACCACCGAGAGCACTTTTCAGCGGAAGCGATTTGGTTAGTGCACTCAATTTAGGAATGGGGTTGCATCAATGGTTACCAAGAAAATTTGAAATCACAAATTCACAAACAAGAAATCACATCACATGCATGAAAAACAAACTCAAGCACACACACATTCAAACATAGAAAATTACATAGAAAACCTAGGAATGGGAAAAACAATGGAGCCACCCCACAAAAAATATACACTAAGAATCTTGAAGAGTACAGAGTTATAAAGAGCTTAACCTTTGATAAGAAACACATAAGCTCGTACTCTATGATGAAGAGGAGAGGATGGAACCACCACTTGGAGTATCATCTCTAATATGTAAGAGATCTCTTGCATTGCAGCTTCCTTAGGGCCTTAACTTGGGATTTCCTCATCACAGCAGCCAAAGCCTTCAACTAAAATACCAACACTATTAGCTTACCTTAGAAACTCCTCCATATGTTCACTTAAGTACCCAGCTCAATTTCGAACCATGTAAGGTCCAAAATGCCCCCCAAATTACTTAGAGTGTAACTTAAACCAAAGCATAATTCTGCTATGTGCCACAACGTGCTGTAGCACCTTGGCCTATATTAGCTTGCTACTGCAGCATGCGGTAGTGACCGCCTCTCATGATGACTACCGCTGGGGTGTACTATAGTGTCGATTTTTGCTGTTGTGCGCTACAATGCCGATTTCCACTGTGCTGAGCGGTAGCGCCCGCTTATTTGTCTGCTGATTGCTGAGGTGCATGATAGTGCCTTTGTCTCAGGTAAGGAAGCAACAAGGTGCGTTATGACACGCCAAGGTGCGCTACAACACTTGTACTATTTTTGGGCTTAACACCTTGTTCCGTATCATCTCGAAACCTCCCGTAAGCTCACCGGAGCACCATTAGTATTTCCATGATAGACTAAATGGTCTCCATAATATAATAGACAAGTTCACTATGCTCTTGGAAGGAGAAAAAATGATTTAGCATCATTAAATGCAAATAGAGATGTAGAAAAGAGCCCACTCGTCCATCTCTAAATCTAAGATGTTCAAGAGGAATCGTTTGCAAGTACCCAAGGTCAATCAGATGATGCAGCACCAACAAGGTAGATAAGGTGCTCACTGTTAGAGTACAAAGTGATATATCCAAAATTTATAGCAAAAATGTAGTGATTAAATATTCAAATCATCGTATATATCCATCTACTTTGAGTGGAAAATGGTACTTTTGCATGAAAATGTAGAAAATGAAATGCATGGAATAAATGACAAAATTCTGGGTTAAAATCACCGCATCGTGCTATGGTGCGCCACAACGCATGATGGAGGCTCATGAAAATTCTTCACCTAGAAGAATATTTACAGACTTGTAAGACAGCCCGCTGCACGCGCCATAGCGCGTCGCAGCGCGCCACAACGCGCTACAATGTCATATCTTGAAGATAAATTAAGAGCTTATGCTAACTAATTGAACAGTGAATCTCCCGCATTATCAAACTTTCAACCACTACTGCACGCCACAATGGCATTTTCGATTATTCACATAAACTGTATATGAACTAAATTGAATAGTGAATCCGCATTTTCAAACTTTCAACCGTCGCAGCGCGCCGCGACGGCATTTCCAATTATTCACACAAACTATATATAAACTAATTGAACATTAATTTTCCGCATTTTCAAACTATTTTCCGCTATAGTGCACCGCAATGTGACACAACAAAATATTTTATTTATCATAAATACTATAGGTGAACTATTTTGAATAGTGATTACAAAGGTTTATCTACTTCGGCGCACCGCAGCACGCCACAGCGGACACTGCGACAAACAAGAATAGATACTAATTTTTATGCATGAATAGTGCTTAGAGCACTGCTGTCATAGCGCACCACCACAAAATAGTATTTGGAACGCTGCTGCCGCAGCGCGCCGTAGCAGACAATTCAGAAATTTCCAGAACATCAATAATTGTAGCATAGGGAAGGCCACAAATTGCAATCTTTGGCCTTCCCCAGCATCTTGAAAACCTGAAGAGCATTATTACTACTGAATTCCAACAGAATAAAATGAATGAAACATTAAAAGGGATTGGATTAAAGCCAATGAAGAGGGAGAGACACATCATTAATACTCTAAGGCTTAGTGCATCCTTATTTAAGGGCCAATCTCAGACCTTAAGTGGTTCCAACTTTTGACATTCAATTCCCCTAAAGGAAAGGCTGCAGCAAAAGGAGAAAGGAGGACTCTTCAAAGGGAAGAAGGTTGATGAAGAACAAGAAGATAAAGAGGGTAGCAAGGGAAAAAGTGTGGAGCTTCAAGAGGAAGGGCAGGAAGAGTCCAGGAGAACCCCATAAAACCTCCAAGTGATTCCTAGTATTTCCTTCTAAACTCCCTTGATTTAATTTTGCTGTGAACTGATGGTGAGGTTCACTTTTCCTTGTATGTATGCTTATGCTTATTTAGTAATGGAAGGCTAAAACCCCTTTGGAGAGGGTTGAGATGTAGTTGTAGGAATATGTAAGGGTATGATGGTGTATGATGAATTTGTTTGAATGTATAGAAAAGAAAATGTTTTTATCTTTTATAATTTATGTTGAAATGAATGCTTGGATGAACTAAAATCTAAATAATTTTATTTCAAATAAATTATATTCTAAGCTCATCAATTGGGTAAGAGCAAGGAGGTAGTGCAAGTTGAGCTAAGAATTATGTGACAAAATTCTCAAGCTCATTCGCACCTTTCCTTAACAGCTCTACCAAGAGATTGATGCTTGTGAACCAATTTTTCCATTGACCTTGCTTTGTTGCTCAGCAAAGTAGAAGGGATGAGAGGATGTTGGGAAAACTCAATGGATGATGTGACATAATCCATTGACCCAATGCATCCTCCCATCTAGCTAAACTGCGTGTGATGCACATATGATGCATGGTTAATGAAAGTCTTATTTGTGAGATCATCAGGAAAAAAAGTATCCATTGGTAACCTAGACGTAAGGGATCAAAATCTAATTAATGGATCATGATCTCATGAGAGTTTATGTGCTAAGGAAGAACCCAAAAGGAGTTCTCTTTGTGTACTAAACTTGAACCCAGTGTAGTTGGAGGGTACTCTGATTCCAATAGTGTTCACTTGATTAAATAAGGCAAGTAAATTAAAAATATACATTCAACAATAAAGTTATATCACCAGCCCTTGCAAATATTATAATGAAATCAGCTCTCTCCTTTTTAATCAAATCATATCTTAACTTAAGGTCATTTGTATCGCTAAACTAGGAACCAAAAATCAACCAAAATTTGACATCTAAACATTATCGAAAGAAAAAATAACTTGGAACCACCATTCTCTGAGGATGATAAATCCCAAAAATTAAAACTTTCACTTAATACTTTAGACCACGTACACTTGTGTGCAAACATAGACATGTATTTCTGTCTATCTCAAAGCCTTATGGGAAATGTTAACACTTTGGTAATAAATGTTATACATGTGGTAAGCATAGCTGCATGTATTGGGACTACAGAGTAGTATAGACTATAACAAATTAATGATCAATTTTCGTAAGACAGTCACAATCCTATTCATATTAATGCGTAACCACCGGCACTTATAATCGTGCTGCTTTCAATTGGTGGAAACGCTAATAATCAATTAGGAGTACCTCCACATGCCCAAAAGCAGGCTCAAGCCAGGAGCAATGCTAAGGACAAAGCTGTTGCCCATTTTTTCGCTTGCCTCAAGTGATGCTTTGATGCCTGTTGTGGCTCAAGAAGACAATGATGTTGTTACCGATATGTTCTAAGTTTATTTTTATATTTTATCCTTCTTTTCTGCATATTTAATTTCTTAATTTTACTTTTCCTACATTAGTTATTTAAATAAAGTTTTATTTTTGTCATATGATCACTACTTATAAATCAACCTTATGAAACACTCTTTGAAACAAGTGCTAGTCACTCCTTCATATCTTAGAAATGTGCCATCTCCCTTAATCTTCAATATTTTAGCTTAGGCTATGCCTTACATATTCAAATGTCATCAGTAGTTGAAATGTGTTCCAATAAGTTGTACATCCTAAATATCCTCATTAGCAACCAGCTCTTTTAGGCGAAACAAATTATTATGCCGATCACAAACTTCGACATAATTTTAGGCATCAACTAGTTGAGTAAATTCAACACCATTCTAGATTTCCAAGAGAAAAAGGTTCTGTTAAGAGTTGGAAATAAACCTAAAGTGTTCATAGGTAAGCTTGGTGTAGTTGCATCTTTAATTAATGTGATTGAAGCTGAGCATCTCATTAGCAAAGGTTGTGATGCAATCATAATAACTATGATTGGTGAAGCCAAAAAAGATTAATCCTTGGAAGACACCTATATCATGAGAGAGTTCCTAGATGTGTTCTCAGCTGATTTACAAGGACTACCTCCTAGATGTGTCTTGATGCATGACGAAAGAGTGATATCCTTTGCCACTAGGCAGTTAATGCATAATGAAAGAAACTACCCCTTGCATAATCTTGAATTAGTAGCGATAGTTTTCACCCTCAAAATCTGGAGATGCTAAGTGTATGGTGTAAGGTGTGAGATATTTATAGATCACCAGAGTTTGAAATATATTTTCAGACAAAAGGTGCATAATTGTAGACAACATAGATGGCTCGAGTTTATTTGCGACTATGATCTAGAAATTCAATATCATCTGGGTAAAGCTAACGTAGTAGCTGATGCCATAAGCTGAAAAGTGATGTCATCTCTCTATGTTGCAATGATGCCTTAATTAAAGAATTTGAAAGGCTGAATCTTGAGTTCATCATATCAGCAAACTTGCATAGAATTCTGTTTTCTTGTCAGTTAGAATCTTCTATATGTTCAAGGATAATCAAGGCCCAAAGGAAAGACAAAGATTATTCTTAGCTTAAGTTTGATATTGAGAAATGAAAGAAATCTAAGTTGTGTATTGATACTGATGGTAAAATCTTTCAGAAAAAAAAGTTATGGCTTCCTAAGATTCACCAGTTAGAATTTTTTTTTTGTTACACTGTTCACCTTCATAGTAGTAAGATGTATCATGATTTTAAGAAGTACTTCTGGTAGCCAGGCATTAAAAGAGACATTGTTATTTTTATCTCTATGTGCCTCTCTTATTTGTTAGTAATGGATAAACATTAGAAGTTTGGTGAACTTCTTAAGCTATTAGATATCCCTGAATAAAATGGTATGATATTTCCATGGACTTTGTAACAGCCCTAGGTTGTTACCTTGCTATATGTATAGCTTAATCAATCCTTAATTTCAATACCATTGCTTATATAACATAAAATTGAGCCTATCTAGAAAATTTGAAGTTTATTGGACTTCTCTAGGTCTAAATTAGCATTTTGATCAGTCTAGATGCTCTAGATTAGACCTAAATTATTTTGAGCTCAGAATTAAAATCTGATTGTATTTTTGAATTCGTCACCCCCAAATTAGCTAGGGGTGAAAGTCTAGTACAATTTAGAAATTATTTAGGCCATAATTCACATTTAATTAAAATGGTCTAAATGCATAAAGCGGTTCCTAACTTTTCAAATTGCAAAGATACCTTTTAAACTAATTTAACAGTAAGGATCCATTGTGTAGATTGTGGGCGATCTGCTGTGGAGTCCGGGTCATGTGACAGCAGAGTCCCGCTGATCTCATCGTCGAGCCTTTAGATCCCACGGTCCAGGTTCAATTTTGCGGGATAGCGGATCCACCGTTAGATGAAACCATGAATCCTATGACCAAGATCATTCCCATGATCGGCTATCAGGATCCGAGCGATCCCAGGCGTAGTGCCATCTGAAGGTCCCACTACTGTGGACCTTCGTCTTCCTCTTGCCCGTGCCCGATAGGCAAGATCCCTCGTACTGCCAGCTGCCGAGCCTATCCCCCAGTCCCACATCAACCTCAGTAGACCGTTGCGAGCTCCCCCGTCTTGGCAAGGAGTCCCAAATGGGCCTTGTGACCCAGCCGAGCTCAAATTAAAAATTTGAGAGCTCGGCCATGGTCCAACACCCTCGGGCCTCCCCAGCCCGAGGCATTATCTCCCCACAATAGCCCTGACGTGAAGTCTCTTGGGTGAATAAGGTCTGGGCTACCCCGGCCACCTCATAAGGGGTTAAAAGATTCAATCGAAGTGTCTTGGCCCACTGTTGGTGTGAGGATCAATTAGGGGTCACGGCGTGGCTGAAGTGCTCAGAATTTTGCCGCAGAAGCCAACCCTAATTCCCTCGGTATCGGGGAAGGAGGGTTGGGGACAACGACACTGTGCGGGCCGGGTCAGCCCATGACCCGCGCTCCGTGACAGTGCCGGGTTCCTCGAGCCCCGGTCGACCCACGCGGTTCGACTAATGGGCTGAGTCCGTTTAATTAAAATCTAATTAATTGGATTTATTTTCCTTAAGGAAAATAATCCAATTAATCAAATCTTAGGAAATTATTTAAATAAAAATACTGAATGTATTAATTTAATAACTTTTAATCCACTGTCTCAAACCCTATGATATTATATATCAAATTGATCAAAAAATCCTCAGGAATAAGCATGTAAAATAATATTGAACATCCAATGATTATATTTTCTATTTTTGCTTAACTATTATAGATCTATATTTGGATTGTTTAGCAATTATACTTAACCAAATTGCATCTTTAGGGTGCCATTAGCTTCCTTATGATTAGTAGAATGAATGTGCTAAGTAGTTTATTTTTCTAATTTTTGTTTTTTAACTTATGCCCTAATTTTGTTAAATCATGATTAGTAAAAATTAGGGTTTGTAACCATTGGATCATAGCAAACTTAGTCTCTGATTAATTGTATGATAAGATAAAACTTATGAGCCCAATTACATAAAATTATGATGGTTGAAATTATAATTATGTGCAAATCCTTTTGTATTAGTTTAGGGTATGATTAGTACTAATTACTTTTTATTTTTATGAATTTTTCTTTTATTATGCATCATGACAATAAGTTAGAAGTATTGAAGCCATGTATGCAAATTTATAATGTATAAATTGAATAAACCTAACTTGAAGAACTTAAACACCTTAATTAACCTTAAGAAGTCTTAAGACTTTGATCAAGCTGTTAAGACTTGATCTTAGTCTAAGATTGCCACCAATAATACATCCTAAATTCATTGATTTGGCATTAATTTATAAATAAACATTTGATCTTGATTAGACATGAGTAAGGGGTTAAACCATAATATATTTAATTAAGATCCAAACACTTTAACTTAATTAAATTTAATTTATGATGAGATAATGCAATCATCATTATTCCAATAATCATCTGATTTGATATTGATCTTAAGCATTTAGATTAGACATGTTAAGGTTAATAATAAAGCTATGTGATTACTTAATCTAAATCTAAACCTTAGATCATTGATTTTCTCCTAAATAAGACTATTAGCAAAAGAAGACTAATAGAATCATATTGATTGAACAAGTGATCTAACTCTAATAACATTCTTAATTTAAATCCCATAATCTTAGAATAAGTTATGATCAGATGACTTAATCATCTGATCTGATCACTCTAAACCTAAATGATAAGTAAGACCTAGAATGTTAGTATTAGAAGTAAGAGTGTGAGATCCTAAGTATCTCATCATAAGATCATCTCTGAAATATTTTAAGACCTAGATTAAAATATATATTGAGGTAAGAGAATTTTGTATAACTCATTGAGGTAGAAGCTTAGATGATCCCTTAACCTTGGAAGTTGATCTTAACCCCTCATGGTAGGAATAACTTATGATATTAGAATGATACATTTCCTTATGGTAGAATCTATATTGATCGATCTTGATCACATTTTTCTTGGAGCCTTGTATAGGACTTACTTATCTAGCATAAGAATTAATAGTCTTGATAAACACTTATTGATTAAATAGAGTTGTATGAACCCAGATTATTAGTTGGTGTAGTATGGTATACCCATAGTACAGAATTTCTTCAGTAGTATTCTGGATTGGTTGATTCACTCCATTGTGGACTTATGACCAGGTGCTATCCCAGGGAATTAGACAAATACAGTCCTATTTGAGTAAATCTCTCGAGACTAAGAGTGTATTTAACAGGAACTCATTCCTTAGTTTGATTGAAATACAAATCGCCAACGGGTGATGCCTCCTAGCGAAGACCACTTCAATAGGTGTGGCTCAAACAAACTACATAATTAGAATCTCCTCCTTTAAGGCACTGAGGGTGATTGTGAGTTAGGCATCTTAATAACTTAGTTTGAGATTCAAATCGCCAATGGGTGATGCCTTGTATCGAAGACCGCTTCGTTAGGGTTGCTTAATCAAACTAAGTGTTAAGAACCACCTTTCTTGCAATGTGCAAAATATGTGTATACAATTATCCCATCTGATATTTTTAAGTAAATATTCAACTTTAACTAATTATCATTCTAGAAGCTAGGAGTCAGAATCCTTTTAGTAGGATTCTGCATAGTGGAGACCTTGAATTCATCATCAATATTCATAGTTTTTATGGATTTTGGGATATTCCTCATATAGCATAGAAGCATGGGCATAAACTTGAGCATGAGCATGATGAATGATTCATTGGTGACATATGAGTATTAGTGACAAAGTATGGGTTACGGAATATTGCATACATTAACTAGGGATTTTCAGGATGCATCAGCATTACCATACTGACTTCCCAACTGGGTGTTTGTGTACATTGGACCGTACGACTCATAGAATTTCAGTGATAGATCTGTTACATATCTGTGGCATACCGTGTTGTGGCACATTTAGTCGCATTATCCCGGTGAAATATTTAGTCCCAAGCAGCTTGTTGAGGCAAGACTAGAGGACTTACAGGAGATCCAGGAGGAGTACGTGGAGCCTTAGTGGACCTATCTTCCACCTTTTTAGTTAACTGCTTTAGTACATCAGATAGACTATAATTTTGTGTCATTTAAATCAGTTTGTAATAATTCTAGATGTATTTTACTTTTCTTTTTTGAGATAAATGTTTACTACTGCTCTGTGATGAATGTATTCTAGATGTTTTGCTTTAGCTTCCACACTCTATTATTCTACTATTATACTTAGTATTGTGATGTGATCAACATACTAGAAATGCTAATATATTGAGAACGTATACTAGATTCATATTTACCTATTTAAATCTAATGTAAGTATCTGTCTAATACTTAAGGAAAGTGTCCTACACTTATCTTAAGTATTGACTATCGATCCTACTCTTGGGTTCAAGTTAGCAGCCCTTCAGTGTGGCTAATTTCAGTTAGCCTATTCGGTAAGATGGTGTTGTTGCTTCCTTCCCAAGTAGCACACCGCTTTGTCGCCGATCTGTTGTACCTTTTGTGTGGTGCGACGGGGCGGGGCGTTAAAGTTGATATCAGAGAAGTATCATAAAGTGTCAGATAAAGAGTTTTGTTCCCATCTACTTTATGATTTGTTCTCTATATCAGGTCAATATCATAAGTTACTATATATAGTAAAAAGCAAACATTTAAAAGTTCATCAAGTTACCTCAAAAATGGAAGGGTTGACTATGTCTAGAAGGATGACATCCTAGGAATTTAACACACATAATTATTTGATTGAAACTATGAATTTTTAATACCAAAAAGAACATTTAAGGACTTGAACGAACTTTGAAAATAATGATAAAATATGAACAAAATACTTATGAGTTGAGTTATTTTAGGAATGGAATACTCGCAGTCAGCATTTTGGTTCTACCTTAGGAGGTTTGATGACTATTGGGTGGATGACTTCTGAGATGGCCAGATCTACGGAAGGGTCATCGATGGAGTGTCACCTCGAGGAGTTGAGGTGCTAGATAAAATCCTTATCAACTCATCCTTTGGAGGCACCAGTCTTTTAGCACTTGCCAGAGAATGGTTGGATCACGTTACTACCGCACTTTGAGAGACAACCTGTCTGGAGGAGTATCGTTTGGAAATTGTAGAGATCCTACTGAGGGGATCAGCGAGTCGTTGGTGGTATTGGGTATATAGGAGATTAGCTCAGAGGAGCCACATAGTCACATATGATGCTTCTGCACTGCCTTTTGGGTAAAATATTGTAATTAGAAATTTTGAGATCTTATTATATCATTTTCTTTTATTGCAGTTACATGTTTTGTGGATCCATGTACCTTCTATTGTGAGAAAGAAATGAATGAATGAAAGTATATTAAATTTTATGTTTCTGAATCCATACTTGCAATTACAGTCATGAATATGGGATCTCAATCTGCTCCTACTTCGATCAAGAATATGGTCTCATCATCAGATGGACCCGAAGGATCAAACCCCATGGCTAGTCTTGTAAAAGTCTTAGTAAGCAATGCACAACTGGTGCAAGAGACACATGCTCTTATCCTTTTTGTTAGGAAATAATCTGACAGGGTTCTCTTTTTCTTCCCACTATACGGGCGATGGAATCCTGCACAGTTTTCTTCACCTCTAAACTCCTACATTCAATGGAGCCTTAAATCTAATGGACATAGTAAACTGGCTCTAGATTGCTGAGAAGAACTTAGCTAGTATCAGGTGCCCTAACTCTGAAGCCATCCACCTAATAACTCATCTATTTCAAGAAGAAGCTGAATACCGGTGGGCGAACGAGCGGAACAATAAATTTGCTGATTATGAAGTAGAAGACATTCCTTGGGACAAACTTTTTGGAAGCCTTATGTGAAGCATTCATACCAGTGTCAGCTCAAGCAATTCTGAAGGATGAGCTCCTCCATCTCACATAAGGAAATAATTCAGTGTTCGACAATGAACAAGAATTTCAAAGATTGTCATGTTTCGTTACGGACCTAATGAGAACAGAAGCATCCATATGTCACCGTTTCCTAAAGGGTCTGAGAGACTCTATTAAAGTACACTTAGTATCTCATCAGATCAAAACTCTGACTGAATTGATCGAGGCTGCCCATCTACAAGAAGGATTCCAAGGTCAATTGGACCAAAAAAGAAAGGCAATAGTTATGTAGCCTAGGAAGGAGCATTTTGGTCATTATAAGATGGCAAGAGTCTATAACATGGAGACTACACAACCCATCCATAGAACCTTGAGTGTAAGCAATTGCATCTGTATGAAAAATGCTATCACTTTGTTGGTGTATGTTTTACTTGTGGTCGTAGCGGCCACCACTATTTTGAATGCAATGAGAAGAATACAATCGATGGAGTGCTCATCAATCACTCCCGTCATAAACAAGCATTCCGTATCCAACCAAGGAATAGCCGAGAGCCTGCTATTGCCATAATGCCAGCTACTACTTCAAACTCTAAAGTAATTTTACCTGCACAAAAGCCAAACTATGATCGTCAAGGTCAAAGGCCCCAGAACAACAACCCTCAGCACCGGCAAGGGTATATATGTTAACTCCCGCCTCTGCTCCTGAGGACAATGATGTGGTTTTAGGTACGCCTTAAATTAATTTTTATTCAGTTCTTGCTATTTCAGTAATTAATCTTTACAATTTCAGTATTTTCAAATGTTTGAGTAGCTATTCTTATTAAGTTATTGTAATGATAGGCACCTTATCAATAAACGACAAATCTTGTAACATCCTTTTCGATACAGGAGTAAGTCATTCCTTCATATTGGAAAATTGGGCTAAAACTATTAAGCTACCAACCTATCAGTTAGCTAGCTTATTGAGCATCAGGTTACCTTTCGGAGCCCGAATGCTGTCCCAACAATTTTGCAACATAGATATTCCAATTGGTGAACAAAATTATGGGGCTAAATTATTTGTACTGTCAATCGCAAACTTTGATATAATCCTAGGCATAAATTGATTAAGTGTACATGATGCTTCCATAAATTGCCAAAGGAAGAAAATAACATTGGGTACTGGAAGTCAATCAAAATCATTCATTGGAAAATTTAGCACCCAAGCATCATTGATCAATACAATGACAGCAGAAAGTCTAGTCAGGAAGGGATGCGACGCGCATCTCGTATCAATGTTGGGAGAGAAGAAAGAAGTCGTGCCTATTTCTGTGAACCGTATAGTTTGTGAATTTCTTGATATTTTTCCTGAAGATCTACCCGGTCTTCCTCCAGTTAGAGAAGTAAAGTTCACAATTGAATTAATTCCTGTACCTCAACCGCTGTCAAAAGTTTCGTATCGTATGGTGCCAAAAGAACTTCAAGAATTGAACAAGCAACTTCAAAAACTGTTGGAGAAAGGTCTTATTCGTCCAAGTTCATCTCCTTGGGGAGCGCTAATTTTGTTCATAAAGAAGAAAGATGGATCGATGAGAATGTGCATCAATTATAGGAAATTATATAAAGTAACCATCTAGAATAAGTATCCTCTATCTCGTATCGATGACTTATTCGATCAATTATCTGGAGTTAAAGATTTCTCAAAGATAGACTTGCAATATGGATATCATCAATTGCGAGTTAAAGATCCAAATATGGAAAAAATAGCGTTTATAAATCGCTATGGACATTATGAATTTTTGGTAATGTCATTTGGCTTAGCAAATGCGCCATCCATTTTTATGGATTTAATGCATCGCGTGTTGAAAGGGTATTTAGATAAATTCATCATCGTCTTCATCGTTGATATTCTGATTTATTCGAAAAGTAAAACAGAGCATGAGAACCATTTGTGATTAGTACTAGAAGAGCTCCGAAGCCATGAACTATATGCTAAGTATTCCAAATGCAAATTTTGGCTTGACTCAGTCGCTTTTTTGGGTCAGGTCATCGACTCTCAAGGAATCAAAGTTGATCAAAATAAGGTGAGCGCAGTTCAAGATTGGTCACAACAAAAATTTGTGACCGATATCATGAGTTTCTAAGGACTAGCAGGTTACTATAGAAAATTTGTTAAGGGCTACTCACAATTTGCATCTCCTCTCACAAAGTTGATACAGAAAGCAGTACCATTTATCTGGAGTCCAGAATGTGAGGAAGCATTTCAATCGTTAAAAGATGCTCTTTCCTCTGCACCATTTCTAGCCTTACTTAAAGAAGGCCTCAACTACTATGTCTATACCAATGCATCTGGCACAGGTTTGGGATGTGCGCTGACGCAGGAAGAAAAAGTTATAGCCTATGCATCTCGTCAGTTAAAATCACATGAAAAGAACCATCCTGTCCATGATCTCAAATTAGCAGCCGTAGTTTTTGCTCTGAAAATCTGGCATCATTATCTTTATGGCTTCCAGTGTTCCGTATTCACCGATCATCGGAGCTTATAATACATCTTCACCCAGCGAGAGCTGAACTGTCAACAACGAAGATGGCTTGAGTTAATAAGTTATTATGATTTAAGCATCTAGTATCATCCAGGAAAAGCGAACGTCATAACAGATGCACTCAGTTGACATACTACTCTATCTTCTATGATATTATCAAGTTCTCTAGAAGAAGAACTCTGAAAGCTCGAAATGAAGCTAGTGCGTGTTGCTATGCTAAGCACATTGATATCCATGAGTTTAGTTGAACCTACATTTCATCACGATGTCTCCATCTCCCAAGCCAAGGATGAAGACTATCTGAAGTTTAAAGTAGACATTAAAAGTGGTCGTTGCTTAGATCTTCAGCTTCGAGGTAATGTAATCTATCAAGGAGATCGCCTATGGATCCCCAAATCAATGCAAGCAGAGATTCTAGTAGAAGATCACAATTCTAGTTACCAAGTACATCCTGACAGTATCAAGATGTATCAAGACCTAAAGAAATTATTTTGGTGGCTTGGAATAAATAGAAGTGTGGCTGAATTTGTAGCAAAGTGTCATGCTTATAACTTAGTTAAAGCTAAACACCAAAAGCTCGGAGGACTTCTTCATCCTCTAGCAGTTCCTAAATGGAAGTGGTTCGACATTTCTATGGATTTTGTTATGGGCTTACCTAAATCAAGATCCGGTGCCGATTCAATCGGGTCATTGTCGATCGACTAACCAAATAATCACATTTTATTCTTATGCATCAAACCGATTCTGTGGAGAAATTAGCAAAGTTGTATATCCAAGAAATTATCAGGCTCCATGGAATTCCCAGATCTATCGTATCTGATCGAGATAGGCGTTTCACTTCTAAATTTTGGCAAGTAGTGCATCAAGACTTGGGAAATACTCTAGCCATGTGCACTGCTTTTCATGCTCAAATAGATGGTCAAATGGAAAAAGTCAATCCTATCTTGAAAGATCTTCTTCGTCTCTATATTCTAGATTTTGGAGGCTTCTGGGAAGATCATATTCCTCTCATAGAGTTCACATACAACAATAATTGTTAGGTGAGTATTGGCATGGCTCCATATAAAGCTATGTATGGTAGGAAATGCAGTACTCCATTAGCATGGTCTGAAATAGGCAGTGTTCAGCTATATAGATCTGATTTAGTTAAAGAAATGAATCGTAAGATTCAACTAATCCAGCAAAGAATCAAAGCAGCTCAAGATCGCCAGAGTAAGTATCTTGATGCTCATCATCATACTCTGGAATTTGATGTTAGAAATTTTACGTATCTTAAAGTCAGTCCGATGAATGGCGTGTATCATTTTGGTGTAGCCAGGTAGCTAAGTCCCCGCTACGTCGGACCATTTGTATTACTAGAGAAGATTAGTTCTGCAGCTTATCAATTACAGCTTTCTGAAGATTTCTCTGCAGTCCATAATGTATTCCACATCTCCTCTTTGTGAAGATGTCTTCACAACCCATCTTATCTAATTCAACTTCCATTGGTGTCTCTCCAGCCGGATCTTTCTTATGCGGAGGAGCCAATTAAGATCTTAGCTCATGATCAAAAGCAGTTGAAAGAGGTGGATATAAAAAGAAAGTATCTCAGTCTCTTTGAAAATCTAGGTATCCTTTAACTTTCTAAATTTTATTTATATTCTTCAAAATCCTACATGGTTGTCTTCTCTCTTGAGATAATGTTGAGGACGACATTATTCTTAAGTGGGGGAGTCTATAACAACCCTGCTATATGTATAGCTTAATCAATCCTTAATTTCAATACCATTACTTATATAACATCAAATTAAGCCTATTTAGAAAATTGAAGTCCATTGGACTTCTCTAGGTCCAAAATAACATTTTGATCAATCTAGATGCCCTAGATTAGACTTAAAATATTTTAAGCTCAGAATTAAAATCTAATTACATTTTTGAATTCCTCACGTTCAAATTAGCTAGGGGCGAAAGTTTAGTGCAATTGGGAAATCATTTAGGCTATAATTCACATTTAACTAAAATGGTCTAATTGCATAAAAGGGTACCTAACTATTCTAAATTATAAATATACCCGTTAAACTAATTTAACTGCTGGGATCCGCTGTGCGGACTGCGGGCGATCTGCTGTGGAGTTCGGGTCATGCGACAGCAGAGTCCCGCTGATCTCACCGTCGAGCCTTTAGATCCCACGGTCCGGATTAAATTTTGCAGGTTAGCGGATCCACCGTTAGATGAAACTGTGAAACCTATGGCCAGGATCACTCCCGTGATCGGCCGTTAGGATCCGAACGATCCCAGCCATAGCGCCATCTGATCGATAGATTAGATGACATCCGAAGGTCCCTCTACCATGAACCTTCATCTTCCTCTCGCCCGCGCCCGATAGGGAAGATCGCCTGTACTGCCAGCTACCGAGCCTGTCCCCTACTCTCACATCCACCTCAGTAGATCGTTGCAACCTCCCTTGTATTGGCAAGGAGTCCCAATTGGGACTTGTGACTCGGCAAAAGCTCAAATTATAAATTTGAGAGCTCGGCCATGGCCCAACCCCCTCGGGCCTCCCCAGCCTAAGGCATTACCTCCAAAAGCTTCCCAACCCTCTACTGAGGCTATTAATAGCCCCAGCATTGCTCCATTTATTCCTTGCTGATCAATTGAGCTCTCTGCATCTTCTGCCATTAACGTCTACCCGAGCTTGCGTAGGTGACCCCAAGAGCTCTCGAATCGCTGATAGTAGGCTCTTCTGAAGTTCAGGATCCTTTGCAGCATCTGGAGGCTCAGCTAAGGCCAGCCGAACTCACTGCCAGCTGTGCTGAGCTCAATTGAGAAACCATATACCCCCATTTGCTCGGTCTGAGCCACTTGGGTTCAAACCCTCTTCCTTTCGATTCATAATTGTGTGTATTGTCGAAACAAACCCAAGGCTATCAAACTTAAGCCCTAAGCTAGTCTCGATCAATCTAGCTAAGTCCTTAAGAAATGCCACAGGTCAAGTAAGGCCCCGGTGATCTAGCCCACCTCAGGCCATCAAACCAGAGGCCTTCGATCCATCTCAACTCCTTGATGGTGTAGGGATCGAGCCCTGGGTCTGGCGTGGCCTCTGTGGGGAGAATTTTCTCCCCATAGTAGCTCTGAGGCGAAGCTTCTCGGGTGAGTAAGGTCCGGGCTACCCCAACCACCTCACAAGGGGCTAAGGGGTTCAATCGATGCATCTTGGCCCATAGATGGTGTGAGGATCAATTAGGGGTGATGGCGTGGCTGAAGCGCTCAGAATTTTGCCACAGAAGCCAACCCTAATTCCCTGGGTATCGGGGAAGGAGGTTTGGGCACGACGGCACTGTGCGGGCCGGGTCAGCCCATGACCCATGCTGTGTGACATTGCTAGGTTCCTTGGGCCCCGGCTGACCCACGCGGTTCGGCTAATGGGCCGAGCCCATTTAATTAAAATCCGATTAATTGGAATTATTTTCCTTAAGGAAAATAATCTAATTAATCTAATCATAGGAAATTATTTATATAAAAATACAGAATGTATTAACTGAATAACTTTTAATTCACTAGTCCAAACCCTATTATTCTATATATCAAATTGATCAAAAAATCCTCAAGAATATGAATATAAAATAATATTGAGCATCCAATGGTTAGATTTTCCATATTTGCTTAATTATTGCAGATCTTGGTTAGGATTGTTTAGTAATTATACTTAACCAAATTGCATGTTTAATGTGCCATTAGCTTCCTTATGATTAGTAAAATGAATATGCTAAGTAGTTTATTTTTCTGATTTTTGTATTTCAACTTATGCCCTAATCTTATTAAATCATGATTAGTGGAAATTAGGGTATGTAACCATTGGACCTTAGCAAACTTAGTCTCTAATTAATTGTATGATAAGATAGAACTTATGAGCCAAATTACATGAAATTATGATGGTTAGAATTGTAATTATGTGCTAATCTTTTTGGTTTGGTTTAGGGTTTGATTAGCACTAATTATATTCTATTTTTATGAATTTTTCTATTTTAATGCATCATGATAATAAGTTAGATGTATTGAAGCCATGTATGCAAATTTATAATGTATAAATTGAATAAACCTAACTTGAAGAACTTAAACACCTTAATTAACCTTAAGAAATCTTACGACTTTGATCAAGCTTTTAAGACTTGATCTGGGTCTAAGATTGCCACCAATAATACATTCTAAATTCACTAATTTGGCATTGATTTATAAATAAACATTTGATCTTGATTAGACATTAGTAAGGGGTTAAACCCTAATCTTATTAATTAAGATCCAAACACTTAAACTTAATTAAGTTTAATTGATTATAAGATAATGCAATCGTCATTATTCCAATAATGCATCTGATTTGATAATTATCTTAAACATTTGGATAAGACATGTTAAGGTTAATAATAAAGCTATGTGATTACTTAATCTGAATTTAGACTTTATATCCTTGATTTTCTCCTAAATAAGACTATTAGCATAAGAAGACTAATAGAATCATATTGATTAAGCAAGTGGTTTAACTCTAATAATGTCCTTGATTTAAATCCCATAATCTTAGAATAAGTTATAATCAGATGACTTAATCATCTGATCTGATCACTCTAAACTTAAATGATAAGTAAAACCTAGAATGTTATCATTAGAAGTAAGAGTGTGAGATCCCAAGTATCTCAACATAAGATCATCTCTAAAATATTTTAAGACCAAGATTTAAATATACATTGAGGTAGGAGAATTTTGCATAACTCATTGAGGTAGAAGCTTAGATGATCCCTTAACCTTAGAAGTTGACCTTAACCCCTTGTGGTAGGAATCACTTAAGATACTAGAATGATATATTTCCTTGTGGTAGAATCTAAATTGAATGATCTTGATCACATTTTTCTTGGAGCCTTGTATAGGACTTACTTATTTAGCATAGGGATTAATAGTTGTGATAAATCCTTGTTGATTAAATAGAGTTGTATGAAACCAGATTATTGGTTGGCGTAGTATGGTATAGCCATAGTACTAAATTTCTTCACTTGTATTCAGAATTGATTGATTCACTCTAATGTGGACTTATGACTAGGTGCTATCCTGAGGGATTAGACAAAGATAGTCCTGTCAGAGTAAATCTCCCAAGACTAAGAGTGTATTTAACAAGTACTCATTCCTTAGTTTGATTGAAATACAAATCGCTAACAGGGATGCCTCCTAGCGAAGACCGCTTCAATAGGTGTAGCTTAAACAAACTAAGTAATTAGAATCCCTTTCTTTAAGATACTAAGTGTGATTGTGAGTTAGGCATCTTAATAACTTACTTTGAGATACAAGTCACCAACGGGCGATGCCTTCTATCGAAGACTGCTTCGTTAGGGTGGCTTAATCAAACTAAGTGTTAAGAACCACCTTTCTTGCAATGAGCTAAATATGTGTATACAATCTTCCCTTCTAATGATTTTTAAGTAAATCTTCAACTTTAACCAATTACCATTCTAGAAGCTAGGAGTCAGAATCTTTTTAGCTGGATTCTGCACAGTGGAGACCTTGAATTCATCATCGATATTCAAAGTTTTTATGGATTTTGTGATTTTCCTCATATAGAATAGAAGCATGGGCATAAACATGAGCATGAGCATGATGAACGATTCATTGGTGACGTATGAGTATTAGTGACAAATTATGGGTTACAGAATGTTGCATTCATTGACTGGGGATTTTCAGGATGTATCGACTTCACTGTACTGACTTCCCAACTGGGTGTATGTATATATTTAATTGTACGACTCATATTATTTCAGTGATAGATCTGTTATATATCTATGGCACATCGTGTTGTGGCATATTTAGATGCATTATCCAATTGATGTATAGTACAGCATGGGACACGCTTACCTTGGTTTTTGAGCATTTGATGTTTTTACTTACTTTCAGCATTCAGTTTCAGTTCCTTTTTACCTTATTTAGTCCTTACATTTTTCAGTGGTTCAGTGTTTTATTGCTTTTTTACAATTTCGTTTACTTTACTTTAGTACTGCTTAGTTTAGTTGCATGTGTTAGACTTCTTGTCTAACACGGGATACTTTTGGGATCCAACAATTTGCTATATCTCGAGCAACTTGTTGAGGCAGGATCGGAGGACTTACAGGAGATCTAGGAGGAGTACGTGAAGCCTTAGTGGGCCTGTCTTCTACCTTTTACTTTACTGCTTTAGTACTTCAGATAAACTTTACTTTTGTGTCATTAATAGCTGTTTGTAATATTTCTAGATGTATTTTACTTTTCTTTTCAGAGACGAATGCTTACTGCTCTGTGATGAATGTATTCTGGATGTTTAGCTTTAGCTTCCACACTCTGTTATTCTACTATTATACTTAGTATTGTGATGTGATCAGCATACTAGAAATGCTGATATATTGATAACGTATATTGGATTCATATTTACCTCTTCAAATCCAATGTACCTATTTGTCTAATACTTAAGGCAAGTGTCCTACACTTTTCTTAAGTATTGACTCTCGATCCTACTCTTGGGTTTGAGTCAGCAACCCTTCAGTGTGGCTAATTTTAGTTAGCCTATTTGGGAAGATGCTGTTGTTGCTTCCTTCTTGAGCAGCGCACGCTCTGCCATCGATCTGTTGTACCTTTGGCGCGCAGAGATGGGGCGGGGCGTTACAGACTTTATGATAGGATTTTTTAAGGGTAAGTTTGGAGCTGATGTGATTTGAGTGATTGTAGATAGACTCACTAAGTCATATCATGACATTCAAATTTGCTAGACTAACTCAATAAAGAAGTTGGCCAAGATCTATAATAAAGAGATTGTTCGCATGTACGGGACACTGAATTGTATCATTTTTGTTAGAAAGAGAATTCTCAATTTTGGTCAGCTGTTCAGAAAGATTTGAGGGGCAAATTTAACTTTGAGCATTGCCTTGGTTGAGTTTGCCTACAACAATAACAATCAGTCGAGCATAGGTATGGCTCTTTATGAAGTGCTTTATGCAAGGAGATGCTATACTCTTGTGTCCCGGACTGAGGTGGGAGACACTCAGGTTTATGGTACTGAATTGGTGGAGGAGACTAACAAGAAAGTTTTGCAGATTAAGCATAGTATGTTGGAAGCATAGGGTAGACATAAGAAATACCACGACACTCTCCATTGACCTTTAGAATTTGAGATTGGAGAGAGAGCTATCTGAAAGTTAGTCCAACCTAAGGTATTCAAAGGTTTTGCATGTCAGGAAAGCTCAGTCCTAGATATTTAGAACCCTATCAAGTGATTGGTAAAGTGGGAATGTTAGTGTACAGGTAGGATCTGCTCAAAAACTTTTTAGCTGTACACATTGTTTTTCATATCTTATCATTGAGAAGGTGTTTGCTTGATCCTAGTTAGCAAGTTCAGATTCCTACAGTAGAATTGTAGTATGATTTAACTTTCATCATCAAACCTATCACAATTCTTAGATGAGATCTCAAGCAATTGAGGAACCACAGTATCATTATGGTCAAAGTCCATAGGAAAAACCACTCTATTGAAGAAGCCATGTGGGAAAAGAAGGAGGATACGTAGAATAAATTTTCATAGTTCTTTCTTTAATAAGGTATTTTGCTATCTTTTATTTTTTATTCTGCTTATTTCATAATGAATTTGTTAGGGCGTCAAGGATGATACCTCTTTTAAGAAGGGGAGATTGTAATAACCGTAGTAATGTTACCCATTATTGGGTAGTCCAATTAGCGTAACATCATTGCTAATGTACTTTTAATATCATTAGGAGCCTACACCATAATTTTGATGCAATTTTGAGATCGTTTGTTTTCGATAAATATTTTGAATAATTTAAATAACCAAAAAATTACCTAAAATAATTTGACTTTTAATTCAAAATCTAAGTTCACTATTGAATTCCTCACTCCCAAATTAGTTATAGGTAATATTTTGGGAATTTATAGAAGTCGTCAAATTTTACCGAATTTTTTAATACATCTAAGTGCTCAAGAAATCAAGATAATTAAATTAATAGTCAATTTAAAATCTGACTTCATTTTTGAGTTCCTCACCCTCAATTTAGTTACGGTGAATTTTTGGAACTTTTTGGAGCTTGTTTGGTTATCTAATTTTAATTAACTAAATAGTTATTAATTATTTTATATTAATAAATTTAATATTATGTTTGACAGTATAAGACCCACTGTCTAATCAGACGACATGTCAATCCCACATGCCCATTCAAAAATGACATCTATCATAATATAAATCTTTATTAAGAGATTTGCGCTCCAAAGCTCACTAATTGGTATAGAGCAAGGAGTGAGGGCAATAGAGGTGAGAGCTACGTGACAAGTTCTCAAGCCCATTAGCACCACTCCTTAAGCTCATTCGAGAAGTTGAAGCTTGTGAGCCAAGCTCCCTCCAATCATGCTCTGCGGCTCAACAAGTAGAATAAGGGAGAGATCATCGAACTCCCATGGATGATGTGACATAGTCCATTGGGTTCATTGAATCATCTCCCTTAGCTAAACCACGTGTAAAGCGCATGATGCTGATTGGTGGGAATCAAAGCTTATGAAATCAATGAACTAAAAGAATGTTTTGGTAACCTAGACGTAGTAAATGAAAATAAAATTAATTATGATCTCATAAGAATCCATGTGTCGAGGTAGAACCCCTAGAGTGTTCTCCTTGTGCATTAATATTAAACTTATTGGAATTAGAGGACCAATCTAAGAAAGGAAAAGTTCACTTGATTGATTAGGCATAGTAAAATCACTATACATATTACAATGACAATAATTACAGCACCCAGTCCTTACGAGTCATATAATGAACCCCCAACTTTCTCTTCTTAATCACATAAAATCTTAATTTCAGTGCTTTATATTATTAATCTAGGAACCAAACTAAATAACAAAAAACTTTTATTCTAAAATTTTTTGAAAGAAGATAAGACTTAGTATCAAAACCACCATTCCTTGTGGACAATATAAATCTAGAACTAACCATTCCAACTTATTACTTTGGACCACGTACATTTGTGTGTGACCGTAGATGTGTATTTACTATATATCAGTCATTTTAGTCAATTGAGAGGTGATCTAAGAGAAGCCTATATCAAATTTTTTGTAATAAATGTCTAATCCCAAAAAGCTTCTAATATGTATTAGTGACTTGGGCTGCATCTAATCCTAAATAATACTAACTTTTTTTGATCTACATGAATTCCTTGGGCATTAACTACATTATCCAAGAAAGTTACAGAATCTAACTAAAATTCACATATTGATAATTTTGCATACATCTGATGAGCATGCAATGTTTCCAATATTGCTCTCAAATGATCTTCATGATCTTTCAAGGATTTGGAATAGATAAGAATATCATTGATGAAGATAATGACAAATTTGTCCAAATAAGGCCTTAAGACTCACTGCATCAAGTCCATGAAAATTGATGATGCATTGATGAGTCTTAAAGACATCACAAGGTATTCATAATGACTAAAACAAGTGCAAAAAGATGTCTTCTCGACATCATAATCCTTCACTCTCAACTGGTGGTATCTTGATCTTAGATCAATCTTGAAAAATATGATAGCACTAGATAATAGATCAAATAATTCATTGATTCTAGGAAACATACACTTATTATTAATCGTTAATTTATTTAACTCATGATAATCTATGTACATATGCATAGATCCATCCTTCTTCTTGACGAACAAAATTGGTTCTCCTCAAGGATGCATACTAGGTCTAATGAAATATTTACTTAAGAGCTCTTATAGTTATGCATTAAGATTTTGTAGTTCCTAAGGTGCCATTCTGTATGATGCTTTAGAGATAGGTTGTGTTCTAGGAACTAAGTCAACAGAGAACTATAATTATCTTTCATTAGGTAAACCAGGTGATTCTTTAGGGAACACATCAACAAATTCACTCACTACTTTAATTTTAGCAAGATAAATGGTCTCCTTAAATTCATCCATCATTGTGATGAGAAAGCATCAAAACCTTTACTAATCTACTTCTTAGATTTAATAACATTGATTAGAGATGCTTACGCACTAATCTTTGCTATGAAAGTTTTTTGCTTGCCAAGGGATTGAAGCGTGACTTTCTTCTTTTGGTAATTGATCACTGCATTGTGCCTACTAAGCCAATTCATGCCAAGAATAAAATGAAAGTTGGCTAAAGGTAGAACAATGAGCTTGGATTCAAATGATTGATCAATTAATGAAATCTTAATGTCACAAATCTATGAGCGCTAAGTTGGGTTCCAGAGGGAAGTTCAATATTTAACTATTTTGCCAACTTATACGAAGGCAGATTATGATTTTAGAGAAATACTTAGAGAAAAAAATGACTAGCCTTAGTGTTGAATAACCATTGCAGTGATTGTCATTTAAGCATAGTGTTCTTACAATTATTTGATTTAATGCATTAACTACTTGCAATAACTAAATATGCAAAAACATATGTACTCTTGCACAAGAAGATATGTTTAGGAATGTGTACTTGAAGCCACGTTATTATCATCTACAGCTTCAAGAGAAGTTAAGACGTACACATGAGTAGGACTGTTGTTGACCTATTTTTATTATCATCGTAAGCTCAGAAGCTTCAGATGGGGAAGGTGGCATGAAATCTCCTGACAAAAATAAGGGCACAGCATGAAAGACTTGGTTCCGCTAAGAATGATTGATGCATACATCATCCACCATTTTCCATTGAGTGCAACAATAGTACAGATGGCCTTGACAACCATAAGTGAAACAACATTGGTTAAGGTGATAGCAATTGCCATATGGAAGGGGCTATTGCAACCATAAATAGGTTCAAGCGATGAGGTAGCCTTGCTATGATAAACTTAGGCCTGATGAGGTCTATGCTTCTTGAATACCTCATGGAGGCTAGGCACTGCATGAATCTTCCTCTTTAGGTCTCTTTCCAATCAGTGGTGCTCAACCACTCTTGCGGTCTCAACAAGCTGAGAACAGTTGGTAAAATGCAAGAGAACTATACGATCTTTGATGGAGTCCCGTACACCACTCTAAAATTGATGGCACCGGGTAGCTTCCGATCTAATTAAATTAGGAGCAAAATGAGTTAATATTTTTAACTCCATCTCATATTTTGACACAAGAGAACTTCCTTACTTCATTCTTAACAAGGTGTCTTCGATGATGTTCTACATTGACAGAGCAATGAACTCTACTCTGAATACATCTATAAATGTTCCCAGGAAATGTCTTCAATATCAAAGTTGGTGAAATGAGTATTCCAGATGTTGTCCCACTAATATTCAGCTTCCTCATAGAATAGGCGAGTCATAAGATGAATCACCTAAAAGTTGGGGCACTTGATACTTATGAGATTCTTCTCTGCCATTTTGATCCAACTGGCTTTATCCATGGGAGAAAGGTTTCCACTGAAAGTCAAAAGTCTCAACCTTAGAAAGTTGTGCAGAACTCCATCTGTGGACTGATGAGGAATGTGAGGAGCATAAAAAGTAGGGAGTGATGGTGTAGCATTATTGGTAGTGGCAGAAAGATGAATGCGATCACCTTTTGGATTGCCAATGCTTACTAAGTTTTATTCTCTAGCATGACGGCTACCATACCACTTAAGAAAGGTTACATGGATAATAGAAATGAAAAGATGAAAAGTATACATACTAAGGCATAAAATGGAAGATATAATCACTTATGATAGCTTTGACTAGAATGATCACTAAGTTATCCAATAAACTTTACAGTGAACATAACACTAAAATCAACATAGGTGGCAGAACAATGCTCCGTTCTGCATTTCCTTTCAAGCTTCCAATTGATGGCAATCCACTAGTCCTTAGTTGCATCTTGTAGAAGAAAGTTTATAAATTAAAGATGAATATGATATGGGCACTTTATATAATCAAAAGCTGAGTATACTTGGTTCAAACATTCTCTAACTAGAATCGACAAGTGAAGTCCTTTAAAGATTAGATATCAGAGAAGCTTGCAAAGTACTAGAACATTGTTGGATGATACTCCTTCCACGACTCTACCTTCACTTTGACCAAGCTAGAAGTCAAATTCCCAAATGGCTTTCAAATCTTGTAGTGCAGTAGTCAAGTTCTAACATTCCAAACTCCATTAACTTATAAACAATTATAAGAATTCTTAAATTACTTTAGGTTTCTTATGGAATGATTTAATGATTTTATGTGGATAACTCGAATTTATGCTTTTATATTAAGTTGCTCGATCCTATGGCAACTATGGATGATATATTTAATGATTGCATTATAGAAGAACAATCCATCAGGTAGATAATAATTCAAATTCTAATATAATGCCTTATGGTGCTCCCTGATACCAACTGTGGAGCTCCATCCATCCCATGGTCATGTTAATAATATTAATAACATGATTATGATTGAGCAATCACCATGTGATAGATTCCCAATTATAATCAAATTAAGTTTTCATCCTTATCCACCGATAATTGCAGAACATGCCACCTGTATCTATAATTTATTCATAAAATATGCATGTACAAGAACAAAGTGCATAAGCTATATATATATATATATATATATATATATATAACATTCTATAGTGCAGAAAGAAAAGAACAATAGCTTAACTCAATAAAAAAGTGCATAAAGGTAAGAACATCCAAAATATAGAATTATTATAATACTGAATTAAAGCTTAAGAAAGAAAGGAACAGTCGTCCTCATAAACAAAAAGAAAAGACTATTTAAGCCTCAGCAACAGTAGGAAGGTCATTTTATTGGCCAGAAGCTACATCCAAGAATAGCTCTAAATTAGACATTATCAATTTCTAAATGACAGGGCCCCATCCAAGAAAAGAAAAACTTATATTAAGCAATTGTCTAAGTACATTTTTGGTTGATTTAATGAAATCTACTTGTTTAAATATATCACATTTAATGAACAATTAAGAAACTACAAAGGTGCAATAAGCAACAAGGAATAGCTAAATAGCTATAAATAAAATATTTATATATTAATAAGATGAAGTATTCAAGATAACATACCTCAACAAAGTTGCAACAAGATTAGGTAATTTATGGATATAAGTTTGAAAATGACTGAAAGAAAATCCTTACCATACATATGATTATCTGAAGTTTGTTAATTTAACTGAAAAAACAATCTCAACTGATGCAAAACCTTGACTGAGCATAATACAGAATGAAATCTAGCATCCTATAAATAGTAGTAAATGACTATATTGAAATGTAAATATAAGTGTGCTTAACTGAAAGTTACAAGTTAAAATGCAATCAATAGAAATTTGGCAAATAGAGCCATAAAAACTGTACTGAAACTAAACAGAATACTGAAATTAAACATGTGCCTAGATTAGTACTGCCATAACAGAAAATTGGCAAACATAGGCATTGACCAGAAGTCTTACATGTATCATTGAGACCACTCATGGTTAGATCCGAGCCAGACTATAAAATCAAATATGTATCATCCAAAGCCTCACATGGCTGGATCCAAGCCAAATTTATTACAAAAGAACCGAACTACAGAGGCAAACCAACTAGGACACACTCTACTGATCTGATAACTAAGAGTATTGATCATGATTTATAATGTTTATGCATTTCAAAACTAACATAGAATATTCATCAATATTCTATATTCAAATAAATATTTCCTTGGTACAAGGCTCAATTACAGAGTATGCAAAGCAACAAAGTCAAAGAAAGAACGACTTTACTAAAACACACGTGATATCTTATTTTATCTAATTTAATCATTCTATCTATTCAGAGAGAATACAAGTTTAGGATCTCCAACATCCTACTATAAATTAGAATTTTAGATTTATGACCTTTAAGGTTAAACACTAGAACTAAACAAGTTCTAATTTACAAACAGAATGTCATCTATAAAGGTTAAATAATTAATCAACAACTTAATTGATGTACTTTATCAATCCATAACCAATCCTGATCAAGGAAATCAAGATTTAGAGATTTAGAGTTAAACTCAAAAATTGGATAACCCAAGGTGCTAACATCTAAGGATATAGGGTTTCTCACAAAATCTCACTCAAAAGATAGAGAATTATAAGGACTAAAGATTCATTAAAGATGAAAGGATCCTAATTATTGAAAGGCTGAAACTAGATTCAATCAATTAAAGAATTTTATTATCAATAGAATTGAATTCACAAAGCTAATAGAAGAGAATCTAAGGAATTTAACATTTAAGAGGCTATACTTATTAAAATTTCTTGATTCTTAATGAGATGAAAATTACAGTTCTTAAAAAGGGTTAGAGTGATTTAATTACTCTTAAGAAATAATCTATTAAAATTTAAGATTGAGAAATCAAGGCTAAGCTCTTAGGATGTTAATAATAATTTACTTTATGGATCTTCCTTAGGAAGCTTACTTAGGATAAAATTCAAAAATAATCTAATAACTAATTAAGTCAATTATTGCAGATTTCATAATTATTGAATTTTATCAAATGAGGTAATAATGAAGTTTAGATCTACCATAAGGATCTTAATAAGCTTCTTAAGTCGATTTAAAGAGAATTAGGTTTTGACATTTAAACTACACTCTTCAAGTATAAAACAGTTCTTACATGATTCTAAGTATTTTACTTGCTGATCTTAAGAATTTGGATAGATTTCCAAGGCAGCTAAACCAACACTTGAGAAAAATGAACAAAATGCCCCTACTCAAGGGTCTAAATTATGATTTTGAGTTCTAGAGTTCCCAATTGAGTCTGCTCAATTCTAGTAAGTTCACTACTATCTAATGAAAGGATATACACCATAAACATCAAATTTGGACTTAAGAAAGAGCTAATGAGCACTAATAATTATTTAGGTCATTAATAAGTGATTAAGTAAATTAATCTATGAAAATGTGATTTCTATGTGACTTAAAAAGTTCATGGATACCAAAATCTTAGAAATCATAGTTCAATTAACTAACTATTCACTAATCTAGATTTTGAGTTATTAAGAGGTGATTAGTGAAATTAAACTCAAAAAATATTTTTAATTGCAAAATTAAGTTCTCTGCCTGTGGAAGATTTAAAGACCTTAATCATGCAATTTGGGTAAAAATGAGTTTAATATTCACTAATTACACTAAGGGATAATTAGGGCTAAAAAATTTAACCACACAAAATAAAATTTTATTTCAGTTTATTATTCCTTTTATTTTTTTGATCAAAATATTATATTGGATCATACCATTTGGATTTAAATTGAGTGAATTATTTCATTAAATTATTTGGAATGATTTTGATTAATGAACCATAGGTTAATAATTAATTGGCTAATTTTCCTTATGGAAAATAAATTAAATAAATCAGCCGATTAATATAACCCATACCAAAAGATGCGGGTCGGGGTTCAACCCAACATGACACTGCTAATCTTCCACGTGCCGTCTTCCTGACAGACAACCTATAATTTGCTTGGGTAGCCAAATTCTTTGCCGCCAAACAACCGCACGGCTCTGTTTAAGTCGCAAAATGATCCTCAAGTCGAGATGTGTCGATCTTGCACAAAATCCTATGCAAGGGTGCTGAGACCATAGGGTCCTTGCTCGCCCCATAACTGATAAGATATTATTTCTAGGGCTAACTATGGGGAACAAATTCTCCCCACAGAGACCACCAAATAGCTGGCTCTCACTCAGCATGTTCAAGGTGTTGAGATCGATTGAGTCCATTTTCTGACTGGGTTTGTGAGCCACCAGATCTTTGGGTTCTTACTTGGGCTCCAGCACTATTCAGTGTTATAGCCCAATTGATCGATACGATTGATCGAAACTTAGCTCGAACCGCATAATGACTGCAATGGGTGAGATTGAAAAGGGAATGCACTTACAAAATGGACTGAGTTGGAATCGAGCTTGAGAGTTTTATGGACTAAATTCATCTTTACTGGATTGCTACTCTGTCTAGACAGCAAGTCCATGCTATCTGGAATGAGCTCAACCACTCCAATCGCTTCACACAGATAGTCAAAATGTCAAGGAAGATTTAAATTACATCACAGACTATCTTAATGCAATAATTGGATTGACAATAATCCTACCCAACTCATTGGGGAAGCAGCAGTACCTAGACTAGTTGAGCTGACAAATTGCAGAGCATCGAGTTGATTCAGAGGCTAACATAGATCCCAGTAGACTCCTAGAGCTTCAGGCGATGAACTGGGGGCTTGAACTCCAGGCCACACACACTGCCTCATCTGGGAATTGCTCTGGAAGCACAGATTAAAGTAGAAGGGAGGTGAAAACATAATAGATGGAATTGGGATCTTTAGAGATTGCAAAGGTAGTCTTTGGAGTTTTTCGAGCTATTTATTGCATCGGGGGACTCTCGTGGTCGGTCCATGGATGAAAGGGCTCGGGTTTAAATATGATGCACTACTACTATCAAGAGCTCAATCAAGCCTCATGGCCCAACGAGAAAGTTCAATGATTAATGGAAAGGGTCCTAACGGCCTAGAAGACAAGGCATATGAGTGGGGGATAGGGTCATGGCGCCAGCATTATGGCTTGATTTGCCTGTCAAGCATGAACATATGAAGACAACGATGAATAGGGATGGGAGCTGCACAAACTGTTCAATGTATCGTGGAAAAAGGTAGAACAAGCAAGATGTGCCCAATCCCAATGGTTGAATACTGGAGTGATCTCCGCATTGGATCGCATGTGAAATTCAATGGCGGACGAATCACCCGAACAAAGAGAACGTATGTCGTTAGATCTTTGACAAAGGAGCGATCTGATGGTCCAGATGCCTCTCACCTTTTGAAGATCAGCTGATCGTTGGATTCACTATATTTAAATAATTAAATTAATTTCCTTAATAGATTTAAATCATATTTATGTTCAAATCACCTCCAAAAATTTCCTAAAATTTAACATAACTAATTTGGAGGTGAGGAATTCAAAACTGAAATCAAATTTTAATATAGAGATCAAATTACATTAGCTAAATTTTTGGATCTCAAAATTGACAAAATAGCCAATTAGTTCTATAATTCCAGTTTTCATAGTTTTATCAAACAACATTTTTTTTTCCAGACTCCACATCATCAGATGTGATGGTGCTCACCATTTTCTTCAGGTGGATTTCAGTGGTACTAGGGAGCACTCGCTGTTGTCTATTAGATAAATTTTGAGAAACTTGTCCCAATTTAACTTCAATATTTCTCAGGAGAGTCACTTCAATTCTTTGAATAGAAAATTCATGCCGATTAATGTTCTGCTCAATTATTTATATAAATTATATTGTTTCAGCCTTAAATAAATTGAAGGTTCCATTTATTCCTACTTCTTGTTGTTTGTATTATTGTTGAGATGGGTTATTGAATAGTTGTTCTTGTCTAACTCTATTTTGGTAGTGATTTTGATATTTATTTCTCCACCCTTAGTTGTAAGTGTTGGAGTAAGGACTATTTAAGGCTTGATTAATGTTGTTGTTCCTGAGAAATTTTACTTGTTCAAGAATTGCAGGTGCAAACGGGTTGTTAGAATTACAACTTTCATTAATGTGTTTCCCCCCACAAAATTCACAAACAACATCTTAAATTACGCCCACATTCATTTGGACCATTTTTTAATTTAACATAACAATGTTGCATTGAAGTGCAAATATTTGATGTGACTCAACCATGTTATTTAAATCTTTCCTATTAAAATTCACTTGTCCAGTTGACCACTAATATGCAATGTTGGCCATTTCTTCTAATATATCATAGGCTTCCTCTTGGGTTTTACTGTCAAGGAACCCCCAGCAGCTACATCAATTAGGGTCCAAGTGGGTGTATTCAGTATGCTATAAGAAGTATGAACTTGTATCTCTATTCAAAGCCTGATAGTATTAGCTTGGGGGAAGTACATAGCTTAGAATCTCCTTGCTAAATCATCCCATGTTCTGATGGAATTGCTTGGTAGAGAACTAATGAATCCATAAATTATATCATAAATAAAGGAAAAATCTCATTCATAACCTTATTAGAAACAATATTCCTTGATCAAATTCTGCTAATTTTTAGGTAAAAAGTGAGCTCAGCAATTTCTGGGCAATTCTAGAGTATTTATGCAATTTCGGGGAGAAAACTGTTGCGACGCACTGTAGCATGCTCCAGCACGCCACAATGCACTCTGGCTACTAGCATACAGAAGGTACTAATCTACGGGGATTCTGAAGATCTGGAGCGATTTCGCTATGGCACGCCACAGCGCTCCCGAGCACGCTACAGCGAGATAGTTTTCGTAACTCAATTGCTCCAGCGCTCTGCAGCGGGTGAGTTTTCGAAACCCAATTGCTATAGCGTGCTGTAGTGGGTGAGTTTTTGAAACTCATTTGCTATAGTGCGCTACAGTGGGAGAGTTTTGAAACTCAATCTCTATAGCACTCTACAGCAGGAAAGTTTTCGAAACTCGATCACTCCAGTGTGCCGCAGCGGATGAGTTTTTGAAACTCAAACGCTCCAGCATGCCGCAACGGGTGAGTTTTTGAAACTCGATCGCTATAGCGCGCTACAGCGGGAGAGTTTTTGAAACTCAATCGCTACAACGCGCTACATCGGGATAGTTTTTGAAACTCTATCGCTACAGCGCACTGCAGCGGGGAAGTTTCAAACTTAAAACTGCTACAGCACGCTGTAGCGGGGAAGTTTTTAAATTTAAAACAGCTACAACGCACTGTAGCGAAAGAGTTTCATAACTCAATCGCTACTGCGCACTACAATAGTGTGCCAAATTCCTGTCTTCTCAGGGCATTAATTGCGGCTAAGACAAGACCCCGAGCCTGCCCCATGTCTCCCACCCACCATATCTTCTGTAGCAGAATCATTTCTTAAGGAAAAATGAATATTTTTAAGGGATTTGGGGATTAAAGAATGGAAAAGGGGATGTCTTGTCATGACTCAAGTGGGCTAAGCACTCATTGCTGTAGAAATTTGGAGGGAAGAAGCCAGAACTTGAAGCAAGGAAGGAGATTCACTCCTCTATATATGCAGCTCTTCTTCACAAAAGAAGGGTTCCCTATTTTTCATCCAAAAATTTATTTTTTAGGGGCTGCATAAAAGAAGGAGGAAACCTCTCTAAGGGAGATGAAAAGGACCATTGCTAGAGCAGAAAGAACAAAAGGCTGCACTAGGGAGCTAAAGGAAAGGAGAAGAGAAAGAAGATGAGAGATACAGAGAACCCCAATAAGGGCTATTCCTAGTAAACTCTTAATTTTGCTTTTAATTTCTTTTAGTGGATCATGAAAGAATTTTTAACCTTGTATGTTTTTCTTCTTTTCTCAGCTGTAATGGAAGGCTAAACCCCCATTGGGAGGGTTGGGCTGAGCCTATTGTCAAATGTAAAGGACTTAATGAATGATGTAGAACTTCCTCAAGCATTGAAATAAAAATTGTTTTGAAAGGTTCAATGAAATCATCTTAAGATCAAGTTGTGGACTAAGTGAAAAACTTATATTAAGAAAATATAAATATAAATACGAACAATAAAAAAATGAAATTCTTATGCTCCATAGCTCATTACTTAGTTAAGAGCGGGATATGCGTGCATGTGGTGCTTAGAACTAAATGAGAAGTTCTTGAGCCTAATTGCACCATGTTTTACGCTCAACTAAGGAGTCAAAGCATGTGAGCTAAGACCCATTAATGGAGCTCCGTTTCTTAGCACACATTAAAGGAGGATGTAGATTCTTTGAGAGCTCATGGATGATGTGACATAGTTCATAGAGCCCAATGAAATCACTTCCTTATCTGATCTGCGCATGATGCGCGTGATACTCATTAGTTGTGGTGCCCCGCTCCCTAAGACCACAATCATTAGGCTAAGGAGCGGAGGGTCACTTGTGCAAATCCTTCTCTTATCATTGGATTAGGTAAGATCCACAATCCACTAATAAGGGGAGGATGTGCACAGAACCTTTAAGAGGATCAGTCACTAAATCTAACATACATGTAGAGTGCGGAAGCTAAATGAAGTAAATAATACATCCATTCACCATACATAACATAAGAAATAGTAATAAGATAGCTCAAAAAATAATAAAGTGCATAAAGTAAATCACAGTTATAATACCTGTATTATTACAACATTTAAATAGTTTAAAAGACTGAAAGATAAATCACTCATCCTCACAAGTGGTTAAAGGGAACTAAGCAATATCTAGCTCTCCTAGCTGAAGCTCCTCCTCTAAGTAAGGGACCTCTGCTTCAGCACCTAGCTCCTCAAACCTATCTGAATCTGATAGTATCAGTTTTATAATGCCAGGGCCCCAGCCAATAAGAGAAAAATCTTGTTAGATAATTGTCTAAGTACATTTTAGGCTGAGTATTTTACATGTGTTATTAATGTCACCATTTTTATACTTAAACACAACAAAAAGTAACTAAGCAGTAGTAGCAGTAAGCGTAATAAGAAATAAGAACAATTATAAATATAACATTTATAATTAAATAATAAATGAGGTAAAAGCACACCTCAGCAACTAAGCAAGGAATGGGCATATATATGTATAGTACAGTAAATAAAAGTACTGAAAGTAAAGTCTAATCCTAATCATGCTGATGGTCATATGACATATGCAAATTAAATGACAGAAATCTGAATATGGTATGTATAGTAAGCAGTAAAATCTAGCATCCTATAAATTTGTACAACTGAGCAAGTAAGTAAAGAAAAACAACTGACTGAAATATACATCAGAACACAGTACACAATAAGTTAAAAACTAAAACATGTATGTAAAGATTGCCATATCAGAATGTTGGCCATTAGGCCGGTGAAATCCTCAAAGCCTTTCTGGTCTTAGGTAGACAAAAACCCCCATACCCTTTCTAGGCTAGGGCAGGCAGAATTCAACTGCAGAATTGAGGAGGCAGTAAATACAAATGCAAAAGATTTTAATTATTTTACTTTGTTGATGTGGACACATCTAGAAACAGCTGAGGAGTCAAGCACGTCTGCAAGGCTATATGGGTTCCAAGCTTAACACACACTCCTCAATGAGTAATGTTAAGCATTTGTATTACTCCTTACCCCTGTCCATTAGGGTAAATGTGCACTCGAATCTATTAATATACTGAACCCAAAGGCAACTGTTATCCTAATTATTCTAAGTTTTCATTTCATACACAAAGTTCTCTTAAATGATATGTCCAAGGAATTAACCAGAAAAGTAAGGGATGTGTAGCAACAAAATAAATCAAATAAGCAAGGGACTCTTCTATACATGGTGACACTATTGTTATCTAATTTAGCCATTCTATCTATTCTAGGTTACACAAGCTTAGGATCTCCAATTCCTACTATCGAGTGTATCTTGGAAGCACGTCCTTATAAGTTAAAAGGATTATAACTAATTAGGTTCTAATCTAATTCAATCAAACATGACTACAAGTTCAATCAATGAATCATACGTCCTAGTAAATGAGTTTAGAGGTTCTATCTAAGATCTGATCAAGATCTACTAAACTACAGATTCTGGATTAAACACCATGCGATTGGGCTTAATCACATAATCCAAAAGGATAAGACATAAGATCTAGGTTTTAGTTTAAAAGTGATCTAATGATTGAGGTAAACCCTATTAAGCAAATCAATCTTAATAGGATGAATCTCCTATCCTAAATCTAATATTGAAAGACAAAATAATCCATATAAGTTACAAAAGACTAGAAACTAATAAAAATAAGGATTCATTCATTGGATAACCCACTTATCCCATAAATGAAATCTAACCTATGAACTAGTCATAGTCTCAAGAATGGTCCTTATGTGAGGTAAAAAGATCCTAAGAAAAGACTTAGAAAACTTTTGAGAAATTTTGATGAGTTGACCTAATAGTTGATTTTTCTTACTTAAATGGCTCTAATATAGTTATAATACTGGTTTTAGTAATTTAAAACATAATTTAGAGGTTAAGGGCACCTAACCTAAATTTTGGGCAAAATGACCATTTTGCCCCACTTAAGGGCCCAAAAAGTCAACTTTTGAATTAAGGGTTCAAATTTATTTTTCTTAGTACCAAATGGTTTCCTTACTATCTAACTTGAAGATAGATAGTAGGCATGCTTAATTTGAATGAGAAACTGGTCCTATAGGTCCAAACTAAGGTTTTTGACCTAAGGGGTAATTTTGTAATTTACACTTGATGAAACCTAAATTTTCATGCAGTTTATTGTTGGTTACTGTTCAAGGATTCCATATAAAGTTTAAGAACACTAAATTCTGAGGTCTAATGAATTAATTATAACCATTTGAATTTCTAAGGGTAAATTGGTAATCTTTCCTAAGTTAAAAGGGGCCAAAAAGCTAACTCTTCCATTTGGTATCCAAATTCTGCAAACTCAGTGGCTATAATTTCCCTATAGCACACTAAGTACTTTAACTGGGAGTAGACCCAAATTAGACTTCAAATGGTCAAGTTATGGCTTAACTAAGGTTAGTGGTATTTTGGTCATTTCTTCTAAATTTCTAGGGTTCCAAACCTAAATATTATTTTGGGTTATTATTGGCACTAAAATTCTAAGTTATCTAGCAATTTGCACAATACATTTAAGGTACAAGGTAGGTTTTGAGCACTTATTAAAAATGATAAGGTTTTCAAACTTAATTTTCATATATAAATTTATACAATGTTCATATTTGATATAATTCAGTCCCACTAGGGTCCTAGGGACCTTAAAATATCAAAACAGAGAATTTTTGGCCATTTCAGCCAAGACTGGGTAATTTTTCAAAAAATTCTGGGAATTTTGCAAGTTTCGACGCTGCAGCGCGCTTGAGCGCGCTGTAACGCTTTTCGCGCGGTAGCGCTTTTTGCACTGGGGTGCGCTGCGACCCGCTATGGCCCACTGCGGCGCGCTATGGCGTGCTGCAGTAGTTCATTTTGTAAATATATTATTCCATTAATTTATTCCGACATTTCCTAAAGTTTTCCAAAAATTTCTGCTGCAGCGCGCTACAGTGCCCTATAGCGGTCCATTTTGCAAAAAACTATTTTAATTAATTTAATAACGACATTTATTTAATTTTTCCCAAAATGTCAGTGCAGCCCGCTGCAGCGGCCTATTTTGCAAAATCGTGCGTTGCAGTGCGCTGCAGCGCCAGACTGCTGTTTCCTTAGGACGAACCCTAGAAGGCCTATTTTTGAGCTCAAATACTCTCAATCCAAGGCATTCCATGAACGGTGCCATATATCGATGGAAAGGTCTTTCCAATACCTTTCCATCGACATGAAAATTAGCACAAATGGAGCATCATAACTATACAAAAAATGTGGATTAAAGATAAAGTATACATAATACAAGAAAAATAGAGCATTAAATTTAATCTCTTGAAGAGCTGTAATAGCTTGCATACTTAAACATGGATGTCTAGAGATATATTCAAGCTTTGTAGCTATATGAAGAAGACAAAAGGGAGGGGTAAAGGGGTACCTTAGTCCTTGCAAGAAGAGGAAGAATGGGACCTTTTATTTCTTCAAGAACTTGGAACTCCTTCTTCTTCAGCACAACTTAGCAATGGAGGGGAGGGTGAGGGGCTCTAGATGGATAGTAGGGGAAGAGGGAAGGGCTATGCTTATCCTTTAAGGAGAAGAGGAGGATGGGAGGAGGGCTAGGGTCTATAGGGAGACATCATGAGCCTAGGAGAAGGCTCATCATGGTTGAGCATGGGGGCGCTGGCTATGGAGAGGAGGCTGACAGGAAGTAATAAAAATTTGGGAGAAATTACAAATGAGGGGCTGAATAATTACCTATTTAATTTTCTTAATTATTTAAATACTCAAATTTTCGAAACGCTCTTCGAAAATTCCCAAAAATTCACCCTAGCTAATTTGGGAGTGAGGACTTCAACGGTGAAATCGGAATTCGATTCCAATGATTTTTTAATTATGCTAATTTTTGGGGTATTTAATTATATTAAAATATTGACAAAAATTTGACGACCTCCAAATGCGTCCAAAACATCACCCTAGCTAATTTGGGGGTGATAATCGCAACGGCGAAGTCGGATTTTGATTTCGAGGTCAAAATAAATACCTCAATTTTCTAATTAATTAAATATTAAAATATTCCAAGTTATTTGATTGAGCTCTAAATTTCTCCAAACTCTCAGGGCTTGGTTCTAATGACTAGACAGACTTAATTTAATGATAATTAGGATATGATTATGCTTAAATTAAGCTGGGTAACAACCTCGGGTTATTACAGACTCCCCCACTTAAAAACGATGTTGTCCTCGACATCATTACTATGAAGGGAAAGCTAAAATGCCGAGAGTTAAGAATGGAAATTTTGAATCTTAAGGGTGCCTGAATTATCAATGAGACTTGGATATTTCTATCATATGTTGGCCTCTTTTTCCCAAGTAGATTCTTCAATAGAGCGATTACTCCACTAAACCTTTACCATAGGGATAGAATGATTTCTTAGCTGCCTTTGATCATGAGCTAAGATTCTGATAGGCTCTTTCATATAAGAAAGATCCGGCCAAAGGGATACTGCTGGAAGTTGGACTAGATGAGATGGATTATGAAGACACCTCCGCAGTAAGGAGATATGGAACACATTATGAACTGCAGAGAAATCTTCAAAAAGTTTTAATCTATATGCTGCAGAACCGATTCTCTCTATTACTTCGAATGGTCTGACGTAGCAAGAACTGAGATTCCCGACTACACCAAAACAAAATACGCCTTTCACTGGGCTAACTTTGAGATACGCAAAATTTCCAACATTGAACTCTAGAGAATGATGATGGGCATCGTGATATTTACTCTGGCAATCTTGAGCTGCTTTAATTCTTTGCTGGATCATTTGCACTTTCTTATTCATTTCTCCAACTAAATCTGAACCATACAGCTAAACACTGCCTATTTCAGACCATGCTAAGGGCGTGTTGCATTTTCTGCTATATAGGGCTTCATACGGAGCCATGCCAATACTTGATTGGAAACTGTTATTATATGCAAATTCAACTAAGGGAATATGATCTTCCCAAAAACCTCTGAAATCCAAAATACATAGGCGAAGAAGGTCTTCAAGAATTTGATTAACTTATTCAATTTGACCATCTGGTTGAGGATGAAAAGTGGTGCTCATGGCTAGGGTGGTTCCCAAGTCTTGATGCACAGCTTGCCAGAACTTGGAAGTGAATCGATTATCATGATCAGATACAATAGACCTCGGAATCCCATGAAATATGACAATTTCCTTGATATACAACTTTGCCAATTTTTCTACTGAATCAGTTTGACACATAGGAATGAAATGTGCCGATTTGGTCAGTTGATCGATAATGACCCAAATTGAATCAGCACCGAATCTTGATTTGGGTAAAGCCATCATGAAGTCCATAAAAATATCAAACCATTTCCATTCAGGAATTGCCAGAGGATGGAAGTGGTGCTCATGGCTAGGGTGGTTCTCAAGTCTTGATGCATAGCTTGCCAGAACTTGGAAGTGAATCGATTATCATGATCAGATACAATAGACTTGAAATCCCATGAAATCTGACGATTTCCTTGATATACAACTTTGCCAATTTTTCTACTGAATCGGTTTGACGCATTGGAATGAAATGTGCCAATTTGGTCAGTTGATCGATAATGACCCAAATTGAATCAGCACCGGATCTTGATTTGGGTAAACCCATCACAAAGTCCATAAAAATATCAAACCATTTCCATTCAGAAATTGCCAGAGGATGGAGAAGTCCTCTAGGCCTCTGATGTTCAGCCTTGACTAGATTACAGGCATGACACTTTGATATGAACTCAACTACACTTTTTTTCATTCCAGGACACCAGAATGATTTCTTTAGATCTTAATACATCTTGGTACTACCAGGTGTATTTGGTAACTAGAATTGTGGCCTTTCACTAGAATCTCTTGTTGCATGGATTTGGGAATCCATAGGCGATCTTCTTGATAGACGACACCTTTATGGAATCGAATGTCGGTATGATGGCCACTCTTAATGGCTTGCATAAATTTTAGGTACTCGTCATCTTTTGTTTGAGTAATAGATACATTTCTGTGGAGCATGGGCTCCATATTAATCATTAAGAACATTGTACTCACCTAGTCATTACGCGCTGATCGGATATCCAACTTATGAAATTCTTCCTCTAGAGGACTCTTAGAGATAAGAGCATTAAGAGTACCATGACGACTTAGAGCATCGGCTACCACATTTGCTTTTCCAGGGTGATACTGGATATCAAGGTCGTAACCACTAATTAGTTCTAACCACCTTCTCTGCCGGCAATTCAACTCCCTTTGAGTGAATATGTACTTCAGACTCTGATGATCTGTGAAAATCGAGCGCTGAATCCCATATAGATAGTGACGCCAAATCTTTAAGGTGAACACTACAATAGCTAATTCGAGGTCGTGAATGGCATAATTTCTTTCGTGGGTCTTCAGTTGGCGGGAAGCATATGGTATGACTTTCCCTTCTTGCATTAGTACAGCACCTAAGCCTATACCAGAGGCATCAGTATAGACTTGATAGTTCACTCCTTCCTTAGGAAGGACTAGAACGGGGGCAGAGATAAGCGCATCTTTTAGTGCCTGGAATGCTGCTTCACAAGCTGGTGACCATTCAAAGGGTACAGCCTTCTGTGTGAGTTTGGTGAGTGGAGAGGCTATCTGAGAAAAGCCCTTCACAAACCTTCTGTAATATCTGGCCAAACCCAAGAAGCTTCTGATTTCTATCACTGACTTGGGTTGTATCCATTCTTGAATTGTGCTGACCTTGTTTTGATCTACTTTGATCCCTTGAGCATCTATAACGTGGCCTAAGAAGGCGACAGATTCAAGCCAAAATTCGCACTTTGAATATTTGGCGTACAACTAGTGACTTCTCAATTCTTCTAACATGATCCTGAGGTGACTTTTGTGTTCCGTCTTCATCTTAGAGTATATTAAAATATCATCTATGAATATGATGAAAAATTTGTCAAGGTAAGGCTTCTAGACATGCTGCATTAGGTCCAAGAAGATGGAAGGCACATTTGTCAATCCAAATGACATCACTAGGAATTTATAGTGGCCATACCTAGTCCTGAAAGCAGTCTTCGCTATATCAGAATCTTTCACTTGTAGTTGGTGGTACCCTGATTGCAAGTCGATCTTAGAAAACACTTTTGCTCTTGCCAACTGATCGAATAGGTCATCGATGCGGGGCAAAGGGTACCTGTTCTTTATGGTTACCTTATTCTGCTCTCTGTAATCGATATACATCCGCATTGACCCATCCATCTTCTTGACGAATAAAATTGGCGCTCCCCATGGGGAAGAACTAGGCTTGATAAGACCTTTCTCCAATAATTCCTGTATTTGCTTGTTCAGTTCTTGCAACTCTTTGGGTGCCATTCTATAGAGTGCTTTGGAGATTGGTTGGGTTTTTGGGATAACGTCGATTGTGAATTCTACTTCTTGTATAGGTGGAAGATCGGGTAGGTCTTCGGGAAAAACATCAGCAAAAATTCACAAACGACAATGTTCTTGGATAGGGGTATGTCGTTCTTCTTTTCTCCTAGTATTGTCACTAGGAAGGCGCTGCAACCTTTACTTATTAGCTTCTTGGATTTGATAGAATTGACTAAGGAAGCTCTTGTACTAAAGTTCCCAACAAATGACTTAGCTCATTTACCATTACCTAGGGTGATCTTCTTCTTTTGGTAGTTGATGGTAGTATCGTGCTAACTTAGCCAGTTCATGCCCAAAATAACATCGAAGTTGGCTATTGGCAAGACTACAAGCTTGGCTTCAAACTTTGTTTCTCCAATGGGGACTTGTATCTTGAAAAATTGACTAGCTTGTAGCTGAGCTCCAGACGGTAGTCCTATGCTTAAGGGTTTTGCTAAACGATGTAATGACAAGTTGAGAGACCTTGTCCAGCTTTCAGAAATAAAGGAGTGGCTCGCTCCTGTGTCGAATAAGATATTGCAGGGCTTATTATTTATATAGATTGTACCTAATTATGGATGCAGTAATCTACAAGTTACTTTTAAGAAATTGTAATAATAATAAAATGGTAGATTGGTTCAGAAGTGTGTACCTGATACAATGATATTATCTTCTGTGGCTTTGGTAGGAGTGAGAGCATAGACTTGTGCCAGGCCAGTCTGCTGTGTGTTGTAAGGCTGCTGGATGGGCGACCTTAGAGCATTTGGGTGGGGGACAATAGATGTCTCATGCCACTGAGCAGGAGGAGGAGGTGGTAACACTGGATGAGCTACCACCGGCTTCTGGAATAAATTGAAAGTTCGTTGGCGCTTAGAGCGATCTATCTGGTCGCCATCAATAGTGTCGGTGTGTTGCACTGATAGTAGGAGTTGCCCGGCCTCCTGCAGTTAAAGCAATTTCCAGTCTTATGGTAACATTGCCCATAAGGATGGGGGAGAGTGCAGCCATCAAAAAGATCTGTTGGTGAAGTTCCTACCTCAAGTTGATATTCCCTAGCTCTTCTAGGGTTCTCGTGCTGAATAGTTGTCGTGCCATAATTGCGCTTGGGCTCAGATGCCAATCCAGTTCAATCAATTTGGCAGATTCTAGTAGTTCTGCAAAGTTGGTTGAGCAATAAGATACGACTAGCCTTTGGATGGAAGGCCAGAGTATGCTCCAAAAGCGATGGCATCTGTCGAATTCTATGGGAACGAGGTTGGAGGTGAATCTTGCCAGTCACCAAAATTCAGATTCATAAGTCAAAATAGATCAACTTCCCTGCTGCAGTTTAAGGAACTGATCTGCCATGGTGTTCCTGGCAGAGGTAGAGATGTATCGAGCCTGAAATTCTGCTATGAACTTATCCCATGATATTTCTTCAAGTTCCCAATCTGCGAATAACATATGGCGGATGTTATCCCACCAGTATTCTACCTCACCTTGGAGTAGATGTATTGTTAGATGGATCACCTCGGCGTTTGAGCACTTGATGCTGGTTAGGTTCTTCTCCACCACCTTTATCTAGTTTGCTGTATCGATAGCAGAGAGACTCCCATCAAATGTCGGGGGTCTGAGGCATAGAAAACTGTGGAGCAATCCATCAGCAGATTAGGTGTGGTGCTAACACGAGTGGTGGGGTGCTATGGTGGTCTCAGGAATTGTGTGATTTTAGCTCATTTGTGCCATAAGCAGTCGCTCCATGCGTTCTGCCTGGCGAGCTTGTACTCTGGCCGCTCTCCTGGCATGCTTGGCTTGAGCCTCTGTAGCTTACTTTGCTTGTTCTTGGTGGAACACTGCCTGCTTTTGGTGGGATTCCACCATCATCTTTACTACTTCCAGCAAGGCGCTCACCTCACTGGATGAGATGCTGGAGGGAGCTGGAGATGGGCTCTGTTCTGGATTCATTATTTTGATTGCTAGAATCTGAATTAAGAGAAATACACTTTTAGAATTTCAGAAAGCGAAAGGTCATAACATTCCATCCCCTTTTTAATCAAAAGTAGAAATGAAAGTATATCATCAGAAGTAGTAGATAGAACATAAGAAAATGAAAGACAACAACTAGAGAAAACATGCAGTCTATCCGATATATTTATCATTCTAACATCAGGGTCTGACACTCCTTCTACGTACTTTTTGTGCTATCAATGGAGTTGGACGATGTATTTCCACCTATCTTTAAATTATTGGTGATGCCACCTAACAGTCATCCTTGTACATCTAGTATTTTTCTAAGTCACACTAGCTTACTAATATGTTACTTATGCATGAATTTACATTTCTATACTCTTATTAGCCTGAGCTCATGATCATGGTGCTTGGATGTAACTCTGGTATTTAGTTAGTGACTGATTGGCAAAAGAATCATCCATTAGGTAGAGTGGAATTCAATTTCCAATCTGACACCTTATGGAATTCTCTAATACCAATTGTGGCACCCCACTCCCTAAACCCACAATCATTAGGCTAAGGAGGGGAGGGTCACTTGTGCAAATCCTTCTCTTACCATGGATTAGGTAAGATCCACAATCCACTATAAGGGGTGGAGGTGCACAGAACCTTTAAGAGGATCAATCACTAAATCAGACATACAGGCAGAGTGTGGAAGCTAAATAAAGTAAATAGTACATATATTCACCATGCATCACATAAGAAACAGTAATAAGAATAGTAATAAGATAGCTTAGAAAATAATAAAGTCCATAAAGTAAATCACAGTCACAGTACCTGTATTATTACAACATTTAAATGGGTTAAAAAACTGAAAGATAAATCACTCATCCTCACAAGCGGCTAAAGGGAACTAAGCAATATCTGGCTCTCCTGGCTGAAGCTCCTCCTCTAAGTAAGGCACCTCTGCTTCAGCACCTAGCTCCTCAAACCTATCTGAATCTGACATTATCGATTTTATAATGCCAGGGCCCCAGCTAATAAAAGAAAAATCTTGTTAGACAATTATCTAAGTACATTTTAGGCTGAGTATTTTACATGGTTATTAATGTCACTATTTTTATACTTAAACACAACAAAAAGTAACTAAGCAGTAGGAGCAGTAAGCGTAATAAGAAATAAGAACAGTTATAAATATAACATTTATAACTAAATAATAAATGAGGCAAAAGCACACCTCAACAACTAAGCAAGGAATGGGCATATACATGTATAGTACAATAAGTAAAAGTACTGAAAGTAATGTCTAATCTTAAACATGCTGATGATCATATGACATATGCAAATTAAATAACATAAATCTGAATATGGTACGTATAGTAAGCAGTAAAGTCTAGCATCCTATGAATACATACAATTGAGCAAGTAAGGAAAAATAGTTGACTGAAATATACATCAGAACACAGTACACAGTAAGCTGAAAACTGAAACAAGTATGTAAAGACTGCCGTATCAAAAAGTTGACCATCGGGCCGGTGAAATCCCGAAAGCCTTTTTGGGCTTGGGCAGACAGAAACCCCCATAGCCTTTTTAGGCTAGGGTAGACAGAATCCAGTAGCAGAACTGAGGAGGCAGTAAATATAAATGCAAAATCTTTTAGTTATTTTACTTTGTTTTTGTGGACACGTCCAGAAACATTTGAGGAGTCAAGCATGTCTACAAGACTATATGGGTTCTAAGCTTTACACACACTCCTCAATGAGTAATGTTAAGCATCCTAATTACTCCTTACCCTGTCTATTAGGGTAAATGTGCACCCAATTCTACTAATATACTGAACCCAAAGACAACTGTTATCCTGATTATTATAAGTTTTCATTTTATGCACAATGTTCTCTTATATGATATGTCTAAGAGATTAAGCACAAAAGAAAGGGATGTGTAGCAACAAAATAAATCAAATAAGCAAGCGACTCTTCTATACATGGTGACACTATTGTTATCTAATTTAACCATTCTAACTATTCTAAGTTACACAAGTTCAGGATCTCCAATTTCTATTATCGAGTGTAACTTTGAAGCACGACCTTATAAGTTAAAAGGATTAGAACTGATCAGGTTCTAACCTAATTCAATCAAACACGACTACAAGTTCAATCAATGAATCATACGTCCTAGTTTAATGAGTTTAGACGTTCTATCTAAGATCTGATTAAGATCTACTAAACTACAGAATATGGATTAAATACCACGAGATTGGGCTTAATCACATAATCCAAAGGGATAAAACAAAAGATCTAGGTTTTAGTTTAAAAGTGTTCTAATGATTGAGGTATACCCTATTAAGCAAATCAATCTTAATAGGATGAATCTCCTATCCTAAATCTAATATTCAAAGACAAAATAATCCATATAAATTATAAGAGTCTAGAAACTAATAAAAATAAGGATTCATTCATTGGATAACCCACTTATCCCATAAATGAAATCTAACTTATGAACTAGTCCTAATCTCAAGAATAGTCCTAATGTAATGTGAAAAGATTCTAAGAAAAGGCTTAGAAAACTTTTGGGAAATTTTAATGAGTTGACCTAATTGTTAATTTTTCTTACTTAAATGGCTCTAATATAGTTCTAATACTAGTTTTCGTAATTTAAAACAGAATTTAGAGGTTAAGGGCACTTAACCTAAATTTTGGGCAAAATGACCATTTTGCCCTTACTTATGGGCCCAAAAAGTCAACTTTTGAATTAAGGGTCCAAATTCAAGTTTCTTAGTACCAAATGGTTCCTTACTGTTTAACTTGAAGATAGACAGTAGGTATGCTTAATTTGGACGAGAAATGGGTCTTATTAAACTAAGGTTTTGACCTAAGGGGTAATTTTGTAATTTACACTTGATGAAACCTAAATTTTCATGTAGTTTACTGTTGGTTGCTATTCAAGGATTCCATAGAGTTCAAGAACACTAAATTTTGAGGTCCAATGAATTAATTATAGCCATTTGAATTTCTTAGGGTAAATTGGTAATTTTTCCTAAGTTAAGAGAGGCCAAAAAGCTAACTCTTCTATTTGGTGTCCAAATTCAGCAAACTCAGTAGCTATAGCTTCCCTATAGTACACTAAGCACTTTAACTGGGAGTAGACCCAAATTGGACTTCAAATGATTAAGTTATGGCCTAACTAAGGTTAGGGGTATTTTGGTCATTTCTTCTAAATTTCTAGGGTTCCAAACCTAAATATTATTTTGGGTTATTATTAGCACTAAAATTCAAAGTTATCTAGCAATTTGCATAATATATTTAAGGTACAAGGTAGGTTTTGAGCACTTATTAAAAATGATAAGGTTTTCAAACTTAATTTTTATATAGAAATTTATACAATTTTCATATTTGATATAATTCAGTCCCACTAGGGTCCTAGGGACCTTAAAATTTCAAAACAGAGAATTTTTGGCCATTTTAGCCAAAACTGGGCAATGTTCCATTAATTTATTTCGACATTTCCTAAAGTTTTCCAAAAATTTTCGTTGTAGCCCGCTGCAGCGCGCTACGGTGCGCTGTAGCGATCCATTTTGCAAAAAACTGTTTTGATTAATTTAATAATGGCTTTTATATAATTTTTCCCGAAATGCCATTGCAGCCCGCTGCAACGGCCTAATTTGCAAAATCAGCGCGCCGCGCTGCAGCGCCAGAAGGCAATTTCGCCAGGACGAACCCTGGAAGGCCTATATCTGAGCTCAAATACTCTCAATCCAGAGCATTCCATGAGCGGTGCTATATATCGATGGAAAGGTATTTCTGATACCTTTCCATCGACTCCAAAATTGGCACAAATGGAGCATCCTAACTATATGAAAAATGTGGATTAAAGACAGGTATACATAATACAAGAAAAATAGAGCATTAAATTTAAAGTCTTGGAGAGCTGTAATGGCTTGCATACTTAAACATGGATGTCTGGAGATGTATTCAAGCACTGTAGCTATATGAAGAAGACAAAAGAGAGGGGTAAAGGGGTACCTTAGTTCTTGCAAGAAGAGGAAGAAGGCGACCTTTGATTTCTTCAAGAACTTGGAACTCCTTCTTCTTCAGCACAACTTAGCAATGGAGGGGAGGGTGAGGGGCTCTAGATGGACAGCAAGGGAAGAGGGAAGGGCTGTGCTCTCCTTTATGGAGAAGAGGAGGATGGGAGGAGGGCTAGGGTCTATAGGGAGCCATCATGAGCCTAGGAGAAGGCTCATCATGGTTGAGCATGGGGGCGCCGACTATGGAGAGGTGGTTGACAGGAGTAATAAAAATTTGGGGAAAATTGCAAATGAGGGGCTGAATAATTACCTATTTATTTTCCTTAATTATTTAAAAACTCAAATTTTCGAAACGCACTCCGAAAATTCCCAAAAATTCACCCATAGCTAATTTGGGGGTAAGGAATTTAACGGTGAATTCGGAATTTGATTCTGATGATTATTTAATTATGCTAATTTCTGGGGTATTTAATTATATTAAAATATTAACAAAAATTCAACGACCTCCAAATGCGTCCATAACATCACCCCTAGCTAATTTGGGGGCGACGATCGCAACAGTGAAGTCGGATTTCGATTTCGAGGTCAAAATAAATATCTTAATTTTCTAATTAATTAAATATTAAAATATTCCAAGTTATTTGATTGAGCTCTAAATTGCTCCAAATCCTTAGGGTTTGGTTCTAATGACTAGACAAACTTAATGAAATGATAATTAGTATATGAATATGCTTAAATTAAGTTGGGTAACAACCTTGGGTTGTTACATTAGTGGAGTCAATGCTCGTGAGACCGCCTAATTAAAACTGTTATTTTGGCAACCTAGACGTAGGAAAACTAAAATTCTTTAGTTGAGATCTCATGGGAATCTTTGTGCAGAATTTGAGCCCTAGTGTGTTCATCTCTTGCACAAGATTTATACTTGAAGGAATTAGAGGACAACTCTAAGGAATACAATATGCACTTGATTAAATAGGATAATGATAAAGAATAATAAGTGCTTGAGAAGTAATACAACATGAGATTCCTATCATTTGACATGAAAGAAGCCTAAATCTCCTTTCTAATTTAAATAATTTCTTAACTCTGAAATATTGCTTGTTAACGGAACCAAATCAAGGTGAAATCATACCATTTAAACATTATTAAATTTAGATATACCTTAGTAACAAATCACACCGTTCCTTGAGGATGATAAATCTTGGAACTTCCCTTCCAAATTATTACTTCAGACCACGTACACTTGCGTGCGAGCGCGGACGTGTATTTTACAATCTGTCAAGTTTTTGGCACCGTTGCCGGGGAATGATAATTTTTTAGTATTAAGGAGAATCTACTAGTAAATAGTGATTTAAACAAATCTCTTTGCATATAGCTTTAATTTTTTGTAGTTATTTTTGCTAACCCTTTACTTTTCTTTCATTTACTTTTCTTTCGTTTACTGAATAATGGAACGTTATTGCTATATTTGTTCTTAATAGCTTAATATCTGAATCTATATGAGTAGAAGAATATGTATTGAATATCATTTCGATCTTGAAATTGAAAAACCCTTTTACAAGCTTGAAGAGAGCAAGCAATCTTAAATAACCAATAATCTATTATGGAAAACTTTGATGAAAAATTCCTAAAGAGCCTTTAAGAGAACAACGGGGTAGAGCACTTAGAGATTATTCCTTGCTCACTGTTAGGGGCATTCCTCATGCAACTGTTAGGCCAAACATTGAAGCTACCAATTTTGAGATCAAACATTCTACACTATATGGTTCAAGAAAATTAATTTGGTGGGTAAGCCACAGAGGACCCTAATTCACACATTTCAAAATTTCTTGAAATATGTGATACCTTCAAGTTTTGTGGTGTTTTTGAAGATGCCATTAAACTTAGACTTTTCCCATTTTCCCTAAGAGACAGAGCTAAGAGTTGGCTCAGCTCTCTCTCAAGTGATTCTATCCATACTTAGGATGACCTCGCTAAGAAATTCCTAGCGAAATACTTCCCTTCAGCAAAAACTGCTCGATTGAGGATTGCGATAACCAACTTCAATCAGTTCGAAGGGAAGACGCTATATGACGGGTGGGATCACTTTAAGGAATGCCTAAGGTAATGCTTGCATCATGGGTTCCCTTTATGGATGCAAGTGCAACCCTTTTACAATAATTTGAACGCTCCAACAAGGACACTCATAGATGCGGCTGTCGGTGGCTTAATTAGCAGAAAAACCTAGGAAGAGGCTTAGGAGCTCCCAGAAGAAATGGCAAACAATGTGTACCAATGGCCTTTTGAATGGTTGAAAAAGGAGTCAATTAAGATGAGTGAATCAAACCAAATAATAGCCTCGATAAACGAAATCAATGCATTGAACCAACAAATTGAAAAAATGAATGTTAATATTGTTCAAGAAACTCAGTGTGAGTTGTGCGGGGGAAAGCATTCTAGTAAAAACTACAATTTAAATAATCTTTTCGTGCAATCGAATGCAGATCAAGTTAATTACTTAAGAAACAACAATGTCATGAACAACCCTTACTCTAACACATATAATCCAGGGTGGAAAAATCACCCTAAATTTTTCTCTTAGAGTAATAATAATAACAATGAAAATCTTAATGGGGGTAGTTCATCCAATCAAAATAATTACAATAATGGAAACAATTTTAATCATCAACCTACAAATTTAGAAGGAACCTTTAACGCATTTAAGGCAGAAACTGTCCAATTTATACGCAGAACTAAAGCAACAATCAACCGCCACGATGCCTCCATCTAAGGAATAGAGGCATCACTCAGAAACATTGAAGTTCAACTAGGACAGATCTCCAAGTAGCTGACCACTCGGTAGCAAGGAGCATTGCCTAGTTCTACAAAAGAGAATCCACGGGAATTGGTGAGTGTGATTTATTCAGAAGGGGTGGAAGGTGATGACCATATTAAAGGTAGTAATTCTATTGAGAAGGAGTTAAAAGATAGAGAGGGGGTAGAAATCTTGATTTTGAAAAGCTCACAGCCCCTAAGTGCGAAGACCTGAAGAGGTTATGCATTCCTTGCGTGATTAAGAAGTGAATCCCCTGTGTGATCTTGGTGCCTCAGTTAATCTCTTGCCTTACCATATATATGAACATCTCAAGGTAGGAGGGATGAAATACACCTTTATAATTCTAGAATTTGCTAATTTGGAATCATTAACTCCATTAGGCATTGTAAGGAATGTTCCTGTTGGGCTAGGAAGCTTTATTGTCCTCATCGATTTTGTTGTTTGTGAATGGGATAGGTGGACTTCAAACTCCACCATTTTTTTTTTTGGAAGACCTTTCCTAAGCTATCATAGATGTGTGCAGGGGGGTCATGAGTATAAGGATCAAGGGTAGGTTCAAATTAATAGATCTCAAACCTACCCTTTTCAAACAAAAGGTTATGGAGTTAGATGTGAAAAGGAAGGCTAGGGAAGAAAGATTTCATGAAACACTTAACATGCAAAACTTAAATCTAAGTGAAAGGAATTTTGAGGCTAGCTCTAGCACATCTTATGTAAGTGAAAAAAGGAGAAAATAAAAAAGAAGAAAATGAGGAGGGGAAAGAGCAAAAAAGAAAGTTTCCTCCAAAACTGAAGGCATGGACCGTGAAAGGATTGATGAGGGTGCGGGTTTCAGCACACTTTTTATTAGTGCTCACCCAAATACCTCGAAAGTGTAGAAGGAGAGACCTCCTGAACTTTCTAACAACAAGGAGATACTTAAGGAGTCGGGCTAGCGATGATAAACTGAGCGCTTCTTGAAAGGCAACCCAAGTTAAAAAATAAAAATAAAAAAATGAAGAAATCAGATGCACTACGGCACGCTAGAGTGCGCTGTAGCAGATGAGACTTAATATTCTTCAATAGAATCATTAATTTTTAAAAATCTTATCTAGTGCTCTTAGATGAACACACTAGGGTTTGATCTTGGCACATAGATATCCATGTTATCTTTTAGTGAGTTAAATTATCCCTCACCTATAAGTAGTAATATTTAAATTTTAAGTACATGATTATGTAGTCTTTATTCCATCTATGGCTCACATGCTTCTACTCTTAATTTTGCTAAGAAAATGAGTTGCAGAGCTAAATGAGCTTGTCACATTGAACATATCTTGATGTGCTCCAATTCCTCGTGTATATTAAGAGTGAGCTATGGAGCTTTATAGGTGTATCTCGGCTCACATGCTTCAAGTTCATATCTCATCCAAGTAATATGAACTAAGCTATGGAGCTTAGAGGTTTTTTATATTCTCTTGGCTCAAATGCACAATCCCTAGTTCAAAAGTTATGCATGAGCTTTTTTTGCATAGAGAATGATGTCACCCTCATCCACGACATTAATGCTTAAAAGTGCACAACTTTTTTTCATGGAGATCATTTAGTTCTATGAGGTTTTCTTTAAGGAGTTTGATTTAAAAGATATTCAATACATTCATCATTCTTCATCTCATTTTATACATAACATATTTAAATGCATTAATCTCTAAATGATATTTCATTAAAAAGAAAAGCATTTACATGCGCTATACCAAGATTCACTACATGTTCTTTCCCAACCATCCCCAAAGGAGGAGTTTATGCTTCCATTACAATAGATACAAGAAGAAAGTGATAAGAGATGCTGAACATATACATTATTCTTACGAGGAAATAGATATATAAATTAGTGAGAATACTATACAAAGGAACAACCTTTGGCAATCTCTGCGTCTGCTCTCCTCTTCAATCTTCTTCTTCTTTCATGCTCTTTGTGCTTATCTTGTTCTGAAGAAATAGCCATTTCTTCCTCTTTTAAGGTTAGGGTTTTCCCTAGAATATATTTCCCAAACTAAAATTCATAACCTCTCTTAGGCATTTCTTTATAACTCTTACAATCTCCTCCTCAACCTCTCTCTCATCCTAGAAGCCAACTCTTGAAACTTGGAGTCAAATAATTTTTATTCTTTTATTGCCTTGGAACTGAAGGTATTTAATGCTTGCAATTATTTTTTACTGCAAAAAAATGGAGAAATTTAAATTCTTTGGTTTTCCCAATACTGACTTGGAGCATACTTTCAAGATAGAATTCCGGCGTGCGCTATGGCGCATTGTATTGCTGGGATTTTGACCTATCTGGTGCTAAGGCGCGCTATGGCACATTTCGCTATGGGAGTCTAGCACAATAACCCGTTGTAGTGACTTTCCCTATGAGAGTTTGGTGCTATGGAGTGCTATAGCGCCTTTCCTTCTGGAATTCAAGTGCTGTGGTGTGCTATGGCACCTTGGAGGATGGATCAGTGCTGTAGCGTGCTATGGCACCATATTTTTTGGAATTCAGATGTTGTGGCATGTTGCAGCGCTTTTTTTGTCTGAAAAAGTGGCATTGTGGCACACTGTAGCACTTTTGCCTCTAGAAATGTGGCATAGTGGCATGATAGACTTTCCCTACGGGAGTCTGACTTTATTGCGTGATGTAGCCCCTTTCTTTCTGGAATTCAGGCAATGTGGTCTACTATGGCACCTTTTCCTCCATAGGTCTGGCATTGTGGCATGTTGTAGTGCCTTTCCTTCTAGAATTCTGGTGCTATGGCATGCTGTAGCACCTTTTTTTTTAGAAGTCTAGCTCTATGGTGTGCTAGAGTGTCTTTCTCTCTAGAAATATGGCACTGTTGCATGTTATGGCACCTTGTTTTCAGAAATAAGGATGCCTTGGGGCACCGTGGCGTGTTGCAATGTGTTGAAGTGTTCATTTTCAAAAAAATTTCTCCTTTGTTGCAAATTTATTTCTTCATGACTGAATGGCATAAAAATATATTAAAACTACAACTAATCATAATAAAATAAATTCTAATAATAATTTCACTATGTTTATTGAGTTCATCAGTAGGCAGGATCGGACCTCGATCTACGTGTTTTGATGTGTGTTATTTAAATAACCCGATATTTTGGAATTATTTTCCTATAGGAAAATAGCTTGGAAAATTTGATTTTCTTTGATTCCTTAATTATAAACATTCCAATCATATTATTGAAATATAATGATTAATTTAAATGCAATTTTAATTACTGAATATATCATTCTGATTAGAAAATCATGAGAAATAACAAACTGTAAGAATATTTAGGTTTTTGTGAGTAAATTTCTTAATTAAGCCTAGTTACTCTAGAAAAATAATTAGTGATATTAAGCTTATTCTTTAGCCAAAAATTATGATTAAGGTCTCTAAGTTTTTATTAGATAGAGAAAAACATAATTAGGATGATAAAATTATTTTATATATTTTATTTTACTAATCACTCACTAATCACTTTAAACCATAATTAGTAAATACTTAGACCATTTGGGCTTTAATTTTGGTGATCATGGAGTTTAATGATTCCATAGTCAAAATAAAATCTATCCCTAGCTTGTAATCTTAGTTTCCAAGATTAAATTTTCTAATCACTCTTTAATAAGTTGAAACTCTAATTAGAGTTTTTTAATCCTAACCCTTAACAAAATTTAGTGTTTATGGTGTCAACCTTCTCCTTAGACAATAAAGAGCCATTTGTCATTGAGTAAATTCAGTTTGGAATACTAGAACTCAAAGTTAACATTTAGATCCTTAATCATATGCATTTTGATAATTTTGGCCAAATCTTATTTAAGTGTCATTAGAGTTTCATAATTATCATTTTCTCCTAAATTCAGTAAGTAGTGTTTGGAACCATGTTAAGGTTAGTTAGACTTAGGGTTTAACCCAAATGGCCTAACCCTAGTTTTACCCTAAGTTGACTTAAATTAACTTTAAAATAATTAAATGTGGATTTAGAATCCATATTCCCTTTCTTATTGCTTGATTAAACTTTCAAATTATCCATAAACAAATTAGAATTAATTTAGACATAATATTTTCTTAAGATGTATCCATATTCAATATTTAAGTAATTCTATAGGTGCAACAACCCATGATTGTTACCCAACTTAATATGTATTCAATTAGGTGCTAAGCTTAGTTCCATAAGGTTCTAAATCTCGTTAGGACCTAACCCTAGAATTTTAGGGTCAACCAGACCTAAATAAGTTGAATTGGTAGTTTAGTCAATTTTAGGGTCAACCAGACCTAAATATTATCCAATTTAATTTGATCTCCAAATTAATTTTCTGACTTCAATTTTGAATTCCTCACTCCTGAATTAGCTAGGGGTGCAAGTTTGGGAATTTTTGGAGGTTATTTAGGTCTTAAATTAATTTATTTTAATTTGAGAAATTACATTTTACGATTTATTACAATTCCTAATTGCAATCCTACCCTCTAATGATTGGCTCCTCTAGGATATGCTGTGTGGACCACAGGAGATTCACTGTAGAGCTTGGGTCATGTGATAGTAGAGCCAACTTCATCTGACTATCTGTCCTCATGAATTAGTTGACTCAGATAGGATCTGAGCAGTTTTTGCTCGCTAGCGTCGACTCGCACCAGTAATATGACGATCGGGATAATCCTCATGATTATTAGTTACACTGGATCACATCATGACCATTGTGCAGTTCCTCAATTGATCAGATGGATCTAGTGTGTCCTGACACTGTCGATCTTCATCTCAGTTTTGTTCATGCCACGATAGAAAAATTATCATGTATGTTTTCACTAGAAGGTGTTCCCCACTTGCAGGTTGCAAGGTCACATCACCAAAGCAGTTAGCCACCCTTCCTGATTATATTAGGCAACTTCCAATGAGTCTTGGGGCCTAATCAATCCATATTTGGTAATTGGGTGCCAAGCTCTTTGACCCAAATTTGGGCCTCATCTCAATCTCCCCAAGCTCTCCCAAGCCTATAAATAGCCTCATGAATCTCATAGTGAGCTCTTTGCTCACTCTGTGATCCTGATTGTAGTCCCAACCTCTTTTGCTCTCTTCTTATTTCCCACGACTGCTAACCATCCTTCCCAGCATAATAGTGGGTGCGGTTCGGTGTTCAGACCCCCAACCAAGCTAGAGCAATCTTCAATAACCTTTGGAGCACCCTCAAGGACCCAATTAGCTCCCCGTCAACTAGTGCAGCTTGATCAGATACTTCCTCTATCCCCATTGAGTTGTGTAGGTTCAATGTTAGTCAATTGCACTCAATGATAGTTTTGTAATGCATAGATAGCTTTATTTAGGACTTAAAAACTGATTGAACAATGGATTGGGATATTAGGCTCAGTCCAGACAGTGAGGACTCACTGTCTGAATAGAGTAGTCGCCATTGGAGACAAAGCAGCTTCACTTTAACCCAGAGCCTCAATTCAGTTCAATTGATTTTAAAATTGCATGCCATAGCCTATGGAAGAAGAGATTGGTAGGTTCCTGATGCTTGGGCTAAGCTTTTATCGGTCGATACGATCGATCGTGCTACAACACTGCACAGTGCTAGAGCTCGAGTAAGGACCCAACTCTCTAACCACCTATAGTCCATGCCAACATAGGGCTTCAAAGTGCATTGACCCTATGATGGTGTAGGGATCAAGTGCTGGTCATGGTTCAACTATGTGGGGAGAGTTTACTCCCCACAATAAACCCTAGAAGAGTGTAGAGGCTGAATTAGGGTAGAGTCCATCCTGGCAATGTAGGTTTATCCACAAAGGGATTCTTCAAGAAATTGATGCGTTTGGAGATGAGGTACGTTTTGCGATTTAAACTAAGGCATGACGTGGATAGACGACAGAGAATTGGTCGATGGGTCCTAACTTTAATTCACCAGGAATCTGGATCTCTCAGCGCTGATGATGTACAGTAACGAGCCTGGTCAACCCTGACCTGTGCCTTTTGATATCGGGCTACAAATATCGACCGATTACTTGGGATAAATTTCCATAAGGAAATTTAGCCAAAATTTAATTAATTAATTAAACCCTATGATTGGATAATTGAAAACATTCTAATTGAATTAATTGAATAACTTGCTCAATTTAGATCTAAATTGTATGACCCAATATACTTTGTTGACTAGAAAATTGCAATGAATAATAAATTAGAAGAATAAATTAATTTTTGTGATTAATATTCTTAATATTACTTAATTACTTTGGGAATTTCATTAGTGAAAATTCGAATAAATTATTGTCTAAATGCATGCTTTTAATCTCTATTGCTTCATTATGCTATTTAAAATTTAATTGCAATATTAATTTTAATTTTTCAATGTTAATTTTGCTAACTGATTGCTAATCACATGAAAACTTAAATAGTGAAGATTTGCCTCATCACTTAACTAATTTTATAATTTTGATGTCTATGTGACCCTTAAACAGTAAGCAACTTAATATTTTTATTACATTTCTAATTATGCATGCTCAAATTTTAATTATGCATAATTAGCCTAAAATCTAAATTTGCCTTGATTAAGCTTATTAGTAAACCAGCATGTATTAATCTTTAATTATTTAATAAATTATGTTTGCTTTATTAAATAACCAACTTCTAAATGTTTAATGATTTATCTCATGATCTAAATGTTAATGGAAAGATTAGAGATTAAGAGATTAGCCTCCTTGATTGTTTCATTTAATCAATGATTAACTTCAAAAGTTGCATTCAATTATAATTATCTTGATCTCAGGTAAATCCTTAATAATTGTAGATTATAGATGTAGTAATTAAGAGCTTTAGATGTATGAAGGGTAAGGTTAAGCTTATGTTAGATGATTAACACAACCTTAAGTAAGAGAACTTTGCAGTAGGAATGCCTTATTTATCTTATATTGAGGTAGGATCTTAGATAAACTTTATCAACTATAGATGATTTACCTTATGCCTTATGGTGAGATAGCTTATTAAAACTTAGATTGAGTTTTATATTTGTGGTAGTTAACCTAATTTGATTGACTTAAATGTCACCTCTTAGAGCCACTTAATTAGGACTTACCATAATGGAGAATGGATTCTATAGCTTGAAATTCCTTGATTTCTAAATTAGCCAGCATAGAACTATAAGTGGTGATAATATTAGTATTATTATATGGAGATTATAGTATATATACATAGAGCTAACTAGATTCAGTGGGATATGGAGTTGGTTGATTCATTCTAAATAAACTTATAGAGTTCTGATCATATTTTAGGTTAATAGATAAGTATAGATTAGTATAAACATCCCAAATCCAAAGTATGTTGTATGTAGAAGATTGAATAGGTTAGTTTGATATTATAAACTATAAAAGGATTCCATTAATTTTCTTTGTACTCATTGATAAGTGCAGTTAAATAAATTAAGTGTTTCAAGTTACTTTTATAGAAACATACTAAATATGTGTATGTACTCTTAACATGTAATCATTTAGAATGTTATTAAAGTATGATTTTGGATAAATATTAATTTTAGTTGTGTTAGATCTAAATTATGGTAATCCATACTTGATTAAGTATTCTGATTTATATGGAATTTAATGTAAATGTGCATATTAGGTAAACCATGTTAAAATATTAGATAACAAGAAGGGATGTTTACTTTTGTTTTATAGTTTTTGATGATTTAAAAGCATTCACTATATTAAATTCTTTGTCATAAGTTTCATAGGCATAACCATCAAGACCATTTGTGAACTATAGGATGCAAAATGCATCAAGGTTGAGTAGTAACTATGAGATGCAAGAGGAATCAGGATATCTATGATTCCATTGGATGCTGTGTGATATCAAATGCATATTTTAGCATAATTCAGTGCCATATTCAAATGCATATATAATGGCATATATCACAGTTTTACTTTCAATTTGTTTTAGTTTACTGTTTCCTTTCAGGTGATTTATTTTCAATATTTTTGCTTAAGTTACAATTTTCTTGCTTTCAATTTCGGTGTTTAGATTTATAATTTCAGTTTACTTCAGTTTTCTATAGTTTGATTTCTATTTAATTAAATATTAAGCAAAATCCCTTAAGTATAAGAAAATATCAATTGCAGTTTAAAATGTACTTAGACTATTGTCTAACAAGATTTTCTCTTTTTTGGCTAGGGCCCAAACATTGTGAAACCAACAATATCAGATCCTGAGCAATTTGTGGAGCTAAATTTGATTGCAGCTCAAGAGATCCAAGAAGAGATGGAGGAGCAGTAGATAGCTCAGCATTTACATATTCGCTTAGTTTACTTTTAGTCGCAAGGTGAGAGATGCTTACTTCTCATTAAATTTTAAACTATGGTTTGTAATAAATAATTATGTATGTATTTTTTCCTTTTCTTTTCTAAGAAGAATGTTTCTACTTATCTCCTATGATGAATGATCACCCGTGGTCCGCACAGTGGATGCCAAACCGTTGGCAATCATTGGGGGTTACATATGCAAATTCAAATTGTTGCAAGTCCTTATACGTAATTTTCCCTATTTAAAATAAATTCAATTATGGCCTAAATGACCTCAAAAAATTCCTAAACTTGCACCCCTTGAAAATTTGGGGGTGAAGAACTCAAAAATGGGGTCATAAATTGATTTAGAGATCAAAATATTTTGGCAGATTTCTAGGGTTCCTAAGTTGGAAAAATTGCCAATTTGACCTAATGAGGTCTGATTGACCTCAAACCTTCAGAGTTAATTTCTAATGACTAGATGAACACAATAGAATAAAAATTAGGATGTGATTCAACTAAGATTAGGCTTTGTAACAACCTAAGGTTGTTACAAAAGGTCTTGGGTTCCCAAAGTTTGTAGTTGAAAATTTTGTCTAAAGCTTATAACACTAGTTACACTGCCCATGGTGGTAGTTGTAAGATGTATCAAGATCTGAAAAAGTCCTTCTAGTGGCCTAGCATTAAGAGATACATTGATATTCTTATTTCTAAGTGTCATTCATGTTCCTTAGTTAATGCTGAACATTTGAAGCTTGGTGAAAACTTATTAAACCATTAGAGATTCATGAATATAAATTGTTAAACATTTCCATGGACTTCATCATGAGTTTGCCAAAGAGTAAGTCTAATTCTGATTTGACTTAGGTGATTATCAACAAATTCACTAAATCATTTCATTTCCTTCTAATTTGTCAGACTGATTCTATAGAGAAGTTGTCAAAGCTCTACATCAAGGTTATCATCCATCTACATGGAACAGCAAACTGTATTGTTTCTGATAAAGATAGTAGATTTGCTTCTTGATTTTGGTCAACTGTTCTGCAAGACCTGAGAACCAACTTAGCCTTGAGCACTATGTTTCATCCCTAGTCTAATGGTCAAATTGAGCGAGTTAATCAGAGTTTAGAAGATCTTCTACACCTCAGTGTGTTAGATTTTGGTGGGTCATGGGAAGATCATCTTGCCATAGTTGAGTTTGCTTATAATAATAGTTATCAATTCAGTATTGGCATGGAACCATACAAAGCGCTTTATGTTAGGAGATGTAATACTCTTATTGCTTGGACTAAAGTGGAGATACTCAGCTATATGGTTCTGAATTTATCGAGGAGACTAACATAAAGTTTTGCTCATTAACATAATATGTTGGTAGTTCAAGATAGATAGAAGAAACATCACAATGCTCACCACCAATTTTTATAATTTCAGATTGGAAAGCGTGCTTATCTAAAAGTTAATCCAGTGCATTGCATTTAAAGGTGTGGCGTGTCAGGAAAATTGAGTCCTAGATATTTGGGACCCTTTGAAGAGTTTGGAAAACATAGAACATTTGCGTGCATGTTGGAATTTCTTATCACAAAGAAGGTGTTTGCTTGATCCAAGTCAACAAGTTTAGATTCTTGCAATTAAGTTTTAGCCTGGATTAACTTTCATCATTAAGCCTATCATAAATTTGGGACAAGACCTCAAGCAATTGAAGAACCACAGTGTTCCTATGGTGAAAGTACAGTGGCAGAATCACTTATTGGAAAAGGCCTTGTGGGAAAAAGAAGAGGATATGCGAAAGAAATTGTCAGACTTCTTTTCTTAAACAAGTACTTTGCATTCTTTTGTTTTCATTTTCAACTTTTTGTCAGTGAAGTCTCCACAATACAATAATCTCCCACTTGGAGACTTTCAGGTAACCTTCCTTAGATTTCTCCATTGAACCTTCAGTGTCTTCTTCCATGTCTATCAAGGATTATGGTGTTGCTCACCATCGCTCTCCCTTCAAGTACCGAGGCTAACTGAAGCTGCACATAGCTTCAGTTTCTCCATTATTACTGCTTTAGTAAGTATTTCGGTTGGATTCTTAGAAGTATGAATCTTCTACAATCCAAGTTGCCCCTCTTCTAACAGTGTTCTGATGAAATGGTAATGGAGTTGAATGTGCTTTGTCCTGGCATGAAAAGTGGCATTCTTAGCTATGTGAATGGTGCTCATACTATCACTATAGAGCTTCACATCCTTTTGTTCCTTGCCTAATTCAGCCATGAAACCCTTCAACCAAATCATATCCATGCTTGCCTCTGTAATGGCAGCATACTCTGCTTCCATTGTAGATAGCGATATAATATTATGTAGCCTAGAGATCCAGCTAACTGCTGCACTACATAATGTATAGACATAGCCTGTAGTACCTATCATGCTATTAACATCTCCTACAAGATTTGAGTCTGCATATCCCTGTAAAATGATATCAGATCTTCCAAAGCATAGAGCTTTGTCCACTGTACTTTTCAAATACCTTAGGATCCACTTGACCGCATCCTAATAGTTCTTTCTTGGGTTTCCCATTAATCTGTTGACCACTCCCACTGCATGGGCAATATCCAGTCTCGTACAAATCATCGTGTACATCAAGCCCAACTATTGAAGCATAAGGAACCTTCATCGTATGTTTCTTCTCCTCTTCAAATTTCAGCATCTGTTCCTTCGATAAGCTAAAGTGACTTGCTAGAGGAGTGCCCACTAGCTTTGCTTCATTGATGTTGAATTATTTTAGTACCTTTTCAACATAATCCTTCTGTGCAGCTTTAAAATTCCTGCACTTCTTTTCCTATGGATTATCATTCCAAGAATCTGCTTGGCTGGCCCCAAGTCCTTCATGTCAAATTCCCTTGAAATCTGCTCTTTCAGCATCTTTATCTCCTCCATGTCCAATCCTGCGATCAACATATCATCTACATACAGCAATAGAATGATATAAGAGGACTTACACTTTCTGGTTCACCACTATTAGTTAATAATAAATAGAACAAAGAAGGAGAGTACCTCTATGGTGGTCTAGAAACTCTTGTGGATCTTTTTAACATTGGCGTTTGTGGTTCAACATTTACACCCTCTTGAGCTTCTCCAACATCTGGCTCAGCTCTATCATCAATCTCTATATGTTGGGGTTCTCCATGAAGCATCCTTGAAGTCAGTCTTGACTCCCACACAATCCTTGTACAACTCACTTTCATTGAAAGTGACATCCCTGCTTCTGATGACTTTTTGATTCTGATTGTCCCAGAATTTATATCCGAACTCTCCCATGCCATATCCAATAAATATGCACTTGATCGCATTTGTATCAAGTTTGCTCCTAGATCTTGCATCAATGTGAATATAGAATGAGCAACCAAATACCTTGAGGTGGTTCAACTTCACCTCCTTTCCGCTCCAAGCATCTTCAGGGATCCCTTCATTCAAGGGTACAGAAGGTCCCCTATTGATTAAGTATACAACCGTATTGATGACTTCAGCCAAAATTGTCTTGGTTGACTTGCATGCAATCTCATGCTCCTTGCTCTCTTTATGATTGTACGATTCATCAGTTCTGCAACACCATTTTGCTGCGGTGTTCTAAGGACTATAAACTCCCTCTTGATTCCTCTCAAGGCACAAAAATCCTTGAAATTCTTATCATAGTACTCACCGGCATTATCAGACCTTAAGTATTTTAGCTTTAACCAGGACTCATTCTCCACAAAGCTAGACACATTCCAAACACATCAAACACATCAAATTTATGTTTGAGAAAGTAAACCCATACCTTTCTTGTATGATCATCAATGAAGGTGACGAAGTATGTTGCTCCACCTATGGAAGATGTATGAGGTGGCCCCCATACATCTGTATATACCAACTCCAATATCTTGTTTTTTAGCTCCCTTACAACTTTGGAGAAAGAAACGTTCTTCAGGTTGCCTAGCATGCAATCTTCATAGAAATATAAGTCAACTAACTTCAGCCCTTGGAGCTTCCCTTTTGACTATAGAGATTTCAGCCCCCTCTCACTCATATGGCCAAGCCTCCGGTGCCATAGATCTGTAACTATCTTCTGTGCAACTGTAATAATATCAGACACTTTATTGATCAAGTAATGTGTACCTTTCATATTGCCCTGTGCAATAATGAGTGCACCCTTGGTGACCTTCCATGAGTCTCATGTGAAATAAGTGTTGTAGTCTTCTTTGGATAACTAGCTCACTGAGATTAAGTTTCTTCTTAAACATGGCACATGTCTAACATCCTTTAGCTTCCAAACAGTGCTGCTTGGTATCTTCACATCTACATCACCTCTACCAATGATATCACATGCCTTATAATCTCCAAGAACTACTTTCCCCAAGTCACCTTTGATGTAGTTCTTGAAGGCACTCCTCAACGGAGTCACATGAAAAGAGGTGCCTGAGTCCACAACCCAGGACTCCATGTTAACAAGTGAGAGGATCAAAGCATCCTGATCCTCCTCAGTTGAAACATTTACAGTGGGGTTCATCATCTTACCACCACCACTTGGCTTCTTTAGAGTAGGGCAGTCCTTCTTGAAAAGACCTACCTTACAACAATTTCAGCAATCTGGCTTTGTTTTTTCGGGTCTTGATTTACCTCACCGAGACATAGACCTATTCTTGGTGTGTCTCCTCTTAGCATGTCTTCCTCTGCTCTCAGCATTCAGTGTTGAAATAGATGCTTCTCCATGAGATCTCTTCTGTATCTCCTCATTCAGTACTAGCCCAACAATGTTGTCGAACTTCAACGATGCATTTCCAGATGAATTGCTGCTGACTGTAACTAGCCCATCCCATCTGTCCAGCAACGAAGAGATGAACAAGGGCTGGGCCTTTCATCAAAACTGATGACAACTAAGCTCAACTAGCTCATTACAGTGTTGAGCCCATTGAGGTGTTTAGTCATTGAATACCCATCATCTTCATATTAAAGAATCTCTTCATTAGGAAAACCTTATTCAAAGCAGACGACCTCTCATACATTCTTGTCAGAGCATTCATGAGATCTGCAGTAGTTTTCTCATTAATAATGTTAAAACCAACAGAAGAAAACTATGATAAATGAATCAAACCTAAAGTGGTTCTATCAATAACCTCCCATTCTTCATCAGTCATAGTTCCAAGTTTCTTGTCAGTTTTTTTCAATGGAAGATACAACTTTTCTAGCAGAGCAAATCCTCCATTTGCATTTTCCAGAACACAAAGTTCATCCCGCTGAACTTCTCAATCTTGTGTCTCATTTATTCGACCATAGTTCCCATTCAAATAAGCAAACCCTCCTTAAAAATAAGGTAAAGAACGTAACTCTCTGATACCACTTGTTTGTAAGAAAATACCAGTGATACACAGGATACTTAAAGCAGAATGGCACTAGTAATGGCAACAACAAACCAAAGTCCAAGGACTTTGAGGATCGGATGAGTTGACATTTACCAAGCTATCTTAGAAATTACAAAATCATAGTAAGAAAATCGCAGCACATACAAATCATCCAAACAGAAGCATATACATGGAAAACCCAAAGGATGGGTAAAACCATGGAGCCACAATAATGAGAAAATCCACTATGAAAAAGCTTCAAGGTTTACAGAGTTACAAGAGCTATATCACCTCAGCATAAATAACTGTAGCTCTACTATTAGAATGGAGAAGGAAAGAAACTGCTATATCCTGAAGTTTCCTCTTCAAACAGCAAGCCTTCTCTTGCTCAGCAGCTCCCTAAGGCTTAACTTAGGGTTCTTCTCCTCCATAGCCTCCAAGCCTCCAAACTGATTGGCAAAGCCTTAAGTTTCCCTCCACTACTTAGTTTTAAGTAGCTAGCTTCATTTTGGACCCAAAGAGTCTAAATACCTCTCAGATTTCTTCAGATCGAGACTTGAAATGATGCAGAACTCCGACGGCCGCTACAGTGCGCTGTAGCGGTCGAGTTTCAAAATTGCATCCGCTAGAGTGTGCTAAAGCCCGCTGCGGTGTGCTATAGCACCCGCATTTCAAACTTGCATCTATGGTAGTGCGCTACGGTGTGCTGCAGCACGTGGTAGCTCCCACGTTTGATTCGTTGTGGCACACTGCAGCGCCTGCTTCTCGATTGCTGACCGTTGAGGCGCGCCGTGGTGCCTCAGCTTCGGGCTTGGTTCCGCTAGAGCGCGTTGTGGCGCACTATAGTGCCTATGTTGTTTTTGGTCAATGAAGTCTCCATAACACAACAAAGTTCTCGTATTGATCTGGACATATTCCTTATGCTGAAACACCTATGGAGGATAAAATCCCCATCATTATTGACTAAACCTTGAGGCCCTACTTTCAATTTCTAGGCCTCTAAGCTCTTTGTGGAGGGCAATTTTCCCTCCTCAGACCATCATTTTTGCACCTCTCAATCCTTACACCATCCCCTGATGATGGAGAAGCGAAGTCCTCCATCCACTGGGTTTGAGGGAGGCCCAATCAGTGGGTCCTTTCTTAGACTCGGACGGGGTAGAAGAAACTAGCCTGATCGATCGATATGATTGATCAAGGCTAGCTCAAGCCTTTGAATCGATTGGGATAGGTTCGTATAACCTAGATAAGAAATTATGAATCAAAAGAAGGAAAGTGTCAAGCCTAATTAGCTCTTCACAGCAATTGGGGTAGCGGGTTCACGATGGGAGAGCATGCAAACGATGCAAGGGGTGATCCAAAGGGCTGGTAGAGCATCTGGTGTTCACCAGGGGTTTTGAACTCTTGGATACACCCTCAAATTGCACTAACAGTGACTGGGAACTCTGGGAATGACTCTGTAGTGCAAAGCTAGCTAAGAGGGAGGGAGATCCAAATGTAGGATGATAGAGAGCCAACAACCCTCTAGATAATTCTTGAGGTAATTTATAGCCTCAGGGAGGAGCTTAAGTGAACATAGTGGGCTGAAGATGACCTGAAGGCTTGGGCCATGGTCGAGTTCTCAAATTCCAACTAGAGCTTGGTCGAGTCGCATGGCTTGATCAGAGCTCCTCACTAAGTTGGGAAGGATCCTAATGGCATACTGAGGTGGCAAGGGGAGTGGGGGACAAGGTCTGCTTTCGGTGTATGGGAGATCCTATTGGTTTGGGGTGTAGAAGAGTGGGGACAAAGGTTCATAGTGCTGGGTCCTTCAGATGCCATCTGATTTATCAATCAGAAGAGCTCTACAATCCTAATCTTCCAGATCCTAACAGCTAGATCTGGAATGATCTGGGTCATGGGATTTGAAGGGGAGATCAAACGCCTAATCCGCGCTCTTACACGATTCGATCTAGGCCATTGGATTAAGGAGAGGGACAGCTAGATACCGTGGTGCCCTGCTATCGCATGACCTAGGCTCTGCAGTGGATAGCCTATGGTCTACACAGCAGATCCCAGACGGGTATTATGGTTATGGGTATAAATGCAATTTCAATTTTTGAGGAACCCTTATGTGCAATTTTTCTAATTTGATTTAAATACAATTATAGCCTAAATGATCTCCAAGATTTCCAAACATGCACTCCTAACTAATTTGGGGGTGAGGAATTGAAAAATGCAATCACATTTTGGATTGGTGATCAAAATATTTTAGCTATTATTTAGGGTACCTAAATTGACCAAAATACTCATTTGACCTAAAGAGGTATGATTGACCTCAAATTTTTTCAGATAGCTTATAATGACGTATTAAATGCAGTGGGCTTAAAATAAAATTATGATTAAGCTTACGATTTAGCTAAGTAACAACCTAGGGCTATTATAAACTTCTCCACTTAAGAACGATGTCGTCCTCAACATCATCCTAAGAAGGAAAAAGAAAATGAAAGAATTCAAGAACATAAAAATTGAAATTAAAGGTACTTGGATTTTCAAAGAGACTTGGACATTTTTGTTGCATATTGGCCTCTTTTTCCAAGTGGATTATTCTTTAAGAGAATGATTCCTCCATTAAGCTTTTACCATAAGGATAGAGCAATTTCTCTACTGCTTTTGATCACGAGCTAAGATCTTGATAGGGTCCTCCGCATAAGAAAGGTTCGATTAGAGAGATACTATAGAAAGTTAAACTAAGTGGGATGGATCATGAAGACATCTTCACTATGAGAAGATATTGAATACATTGTGAACTGCAGAGAAATCCTCTAAGAGTTTTAATATATAGGTTGAAGAGCCTATCTTTTCTAATACTTTGAATGGCCAGACTTAGCATACTGAGCTTTCCCTCAATGCAAAATGAAATACTTCTTTCATGGGACTTACCTTGAGATAAGCAAAGTCTTCAACATTAAGCTCTAGAGGATGATGATAGGCATCGTTGTATTTACTCTAGCGATCTTGTGCTGCTTTAATTCTCTATTAGATCAATTGCACTTTTCTAATGGTTTCTTCCACCAGATCAGACACATATAACTGAACACTGCCAATTTCTAACCATGTTTAGGGAGTACTGCATTTTCTGCCATACAAGGCTTCATATTGTTCCATACCGATACTCTTTTAGAAACTATTATTATAAGCAAATTCCACTAGAGGAATGTGGTCTTCCCATAAACCTCCAAAATCTAGAATACATAGGTGATGAAGGTCTTTAAGGACTTGATTAACTCGCTCAGTTTGACCATTAGTTTGTGGGTTAATGGTAGTTCTCATGGCCAGTGTAGTTCCTAGGTCTTGATGCACTACTAGCTAGAATTTAGAGGTAAATCTACTACCATGATCGTAGATGATGGATCTCATGACACCATGGAGCCTAACAATTTCTTTGATATATAGCTTTTCCAATTTCTCCACAGAATCTATTTGACACAATGGAATAAAATGTGATAACTTGGTTAGTCATTCGACTATGACCCAGATTGAATCATCACTAGACCTCGACTTAGGTAAACACATGATAAAGTGCAAGGAAATATTGAACCATTTACATTTGGAAATTGCTAGAGGATGGAGAAGTCCTTCGGACCTTTGGTGTTCTATTTTAATGAGATTACATGCATAGAATTTTGTAACAAATTCTGCCACACTCTTTTTCATACCAAGCCACCAAAATGACTTTTTAAGATCTTGATACATTTTAATGCTGTCGGGGTGAATTTGATATCCATAATTGTGGCCTTCAACTAGAATCTCTTAGTACATGGATCTGAGCATCCATAAGCGATTTCCATGGTTGAATACATTTCACACATTCGCAGATCTTCATCTAACAAACTTGATGAAATCATGGCAGATAATGTAGCATGACGACTTAGTGCATCTGCTACCATATTTGCCTTGCTAGGGTGATACTAGATGGATAGATCATAATTGCTTATCAGCTCAAGCCATCTACATTGGTGGCAATTAAGCTCTCGCTGAGTAAAGATGTACTTCAGACTCTGATGATTGGTGAAAATAGAGCATTGAACGCCATGCAGATAATGATGCCAAATCTTCCAGGCAAGAAATACGATAGCTAATTCAAGATCATGAACTAGGTAGTTCTTCTTGTGTAGATTTAATTGATGAAAAGCATATGCATTGACTTTTCCTTCTTGCATTAGAATGCAACCCAAGCCTATTCCAGAAGCATCGGTATAGACTTGGTAGTTCATAAATTTCTTAGGTAAGGCAAGCACTGGGGCAAAAGAAAGAGCATCTTTCAACAACTAAAATATGTTCTCGCACTCAGGAATCTAGATAAAAGACACTGCCTTCTGAGTTAACATCATTGGAGGTGATGCTTTCTGAGAAAATCCTCCTACAAACTTTCTGCAATAGCCCGCTAAACCCAGAAATCTTCTGATGTCGATCATAGATTTTGGCTGCGACAAATCTTGAATGGCACTGACATTATTTTGGTCTACCCTAATTCCTTGGGTGTCTACAACAAGGCATAAAAATGCGACTGAGTCAATCCAAAATTTACCCTTTGAATATTTAGCATAGATCTTGTAGTCATGTAGTTCTTTTAACACTGCCCATAAGTGGTTTTCATGTTCTGCTTTACTTTTCGAATTAATCCAAATATCATCGATAAAGACGATGACGAATTTATCTAAAAGGGACGGCGCATATGTTAGACCAAATGTCATTACAAGAAGCTTGTAATGTCCATATCGTATTTTGAGCTATCTTCTCTATATCATAATTCTGGACTCGTAATTTGTGGTAACCTTGGCTTCGCAGTGGTAAAAATGATGGCCCTCATGACCGCAAGTATAACACCTATTACCCTGGTGATAACACTTACCATGTGGGTGACGACATTTACATTTAGAAGGTTCTACCTGGGGTTGTTATGCTTCCATATTATATACCTTTGCCACCTTTGGATGACCAAAGTTTTCCCTTTTGGGCTACATAAAGTCAGCCTTTCTCTTTTTGACCTGCCATCTGACAAGAGTTCATAATAAGTGCGCAAGTCTCTTGCATTTGCAATGCAATACTTTATATGAAGGCTTTCATTAGACTGGCTAGGGAGTTAATTTCATCTGATCTGCCTGAGGACGAGACCATGTTCATAATGGGTGTCGGAGATGAGGGGGAACTTAGACTCATGACTGCAAAATTCAAAAAGTATGAATTTAGTCAAAATTTCACTATCTCTCACAATCATCACTTCTCAAAGGATAAGTTAAATAGATAGGCAAAAAGGATAAACAAATGCAAAAGGATGGTACAAGAGACAATTTAAGAAGATCAACTACAATATTCTTCCCTAAAGGCAGTACAAAAATCATCGTACGAGATTACTAGATGCTTCCTTGATAGTCTTTTATAGGTCCAGCCACACCACCTATTAGCTGATCCTTCGAGTAGAGCCCTGAATCTAAAGACAATAATCATCTGGACATGATATCTCTCAAAAAGAAGTGGTCACAGGAAGACTAGTCCCTCTGTAGTTCAAACAAACTAAGATCTGATCTAGTACTTCTATTCCATGAGGAGACACTCTCTCAATGATCCTTCCATAAACTTTGCCATCATGGAAATCATCTGCCCAATACTCATCGAATAATCTAAGATACTATTAGTACTCAAACTATTGATATTCCATTCCTAAAGTTCCATTACAATATTAGTTTTGATTTCCCACTTTTTCAATTATAAGTATTTTACTTGTATATTTTATTTCATTAAAGTTTGTTCAGATCCTAAGATGTCCTTTGTTTCTTGTATTTCACCTTTAAGTATATTTTAATGTTCATTCAATTCCTAAAGTTTGCTTTCTAGTCATTCTAAGTTTTCATTTTTGAGATTCGACTTGATGAACTTATAGAAGCTGCCTTTCTTACAATTAGTGACTGTGATCATAACTCTTCCAAAGAACAAATCATAAAGAAAATAAGAACACTTTTATAATCTGATACTTTATGATACTTATTTGATACCAGCTGTAATGACATCCCATCGTCGCATGCAAAAGAGGTAATTTAAGGAGTAACAATTGGTGACAGAACAGTGCATTACTCAGTAAGGAAATTGAACTACCCCGACTACATTTGCTGATTTGAAAACAAAGAGCTGCTGCTGGGACTCAAACTCAAAGGGAAGAGGGTTGAGTAGTAATCTTAAAATAAGTGTATTATCCTTATCTTATGCATTTAATAGGGCACTCGTGTACATTAGATTATGAATAAAAGTAAGATACAAATTTACATGAACACTAGCATTTCATGTATATCCTAATCACATCACAATGCTAAGTGTAAGTAGTAGTAAACACAGAGTACAGAAGCTAAAGTATACATCCAGAAACACTCATCACAGAAGCTAAGTAAAGCATTCATCTCAAAAATGAAAAGAAAATATATCCAGAATTATTACATATTGTTTACTAAATAAAAATATAAAAAATAGTCTAAGTACTAAATTGAGAGTAACTAGTACAGGAAATAAATGTTGATTAAGAGTGTTATAATGCTCCACAAACTCATACCAAAACTCATGTGAAGAGTCCTGATCTGGCTCGACAAGCTGCTCTAGATCTAGTAAATGACTGAATCCCAAAAGTACTATTTGTTAGAAAATAAGTCTAACACATCAAAAGCTACTATAACAATTATAGTTATCTAATATTTTAACATTTAAATAGCTTAAGTAAAATTGTAGAACAGATGGTAAAATAATTGAAAACCAAAATAGTACAAATTTGAAAGTAAGGTAAAGCTGAAATTGCAAACTGAATATTGAAATATAGAGAAATTGTAAGAAATCTAAATTTGAATAAATCATGATTTAAAATTGTGTTCTATGCCATTGAATTCATAATTTTGCATCTGAATATTCCATAGAACTGTATGCCATTGATATGTGAGTGAACACTCCGCTAATAGAGTCCTTAGATGAGTTTATTCGCTTTGCTAATGCTGACATGACTTATGCATTTTATGATATGCAAAGCCTTTTATGAATATAGGCTTTAATTCATCAAAATCTAGAGATCATTTCGATATTAAGTAGTGATTCCATTTATCTCCATTATGCAGAATTTATTTATATAAATTATAATTTCTAATTCTAATATGCTGAAAGGAATTATTTGCATTGTGTAGAATTTATTTGATATAGCTAAGAAAGCTGCATTTAGCACTTAGTTTGTTTAACTGTATTTATAGAAATGCATGACTATAAGGAGCAGAACCCTGTCACAGTTTATTCTCTCAAACTAAGTTATTAAATACCTTTGTTAAGAGCATACTTATAGTGTCCTAAGAAAGGTAACTTAAAGCACTTAGTTTGTTTAGCTGCACTTATCAAAACATATGACGATAAGGGGCAAAACTCTGTCACAACTTATTCTCTCAAACTAAGTTGCTAAGTGCCCAACTTAAATACTCTTGGACTTGGGATGTTTATCCTGAACTGAACTGTACTTATCTAATTACCTAAAATAAGACCAAGACTCTATAGTTCTATTTAGGGTAAATCAACCAATTCTATTTCTATTGAAATAATTTAGTTCTATGGATATACACTATCACCTCCAACTAATAGTTTTACTGATTCTAACAATTCTTTTATAAAATCAAGGAATAATAGACTAATGAAACCACACTCCATTGTGGTAAATCTTACACAAGCGTTGCATAGATGTGACATAAAAGTCACTCAGATTAGGATACTACCGCAAGAAACTACTCTCAGTCAAAGTCTTTCGGTTATTCTACCACAAGGTTCCTAGACCAGAAATCTAAGGCTAAGAAGGTGCATCCAAGTACCTACCTCATGATTAAACAATAAGCTCTTTCTACCTCAATAGTTCTTCTATCAATAAGGTTTAATTTAATAACACTAGAACACAACCTTAAAGATGTCAGCACTGAAATATACAAGTATAATTTAAATTCTAAGATTTATATTATATTTATAATTCTCAATTTATTAGATAGAATTATACAAATAAAATGGATAAACCCATATGATCACAACCTATACTATAATTATGGGATATAAGCATGTGAATTATTAGGAATTGATCATCTGGCAAATCATTGTTATTTATAATTTATCTTATGCTAAGGGTCATACTTAAGAGAAAATCAAAGATTTTAAGATATAGGTTCAGATGATCAATCACATGAATTCATTAAGGGTCTTCATACTTCAAATTTAATGATTTAAGATCAATGTCCAATCAATAAGTATTATTGGAATCATGCAAGTTCCTTAATTATCAAATCAAGTGACTTATTTAAGAGGATTAAGATTTTAGTCTTAATCTAGACAAGTTTGGGTTTAACTCCTAACTTGACCAAACTAAGACCATTTGCTTAGCCATTGAACAATTATATAATCAGTAAGTTTATGGTGCATTATTGATGCCCAAAATCAATATTTAATCCATTATTATTTAGCTTAATCAATTCTTAAGGTTCCTTAGGGTTTAAGGTTGATTATTATCAAATTAATTATTTAGGGTGTTCAAATTAGAGTTAAAGTTCTTGAACATGCATACTACTATTATTGAAGCTATAAACATTAAATTATACAAAACAGATAGAAATTAAGGCTAATCAAACCCTAAATTAAGCTACATAGGATTTGCTACTAATTACAAATCCAACCATTCAACATTCATAAAACTTAATAATTATAATTTTTTGATCCAGACGAACAATCAGAGACTTAGTTTTATTAGGTTTGGTTAAGTATAAACCCTAATTTTTGCTAATCATGCATTTCTAAGATTTGGATATAATTAATTCCCTTAGCACATACATTCTACAATGCATAAGAAATATATTGAAACTTGAATCAAGAATTTAGGCTAAGATTACATGCTAATCCACCATAATTTAGTTTTGGATTAATAGGATAAATAAAAAAATTCAACAGAAAGTGGGATATTATTTTATATTTAGATTCTTTATGATTTTTTGAACAAAATGATATATAATTTCATAGGGTTTGGATAAGTGGATCAAAAGTCATTTAAATAATTTTTTTTACATTTTTCCAATTAAGTTTTCCTATGGTTTGATTAATCAGATTATTTTCCTTAAGGAAAATAATTCTAATTAATATTCTTAATATTGAGCAGATTCGGGCCATTATCCAAACAACGCGAGTCAGCCAGGGCCTGAGCGACACAGGACTATCGCACATCACGGGACATGGGTCGGCTTGACTAGCAGAGTGTTGTCCCTGACGACTGGCCCATTAGGGTGACCCTAATCGGCCAAATTGTCGGTCGATAGGCCATGCGATGTCCTTGGATTGATCGGGACATAATCCTTATGATGAGGAGCTCCTATGGAGGATAAAATCCCCATCAGGGGTTGACTAAATCTAGTGGCCCAACTATTAATTTTTTGGCCTCTAAGCTCTTTGTGGTGGGACAATTCTCCCTCCACAGACCACCATTATTGCTATAACAACCCTAGTGTTGTTACCTATCATTTAGTGACCTAATTGACTCCAAACCTTTTCCATTACTCTTATAATAGTGTTAGGATTCTCTACCTCAAATTTCATGCAATTTGGAGACCGTTTGATAATTTCCAACATTTTCTGATTTTCTAATAATTGTAAAAATACCTAATTTATTTAGACATCAGAATTGAAAATGGAGTTTGTCGTTGGACTCATTACACTCAAATTAGCTAAGGGTGGTATTCTGGAAGTGTTTGGAGTTATCAAATTTTTTGTGAATATTATAATAATATTTAAATACACAAGAAATTAGGTAAATTAAATATATCTTCAATCAAAATTCCGATAGCATTTTTGAGTTCCTCATTCCTCTATTAGGTAAGGGTGAAAATTTGAGATTTTCAGGAGTGCATTTGAATATTTAAAATTGATTAAATAAATTGATTAAATTAATTAATTAAATAATACTTTGAATTAAATTAATATAAATTGTAATTTAATAAAATCCAAAAAGCTATTTTACGTTTGCGGAGATCCGCTGTGCTCAGCGTAACACAGGACAGCCGCCTGCGAGGATCAACTTCATTCGGCTCTGTCTCTGTGCGAAGCAGTGCCCCGTTAGATGAGCATTCATTCCTTAATTCCTGTGCAAGGCAATTTGTTTCGGGCCTAATGGGCCATAGTGAAGAAGGAAGCTCATTAAATTCAATTAATAAGATTTAAAAACAAAATAAAATAAAATAGAAATATATTATGTGCCATTTACTTTATAATCCCATAAATGAAATATAAGCCTTACTTTCATCGATTTCAATAAATATTTGCAGTCTCGGCCCATTTTTGGGAACAAGGATGGGCCCGACTTTTATAACATTCATAGGCTAAGCATTTTGGGCCAGACTATTAGGCAGTGGGCTAGAAATAACAGTAAAATTAAACTAGAATCAAATGTTAATTAAATCCCTCATGTAAGTAAATTAATAACTTTAATGATACTAACTCAATTGCTAATTATATATTCTATTTTAACTTAAATGAAATTTTCTTAAACAAAAGTGTGTTAAGTAAATTTAGTTTATTTTAACTGGAATTATTTTGGCAATAATGAAATTTTCATTCAATATTAACTAAGGATTTCTTTAATGAAATTCAAAACCTATATATCCTATGTACTATGATTGTCAATTTTCTTAGAATAGCAATATGAAGATAAAAATGGGTTTTGATAAATTATTTAATTAAATCATTAATTAAATTAATTATTTTACCAAATGTTAATTTATATCATAATTTGATCAATTGATGTTCAAATTGGACATTCCAATACTTCATTTCACTCACAAAAATGTGAAGAACAATAATATGAGATCAAACTTAGGTTTTGAGCCCAATATCTCATATTGGCATTTTTAACCCCAATTAGGACCCCTCCAAACCCTAAAAATACGATGTTATCCAAATTCAACAAAGTTAGTGTCATTTTACTTCATAGGGTATAAGGGTCACTTTGACATGTATAGAGTATCATTGTGACAACATTTGGATATTTTAGGTATTTTTCTCCTTACTTTAGAATATTGTTGTCCTTTATAAATGCTAAACTAAATATTGCTATTCTTTGCATATTAAATCACATGATGCTGCCCTTTATATTGCTAATTTGATTTACTGCCATCCTTCTTTATTTTAAATAAATGTTTAATTTAGGATGTCTGAATCCTAGGTTAGCAAATTGTTTCATATGATTTTCTCACATAAAATTATTAGAATTGGAAATATATAATTTTATGTAATGGATTGACTTAATGTTAGCCTTATATTATTGATATTTCCAATTAATCATCCAAATAAATGGAAGATTTGCATGCTATGTCCTATGTGTTTCTTTTGAGTAAATACAATAGACTTCATGCCAAAATTATTAGAATTGGAATTTTATTCTTAAGTTCTACATGTTTTATTTCTCCTTTAATTGCATGTAAGATTTAATTAAAAAACCTTTAAATTCTTTTGTATTCAATTTAGCTTAAGACTTTCAAATGCTAAGCTAAAAGTTTTTTATAAGAACTCATAATAAAACTATAGCTCAAACAATCACTTAGATAATTAGCACATATTCAAATAGTCTTTAACCTTCCAAATTTGTTCTCAATTGATTAAACCAGAGAATAATAGCTCCCTTTTATGCTTTAAATAAGCCATAGATTTCTAAATTCCTACAACTACAAATAGATTATTAGTTGTATGATATAATCTACCTCCTTTCCATTCATTCAAATATTCAACATCAATTAATCTTAGATAACTTAATGATTAAATTGATTTGATTTTTTCTAGTTTGTAAGCTAACTGATGAAGCTAATAAAATTTCCTTTAGCCTATAATTTTATTTGTTTAACAAACTATAAACCTTACTCTTCCTTACTATTTTCCTTAAACTTTAATTAATAATCTATTTGATTTGATTAGTTTAGGACTAGTATAGGAAGAACTTCATTTACTTAAAAATATCATCTTCCAATCTTCTTTTCTTCTACTATTAATAATAATTGTCTTAAAAATTAATATTTATAAGCTAATTAGGAGCTCAATTAGCTCCAATCATTAATTAGATCATTAAAAAATAGATAACAAAAGGATATCACATGGTTTACAATTACTAAAATCTATTAAATGCTTGCTTAGCTTGGAGCCTTTATCTTTTAACATTTATACAAGCTCATTGTGCATAAATAAAAGTTTCATAAAACTTTATGGGGAATGCCTTATGGAAATTTCAACAAGAAAGATAGCGCTTATAATAGAACTTCACATTTTAGAAAGGGTAAATGACTGTTTAACTCCCCACTGTATCTAGTTAGGTAGACGTACTTAACTCCTCATCCCATTCTGTTGAATACTCCCACAGAATGAAATAGATTCTAAATATAACTTTAATTAATAATATAAGAGTTCTATTACAATCTTGTTGATTGTAAGATCTCTTCATAACTACTTAATTATGCTTACTTTTCATAGTTTTAGGCTATTTTTGTCTTAAGCCAAGAGTCTAAGATACTTCTTTACTTTTTATGCTTTACACTCTCTATTTCCAATATTGTGTTTTGCTTACTTACAGATCATTTAAAATATAGTGTATGTTGCTTAATTTTATTTAATGCTTCACTGTATTATATTTTCTTACTTAGCATAAGCTTCATTGAACATATTTTACTTTTATTTCATTTTATTTTACATGCACATAGTGTTTCTAGCCTTTTTGGATACTTTTTCCTTACCATTTTTGGATACATGCTAGGACTTAAATACAAGTGAGTATTTTTACTCAGCTTCTTTCATACTGTCTTCTTTATAATTATGTTTACTTCCTTTTTCCCTTACTTGATAGCTTTTATAGCTCGGCTGCTTAGTAAATTATAAATTAATGCTTGTGATATTCTATCAACTTTAAAAGTAGCAAATCTTAAAATGTGCTTAAACTATTTAGTCTAATTACACTCTTTCTTTTATTAGCTTTGCCCCATCATATTTAAATACCAAAATATGATAGATCAAGAGCTCTTTAATTTAGGTAATGTAGGTCCTAGTGCTTGAAGAGCTTCTAAAATGAAAAGCTTCCGCTTACTATTTAAATTTTCTTGCACTTTTGTTTAATGAAGAGAATGGTTGTATTATCTCTTTCCTTTTCATTTAAATGGTTTTATAATAATTAAATAATAAACTGCTTGTATTTGCTTGAGTTATTTTTACCTACTCTTAAATTTATGTGTTATGATTACTTATTTTGAAACTGCTTGGGCTGAATGAATGGATTATACTAATTGCTTGAATTGTATATACTTGCAATATTTTCATGTATCCCCTTAATTATATCTTCTATTCCATTTGTTTGCAACTTTATTTTAACTTATCAACTACTCATAAATAGACTTGGCTACTTTGCATCTATATTTGATTAGTTTCCTTCTAATTAAGTATTGAGTGCTAAGGTAACATCCTAATATTTGGATTATTCTCTTATCCAATTATTGGGGTCCATTACAATTGCACATCTCAATCCCTACACCACCCCCAAATAAAGTAAATGTGAAGCCCTCCATCCAGTGGATATGGGAGAGACCCAATTAGTGGGTCCTTACTCGAACTTAGTCATGGCAGAAAGAACTAGCCCGATAGATCGATATGAATGATAGGGCCTAGCTCAAGCCTTTGAATCAAATGGAATAGGTTCATCTAGCCTTGGCAGGCAATTACAAATCAAAAGGAGGTAAGTGTCGAGCCTAATTGGCTGTTCACAGCGACTGGGCTAGCTGGTTCTCGATGGGATAGCTTGTAGATGATGCAGGGGGCAATCTAGAGGGCTGGTTGAGCTTTTGATGATCAGTAGGGATCCTAAACTCTAGGATGCACCCTCAAATTGCATTGACAGTGACTGGGAACTTTGAGAATGGTTTAGGAGTATAGCACTAAAGAGGGAGGGAGCTCCAATTGCTGGATCACATAGGGCAAACAGCCCTTTGAATAATTCATGAGGTTATTTATCGCCTTAGGGAAGAGCTTGGGTGAACCTGGCGGACTCAATATGGGCCAAAGCTGAGCTCTAAAATTCCATTTGGAGCTTGGCAGAGTCACGGGTCTTGATCAAGGTGCCTTACCAAGTTGGGAAGGATCCTAATGGCATGTTGAGGTGGCTAGGGGAGTGGGGGACAGGGTCTCTTATCGGTGTACAGGAGATCCTTTCGGTCTAGGGCGCAAGCGAGTGGGGACGAAGGTCCATAGTGGGGAACCTTCGAATGCCATTTGATCAATTAATTAGAAAGGTGCTATGGTTCTGACCTTTTGGATCATAACGGCCAGATTCGGAATGATCTAGGCCGTGGGATTCGAAGGGGAGATCCAACACCTGATCCGCGCGATCAAATATAGGCTGTTGGATTAAGAAGAGGGATGTTAGATAGCATGGTGGTCCGCTGTCACGTGACCCTGGCTTCGCAACGAGCACCCGCAGTCCGCACGGCGAATCCCTGACGGTTATGATGGTTTTGGGTATAAATGCAATTTCAATTTATGAGGAACCTTTATGTGCTATTTCCTCAATTTAATTCAAATTCAATTATCCTAAATGATCTCCAAAAATTCCCAAATTTGCACCCCAAGCTTATTTAGGGTGAGAAATTCAAAAATGTAATCAAATTTTGAATTGGAGATTAAAATATTTTAGCTATTATTTCGGATCCTAAATTGGCCAAAATACCTATCATGACCTAGGCACACATTCGAGGGCTGAACTTAAACTACTTGGAAAAGAAGGCTTTCTTATTCCAAGGGAATAAGATCTTCCACAAATAGGCTATTACACTTAAGTAACATTCATCACTTAATGAAGATTATACTAAAGGAAAGGGAATTACCATCCAATTCAAGATGGATAAGGGATAATACATGGTTAACTTATTAAGTTACTGCAAGTGACTTAAACATAATGGGATTCCAAGGGATAACTATAAATACTATTCCAAGAATTAGAATTCAAATGCTTTGTGACTTAAAGGAATGTCGAATTTTCAAAGAACAAAGAGTTTTTGACTTAAATTGGGTCATAAGCTTAGATGATGTTAAAACACCGTCAACAGATCAAGTCTAATTGGACATGTTTTACTACATCTTATACTTTTGAGCTTTCATACAAAGGTTAGAACAATCTAACCATGATGTAACCTCACACTAAGGAGAGCTATGGTGAACTAACCATAAGGTTAATCCATTCTAAGGCTCCTACTACCAAAGAGATATTCATCCTTCTCTAAAAGAGGGTGATTATCAAATCTGAATATTTAACCCCAAGGAGAGGGAAGATTAACGCATCAAGTCAAAAAATGTAACTTAATATCTTTAAAAAAAAGTTGAAAGAGTCAACAAAAATAAATCAAGCCAATGGATTACTCATCCAATTAGGACGAAACAACTCATAAGGCTACTACTAAATGTCATAATTATGTCTCAATCAACTAAGGTATTATGATTACGATTATCCACTCCAAATGATATGGAAACACTCATTCTAAAGGAATGAGGTGTTTGCAATCTAAGGGATAAGCTAGGCTAACATTTTAAGTCACAATTGTGGCTTATCCAACCTCAGACTCAAGGATTCAACAGATCCAATAACGTAAGGGATGTGAAGTTATTCACCTAATTGGATAAGACACTTCTCAAAGAAAGAACTATTACTATAAGTTACAATAGTGTGACTTAACCATATGGAATCTAAAGTTTGATTGACTAAGGAAAAGAAGAGATGAATAATCAATTTGGAAAAATGACACCTTGATAACAAGATCAAGCTTACTACACGAGTAGTTGATTCAAATTAATGGGTAATCCTAATTAGAGATTTATCCTACCAAGCTAGGGTAGAGATTTTTGCATAATATAATAATTAGGTTAAGTCAAGTTGACCCAACACAAAGGCTTCAAAATGGCTTAGACAGCAAGAATCAAAGTCTAAAATATTGGGATTAACTTAATCTAATCTCAAGAGTGAAATGATCATCCTTAAGGCATAAAATGTTTTTTGAATCGCATGGTTCCAAAACTAAAGGTTTTGTACTAATCATAGTTTAACACCAAATATAGAATCCTAAATGTTATCATATTTTAAAATTCTAAAAGCTCTTCTGAGATTGCTGAGCCTGGCTTTCAAGTAAAGATCCAATAGATTCATAAGAGACTTTATATCTTCAAGTTGCTATAAGAAGGGTTGTGTTCAAAAATGGGGTTCTTAAATGAATAAAGTTGTGCTGCAATTTATCAGTGAACTTATGATGAGGTTGAGGGAGACAACAAGGCATATGAATCACGGGCACTGGCGAGGAGCTTTGGTTATCTTAAGCAATGAATAGTCAGTTGAATATGTTTTGTATTTTTTAGATGAACAACTACTTGGCTTTAACAGTTCAACTAGAGTATTGATTGCTCCAAAAAAATGGTTGAATGCAATAGGAGTGGAAAATGATTATTCATGATTCATTTTCACATAAATTGGAAGTAAAACTTTTTAGATTTTGAGAAGGAATTCAAATGCCATTGAATTGTATTAATCAGAAAAGGTAGAATGTGACTTTACCAAGAAGATAAAGTTATAATTTAGAACGTGAAAGACACTACCAAAAATGATAGAAAATCTACCCCATGCATTTTGCTGTGAAGGCAAGACCAAAGTTAGTGTAGGTGACATCACGATGTTCTCTTCTACAATTTCTTGATGAGCCCCCATGAAGTAGTATTCCACTAGGCTCCTACTTCATCTTATAGAAGGAAAGTTACTAGTAAAATATAAATGTGATCAGGGCACTGAATTGCATCTAAGATAAATTCTACGCGCTTTTGCCATTCTTTAGTCAAATGGGAATAATCTAGTCTTTTGAGATGGAATTATGAAGAAGTTTGTCCATTACACGAATTCTCCTTTTTGAAACTCCTTCAACAAACCTTCCATCTCTTTGGCCTATTTTGCAGTTGAATTATTAATATGATTCAAACTTTTTAGTATAGAGGTCAAGACTTATTATTTGAGTTTCTTTGATCCAATAAATTTTATGAATGTTTCTTTAAGTTAGTGAACTAATTATTACTCTTAAGTTTGTTTTTACTTAAGTTTCATTATCTATGGAAGTAGTTTCGATCTGATGCCTTTTTATTCTGAGCTTACGATTATGGAACTATGGATGTAATTTAAGTATTCATTTAGTGACTATTTGGCAAAAAAAAAATTCATTAGGTAGATAGGAATGCAAATTTCAATCTGACACCTTATGGTGTTCTCTAATACCAACTATGACATCATGCCCCTTAACCAAATAAGATTTAATTGGTGGTCATCACTTAGAAAATCCCTCACTTATCACTAGATTAGGTTATAGTCCCCAATCTACTAATAAGGGAAGGATGTGCACTTATGTAGTAGAAAAACCATTCACTAAATCAGATACATATTAATCAGAGTGCAGAAGAAAGAAGCAGTAAATTTTCATCCATTGCACCATAATGCAGAAATAAAAATATGCAGCTCAGAATAAAAGTATGAAGTAAAAGAAAATACATCGAGTACCTGCATTATTTCAACAATTTAAATAAGTTATAAGTGGAAAAAAATGACACTCATCCGCACTTAAATGAACAACACCCTAAACTAAGGCCCCTCCGCTTCAAGGCAGTCTTCCACCTGGAACTGCTCTTCTACGGGTGCTAACACCTCAAAATGCTCCAGATCTGCCATTCTCGGTTTCACAATGACAGGGCCCCAGCCAAAAAGAAAGAAAAACTAGCTAGAAAAATTGTCTAAGCACATTTTAGGCTATTATTAGTTTTATAATCACTTAAGATGTCACAATTCACTTTAGCAACTAAAACAAGCAAAAAGGTGCAATGAGCTAAGAAGGAACATAGAAAGCTATAAATAATACATTTATAACTTTAAAATAAGCGAGCTGAAAGGACATACCTCAACCCAAAGTTACAATAAGGTTAGGTAATATATATGTATAATAAATTGTAAATACTAAAAAGAAGACTCATCCTAACATGCTAATGATCATATGATATTATACAGATTAATAGAAAGTAAATTGAGTTGTATTACATATAAATAAACTGAATCAACAATAAGCATCCTAGCATATATAAGTAAGCATGTCCTATACTAAAATTGAACTGCAGTAAAAGTATAACATAAAATATAAAAGAATTATGTACAAGCTACCATATTAGAAATATTAGCTAAACAAGCCACTGAAGTGTAACTGAACTGAACTATATCATATCATATCACTTAACTTCTCAAAGCTAAGACAAAAAATTGTACTGAACTGAAGAGGTAAGAATACATATGCAAAAATTTTTAGTTATTTTACTTACCTCATATAGACATATCCAAAATTAGTTGAAGAGTCAAGCACATTTGCAAGACTGTGGTGAGTTCATGAACATAGACCCAACTCTCCCCAATGAGTATGTGTTAGGTAATCCTTATTTCTCCTTACAATCTGTCTATTGGAAGTAATTTATACACACAATCACCCATCTAGAATATGAACCCAATGCAAATATTTTACTAATTTTCTATGTTTTCATTTCATGCTCAAATTATCTTTTATGACAACTTCAATGTAAAAAAGCTCAAAATACAAGGAATGCAAAGCAACAAAGTTCAAAGCTAAGTAAGAGACTTTATTAAACACGGGTGATATCTATTATTGTCTAATTTATCTATTATAACTATTCTTAGTTTATTTAAGCTCAAGATCTCTAATATCCAACTATCAGGTATAGACTCAAATTTGTAGCCTTATAAGGTTAAAAGCAATTAGAATTGATTAGTAACTAATATAAATTAATCAGTGATGCTTACATATGTTAAATAATTAATCATTCATCATAATTAATGAATTTAAATGACTCAAACCAATCTTGATTAAGGTAAACCAAGATTGAGGAACTAGAATTGAATTCTAAATATTGGGGTTTAATCTCTTAATCCAAAAGTGATTTTAAAGGCTAAGGTTTTGTCCCAAATTCTCCCAATACTATAAGTTAAGCTATCTTATTAAGCAAAGTCAAGCTTAGACTAAAGTATAAATACAAAATAATCATAATAAAGGGTGAAATCTATAAACTATTAAAAAACTAAGGTTTCATCCATTGAGTAACCCATTTACTTAATGAATGAACCCTAACCTATCCTAAAAGTTAAGGGAAAATCCTAAAGAGAGGATTTAGGATAAAGGTGAAGATTTAAGCATTAATATTAATTAATCTTAATTTATCTTATTACTCATTTAGGGAACTTAGAATTTACATAATTGGTGATGAATATCACATTATGAAACCTATTAATTGCTTAGAAATATTTAAAGATGCAACTTAAGGTTTCACTTAGAAATTTAATTAATAAGCTTAACTGATCTAAAATTAAATCTAAATTAATTTATTTAGTGATTTTAGTGATTAGATTATGCTTCTAAGGTTTAAGAATGCTTAACACTAATTTTGGGTAAAATGATCATTTTGCCCCTACATAAGGGTCTAAAATACTACCTTTTGATTTAGGGTTCCAGATTGAATTTTATTAGTGGCAAATGATTACTTACTATCTAATATAAAGATAGACAGTAATTACACCCAAATTGGCCAAGGATTAAGCATTGTGAGCTCTAATTAAGGATTTAGCTCATTAAGGGCAATTTAGTAATTTTACTTAAGGAAATATAAAACCCCTATTATACTTTTCTTTTGTACTATTTAAGGATTCCATAGAGTCTAAGATCACTAAATTTTGAGGTCTATTGGCCAAGTTATGTCAAACAGAATATTTAGGCTCAAATATGTAATTTAAGAGTTTTAGGAAATGTCCAAAAACCTAACTTTCTCAAATAATGTCCAAATTTAGCAAACTCAGTAGATATAGCTTCCCTATAATACACTGAGTACTATGACTCAAATTGTACATTATTATATTAAATTAAGTACAATCAAGTTTAAAGGTGATTAAGAAAAATTGGATAACTTAATTTTCAAAACCTAAATATTATTGCATTTTACTGCTCTTCACATTCTTCTAATCAAAATGGTATATTGGATGACCTAATTTGAAGCTAAAATAGAGAATTTATAGCTAAATAAAATTCTAAGTTAAATTGGGTAATTACGGAAAGGAACTAAAAGTTATTAGTCAAAATATGAACATAACAACAAAATTAATGCTACCAGAAGGTTCTTGGGATTCTCCTAATTAAAATGAGACCTATATTAGCTATGTTTGAAGCTAAGGGTACAAAGCTATGGACATTTAAATTTTCTAGGGTTTCATGGGTTTAAATATAACATAAACAGCATTATACAAAATACGCATCCTACAAAAAATCTACTATTGCCAAAATGCTCCTTACATTCTTTTGAGCAAAATGACATATATATTTATATATGCTATATTTGGACTTTGCAAATTATGAAGGTTTAAAGTTCAATTAATTATATGCATATAAATGAAATTATTTTCATTAATCAGATTAACTTTAGTTTTTATCTTAAGAGATTTAATTGCATGTGGGACCCATAGGGATCCGACTGTGGGCCCACTACATGTTTGAGGGAGCAAACAGGACCCACACACCAAGCCATCCTAATGGGGACAGCGGTGAGCCCCACTTGAGGGTTCGACAGCATTCTCCCACGACAAAAGTTCAGGGGTCAAGCCCGGCCCGAAACGTCCCGACCCAGAGACTCTTTGTCTTCTCAAAGAATTGCTAAAGTAGAGAAAAATCTAGGGTTAGGAATTGACAAGTTTAATTGGGCTCATGTAAGTTTTGTCGACAATCAGAGGGTTGCAAATCACAAGAATGAGATATGACAGTGCTTAATTGAAAGCTTGAAATGAACTTGGGTAATAGGGAAGTACCTGTGCGGCGGTGGCAAAAGTTTCAAATAGATGAGGAGTTTCGAAGCTCTCAGGCAACTTATAGAGCATCAAAACTCAAACAATGCATGCGATTAGGGACTCAATGGAGGTTACATGGAGCTTCCAATGATGCGTGCATGCGGCCACTGCTGCGTGCCGCTACTCAGCGTCACGCGCCGCACACGCGCAGGGGTAGGGTGGATTCAGGACCATCTGATCATGATGGTCCCGATCGAATGATCGCATGAAGCACCATTTATAGAGATGGGAACAGCCCGTTAAACCTAATGGTGTGTCCCACAAAAAAATAATTAATTAATGTTTATTCGAATCCTTTATTTAAAAATTTTAATTATTAACATAGTTCTGAAAATTTTCAAAATTCCGGCCTTGGCTAATTGAGGGGTGGGGAATGCAATGGTGAAGTCAGATTTTGATTTCGTTGAGTATTTATTTTTCCTATTTTTTGGAGTATTTCAAATATATTAAAATATTCACCAAAAATTCAACGACTTCCAATTGCCTCTAAAACATAACTCCTAGCTAATTTGGGGGTGATGAGCGCAATGGCAAAGTCAGATTTTTGATTTGAGGTCAATTTAAGAATATCAAATTCTCGGGTTCCTGAAATTCCCAGAATCTGGGTTTTATCCATTTGACCCCTGATTTAGACCAAAACTTCTGGGTGTGGTCCTAATGACTATTTAAGAGTGTTGGAATCAATATTAGAACTTGGTTTAGTACTAATTGATTTGAGTAATAACCTTAGGTTGTTATACTATTATTGTCTAATTTAGTTATCTAACTTAATGATTGGAGCTAATCAAGCTCCAAATTAACTTAGACATTAATAATCTTTAATTAAATTAAAATATAATACTTTAAGTAATTGAAGTTTGGAAAGTAGTATTTTGATAAATATTTATTTATGTGATAAAATAATTTTAAATTATATATAAATGCAAAATGGCTCTAATCCTAACTTGTACCTAAACCTAATATTAATCATTACTTATATAGACTTAGATTGAGGTTAAGGGTCTATAATTAAAAAAATAGGCTTGTAACAACCTTAGTTGTTATCCCAGCTAAATCTAGATTAATTAAGCTAAGTCAAGCTTTGATTTTGATTCTATTGGATTCAATGAGTCATTTAAACCTAACCTTAGAGATTTGAAATCAATCAGAGCGAAATTGGAAATTTTGGTATTTTTGGCTATTTTTAAGCCCTGAAAAATAGCTAAATTAATTTGATCTCCAAATCAAAATTTGAGTTCATTTTTGAATTCCTCATACCCCAATTAGCTAAAGGTGAATTTTTGGGAATTTTTGGAGCTCATTTAGTCCTAAATTGGATATATAAAGTTAATAGGAATTTATGTAATTATTAAATAGAATTATATTAATTAATTTAATTATTTAATTAAAATTTTAAGTTTAGGATTTGCTGTCGGGACCATGACAGATCCACTGCCGGGTCCCGACAGTGGCACATAGCTATGCACCAGTAGGATGGCTAGCACGCATCTTGGCGTGGCTCGTCTAATGGCGCAATCTAACCACACTGTGATCAGATCGCAGCCGCTCGATCGGTAACCCAATGCAACGGCCTTCAGCGCCCCATCCTAAGTAAGCTCAGAACGAGTGTTGGATCATTTCAATTTGATCTAATGGGCGATCCATCACCCCGATCGACCGTTGTTGATCAAGAGATCAGAACCACCCAGTCCTAACCGAAGGTCCATCGAACGACCGCGCCTTAATCGTCGATGTTCATCATCATCCTGGGCACGAAATCGCTGGAAGCTCCCGACAAGATTTCAACGTCCTGCCCTCATGGTAGTACGGGGATGAAATCTTGTCCCCCACGATCTCTCTCGCACCCTCATCGCCATAGCTGGGTTGTTCTCCCAGATTTTCCCCTTCTTCGTTTGGAGCCCCCAATCGCCAGCCTTGTGCTGAAGCTGTGGGCTCTATCATGGCTATGGAAGCTTGCCTTCAAGCTATAAATGTTTTGCTCTGGCTTCATCCCCATTAAGCTTCTCGTGCCTCTCCATTCTAGGCCCTCTGCTCCTTGTTTGGCAACCATTCATCTACCAGTGGAGCTCAGTTCGATCATCTTCCATTGATCGTGCGTGTGGTTTGACATTGAAACCCCCAGCTACCGGTGTGGAGTTCAACTACCCCAGTGTTCGTTGTCGTGCTCAGTTTCGTCCAAAGGTACTCGCTTCTCCCAGTGAGCCAATTCAGCTCACTGTTCTGCATCTTGTGATCATTCGCCTTAGATGATGAGTTAGGATCCTTCCTTATTAATCTCGGTGGTTGGTTGGAGTGCTGGTGATCTCTGGCAATAAACCAGACAATATTGTCACCACTCACAGGTCCATTGCCAATGTGCTCGGAGCCTTTGGCAATCCCTGAGGGCTGGAGACTGTCTTAATGCTCGACCATCCGCTGCTATTGATGTGTGATCGAAGTAGTGATGGTCATTGATACCTAGATTATTCGATTTAGCTCGAATCGATTGATACAGGTTCAGCTCATGTTAGCATCTGATCGAATAGCGCTCCATCAATTTAGTCCCAGGCCGAGCCATGTAGTTCCCTCAATTGCTCAGCCTTAGTGGCCTTAGTAAGTCGAGCTATAGGTTGAAGAGTATCTCCCTCTCTGTGAGAGCAATTCCATCCTCGCAGCTCCGCCTCAGAAGACGTTTCGGGCGAGTAGCACCCCAGCAAGCCGACGCACCCCTGATGGGGGTTGATAGTCCAATCGACGCACCTTCGAAGCCTGAATGTGTAGGTATCTAATTGGTAGCATGGCGTGGATGGAGTGCGGCGAATTCAACGATCGATGGTTGCCCTAATTAGTGCCCGTCGAGAGGTAGGGGATGAAGTCACGGGTCAGGCCTACCCATGACCCGCATGTTTTAAATTTGTGCCGACCGATTAATAAAAATAATTTTAGAATTATAATCCTTAAGGAAATTAATTCATAAATCAGATGCTAAGGTTTTTATTTAAATAAAAATGCAGAATAAATTAATTGAATACCTTTAGTTACACAAATCCAAATGGTATGATCTAATATACCATTTGAATCAGAAAAATTCAAGGAATCTGAATATAAAATAAAATCATAGATCCAATGGTTAGATTTAAAATAATTGCTTAAACCTTTTCTATTTTTATTTAAATCATAACAAATTCAATTAATGACCAAACTAATTGATTAAGGGCTCTGATTGCTCAGTAAACCCTAAAGAACAATTTTAGACCCTTTAAACCAATTTTGGATATTAACTTTTCTTAATCACTACTTAATCACCCAAATTATGGATTAGTGAATAAAACCTTAATTAAGGCTCTAATTTTGGCAAGAGTAGTTCTTAATGCTATCCTAAGCACAGTGGAACCTCTGAACAAGGATGGATTGCCCTAGAATGCCCTAAAACCCTTAATCATCCTACTTGGCTTAAATAAGTGATTAGTGCTAATTGGCCTAATTAAGTTGCCAAAACCTAAAATAAGTGTTTTTCTCACTTCATTAATCAATATGAAACACATTAAAAAAGATTAGATTTAATTTGGATAACTAAACCTTAAAATCCCAATTTTGCCTTAAGAGGGGCATTTTGGTCATTTTGACCAAAATGTGCTTAAATGCCCCTTTAACCTTGGAAAATTTAGTAAGCTACCCTTACAGAGATTATATATATTTCACTGACTCTTAGACTAAGAATGTTGATCATGTGGAGGTTTATTTAAGAAATCTTCAATTAACCCTAATTAAGACACTTAGACCTTAAGTGATCCTAAGGAAGTCACTTAGCCCTAATAATTGAATCTAATGATTTTAGATGTTAAATTTTAGTTTAATAAGCTCAACTAAGTTAGCTTATGAGCTTAAATTCTGAAACAAACACATTTAGAAAATCCTAAGTTAGAAAATTACTTATGTGTAAAGTGATCAAATCTTAGATCCTTGACTTTAGATCTTCTAATTAAATTAAACTATTTCCAATTGAATTTCTTTAAATGATTTATTATTTAACCTTTTGAAACCTTCCATGTTGGTATAGAATGATTCAATCTATAAGATAATGAAATTATCTTAAAGATTGAACATAGATCTTAGATTCTCAAGTTCTTAATTGATAATTTTATCTTATAATCAGTAGAATAACCCTTCACTAAGTTCTTAGCTCTTGAATCTTTCAGCTTATAGGACTCTTTACCTTTAATTTGGGTAGTAAATGTGAACCCTAGATCCTTAATAGGACGTTTCCCTTGGGTTCAAGATTTGAACACCAAAGTGGGATTTAAGCACAAAAATTCTTAAATCTTGATTTACTTAATCAAGATTTAGGTAAGAGAGGAAAATATTAACAAATTAGGTCGTTGATTTATTTACTTAAACTTTATAGTCATCACATGATTTTAGATTATAACTTGTTAAGTTTTAATATTAACTTTAAGAACATAAATCTGAGATTCTACTCGATAACTGGATATTGGAGATCCTAAACTGGTACCTTCTCAGAGTAGCTAGATGGGATAATTAGACAACAACAGATATCACTAAGTCTAGATTAAGTCTCTTGCTTACTTTGACTAGATTTGCTTTACACACCATGGATATTGAGCCTTATTCCTTGAGCATAATAGGAGAACTTAGGATATGGATGATACATCTTAAGTTAGTAATTGAATTGCATATCACTCAGTTCTTACCTTGTTTGCAGTTGGTAGAATATGTCATAGTGTAGTCTGCCTCTTCAGTAATAATATTGTGTAAAATTGACCCAGGCCTAGAGGATTGCGATGGCCTATTGGCTGGGTATTGATTGATGTTTCAGTATTGGGGGCCCTGGATGGCCTATTGGCTGGTATGGCAGTACTACGTCTTAGACTTATTGCTACTATAGCTGGATTATTCAGTATTGTTTTTTGTTTTGCTTTGCCACATGCTTCAGTGGCCTTACTTTTAGTACTTGCCTTGCTTTTGCCACATGTCTCAATGGCTTTACATTTCATAGATTGCTCAGCTTTTGTCACATGTCTCAGTGGTTCTTTTCTTTTCTTTTGTATCAATTAGCATGTTGAATGTGTACTCTTATGAGTTACATATGTATATTGGCATGTTTTAGATGCTAAAATTATATGTTTATTTCAGTATTTGTGTCCTTTATATACTCAGCATGTGTTAATACGATCATAAGAATGTTAGGTTCATAATTTGTATTATAGTCGCTGTTGCTTTTAGCTTTAGCATCATCTTCTCTATTTGGTATTGTATGTTATTTTTCATACTAATTGTTGGCTATAAATGGATAGTTTATAGTTACCCGTTTCTTTCATAGCTTGTCACACCCATTATTGCTCGCATGTTTAGATAATTTAAATGTGATATCTTTGAAATAATCAGTTCATTAAAATAGCATAAAATGTACTTAAACAATTGTCTAACTGTAACCTTTTTGTTTTGTTGGCTAGGGCCCTGGCATTTGTGATACCGACAAATGTCATATTCAGACTTGTTCGTGGGCAGTGCTGCAGAAGAGGAGCTCGTTCAAGAGGAGGACCTTGCTGTTGCAGTTTAGATAGATTCTGTATTTCTTTTAGTGAAATTGAGAGACCTTTGTATTTTCTTTTAAAATTCAGTTTGTAATAATTAATTCTGGATGTATTTCATTTATGTATTGTGATGAGTTACTATATTGTCTTCTTTTCTTTTCTACTATGTTGTGCTTGTGGATGTTACTACTCACCTATTGCTTCTGCCACTTTGATATCTGTATGTATATTGATGAATGTTATAGTATTCTAGTGACAGATTCTTAGCTTAAGGCAAGTTGTGTTTTCACCTAATTTTACTTAAGTTGAGAATTTGCCACAGTTCGAGCATCGTACTTCCTATTGCAGTACGGGGGCCCCGCTGTTGGTATCAGAGAACACCATAAGGTGTCAAAATGGGATCTATGATTCCTTTCTACCTAATGGGCCATTCTTCTGAAGTACAAACATTGATATATATATAAGTAACATCCATAAGATAGTAGTATCAGTAACTCTATGTAAAATGTAGAAGGAGAATACTCTCATCCTAATAATTTAGTCATCTTGAGTTTAACGAAAACGTAATAAAATTCTGTCCTCATAGTCAAATGAATTCTTGGGAGTCCGATATAGACTACTATCTGCAGGCTTTCAAGATAGCTTGGAACGGTAGTTTCAAGTGGAGGCAGGAAAGCAACTGGCAGATTGAAGGAGTTTCAAAAAAAGGGATCTTAATCATGGATAAGCTTCTACAGCAAGTAGTATATCGAGGGCTCAACTTTCCCATATACGCAAAAGAATGGTTGAGCCGAGTGGAGTCTATTTTGGTACACATAGAGTTTCCCGAATCACTTTATGTAGATATTCTGACAGATCTGATGTTGTACTACACCGGAGTCTGGTGGTATGACACTATTGCAAGGCTTGAGTAGAAGCGTAAGAGAAAATATCAGGAAATAACTTTTGAGGATTTTTGTGTAGCCTTTAGGGCAGAATATATTGATAATGTCTGAGTGTTAGTTAGGATAATTGTCATCTTATTCTCAAACAACCCCAGTAGAATTTCAGTTTTGGCATTGTAATCCCCTATTTCTATAATTAATGAAAGATTTTTGATTTCTCTTCCTTAAAGTAAATTCTGAGTTTGGTTTTGCACTTATTAGAATGGATTCTGGATCACCACCTACCGTTACTCCTGTCAAGAAAAACGTCACCTCTAGTAGTTCTAACGATGAGGTGGCTCATCTGTGAGCCATAGTGGCAACTCTATTAGAAAATCAAGCACAACAGGCGATCATTGTACAAAAATTACTAAATGATCGTGCAACTCCAGTCACTGTTGTTGCTCCAACAGTTCCTGCCCCACAAGCTGCTTCTTCTTCACATCACTCGGTGGATAATCTCCTTCACAATTTCCTGAGGTTAAGACCTTCAACCTTTGGTGGGAATCTGTCGCCAATGGATGCAGCCGACTGGCTGAAGGCTGTGGAAAAGATCTGATTAGTCTGAAGATCCCAAACTCCGAGGTCGTCCGTCTCACCTGCAATCTGTTCCATGCTGAGGCAGAGTATTGGTGGGAGGAAGTTAGGAACACCCAATTCGTTGATTATGAACTAGACGACATCCCATGGGATGCATTTGTTGAAGCCTTCAAGGCTGAATTTATTCCCCCATCTTCACAGAACATTATCATAGACACGATCATACAGTTGACTCAAGGGAGTCGTTCAGTCGCTGAATACGAAAGGGAGTTTCGTAAATTGATCTACTTTGTGCCAAAAGTCACTCAATCTGAATCAGCTAAGTGCCACCGCTTTCTCTGTGGACTTTGAGATTTGATGAAGAATCAAATCGTACCACTCTGCTTAACTAGCTTCTTCAAGTTAATGGAGACAGCTAAAGTAATTGAGCATCACCAATCTGAGGATAATCTCAAGCGGTGGGCACAAACAACTCAAAACCCTCAGGAAGCCTTCAAGAGGCACAGGCTTAATCTTGCAAGGGTCTATCAACTAGAAGCTGCACTAACTTCGGAACCTGTTCAAAGCTACGATAGGCCACACCCATACGGCAAGTGTTACCACACTGGCCAAATGTGTTTCAATTGTGGGCGTACAGGCCAAAGGTTCTACCAGTGTGACCACACAGAAACAGTGGATGGGGTTCCAATGAAGCCCTACCAAATGAAGCAAGTGCTCAGAGCAACTCTGCTAAATCGGAGAGAACCAAATTTGGCTATAATGCCAGCGCCTGTTTCTCAAGTTGCTCACATGTAGTCACCAGCTTCTAACTCTCAGAACTATCTCCAAAGGCAGAATAACAATCGTCCTGCTGGTCCTGCACAAGTATATGCCTTAACTCCTATTGAAGCCGCAGAAGATAACAATGTGGTTTCAAGTACACATCTCTGAACTTTTCCTTTGATAACTGCATTGCTATACTCTAAACTTCTTGCAAGTCATTAATGCAATTTGTATGAATTTGGCACACTTTATTTCAACAACCAACCTTGTAATGTATTATTCGATACCGGTTCTAGTCACTCGTTTATCTCAGAATGATTTGCCAATAACCTTAAACTTCACGCATGCAACTTAGCACAAACGTTGGTGTTGGGCTTCCATCTGGAACCCAACTAAGTGCCCATAAATTTTGTAATATCAAAGTCCCGATAAATGATCAAGAATTCCATGCCAAACTAATCATCCTTCCCATAGCAAACTTTGATATCATCCTTGGAATGAATTGGCTTAGTGACAATAATGCCATAATAAATTGCCTTAAGAATAAGGTCACTCTTCTTTCCCAAGGCAAATCTACAATGTTTCTAAGAAAAACCAGAACACAATTATCCTTAATAAATGCAATTAAAGCTCAATAATTAATTATTAAGGGTTGTAATGCTTACCTAGTTACCATTATGGGCGAAACAAAAGAGTGTATCTCTCTTTCAGATTGTAAGGTAGTCAAAGAATTTGCCGATGTGTTCCCAGAAAAATTGCCTGGTGTACATCCTTTTAGAAAAGTAGAATTCTTTATTGAATTGATCCCTAGTACCCAGCCGATATCCAAAGCACCTTATAGAATGGCACCTAAGGAGCTTCAAGAGCTCAATGAGCAATTACAAGAGCTCTTGAATAAAGGCTTCATCATGCCAAGTATGTCTCCTTGGGGAGCGCCAATTTTATTTGTGAAAAACAAGGATGGATCTATGCGTATGTGTATAGATTATTGTGAACTAAATAAAGTCACTGTAAAGAATAAAGATCCATTGCCCAGAATTGATGATTTGTTTGACCAGTTATTCGAAGCCGTTATATTTTCCAAGATCTATTTGAGATATAGATACCATCAACTGCGAGTAAAAGAAGATGATGTAGGGAAGCCTACTTTATGTACTCGTTATGACCACTTTGAGTTTTTGGTGATGTCATTCGGACTCATTAATGTGCCATCAATCTTTATGGATTTGATGCAATGAGTATTAAAACCATATTTGGACAAGTTTGTGATCGTCTTCATTGACAATATCCTCATCTATTCCGAAACTCTGAGAGATCATGAAGAACATCTGAGGTTAGTGTTAGAAACTCTGCGCAAGCATCAATTGTATGCCAAGTTCTCCAAGTACAAGTTCTGGCTTGATTCCATTGCATTCTTGGGGCACGTAGTTGATGCTCAAGGTATTTGGGTAGATCAGAGTAAAGTAAGTGCGATTCATGACTGGGATCAACCTAAGTCTGTCACCGACATTAGAAGCTTCCTGGGATTAGCATGATATTACAGGAAGTTTGTTAAAGGATTTTCCCAGATTGCTTCGCCGTTGATTAAATTGACTCAAAAGGCCGTTCCGTTTATTTGGAGTCCAGAATGCGAGGAAGCATTTCAAACTCTAAAGGATGCACTTTCTACCTCTCTAGTTCTTATTCTACCTAAAGAAGGTTTGAATTACCAAGTATATACTGATGCTTCTAGAATCGGTCTAGGTTGTGTGTTAATGCAAGATGGTAAGGTAATTGCTTACACCTCTCGTCAGTTAAAACCCCACGAGTGAAGATATCAATTTCATGATCTTGAACTTATAGCTGTGATATTTGCCTTGAAAATATGGCGTCACTATCTGTATGGAGTACAATGTTCAATTTTCACCAATCATCAAAGCTTGAGGTACATCTTCACCCAGAGAGAATTGAATTGCTGCCAGAGAAGATGGTTGGAGCTCATCAGCGATTATTATCTCAGTATTCAGTATCACCCTGGGAAGGCGTACGTAGTGGCCTATGCTCTTAGTCATCATTCTACTTTGACCTCTATGATCGCATCCAGTTCTTTAGAACATGAATTTTGTAAGCTCGAGATTTCTCCGGTTATTGGTGACGTGCTAAGCTCGCTTCTAGCCAATATCAATGTGGAACCCACTTTCCATTGAGATGTCTCTATCTCACAAACAAAAGATGATGAGTATCTGAAATTCAAAGCAGATATTGAAGTGGTCTTCATCATGATCTGCAGTTACAGAATGGTGTAATTTATCAAGGTAATCGATTGTGGATTCCTAAGTCCATGCATCGTGAGGTATTAATTGAAAGCCATAATTCTGGGTACCATATTCATCCAGGCAGTATTAAGATGTGCCAGGACCTAAAATAATCATTTTGGTGGCCAGGTATGAAGAAAGATGTAGCTGACTTTGTGGCTAAATGTCATGCCTGTAATTTAGTAAAGGCAAAACACCAAAGACCCGGTGGTCTTTTACATCCATTATATATCATTGAATGGAAATGATTTGATATATTTATGAATTTTTTCATGGGATTGCCTCGTGCAAAATCAGGTGTTGATGCAAGCTAGGTGATAGTAGATCGCTTAACTAAATCAGCGCATTTTCTTCCCATCCGTCAAACTGATTCTGTAGAGAAGTTAGCAAAACTCTACATCAAAGAAATTGTCAGATTGCATGGGATTCCGAAGTTAATTGTATCTGATAGAGATAGCAGATTTACTTCCAAGTTTTAGCAAGCTGTGCATCAAGATCTGGGTACTACTCTAGCCATGAGTACAGCTTTTCATCCTCAAACAGATGGTTAGACTGAAAGAGTAAACCAAGTTTTGGAAGATTTGCTCAGACTCTGTATTCTGGATTTTGCTGGTTCCTGGGAAGATCACATCCCATTAGTGGAGTTTGCCTATAATAACAGCTTTCAAGCTAGTATTAAAATGGCTCCTTATGAAGCATTGTACGGTAGAAAATGCAGTATCCGCTAGCTTAATCAGAAATAGGAAGCATTCAGCTCTTTGGTTTGAAATTAGTTGAAGAAACCAGTAGTAAGATCAAATTAATTTAGTAGAGAATTTGTTCATCTCAAGATCATCAGAGCAAGTATCATGATTCTCATCACCGTCTCTTAGAATTCGATGTGGGAGATTCTACTTATCTAAAGGTCAGTCCAATGAAGGGTGTCTTCAGATTTAGCATAGCTGAGAAACTCTTTCCCCGCTATGTTCGACCTTTCAAAGATGTGGCCAAAGTAGGATCATCTGCGTACCGGTTAAATCTTCCTGATGGCTTTGCAGCTGTTCATAACGTATTCCACGTATCATTGTTGAGCCTGTTTAATAAAGTTTTAGATGTTTTCGCGATAAACCGCTGCAGCGCGCGATCGCGCGCTTTAGCGGTTAATTCCGCATGAAACACTATTCAATTAGTTGAGCCCCCATTAATATAGTTTAAATGTTTCCGCTGCAGCCCGCTGCGGCACGCGACCGCGCGCTGCAGCGCACTGTAGCGGAAGTTTTTGTTAGATTTTTAGAAAAATTGCAGAAATGCCTTAGAGCTCCTTTGGATTCCATTTCCTGAAAAAGATATAGAAATTTAATTTAGGAACTGTAAAAATATTTTAAATAAATGAATTTTCCCCTTTATTTTAGATGTAATTTATGGATTCATCACACCCCCACACTTAAATTCTTACTCGTCCTCGAGTAAGCTCAAAATGATAATTTCTTTCTGTATTTGAATGGATGAAAGTTACAATGATGTATTTGAAATAAGTATAAGTGAAAATATATGCATGGCAATAAAAAATGAAATGAACATTATAGCAATCTTAATATTTTCAATTGAGTCACTAAGGTGGTAGGTCACTAAATCTCCAAATATTTAAATTTCTTAATGCTTGAAAATAGGTGATGGATTCCATATATTTTAGATTTTTAGACTAAAGACATGGTTTAGAGATTCTTAGAGTTGTGTCATATGTGCTCCTTCTTATAAATCACAAAGATGAAAAAGTTTAAGGAGAGATATTTTTTTTCATTCTTTCTTATTTTGATTACTTGGGAGAGATATTTTTCATCATCTCTTTTTCCATAAATATTTTGTTCTTTTCATCCTTAGGGAGAGACATTTTTCTTCATCCCTAACATCTTTATGATCATGAAGTCATACGGGAGCCTAGCACACTTCATTTAGAATCTATTCAATATTTTTTAGTTTAAATCATATGCCTTCCCCCACACTTAGCTCAAGTATTTATTTAAATTTTTAGAGACTTAGATTTTCCTCTATTTATTCCTCAATATCACATTTAATTGCATAATAATTCATTTAATCATTTTTTTTTGCTAAGTATTTTTTTACTTATATCTCATTTGATTTTTTTGCATTTTTGTGATTTTTATTTCTTTTGAAAAATTCAGAAAAAATATGTCACTTAAAAATAACTCAATAAATGCTTGAATATGAGAATTCATAAATTATAATCTCAAAAATAAAAACAAACTACAATAAGGATAAAAAGAAAAAATGAAAAAGAACAAATACAACCTAGTTAATTTTCCTCATTCTGATCATCGTCTTCCTCCGACACATACGCCGTCTCGGTGGGGTAGTGCGTCTCCGGTATGGGTGCACCGATGGGAGGCCGTGGCAACATGAAAGCGTCCGGTCCGCCGTGCAAATTCCAACCATCAAACAACATCCCAAGGGCTTCATGGAATTATGATTGGAACTGGCGTTGTTGGGCGTATTCCTGTTTAAAAAACCCCATATCGGTAGCTAGAGCTTTACTAAGCTCTGCGTTTTGATTGTGGAGGCGCATTAAGAGTTGGTTTGTGAGATGCGAATCAGAAGGTGCAGACGCTTCCGCCCTATGGCCCCTTCTTTTCTTGGGTAATTTCCGTTCACTTGCCCGGATGTTAAGGTTCGAGGGGTGCAGGGCAACGCTGGGGGGAACAATGGTGTCAGAGGAGAGGATCTTAACCCCTTGGGCTTCGCATAACCCAGAAATCAAAGACCCGAAGGCCAATGCTACGTATGAAACTTTGAGAGCTTTCCAAAGGTGCTCAAAGATAATGTTTGAGATGCGGATTTTGCCTGCCCTAACCAATGAGCATAAAAGGAGTGCTCGGGCACGGGTCACTTCAGTTAAGTGACTCGAGGGCATGACATAGCTAGAAATGAAGACTAGCCAAGCACTACTCATCTCGGTTAATTAAGAGCGAGGAATGTTGGCGAGTCCCCCTTCCCACTCGGTGTCATTATTGACGATCTCCTCAACAAGAGTGCGGGGGTCAAAGCGACAGTCCAAGAGGTTAGAGTATGAACAAGAACTTACCTCTGCCAACCCATAGAATTGCTCAATTTGAGCAATTCCTAGGGTGACACACTTTCCCCGGCAGAAAATTCGCTGCCTGGATGCGTCAATTGCGTTTGCATATACTTCTTGGACAATTGCCGTGTATGTGGGAGCTCTCTTGGTCACAAACTCATGCCATCCTCTAGGACTGACCTATTTATGAGAGATGGGGTAGGCCATGCTAAAGCTTCGCTCTGGGATCATCTTCCGTTGAGAAGTGATAGAGGTGAAATGGTGCTCGACCTCCACCGAGGAGAACCTCTTCGAGTTGAAAGCACCTCCGGATGAGGAAGCCCCAACATCCTTCCTAGCAATTGCCTTCTTCCCGGAATACATTGTGTGGGATGAGAGTTTCAAGATGATCAAGAGAATGAAGAAGATGAAGAGAAGGTGCAAGGATAACCCCCCTATTCCCTCCTTATTTATAGCCAAAAAAATCAAGGCAAAAGAAGAAGGTCAAATGGTCTTCCCAATGCCATTAATGTGGTGATCCATGTGAAGGGGGGGGGGGCAGCTTTTTCAGCAACTTTTTGACTGCCTTGGGAACCCAAAGGTCATGACTTGTTGACTGTATTTTCCCAAGGCAGAAAATCTGGGCAATCCGCGACCAACCGCTGCAGCGCGCGGTAGCGCGCTGTAGCGTGCGATCGCAGGTTAGGGTGCGCCCGGGCGGAAAATAGTTCCGCACGCTGTTTATGCGCGAATCACCCACAGCAGCGCGCTAATGCGGAAGTTCCGCTGCAGCGCACTATCACGGAATTTTCGCTGCAGCGCGCAATCGCAGACATTCCGCTCTAGCGCAAATTTTTTTTTTTTTTTTTTTTTTTGGGTTGCCTCCCAATAAGCGCTCCGTTTAACGTCCTAAGCTAGACTCTTTTAAGATTAATATGATGGATCGGGCGGTTTCATTAGGCTAAGGATGTTCAAGTGAGCACATCCCTCTTGGTGGCTCAAACTCTGTTCATCCTCAACCTCAATCAAAGGATCCCTTCTTTCAACTTCATAATTCGTGGGGGTTTTTTTTTTTTCTTTTTCCCTGTCGCATTTTTCTCTTCTTCACTCCTTCCTTGCTTTAGTTTTCATAGGAAGGAGTTGAGCTATTATTATAATTCCTTTCTTCCAACATTAGATCTTCAAGTACATCATGAACCCATAGTCTTTCTTCTCTTACCCTTCTCATCACCTCATTTTCCATCTTTTTTTTCTTAAATAAAGTGGATTTAAGGTCAATTAATTCAGTTTTTCCTTTTACATTTGCGCTCATAAACCCATGACCCACATCAATAATAGCTTTCACACTCATTAGAAAGGGTCTCCCAAAGATAATCGTGCAATTCTTATTCCATTGATCCCATTCACAAACCACAAAATCAGTTGGAACTATAAAACTTCCTAATTCGACTACAATATTTTTTAACATCCCAAGAGGGTAAGAGATTCTAAATTGGCAAATTCCAAAATCATCGAGGTATATTCCATCCCTCTTACCATTAGATGTTCATAAATATGGAAGGGCATAACATTGACCGAAGCACCTAGATCACACAAAGGATCTATAAATACTTCATTTTTGATTATGTAGGGGATGCTCAACTTCCATGGGTCTTCATATTTAGAAGCTGTTAGCTTCTCACTCTCATTCTTTATTTTTTCTTTCCCTTCCTTTAGCATATAACCTGTTGCACTCGTACTTCAATTTTAATTCCCCCGCACGTATCTTCCGAATGTATCACACTAACCAACTCCCTGGGGTTTATTTCGGTCAAACTGGGTAGGGCCCCTTGCTGCCGAGAGGTTAGCTGCTTGGAGATCTGCCCCAATTGGATCTCTATATTCCTCAGGGAAACCTCTATCCCTTGGATAGAAGCATCATGGCGCGTGATAATCGCTTCTGTGCGGCGCATAAATTGAATTATTTCTGCTTTGAAAGAGTTGAAGGCCCCTTCAAAATTGGGGTGATGATTATTGTTGTTATTTCTACTATGCATGCCTTGTAGATTGGATGAGCTTCCCCTATATTGATTTGCATTATTATTATTATTACTCCAAGAGAAATTTGGATGGTTTTCCATCCTGGGTTGTACGTGTTGGAGTAAGGGTTATTAATCGAGTTGTTGTTTCTCAGGTAGTTTACTTGTTCAGTGTTGGTTTGTACAAAAGGGTTATTTAGATTGCAATTTTCACTATTATGCTTACCCCCACATAAATCACAATGCACCTCAAGAACAACATTGACATTTATTCTTTCTATTTTTTCATTTAAGGCATGTATTTCCTGTTGTAACATCATTATTTGATCGGACTCTTTTACCTTTAAAGCTTCCTTTTTTAACCTTTTAGAAGGCCATTGGTAAGTGTTGTTTGCCATTTTTTCTAAGAGGTCATAGGCTTCCTCTTGGGTTTTTCCACTAATGGATCCCCCGGCTGCTGCATCAATGAGTGTCCTTGTCAGAGCATTCAAACTATGATAAAAGGTTTCAACTTGCATCCAGAGAGGGAACCCATTATGCAGGCAACGTTTGAGGTACTCCTTAAAGCGTTCCCACCCATCATAGAGAGTCTCACCTTCCATCTGAGTAAAGTTGGTGATCTCAATTCTCAACCGTGCAATTTTAGCCGGAGGGAAGTATTTGGCTAAGAATTTCTTAGCCAAATCATCCAAAGTACGGATAGAATCGCTCGGTAAAGATCTGAGCCAACTCTTGGTACGATCTCTCAGTGAAAAAGGAAATAGCCTCAATTTAACTGCGTCGTCGGAGACGCCTTAAACTTGAAGGTATCACATATTTCAAGGAAGGTTGAAATATGTTAATTTGGATCTTCAGTTGCTAATCCTCCAAACTGATTGTTTTGTACCATACTCAGCGTAGAGGGTTTGATTTCAAAATTATGGGCTTCTATATTCAGCCTTATAATCGCACGGGGAATGCCCATAATAGTGGGTAGTGCATAATCTCTAAGTGCCTTACCCCTAGGCACTTCTAAGTTTTCCGTGAAAGTGGGCATCTCAATTTGTTGGTTTGATAAGTTTCGTTCTCGCCTAGATTGTAAGTTTGTTCGTTCTATTTCAGGATCAAATAGATATTCAGTACATACTCTTTTACTCATACAAGTTTCAATAAAGCTTCTGAAGAATGAATTAGCAATATAGATCAAACAGATATATTTTGGAAATGAAAATAAACAAAAAGAAATAAAAAATATTAGCTTGATAATTACACTAGGCAATGTAGAGCAAAGAGGAAATAAAATCAAATGCTTAAATCGCTAGCTACTTATAGATTATCTTTAGTTCAAATCAAAAACTGATTCCCCGGCAACGGCGCCAAAAACTTGACAGACTGTAAATACACGCCTGCGCTTGCACACAAGTGTACGTGGTCTGAAGTAACAAGTGGAAAGTGCGACTTTCCAGGACTTTATTGAACCACAGAGAATTAGTTGATTTAGCACTAAAGTATATCTATTCTCACTAATGTTTAAGCTATAGTATGTGTTGGTTGGTTGGTCTATATTAACACAAATATTCACTAAGTAAATAACAAGATTTAAAGGAAGAGGAGAGTTGGGCCCATCCTAGATGCAATGACATAATATGTGTTTAGATTTCTTTCTCAAGCTTTATCATTTAGTTTAATTGAAATCAAGTGCACATTGTTGTCTTTTAGTCTAGCTCAAAGGCTTACAAGTTCAAATCTGGTGCACAAAATGAACTCACATTCGGTTCAACTTTAGCACAAAGATTCTTATAAGATTCTTGAGAATTAAAGTTAATTCATTTTCTCCTAATTTAAGGAGAGTTTAAATTTTCTTAAATCTCAAGATCTCACAAGCATTGATTTTCCACTATGAGCATCTCTTCACATCTCACCTAGTTGAGATGAGAGAATCACATATTGGGCTTAATGACTATATCACTTAGTTCATGAGCACTCAACACTTCATTTCTCAATCTCAATTATGTGGAGCTAAGGAGCTCAATTAGTGGGTCTTAGCATCACTTGCATCAACTCTTTGATTGAGCTTAGATTGAGGTGCATTGAGCTCAAGATCCTTCTCACATTATTCTAAGCTTTCATGCACTCAAAATCTAGCATCCAACCTAAGGTGAGCTAAGGAGCACAAGACAATTAGATCTTGGATTCTTAGTTCTTTTCTAATAAACAAATCAAGACTAATTAAATAAAAATTTCTTAGTAAGGCATTTAAATAACAAATATATTATGCTTGAGGGAAAACATTCATACATAAATATTACATCATGCAAAATGAGACTTCATCCCAACCCTCCCCAAGGGGAGTTTAACTACTCATTACACAAGAAAATAAGGAAGACACATACATAGCAAAAGACCCTTTCATGGTTACCAAAAAGAAAATACAAGATTGAGTTTAGAAGATACTAGGAACACTCCGTAGAAGTCCTCCGGAATTATTCTTCTCCTTCTAATTACCTTCTCCTTAGATTGCTAGTGCTGCCTTCTTCCTCTTCGACTTTAGCAAAAGCTTGCCTTGCCACCCTTGGGGAGTTCTCTCCTCCTTTAGCTCTTTTTCTTACTTAGGGAAATTTTGCTAAAATTGTGAACCCTCCTCTAGTCAAGAGGAGGGTTATTCATAGGAAGGGGGGGGGGCTGTATGCTCTTCCTCATAAGCAACCAGATTTTTCATTAAAAATGCTGATTTCATCATTGCACTAATTTTTAATTTAGGGTGAGGTGACAATAATCTCATTTTTTTAGCCACACATCACCTCAAAGCTTTACAAAAATGACTGCTGCAGGATATGGTGGCTGGAGACAGCATTCAGGATAGAGGTCATGTCTTCAGACGCATTAAATGCACTGACTAGGAAAAAATTTGACAGGCCGCTGCAGCACGCTGTAGCGCCCTGTAGCGTGCTGCTGTATGCCTTAGCATACCTTGGTTCAAAGTAATTTTAGCCAAGTCCTCCGTTGCAGTGCGCGACCGCACGCTGTAGCGGGAAATTCCGTGAAAAACACTGTTCAATTAGTTCTTTTTCCCGATTGTATAGAGAAATATTCTGCGGCAGCCCGCCAGGTGGCACGTTGTTGTTGTTGTTTGTTTTGGTTTTGTGTGTTTTGTTTTTGTTGTAGCGGTAAACTTTGCGAAAAACACTGTTCAATTAGTTGGGCGGCCCGAATTATTTAGCCAAGTCTTCTGCGATATTCCGCTGCGGCGCGCGACGCGCGCGGGTCGGGGTTTTGGTGGTTAGGTGGTAGCGGTAAATTTTGCAAAAAAAAAACACTATTCAATTAGTTGGGCACCCCGAATTATTTAGCCAAGTCTTCCGCGATAAACTGCTACAGCGCTCGACCGCACGCTGTAGCGGTTGCATTCAGCAGAGAAAACACTATTCAATTAGTTGAGCCCCATTTAATAATCAGAAATATTTCTGCGATAAATCACTGCAGCGCGCGACTGCGCGCTGTAGCGGTGAATTCCGCGAAAAGCATTATTCAATTAGTTGGGAGCCTGTTTAATAAAGTTTTAAATGTTTCCGCGATAAATCGCTGCAGCGCACGACCGCGCGCTGTAGCTAAATTCCGCAAGAAACACTATTCAATTAGTTGAGCCCCCATTAATATAGTTTAAATGTTTCCGCTGCAGCCCGCTGCGGCACGCGACCGCGCGCTGTAGCGGAAGTTTTTGTTATATTTTTAGAAAAAATGCAGAAATGCCTTAGAGCACCTTTGGATTCTATTTCTTGAAAAAGATATAGAAATTTGATTTAGGAATAGCAAAAAATATCTTAAATAAATGAATTTTCCTCTTTATTTTAGATGTAATTTATGGATTCATCACTTTACATTTTATAGATTGCTTAGCTTTTGCCACATGTCTCAGTGGTTCTTTTCTTTTCTTTTGTATCAATTAGCATGTTGTATGTCTACTCTTATAACTTACATATGTATATTGGCATGTTTTATATGCTAGAATTGTATATTTATTTCAGTATTTGTGTCCTTTATATACTCGGCATGTGTTAATATGATCATCAGCATATTAGGTTCAGAATTTGTATTATAGTCGCTAATGCTTTTAGCTTTAGCATCATTTTCTCTATTTGGTATTGTATGTTACTTTTCATACTAATTGTTGGCTATAAATGGATAGTTTATAGTTACCCATTTCTTTCATAGCTTGTCGCACCCATTATTGCTCGCATGTTTAGATAATTTAAATGTGATATCTTTGAAATAATCAGTTCATTAAAATAGCTTAAAATGTACTTAGACAATTGTCTAGCTGTACCATTTTTGTTTTGTTGGCTAGGGCCCTGGCATTTGTGATACCGATAAATGTCAAATTCAGACTTGTTCATGGGCAGTGCTATAGAAGAGGAGCTCGTTCAGGAGGAGGACCTTACTGTTGCAGTTTAGATAGATTCTGTATTTCTTTTCAGTGAGATTGAGAGACCTTTGTATTTTCTTTTAAAATTCAGTTTGTAATAATTAATTCTGGATATATTTCATTTCAGCATTGTGATGAGTTACTATATTGTCTTCTTTTCTTTTTTACTATGTTGTGCTTGTGGATGTTACTACTCGCCTATTGCTTCTGCCACTTTGATATCTGTATGTATATTGATGAATGTTATAGTATTCTGGTGACAGATTTTTAGCTTAAGGCAAGTTAGGTTTTCACCTGATTTTACTTAAGTTGAGGATTTGCCACAGTTGGAGCACCGTACTTCCTATTATCAGTACAGGGGCCCCTTAAGGCTGTATGTTTACTGCCTAAAAACTCTCAAAGGAAACTAATATTGTAGTGATTCTAATATATAGGTTCACTAAGTTTGCTAATTAATCACTTGGGAGCCACTAGATGTAGAGTTAGAGAAAAGGTTACAATCTAGTAGATTCCAGGTTTGCTTAAGGGTATTAGGGATCATAAGGGTTACTAGTAGGCTAAACCTCCTTTTGAGAGCTAGTTTGTACTAATTTGGAAACTAGTGGGGTGAAGGTGATGCTTGTAGGTGTAGAGGGTGAATCCCTAAGCCTAATTCTAACTAAAGCTTAATGATTCTAATAATGTTATTTCCTACTAGCATGTGAAAGTACACAGCCAATACCATCTAAGGCTTAGGTTCATTATACAAAATTATATGGTCAAACCAATTCCCAGGGTTTCAATGCACACTAACTGCTTTATGTTGAAGGCTTGATTTCAAGTTTACTAAACTACTCCTAAAGTGTCAACCTACAATTTCCTTGGCGAAAGATCACTACCTAATGTGTCCTAAAAGTCCAAATTAAGATCTATATTTGTTGTCCTAGGGTAAAAGACCTAAAGCAAGCAAGCTACATGAAAAATCTAAGATTTATAGTAAATTTGATTGATAAAAATAAACATTTCTTCATAAGAACCTATGTACTTTGATGTGTTTTTTTTATTTCAGTGCACAGAAGAGCTACATGAAATTCTGAGCTGAAAACTAAAAATCGGGAAGAAAATCATTGTGGCGTGCCCCAGAGTGCTCCAACATGCTATAGCAGACCAAAGAGAAAGAGCACCACGCTATCACATGTCACAGCGGTCTCAAGATAGAGACTCTAGTGCTATCGCACATTGTAGCATTCATAAGATAGAGGCTCTGGAGCTACCGCATGCCGTAGCAGAAATTCAACTTAGACACGCTTTAATAGAATTCACAAACCACGCTACCCCGCATCGTAGCAGAACCAAATAGAGTCTCTAGATCTACAGTGCACCACAGTAGAACCAAGCAGTGGCCCTATTGCTACAGCGCGCCACAGTGGAACTGCATGTTGCCAGGACTTAACATAATTCTAAGAACACTAACACTACCACGTGCTGTAGTGGTCTCAAGAAAGAGACTTTAGCGCTACCCGCGCTGCAGTGCTACAAAACTTCAAGCTTATACACTACCATGCATAGTAGCAATCTCACATGGGCACTGCCGCACATTGTAGTGCCTGTTGTAAAATCAGTTAGCCAACAACATTCAATGCAACATAGGGGAGAGCAAAGGCTTGATTTAATTCTCTTCCCAATAGAAAGACATAACTACTAACAATTGAAAACTCTTAATTTCTAAGGAAATAAAGGAATAATCATTAAGAGAAAATACAACTTTCAAAATGGAGAGTTATTGGCTAAATTAATTCTAAAATAGCTGTAAGGACTCAATAAAAGGGAGAATTAAAGATTAAGAAAGGTTTCCTGATTTTGGTTAAGAAAATAAATATTTTATACCAGCTCTTGCAAGAGATAGAGAAGGAGAGTTCCACCCTACCCCAAGGAATTAGAAAGCTGTGCTTTGAAGGATAGAAGACAGCACAGGATGCGAGGAAGTAGAGCTGTGACAAGGGAAGACAAGCCGGTGAACGTGATAGCAGTTCCCAGTACCGAATTACCATCTAACATCTTATTTCTTGTAAAATCCATGCAAAGACTTTCTAGTGCTTGTAAACTATTCTGTGTTTCCTTAGTAATGGCTGCCTAAAGCCTCCTTGGGGAAGGTTTGGCATAGGCATGTAATGAATCAAAAAAATAGAAAGTGTTGACTCTCAAATTATTAATGAATGTATTTTTATCTTTAATTTAAATGTTGTGATGAATGAATTGGATTAGTAAATATTAATATGAGAATATCATGACAAACAATTAGATTTAGATCTATGAAAATCATTGAGCTCTTAATTTATTAAGAACTAATGTTGAGTGACCTCACCGCTAATGTTAGTGACAACATTAGCTGTGTAATAATGGAGAATGCAACCCCTTTGTTCTAAGTGGATTAATTGATCCATGAAAATTTTATAATCACTAAACTCCATTGCTCACCATCAGTTTATGCTCGAAGTTGGTGCATAATAATAATTACTGCACGATGTCCCGTTGAGCTGAGATGTGGATACATGTGACGCCGAGAGCCACTAGTTGAGCTCCATAGCCCATTTTAGGTTTATGCGAAGAGGAAGATGCATTATGTGCTCAGGGTGATGTGACATAGCCCATGTAGCCTAATGAATCATGTCTTTGGCTAAACCTAAAATTGATGCATGTTGTTCGTTATTGGAATCAAGTTCATGTGATTGGAAAACTCAATTTATATATTTCATGACTTAGATGTAAGCATTGAATTCAACCACTAAAAATCACATGAAAACCTAAGTGTCGTTATTCAGCATTTACATGCTAATATTTGTGCATTAGGTTAGACTTAGTCAATTTGGGAGACACCCTAGAAAAGATTATGTCTTTCAATTATAATAGAGTGTTCATTTCATTTAATACTAAATTAATATCAAAGAATACTTACATGAATTCTTGATAAGTTATAATCTAAAATTTAACTCTCCCTATTTTCTCTTAAAGAAGTTTTAGATAAAAGAAACTTTGCCTGCTAAGATTGGGACCAAATTATTAACAAAACTAAAATCATCATTTAAATAGTAGTGAATTCTAGTATACTTTAGTTACAAAACCAATACCATTCTCAGAGGATGATAAAATCTTGGGATCTCACCATCCCAAATATTATAATAATAACCAGCAGCCCCAAGTTTTAGGCCTTGAAGGAGCATTTAATGCTTTTAAGGCAGAGACCACTCAATTTCTGAGAAGAACCGAAATGATAATAAACCATCATGATGCCTCATTTCAAGGGATTGAGGTATCCCTTAAGAATGTTGAAGTCATGATATGATAAATTTCCCCGCAGCTGTCCACTCGCCAGTAGGGAACTCTATCTAGCTCAACTAAAGTGAACCCGAGAGAAACTGTTAGTATCATTAATTCTCATAGGATGGAGAGGGACTGCTTGAGAAATAACACGAGAAGAGAAACTGAAGAATGGGGAGCTAGAATAATGAGTGCTAGGACCTTAAAAGAAAATTTAATTGCAAAACAATATGATGACCCATGACAGATGAATATTCCTTGCTTTATAGAGGGTGTGGTTCTTTCAGATCCCTAGTGTGATCTAAGAATCATAGTCATTGTGATGCCTTATTACATCGAACAACATGACACTACGACTATTCTTGCAGTCGTTGATCGATTTTCTAAGATGGCACACTTTATTCCATGCAATAAAACTTCCAATGCATCTCATGTTGCGACATTATTGTTTTGTGAAGTAGTCAAGTTACATGGTTTACCTAAAACAATTGTGTTAGATTGAGATGTACGCTTTATGAGTTATTTTTAGAAGACTCTTTGGAAGAAACTAGGCACAAAACTTATCTTTTCGACAGCATATCATCCGCAAACAGATGGTCAAATAAAAGTGGTAAATAGAAGCTTAGGAGATCTGCTTAGATGCTTAATCTTAGACCATTATGCTAGCTGAGATCTTATGTTACCCATTGCTGAGTTTGCTTATAATAGTTCTATTAATAGATTTACTGGTAAAATTCCTTTTCAAATTATAATTGGTTATGAGCCACGAAAACCAATCGACTTAATTGATCTTCCCATAACAAATAGAGCTAGTGAGTTTGCATCATCATTTGCTCAAAGCATGCATGATCTCCACCAAGAAATTGAACAAAAATTAAACACTACATACAATAAGTATAAAATTAATGCAGATAAGCGAAGAAAATTTGTTGAATTTCAAGAGGGTGACAAGGTGCTAATAAGGATTGAATCTGAGAGATTTCCATTAGGAACATTCAAAATGTTAAATACTAGGCGAGAAGGACCTTTTAAGATATTAAGGAAAGTCAATGAAAATGCTTATGAAGTTGATCTTTCCAATTATGCTAGAATATCTCTAGTTTTCAAAGTGGAAGACCTTACATCGTACCATGATTATGCTTTTTCTGATATATTGGATGCTTCTACTTGTATTACTAACCTGCAGAAACCACAAAACCAAGAACCAATATTACCATTGGAACTACCAACTCATCGCCTCCGTTCTCATCATCCATCCCATATAGTTGATGATCAAATAATTGCTAGTACTAATGGTGGGGTTCAAAGATATCTCATTCGATGGAAAGGCCTTTCACCCTTAAAAAACTCTTGGTTGATGCATGAAGAACTACAACAGCTTGATTCAAATCTACTTCAAGAATATAATGAGCTTCATTCACCAGAGGTGAATCCTTCAAAGCCAGGGAGTGCTGATGCAGAGCATCAACGAAATCATCATCGACGTTCATAAATTAGTTTAATGGTACTATGTTTTATTTTTCTATTTTAGAGTCCTATGGGCTTTTGTATTTGTTACATAATGAGTTTTTTATGTAAAATGACACTTTAGTCCTTCATGAGAGAGTTGGCTTATGGTTTATTTGGTCATTTATGTGAAAGGACATTTTAGTCCTTCATGAGTAACTAAGTATATAATTTTTTTGGTCTTTTAGAGGAAAGGACACTTTAGTCCTTCATGAGAGATTGGTTAATGGTTTTTATAGTAATTTGGAATGTATTTTATGGCTATAAATTGGCCACCCTCACATGTATTATAGCATTGCAAATGATATAAAAAAATACTCTCTTCTTTCTTATGTTATGTGAGCTTCATTCTTAAGAGAAGGACTTCTTGAGGTGTGGTTTGCAATTCTTCGAGAAGTACTTTCAAGAAAAGAAGGTTCGATCTATGGCAAAGGACTGCTCGTAGATGTTTATCTTCTTTTTCGTAAGCGGCATATTCGGTAATAAGGCTCCCATAAGATCATCTTCATTTATTTTTATTTTTCTTTCCTCCTACCATACAAGTATGTTTATTTAATCCTAGCTCTCATTACTTGTAAAAGCTTACAACACTTCTCTTTATCTCAACAAGCGACTCGCATATCTACTAGTAACTTAAAATGCAAGGTTAATTTCGTTAATTAATTGATGGATTTGATTATGTTACATGTCATCACCCCCATCCTACATCAACCTAACCCTAAGTGTTTGGTATTAATCGAACCTCAATAGGTTGAGTTGCCTATTTTTCCAATTTTAGAATCTTGGAAATTAGCTAAATTAAATTGATCTCCAAATTAAATTGTAATTTCATTTTTGAATTCCTCTCCCCCAAATTAACTATGGTTGAATTTTTGGGAATTTTGGAGATCATTTAGCACTAATTTGGGTTTAACTTTAATTAGCTTAATTAATTAAATTAATAAAATTTTAACTATCCCAACAGTTAAAATCCATACAGTTCCACCTTTCCCTAATCCCAATCCAACGATTCCCATCGCTCCATCGTTCGGATCGCATTTAAGCCATCAGATTGTATCCACGATTCGGCGGATGCGATCCAATCCACATTTAACCATTGGGATTTGGAAGATCTAAGTCATAATGTTGGTAATAAGCTCAAACCTAGCACACACTATTACGCAGTGGAAGAAGTTTTGATAAAGAGCGCACACTTTGATTCTAGGACCGGGGTTGTGTTGACGGTTACCAAGCGATCTCAGAAATCACAAAAAATCACAATAACAGAAAATACAGCACATGCATGCATGATTCACAATACACAAAACATCCAAATACCAAGATATACATGGAAAACCCAAGAATGAGAAAAGTCATGGAGCCACACTACAAGAGTCCACTAGAATATGATAGAAGTTATAGAGATGCATAAAGCTTATCACCTTAGCACAAACTGCACAAGATCTTACTTTAAAAAGGATAGAAGAGGAAGCATCCACCAAATGGAGTATCTCCTCCAACATGTAAGACCTGACTTGCACTACAGCTTCCTTAGGGTTCAACCTAGAGATCTCCTACAAACACAAGCTTCTAGCTTCCACTTGACATCACTTCTATTCATTGACCTTAAGAATCTGACATTATTTTATAGGTTTCTTTAAAACTTGCTGAATGTAATGAATGATTAAAAAAGTGGATGAAGAAAAATGTCTCTCCCTTGGAATGAAAGCAAAAAGAAAAAGAAAGGATGAAGAAAAATATCTCTTCCAATAAAAATTGAGAAAAGCAGGAAGAATAAAAAAAACTCTCCAAGAAAGTGACATTTATTGCAATTCACAAGAAATACATATAACTTCAAAAAAATTTCTAAAAATCTCTCCAAGAAATTGACATCCATTGCAATTCACAAGAAGAAATACATATAATTTCAAAAAAAATTCAGAAAATACGGAATCTTGTTTCTTCACTACCGAAGAAAGCCTAGTAATCCTCCCATGAACATTTGAGTCTAGCATTATACATCAAGAGGGAGGGAGAACTGAATAGTAAAAAGAGTCAAAAATACTGAGCTAAGTAAAACTAAGAAATCATATTTCACTAATCACCATGTTAAGTAACATTATATAAGAAGAAATATTGCACTACCATCCTTAAAATTGTGCTAATACAGAATTCAAAAAATTCATATTTATACTTACTCGAGGATGAGCAAGAAGCAAAGTGTGGGGGTGTGATAAATCTAAGATTTATACTAATTTAAGTTAATAAAAATAAAAACTTTTCATTAGAATTTGTATACTTTGATATTCTTTTGCTGGTTTTCAAGACAAAGAAGGGCTAAATTCAATTCTGTAGAGAAAACCAAAAAATCTGGAAGAATCACGCAATGGCGCGCCGCATTGGGCCACAGCGCACTGTGGTAGAAATCACTATGAAAGAGCTATGCTCTTGCATGCCATAGCAGACCCGAAACCTAAACTACCAAACAATGGTGCACCAAAGAGGATCTGTAACCAAAATTCAGTAGCGTGCTGTAGCTGTTACCAATCTGAAAGTTTGGCGCTACCGTGCGCCACAATGGATATAAGATGTCACCCGGTGATTCACATTTTCGGAAGTGACGCTCTACTAGGCACCGTAGCGGTACATAATTTGAATGTCTTGCGCTACCGTGCGCTATAGTGGCCTCAAGACCGAAGCCCTAATGCTACCACACGCCGCAGCACTACAGAATTAGAAACTCTCATGCTACCGTGTGTAATAGCAGTCTCAAGACTGAAACGCTGGCGCTACCGCATTCCGCATCACTACATGATTCAAAACTCTCGTGCTACCACGCTACATGGCACCCTCAAAACTAAAACTCTAGCGCTACAGCGTGCCGTAGCGCCTGCTGTAAATTTTGCCAAGTAAAAGCATTCAAAATAGCTTAGGGAAAGCTAAATATCATAAATCCTCCTCTTCCCAAAGCAATGAATTATTGCAATTGCATTAAGGTTCCCCTTTCCAAATGCATAACAGAATAAGAACTTAATGGAATTTCAATTCTCAAGGAATGGTAAAGTGTGGATGATTAAATGTTGAAGGATTATTTGGAGGGCTATAAAAGCACAGCTTCAAGACTAAAGAAGAGTTCTAGTTTTTGATAATCAAGTCCATTAGAGATTGAGGATGCTGAGCATTAGGAAGGATAGTCCCCCCTGCCCAAGGAAAGAGATGGTTTAGTATTGAAGAAGAAAGTATCAAGCACTGGAAACAAAAGGGAGAAACAACTCTAAGATTAAGAGAAGATCCAGCAAATGCAACAGTAGTTCCTAGTATTGTATCTCAATCTCACTGATTTTCTTCTCTATAAAAGCCATACAAGGGCTCTCAATTCTTAGTAACTATCTTTGTATTTCCTTTTAAATGAAAGCCTAAATCCTCCTTGGGGAGGGTCAGGAATATGCATGTAAAGAGTTAATGAATAAAATGTGTTTATACAATGAATTTATTAATGAGTATCTTCTTTAGTAATTTCTTTTGATTATTTGATATGATGAATGCATTGGTGAATTTTTTGTAATGAATATATTTTAAGCATGTGAATGTTTTAAACTAGAAAAACCATTAAGCTAGTTGATCTCTTGGAACTAAGGGTATGCATGTTGAGCATCCTCACCACAAATGCCTGTGACAACATTTGTTGTGAAAAGATGACCAATGCAAGTCCTTAGGTTTGAGATGATAAATAGAGCGATGGAATTATAAATAATCATTGAGTTCCATTGCTCACCATTAGCTTATGCTAGGAACGTGTGCATGATTGTATTGAACCTTGTGACAAGCTTTATGAGTGTCGTAGCATAATTCTTTTAGCTAAGCTAAGAAGTTGATGCATATGTGCCAAGAGCCACTAGTTGAGATCCATGGCTCATGCTAAGTTTATGTGATGATTATGATGTGTTGTGTGCTTGTGGATGATGTGTCATAAACTACTTAGCCAATGAATCTCTTCCTTAGCTAAACTTAGAACTGACGCATATGTGCCATTGGTGTAATCAAGCTCATGTGATGCACAACTAAAATTATAGATTTGATAAGACGTAAGCATCGAATTCAACCATATTGGTCACATGAGCGTCTATGTGCTGAGATTGAACCTTCGTGTGTTCATCTCTGAGCACTAGGCAAAACTTAGTACATTTAGGGGACACCCTAGAGAAGACTATGCTTCTTGATTATAATTAAAACATCTAGGTCATTTGACATTAAGAGTTGATAAAGAAGAGTACTTTTAAAAACCCTTAATGAATTGTGTGCTAAATCAAACTATCCTAACTTTCTCAAGAAGTAGTTTCTTATCCATGAAACTTTGATTTAATAAAATTAGAATGAACATTAATGCTAAATTACCATTCAAATATCAGTAAACTCAAATATACTTTAGTAATGAAACAACACGGTTCTCAACGGATGATAAATCTTGGGATCTCACCATCCCAATTATTACTTCAGATCATGTGCACTTGCATGTAAGCACAAACATACATTTTCAGTCTATCAATTCTTAGGAGTTTCCCTATATTCTCTCTAGCTAAGGTAGTCAGTGCAGTCTTGCGTTCAAACCCCATCTTGTGAAACTCCAGGTTAGTCTCTGTCAACAGTTATCTCCTTGAGATGTCCATACAGGTATCTCCCTATCTTATTGAGCTGTGTGAGCTCAATGTCCTTTCAATTGTCAAGCCACCATATGCTATGTTTTGATACGGCCTCAGTTAGGATGTATTTGTTGAATAGAAGGATACTAAGACTACAAGGCTTAGTCTAAACAATGAACACTTGTTATCTGAGCAGAGCCAATGCTCAGTCAATGCACACCCTTGTTCATAAGCTGAATTGCTCCTTTCACTTCCAAAGCACTCAATTATTGATTTTAATCAAATCCTAGTCAATTTTCATCATCGATCAGGTTGGATAGGACCTGATCGATGGGTAATTGGCTCGGGCCTACACTATGGGGTACGGTGGCCGAGCTCAAGTAGGGTCCGATGCACCTTGTCCATCTCCCACCCCAATTAAGCAATCTTTGGGTTGGCCTTGACCCAAGGAATGTGTAAGATCTCGATCAGCTCAAATGGTGGGCCTTAGAAAGAGAATTTCTCTCCATAATGAGCCATAGGGTTAGGGCTTCATAATAAAGAACTCATCATATCGAGCTTCCCTATTAGGGATTTAGTTCCCAAGGCGTAGGATTCAACCCTAGGAATCATTTGAGCAATTAATCGACATTCTCGGTCCACTAGTTGGTGAGTATATTGGGTTTCTAGAAACCCTAAATCCCCACTCGATCCCATTCTCGTCTACGTCAAAGCGATGAAGATGAATAGCGCGGGTCGGGCCGACCCACGACCCTCGTTGTTTGACATGGCGGGCCTTCGGGTCCAAATCTCTTTCGCAGTTCTTGTTCTGGGTCAGTTCGTTGAGTCTTGGTGAACCCGATAGGACATGAGAGCCAAATGTATATAATGTGGCCAATTAATTGAAATGGCTATGGTTTCAATTTAGAAAAATGTAATGAAACTAGGGTTTGCATTATTTTGATCAATACTTATCCAAGGTTATGGTATTATATACACTTTTTATTAGATCTATGTGCAGATCAATAAATTGCAAAAAATTTATAATTTTTGCTGATGTTTTCTTAATTATGTCTTAATTAAATTAAATCTTGATTATTGAATATTATGTGTGCTCTTATCCAAATGACATGTTTATAGTCTCTATTTTTTCATTATGTTAATTAAGACTTATTTGCAAAGTTAGAAATCGTTTTATGTTATTAATTTTGATAAATTAATTGTTAATTATAATAAACTTTAATTAATGAATATTAACCTCATTTATAATCTTATTTTTAAAAATTTTAGTATCTATATGATCCTTAGATAGTGAGTAACCCATTAATAACTTGAAATTTTAGTTTTGGAATGTTTATTCTCCAATAATTTATAGTTTGCCTAAAACCCTAATTAGCAAATATAAAGCATACAATTAACCAAACTGAATTTAAATGCAGATCATACATTCATTAGATAGCAAGGATTGATTTAGCATAAAGTGATTTAATTCTTGATATTTAACTTTTGCATGTTAGATTCCTAGTCCTAAAAGAATCAATGGTATTTCATCTGAACTCTAATCCTTATACCCAATTGATTTTCACCTAAATAAGAGGATTAGCAAGCTTATATCGCCAAATCAATTAATAAAAAGTTGTTGATTGATAAAACAACCAAATTCTAAGTTCAATGATTAATTTAATGAATTTGCATATAACTTTTAGAAGTTCAATAGGAATGATTTATACCTTGATTTATCTTTACCTTCAATTTTGAAAGATTATGAATTAGCATGTAATCCTACATAAAGTTTTTCTTGAGTTTTGTCTTGTCTTGTACTCATTAAGCAAAATAGTCTTAAACCTAAGAAGTATCTTAAAGGTATGAATTTATCAATGTATTAGTAAGAACATAGATAAGAAAATTTATTGAGGTAGCTTCCATATTTTGTAACATATTGAGGTAGAGTCCTATATGTACACTATGAACTTTAGAGATTGATCTTATGTTCTTGTGGTAGTGATAACTAATGAATTATAAATTGAAATTTTATATTTATGGTAGTTAACTCAATGTGAAAGACTTAAAAAGTTATTTTCCTTGAAACTTAGTTATTAGAACATTTACAATGGAGAATATTGTCCATAGCTTAGAGTTGCAGGTAATGATAATATTAGTATTGTCATATGAAATTTGTAGTGCATATCCATTGAACTGACTCTAATTTTAGTAGAATATGGGATTGGTTGATTTGCCTTCTATAGAATTGTAGAATTTCTATCTTATCTTAGGTAATTAGATAAGTATAGCTCAATTAAGGTTAAACATCTAATTACTGATGTATGTCATAAGTAGGGGTTTGGACAACTTAATTTGGGAGAATAAATAGTAAAAGGATGTATGTAAGGGTTATTACTATGCAAAATCCAAGCTAAACAAAGCACCACTTCCAATTCCATTAACTCAAACAACCAATTAAACCTAACCATGAAAATTTGGGATCAATTGGAGCTCATTTGAGCAAATGGTTATTTTGTCAACTTTAGGATCCAAAAAATTTGCTAAATTAATTTGAATTCCAAATTAAAATCTGATTACATTTTTGAATTCCTCACCCCCAAATTAGCTAAGATGAAATTTTGAGAATTTTTGGAGAACATTTAGGCCTATTTTTGATTTAATATAATTATGTGAAATTGCAAGTTAGGCCTTGTAACTTTCCATATTTACATTTCTAAACTATCCAATAGTGGCTAATCCAAACTATGGAAGCCATTTAGACCATTCGCTCTTTTCTCGTGCCCTAGATCCAACGATGCATCTTTTATTTGATCAAATCCAAGATTAATCATTAAATCGAATCCATGATCCAACAACTGATCTTGCGCCAGTGATTAGTCATTAGGGTGGATCGTATCATAGTCATAGCTACATACCTTCGCTCACCAAAAGGTCTTGGGCACTCTCGCACTATGGATCATCTTTATATTTAGCTTGTGCCCAGCCACGAGATATCCTTTGTACAAATTGACTATCTAGTTGTCCCCCACTCCCTCTCCCATGTCCACCAAGCCATTGGGATCCTTTCATTTTGGGTAGGACAACTCTCAACAGGTTTTGAGGCCCGGGCAGCTTCGATTATGGAGGACCGAGAGATAGAGGCCTTGACCCAAGCCATAGCCTTGGACCCATGCATTAACCACCCTCCTTTCCATTCCCACAGACTATAAATAGTCCTAGAGCTTCAAAGTGAGCTTTTTTGCTCACTGTGACTCCCTCATTTTCCTTGCTTCATCCTTACAGAGCTCCTACATTCTTCCCGGCAGTCCCAGTTTAGTACCAGGGTATATATGGGTGTGGTATGGCATTCAGACCCTATATTCAATTGCTAGAATTATGTCACGCTTGCCTTCAACTCTCCTAGGTAGATTCCTTCTTCATATCAAGTTGTGCAGGCTCAACAATAATTCCATTGCATTAATAATCTCTTAGCTATGCTGTGAGGTTAGACCCCGTATTCAAAATCTCAGGCGTGTTCCAAGCCATTTGGTTTAGTCCAAATAGTAGACATTGCTATCTGAGAGGAGCTGAACTGTGCTGTAAAGACAATGATGCCTATCTAGACTAGGGTGATAAAATCTTCTCCTCTCCTTCTATGATTGAATCCCCTTGGCTAACCAAGCTTAATGCGACTATCATTGGAGCTTGTGCTAGCCTTGATCCATCATATCGATCGATCACATTTTGACGCTGCTCGCCACTGGGTTTGAGTAAGGTCTCAGTGATCTGGCACCTCGCTGGTCTCGTGGCTTTAGGGTTTCAATCTGCTTCACTTCATTGATGGTATAAGGATCAAAACCTAGTCGATTAATGGATCTTGTGGGGAGTATTTTGTACCCATAATAAAACACTAATTTTTGAGTAAGAGCCTTTAGGATGAATTGCCATTTGGTGACTCTGTGCCATCCAGAGAGGGCTTCATGGTTCAATCGATAAATCTAGTGTCAAGGTGTAGCGCCCTGCCCCGTCGCCGCGCGCAAAAGAGAAAAAGTAATGTACCTCAACCTTGGCGGCGAAGCGGTGCGCTACTCGGGAAGGCCGGGTATACATGCAAAACCCATCTTCCCGAATAGGCTAGTAAGAACTGAGCCATGCTGAAGGCTGCTGACTAGAATCCTAAGAGTAGGATCGAGATCCAATACCTAAGATAAGAGTGAAAAGCTTATCTTAGATATTAGGCTAGTACGCATACAAGGTCCAAGGAGGTAAATAAGAACCCGATATACGTTATCAAAATATATCAGCATTTCCAGTATGCTGATCACATCACAATACTAAGTATAGTAGTATAACAGAGTGCGAAAGCTAAAAGCAAATCATCCAGAGTACATTCATCATAAGCAGTAATAGCCATTCATCTTAGAAAAGAAAAGTAAAATACATCCAGAGTTTATTACAAACAGATTTAAAATGCAAAAACATAAAGAGTCTATTTAAAATGCTGAAATGAGCTAATAAGTAAAAATAGGTGCTCGATCCACTACAGCTCCACATGCTCCTCCTGGGTCTCCAGTACATCTTCCTGACCTATCTCCACAAACTCCTCAGGATCTAGCAAATTACCGGATACCAAAAGTACCCCGTGTTAGACAAGAAGTCTAACACATCACAACTAACTATACAAAACTAAACTAAACATAACAAATAGAAAAGTAAAGCAAAAGTGTAAAAGATCTAAGGAAAAGCGCATAGTAAAGAAAACTGTAAATGCTAAGTAAATAGAGCAGTAAAGGCCAGTTAAAGTGAAGCTATCGCCAAATGAAAACTGAAAGTAAAGTAAACACCATGATGAAAGAGATGCTATATGCCGCACTATATGTCACTAAAATGATGCACACAAATATGTTACACCATGGTATATCCCAGAACTATCATTGAAGACTTATGAGTAGTACGGTCCAATGTAAATACACTAGTTAGGAAGTCAGTATGGTGATGCAGATGCACCCTGAAATTCCCCATTTTGTGTATATCACATTCCATAACCCATACAATATCACTGATAGCCATGTATCATAATAGAAGGAATGAGTCAAATTCATGTTTATGCTTATGCTTATGCCACTATGTTGAATGAAATGAAAAAATCCAGAAATCAATGAATAGTTTAGTAAGAAACGATAATGTATTCTAAGTCCCCACTGTGCAGAATCCTTCTAAAAGGATTCTAACTCCTAACTTCTAGATCGATGATTAATTAAAGTTGCATATTTATTTAAAGATCACTAGATGGAGTGTTTGTATACACATATTCAGTACATTACAAGAAAAGGATTCTTATTACTTAGTTTGATTAAGTCACCCTAACAAAGCGATCTTCATTAGGAGGAACCACTCGATGGTGATTTTGTATCTCAAGCTAAGTATTAATTTGTTATACTCACAATCATACTCAGTGTCTTAAGGAAGGTAAATCTCACTACTTAGTTTACTTGAGCCATACCTAATAAAGCGATCTTCGCTAGGAGGCATTGCCCATTGGCAACTTGTCTTTCAATTAAACTAAGGGATGAGTACCCATTTAATACACTCTTAAGTTTGAATGATTTATTCTAATGGGACTATATTTGTCTAATCCCGCAAGATAGAACCTGCTCATAAGTCCTTACTAGAATGAATCAACCAATCCTGAACACTACTGGGGATCGGTAATATGGGCATACTATACTACACCACCTATTGGTCAAGATTCAATTAAGTCTAGTTAATAAAGTAAGGATTTATCAAGACTATAAAGGCCTAAACTAATGGGTAAGTCCTTTGCAAGGTCTCACAAACCATTTGTGATCAAGGATCACTTGATATAAATTCTACCATAAGGTTAAGTATCTGTTCTAAGGTTCTTAAGTGATTACTACCACGAGGGGATAAGATCAATCTTTAAGGTGATGGGATCTTCTATACTTCTACCTCAAGGAGTCATACAAGGTCTCCTACCTTAGAATATATGAATTTAGGTCTTTTAATAATTCAAGATGATCTTATGAAGAGACACTTAAGATTCTTCCTTCTAAATGCTGATATTAATCTCTTAGGTTCTGCTTCATAATTAGGTTTAGGATGATTAGATCAGATGACTTAGTCATCTAATCACAACTCAATCTAAGATTAGGGTATCTATATCAGGAATATTTTTAGGACTTAGATCACTTGGTTAATCAATATGATCTTATGAATCTTCTTATGCTAATCCTCTTACTTAAGAGAAAATCGGAGATCTTGAGGTTTGATTCAGATTGAGAAATCACATAGGATTATTATTAACCTTATTTTGTCTAATTCAAATGTTTAGAATCAATATCAAATCAAATGTATTATTGGAAAATGTCAAGTTCATAGTCTTACAATCAAGTTAATTAAGTTAAGGTTCTTAAGGATTTGGATTCTCCTTAAGTAGATTAGAGTTTGATCCCTTCTCATATATTAAGTAAAATCAAGTGTGTGTTTAAAGATCAATGTCAAATCAGTGGATTAATCATGCATTATTGGTGGCAATCTCAGACCTAGATCAAGTCTTAAAAGCTTGATCTAAATCTTAAGTTTCTTAAGTTATTTAAGATATTTAAGATTCTCAATCTTTAGATTTGCTCAAGTATACTTAATAAGTTTTATCTAGAGAAATTCACTACATCTAACTTACTTTTATAAGTAAGATTAATGCTAAAATTTTGTAAAACAATCAATACTTAGTGCTAATCAAACCCTAATTCAATTCAAAAAAGATTAGCACATAAGTATAAATCTAACCATTAGAATTTCATGAAAATTTAAAACCCAAGTTCTAATTAACCATATAATTAATTAGAGCATAAGTTTACTAAGATCCAGTGAGTTTAAACCCTAATATTCACTAATAATGTTTTAACAAAATTAAGGTATAACTAGAATTATAGTGCTCAGAAAAATAATCTACTTAGCACATGCATTCTAATCATCATAAGTGAACTAATGGCACCCTAAGCATGCAATTTGGATAAGTAAAATTACTAATTTACCCTAATTAAGATCCACTATAATTAGGCAATAATTAAAGATCTAACCATCATATGTATGATTTTATTTTATATTTAGGTCCTTGATAATTTTCTAATCATTTGCATATAATATCATAGGGTTTGGACCAGTGGATTAAAAGTTATTCAAATAATACATTCTGTATTTTTATTTAATTAAATTCCTATGATTTGATTATTGGGATTATTTTCCTTAAGGAAAATAATCCCAATAATTCTGATTTAATATAAATGGCTCGGCCCAATTCCAAACCGTGCTGGTCGACCGGGGCCCGGGAGACCCGGCACTGTCGCACCAGGCGGGTCGTGGGTCGACCCAGCCCGCACAGAGCCTTTGTCCCCGCGTCTTCGTCCCAAACAAGGGACCCGATTAGGGGAACCCTAATCACAAAATCCCGGTGCATCCTGACTACGGCACGACCAGGACTGGATCGATACTTGATCCCCATGGTCAGACGGATCGAATGGGACTCGAAGCCCCCTGTGAGATGGTCTGGATCGGTCAGACCTTGCTCACTCGAGGGCTCCTCCATTGGAGCTACTATGGGGAGATAATTCTCCCCACAGAGGCCACGCCAGACCCCGGGCGCGATCCTTACACCATCAGGGAGGTGAGGCAGATCGAAGGCCTCTAGTCTGAGGGTCTGGGGTGGTCTGGATCGCCGGGTCCTTACTCGATCGAGGCGATCCTTAAGGATTCAATCCAATAGATCGATTCAATCGATCGGGGATAGCCTAGATCTTAATCTCGATACCATTGGGTTTGATACGATAATACGAACTCATACGCATCAAAATAGAGAAGGTCCGAGCCTTATTGGCTCGAAACCAGTAAGTAGGATACCTGGTTTCTATCCAAGAGCTTGTAGATGATAGGGTGGTCTTCTTCGGGCTTGTTGAGCTGCCTTGAACCTCTTTGAGAGTTCCTGAACTCCAGGAGACTTTGATTGATCAGCAAGGATCAATCAAAGGAGTGCTGAGGCTATTTAAAGCCTCAGGGGAGTACAGGGAAGGTTCCAAAAAGCTTAATTGGGCTGGGGAGGACAGGATGGTTTGGGCCATGGCCGAGCTCTCGAATTTCCAATTTGAGCTCAGCCGGGTCACGAGGCCCAATTGGGTCTCTTGGCCATTAGGGAGGTGTGCTAACGGTCTGTTGAGGTGGAAGCAGGAGTGGGGGACAGAGGAGGGAACTGGCAGTACGGGAAAATATCCCAGTCGGGTGTGTGATGGAGTGGGGACGATGATCCACAGTGCCAAGTGCCTCAGATGTCGTCTGATCTATCGATCAGATGGCGGAACGGCTCGGATCTCTCGGATCACAACGGCCGATCACAGGAGCGATCCGGGCCGTTGGATCGGTCGGGGTGATCCTACAGTTGATCCGTGGTTCCGCGGGAGTTAATCCTAGCCGTTGATTATTTGTATGTGACGGCCAGATTCACGGGACCCTGCTGTCACGTGACTCGGGCTCCGCAGTGGATCGCCCGCGGTCCGTACAGCAGATCCCGGCCGTTAATCTAGTTTTGAGGGTATATTTGCAATTTTGAATTATTAGGAACCCTGATGTGCAATTGATCCATTTCAATTTAAATTGAATTATGGCCCAAATGAATCCCAAATTGCACTAAATTTTAACCCTTAGTTAATTTAGGGGTGAGGAATCCAAAAATACAATCAGATTTTAATTCTGAGATAAAAATATTTTAGGTCTAATCTAGGGCATCTAGATTGATCAAGTTATCAATTTGGACTTAGAGAAGTCCAATGGACTTCAAATTTTCTAGATAGGCTCAGTTTGGGGTTCTATAAACAATGGTATTTGAAAATTAATTAGGTTATCTATATTTTTGCAAGGTAACAACCTAGGGTTGTTACACATGGAGTGTGTAGTATTTGGAATTAAGGCATGAGATAGTATGTTGCTTGAGAATCTGCTGACAGATGTCGAACCTAAGTGTTAGTCTGCGAGGGAAGGGTTGGGGATGAAGGTGCACAATAGTGGGCCATGTCACCCTCGATCCACGTGGTTTGAAATTATGGTTATTTTAAATGAAACAAATTTCTATAATTATTTTTCTCTTGAAAAATTCTATTTAAATGTCAATCATATGGTTTTAATTACAGAAAACATTTGAAATGAATTAATGAAATAATTCACTCAATTTAAATCCAAATAGTATGATCCAATATACCATTTTAATTTGAAAAATGCAAGGATTCTTAATCTAAAATAAAATTATGGTTTATATAGTTAGAGTTTTAAATTTAGCCTAATTACTCTTAAATCTTAATTTGTGAATATATAACTCATTTCCTTACCAAATGGCATGATTAAGGTCTCCAAATGCTTATATGACAGCGGAGAACCTAATTATGCCATTAAAAATAATTTTGGATTTGTAAAATCACTAATCACCTCTTAATCACCATAATAATTGATTAAGGCCTAATTAATTCACTTAAACTCTAAGTTACGGCAATATAAATTCACCCACAAATGGCTAGCAGATAAAAATTTTCAGCAACAATAATAAGCAATGAGCAATAACTTTCAGCACTAGATCTTTTTAGAAAATTTTTAAATTTTTCTCTAAAGTAAATAAATAAAGAAATTAATTACAACTATGTAAGAAAATATGCACAAATTAATTACTTACAAATCACTAGTTACTAGAAATTTGAATTTGATACAAAATGAAACCGTTCCCTGACAACGGCGCCAAAAATTGACAGACGGAAATACACGTCTGCGTTTGCACGCAAATGTACGTGGTCTAAAGAAATAAGTGGAAAGTTTTAATTTCCGGGATTTCTCGATCCTCAAGAAATGGTAGTTCTAATACCAAGTTATATTTTCTTTTACTAATATTTAGATGTAAAATTTTGGTTGATTTTTGGTTCCTAGTTTAGCGATATAATTGACCTTAAGTTAAGATATAATTTGATTGAAAAGGAGATAGTTGAGAATTTATTATAATAGTTGCAAGGGCTGGTGATATAACTTTATTGTTGAATGTATACTCTCAGTTTACTTGCTTTATTAAATCAAGTGAACACCATTGGAATTGAAGTACCCTCCAATTACATTATGTTCAAGTTTAGTGCATAAAGATAACTCTTTTTGGATTCTTCCTTAGCACATAAGCTCTCATGAGATCATGACCCATTAATTAGATTTTGATCCCCTACATCTAGGTTACCAACAAATATATTATATTTCTGATGATCTCACAAGCAAGACTTCCATTAACTATGCATCATGTGCGTCACTCGCAGTTTAGCTAGATGGGAGGATGCGTTGGGTCAAGGGATTATGCCATATCATCCATTGAGTTTTCCCAACATCCTCTCATCCCTTCTACTATGTTGAGCAGCAGAGCAAGGTTACTGGAGACTTTGGTTCACATGCATAAATCTCTTGGAAGAGTCATTAAGGAAAGGTGCGAATGAGCTTGAGAATTTTATCACATAATTCTCAGCTCTACATGCACTACCTTCCTTTGCTCTTACCCAATTCATGAGCTTGGAACACAAGTTCTTTTAAATAAATAATTTACAGTTTAGTTCATCCAGGCATTCAATCCAACATAAAATATAAATGATAAAAACTTTGTTTATACATTCACTCAAATTCATCATACACCAACATACCCTTTACATATACTTACAACTACATCTCAACCCTCTCCAAAGGGGTTTTAGCCTTCCATTACTAAATAAGCATAAGCATACATATAAGGAAAAGTAAACCTCATCATCAGTTCACAGCAAAAATAAATCAAGGGAGTTTAGGAAGAAATACTAGGAATTACCTGGAGGTTTTCTGAGGTTCTCTTTGATTCTTCCTGCCCTTCTCTTGAAGCTCCACCCTTTTTCCCTTGCTATATTCTTCGTCTTTTTATTCTTGGTTGGCCTTCTTCCCTTTGGAGAGTTCTCCTTTCTCCTCTTGCTGTAGCTTTTCCTTTAGGATCCTTGAATATCAAAAGTTAGAACCCTCTTAAGGTCTGAGATTGGCCCTTAAATAAGGATGCACTCAGCCTTAGAGTATTAATGACGTGGCTTTTCCTCTTACTTGGCCTTAAATCCCAATCCCTATTGATGTTTCAATCATTTATTCTATTGGGATTCAGTAGTAATAATGTTCTCCTAGTTTTCAAGATGCTGGGGAAGGCCAAAGGTTGCTTTTGTGGCCTTCCCTATGCTACAATTATTGTTATTCTGGAAATTTCTGGATCATCCTCTACGGTGCTTTTCCTAGTTTTCTAGCGCGCTACTGCAGCAACATTGCAAACAATGTTTCACTGTGGTGTGCTACTGTAGCAGAGCTCCAAACACTGTTTCTCGCATAAAGATTAGTATTTTTCCTTCGGTCACCGCAGCGTCCGCTGTGCCGCGCTGTAGTGCGCTATAGCAGATAAAGCTTTGAAATCACTTTTCAAATAGTTCACCCATTGCTTAAATAATTAATAAAATATTTTGCTGTGGCGTGCGGCAGTGGAAATATTTTCGAAAGCACTGTTCAATTTCTCTTTGATATTGTTTAAATATTTCCTCGAGAAATGATGTTGTGGTGCGCTGCAGTGGCTGACTTTCAAAAGCACTACAATTACTCTTCTAAATGATTTTGATTTAACTTCAGTGAAATGATGATGTGGAGGGCTACAGCACACTGTATTGCGCTGCAATGGTCTTTCTTCTAGGTCTATAGTTTGTTTCCAGGTTCAAAATTTTTCATAAGCCGCCATGGCGCACTGTGGCGGTTTTGACCCATAATTTGGTCATTCAGTCCATGCATTCCGTTTTCTTAATTTTCTTGCAAAATTACCATTTTTCACTCAAATTATATGGGTACATATGATGATTTGAATGCTTAATCACTATATTTTTTCTATAAATTCTGGATATATCAGTGCATCTTTTATTCGGTTGGGCTACAGACCAACCGTCAAATCCAATCCTTGATCCGATGATTGATCTTGCACTCATGGTTAATCATTATGATGGATCGCATTAGAACCATTGTGCCATCTCTTTAATCCATCAAAAAGTTCTGGGCACTCTTGCACTGTGTATCGTCTTCTTCTTTAGCTTGTGCCTGATCGCGAGAGATCCTTCATACAAACCGACTATCATGCTATCCTCCACTCCCTCTGCCACATCCACTAGGTCATTAGGATCCTTCCATTTTGGGTAGGACAACTCTTAACGGGTCATGATTCCATGTCAACTTCAATTATGGAAGGCCAAGAGAAAGACCTCGACATAAGCCATGCCTACCCAAGCCTTAGCCATGCTCCACTCCATTCTTGCAGGTTATAAATAGTCCTATAGCTTCCTAGAGAGCTCTTTTGCTCACAATAATCCCCTTATTTTCCTCTCTATATCCTCACTGAGCTCCTGTATTTTTCTCGATGATCCTAGTTTAGTCCCAAGCTAACTAAGGGTGTGGTCATGCATTTAGACCCCCTGTTCAACTACTGTGATTGTCTTACAGCTCCAACGTCCCTTCAATTCTTCCCAATTGTACCTGCCTTCAGCTCTCCCAGGTACCTTCCTTCTTCCCATCTTGTGGTATAGGCTTGACATTAATTCCATTGCATTACAAGACATTTGGTTCAGTCTAGACAATATACATTGGTATCTGGGAGGAGCCAAATTTTCCAGTGAAGACGATGATGCCTCACTAGACTAGGGTGCTCAATTATTCTCCTCCTCTCCTATGTTTGAATCCCCTTGGATAACTGAACTCAATGTAATTGTCATTTGAGCTGGGGCTAGCTCCGATCGATCATATTGAATGATCGAATTTCAGTGCCGATCGTTGTTGAGCTCGAGTAAGGTTTTATTGATCTGACATCTCTCAGGATGCTTGGCTTTAGGGTATCTATCTGCTTTACCTCATTGATGGTGTAAGGATTAAAACCTAGCCAATTAATGGACCCTATCAGGAGTATTTCATCGCCATAATAAAACCCTAATTTCCAATATAGAGCCTTTAGGATGAGTAGCCATATGGAGTCCCCATTCTATTTAGAGAGGGCTTTATGGATCGATATGTCTAGTGTCAAGGAGTGTGTAGCATTTGGAATCGAGCTGTGAGATGGTCTGTTGCTCGAGAATTTGCCACTAGAAGTCGAACCCTGGCATCAGTTTGTGAGGGAAGGGTTGGGATGAAGGCGCAAAGTAGTGGGCCGAGTTACCCCTATCGTCCGTAGTTTAAGATTTGGGTTATTTAAATAACTTGAATTTCTATAATTATTTTCCTTCTGAAAAATGCTATTTAAATGTCAATCATATGGTTATAATTAAGAAATAAGTTTCAAATAAATTAATGAAATAATTCACACAATTTAAAATATAAGTGGTATGATCCAACATACCATTTTGATTAGAAAAATACAAGAAATCTTAATCAAAAATAAATTTATCTTTTCTATAATTAGAATTTCTAATTTAGCTAATTATTCTAAAATATTAATTTAGCTTAATTACTCTAAAATAAAACTGAAGTAAGGTAAAGCTAGTAGTATACTGAATACAGAAAATAAATAGAAGCAGTATATGATTTAAAACTGAGTAAATATTATGTAAAGATAAGCTGTATGCCACTGTAGTCATGCAACTGCATATGCCACAATACTGTATACTACTTATATGCAACCAAAATATCACTAAATTGCTATGAGTCGTATGGTCCAATGTCTACAAAAGTCCGTTTGGGAAATACCGTTTACTATCATGTCGATGCATCCTAAATTTCCCCTATTAATGTTAGCAATATTCTGTAACCCATAAATCATCGCTAATACTCATACATCATAACTATGCTCATGCTCATGTCTCTACACTATATGTATTAAGAATCTAGAAGTCCAAAAAATACTTTAAAATCAAATTATGAATCAAATGTCCCTATTGTGCAGAATCCTACTAAAAGGATTCTGACTCCTAGGTCTAACTCCAAAGATTTGATACTTTCACCTAGGATTTTACTTGAAATTATCAATTGGAAAGGTTGTATACACATTGTTATATGTCTCTTAGAGTGGTGAATTTAGTACTGTTTGCTTATAGTTGCACTTATCAAGGTGCAATGAGATAGGAGGCAGAACTTTGTTATAGTTATTCTTCTCCCAAAATAAAGATCTAGTTCACACTCTTAGGTTTGGAGGATTTACTCTAGCAGGATTGTATTCATCTAATCCCTCATGATAGCACCTGGTCATAAGTTCACATTAAAGTGACTCATCCAAACCTGAATATTATTGAAGTGACTCAGCACCATGGGTATGCATGATCACAACCAACTAATAATCTAAGCTCAATTGATTCTATTTAATGTCCAATGATTTACCAAAGCAATGTATCCTGACTCTATTTGGGTGAATCCTACATAAGGCTCCAAGGATGCGACAAAAAGGTCACTCAATAAGGGTTACTACCACATGGGAGAAATCTCATACTAATGGCTTTGGTGAATTCTACCACAATGTTTAAGATCAACTTCTAAAGTTAAGGAGGATCATATAAGTTTTTACCTTAATATGTCATAGTAGGCTCTTCCTACCTTAATGTATTGACATTTATTTTAGATATTACAACACACTCCTATGGCAAGATCATCAAGATCTCACACCTCTGACAATATACTAAATTCATAAGTTTCATTTATTAAGCCCGAATTGATTTGATCATATCAGATGGTTAGATCCATCTGATCACATCCTATTATACAATCATGGGATAAAATCAAGAAAGTTGTTTGGATTAGATCATTTCATAAATTAATACAGTTTTATTATCATTCTCATGCTAAGAGTCTTACATAAGAGAAAATCAGGGATCTTAAGCTTAGATTTAGATGTTTCAGTCATATAAGTTCTTTATTAACCTTAATACTTCTAATTTAATGATTTAAGATCAATACTAAATCAGGTGCATTATTGGAATAATATTAGTTGAAGTGTTTTTAGATCAAGTTAATTGATTAAGTGATTAAGGGTTCAAGTCTTAATCAAATAGGTTTGGGTTTAACCCCTATCCTTTCCCAATTAAGACCAATTGTTGATTTAAGGATCAATGACAAATCAATATATTATTGGTGTGTTATAGGTGGCAAATCTCAAATTTAGACCAAGTGTTAATACTTGATCAAGATCTTAAGATTCTTAAGATAAATTAAGGAATTATGCTACTTTAATTAATTTAGCTGGATTATATGCTTAAGATACACATGAGAGGATATTTATATTCATACTACTATTAAGAAAACATGATAATAGAAATTTGCAAAAAATAGATGGTAATTAGTGCTAATCAAACCTTAAACCAGTAAAAATGGATTAGCACCTAATTATAAATTCAACCATTAGAAATTTATGAAACATGTTAATTGTATTCTACTTATTCATGTGAACGAACAGTTATAAATTGAGTTTTCTAAATTTGGATGATCAAAAACCCTACTTTTCACTAATCATGCATTTATAAGCTTAGGGCATAATTAAGAATACATTAATCAGAAAATTAATCTACCTAGCACATGCATTCAACAAAGTATAAGGAATACAATGGCACCTAAATCATGCAATTTGGCTAAGTATAGATGCTAATCAACTCTAATTTAGTTATGCAATGATTATGCTAAATTAGAAAATCTAATCATTAAAAGTGCAATATTATTTTATATTCTTATTCCTCATGACACTATACGATGATGCCTGACTTGACTAGGGTGCTCAATTAATCACCTCTTCTCCTATGATTGAATACCCTTGGCTCACTAAGCTCAATGTAATTGTCATTTGAGCTTGGGCTAGCTCCGATCGATCTTATTGAACGATCAGATTTCGGCACCGCTCGCTGCTGAGCTTGAGTAAGGTTCCATTGATCTGGCATCAATCAGGATACTTGTCTTTAGGGTATATATATGCTTTACCTCTTTGATGGTGTAAGGATCAAAACTTGGCCAATTAATGGACCCTACCAGGAGTAATTTGTCCCCACAATATAACTTTGATTTTCAAGCTTGAGCCTTTATGATGAGTAGCCATCTGGAGTTCCCATGCCATCTAGAGAGGGCTTTATGGTGCAATGGATACATCTAGTGTCAAGGAGTGTGTAGCCTTTAGAATCGAGCCATGAGATGGTCTGTTCCTCAAGAATTGCCACGGGAAGTCGAACCTTAGCATCAGTCTGTGAGGGAAGGGTTGGGTATGAAGGCGCACAACAGTGGGTCGGGTTAGCCCCGTCACGCGCAGTTTGGAATTCAGGTTATTTAAATAACTTGACTTTCTATAATTATGTTCCTTCTGAAAATTGTTATTTAAATGTCAATCATATGGTTTTAATTAAAAAAAAAATTCAAATAAATTAATGAAATAATTCACTCAATTTAAAATATAAATGGTATGATCGAACATACAACTTTGATTAGAAAAATGCAAGGAATCTTAATCAAAAATAAATTTATCTTTTCTATAATTAGAATTTTTAATTTATCCTAATTACTCTAAAATCTTAATTAGTGATTATATAATTCATTTCTTGGCCAAATGGCATGATTAAGTTCTCTAAATGTTCATATGGCAGAGGAGAACCTAATTATGCCATTAAAAATAAATTTGGATTTGTAAAATCACTATTCACCTCTTAATCACTCTAATTATTGATTAAGGCCTATTGAAATCTACTTAAGCTCTAATCTATTGAATCTTTATATCAATCATCTTGATATGCTTTGTAGAACTCATTAGTAAACTTAAACATTAATTTCACAACCTAGTTTCGTTAATCACCTTTTTTAGTCTTAAAAATATATTAGCATTTATTAGGTCTACCCTAAGTGCAAACTTATTAATCTGTTCATTAGATAGTAATGAACCTATTAGAGTTGTTTATAATAAATTTTGAACCCTAAATCTTGAAATCTCAATTTTACCCTTAGGGAGGGGAATTTTGGTCATTTTGGCCAAAAGTTAGTTAAAGAGCCCTTAAATCTTATAAGTCTAATTAAATACTTTAAATCTACAAGATAATGGCTTAGGATCATTTTATAAGTTCTTAAACTTAAAAATATGATCCTACATGTTAAACCCTAATTTGCTTCCTAAAACTCACTTAAGGAATCATTAAAACTCTTAAGGTAAGTCTTAGATAATGCTTTCAGTGCCTAATAATTAACTTCACTAATACTTAGAAGAATCCTAATGCTTATCCTAAATTTATGTCCTTCAAAAAAAACCTAGTAAAATATTAAATAATTAATCTAAATCTTTAGATCAAAAATCCTAGTAGCTTAGATTCTATTGAGTGGTGGAGCTACTCAATAGATGAAGGCTTCTTAGAACTTGTAACCTTCATCCTTAAGATTCCTTAGGAAAGGTCTTATGATTTTAGACTTCAGCTCTTCTAAATTATGATCTTATCATTTCCCTTAAGCTTTTCAGTCCTTTAAATTCTCTACCTTTAGAGTGATGCTTTCTGTGAATCCTTAGAAACTTAAATGTTAATACCTTGGATTTAAAGCCTAAACTCGATATTAGAGTTTAACTTTAAATCCTTGAATCTTGATTTTCTTAATCTTGATTGGGCAAGGGTAATTAGCAAATATTAAATAAGTCATTGATTAATTGTTAAACTTTTATAGATGACACTTCTGATTTCAAATTAGATCCGATTAAGTTCTAATGTTTAATCTTTAAGGCTGTGACTCAAGGATTTTACTTAATAGTTGGATAATGGAGATCCTAAGATTGTATTCTCTCAGAATGGATAGAAGGAGTTAAATTAGATAATAATCTATATCACATATGTTTTAGTAAAGTCTTGCTTACTTTGACTTTATAAGCTCTTACTTGATTAACTAGTCTTATCATTTTAGACATCAGCCCTTCTAAATTACGATCTTATCATTTCCCTTAAGTTTTTCAGTCCTTTCAATTCTCTACCTTTTGAGTGATGCTTTCTGTGAATCCTTAGAACCTTAAATGTTAATACCTTGGATTTAAAGCCTAAACCCGATATTAGAGTTTAACTTTAAATCCTTGAATCTTGATTTTCTTAATCTAGATTGGGCAAGGGTAATTAGAAAATATTAAATATGTCATTGATTAATTATTAAACTTTTATAGATGACACTTCTGATTTCAAATTAGATCCAGTTAAGTTCTAATGTTTAATCTTTAAGGCTATGACTTAAGGATTTTACTTAATAGTTGGATAATGGAGATCCTAAGATTGTATTCTCTCGGAATGGATAGAAGGAGTTAAATTAGATAATAATCTATATCACATATGTTTTAGTAAAGTCTTGCTTACTTTGACTTTGTTGCTTCACACACTTGTATTTGAGCCTTATACCTTGGACATATCACTTGAACGTAGGATATTAAATGAGTATCCTATGTTAAATTTGGAAATGCATAAACATCATTTATTTTTAAAGCAGTATATTCAGTTCTTTAGATATCAACTTGTAGAGTGAGTTATAGTTAGTCTACCTTTTTGTTCTTTTGTAATAGAATTGACTGGGCCTAGCTTTGTAGTTTGCTAAGAAGATACATGTCTGATTCTATAGTCCTAATGGGTCTAACTTTGTGGTTTGCTAATATAATACATGCAACCTTTCCATTTCAGTGGCTTTGCTTAGCCAATTTCTATTATGGCAGTACTAGCTTAGGCACATTCTCTAATTTTAGTTTTAATTTAGCTTCAGTGGCTTCCTTTGGCCAACTTTGGTTACAGCATTTTATATATTTACTTTCGATTTGCTGCCCACTTTTACAGTTTAGTTTATCTTTACTTTAGCACTTTCTTTATTTATATGCTAGGATGCTTACTTTATTAGATGCTTGCTTTAGTTTATTTATATACTTCAGTTTAGTCTATTTTTCTGTAAATTAGCATGTATTCATATGATCATAAAGCATGTTAGGATGAGCTTTACTTTCAGTTCTTACATTTATATATTTTTATTTCCTAACCTTGTTGCAGCTTCTTGTTGAGGTATGTTCTTTATATACTTCATTTTATTCAGTTAAAATGTTTTATTTATAACTATCCATTTTTATTTGTTACTTATTGATCCTCTTGATTACTTAATGTTTAGTAAAACGCATTACCTTAAAACATGTAGATTTCATTAAATTAGCTTAAAATGCACTTAGAAAATTGTCTAAAGCAAGTTTTTCTTTACTAGGTTGGGGCCCTATCATTGTGATACCGACAATATCAGATTCAGAGTTATTCATGGAGGTAGCTTCAGGTGAGGAGTTTAGCTAGGAGGAGGACCTTCCTACTATTGCTGAGGCTTAGTTTTGCTTTCTACTTGTGAGGATGAGTGTGCTTTTTCCTTAACTTTAAATTCTGTAATGTAATAATTAATGTTTTGGATGCCTTTACTTTTCTGCACTTTTATACTGAGCTGAGCTACAGTTCTTTTCCTTTTTGTGCTATGGGAATGGATATTATATTTATTTTTCTTCTGCACTATGTTCATTATATATATATATATATATATATATATATATATATATATATTGATGAATGAATTATAGTTACAAATGGCATATTCTGGAATTATCAGCAGGATAAGCTAAAATCCTAACTCAACTATAGTTGGGAATTTATCACATGGTGATCACTTTGCCATAATCAAGTTAATATTAGAATTAACATGACTGCGATAGGGACGGGACTCAACAATGTATGTCTCCTTTCCTTGTGTGCACGGGATAAGTGCAGTTAAACAACCAAAGTTTTTGATATCACCTTTTTTAAGACATACCAATCATGTTTATGTACTCTTAACATGCGATAATATAGGTTTATGTATTAATGTAACTATGAGCTATATAGATTTTAGTGATTAAGGAATGTCAGTTATAAAAATCTTATGATTAGTATTTTAAACCTTATGGCATGTAGATCATGAAAACATGTTTAGAAAATAGGTTAAATAGTTAGTCAACAAAAAGGAATTAATTACTATTTTATGGATTTAATGGCTTTTATCTTTTAGTTAAGTATTGGCATAGCATAATCTGCATAAGCATAAACATCAAGATTATTTGGGAATTATATGAAGAAGCATGCATCAATATTCAGTAGGAACTACAAGATGCAGTAGGCTTTAGGTTACTTAGGATTTTGGGATGTGTTGTGGCATCAAAGTTCTACTTATTTATGGCATAATCTGTGACATTTTTAGATTCATATTCAATGACATTTAGCAAAGTTCAGCTTTCATATTTTGATCAGGTTGCAATTTTGTTTCAATCACTTTACTTTCAGTGCATTTACTTTTCTTCAGTATTACTCTATTCTTTAGTTTCAACATTTTGTTTTACAGGTATTGTTTATTTTAGTTTACTATAGCTTATTCTCTATTTTATTATTAAGATAAGTAATATTCCTTAAATACAAGACAATACTATTTGCAACCTAAACTATACTTAGACTTATTGTCTAACATAAGATTTTTCTTTTTGATTGGGGCCCTGGCCTGTGAAACTGACATATCAAGCTTTGAGCAATTTGATGAGCCAGCTCTAGAGGAGATTCAAGATCTTTAGAAGGAGCTAGAGAAGTTGTAGTAGTTGTAGTGCTAATTTTACTTTTCTATTGTGCAATGAGTGATATACTTACTGCTCTTTTCTTTTAAACTTTATTTTATAATAATCTCTGGATGTATTTTCCTTCTTTTTTATGATGATTGTCTACTTAGCCTCTATGATGAATGTTATGGATGAATGTTTAAACTTCCACACTTTGATAAATATATATTTTGTATTATGATGAAATCAATTTACTCATGCAAAGCTTAATCATATACTATGGTTATCTTCCTTTAAAGACCTTAAGGCCAATGTGTATGAGTAACATTAACTAATACTTAATATATGGGTACTTCACTTATCTTAAGGATTAGTCTCAGTAGTTATTAATAGTATATCAAAGGATTAACTCAAGGGGAATCTTATTAATTTATCTTTAGGGATGGATTTATAACAAGTCAGAATGAGTTAATTCTCTTTAAGTAATGATCCGCTCTGCCGCAAATACTAAGTGTTGTTACCCATCAATGAGTGACCTAATTGACCCTAATCTCCTTTCATTAGTCTTATAATAGTATTAAGAGCCTCCATTTCAATTTTTGTACGATTTAGAGATCATTTAGCAATTTCTTACATTTCCTTATTTTTTGATAATTCTGAGAATGCTAATTTATTTAGACCTCAGAATCATAAACGGAATCCACCATTGGACTCACCACACTCAAATTAGCTATAGGTGGTATTTTGGAAGTGTTTTGAAGTCGTCAAATTTTTTGAATATTTTAATAATATTTAAATACTAAAAGCATTAAAATCATTAAATTGAACTCTGATCAAAAATCTGATTTTATTTTTGAGTTCCTCATCCCACAATTAGGTAAGGGTTAATTTTAGGGATATTTTGGAGTCCGTTTTATTATTTTATTTTAAATAATAAATTAAGTATATTTAATTAATTAAATTAAGTAAATAAAATAAATAATATATATATATATATATATATATATACTAATGTTAAATAAAATGACTAAATTATAAAAAGCGGGGATTTCGTGTAATACGCCAAACACTATATATCAAAGTCCATTCCATTTGATCCGTTGAATCCTTGTTATTTAAGATCAGACGGCGGTCAATCAAAAACTAGACTTAACCGTTGAATCAACTTTATGATCCAATGTCCCTAATGGTTCCATTGTACACCTTCCCCGCTTTTCGCACGATTGCGTGTAGGGATGTAGAGAAGTGGGAGTACGATGTCATAGTTGGGCTCGCACGGTCCTTATCCTCCCTCTGGCTCCCTAATTCTGTTTTTTCATCATTCCCTCAATTCCTTAGCTTAGCAAAGCTGCTGGAGGCGTGCGAGAGCTATAACTGAAGAATGGGAGCCAATCCTAATTGAAGTGTCACCGGGCTTTGTAAACTGCCAGGTACATCACTTACTCCATCATTCGACTAGTTGGTAATGGTAAAAGAATTCAAATTGTATTGTAAGGTTTATAGAATTCAAAAAGAATATTCAAAACCTTATTTTAGTCGATTTAAATGTTGTAAGTCATACCCAAACCTTATATTGATTATGCAATTACCTATACTGATTTTGATTATTCTTTATTAGTTTTAATAAAGAATGTGAATCCATTAAAGATTTAGATCGAATCACCTCAGCTTAATTTTTCCTAAAATTATAAATATTTTGCATCCCGAAATTTCACTATATTCAAACGAATGCTCTCTTCTCAAAACTTTTTCTACTTCACAATTATTGCTTAGATCGATATGTAACATGTAATCGAATGTTGGTTTAATTTTTGTCAAAGTTTCCTTGTAATACTAATAATCAAACAAAAATTAGGGCATACCTTCAGTATACTCTATAAGTTGTCTTAGTTAAGAATGCTTAATCTAAATTAAAGGCCACGAGTTGAACTTCAAATTAAGGAATTCATTTCGCTCTATGGTTGCATAAATCATCGTTAAATCAATGCCCTAGGATGCACGACTTTAACTCCCGTCGGGGAAGACAATGCTACGGGCAATCGTTGTGAACCGGCCCGGTTCAATTAATGTTGAACCATGCCTTTTTCATTAAGACACGCGACGTACGAATATTCCTCTTCTGCTGATTAGCACTATTTTAAAATTTTTGACTAATTAGATTGATTAATGAAAACAAAATACATAATTATAAGATTTTAATTAATTACTACCAAAAATCATTTCATTTATAACTTGCAAAATAATTATCCAAAATATATAATCTTATATATCATTTTGATAAAAAAAATGTGTAGATTAATAATATGACATTAATTTCTACTTGGATGATTATTTCAATTAATCATTAATTTAGATTAATTAATTAATTACAAATTAATTGCAATCTTGTTTGTATCATAACTTAAATATTATGAGTTCAAATTTAATGTTCAAATAGTTTATTTCACTCACATTAATATAAGGAATAATATTATCAAATTAAATTTAAGATTTGAACTCTAATTTTTTAATCACTTTTTAACCCTAATTAGGAGTCACGGAAACCTTAATTTTCTAATGTTGTCCGATTTTGACCTACTTTGTGTCATTCTTCTCCATATACAATAAGGATTCCATATTTATGTGTATTATTTTAATTGGACAATAATTGATGATTTTAGGTTTTTGGCACCTTAATTAGTGATATTGTGATAATTTCTAGTTTCTTAAATTTGATATTTTAGGTATTTAAAACCTTAGGATAGCAAACATGTCACATTTATCACTTCCCACGTCAATTTCAATTGCATGTTTTTTAGGTTATTTCTCGTAATTTAATTTCTTGAATCTTTAGCAAACTGCTTGATTCATCTTTCAACCTTAGGATAGAAGCCATAGGATTGATTGATTTATAACTTTATTTGCAGATGATCCTTAGAGCTATTTATTTCATTTATTAAGTGTAGTTAACCTTAATGCTTATGTAGTTATAAATTATGAATCAATTAGGATTAGCCTTAAATAATTAGATTGAATCATAGTTCACTTCCTCGTAGTTCTTTAGTCTTTTAAAGACTTGTAATAGGAGTCATAAATTCATTTAAAATAAGTTAGGGATCCTATTAATTTCCTTAACCTTTAACTTATAGGAAACTTAGAGTTTATAATTTATAAATTCTTCTTTCCTATGCCATTAAACCCTTCGTTTTAGATTAACCTAGCTAGATTAGTAGTTGAATTTAAATAAGATCCTTCTAATTCAACTTAGTTAGATGAGTTTAGTATATAGACCCTTAACTTTTAACTTCCTCAATTGTAGTGTTTACTTAACCCTACCTTTCCTAACTAATTTTCTGACCCTTGATTTTTGTTAACATATTTAAATCTTATGCTTTAGGATAAGAGTAGGACTAGTTTATATTAGTGTTATCATACTTATAAATTATTTTGCCATCTCATAAAATGATATAAAAGTACTATTTTCTAAAATTCCATCTACTTATATTATTTATAATTGACATGAGAGCAATATTCCAAAGTCAATTGGGAGCTCAATTAGCTCCAATCATTAAGGAGATTCTTAAAATTAGATAACTTTTGATATCACATAATTTTAATTATTGAATTTTCTTGAATGCTTGCTTAGCTTTGAGCCTACTTCATTTGACACATTCATATAAGACATTGTGCATAAATAAAACTTTCACTTTGAAAATTATAGGGGTGATTATTAATATAGCCAAGGGCAGACTAATTAGGAGAAATAAGAAGACCTCATATTTTTAGAGGGTGAATACAGGTGTTTGTTGTATTTGAAACCCTGCTTTCCTTTACCGATTAGGCAGACATGCTTAACTCCTAGCTTCATTATATAAGTCCCTGCAAAATAAATATTTTCATAAAATAACTACAATTTAATAACATATGAAATATTTTACAATCTTATTGATTATGAGATCTCATCATAGCTTCTTAGTTATGTTACTTTACATAGTTTGAGACTATGTTAATCTTAGACTAATAGTCTAAGATCTTCCCTTAACTACTATGCTTTGCATTTTTCATGTACTTAATAATGTACTTTACTTATTTATAGTTCATTTATACTGTAGTGAATGTTGTTATAATTTCATTTAAATGCATCATTGTTTACTTACTGTAGAATTCCATTAAACATACATATTTAATTTTATATACTTTCATATGCACACATTAGTATTTTTCTAGCCTTTATAAGATGATTTACCCTTACTTTATTTGTAGGCTAGATTATCTATACTTGTGAGTACTCTTACTCACTCTTTTACTTCAATTATCTTTCTTTACAATTGACTATTTTTCTTTCCATACTTATATATTTTCATTTTGCACCGTTGCTTATGCTTAAATTGTAACTAGTGATATTCAAAATGAATATTAAAATGTTTAGCCCAATCATAAATTATACTTAGCTTATTTAGTCTAACTACAACTTTCTTTTTATTGGCTTTGCCCTATCACATTTAAAATTCCAAAATGTGATAGATTAGGTGCATTTGGAGGCTAGTGGAGCTGGACCAAATGCTTAAGCTTAAATATATTAAACTGCTTTCGCTTTATAAATGTTAATTACTTGCCTTTAATTAAATTGTGAGAGAGAGATTTTAATTCTTTATTCTCTATTTTTATTGGCATGTAATATTTTAAGTTAATTGCTTGTCCTTACTTATTATGTGTTGGAAATTAGATCTTTTACTTAAATTGCTTAGTTTGGATGAATGGATACTTAACTGGAAATTTAGATGGATACTTAAATGGAACTTTAGATTTATATGTGATTCAATTGTTCAAATATGTCATGCATATTGAACTAATTGTTGCATATTGCATTTATCCTTATTGTTGCATGTAGTTAACAGCATCTATCTTTATTGTAGCATATCATAATTGTCATATGTGATTAATTGCATTCATTCCTATATGTAGCATAATTTTCCATACATCTCCTACTTGTAAACATATAGTGCTATATGAGAATGTTTAATTTTCTACTACTTGTAATTGTTACTTGTATGTGTGTAATTGCAATCATGATAAATTCCTATTGTTGTTATTTAATTGCAACTATTAATCCTACATGTGATTTGTAAGTAATTTTATTCACATATTTCACTCTTTTACATTATGTAATTTATAAGTATGACTGTAACCTATCATTGATTCATATTACTCTTTTCCTTTTATTCACATATTTTGATTCAAATACTTATATCAATATGTGATTACTTGCTTCCGCATGTATACATACAATTTGATCTCATACATGCATGTGAACTCATATTTATTATATAAGATGCATCATACATGTATTTTTATTCTATTATCTTCCTCATCTTAGCTTAAGACCCTCTTTTAATCCTTGGCCAAACACAACATCTAATGATTTGAGTTAGCTTCCTTCTAATCCAATATTAGATGTTGTGGTGACGTATTAATGTTGAGCTTAGTTTCTACTCAATGTTGGGGTCGTCACAGGTATTACAACAGGCGGTCTAAAGACTACTCAATGAGCAAAGGAGCTCATCAAGGCTTCAAGTAGCATTTAAAAAGGTTGGGAAGGCTCAAGAAGGTCGGTCCATCGCTTTCAGTCCTAACCCAGCAGTCGGCCTCCCAGCCTCAAAATGGAGCGGGACTTGACAAAATTGGCCTGAAGTAAATTTTTTCTGAGAGTGGAAATGTAGGTTAATGACTTGCTGATGTGGAGAGGGAAAGCATAGTAGCCTTTGACATGATTGGTATGAGCACATCTCCGATGACGGGTATGGGCGCAGTTGAGTTGAAGATGGAAAGTACTGGGAGTGCTATCCACCATCTAGGGAAATTTCCAATTGAATGGCTGGTTTCAAGTGCTAGCGATGAATCGAAGAGCTTTCCTAAGTCTTTTTACTCTTGACTGGGGGCTTGAAAACTGAGTAGAACCCACTGAGTCATAAGGAAATCGCTAGAGTGCACCAAAGTTTATTGGGCTAGAGTGGAGAGTGCATAAGAGAGCCAAGGAAATCGGGGGAATTTGAGGACACATACAGATTCAAGAGGTGCAAAGGATCCTTCTGAGGGAAATATTAAGATGCATTAATAGCTTGGGGAGGCCAAGGAAAGTCGGGCCATAGTTGTTTGATCCAAACTTGAAGGTTGGCCTCAAATGGCTGGATAAGGGGGCTCTAAGCATCTCAACCCCCTGGGAAGGTTCCATTTTAATTATGGAATGGGATAGCAATAGTTAAAGAACATGAAGAGTGAGCTCTGGCAAAGGCGCACGAAGGGAATTTGGTCATCAGAGTGGTGTGTGCTTAGGATGAAGGTGATTATTGTCAAAAGATTCCAACGACGTTTTATCCCCGAATAGAAAAGGAAAAATGGCTCTGATTACAAAAATTGTAATGCTCGATCATGGGTTAAGCCACAACTATTGGATCTCTTACACAATCTAACAGACGTGATTTAATCAAAACAAGAGACAGCGAGCAGATCTAATCAGATTCATTTGATCAAATCCCCAGAAAGTTGAATGTTCATGATCCTCTGGATCTGGTGTTCCATGTTTGTCCGAGAATAAGGAATTTTTGAAGTTTCAAATATAATGATTTTAATAAATATAAAAATCAATTTACTTAATTAAAATCCTTAGATATTAATTTAAATAAAAATAGAATTTAAATTTTTTGAATTACCATCAAAATGCAAGTTCAAAAATCATGAAACCTACACCACTAGTTTAGTTTGATGCAAGGAACTCAAATATACTCTCAGACTTTGGATTGGAGATCAATTTAATTTAACTAATTTTTTAGTACTTAAATTAATTGGTCAGATCATGAGATTCTATCTTGATCCATTTGATTCCAGATGTCTAGGGTTAGGTCCTAATAACGTTTAGAACCTAATTTACATGTTTAGAATCTATATAAGCTTAGATTGAATATGGTTGACATATCTAAATTACATATGTCTATATTTGCATGCAAGTGCACGTGATCTAAAGTAATATGGGATGGTGAGATCCCATGATTTATCATCCTTTGAGAACAGTGTTTAGATTTGTTACTAGAGTATATCCAATTTCAATAATGTTTAAGTAATCATATTGGTTAGTTTCAATTCCTGAATTATAATTCCTAGATTACTTAGGTTTTGAATCAGTTTGAAAAATTGGGGAGAGTTGATATTAAATATACAAGTCATCATGGGTTAATGTATAGTTACTCTTCTTCTCAAATCTATGTCAAGTAAGTTGAATTAATCTTAATATAATTATTAAGAGATTTAGTATTCTCTAATGGATACACTAAATATACAAAATATTATCCACTTCTCTGAGATTAACATTATAAGGTTCAATCTCGGTACATAGATAATCATGTGATATTTTAGTGAACAAAATCATCTCTTATATCTAAGTGATAAAATCTATATTCTTAGTTAAGTATCACTTGATCTTGATTTCACCTATGGCCTCCGTTTACTCTTAATTTAACTAAGGAATTGAGCTGTGAAGCTAAATGAGCTTATGTCACAACACTCATAGTTTGACGTGCTTGAATTCCACTCATAAACTTTAAGTAAGCTATGGAGCTCTACAGGCGATTCTCATCTCACATGCATCAAGTTCATACCTCAAAGTGGTACGAACTAAGCAATGGAGCTCAGAGAATATTATGTTATATTTCCACATGACTCAAAGTCATGCAAGAGCTATTTTTGCATAGTGAATCTTATCACGGTCATTCACAGAGAACGCTTGGGAGTGAAAAGCTTTTTGGACAAGGTGATCATCAAGCTCTATGAGATTTACATTTATATAAAAATTTAATGATTTATATAAATAATTTTTTATCATTCTCCAACTTGTCACAAATAAAAATATGAAATAATTTTGAGCTCTAAATATATATTTCATTGATAAGAAGAGTTTCACATGCATTACATCAAGATTATTACATATTCATGCCCAACCCTCCCCAGGGGGGTTTACGCTACCATTACAATGTATAAGCAAAGAATGCTGCAAGAGATGTTGTGCTTGTTCATTGCTCTTACAAGGAAATGAAAGGAAAACAAGTTGATATAAAAATTCTCAGGAACAACCTTGGCATTCTTTTCATCTTCTTTTCTCTTCCAATCTTCACACTGTTTCCTTGCCCTTTATGCTTTTCTTTCTTTTGAATCTGCAACCTTCTCTCTCTCTCCTTATAATGTGCTTTTGGATATTTATTTCTCCAAACTCAAAAAATCTGAACCCTCTCTAATTATTTGCTCAATCTAAAGTGAAATATTAATTAACTTTATTTTAAATATTGGGATTTTATAATCTCTTGAACTTGAAAAGGATGTCACCTCCGCATCAATTCAAATTTTTGCTAGAGTATTTTAATAAAGTATATAACATTCCTACTGTCAGGTTTGCTAACCCATATCGTCATTAGGGTGTTAACTATCTGATTGCAAGACCCTAATAGGAATCTTAAGAGCAGTAGCGAAGTAAAATAAAAGCATCCAGATATTTTTCATATTTATCCATTCATATACAATATAGAAACTCAACAAAATAAGAAAATTTCTTTTAGTTTGAATCGTTACAATAAATTTTACAAATAGAACAAAAAGAAAATGAAGTACAAAATCATCTCGCTATTTGCATACTTTAAATCCATTTTTCTTCATGCTCCTAGTTCTTGAATACTGGGTCTGAACTATACTTCTGATCTGCCATATGTATATATAAGAAATGGCACAAAAAAAGAAAATCTTATTAGACTTTTAAAGTTCAAGTACACTTTACGATACCTAAATGGTTAGCATTTTAGTATATCATTACTGCATAATAAGAAAATAAAACCATATAAGATGCATATAAATCTGCAAGATTGAAACTATATATAATTGAATTTAAAGCTATAACTATAAATTAAAACACTAAAAGTAAGATTATAAAAAAAAATTGAATTGTACTAAAACTAGAAAACAATACTACAAATCAAACCTATTGAAGGTAAACTGTGAACTAAAATATAATACTATGAAGTATCATACTACTATTGAAACTTGTAACTGAAGCATATATGCCATATATATACAAATCTTGTGTGCCTAAATCACACCCCTAACATATCCTACATTGTGCACTGAGTTACACTACTAATACTGATCATTTGCTTTGTAAAAATGCTATGATAAAAATGATGCAACGAAAAATAATCAAAACCAACAAAAAGATATCCCCTTGTATTCTAATCTCCAGGTATTGTATGTGTAATTCAAATTTGATGTTAAGACCCAATCATGTCTTAACTTACAAGTTGCATTTCTATCTGACCTTATCTTAACTTATCTTACATGTTATTCTAATTTTTATAATATCATAAGTTGGGATTTACATACACATGTACTATGTATGTCATTATACTGATCATTTGCTTAACTACACTTATCGATGCAAACAAAGATAAGGGGCATAACCCTTTTATACTTTATTCTCTCTAACTAAGCTGTCAGATTCCTAACTTCTGACATACTATTGAATTGGGGTGTTTGTCTGTAATCAATCGTGTGTATCCCCCCGTAAACAGAGATATGAGGCATAACCCTTTTACAGTATCCTACAAGACGAAGCAACCAATTATTATATTTCAAAGAAAAGATAGAATAAGAACTCTCACCCTCTACAAAAAGCACATACCTCTGTGCATAGAGATAAGGGACAAAACCATTTTTTTTTCTTAACTTTATAGGGTCAGAAGGCAAATTCAATTTATATCTCAATGGTCATATGTATGCACTTCTACTACTCATGATAATCAACTAAGCTTCTAAACACCAAGGTTCAATATTCTTATTCTAACATATACTAAACTTTCAAGGTCCTAATTAAGCTCTGGATCTTATTACTACAATATAAAGGTATTTAAGCTCTCAAGGATCAAAGAAACTTTGCCCTAGATCCCATCTAATTTACAAGACACTGGATTGGGTTAGAACATTGCTCAAGGGTTCCTATTTTGGTTTAATGGGCTTATTGATGCCTTAATTTAGGATGGGATAAGAGAGGGCTAAAGGTCACCTTAAGTGAAGGAGAGCTGCAACGGAATATATATAAGAATTGGCCGTTGAAGAAAATAGGGGTACTCTACAAAGACAAAGAGTAGGCACTCAGCCTTACATATATTAAATGCATCAACTTGATCATTCAACATGGAAGAAATTTTCTTTATAATAAGAAATGCTCTACTATCTTTCCTTCCTTTGCAATACTAAAGTATTCCACCACAAAGGATGATTTTCTGGCTAGCGCTAGTGGGCTAACTAGATCATTTTGATATGTTGGCTTACAAACACTATGAATAGCTAGGTTTTAAGAGCTGTGGGATTTAATGAAACTATCTAAAAGTGGTTCTATCTTAACTAAATATCTAGATTCTAATTGATAGTGCTCGACAAAGACAGAGATGAGGCACTCGATAGTGGAGGTGAAGGGAGATCGAGTGCCTGCTTGCGTTGCACAAGGAGAGGGGAATTTTGGTAGTAGAATAAGAGGGGGGTCTATGTTTTTGACATAGAGTTTGAGTGAGAGGGTAATTATATTAGCATCTCCCAAATATTTAGAAGCCTTAGATCTCGATCGAGCAGCTACGGATCACCTGAAACTTCCAAGCATTGACCGATCACTATTTAAACTCCAAAAATTACACACCTTAGACCAATTTGAGCATCTCAGCGAGATGAATGTGCACGTGCAAAAATTATCGAATTTGGACTAGTTTTTAATTTTAAATTAATGTTTAAATGCAAAACTTTGAAAATTCATTATGGTCAATCTTGAGCTCAAAAATTGAAGAAACTTGAAACATAGAACCCTCATTTTATACCTTACCTAACACTACAAAAAAGCTTTTTAAATTCTGATATATATTTTATTTTCTATAAATTTCTAAAGTTAAAACTTCAAAAATTAATTAATGACAATCTGATGCCTGTCAAGCTTAAACTTTAACATTGTGATACCCTTACTATGATTTATCTAAAAATTTTCTTATTTAATTTTTATTCGATTTAAATCGGGATCCTGACTTGTGTCATAATCTGATCAATTTTAGGTTTAATTAACATAATAACAACCTTGGGTTGTTACAAAGTATCTTTAACAAGAGAGGTATTAAAACTATGCATCCGGTGTTTGATTAAGTTAAGACAAAGATTTACATTTCTTCCATTAATAATAAGTAACATAACTCCATAATTAGCATAATGTGAAATTGGAGTTTCTATTTTAAACTTAAATATTATAGTAGTCATTACATTAGATAATGTAATATGAAATAATAACCAAAATAACAAGGCAATAACTATGAAGCATAGAATATACATTAGGTAGAGAAGTTCATTCATATTTTTCTTGATCATTTTTAGATGGTCACATCCTTCTCGTTACTCTTAGAGAAGAGCTTGAAGTGTGCCATGTATATGTGATGGTTAGAGATAAAATCTAGGAGGGTGATTGGAACACCTTAATATTGGGTCAGCAAAACTAAATCGATATTGTGCTAACTGCCCCTAAGATCCTATCAATGGTTTAGTATAATAGTGCATTAAAAGAAATAGATCCAGACATTTTCCACATTCATGCATTCATTTATAATAAAGAAACTCAATAAAATCAGAAATTATATTTGCTACTTTTATTTTAATACATAGCTAAAATGAAATGAAATACAAATTTTTCTTGCTCTTCATCTACTTTAAATTGATCATATTCATGATCCTAATTCTCGAATGCTGGGTCTAACCCATACTCATGATTTGTCATATGTATATATATATATATATATATAATATGGCGCAATTAAAAAATGAAAAATCTTCCTAGAATTTTAAAGTGCAAGTACGGGCTTAAGTTTAATTGACCCAGTAAAAACCTTGTGTTATTGCAACGATTACGGTAAGATGCAATGTAATAACCATAGGTTATTACCTTACTAATCTATAGCTTAATTACTCCTTAATCTTGATCTCATTTCTTTTAGAACATTAATTTAAGCCTATTCTGCAAATTTGAAATTCATTGGACTCCTCTAAGTCAAAGATGGTATTTTGATCAATCTAGATGCCCTAGATGAGACTTATAATATTTTGATATCAGTATTAAAATCTGATTGTATTTTTGAATTTCTCACCCCCAAATTAGCCAGGGATGGAAGTTTAGTGCAATTTGGAACTCATTTAGGAAATAATTCACATTTAATTAAAGTAGATTAATTGCATAAAATGGTTCCTAATTTTTCTAAATTACAAATATATTTTTTAACTAAATTAACAGTCAGGATCCACTGTGCGGACCATGGGCAATTTGCTGTGAAGCCCGGGTCGCATGACAGCAGAGTCCCGCAAATCTAATCATCGCACTTATCTAATGGATGGCTAGGATTAAATCCAGCGGAACCATGGATCTCCTGTTGGATTTGTCTCGTGAATCCTATGACACAGATTCAATCGGATATGGCCATTAGGATCCAGAGGATCACGACCGTCGCACCTTTCTAATTGATCAACCAGAAGGCTTCGGACCCTCCCACGAATGTGGAGCTTCGTCCTCACTCGCTCGCACGGCTGACCGAGATCCTCCCCATACAGCCAGCTACCCCCCTTGTCTCCCACTCGTGCCTCCAGCTCAATAAGTCATTGGGGATCCTCCCGTTATGGAAGGCACCCCAATCGGGCCTCGTGGCCCAGCCGAGTTCGAATTGGAAATTTGAGAGCATGGCCATGGCTCGACCTTTCGAGTCCTCCCTAGCCCGAGCCAACCCTCTAGAAGATTCCCTGAACTTATCTGAGGCTATAAACGGCCTCAACAATCCTCCCTCTGCCCCTATGCTACTCAATTGCCCTCAATTCTCCACTGTCTTCTCTTCTATCATTACCGTCTGTCCGAGTTTGCATAGGCAATCTAAGAGCTCTCAAACCACTGATAGTAGGCTATCCTAAAGTTCAGGATCCTTTGTAGCATCAGGAAGCTCAGCTAAGGCCAGCCGAACCCTCAGTTGATCACCTTGAGCTTAGCCGATGAACTAGGTACCCCCACTTGCCGGTTTCAAGCCAAAGAGGCTCGAACCTTCCTTCTTTTGATGCGTATAGGTAAGTATTTCCAATTCAAATTCAAGGCTATCAAAATTGCACCTTGAGCTAGCCCTGATCGACCGAATTAATCGATCAAGCTAAGTCTTTAAGGAATGCCTCAGGTGAGTAAGGTCCCGGTGTTCCAGTCCACCTCAGGTCCTCAAACTAGGGGGTTTTGATCCGCCTGACCTCCCCGATGGTGTAGGGATTGAGACCTAGGTCTGATGTGGCCTTTTTCGGGAGAATTGTCTCTCCACAGTAGCTCTGAGGTGAAGCCTCTCAAGTGAGTAAGGTCAGGGCTACCTCGACCACCTCACAAGGGGCTAAGGGGTTCAATTGAAGCGTCTTGGCTTACTAATGGTCTGCGGATCAATTAGGGGTCGTGGCGTGGTCAAAGCACTCTGATTTTTGCCATAGAAGCCAACCTTAACTCCCTCGGTATCGGGGAAGGAGGATTGGGGATGATGGCACAATGCGGGCCCACGACCCGCGCTGCGCGATAGTGTCAGGTTCCTCAAGCCTCGGTTGACCCGCGCGGCTCGGCTAATGGGTCGAGCCCGTTTAATGAAAATTCGATTAATTATATTTATTTTCCTTAAGGAAAATAATCCAATTAATCCAATCATAGGAAATTTTAATTAGAAAATTATAGAATAAATTAATGTGATAACTTTCAAACCACTAGTTCAAACCCTATGATATTATATACCAAATTGATCAAAAAATTCTCAAGAATAAGAATATTAAATAATATTGAACATCTAATGGTTAGATTTTCCATTTGTGCCTAATTATTGCAGATCTTGATTAGGGTTGATTAGCATAACCACTTAACCAAATTACATGTTTAGGGTGCCATTAGTTCCCTTTTGATTAATAGAATGAATGTGTTAAGTGATTTATTTTTTTGATCTCTGTGTTTTAACTTATGCCCTATTCTTATTAAACTATGATTAGTGCAAATTAGGGTTTCTAATCTTTGGATCTTAGCAAACTTAGGCTCTGCTTAAGTGTGATTAAACAGAACTTATATGCCAAGTTGCATAAAATTTTGATGGTTATACTTGTATTTATATGCTAATCCTTTTGGGTTGGGTTAGGTTTGATTAGCACTAATTATCTTCTTTTTTTTTTGAATTTTTCTATTATTATGCATCATGACAGTAAGTTAGATGTATTGATGCCTTGTATGCAACATTATAATGTATAATTTGAAAAAACCTAAATTTGAAGATCTTGAATATCTTAATTAACGTTAAGAAGTCATAAGACTTTGATCAAGCTATTAAGACTTGATCTAGGTCTAAGATTTCCACTAATAATACATACCTAATTCACTGATTTGGCATTTGATTTATAAATGAACCCTTGATCTTAATTGGACATGAGTAGGGGTTAAACCCTAACCTGCTTAATTAAGATCCAAACTATTAAACCTTAATTAAATGGACATGATTATAAGATAATGTAATGGATATTATTCCAACAATGCATCTGATTTGAATTAGACATGTTAAGGTTAATAATAAATCTATGTGATTGCTTAATTTGAATCTAAACTTTAGATCTATGATTTTTCTCTTAAATAAGACTATTAGCATGAAAACATTTATAAAATTATATTAATTTCATAATTAATCTAACTCTAATAACATCCTTGATTTAAATCTCATAATCTTAGAATAAGTTATGATCAGATGACTTAATCATCTGATCTAATCACTCTAAACCTAAATGATAAGTAAAACTTAGAATGTTAGGCATTAAAATTAAGAGTGTGAGATCTTAAGTATTTCAACATAAGATCATCTCTAAAATATTTTAAAGACCTAATTTAAATATCATTGAGGTAGGAGAATTTGTATAACTCATTGAGGTAGAAACTCAGATGATCCGTTAACTTTAGAAGTTTATCTTAACCCCTCATGGTAGGAATCACTTAAGATATAAGAATGATACCTCTCCTTGTGGTAGAATATATATTGTGTGATCCTTAATCACATTTCCTGGGAGCCTTGTACAGGACTTACCTATTTAGCATAGGAGTTAATAGTCTTGATAAGCCTTTGATAATTAAATAGAGTTGTCTAAATCTAGATTATTAGTTGGGTATAGTAGAGTATACCCATAGTATTGGATTATTTTAATAGTATTCGAGAATGGTTGTGTCACTCTAAGTAATATTTATCTTTGGGCCATCCTGTGAGTTTAGGCAGATATAACCTTCCTTAGAGTAAACCAATCAATCCTATGAGTGTATTAATCAGGAACTCATTCTTTAGTTTGATTGAAATACAAATCGCCAACGGGCGGTGCCTCCTAGCGAAGACCACTTCAATAGGTGTGGCTCAAACAAACTAAGTAATTAGAATCACCTTCTTTAAGACACTAAGTATGATTGTGAGTTAGGCATCTTAATAACTTAGCTTGAGATACAAATCGCCAATGGGCGATGCCTCCTATTGAAGACCGCTTCGTTAGGGTGGCTTAATCAAACTAAGTGTTAAGAACCACTTTTCTGGCAAACGTGTTAAATATGTGTATACAGTCATCCTATCTAAGAATATTTAAGTAAATCTTCAACTATAACTAATTATTTTTCAAGAAACTAGTAGTCAGAATCCTATTAGTAAGATTCTGCATAGTGGAGACCTTAAATTTATCATCGGTATTCAAAGTTTTATGGATATCTATATTTTCCTCATATATAATAGAAGCATGGGCATAAACATGAGCATTGGCATGATGAATGATTCAATGGTGACATATGAGTATCAGTGATGAATCATGGGTTACGAAATATTACATACCTTGATTGGGGAATTTCATGATGCATCAGCATCACAGTAAACTATATTCCCAACTGGGTGTATGTATACATTGGACTGTACGACTCATAACCTCTTAGTGATAGTTTTGCTGCATTTTTATGGCATACCGTGTTGTGGCATATTTAGGTGCATTATTCAAGTGACATATAGTACAGCATTGGACATTTTACATTGCTCCCTGAGTATTTGATGTTTTCATTTACCTTTTGCTTACTTTCAGCTTTCAGTTCACTTTTACTTTGCTTAGTCTTTACAGTATCAGTTGCATAGTGCTTCTACTATTATTTCATATAATTTTGTTTACTTTACTGTCTACTTGTATTTACTTTAGTACCGATTAGTTTAGTTGCGATGTGTTAGACTTCTTGTCTAATATGGAGTACTTTTGGGATCCAGCAATTTGCTAGATCCTGAGCAGCTTGTTGAGATAGGGCAGGAGGACTTGTAGGAGATCCAGGAGGAGTACGTGGAGCCTTAGTGGATCCGTCTTCCACCTTCTTACTTTACTATTTCTGCTTTAGTACTTCAGATAGACTTTACTTTTGCATCATTTAAAGATCAGTTTGTAATAAGTCTGGATGTATTTTGCTTTTCTTTTCTGAGATGAATATTTACTACTGCTCTGTGATGAATGTATTCTGGATATTTTGCTTTAGTTTCTGTACTCTGTTATACTACTATACTTAGTATTGTAATGTGATTAGCATACTGGAAATACTGATATAGTGATAACGTATATTGGATTCCTATTTATCCTTTTAAATTCAATGTATGTATTAGTCTAATACTTAAGAAAAGAATTCTACTCTTATCTTAAGTACTGACCCTCAATCCTACTCTTGGGTTCGAGTAAGCCGCCCTTCAGTGTGGCTAGTTTTAGTAAGACTATACGGGAAGATGTTGTTGTTTGTCTATCCCGAGTAGTGCACCGCTCCGCTGTAAATCTGTTTTACCTTTTGCGCACGGTGACGGGGCGGGGCTCTACATGTAAGGTCAATAGTTGCTTTGAAATCTGATCATCGCCAAGATAAAAAGAATAACAAGAAGTCCTTCAAAATTTTGGTTGGTTGAAGGATAACAAATTTATAGGGATTATATAGATGAATGGTAGATTGCATCAAGCTTGAACTAAGGTAGGGAAATATTTAACTTAAGGTTCTATTTTGATGACATCGAGGTTTGGAAAATACCCCCCTTCTCCTTCTTTCTCCTCTCTTTCCCACGATATCAAAACTTCTCATCAAACTTTTCTAATGATTTAAGAAGCATCATTTGATTATCAAATCATCCAAGAAGAAGATTCAAGGCTTTAAACATCTTCAATCTCTCCAACTTCTAAGAGCACTCACAATCAATCTCAAGGTAAGGCACTCCCCCTCTCCTCTTTCTTCTACACATGCAAGTATTGTCAGGCACTATGCTGCTTGAGGAGTTGGATTTTACTTGGACACTTCTATGGAAGCACCTTTAAGTCAAATGCAGCCCACACATTAAACAGGATAATTTTTCATTTAAGAACCTCATGCTAAAATCATAATGTTCTCTTATTTCGGATCATTTTATTTCTCTTGCAAAGCACTTTTAGGACTTGAAAATGTATTGCATGCAATTTTATATATATTTTCATCAAAATAATAGAAAACATCACGCACATATGAAACCTTTAAGGTCTTTTAATACATATATAAAAGTTCAAGAAAATACAAAATCATTTGAGCTATTTTACAAATTTTTTCCATAATTTACCTTATCATAACTTTTTATTTAATCATAGTTAAATAATTTAACTTGACACACAAGGTCATATATATATATATATATATATATATATATATATATATATATATTGTTAACAAATCACAAAAAATATCACACCTTAGTTATGTGGAGTCCCATCTCTTTTGTAGTCATGTTAATATGTATATTAACATGATTACAGTACAGTTGTCACTCTCATAAATCCCCAATTATAACAATATTATGTTTCTTCCTTATCTGCCGATAAATACAAGATATGCCACCTGCCCATAATTCAATCACCAATTGTGCATACATAATTAATAGATTGTGAAAGCAATTTTCTTAAATAAAATTCATATTTATATTGCTAAAATATGATAACCTAACTCAACTCAGAATAAATGGACAAAAAAGAAAATACATCAAGTCCTCAATTATTTTTATTTTTGAATAACAGTTTAACTTAAAGGAAAACACACATCCTCACAAAATTAAAAATAAATGATCTAAATGGCAGCAACAAAAAAAAGATCATTTTCTTGGCCAAGCTTATCACGTGGTGTTATCTCTTCTGTTTCACACAACTGGGCCATAGCCAAAAAAAAAAATTCTTGTGTTAGGCAATTGTCTAAGTATATTTTAGGCTGATTTAATGAATTTCTACAATTTTTAAGATATCATATTTTTGCATAAAAATAATCAATGCTATGGCTGAATCAAGCCACATAAAAAAAATAAATAAAAAAGTTATGAATAAAGTATTTATAACAGGTAAATAAAGAAACATACCTCAACCTAGAAGCTGTAACAAAGTTAGGTAATAATATAAATAAAGTTATAAGATTACTATAGAGACTAAAATGAACATCCTAGCAGAAATATGATCATTAAAAAGTATACTGAGTAAACAATAAGCAAAATTGAGTGGTGTACATATAAGTAGACCGAATCAAGTAACAATCAAGATTAACATCCTAACATGCATATAGTATAAGTAAAAGATGTATAAAATCTAAAATAAAATTAAAATAATACAAAATTGAAAGTAAACAATTAAGACTGCCATATCAAAAGCCTTGCTAATAAAGCCAATGTAATTGTAATTATAATTGTACTGCAACATTCATACAAATCATTTAGCTACCTAGAGCTAAATTAGAAATTAAACTAAACTGAAGAGGTAGAAATACAAATACAAGTTTATTTTATCTATTTTACTTTACATTTATTAACACATCCAGAAGTACCTGAGGATTCAAGCATATCTGCAAAACTGAAGTGGGTTATCAAATTACACAGAACTCTCCCCAATGAGTTAGTGTCACGTATCCTTGTTTCACTTTACAGCCTGCCCATTGGACATCATGTGTATACACAATCATTCATCCTGATATTAATATGATGAAAATACTATCATAACTTTGCTATGTTTTCATTTTGATACATCAAATAATCTTATGTGATATGCACAAGTCAAAAAAACTCAAAATATAAAATGCAAAGCATTAAAGCCAAGGAATAAGTTAGACTCTACTAATGATTCAAGTGATATTCATTATTATCTAATTTTTCTGTCCTAAATATTATGAGAAGATTCAAGCTCGGGATCTCCAACATCCTTCTATCCAGTAAATTCGCAGAGTCACAGTCTTATAAGGTCAAAGATTAGAACTAATCAAGTTCTAATTTAAAATCATCTAGTATCGCTTATAAAAGTTAAAATAAATAAATATAGCGTCATAAGTAATCCATTTATTTTCCCATAACCAATCTTGATTAAATAAATCAAAATATAGGAATTAAGAGCTAAACTTCAAGTATGGGGTTCAAACCTCTTAATCCAAGGTGCATATTTAAGGGTCTAATGTTTTCTCACAATTCTCTCATACTATAGATTAAGGAGATCTTACTGAATAAATTCAAACTCAATAAGATGAAACCTTCTAATCTCTAAAGATAGGCTAATTAACTAAAATTAAAAGATAAAATAATTAGAATTTTAATCTATAAGCTCTATTCTAAATCAAGATTTAAACTGTGGAGTAATTTCATTACTCGATGGAATTGAACTAAAGAAGACGAAGAATGAAGATTTAAAGGCTAAGAATCAAATCAATAAGAATAATTTAAGAATTTGCTTAAGGATTTACTTAGGGAATATTTAAAGTTTAAGATGGAATCTAATTTGACTAATATTGATTTACTAAGTTTCTAAACTGAAGAATATGTGAGTTTTTATATACATACTTTAACAATACTTAAATTTTAGGGCAAATAGTAATATCATATATGTAAGAAATGCCAATAATTGCTATAGATAAAAAAGAATTATTACTATTTAATGAGTCATATTATATTATATGTAACGATAGTAGAGATTAGGTAATGATTATTGCTTTAATAATACAGTAACATTCGATGTGTAATTAGTTAATAACTCATGCTTTAATAAATTTATGTGTAATTAGTTAACAATGATTATTGCCTTAATAATAGATGTAATAGTAGATGTTTCAACATAATTATACTTTTAAATGTAATATTAAAATTATAATAATTAAGATTTAGTAAACAAAATCAAAATTATATTTGATTTAAAATATTTAATTGCTTATTTAAAAATTGCTGATGCACAAAAAAATATCATAGCATTTTTCATTTTTTATTTTATATTGAGAAAATTGTCAATTTTTGTGATGTGAATTTTGTTGCATCACAAATTTTGAAGATCATAATAATTTTTTTCATTTTCTTAAGAATTTGTTAGCCGTTTTCTTGAGCTTATGCGATGAAGATTTCCAACCACTCAATTTGCTGCATAAGTCGAACTCTACAGTTCTCTGATGCTACACCGATACTATACACTAAGATGTTGTAATATGTTACTTCATTTTAAGGGGCTATTTGGAATGAAGTAAAATGAGAGTAAAGCAAAAAAATTTTGAGTGAAGTAAGATTGCTTGCATTTGCTTTAAAGCAAATGGGTAAAACTTTTCACTATAATTTAATTTTGCGTTCGTATATAAAGAAACAATATAATAGTTACACCACAAATTGTGCGTAACTCGAGATTATGCGGAAGAAGTGAGGTAGTGAGCAAGCGAACAAAGGAGGTATTCTTTGTCATGATGTTTTCAAATGAAATCGTTCAATTGATTTCGAACAATCGATTTCATTTGAATCAGAGGTATTCTCTTTCCACTCTAAATCATTTGAATTGATTTCGAACTAAATCGATTTTGTTCGAATCGATTATGTTTGAAAGACCTAAATTTCATAAAACAATTTATTGGGATAATTTTATCTCCTTCATAATTTACTCAAAATATCACACTCTCATAATACTTCATTCTAAATAACTAAAATTTTTAGTTTATTAAGAAATTATCAATTTTTTTCATCCCAAAAAATTCATTATTTTGTAATTTGGCTTATTTCCAAATATAATTTGAAGTATACTCCCACCAATTTCAAGAAAAATTATAAAGTCATGATAAAAAATTAAATTAAGTTAAATTATAGAAATGATGTCACTACTGATATATTCTAATTTAATTTATATTTTATTAGATTTTTATGAGAGCTTAACTTAAGTTAAATTAAATTATTTAAAATTAAATTTATATAAATTAACTTAAAACATAGATAATTAAAATTAAGTTTTAAAATACATCAATAATATTAATTTATGCTGAAGTACATAAAACATTATCAAAATTTTAATGAGTATTTTATATTATTATTATTATTAATTATTTATTTTTTATTTTTTTTATGGAATGGGTGAGATATAACAAATCCAAAGTATTTTACATATATTTAACAAACTTTTTTGTTTTTACATATCTATGTTAAAATGTTAAATATAACATATATTTCATGATAAAAAAGAATAATAATTTTGCTTAAATAAATATTTTTTCTTGTGATATCCAAAAATACTTACATGAAATCTAGATAAGTTGCATGCTGAAACTTAACTCTCTCTATTTTCTCTAAAAGTAGATTTTGATAAATGAAACTTTGCTTGCTAAGATTTGGCCCAAATTATCAACAAAACTAAAATCATCATTTAAACAATAGTGAATTCTATTACACTTTAGTAACAAAACTAAAACTATTCTTAGAGGACAATAAAATCTCAGGATCTCACCATCCCAAATATTACTTCAGACCAAGTGCACTTGAGTGTAAGTGCAGACGTACAAAAATTGTCTGTCAGTGCACATAAGATGAGTAGCCAATACCTTAACATGGTTCAATTTTACCTTCTTTCCACTCTAATCCTCCTCGGGGATCCTTTCATTTAAGGGTACGGAAGGTCCCCAATTAATTAGATAAACAACTATGTCAACAGCTTCAGCCCAAAACTGTATTGTGAGACCTACAAACAATCTCATGCTCTTGGCTCTTTATGAGATTTCTTCTGTTCATCCATTCTGCAACACCATTTTGTCATGGTATTCTTGGAACTGTGAGTTCCCTCTTGACACCTCTCAGGGCACAGAACTCCTAGAACTCTCTATCACAGTACTCGCCACCATTGTCGGATCTCAAGCACTTAAGCTTCAATATTGTTTCTTCTCCCCCAAATCTAGCCACTTTCTAAACATATCAAACACATCAGATTTATATTTAAAAAAGTAAACTCATACCTTCCTTCTATAGTCATCAATGAAGGTAAAAAAATTTGTGGATCCACCTATAGAAGAAGTAGAAGCTATCCCCCATAATTTTGTATGCACCAACTCAAGTTTCTTACCTTTTAGCACTCTTCCAACTTTGGAGAATGAAACCTTCTTTTGCTTGCCCAACACACATTATTCATAGAAATGCAAGTCTGTCAATTTCAGTTCTTAGATCTTTCCCTTTGAATGTAAAGATTTTAAACCCCTCTCGCTTATATGGCCAAGCCTCCGGTGCCTTGGACTTACTTTTATCTTTTCTAGAGCTGCAATAGAATCAGACTCTTTATTGATCAAGTAAAGTGTACCATCCATATTGCCTCATACAATAATGAGTGCACCCTTGGTGACCTTCCACAAGTCTCTTGAAAATCAAGTACTAGGCTTCCCTGGCTAACAGGGTTATAGGTATAAGAATTCTCTTTAGACATGGCGTATGTCTAACATCTCTGAGCTTTCAAACTATATCGCTTAGTAGTTGAACATCCACATCACCTCTACTAAAGATATCATATACATTATCATTATTAAGTTATTCCTTACCCAAGTCACTCTTTGTGTAATTCTTGAAAGTACCCCTCGTAGTAATGGCATGAACGTATGCACCCGAGTCCACCACCTAGAACTCTGTGTTGATAAGAGAGAAGATCAATGCATACTGATCCTCTTCAGTTAAAACATTCATAGTGGGGCACATAACCTTGTCCACCCATTGGCTTCTTTAGGGTAGGATAGTACTTCTTGAAATGACATAGCTTCCTACAGTTCCAGCAATCTGACTTTACTTTTTCGGGTCCAAATTTTCCTTATCTATACATAAACTTGTTTCTGTTATGTCTTTTATCTGTATGTCTTCCTCTAATTTTAGTATTCAATGCTAAATTAGAGGCCTCTCCAAGGGATTACTTTTGCACCTCTTTATTTAGCACTAGCCTAACAATATTGTCAAATTTCAACGACGCATTTCCTGACAAATTACTGATGGCTGTAGATAGCCCATCTCAACTATCTGGTAATGATGAGAAGAATAATAGAGCTCATACCTCATCATCAAACTTGATGTCTACCAAACTCAACTGACAAGTCACTGTGTTGAACCCATTTAGATGTTCATACACTGAATAGTCATCCATCATCTTCATACTGAATAGTCTCTTTATCAGAAAAACTTTATTAGAAGTAGAGGGCTTCTCATATATTCTTGTCAAGGCATCCATGAGATATATAGTAGTTTCTCATTAATAATATTAAATTCAATAAAATAAGACAATAATAAACAAAACAAACCCAATGGGATTCTATCAAGAACTACCTATTCTTTGTCTGACATAGTCATTGGTTCTTTGTCGACTCCACTTAATGGTTGAAACAACTTCTTCTGGTAAGGAAAATACTCCATTTGCATTTTCTAAAACCAAAGTTTGTGCTGTTGAACTTCTTAGTCTTGTGTCTCATCTCATCGACTATTGCTCCCACTCAAAAAGTAAGCCCTTGAATCAATAGGAAAAATTCAAGATCCCAAAATAATAAGAAAAATGAATCACATCACATGCATACATCATAACCTCAAACATATCCAAACAACACATATTTTAAATGGAAAACTCAAGAATGGGAAAACCACATAGCCACACCACACAAAAATTTTCACTATGAATCTTAAAGAGTGCAGAGTTACAAAAAACTTGATTTTAACAAAGAACACTAGCTCCTACTATAGAATAAAGGGGAGAAGTATCAGCCACCACATGGAGTGTTTTCTCCAACATGCAAGGGCTCTCTTGTAAAACAACTTTCCCTTAGAGTATATCCTTAAAATCTCCTCCAATAGTAGCCAAAGCCCTCTCAAACACTTAGCCAACATGTATGATAGCACTAGGAAACTACTCCATAAGTTTAGTTAAGAACTTAGCTTAAACTTGGACTCCAAATGGTTCATAATACCCCTCAAATAGCTTAGGACATAACCAAGATCATAGTTGGAATCTATCAGGCACTACGGTGCACCATAGCACCCAAGCCTCGAGTAGCCAGGCACGATGGCATGCTGCAGTGCCCTACTCTTGGGTTGCCTGGCACTAGAGCATGATATAGCATGCTCTGTTGTGGTGCGCTATAGTGCCATTCTCTTAGGATGTCTGCCACAAGGGCACACTGCAGTGCCCTAGTCTCTATTTATCGCTGGGACATGCTACAGCACCCCAGTCTTTATCTTCTGCTGGGGAGCGTTATGGCACCTTACAGTGCCCTAGCCTCTAAAATCCATCTACTAGAGCATGCTATAGCACCCTAGTCTTTGTCTTTTGGCAGCCATGGCATGCTATAGTGCCATCCTCTCGAGTGCTAGGTGCGTTGGCTTGCTACTGCGCACCATGGTGCGCTGTAGCGCTTATACAACTACTAAAATTCTAACTTGTTTCAAATCATCATGGAACCTCCCAAAAGCTCACTAGAGCTCCATTAGCATATCCATGTTGATCCAAATGGTCTCTATAACATAACACTATATTGGACCATATATTTTGGATTTGAATTAACTAAGTTATTTAATTAATTTATTTGGAATGTTTTCATTAATCAAACATAAAGATTATAATTTCCAATATATTAAACAGAAGAGAAAAATAATTATAATTAATCAGTTTATTTTAATAACCCATAACAAAAATGCACGGGTTGGAAGGCAGCCCGACCTCATACTGTTTACCTTATAAGCTCGCCTTCTTCCTGACTATGCGATTAGGGGTTAGAGCACGAATGCTAATTTTCTACGCAGAGACCGCCCAACAACCTAATCTCAATCCTCAAATAATCCTTACATCCAGACATGTTGAATCCCCTTGGAAGCTAATTTTATAGGTGCCTGATTCGTCAAAATGGGAGAAGCACTAGTAGGCTTTAGTCGCAGAACTTAGGGTTTATTGTGAGGAGCTAATTTTCTCCACATAAGCTATCAAATGACTATCTATCAATCCTTACACCATTAGGTTACCGAGACAGAGTGAAACCCCTTGCTAGCTTAGCTTGGTAGTGAATGGATTGATGAATCCTTACTCAGGCTCAAGAATTATGCAGTACTGTAGCCAGATCGATCGTGGATTAGCCCAAATCTCGGGAACAAAGCCATCAATTTGAAATGATAAGTCATACAATTGCCAACTAAATTGGATTGGATTGGAGTACCAATTACTAGTGGAATGGCATTAGCTTTCATTGGTTGGCACCTCAGCCTAGATAGCAAATCCTCATTGTCTATACTAAGCTTAGTAGTCCAAACAACTAACTAATAATGCCTAAAGAATCACAGAACACATTCACAACATCATAACACTAGTTTAGAAAGAATTTATCAAAGATTAAGCTTACACAACTTAATGGGAATTAGGTAAGCATCTTGCTAGAGTACTTGTAGAGGCCAATTGCTGATGGGAGCTCAACAGAGTCTTTTAGAAGCTCTAGAAGCATCTTCGATCTTCTACACCTCTATTGGGGGGGTAAGAACTCTAGACTACACCCATTGAACACACCAAAACAAAATTCAAGGAGCCAGGAGGTCGATCGAGAGTAAGAGAAGGAAATTGTATGCGAGAAAACTGTAGCTCGGGCTTTTGGAAGAGGCACAGTGAGCAAAAAGCTCATTGTGGCAAACTTAAGGATATTTATAGCCATGGGGGAGTGATTGGGCACTTGGGCTAGCCTCCCATGGCCGGCTTGATTTAAGGATATATTGGGTCTGGCCTAATAATGGCAGACCCATTATTCTTTAGGCCATTAGACCGTTGCAGCTAACGGAGGTGGGAGACAAGGGAGATTTTCTATGCTGCCAGTGTGGACTACCATTGAAGCCTGTTGGGGAGGACTACTTGTTTGAGATGAGGCTCTACAGTGCTTGGCATTTTTCTGGCCTTCGGATCCATTAGCTAGGATAGCAAGACAGTTCTAATGCACCTTTGTGTAATGACTAAAAGCGGGGTTGATTGTAGCTGTTGGATCGTGACTGTGATCTGATGGGTGGAGATGAACCCACTCAAAATTGAACGTACACCGTAAGATCTAGGGCTGGAAAGTGATTCGATGACTAAGATCTGCTCCGCCTTTCTGGAGCTGTCGACTATTAAATTAAATTGTTTAAATAAATTAAATTAATATAATTAATTATTTTAAATGATATTAAATTCAATTAATGTATAAATGACCTCCAGAAGTTCCTAAAAATTTACCTCTAGCTAATTTGGGGGTGAGTAATTAAATTATAAAATTAGATTTTGATTTGGAGATCAATTTAATTTAGCTAATTTTCTTGGTCAAATAATTGACAAAATAGCTAATTGATCCAATCAAGCTTCGATAGATCCCAAATTTTTAGTATTATGTTCTAATGACTACAAAAATCTAATGGAACCAAATTAAGACTTGGTTTAGTCCAAATTAGCTAAAGTAATAACCATGGGATGTTATATACTCCCCCACTTAAGAATAATGTCATCTTTGACCTCACCTAAGTAGAAAACATAGAAAAGAAAATAATGACAAGAATTTAAGTGAAGTTTGGAATAGTGCCAAGATTTTTAAATAGCCTTTGGTACTTTATCCGCATATAAGACTACTTCTCCAAAGTGGCTTCTTCAGTGCTGCGATTTCTCCACTAAACTTAACCATCAAGATATAACAACTTCTAAGCTGCTTTTGATCCTTGCCCAAACTTTTAATAGGTTCTTTGACAAATGATAGATCTAGTTGAATATTCACTAAAGAAATGAAGGTGAAATAATGAGGTTCTCAGAGGCACTTTCTGAGTGATGATATGTGAAACGTATTGTGCATTGTAGAGAAATTATCAGATAGATCAAGCTTGTAGGCAGATGATCCAATTCGAAATAAGATTTTGAAAGGTCCTACATATCTTGTACTGAGTTTGCTAGCTACGCCAAAATGGTAAACACCTTTCATCGGACGTACTTTTAAATATACAGAGTCACCTTCCTTAAATTCAAGAGGATGATGATAAGAATCATGATAATTGCTCTATCAATCCCAAGTTGTCTGAATTACTTATTGAATAACTCGAACCTTTTTTTTTATTTCATCAATTTATTCCAACCCATACAACTGCACATCTCCAATTTAAGACCAGGAAATTAGAGTACTACTTTTTCTTCCATACAATGCTTCATACAAGGCCATCTTGATGTTAGCCTAAAATTTGTTATTGTAAGCTAATTCAACTAGCAGTAGAAACTCTTCCCAAATTCTATTAAAATCTAAAATACATAGTCTAAGCAAATCTTAAAGAACTTGATTTACTCTTTCTATTTGACCATCAGTCTGAGATGAAAGGTCGTGCTCATAGCTAGGGTGGTACCTAGGTTCTGATGCACTACCTGCCAAAATTGTGAAGTAAATATGCTATCTCTATCAGATACAATTGATTTTAGAATTCCATACAGCATGATAATTTCATTTATGTAGAGCTCTGCAAGCTTGTAAACGAAGTCAGTCTGATATATTGGAATGAAGGAGTAGATTTGGTTAAGCAATCAATCATGACCCAAATTGCATCGGTCCCAGATTTTGTGCAGGGCAATCCCATTATGAAGTTCATCAAAATGTTAAACCATTTCCACTCAAGTATATTTAATAGATGCAACATACCTCTAGGTCTTTGATGCTCAGCTTTGATTAGATTAAACTTGTGACACTTTTCCATGAATTCAGTAATGCTCTTATTCATTCTTGGCCAACATAATGACTGCTTCAAGTCTTAGTACATCTTGGTTCTTCTAGGATGAATTTTATAACTAGAATTGTGACATTCAATAAGAATTTTTTGGTGAATGGGCTTAGTAATCCAAAGTTGATTCCCTGGTTAAATAACATTACCATGCAGCTGCAAGTCATTACGGTGACCTCTTACAATTTCTGCTCTGAATTTTAGATAATATTCATCCTTTGTTTGTGAGATGGATACATCTCTAAAAAAGGTTAGTTCAACTAAAATTAATGATATTAAGAAATTCAACTTTTCTCCACTCACAGGTTCTATGCTCATCTTACGGAATTCTTCAACTAACAGATTTTTAGCAATTATAACAGAAAGAGTAGAAGGATGGCTATGAGCCTCTACTACTGGATTTACATTCCTAGGGTGATACTGAATACTCAAATCATAATCACTAATTAGCTCTAATTATCTTCTCTGATGGAAATTCAGGTCACACTAAGTAAAAATAGACTTCATGCTCTGATGATCTGTGAAAGTGGCACATTGAACGCCATATAGATAATGACACTAAATTTTTAAAGCAAAAATAACAGCAGTAAGTTTGAGATCATGCATAGGATAATTTTTCTCTTACGACTTTAACTGACGAGAAGTGTATGCAACGACTTTACCTTCTTGGATTAATACACATCCCAAACTAATCACGGATGCATTAGTGTAGACTTAGTAGTCTAGACATTCCTTTAGCAGGAAAAGCATTGGGGTAGTTGAGAGTGCATCTTTCAACTTTAAAAATGCCTCTTCACAATTAGGAATCCAAATGAATGGCACTGCCTTCTAGGTTAACTTAGTAAATAGAGATGTTATCTAAGAGAATCCCTTAACAATTTTTTTGTAATATCTGACTAATCCCAAGAAGTTGTGAATGTTTGTTATTGACTTGGGCTGCACCCAATCCTAAATTGCACTAACCTTTTCCTGATCTACTTAAATTCCTTGGGCATCTATGACATGACCTTAGAATTCTACAGAGTTTAACCATAATTCATACTTAGAGAATTTTGCATATAAATGATTTGCTCGCAATATTTCCAACACTGCTCTTAGGTGATCTTCATGCTCCTTGAGATCTTTGGAATAAATGAGAAAGTCATCGATAAAGACTATAACAAATTTATCCAATAGGGCTTCATGACTCGCTGCATCAAGTCGATGAAGATAAATGACACATTGGTGAGTCTAAAGGACATTACAAGTAATTCATAATGGACATAAAAAGTATGAAAAGCTTTCTTCACAATGTTAGAATGTTTCACTCTCAATTAATGGTAACCCAATTTTAAGTCAATCTTGTAAAATACCACAGCTCTAGACATTTGATCAAACTGATCATCTATTATACGGAAGAGATATTTATTTTCAATGGTGATTTTATTTTGTTAATGATAGTTTATACACATGCAGCTAGACCCATATTTCTTTATGATGAAATGAACTGGTGCTTCCCAAGGAAACATGCTAGGTCTAATGAACCATTTGCTAAATAGCTCTTTTAGTTGCTCATTTAATTATTCTAGTTCCTTGGGTGCCAATCTGTACGGAGCTTTGGATATAAGTTGAATTCCATAAATTAACTCAATAGAAAGTTCTACTTCTCTAATAGGTGGTAAACTAGGTAAGTCTTCAGGGAAAACTATAATCAATTCCTTAATTAACTTACTTTCAGAAAAAGTGGTACTTTCTTTTGCTTCATCCATCATATTAATATTATAAGAATTGCATCCCTTATTGATCAACTTTTCTGCATTGGTTGAATTGATTAAAGATGCATGAGTACTGATCTTCCCTACAAAAGTTTTCCCCTTGGTATGAGAATGAAGAGTAACTTTCTTCTTATAACAGTTTATTATCGCACTATGCATACTAAGCCAGTTCATACCAAGAATAATGTCAACATTAGCTATTAGAAGAACAATTATCTTAGTTTCATAAACTTGGTTATTCAATGGAATACTAATGTCGCTTAACTTATGAGCGTTGAGTTGGGCTCCAGAAGGAAATCTAATGCTCATGGATTTTGCTAACTTATAGGAAGGTAAATTAAGAGAATTAACAAAATAATAAGAAATAAATGAATGACTAGCCTCAATATCGAACAATACATTATAGGGTTTGTCCTCTAAGCACAAAGTTCCTAATATTAATTGATTGAATATATATTAACTACTTGCAATAATAACTTAGATAGAAAAAATAACTTTACAAAAGAAGATAGATTAAAAAACATGTACTTGAAACCACATTGTTATCTTTAGTTGCTTCAATGGGAGTTGAGAATAGACATGAGCAGGACCAACATGACGATTGTTATTGACCTGCTTCCTGGGGTGATTTTGAACTTACACTCGAGGGGCAACAGGTTGCGCCTTAACTGGTTACTAATTTTTTGCTTGTGGTGGTAGCATTATTTCCATCCTTGGATTTATATTGTTCAAGGGAACTACTTGGAAGACTTGATTTTGATGAGAGTGATCAATATGGACTCACATCTACTATTTCTTGATGTGTGCACTAGTAGTACATGTGGCCATGCCTACCATATCTGAAACAATAGTGACCATAATGATAATATTTTCCATATGGATGGGGTTTTTTATAACACTTAATTTGTTCGTATGATGTGGTAACTTTGATCTGATACGCCTTGGCGCGCTAGGGCCTATGACTATTTAAAGCATCATGATGGTTGGGCACAGTGTGCATTTTCTTTTTCAAATCCTTCTCATATTGGTTGTGCTCCACCACTCTAGAAGTTTCTACTATATGAGAAAAGTTTGTTCATCACAGGAGGATAAATGGTCTTTGATGGAATCTCTCAGCCACTTTGGAATCTGTGGCATTGTGTGGCTTCAGTTCTTATTAGGTCTAGGACAAAGTTAGTCAATCTCTTGAGCTCCATCTCATATTCTGAGATTGAACATCCACCTTGCATCATTCTTAATTAAGTGTCTTCAATTATGTTTTGTCCAGATGGGGGAAAGAACTTTGCCTTTAATAGCTCGATGAATAATTTCCACGAGGTGTCCTCAATATCATAGTCGATGAAATGGGAGCTCCTTATATTATCCTACCAATACTTTTCTTCTTCTTGAAATAGGGGCATTGTGAGGCAGATAACTTTTGAATTAGGACATTTAATTATGGTGAGATTCTTTTCCACTAGTATAAGCCAACTTACTATGTCAATGGGGGACATGTTTCCACTAAAAGTAGGAGGTCTTAGACTTAAAAAACTATGTAGATGTCCATTAGTTAAATGATAAGGGGAGTGAAGGTGGTTTGAACTACTGGAACAGTTGTATTGGTTTCTAGAGTCTGAGGTGCAATTAGCTTCTGAATTGACAAAGATTGTTGAGTCTGATTTTTGATCAACACCTTCACCATACCCATTAAAGAGTTATTTTCTTCAGAACTGCTACTGGAAGCAACAATCATCTTTATGGTTGTGGTAATTGATGAAGGTCTTGCATTTATTATGCTTATAATAAATCCCAATTTTAGATTGAAAAGAGAAATAAGAAATGGTTTATTATTTAAGAACAATCATTTAATTTTCTTTACTCTTTAAACTTTTAAAATTTATAAATGATGTTAAGGATAGAATGAAAAAGTACTACAGTATGTTAAAGAAAGATTGAATTAACTCATGATAGTTCTATTAAAAAAATTACTAAATCATCCTCTATGGTAATGCAAGATATATATCAACATAGGTGACGGCATGATGCTGTGGTGCCCAGCTCCCTAAGCCCACAATCATTAGGTTAAGGAGCGGAGGTCACTTGTGCAAATCCTTCTCTTATCATTGGATTAGGTAAGATCCACTATCCACTAATAAGGGGCGGACATGCACAGAATAATTAATAGGATCAGTCACTAAATCTAACATACAAGCAGAGTGCGGAAGCTAAATGAAGTAAATAGTACATCCATTCATCATGCATCACATAAGAAACCATAATAAAATAGCTCAGAAAATAATAAAGTAAATCATAGTCACAGTACCTGTATTATTATAATATTTAAATAGTTTACATAACTGAAAGATAAATCACTCATCCTCACAAGCAACTAAAAGGAACTAAACAATATCCGTCTCTCCTGGCTGAAGCTCCTCCTCTAAGTAAGGCACCTCTGCTTCAACACCTAGCTCCTCAAACCTATCTAAATCTGACATTATTGGTTTTATAATGCTAGGGCCCCAGCCAATAAAAGAAAATCTTGTTAGACAATTGTCTAAGTACATGTTAGGTTGAATATCTTATATGAGTTATTAGTGTCACCACTTTAACTTAAACAAACAAAAAGGTAAACTAAGGCAATAGGAGTAGTAAGCGTACAAAGAACATGATAAATAAACAACAAATGATGCAAAAGCAAACGTCAACAGCTAAGCAAGAAAAAGGTATATACATATATATACTGTAGTAAGTAAAAGTACTAAAAGTAAAGTCTAATCATAAACATATTGATGATCATATGACATATGCTGATTAAAGGCAGAAATCTGAACATGATACATATAGTAAGTAGTATATGGGTTGATTAAAATATACATCAGAATACAATACACAGTAAGCTGAAAATAAAAATAGGTATGTAAAGACTGCCATATCAGAAAGTTGTCCATCAAGCCAGTGAAATCCCCAAAGCCTTTCTGGGCTTGGTCAGACAGAATTTCCCGTAGCCTTTCTGGGTTAGGGCAGACAGAATCCAGCAGCATAATTGAGGAGGTAGTAAACACAAATGCAGAATCTTTTAGTTATTTTACTTAGTTTCTGTGGATATGTCTAAAAACACCTGAGGAGTCAAGCACATTTGCAAGACTATATGGGTTCCAAGCTTAACACACACTCCTCAATGAGTAATGTTAAGCATCCTTATTACTCTTTACCCCTATCTATTAGGGTAAATGTGCACCCAAATCTACTAAATATACTAAACTCAAAGGTAACTGTTATCCTAATTATTCTAAGTTTTCATTTCATGCACAAAGTTCTCTTATATGATATGAATAAGGAATTAAGCACAAAAACACAGAATGCATAGCAACAAAATTAATCAAGTAAGCAAGGGACTCTTCTATACTTGGTGACACTATTGTTGTCTAATTAAACCATTCTAACTATTTTAAGTAACACAAGTTTAGGATCTCCAATTCTTACTATCGAGTGTAACTTAGAAGCAAGGCCTTATAAGTTAAAAGAATTAGAACTGATCAGGTTCTAATCTAATTTAATCAACTACGACTACAGGTTGAATCAATAAATCATAACATCCTAATTTGATGAATTCAGACGTTCTATCTAAGATCTGATCAAGATATACTAAACTATAGATTACGGATTAAACACCACGAGATTGGGCTTAATCACATAATCCAAAAGGTTAAGATATAAGGTCTACTTTTTAGTCTAAAAGTGATCTATTAATAAAGGTAGATCTTATTAAGCAAATCAAACTTAATATGATGAATCTCCTAATCCTAAATCTAAGGTTAAAAGACAAAATAATCAAAATAAGTTCTAAAATTTCTAGAAACTAATAAAACTAAGGATTCATTCATTGAATAACCCACTTATTCAATGAATTAAATCTAACATATGAGCTAATCCTAGTCTTAGGAGTAGTCCTAATGTGAGGTGAAAGATCCTAAGGAAAAGACTTAAAGAATTTTGGGGAATTTTACTAAGTTGACCTAATGACTGATTTTTCTCACTTAAATGATTCTAATATAGTTCTAATACTAGTTAGAGTGATTTAAAACACAGATTTGAGGTTAAGGGCACTTAACCTAGATACAAAAATTTAACTACAATAATGTTTAAGATAACCTTATTAGTTGTCATCTTCACAATTGGGGCTTAGATCCCACAATAGTCAACTCCATGCCACTATTGGAATCCCTTTACTACAAGCCTTTCTTTGTAACATTTACTCCCATCCAATTTCTTCCTTGAGCCGATAAACCTACTTATTCTGAAGGGCCTTCTTTCTAGCTGGTAGAGTTTCCAACTCCCATGTCTCATTTGACATGAGTGATATCATTTCATCATTCATGGCATCCTCCCATTGATTGAATCATCCAGCTAAAATGCCTCTTCAAAGCTTTCTAGTTCACCGCCATCTGTTAGCAATAGATAAATAAGGAAAGTGAGTACTTATGTGGTGGTCTTGTGACTCCAATGGATCTCCATAATATGTGTGTTTATGGCTCAACATCAACACCCTCCTGAGTATCTTCATTCACACGTTCATCTGGCTCAATGTTGTCACCAACTTCTATGTGCCGGAGCTCACCATCTAAAGCAACCTTAGAATCAGTCCTTACTCTAATACAATGCTTGTACATCTCACTTTTATTAAAAGTGACATATTTAATTTTGATAACCATCTAGTTTTGATTGCTCTAGAATATGTAACCAAACTCATCCGTGCCATATCCAAAAAATGTGCACTTGATCGCCTTTGCATCAAGCTTGCTCATAAATCCTGCATCAATATACACATAGGATGAAGAACCAAATACCTTGTGTGGTTTAGTTTCACCTCCTTTCCTCTCCTGGCCTCCTTGAGAATCCCTTTATCTAGGAGTACAAAAGTTCCCCTATTAATCAAATACACTACCATGCTAACGGCATCAGCCCCAAACTATTTTGGGAGACTTACATGCAATCACATGCTCCTGGCTCTTTCGGTGATCATTCTATTCGTCCACTCTGTAGCACCATTTTTCTATTGTGTATTTAGAACTTTAAATTGCCTCTTGATTCCTCTCAAGGAATACAACTTCTTGAACTCCTTATTATAGTACTCGCCACCATTATTGGATCTCAAGCACTTAAAGCTTCAACTCTGTCTCATTCTCCACCAAAGCCCACCATTTTTGAAACACATCCCGTGGCACCCCACCCCTAATCCACAAGATTAGACCATAGGGATGGTGTGCCACTCTGGCAAATCACTCACTTATTATTGGATTAGCTGAGATTCACAATCCACTAATAAGGGAAGGATATGCATAGAATGAATTTAAAGATTCAGTCACTAAAGCAAAATAAATACAGAGTGTTGAAGCATACAAAGTAAATATTACATCCATTTTATCATACATCAACCGAGAAATAAAATGAAACATAGCTCAGAAAATAACAATTCAGGAAAGTAAACATAGTCACAAGTGTAACTGTATTATTACAACATTTAATTAAAGTTATAAATGAAATATAGCATCACTCATCCTCACAAATGATATAAAACAACTAAGGATCTTCAGCTCCAATCTGTTACACCTCCTATAAATAAAGTTCCACCTTAGGCACTGAATCTTCAAATTGCCCAAGATCTAATATTATTGGTTTTACAATGCCAGGGCCCCAGCGAATAAAAGACAAATCTTATTAAACAAATGTCTAAGTATATTTTAGGTTGAAAATTTGTTATGCATTTATTAATATCAACATTTACACTTAAACTCAACAAAAGTAAACTATCTAGCATGGGAGCAGTAAGCATATAAGGAATAGGATAAGCTATAAATATAACATTTATAGCTAAGCAAGTATTAAGGCAAAAGTACACCTCAATCAAACTAAATAAGGAATAGATATACTTATATAATACAGTAAGTAAAAATACTGAAAGTAAAGTCTAATCCTAAACATGTTGATGATCACATGACATATGCTGATTTAAAATAGTAATCTAAAAGTGGTACATATAATAAGCAATAAAATCTAACATCCTATAAATATATATACATATACTGCTACATAAGTATTATCATTAGATTAATTACATTTAGTGAGTTAATTAAGTATTAATTAGTAGTTAATCAGTTAGTTTAGAAGATTAATAGTAGGTTATTTAGATTGGTTAAGTAATAATTAAGACCAGACAGTTCGGCTCACATTTTCTTCCTCGGTAGCATCGCTTGCGCCACGCGGTAGGCCGCCGCCCCACTCGCCCACCCCGTGCCTCGTGGGCCTCAGCCACTCTGTCACAGGACCATTAAGATCCATCGCCACACTTATTGAGGCCTGTTTGTGTGATCGAGTCCTGAGGTTGAGCCTTATTTAGAGGAGGTGCAGCAGATTGGAGCTGAAGATCCTTAGTTGTTTTATACCATTTGTGAGAATGACTAATGCTTTATTTCATTTATAACTTTAATTAAATGTTGTAATAATACAGGTACACTTGTGACTGTGTTTACTTTCCTGCATTATTATTTTTTGTGCTTTATGGTGAAATGGATGTAATATTTACTTTGTATGCTTCCGCACTCTGTATTTAGATTATTTTAGTGATTGAATTTTTAAATTCATTTTGTGCATATCATTTCCCTTATTAGTGGTTTGTGGAACTCACCTAATCTAATGATAATAAGTGAGGGATTTGCCAGAGTTTCACACCACCTGTAACAACCCGAGTTGTTACCATAGTTGATTAGGACTGACCCTAAGTATTAAACACAATTATAAGTGCTAATTATGTCAAATGGAGCCAACCTCTAAGACCTAGTTCAAATTAGGAGTCAAATGGATCGAATCCTGATTTCTGGAAAATCCAGAAACCCTAGAAATTGACCTATTTAAATTAACCTCCGATCGAAAAATGGACACCGCCATTGCGTTCCTTGACCCCAAATTAGCTTGGGGTGAAGTTTTTGTGTCAATCGGAAGTCGTCGAAATTTCGACAAATATTTTAATAAAAAAAATATCTCGGAAATCGAGGTACCAAAATACTCGTCGGATCGAAAATCCGACTGTGCCATTGAATTCCTTGACCCCAAATTAGCTAGGAAAAATATGTTCAAATTTTTCTGGAAAATATTTTTCTTAAAAAAAAAAAAAATATATTATTTTAATACTTAATAGCGTGCCGTTAAGTATTTAACTTTCCGTCAACTGTAGCTAACGGCGCCGTTAGATCGAACGGCGCCATCGCAGCCGTTGGATCTGATCTAGATTCAACGGCTACGGGGCCGTCTTCCTTGGCCCCGTTGCCCGCTCGCGACAGGCGGCGGCCCGCCGCGAATCCCGGCCAATCCGGCCCCTCCCAGACCTCGACGAGGTCGCCAGAAGGTCTATAAGACCTCAGCCGACCACTGGGCTCCGGGTTTGCGAAAATCGGAGCCCAGATCGAGCTGGAATCGAGCCCCGAAGCCAACCCACCATCCGTCCAAGCCAAACTCCGCCGACCCGCCCTTCAGGTACCCCGATCTCCCCCGATTTCCGTTCGATCATCGCAAAAATTGTAGGATAGGTAGGTGAACTTGTCCTCTACCCATCCACCGTTCCGATCGGGCTCATAACCACCAGACCGGGCGCACTGAGGCCCCAAAGGCAACTGGGTTCGGTCCACCGAACCCCAGAAGGCGAAGGGTCACGGGCCTCAGGTCGGGTCGGGTCGACCCGAGCCCGACCCGTCCGGGTCGGGTCCGCGTAAGCCGCGGTGGGGCCCACCAGGCCACGCGGCAACCTTCGGGCCCGCCACGTGTCACGTGGGGCTCACACGCCGAGCCTAGCGGCTCTTTGGCTTCGGCCGTGGGGCCCACCAGGCCACGTGGCAGCCTCTGGGCACGCCACGTGGCAAGTGGGGGGCCCACAGCCCGAGCCCGCATGGCGGATCGGCTCCCCGGTGGGGCCCACAGCACCACGTGGCAGCCCCTGTGCCCGCCACGTGGCAAGTGGGACCACTACCCGGTCAAACCGCGGCGGTCTGGCTCCCCGTGGGGCCCACAGTGCCACGTGGCAGCCTCTGGCAGTGCCACGTGTCAGGTGGGGCCCACTGCCCAGTCACCTGAGCTGAGTCCGCCCCAGTGGGACCACAGTGCCACGTGGCAGCCTCTGGCAGTGCCACGTGTCTAGTGGGGCCCACTGTCTGTTAATTAATTAATAATTTAATTAATAGACAGTGTTAATTAATTACTGTTTAGCCTTAATTAATTATAGTTAGTGGTTAATTAAGTTATGATTAGTGTTAATTACTTTTGAACAGTAATCTTAGTTAATTAAGTATAATTAGAGATTAATTAAATATTAATTAAAGGTTAATTAAACCTTAAACAGTAATTAAGATAATTAATTATTATTAAACAGTAAAGTGTAATTAATTATTCATAATTAGATATTAATGAGTAATTAAGACTAATTAAATAGTGATTAGCACTAATTACTTTCTATAGTAAAAATATTAATAAATATAATTAAATTAATTAAATAATAGATTAATTAATGTTAATTAGTAATTAATGTTAATTAGTAATTAAGCCTAATTAATCACAGATTAATTAAAGATTAATTATTTCAGAAATTTTATATAAAAACTTTAGGAATGAACAGTAAAATAATATAATTTGAATAAATGAATAGTTAAATAATTCAAATTTTATTTTTGAATAGTAAATCTTAAATGTTTAATAACTTTTTGTAGGATGATCCAAACATAGCCAATATAGGTCTTAAAATACTCAGAAAAATGTAAGGATTCAAATAACGTAATATAAAAATTTATTTCGGGGTACGTATAATGAGGTAGCATTTTAGGACCTTTTTAGAGCCTCATAACTTTTTACCCAATTATCAAAATATAGTCAATATGGATCTTAAAATGCTCAGGAGAGCAGCCCCATCACCGTAGTAGTATTAGTTTTCTCATTCGGACATCAGGATAAAAAGTCAACCCTAGAATTTAGTGTTGACTTTAGTGAAAAATGACCAAAATGCCCCTAGACTTCAAATGACTATAACTTAGTCAAATTAACTCCAAATTGGAAAATTCAAGATGCTAACCAGCCTAGAATTTCAATGTCATCATTATAACAAAATAATAATTAGGATCAGAATCCTGAAAATTTAGGTAAATGACCAAATTACCCCTAGCCTTATTTTAGTCATAACTTGACCGTTTCTCGCCCGATTTAGGCTTACTTACTATATATTTTCAAGTTAGACAGTAAGGAATCAAATGAAACTAAGAGAATTCAATTCTGACCTCTAAGTCAAAAGTTGACTTTTTGACCCTTAAAGTAGGGGCAAAATAGTTATTTTGCCCTAAGATTGAATTAAGTACATCTACCTTTTAGTTAACATTCCAGAACCCTAATCAAATATTAAAATCTCCTTAATATCAATCAAGTGAGTAAAATCAACCCTTAAATTAGATTCCAATAATCTCTGTTAAGTCTTGAGCACTACACCTTAAGGACCTTTCCTGAGACTAGGACTAGATCATAGGTTAGAGTTCATTCTTTAGGTAAATTGGGTTACCCAATGGGTGAAACCTTGGTTTTATTAGTTTATAGACTTTCTTTTATTTTACAACTCGTTCTGATTCTTTTGTCTTTTAACTTTAGATTTAAGATAGGAGATTCATCCTATTAAGTTTGATTACTTAATAGGATTTGCCTTAACTAGTAACCCACTAATAGAATAAAACCTAGAACTTAGGTCTTATCCTTTGGATTATGTGATTAAACCTAATTCTCATAGTGTTTAATCCATAATCTATAGGTTTAGAAGGTCTTGATCAGATCTTAATTAGAACGTCTAAATTCACAAAACTAGGATGTTTGATTTATTAATTTAACCCGTAGTCGTCTAACTGATTGAACTAGATTAGAACCTGATCAGTTCTAATCCTTTTAACTTGTAAGGATGAGTTTCTGAGTTACACTTGATAGTAAGAAAATGGTGATCCTTAACTTGTGTAACTTGGAATAGTTAGATGGTTAAGTAGAAAACAAATGATATTACCATGTTTAGTAGAGTCCCTTGCTTACTTGATACTTTATTGCTTACGCATTCCTTGATTTTTGTGCCATATTTCCTTGAGCATATCATATAAGACATTTGATGCATGAATAAACTATTAGGAAAATATGGAGACTCCTTAGATTCCTTGTGAAAATATTAAAGTAATTAATGAGAAGATAATGATTTGATGTATTTGAGCTGCCTCTCAGTGTTCTTTTGATCTTACCGATTGTTACCCTAGCCGTATCGTGCTAGGAACCACCCTAGCCGTACTGTGCTAGGATATTTTAGGTATAACTGTGGGTGACCTAACTGTATCGTGTTAGGAATCGCCCTAGCCATACTGTGTTAGGGCCTTCTAGTTTGTGACCTAACCATATCGTGCTAGGAACCGCCCTAGCCGTACTGTGTTAGGGCCTTCTATGTTGACTATTGTTGCCTTAGCCGTATCGTGCTAGGAACTGCCCTAACGGTACTGGTGCTAAGATCTTCAGCCCTATTTGGTGAGCTTATGTAGCTCTTTTCTGTATGGCAGATTGTGCACGCATGGTTTTATATGCAGTTGTTGTTGCTTACTTTTCAGTATTCTTATTCCGTCAGCTATTTCCTTGTACTGCTTTTATATATATATATATATATATGATGTTAGAATCTTGCTGTTATTTATATGTATCACTACTGAGTTATTTATTTTAATTGGCATATTTTTTGTTGATCACCAGCATGTTTAGGGTGTAGAATTTTTTTTACTGCACTTATTTAGTTATGTATATTTATACGCCCTTCCTTGTTTGGTTTGTATGCGAGGCATATCTCAGCCTCTTCCCTTATTCTTTGCTTAAGTTATAAATGATTATTTATAGCTTCCCTGTTTCTTTGTATTGCTTGCTGCTCCTTTCATATATATATATATATATATATATGTTGCTTAGATATTGTCAAATGGTGATATTACTTAACACTTATAATAATTCATTAGCTTAAAATGTACTTAGACAATTGTCTAACCAGATTTTTCTTTTCTTTGGCTGGGGCCCTACATTGTGAAGCCGATAATGGCAGACTCCTTTCAGTTAGACGAGCAGGAGTTAGGTGTGGAGCCTTACCCAGAGGAGGAGCCCGTGGAAGAAGCTGCCATCTAGTTCCCTTATATTTCAAGTGAGGATGAGTGATTTTTATTATATTTTAACATTTTAAATCATATAATAATACAGGTACCATTGACTGTGATTTTTGGATTGTATACTTATATTATGAGTTCTATTTTTTTTTCCTATTTGTCTTGTGACACTTGGATGGTTTACATTTCCTTAAATTGCTTCCGCACTCTGTTTGTTTACTTATACAGTGACTGTTAGTTTGATTATGTATTAATCCTTCCCTAATCAGGTGGATTACAGAGTCTATCCTAATCCAATAATAAGTGAGGGGTTAGCCAGAGTGACACCCCACCCTTAACCTAATCCTTCGGCGGGATTAAGGGTGCGGGGCACCACACCACTCCTTAGGTCTAATCTTGTGGATTAGGGGGTAGGGCTCCACACATCCAAACTTAAGTTTTGTGCTTCATAAAATAAACCCATGCTTTCCTTGTATAGCCATCAATGAAGGTGATGAAATACATGATTCAGCCTATAAAAGAAGTAGAAGCTAGCCCCATACATCTATATGCACCAACTCGAGTTTTATGTCTCTTAGCTCTCATACAGCTTTGGAGAATGAGACCTTCTTCTATTTGCCCAGCTCACTATTTTCACAGAAATTCAAGTCCATTGAATTTAGCTCTTGGAGCCTTCCCCTTGACTGTAGGGATTCTAACCCCCTCTCAATCATACGGCCAAGCCTCCAGTGCCATAGACCAGTATCTATCTTTTCTGCAGCTATAATGGAATCAGACACTTTACTGATCAGATAAAATGTACCTTCCATATTGTCCCATACAACAATGAGTGCACCCTTGGTGACCTTTCATGAGTTCTCTATAATGCATGTATTGAGCCATCCTTAACTAACTGCTAACTAAAATAAGGTTCCTCTTTAGATATGGCATATATCTAACTTCCCTTAGCTTCCAAACTGCACTTCTTAGTAGCTGGACATCCATATAACCTTTCCTTATGATATCGCATGCATTATTATCCTTAAGATATACCTTACCCAAGCACCCTTGGTATAATTTTTGAAAGCACCCCTAGTATGAGTTGCATGAAAGGATGGGCTCGAGTTCACCACCCTAGACCCCATGTTGACAAGTGAGAGGATCAATGCATCTTGATCCTTTTCAGCTAAAAAAATCATACTAGGGCATATAACCTTTCTCCCACCACTTGTATTTTTTAAGATAGGGCAGTCCTTCTTGAAGTGACCTACCTTCCCACAGTTCCAGCAATTTGGCTTTACTTTTCTAAGTCTTGATTTTTCTTATTTCTACATAGATATGCTTCTATTATGTTTTCAGTCTACACCTCTTCTTTTGATTTCAGCATTCAATACTGAAGTAGGTGCATACCCATAGAATCTCTTCTGCACCTCTTTGTTTAGCACTAACCCGACAATGTCATCGAATTTTAATGACGCATTTCCTGATAAATTTCTGATGGTTGTAACCAGCCCATCCCAACTATTTAGCAATGATGAGAGGAATAAAAAATCTCAGACCTCATCATCAAATTTGATGCCTATTGAACTCAATTGACTCTTCATAGTGCTGAACCCATTCAGATGTTCAGTCTATTGAGTAGTCATCAATCATCTTAATATTAAATAGTTTCTTCTTCAGAAAAACTTTGTTAAAAGCCAAGGGCTTCTTATACAACCTTGTTAGTGCATCCATAAGATTTATAATAGTTTTCTCATTAATAATATTAAAAGTAATAGAAGAAGATAATAAAAGATGAATCAAACCAAATATAGTTTTATTAAAAACCTCCCAATCTTCATCTAACATAAGCATTAGTTTTCTATCAGCTCTACTTAGTGGTAGATATAACTTCTTTTGATAATGTAAATCGTCCATTTAGATTTTCTAGAAGAAAAAATTAGTGCCGTTGAACTTCTCTATTTTTTATCTCTTTTCGTTGGCCATTGCTCCCACTCAAATAACAAACCCTAGAATAATAAAAATAGACAAATAACCTTACTCTGATACCACTTGTTGTAGATCGAGATGCCTACATGAGCACCATAATGGAAGCAATTTTGTGCTCAAGGATCAGGGTTTCGTTGACCGTTGCCAAGCAAATAATGAAATCACAAGTACAATAAAATATATATATCACAATACATACAAATGCATTCACACACTAGCATCCAAAAAATAAGAACTATAGATGGAAAAACCAAGGAAGGGAAAACTACAGAGCCACACCACACAAAAATTCGACTATGTATGAAGAAGGATTATAGAGTTAAAGATCTTTACCTTCACAAGAGAAAGAAAGATCTACTACTTACAAAGCCTCTCGATCAATTTTTCTTCAAATAAAGAACATTTAATAGCCCTAGTTGTTATTTCAGCTAAACCTAGCTAAATTAAGCTAAACCAAGCTTTAACTTTGATTCCATTAGACTCAATGGGTCATTTAAACCTAACCTTAGAAGTTTAAAATCAATCGGAGCTCATTTAGGCATTTTAGTGTTTTGCCTATTTTTGGATCCTAAAAATTAACTAAATTAAATTGATCTCCAAATTAAAATCTGTGTTCATTTTCAAATTTCTCATACCTTAATTAGCTAAGTGTGAAATTTTGGTAATTTTTAGAACTCATTAAGTCCTAAATTGGATTTAAAATTAATTAGAAATAATTATTTATTTAATTAAATGATTTATATTATTTAAATAAAATATATTTAATTTTATTATATATGGGATTTGTGTCGAAACTGCGGCAGATTCGCTGCTGGGTCTAGACAGCGGTGCTTCAGTCCTCGTGCCATGATCTAATCCTAGGCATCGGATTGATCGAGCGTATTCGACAGCTGTCATCTAAACTGCGATTTATTATTTAAGTAGTGCATCATAGCCTTCCAATCCTAATGGCTCTGTGATCAGATGACTCCCAGTGATCCTAGCACTGTGGATCTTCTCCTTCCCCTCGACCGGTCGCATATCTGGTCCCCTCGACAGCATGACCTCCTCAGCCCCATGGCATTACGGGACTTGCACCAATATTCCCATTTTACCATCAGGCGCGACGTCTTGCCGGCTACCATCTCCTCGAATTGCCCTCGACCGTTTCATCCGCCCCATTGCTTCGGGTCGAGCCATACCCTGGTTCCCAAGCTCTAGAATCCACCCTAGAGCCTCCTAATGCCTATAAATACCTCTAGACTTTCACAGTGAGCACCTTTGTTCACTGTGATCCCTCATTTCCCCTTGAGAATTCACAGGAGCTCCCTATCCTCTTAGCGAATCCAAGTGTGCCAGGAGCTGTGTCCCACTGTTAGAGGGTGTGTGTCTGGTTTTCAGACCCCCTGCTAGGTTGCTGCAATCTTTTGGAAGCTTCAACAACCTTCAATTTCTCCAAGCTTTGTCTACAACTTCATTCCAAGGTACAACTTCTACCCACTGAGTTGTATGAGTTCAGTTCTCTTAACCCATGCCTTAGAATAACTCTATGATGTTCTGAATACCTTTCCCTAGTTCTTAGGATGCATGGCATCAGTTGGATTTGGCTTAGTTTAATCCCGACAATGGGGATTCACTGTATGGATGGAACCTAATCCAGACGAAGTCCCGACACTTCTCTAGATGTCCCAAGCCCCAATTTCTCCTAATTCTAATTGCTAATCGATCGCGCGAGCTAACTAAACCCAATGCGATTATTCCTAGGGTTTGGGCTAGCTTAATGTGATCGTTCTAATCATCTAGGCTTTGTCGAGAGTTCGCATTCAAGCTCGAGTAAGGATTTAACGATCCAAGGCACCCCAATCTTTGTGGCCATAAGGCTTTGATCTGCCTCACCACCAGGATGGTGTAGGGATTTATCTCTGGCCAAATGGTTGTCTCTGTGAGAAGAATCAACTCCTCACAATAAACCCTAGATGTTGTGTTAGGGCCAAACCTATCGAATATCCATCTAGTGATCCAGTGCGTCCCAGAGAGGGCTTCATGGTGGGATCGACGCGTCTCGACTCCGGGATCGTGTAGGGATCATACTGAGCCATCGACATCATCTAGGTATCAAGCATTTAGTCTATGAAGTCTTCCCTGATCTATCTATCGTGTAAGGAGAGCGGGGACGACGACACTGACGCATCAGGCCAGGCAAGCCCAGGCCCGCACAGTGCGATAGTGTCGACCCAGTCGGGCCCCGATCCGACCTGCGTGATTTGATTAATGAAAAATATTCATAATGAATTAATGAAATAATTTAATCAATACTTATCCAAATTATATAATCCAATATACCATTTGAATCAAAAAATCTTAAGGAATAATAATATGCAATAAAAATTATGATCTAATGGATAGATTTTATAAATTTTCCTAATCTTTCTATGAACTTAATTAATTTAATTAATGTCCAAAAATTATGATTTAAGTCCCTGATTGCTCCTGAGACTGTGGAGAACCTATTTAAGCCATTATAAATAAGTTAGGAGTCCTGAATTTGCTATTCACCCATTAATTACTCTAATCCTTGATTAATGAAATTAGCTTTATTTAATCCTCTAATTTTGGAGATTTAGGTTTCAATCACCTTCTTAAGTGCAATAGAGCTTATAATTATGCTTAGATCATCTTAATATACCCAAATTTGCTTAATAACCTCTATTAGTCTTACGGTGTGATAAGTGCCAATTAAGCTAACCCCAAGTTCAACCTTGAATTAAAGTATCTTAATTATCTCATTAGTCAATATTAAACTCGTTAAAACTAATTTGAGTCAATTTAAATACTTAAATCCTAGAATCCTATATTTAGCCTTAAGAAGCGTATTTTGGTCACTTTGACCAAAAATATTATTTAATGCACCCTTCACCTTGGAATCTTCAGTAATGTGACTATAATTAGTAATGAATTACATTAGCCCTAATTAACCAACCTTTAAATCTAATTAATTTGTGTAAAGGCTTAAATCTTAAAATTTCTTAATGAGATTCTTAAGTTCTGGAAGTGCTCTTAAGACCTTTCTCTTAGCCTTAAAAAATTGACCCTAGTTCTAATGAACTCAGTCCCAATGCCTTATCAATTTGATAATAACCTTAAAGAAATGCCTTATGAGAATCCTAAGCTTAATTGTAGTTTAAAAATTAAGTGATCAAACCCTAGATCTTAGATCTATATCCTTTGATCATCAGATTGAATTATATCATCTCATTTGGAATTCCCTACTTGATAGATTGTCTAATTCTTTTGCGACCTCCTTGTGGGTATTGGATTTATTCAACCTATAGAATAATGTAATTATTCTATGGATTGAATATAAATATTAGATTCTTATGTTCTTAATAGATTATTTTGCCTTTTTATAATAGAATAACCTTTCATTAAGATCTTAGCTTCTTGATCTTTCAGCTCATTAGATCTTCCACTTTTAGATTATGGTTGGGTGTGAATCTTAGATCCTTATTTTGGATAGTACCTTGGATTAAGGATTTGAACCCCAAGTATAGAGTTTAAGTCCAGAATCTCTAATCTTAATTAGTATGCTCAAGATTTTGGTTGAGTATTATGAATACATTAAATTAAGTTATTGAATTATTTACTTTAATCCTTTACAGTCACCATTTGATTTTTGATAAGAACTTGTTAAGTTCTAAGGTTAACATTAAGGTCGTGAATCTGAGACTATACTCGATAGCTGGATATTGGAGATCCTAAACTTGTATTTTCTTAGAATAGTTAGAGCAAATTAAATTAGACAACCACAAATATCACATGAGTCTAGTTGAGTCTCTTGCTTACCTTAACTATTATTGCTCTGCACACCTTGTATATTGAGCCTTTTTCCTTGGACATATAAGTGAACTCAGGATATTGATGATGTATCCTAAGTTAGTATTTGAATCGCATAAACACTATTTAATTCATTCAGTTCATTAAAGCTCAGTAGAGTGTGTCCTAGCTTAGTCTACCTCCTCAGTACCAGTTCTATTATAGAATAGACTTGAACCTAGTCCTGTGCTTTGCTAGGATAGATACATGTCTTATTCTATAAGTTCAGCTTGGACCTAGCTCTGATGATGCCTAAGATGGATACATGTTGAACTTTTTATTCATAGGTCCTATATGACCTAATTTTGTTATGGCAGTACTATGTTTAGGCATGCTTTTACTTTCAGTGCTTTGGCTTATTTTGCCACATGCTTCAGTGGCTTTTATATTCAATTCAATCCAGTGCTTTGGATTGTTTTGCCACATGATTCAATGGCTTTTACCTTACATTTTTTTTCATACATTTACAATTATTTCAATACTCTAATTCAGTTTAGCATTCATTCTGTACTTGCATGTTAGGATGCTAGTTTTATACATATATATATATATATATATATATATATATATATATATATATATATATACATATATATATTCAATTCTACAAGTTTTAGTACAACTTTTCTTTCAAGTAATCAGCATGTATTCATATGATCATAATCATATTAGGATGAGTTTTACTTTCAATACTTTGTAGTTAATTATATGTTATAGCCTCACCTTGTTCAGCTTCATGTATGTTATGTCATTTTGTATACTTTATTGTTTAGTTATAAATGTTATTTTATAATTATCCTGTTCATTATAGCTTGTTGCACCTTAAACTACTTGCATACTTAGAGTAATAATGTGATATCTTTAAATGTTCAGTTCCCTTAATCAGCCTAAAATGTACTTAGAAATATTATCTAACTGTAATATTTTTCTTTTGTTAGCTAGGGCCCTGGCATTTGTGATACCAACAAATGTCAGATTCAGCGCTATTTGTTGGTTGTTGTTCTGGAGGAGAGCTTGTACAGGAGGAGGATCTACTTGTTGCTACTTAGTTAGATTTCATTATCTGCTATGAGGATGAGATCTCTTCCTTTTCATTTAAATATTTAGTATGTAAAAATTCTTAATCTAGATGTAGTTGCTTTTTGCAGTTTGAGCTGAGTTACTGTTGTAATTACTCTTCTATACCATGTTATAATGTGGATGTTATGTTCTTTTATTTTCTGCTTTCGCTACTTTGATATGTTGATGTATGTTCTCAGTTTCAAGTGACAAGTCTTCGGCTTAAGGCGGGTTGGGTTATACCAACATCGACTTAAGTTGGAGATTTGCCACAGTTGGAGACCGTACTCCTCGTGATTAAACCAATATCAGTATTAGCATGGCCGCAAAGGGTTCGGGGCCCAATAGAACACTAGCTCTTACTCTAGGATGAAGCAGGATAGCAGCAGCCACCTACTTTAGAGTTCTCTCCAATAGCATCTAAAGCCCTTAGCTTACTATTGCCAACCTTCAAAACTTCTCTAATAATGTTCTCTTAAGTACCCAGATTACATTTAGACTCCAAATGGTTCAAAAAACCCCCAAAATGCTTAGGGTGTAACCTAGATCGATGTAAATTTTTGCTTGGAGCTATGGTGTGCCATAGCACCTAGGCCTCACGTTGCTAGGAGCCATGATGCACTGTAGCCCCTTGGTCTCTAATGCTCTAGTGTTGGGGCGAGATATTTCATGCCACTACTCACTATAGCGCCTCAGTCACTGGATCACTTGCCGCGGGGATGGGCTATCGCTCTGCGGTCTCTATCCTCTTCCCATTGGGCACTATAGCGACCCATACTCTGTACTTCCACTCGCTAGGACACATTACGACACCTTAGTCTCTATCTATTTGCCTCCAAGGCGCACTGCAGCGTACCGCCACACAATGTGGCACTTGGTGCAACTAAGCTTTCCCAACTTTGTTCGTATCACCTCAGAACCTTCCGAAAACTAACCGCAGCACCATTTGCATCTCCATGGTGATCTAAATAGTCTTTACACCCTAACATAAACTTCTTAATACAAGGTGCTAAGATCTAAGGGTCTAAAGTTTTCTTAATAATTCTCTCATTATATAGATTAAGGAGATCTTATTGAATAAATTCAAATTTAATAGGATGGAACATTCTAATCTCACAAGATAGGCTATTTAACAAAAGTTAAAAGATAAAATAATCAGAATTACAATTTATAAGCTCTATTCTAAAATAAGATTCAAAATATGGAGTAACTTTATTACTCAATAGAGTTAAACTAAAGAAGAAGAATGAAGATCTAAAGGCTAAGATTTTAATCAATAAGAAATCACTTAAGAATTTGCATAAGGATTTATTAAGGAAATAATAAAAGTCAAAGATGGAATCTAATTTGACTAATACTAAATTACTAAGCCTCTAAAATGAAGAATATGTGGGTTTTTATATACCTAGTTTAACAATTTATTTAAGTCTAATTATCTTAAGGCAAAATTTTAGTTTAGGCATTAAGGAAATATCACAACTGCAATTGTCCTTAAATTATTTTCAAACACTTAAATTACTAATATTAAAGGCAAGGGACATGTTAAAAAGCCTTAATTACACTTTAACCAACATTTAACTAAAATGATCGAAATGCCTCTCACTTATGTCTAAATGGAGACTTCAAGTTCTATGGTTTCAAATAAAATTCTTTCAATGCCAAAAGGTTTCTTACTGTCTACAGAAAGAATTAATACTTAGAGCACTCAAATTGATCAAGGGTTAGAGTTAATGAGCTTTAATTAAGGTTTGAGCTCATTAAAAAGTGATTAATAACTTTAAGTGTGGAATTGCAATCTTAAGCTACTAATAAGTTTAATCTGTCTAAGGAATGCATAAATACCAAGATCGCCAAAATCAGACCTCATATAGCTTGAATATTTGTTAATTACCATTTTGGATAATTAGCAAGTGATTAGTGAAATTGTTGAAACAAAATATTTTAAACTTCATAATTAATCCTCTGTATAATGAAGAGATATATACTTTAATCATAAAATTAGGCTAAGGATTAACCTTAATATGCACTAATCCTTTTTTTAGAGTAATTAAGAAAAATTAAGAAAACTAACTATAGTAAGTTAAATATTCTTACAGTTTATTATTCTTCATATTTTTCTAATTAAAATGATATATTGGATCATATATTTTCTATTTAAATTGACTAAGTTATTAATTAAATTAATTGGAATGTTTTAATTAATCAAACCATTGGGATTATAATTTCTAATTTTTTTAATAAAAGGAAAATATTTATAATTAATTAGGTTATTTTAATAACACATAAGAAAATACGTGGGTCGGGAGGTGACCCGACCTGATATTATTTTCCTTCTCGGCTCGCCTTCTTCCCGACAATGTGATTAGGGTTAGGGCAAGATAGGTAATTATGTTTGCAGAGACCACTAGATGACCAAATCTTAAACCTAAAATGATCCTTGCATCCCAATGCATCAAATCCTTCTGAAAGCCCCTTGTAGAAGTGCCTGATTTATCAAAATGGGTGATGCCCTAGTCGGCTCTAGTCGTAGAACTTAGGGTTTACTGTGGGGAGCTAATTCTTCCCACATAAGCTATCAAATGGCTAGCTCCCGATCCTAACACCATCATGAAATTGATATGGAGCATAGCCCTCTGCTAGCATGGCTTGGGAGCAACTGGATTTATGGATCCTTACTAGGGCTCCAACATTGTGAGATATTATAGCCTAATCGATCGATCCGATCGATCGCGGCTTAGCCTGAGGCGCAATGACTTGACCATTGATTCGAAATGATAGTGCATACAATTAACATCTAAATTGGAATAGATTGGAGTACCAATTACCAGTGGAATGGTATTGGCTACCACTAGTTGCAACTCAGTCCAGACAATAAATCCTCACTGTATGGACAGAGCTTAATAGTTCAAACAACTAACAGAAGGCGCCTAAATGATCTTAGAAAAATTTACAACATTACAACTTTAGCTTAGATATAATTAAAGAGCTAATACAACTCAATGGGAATCGGGTAAGTACCTTACTGGAGAACTTGTAGAAGCCAATTGTTGACAGGGGCTAACCAGAGTCTTAAAGAAGCTCTGAAAGCTTCTTAGGTCAACTACACTTCAATTGGGGGTTTAAATTTCATACCATACTTACTAAATAAACTTGGAGGATTGCTTGGGAGCGAAAAGGTCGTTGGAGAGTGAGAGAAGAAAATTGAATGTGAGCAAGTTATAGCTCAGGCTTTAGAAGAAATCAAAGTGAGCAAAGAGCTCACTATGGAAAACTCAATACTATTTATAACTCTAAAGGAGAAATCGAGCGCTCAAGCTAGCATCCCATGGCTGGCCTGATCAAAGGATAGATTGGGTCTCGATCAATAGGGGCAGACCCAGATTTTCTAGGCCATTAGGCTGTTGCAGCTAATGGAGGTGCGAGACAAGGGAGATCTCTCGTACTGCCAGCGCAGATGGCCGTTGAAGACTTTCCAGGGAGGGGGGACCGCTTGGTTGGGATGAATCTCTACAATGCTCGACAATATGATGGCTGTTTGATCCATCAAATGGGTTAGCAGGATGACTCTGATGAGCCCCTGCGTAATGGTTGTACATGATGCCGATTGCAATCGTTGTATTGCGACTACAATCTGATGGTTGGAGACATACCCTCACATAATTGAATGTGCGCCGTAGGATCTAGGGATGGAAAGCCATTCAAAGGCCGAGATCTGGTTCACCTTTTCGAAGCTGCTGACAATTAAATTTAAATGGTTTAAATAAATTAATTTTATTTTATTAATTAACCTAAATGACATAAAATTTAATTTATGCTTAACTGACCTCTAAAAATTCTAAAAAAATTCACCTCTAGTTAATTTGGGGGTGAGAAATTCAAAAATAAAATCAAATTTTGATTTGTAGATCAATTTAATTTAACTAATTTTCTAAGTCAAATAATTGGTAAAATAGTCAAATGCTCCAATTGAGCTCCAATGGATCCCAAATTTTCAAGGCTAGGTTCCAATGACTACTTAAGTCTAATGAAATAAAAATTAGGACTTAGTTTAGTCCAAATTAGCTAGGGCAACAATCTTTGGTTGTTACAAGTTATGTCCTTAAATTATTCAAAAATCACTCCAAAGCTTAAGAAAAATTATGGGTTTTACTTATAAAATTTTTCAAAAACTTTTCCTGATTTTCCTTGCGACTTTGAAGTACATAACATTTCATCAACATTGAATTGGTTGTTGTAATTTGGCATATATGTTTTCCCATGTATTGGCAAAACATCATATAAAACTTTATTTTAGAGTGAACCCATCTTATTATTTATGTTATAATTATTTTATGCTCAAATTCTTTAAGATCAAGGGATTCTAGGTTTAAAGCAATATAACATTAAGAGTATACAAAATAATTAATTATAAGAGTGATATCCTTTTCATATTTTAACTATGTTATTCTATAGCTATGATATAAAATTATTTTTTGAAGATATCCAAATTCAAGATTTTCTAATATCCTAATCTGCACTTTCAGACTAACAGAAAATGTGTGACCAATGAAATTTGTTAAGGCAGAATGGAGTGCCTTAACCTGAAATACTAATTCAATTATAGATTTAGTTACTGAATTAATAAATGAATTATTTTATTTTATCTAGACTTCTCGAATTATTAAGTCACATATTGGGTGTCTTAACCCAACTGACAGAATTGCTTAACTTTTAATGAGTTAATCCTTATTTCCTTCAATAACATGCACCTAAGTAAAAAAAAAAGATACTTGGATTGTTTAACTATACTTATTCCCATGCTCAAAAGATAAAATAACATACCCTTCTATAGCTCTATTCAAGCAAATTCATCTACTTTAAAAAGTATGACACATCGATATTTATAGTATATAATTCATTACCTAGCATTCAAATGTAATTATTTCCATGTATAAAGATTAAGAAGACATACCCTTTTGTAATTTTATAAAAGCTGAATTATTTATTTATGTAATTATAAAAATCCAACATTATTTGATCTAATCTTGAATGATTTCATCAAACCTAAGATTTTTGATATTCTTTCTAAGTTCCAATTATTATGCTAACTAACTCGTCCATTTCCAGAATTATACTAAAGATTCATATTTTATTATAGAACCTATTATAATCTCTACTTCAACTCATTGGGATATTTTACTCCTTACTTAAGAAGCTAACTTATACTCAACTAAGATTTGCTTTTTTACAAGACAAAACATTTTGATCTATTTATAATGAGATTTTATATTTTATAAGGGTCCATAGACACCTTATTGTGAAAATCTAAGATTTCTAAGGATTACTATTCCTGAATTCTCATTAATCATTATTAAGAAATGAATATGAAAACTATTGGTCAAAACTCATGTTCAATTTCAAATTCTCATAATTTTCTGATCATTTTTTAATATAGTTCCATTTTATTTGGGTTTACATACATCAATTTATTTTTAAAAATACAATTAATAATTATTTTCTAAAGCTCCAATAAATTTGATTTTTAAAATATAGAATATTCTAGAATAATTTTATAACAGCCCAAACTCAAAAGTACTAATATATTTTCCACTTTGACCTTACAAGCTTTATGGTTTTGTCCTTATAAGATATCTTCCCTGCTAATCACTATAACAACCCAAGTTGTTACCTTAGTCAATTAAGACTAATCCAAGTCCTGATTTGCTTTCTACTGTACTAATAAAGTCATTAAAAGTTTGCCACCAAGACCTAGTCCAAATCAAGGGTCAAATAGATCAAACCCCAATTTTAGGAATTTCAAAAACCCTAGAAATTGACCTAATTATTTTGACCTCATATCAAAAATCGGGCTTCGCCATTGCACTCGTTGCCCCCAAATTAGCTAGAGGTGATATTTTGGCGGCAATCAAAAGTCGTCAAATTTTATCGAATATTTTAATAATATTTAATTAAGGGAAAATTTTGAGATATTTAATTTGTCCTCGAAATCAAAAGCTGATTTTGTGATTGCGATCGTCACCCCCAAATTAGCTTGGGGTGACGTTTTGGACGCATTTGGAAGTCATCGAATTTTATCGAATATCTTAATGTAATTAAATACCCCGAAAAATAGGAAAATTAAATACTCGTCGAAATCAAAATCTAACTTCGTTGTTGAATTCCTCACCCCCAAATTAGCTATGGGTGAATTTTTGAATTTTTTTGGAGATCATTTATAAAATATAATTTTAGAGATTAATTAATTTAATTTACTCAAAATCCATTTTTATTTTTCCCTTTTTTTTTCCTTCCCTAGCTGGGACCCACAGCCATCCCATCCCTACTGCAACTCTGAGCTAGCTTTCCCTTCAGCCCCCTACCATGCTCAACCTCCCCTCTCTTCTCCACCTCTTGCCATCCTCTTATCTCCACAGCTCGGATGGGACAACTCAGGCCCATCCCATCCAATGGCAGGCTTCCTTTCTCTTTAAAAGACCTCCCCTTTAACTCTATTCCATATTTTTCTTACTGAAGCTGTTGATGGAACTCAAGCTCTCTTTCCCCCTCTCAATTCTCCATTTTTTTGTTGTGCTAGTTGTTGAAGAGAAGCTCTCCAACCTCTCAAGATCTCGAGTTCCCAAGGATCCCTAGAAGGAGTTTTCATTTGCAAGCCTAAGGAACCCCATTTCCCTCCATTAGTTAATCCAATAGCTATTCCATTTTGTTCTTATGCTCATTTGCATATCTAAGTATCCATGTTACCTTAATTGCATATCTATGAATCTGTATTTAAGATGTAGAAGCTCATTAAAATCTGCAAATGATAGGGAAGGAGATATAAATCTGCAAATACAAATTTCTGTACACCTAGTCCTTTAACTCCATTGTTTGCATTGATAACATAATCGTTTGGTGACACTTTGGGTATCAATTAAAAGTTCTCAGAAATAACTTTTCATCAGTATATGTCACCACACGTGAAGTGCCCTAGGTTGAGAGTATTTGAGCCCGAAAGATGACTCATTACGGTTTTCGCACAGGCAAAATCACCGTCGAGCGCTGTAGCGCGCCGCAGCACGCCACAACACGTCGTCGCGCTCGAGATTGAAAATTGGGTCCTCCGTAGCATGCCATAGTGTGCTCCCGCACATGGCAATGCCTGAACTTCGAGTTAAATCTGCCATAATCCACTGCAGTGCGCCACATCATTGAAATCTGCTGTCACGCACCACAGCACCAAAATCCGCTGCAGTGCACCACAACACGCTGCATCGCCCAAAACTATCAAGAATGGCCGAAACTTCATATTTTTTGCATTTTAATGAGCCTTTGACTCTAATGAAGCTGAAATATATCAAATTTGAACCTAGTTTTAGTAAAATAAAAAAATATATAAAATTATGTGTGATTTTTAAATGTATAATAGATTGGGTTTTGACCCCTTTCAAGAAAATAGAACCCTAACATTGAGATAATCATAACTTGATTATTTGGACTCCAAATTAAGAAATTTAAGATGCTAACAAAGATAGAAATTCAGTGCAAATAGTAAACTGAAATAAAATTTGGGTTTTGACCACTAAAAACCCTAGGTTGATCAAAATATCCTAACTCTAATTAGGTCATAACTTGGCCAAATGAGGTCTGATTTGGGTATACTTCCAGTTAAAGTACTTCGTGTAATATAAGGAAGCTATAGCCATTGAGTTTGTTGAATTTGGATCTCAAATGAAAAAGTTTGGTTTTTGACCCCTATCAGCCCTAGAAATGACACATTTATCCTTAACCTTAGAACACTCATAATTAATCCAATAGACCTCATAATTTAGTGTTCTTAGACTTAATGGAATCCTTGAATAGCAAGTAACAATAAACTGCACAAATTTCTAAATTCCATCAGGAGAAAATTAATAAATCGCCCATTGGGTCAAATTCCTTAGTTTGTACCTATATGACCCATTTCTTGTACAAATTTGGTGTACTTACAGTCTATCTACATGTTAAATAGTAAGAAATCATTTAGCAATAAGAAAATTCTATTTGGAACCTTAAATCAAAAAATAACTTTTTGAACCCTTAAGTAGGGGCAAAATAGTCATTTTGCCCAAAATTTAGATTAAGTATTCTTAACCTTTAAAATATCTCTTATGTTATTAAAAATAGTAATAAAATTGATTTAGGATCAATTTAAGTCTTAAATTTCATAATTTGAATAATTTGTCAAATATTCTAATTTATGCTTGAAAATCTCTAAGGATAATATGCCTTAGCTAAAATTCGTTCTTAACTTCCCTAACTAAATAAAAATATTGAATTAAGTTAAATTAAAATAAATTCAATAAATTCTTAGAATCTCTCTAAGTCTTTTCATTAGGAGCTTCCTTAGGAACTTTACTTGCACCTTAAGATATTTTCCCTTAAGATTCAGAGTAGATCCTATGTGAGAATTTATTCATTTACTAAATGGGTTATTTAATGAATGGAACCTTAGTTTTATTAATTTCTAGATTTTCATACTTTAATTCTGATTATTTTATCTTTCAACTTTAGATTAAGATTACGAGAATCATTCTATTAAGCTTGATTGTGTTTAATAGAATTTGCCTTGATTATTAGTTCATATTTAGACTTAAACCATAGCCCTTAAGTCTTATCTTTTGGATTATGTGATTGAGCCCAATTTGTGATGCTTAATTCATAATCCATAGTTTAAGTAGAATTTGATTAGTTCTTAATTTAGAATGTCTAAATTTATCAATTAGGATATGATGATTTAATTCTTAACTTGTAGTCAATTATGAATAAACTAAATTAGAACCTGATCAGTTCTAATTACTTTTGACTTATAAGATTGTGCTTCTAAGTTATACTTGATAGTATGAATTGGAGATCCTGAACTTGTGTAACTTAGAATAGTTAGAATGGTTTAATAGATAATAGTAGAAGTCACCATGTGTAGTAGAGTCCCTTGCTCACTATTGTTTTACTTGTGCTTTCGCATTCCTTGTATTTTGTGCATTATTCCTTGAACATGTCATACAAGATAATGTTGTTGCATGAAATGAAAATGTAGAATGATAGGATAACATTTGCATTGGGTTCAGTTACTTGTTGATCTGGTGCATTTTACCCTAATGGATAGGGTAAGGAGAAATAAGGAGTACTTAGCATTACTCATTGAGGAGTGTTGTGCTAAGTTTGGAACCCGTATAGTCTTGTAAATGTGCTTGACTCCTTTGCTACTTCTGGTCATGTCCACAAAAATAAACTAAATAACTAAAACATTACTGCATTTGTGATTACTGTCTCTTCAGTTCAATTTCTGTTCTTTTATTCCGTCCTAGCCTCAGATGACATTAGGAATATTTTGTCACCTTAGCCTCCGCATTGATGCTAAGAATCCTATTGATATCAGCAAGCTAGATTAGCCCTTTTCTGATACTGTAGTACTTACATACATGTTCATTATTTCCTATTTACTGTTTACTATTTACTGTTCGTGCTTCCTATTTACCGTCATACTTGACTTTAGTCTACCTTGCTTCACTTGTTTACTTATATATTCTAGGATGCTAGACTTTTGTTGCTTACTTATATGTACCGATGTTGGATTAGTTTTTTTTAAATCAGCATATATTATATGATCATCAGCATATTTAGGATTGTATTTTTCTTTCAGTATTTTTACTTACTGTATTATACATGTATGCCTATCCTTGTTTAGTTTACTTGAAATATGCATTTTTGCCTCAATTCTTGTTTAGTTATAAATACTTTAATTATAACTTATCATTCTCCTTGTATGCTTACTGCTCCTATGCTAGTTAAGATTTTTATTTTGTTTAGGTAAAATGGTGATATTAATAGCATATGAAAAATATTTAACCTAAAATGTACTTAGGTATTTGTCTAATAAGATTTTTCTTTTCCTTGGCTGGGGCCCTGTCATTGTAAAATCGACAATGGTAGATTCCGAATTATTTGAGGTAATCGAGCCTTCTAAAGATCAGAATCAGGAAGAGGAGTGTGCTGCCGCTGGAGATCCTTAACTTATCTTCTCTTTAACTTATGTGAGGATGAGAGCTTTATCATTTTCATTAAGACTTATTTGATGTTTGTAATAATTTAGATATTTATGTATATTCTTCTACTGTATTATTTTATTCTGAGCTATATGTTTACTTCTTACTTTTATTATGATGGATTGGATGTAGCATATTTTATTATCTTTATTCCACACTCTGATGAATGTATATACTTAGTGAATGAATTCTACTACATTATCCATGGCACATCCTTACCTTATTAGTGGATTGAGAAATTACACCTTAATCTAATGATAAATGAGGGAATTTCCAAAGTGGCACACCTCTCCTTAGCCTTAATTGTTGGCGGTCAAGGGGTGGGGCGCCATAGTCACCTATCCTGGGAGTGCTCCACCTAAGCACACTTAACTTTGGAGTTCTTATCATAAACTCCATCATTATTTAAAAAGGCACTTTGATAATTAAGAGCTTTGCCTAATACATGTAAAAACTCTAGTTATTACCTATGCCTAATCATGGTTAATCTAAGCCGAACCAAGAATTGATATTTCTTTCATTAGACTCAATGGGTCATTTTAACCTAACCCTAGTTTGAAATCAATCGAAGATCAATTGAAAAATCTAGGTATTTTGTCAATTTTTGGATCCTAAAAATTGGCTAAATTCATTTGATCTCTAAATTAAAATCTGATTGCATTTTTAAAATCCTTGCACCCTAATTAGCTATGAGTGAATTTTTGGAAATATTTTAAGGTGATTTAGGCATTAATTAGGTTTAAAATTACTTAGTTAATTAAGTATTAATTTAATTTGATTTATTTAATTTTTTTTAAATAACCAATGGCTATTAACCATTTCCACGATTGATCTTGCCTTCTCTCCCAAACACGGAATAGCCAGGTGATGCGATCTGCGCCATTCCATCTTTCCTAGATCAGAAGAAGATCTGGTCATTAGATCATTGGGTTGATCCTACAGTTATGGATGTGCCCCATTTAATCATTGGGCTAATGGCATCAGATCCATCCTAATCCAATGATCTTGATCAGATGGATGGCAGAGCCCTAGCACTATAGGCCATCATCTTTGAGCTCCAACCATGTGGTCCCCTCCCGACAGCTCATGTTGAATCCCATGCTAGCAGTATGGGCGATTTCCTAGGTCTCCCACCTTTATGAGATCCTAACAGACCAATTGCACCAGTCTCTCGAGCTTGCCCTAAAGCGGATGAGCCTGCTGTCCTCCTGTAGGGTCACTCAATGATGGCCAGGCCAATGACTCGAGGAATTACTTGTGCTATAATCTCCCTGACTTCAGTTCCTGATCATGTTGGACTAAATCCTAGGCCACGACATTACCTCTACGAAAAGAATTCACATCTCACTGAACGCCTTTGAGGCCGATTAGGCTGAATAAGGACCTGTCGGTCCAGCGCATACAAGAAAGGGATTTCCATTGTAATCGATGCATCTAGCACTGTAGAAGTTATAGCAGTCAAAATCATTATGCAGCATGGCTCGACGGTGGAGAATTAAATGGTGGTAGCTAACCCTAAGAACCTTCTATCGGGATATTCCTAAGGTGCGAAAGATGAACAGTGATGAGTCAGGCTTCTCCTGACCCGTGCATTTGGGCCGAACTAATTCAATCAATTTCATTTAATAAATTCCCTTATGTAAATTAATTAAATAACTCAAAATGTATGATTTAACTTAAGCAAAATATTTGAAATAAATAAGTGAAATAATTCACTCAATTTAAGTCCAAATGGTATGATCCAATATTCCATTTTGATCCAAAAAACTTAAGGAATATTAATCTGCAATAAAAAATTATATCTAATGGTTAGATTTTCAAATATATCCTAATCCTTCATGAATCTTGATTAACGAATAATTAGTTTATTTAATGAACAAAGTTCATGTTAAATCCCTAATTGCTCATGAGGCAGAGGAGAACCCATGTATACCCTTAGAAATATTTTAGGAGTTCTATAATTGCTAATCACTTATTAACGACCCTTGATTTTGATTAATGGTCATTGACTTAGTTTAACTTCTGATTTTGATAAACCTAATGTTAGTGCTTGGATGATACATGTTAAAAATTATGTGCAGTGGCCCTATCTTGGCCAGTTTATGTTAAGGCATTACAAATTTAGGCACATCTATCTTTTTTAATCCCTTAAGTCTAATTAGACCTATCTCTGTGGTTGACTTCTGTGATATATGTTAGACTCTCTTTATGTTCAGTAGCTTTGTTTAGCCAAGTCATATATTTTCAGTTATGCATATGATTTATAATTTTTATTCTCACTTTCAGTTAATTTCAGTACAGTTATTTCAGTTCAGTGCTTTTCAGTTCATTTAATTGCATATACTAGGATGCTAGTTTTATTTCAATTTGCTTTTACTTTTCATCATAATTTGATTGTTTTGTAAATCAGCATGTATTTATTTGATCATAAGCATATTATGATGTGTTTATTTTCAGCAAATTTTAGTTATTATATATTTTCTGCCTAACCTTGTTGCAACTTCTGGTTGAGGTATGTCATTTACACACTTCATTTGGCAAATGTTCCATTTATAACTATTATGTTATTTTGTCGTTTGTTGCACCACTTTAAAATGCTCGCATGTTTAGTAAAATGTGATATCCTTAAAACATGAAGCTTCTAGTAATCAGCCTAAAATGTACTTAAGCAATTGTCTAACTGTAAATTTTTCTTTTTCTTGGTTGGGGCACAGGCATTGTGACAACGATAATGTCAAATTAAGAGCTGTTTGTTGAGGTTGCTTCAAGTGAGAAGTGACATATTATTTCAATACATTTATACTTACAAGCAAGTGCACGTGGTCTGATGTAATAATCGGGTGGTGAGATCTCTAGATTTTATTATCATTTGGGAATGATATTGGTTTTGTTACTAGAGTATACTAGAGTTTACTAATGTTTGAATTATGATTTGAGTTTTGTTGATAGCTGGTTCTAATCTTAGCAAGTAAGAGTTTCTTTTATTAAAAACTATTTTTTAGAGAAAATAAGGAGAGTTAGGTTCAGCATGCAACTTATCAATTCATGTAAGTACTCTTCAATATCAATTTAGTGTTAAATGAGTTGAACAAACTATTCTAATCAAGAGACATAATCTTCCTTGGAGTGTCCCCCAAATCCACTAAGTCTAACCTAGTGCTTAAAGATGCTCATGTTAATATTCAATCCCAGCACTTAGGTTTTCATGTAATCTTTAGTGATTGAATTTAATGCTTGCCTCTAAGTTATAAAATCCACAATTTTATTTTCATCACATGAACTTGATTCCACCAATGACTCACACGTATCTATTTTAGGGTTAGCTAAAGAGATGACTCGTTAGGCTACTTGGGCTATGTCACATCACCCTGAGCTCATAATGAATCTTTCTCTTCGCATAACTATAAAAGATGTTATGGAGCTCTATTAGTGAGTCTCAACATCACATGCATCAACTTCTCAGCTCAGCAAGAAGTCCTGCAATAACTGTCTGTATGCACTGACTTCTCGCATAAATTGATGGTGAGTAATAGAGCTCAGAGATTATTATATATTCATGGCTCTATTAATTCACTTATAACTAAGGAGTGCACTGGCTATTATCGCACAGCTCATGTTGTTACTAACATTAGCGGTGAGGACGCTGACATCAAACCAATTATTTTGAGAAATCAAGGGCTCATTGATTTTTGCAAATTTAAATCCAGCCATTCATCCAGATAATTTTCATAATAATATTCATAAATCTAATTCATTCATCATAGCTTTTAAATTTAAAGATGAAAACACATTCATTGGTAATTTGAAGAGTACAATACTTTCTAATTCTTGACTTGTTACATGCTTATGCCCAACCCATCATAAGGAGGATTAGGCTGCCATTAATGAGAAAACACAGAAAAGTTTACACATATTAGAAAACCTTTGCATGGCTTTTACAAAAAAAGAGATGAGTTAGAAGGTAATACGATACAAGGAATTGCTGTAACAACCCTAGTAATGTTACCCATCAATTAGTGACCTAATTGACTCCAATCTTCTTTTATTAGTCTTATAATAGTGTCAAGAGTCGCCATTTCAATTTTCGTGTGATTTGAATATCGTTTGGCAATTTTCAATATTTCCTGGTTTTCTGATAATTCTTAGAATGCCTAATTTATTTAGATCTTAGAATCAAAAATGGAGTTCACTATTAGACTCACCACACCCAAACTAGTTATGGGTTATATTTTGAAAGTGTTTGGAAGTCATCAAATTTTCTCCAAATATTTAAATGTTATTTAAATACTTAGAAAATTAAGATAATTAAATTGACCTCCGATAAAAAATCCACTTGCATTTTTGAGTTCCTCACCCCTCAATTAGATAATGATCAAATTTTTGTATTTTTCAGAGCGCGTTTGATTATTAATTATCAGTATTAATTTGAGTATAATTAATTATTTAAATAAGTAAATAAATTAAATAATATAAATATTAATTATATTATCCAACGGCTAACATTCGAAAAGGCAGAGATCCGCTGCGGGAAGCTGATCACGGGACATCAATTCCGTACGATCTGGGCCGTAGCGCCTTTTCCTCAGCTGATTGAACGGCTGAGGAGCAATCCGACCCGATAGATCAGATGCAACTGTTAGATCGTTCGATCTGATCAACGGCTCAGATCACTCCCCTGTACATCGTCTTTCCAGCTCGGCCACGATCACTTGGCGATTGTTAGCCGTAGCATGAACCGTCAGTCCAGCCCCTCCCAGCCTACACTAGAGCCCCCATTCCTTTCCTTAGGCCTTGTTGATCTTTTTGGGACTCTTACTTGGAGCTGAGAGCTGTAGTGTCATAGTCAGGAGCTCGTTAGAGTTTATCATGACTGAGACCTTCGAAGCCATCCAGGTACCCATTCACTCTCCTCACTTTAAAGTTGATTGTGCTAACACCTATTCCGTGTGATTACCTTTCGATACGGACCTCGATCATGCACAATCGAGTCTGATCGAGCCCTGATTGATTAAATCATCCACAGTTGTCTCTAAGGTTTCATCGAGGGAACCTAGGGCATCGTTCAGTTGCCATCAAAGTCGACCCCACGAGCCATTCTTGAGCTCATTAGGTTGGTCACGGCACGGGCTTCACATCGGTGTCCAGACCATTGCGTCAGACCCCCGTGTCCGGCCGAGAGGTCTAAACCTAGGGCGTCCCTCTCAGACCCCTATCAGGAATGAAACGGTCCAGGCCGAGTGTGCTAGGGTCTGAGTTTTCCTCTTGGACCGGACCGGTTCTGTGGAGCTGAACCGCACTATCTCTCTAAACTCGAAGGGGACACGTGTCAGCTGCGGGGATCAATGCGTCATCCTGCAGAATCCCGTGCCGCACCAATTTTGGTGCTACGTTGTTTTATGCGCCGCCACCTTTCCCTGTTTTCCGCGCTTCTGTTTTCTGTGCCCAGCGATTAAGTCCTAATAAATGATTAGGGAATTAATTGTTAATGATTAGTAAATACAAATTTTTATTTAACTGTATATTTAAATATACTCATCCAAATAATACAAAATTATATACTAATATGCAATTAATAAATTAGCAAAAACCAATAATCAATTCTTCCAAAGAACTTTTGTGACTACCAGAAAAAAAAAGAGGCAAGAGCCCACTAATTTATATGGATCTGCAATAGATCAAAGCTCAACAAAACAATCCGCTTGCACATGAATTAACAGCATCAACAATATAAAAAAAAATAATTCACAAAATTGCCTAAAATAAGGCCAACAATGAAGGATCTAGCAATGTAAGCATTCCATCACTTATAGTAGAAATAATATCTAATGATGAAGAATCATTTTAATCAATAATTGTATAATTTATATAGAAATTAAAAATGGAATCCACAAATGGCACTCACAATTTGAATCTTAATTCACTATGCCCCTGATTATGGCCGATCCTCTAGTATTAGGATTAGCCAAAGGAATCGGTAGTCACTCGGTTCTTCCACAGGCAATACCTCTCCCTTCCCAAACCTCCTTGCAGGGGAAAGGATAGAGCCAAGCCCAAGGAAAAAGACTTGGCAGCATAAGGAATGCATTTAGGGTACGGGAGATGCTCTGTCTCTGTGCACGATCCTCATTTTGTGCAGGGACGTACTGTAAGCCCATTTGGAGCCGCAGGATGCTTGTGATTGTGAGGAAAGCATATCGGATGGTAGATGGTATTCAATCAGACCATTGGATCATCTTCTGGATATCCAATAGTCCAATATTTTAGAGAGAGTATATGGAATGGTCAATTGGATAACACGAATGTTCAGTGTTTCGCATAATATGGTGGATCCCCGCCTTTTTAAAATTTAGCCATTTTGGAAATTATATTTGGCCAATTATTATTATTAGAATATATATATTACTTTAGTTAATAAGCAACATTTAAATATTAATCTTTTATCCTTTTATTAAGTTAAAATTAATTAACATCTGGGTTGTTAGAGACTCTCCTCTTTAAAAAGAGTGTCGCCCATGACACGCAACATTTAAAATACAATAATGTAATTACAAAGAGGAAGTCTAATTGAAATACAATTGAAATCAGGAAAATTATGATTACCTGATTAAAGAAAGAACTCTAGGAATTTCTTTCGCATGTCCTCTTTTTTTTCCCAAGTTGCTTCTTTATCATAATGATTTTTCCACTGGATTTTGATCATAGGAATACTGCAATTTCTTAATTGCTTAAGATCTCTTCCTAGAATTGCTATAGGCTTTACAATGAATGTCAAATTTGGTTGCAGTTTTATTGTTGGTATCTGAACATGCTGACTAGGATCTAGCAAGCACCTCCTTAGTGATGATATGTGAAACATGTTATGTACAGCCGAGAAGTCTTTTGGCAACTCTAATCTGTATGCAGATGTTCCAATTCTCTCAATCACTTTAAAAGGTCCTAAGTACCTTGGACTCAGCTTTCTAGAAATATCAAATCGTTGCACACCTTTCATCGAACTAACTTTAAGATATGCCCAATCACCCACTTGGAAGTCTAACTGATGATAGCGAGCATCATAATATTTCTTCTGCCTATCCTGAGCTGCCATCATATTGCATTTAACCAGCTAAACTTATTTAGTGGTTTCTTCAATTAGTTCAGAACTATAAAGTTATGAGTATCCTACTTCAGCCCAAGCAACAGGAGCTGTACACCTCCTCCCATATAGAGCTTCATAAGGAGCCATACATATACTGGGCTGATATCTATTGTTGTAGGTGAACTCAACTAATGCTAGGTGATCCTCCCATGATCCACCGTAGTTAATAACACAAAGATGCAAGAGATCGTCCAAGATCTGATTAACATGTTCAATCTGACTATCTATCTGGGGATGAAAAGAAATACTCAATGCTAGATTTGTCCCCAAGTCTTGTTGAACAATGGACAAAATTTAGAAGTGAATCTACTGTCTCTATCAGAAACTTTATTATTCGGTGTACCATGAAGATGGGTGATCTCTTTAAGATAAAGCTTAGCTAACTTTTCAATAGGATCGGTCTGACAAATAGCTAGGAAATGAGCTGATTTAGTGAGTTTATCTACAATCATCCAAATAGAGTCAGAACCAGATCTACTCTTAGGCAAACCTACAATAAAGACCATGGAGATATTGGACCACTTCCATTCAAGAATGTCTAAGGGTTTAAGAAGTCCACCAAGCTTCTAGTGTTCAACCTTAACTAAGGAACAGGGATGGCACTTGGAAATGAAAATGGTTATATCCCGTTTCATGCCAGACCACCAAAATGATTGATTGAGATCCTGATACATCTTACAACTACTAGGGTGCATAGTATAGCCTGAGTTATGAGCTTTAAACAATACTTGTAACTATAAGCTTTTAGAATTCCATAACCTAGACCTCTGAAAAATCACACCTTTGGCATCAAGACATAATTCAGATCTCTTGCCACTATTAATATCATAAACTAATTAAGGATAAGAAGAATCTTCTTTTTGAGCTTCAATTATTCTTAATCGAAGAGATGTCTCAGACTGAACAGTACATAACAAATTGCACAAATCAGCTGATATGATCGGTTTTAAATTCAATCTTCCAAAGTCCTTGACCAATTAATTGTTGCAACATAATGAGGACAAATCTGCCATATGACTTAGGGCATCAGCTACTAGATTAGCTTTACCTGGATGATAAATTATTTCTAAGTTATAATCATAAATCAGTACTAACCACCTACGCTGATTGCAGTTAAATTATTTTTGAGTAAAGATGTACTTTAAACTCTGATGATAAGTGAACATTTCACACGTAACTCCATACAAGTAGTTTCTCCAAATTTTAAGAGCGAAAACTACACCTGCAAGTTCTAAATCATGCACAGAATAGTTTCTCTTGTTTGGATTTAATTTTCTTGAAGCATAAGCTATAACATGTCAATCTTGCATTAGGACACATCCCAGTCCTACTTTAGAGGCATCCGTATAAGCCTAAAAATCTTTGCCATCTTGAGGCAACATCAAGACTGGTGCAAAAGTTAACAGTTGTTTTAGCTTCTGGAATGCTTCTTCATAAGCTGGGTTCCATATGAAGGGAACTTCTTTATGAGTCAACTGAGTTAACAAAGATGCTATTAGGGAAAATCCAGGAACAAATCTTCTGTAATATTCTACAAGTCCTAGAAACTGCAGATTTCAGTCACAAATTTGGGTTGAACCCATTCTTGTATAGCTTGGATCTTCTTTTGGTCAATTTTAATGCCTTTAACATCTATTACATGACCTAAGAATTCCATTGAGTTAAGCTAAAATTCACATTTCAAAAACTTAGCATACAACTTATACTCTCTTAAGAGAATCAGGACAGTATAGAGATGATTCTTATGATCAGCAACTAACTTGGAATAAATCAGGATATCATCAATGAAGACTATTACAAACTGATTGAGGTAAGGCTTCAGAATGCGCTGCATTAGGTCCATGAAAATAGAAGGGGCATTTGTCAGTCCAAAAGACATAACAAGAAACTCGTAGTGCCCGTAACAGGTCCTAAATATAGTCTTAGGAATATCTTTATTCTCAACTCGTATCTGATAATATCATGTTCTCAAGTCAATTTTAGAAAAGACTTTTGCTCTAGCTAATTGATCGAACAAGTCATCATTCTTAGAATAGATACTTATTCTTCACTATCACCTTATTGAGTTCACAATAATCTATACACAATCGCATGGATCCATCCTTCTTCTTAACAAAAAGGACAGGAGCTCCCTAAGGTGACGTGCTAGGGACAAAACCTATTTCTAATAATTCTTGCAATTGTTCATGAAGTTCTTGAAGTTCTTTCGGTGCCATCCTATATGGAGCTTTGGATTTGGGTTGAGTTCCTATAATTATCTCTGTAGAGAACTCTACCTCTCTTATTGGAGGTAGTTTAGGAAATTCATCTGGAAATACATCTAGGAACTCTTTTATAATAGGAGTATCCTTTGGATTACTTTCTCCATTCTCTTCACCAATTAAAGTTACCAACACAGTAAGGCAACCTTTACTAATCAGGCGTTTGGCTTCACGTACATTCACTAATGATGCCATTAGGCCAAGCTTGCTCATGAAGACATCTGGTTTTCTTCCTACTTAAAGAGAGACTTTCTTTCTATAATAATCTATTAATGCATTGAGTTTCTTCAGCTAATACATTCCTTATATTATGTCAAAGTTGGTAATTGGCATAACAATAAGTTTGGAAGGAAATAATTGATTGCTGATTGGGATGTCTACCAAACAGAAACTTTTTGCTAACATTTCAGCACCTGATAGAATTTGCACTTGCAAGGTATTATCTAAAAGTTGAAATATTGAAAATTTAAGGAAGAAGTACAATCCTCTAATATGAAAGAGTGACTAGCACCCGTATCAAAGAGTGTATTACATATTTGATTCTTGATTATTAATGTTCCTAAAATAGGAAAGAAGGGAAAAATTTTAACTACTACGCATAGAATTAAAAGCAAGTAGTATTTGAAAATAAATGTATTGAAAATGAAAAGCAATAATCAAAGGATTTAAATATATAAAACATACCAGTTACAACATCGCTCTCTTCTTTCACATTAGAAGCAGAAAGAGCGTAAACTCTCGGTACTGTCAGAGATTGAACAACAGCCTTACCCCTATTGGCACAACTACTCTGTCCTTGCTTTTAAATATGAGAAGATGACCTCTCCTAATCTCTTACATTTTCACTTAAAGGAGGAGGCATTAGTGCAGGATGAGGTGCTTTGGAATTGTAGGGAGTAGGATTCTGGACTATTTATTGATGGTTAATCTTCATTCTATCAACTGTCCAATTAGCATGACAATCTTGGCATTTGTGATTGGTTCTTCCACAAATGTAACACTTGTTCCTAGTATGGTAACATTTGCCATATGGGTGTGGCCTATTACATTTAGTTGATTGACCTCCTTTTTTACTTTTATTTGCAGCCAAGTGAAAGACCTTCAGACCTTATGATCGATTCCTCTTAAAAGACTCATTCCTAGAAGGTGGAGGATGAGGTCATTTGTGTGTCTCAAATTGAGCTTGGTGATGCTCAATCATCTTTGCCCCCTCTAACAACTTTGGAAAGTCATCATGATGTAAAGACATCAAGTGGCTTTTAATGGGATTGTTGAGACCTTTTAGAAATCTACTACATCTAGCCGCTTCAATACGGACTAGATCTGGCGCGAAGCGAGAGTATTTTCTAAACTCCATATCATAATTAGGTACTGAATGATTACCCTGCTTTAATTGCTTAAAATAATCTTCTATTATTGTTTGAGCAGAAGGGGAGATAAATTCAGCACGAAAAGCTAGCTCAAATTCTTCCCAGGGAATATCTTCCATATCTATATTTGGATAGCAAGCCTTTAGCTCATTGTCCCACTAAAATTATGGATCCTCTTTAAATAAGTGGGAGGCTAAGCGAATACATTCATTTTCTAAACACTTAATACTTGCTAAGAGCTTCTATATAGCTTTGAACCAATTGGTCGCCTCCATGGGAGAAGCAAAGCCATTAAAATTTGGCGGATCCAATCTAAGGAAGGCCATCAAAAAGGGATCCACCACAGGACCTGAAGTGTGTGGATTAGGAGTTACAATTGCCTTAGGAGTTGGGGCAGAAGCTTCTGGTACAATAGGGAAAGTAGGAAGTGGGAGTTGGGAAGGTTTGGGTAGTACAGGAGATGAAAAGCGGGGAGGTGGAGATGGGTGAGAGGGGTTGCTAGTAGAAGCAATCCTCTCAGCTGCGCTTGTTTGAGCTTTGATCATGAACTTAAACATTCCCAACATCTGACGCATCTCTTCATTAAGAGATGGAACAACAGGTTCAGCATCCTTAACAATAGAAGAGGAGGATTTTCTTGATCTGGATTCATTTTGTTAAATAATAAAAAGAATAAAACTCAGACTCATGCAAGAAAAGAAGAACTTTTCATTAATATTCAAAATTTGAGATAAAAGTAAGAAAAGTACATAAGATAGTAGAGAAAGAGCAACTACAATGTACAAACTACTATAAAAGTTACTTTAAAAGAAAACTAATTATTCATTTACAAAATTTGTTATAAAGCATAAATTTAAAGTTAATATAAAGGGTGCACGATGAAGGTATGTACTAGCTCGAATAAGGATCTTGTGGACATGAACCCACCAATCTTGGGCATAGTTGTCGAAGAATTCATCTAATGTTTGGTGGCGTATGTGATCGGGGCACTCTATGACCGTGAAGGTATCAGAGACCCTTAAAAGCCACTCCCTTGCTAATTGAGGGATGCAGTCTCCCCTGAACGCATAATACTTTAATATTTTATCAAGCACTTCACCTCCAGCATTAAACACTTCTAAGTAGAGATGTCCATACATCGAGCTGAAGTTGTAGTCGTCATCCCAATATTGATAGAACTCTCTAATGTACTATCTTAACTCTGACTCTAGATTCTCCATCTGAGAGTCAATTAATTTAGATTTAAATAGAAGAGAAATTCTTTAAAAGTTTGTAGTACTTGAAAACAATACACAAATTTAGAAGGAAATAGAAGTTATTAGTCATAATGAACTATGAAAGGAATTAGAAATGTATTTTAGCTCAAACTCTAGATTAATTCATCTTAGAATCAATTAATTCTATTCAATAAGATTTAAATCAATTATTGAATTTAAAATTTGTTCACTTTCTTAAGGTGTCAATCTTTAAGTATTTTTACCTTTTTGTGTTGTTGCTTTGAATGAGTGGATATCTCTTTTAACTTAATATTATCAACCTTGACTCTGATACCAACTGTAATGACCCCAATAATTGGATATGAGATTAATCCAAATATTGGGATATTACCTTAGCACCCAATACTTGATTAGAAGAAAGCAAATCGAGTTTAGATGCTAAGTGGCCAAGTCATTTTATGAGTAGTTGTTAAGTTAAAATAAAGTTATACAATTGAATGCATAGAAGATACATGATAAGAAGATACATGTAAATACAACATTGTAAGTATGTTCAATATAAGCAATTAGAATAATCCACTCATTCATCCCAAGCAGTTACAAAATAGTATACACAACACAGATTAATTAATAGTAAGTAAAAGTAACTTAAGCAAACTCAAGCAGTTTATAATTTAATTATTACATATCTTCTTAAAAGTAAGAGTAAAATACAGTAAGTAGGCCACTCTCTTATTTGTAATAAAATACAAGTAACAATTTAAAACTAAGCGGAAGCAAAATTCTTTATAAGCCCTTCAAGCACTTGGACTTGCATTACCTGAATCAAAGGGCTCTTGATCTATCATATTTTTGTATTTAAATATGATAGGGCAAAGCCAAAAAGAAAAAGTGTAGTTAGACTAAATAGTCTAAGCACATTTTAAGATTGGCTATATTTTTAAATTAATAAGATATCACAAACATAATTTACAGTTTAAAGTAAGCAAATAAAATATAATGAAGCATTAATTAGAATTAAGCAACATATATTATATATTAAATGAACTGTAAGTGAGCAAAATACAGAAGACAAATATATTATGAGATAACCCAATCTGATGCTAAACTGGAAATATTTTAAGATTCCTTGAATATTCCTTTTCTAAAATAGCAAGGGCCACGAGATAACCCAATCTGACGTTGTGCTTCTCTTCACTCGGTGAATCCCTGATATCTCGAACTAGGGTTAATTTCGAACCCTACGTACTTTTAGCTTGAACATTCTAGGGAATGATCTTAGTGTCAAAATGATATTCTTACTGAGCTCTATCCTTTGATAACAATAGTCCTTTGAATAATTAGCCAAATTTTTGGGATCTATTACGATAATAGCGTCTTCTAGGGTTTATTATGTGAGTGAAATTTTTCATGTACAACTAATGACAGATCTACAAATTAATATTTAAAGGATCTCACTATCTAGATAATTTGAATGGGTATAAAAGCCTCACCATTAGACATCACGAACATTGAATGGCTCTTTCCTAGGTTTCGCTACACCTTAGAAAAACCTCATTTCTAAAAAAATTAAAAATACTAAATTTAACTAGTTCAAATCCTCTCGCATTCAATTAGTTATGGATACACCACCAGTGAATTTAGGCCAGCAATCTGAGCTTAAAAGACATAAAGTTAAGGCTCATAATCATTAAAACCTTACTCAGTCAAATCCGACTATAGAATTCTATGGAACCAGACTATATCAATGGTTAACTATAGGCATTTGAGTCTAGTTAAGTGTGATAATCCGTACTAAACCACATGTGATAAAATTCGAGGGGTTTACTGAGCTAAATATCTGTTTAACACATGGACTTCAGGGGGTACATTGTATTCAATGTTCAAATAACAAATGTGGTTGTCCTGGGTTTTCCTGAGCTTTAGTGACTCACAAAAACTCTTCCATAAATTATTGTCTGCACTCTAGGGTGAATCGCAACTGTATTGATCCACTAGATGGTTGGTGTAGCTCCTCTAAGTGCACAAGGGGTTGAGCAGGAAGAATATGAAATAAAGGAGAATTAAGAGGTGTTTGAGAGAAATAAAGAATAAAATGGTCCACATATGTGAAAATGAAAGCTTAGGAGAATTCTGGGAGACTTTTATAGCCTAAGGGATTGAGAGTGATGTGTTAGAGGTTTTCAGGTATACTCAAGACCTTGAGCTCGACTCAAGCCAATCTAGGTTAAACGGAGCTAAAGATGAGTGGAAAAGGTTCCCTTCATTTCTAGCAACAATTGAGCTACATGGAGAGGTCGTGGGAAGCACTTAATGATGTTTAGATACTAATGATGATAAGTTGTGAATTAATTGAGCTCAATAATAACCATGGGTTGTTACAGCTATCAAGGCTCCTAATAGCGTCCTAGAAGGGTCGGATGCACGGATGATGGTATCGGTAGAGGAGGCGGCAGAAAATTGGTGTTTCATCTCCTTTATCACCAAGACAAATTTCACTAATCAAAAATAGGGTTTAATTTTGCTTCAATATCTATAATGAACGTGTTTTAACATAGTTAACAAGTTTTAGTGTTTGTTGTTGTGGGTTCCACCGCAATATAAGGGATAAAACTGTAGCATTGGGTGAACCCGAGTCGAGACTGAGATGGTCCATTTGATCATGGATGAAATACTAGCATTTTATTCATACTTTATTTTAATTTGTTATGCGGGTTAATTTGAGCCGTCGAAACAAAGTAACGGTTTTGAGATTAATCTCAGGCATTTGATATTAACGATTAATAATTAAGATGTTGTGCAGTCTAATTAATATTATTATTCAATAACTAAAATATGCAAAAAAATTACTCTTAAATTTTACATGCCCTGAAATACTGTTAGCTATCGTTTTATGTAAATAACTTTTATTTAGGTACATTCAATGATCAACAATACCAAAATTTGATAATACGATTAAGAGACAACCTTTATTTTTAAAATTAATTTTTTTTTTTTTTTGAAGATTCGTGTAAAAATTCGGATTAGGGCACTCAGTTTGACCAAAAACTCAAAATTCGAATTCGACTCAAAATTTTTCAAGTCGCACACTCGAAACATAATTAAAATGAGTTAAAATGACTTGAACTCGACAGTTCGAGTCAAATTCGAAATCGAACAAGTTGGAGTCGAGTGAGTATGGGCTAACTCGATTGGAACTCAGCTCGAAGCCGGCTCTAGTCGGGACCCAAATTTTACTTCCAAAAAAATATACAAAATTAAAAACAAACAAGAGAGCAGAAATAACAGTTTCAATCATCAAAACTGCATTCAACATTGAAAATTTCATGTTCATCGCATTAAGAACTCCATAGAAAATGAAGAAAGCATAAAAAAACCAATGCGAGTTTTTCATTTGATCCAGAAAATGATTAAGATTTTGCATACACATATCAAATTTGAGTTTTCTTATTCTAAACTGTTTATAGTGAGATAAATCATGCGTTACAATATAAATTAAATTAGTTAAATAAATAAGCTGCCAATTCAATTCCAATCTTATTACACACCAATTCATATTTGAAGAGCACAGCTTTCGTTCAGCATCTTCTCTCTAAATCCGCCTTCCTTAGCATGAAGGAAAGTCAGCTGGCGGCGGAGGAAGCTGGGATGATGATGTGGGCCCGTCCTGCACTTCGAAGACCATTGCCAACCCCAACGGGAGATGAGCGTCCAAGTGGCAGTGCAATATCCACATACCTGCAGTCAATTATTTGCTGTAATTTTTACTGTTTTAAGGTAGTTGTCTATAGGTATTATTATATGTCCGTTCAAGCTTTCATTCTCAGAGTCGAGCTACTTCGAGTTGAGCCTAACTCGAATTCGACTCCAACTAAAATACAGGCCGAGCCTTTCAACTTAAGCTACATCCCAGCTAATTTCGAGTAACCTGCTAATATGTTTACTTTTTTTCTGTGTTCTGTTAAGTTCTTAACAGCTATACTAGTCGAGCAGAATATAGTATATACAAACAGAACTCGAATAAATGGCAAAAAGTAAGTGCTAACCGGGATTGTTCGCTGTGAAGCGAATAACAGCCCATCCTCCGACGGCCACTGCAATCGTGTTTCTCTGATGCGGATTCACCAAATTATACTTCTTAACTGCTTCGGCCTCGTTGAAATTCCCGAATCCCTGCGCCAAGACATGGAAATTCTGGCCGTGGAGATGCAGAGGGTGGTTCTCAGGCACTAGAATGGCCGTATCCTGCAGCACCATCTCCACCGTCGAGTTGTATTTGAGCGTCTTCACCTTGGTAGCCTTTGCCGTCTGCCCAAGGAACGGGTCGGAGTTGACGCTGAGGTTTGTGAAATCGAACAACAACGGCGGCTGGTTGGGAAAGTCCCGGGTGTACACTCCATGGGTGCTGCGGAAGTGAGCCTCCAGCATTGAGATACCGGCCGGGTACTGGAATGAGGCGTTGTTCATGCTCCCGGCAATGGAGGAGTTGACGCAAAGTGGCTGGTTGGTGCCGCAGGGGGTGAGGCCGAGGCCGAACGTCACGAACATGCGCTCGTCCACATCGAGCGGAACGGCTTGCGTCCCGAGGGCGGTGAGGTTGGAGTAGAAGCGGAATGCCGTCGGGGTGTCGTTAAATGCGGGGAGGGAAGGCATCAAGGGCGGGAGAGGTGAAGGCGGCGCGTTTTTGTAGACAACGGTGCCGACGGTTGTGGTGTTGTCGAATGGGCTGGTCGGGGCGCTCGCGTAGGCGCGGGCCGCCATCCTGTACCTGCCGGGGATGGCGTCGGCATGCATGATGGCGTCCACCGTCTGGCCTGGGGCGATCACGACCACGTCGGTCGGGAACGGGGCCGTGTAAGAGGCGTCCACGGCGACGATGGTGAAGCGGTGCCCGGCTATTCGGTAGAAGAGCTGGGTGTTGAGGGCGGCGTTGATGATCCGGATGAGGTAAGTCTTGCCGTGCTCCACTTCCAGTTGGTATGTTTCTGGCCCCAAAGAAGAATATCAGAAGATAATACAATGTAAATGATATTGCGGCTCAGCCATTGTACTAGTCAGTTTTTTGCACAAATTTAAGTACGACGTACGTTTCTCAGAGCAGGGGTAGAGATCACCGGGGAGGCCGTTGATTGTGAGGGCGTCAGAGATGTTGAAGCTGCCGCCACTTGCTACGGCAATGTTATCGAGTTGGACGACATCTGCTGACCACCACTCCCCTGATCACAGAAATCACCATGAATTCACGTTCATAAATAGTAAGTGTTCCTATAATAGATCACAAACCTAAAATGATTTCGACTTCGCTGTTAGGCTTGGGAAAGGGATAACCAGCGCTCCCTTCACTCGGCCGAATAATGAGTGCCCCGTAGACAGTGGCGCGAAGGGTGGAGTAGTGAGCATGCCACCACAGTGTGCCCACCTGCCCAATAATATTGAACTTGTACGTGTATTGGTTGTTGGGCTGAATCGGGCATTGGGTTATGGTATTGGGCCCGTCAGCCCATTGCGTCCCACGCTGAAATATCCCGTGCCAGTGGATGGTAACGTTGTAGGGCGATTCGTTGACGACGTGGACGACCACTGTGTCTCCCTCACGCACATTAATAGTCGGGCCTGGAAAATCACCGTTCACTGCGGTGATTGTTTTTTCTCTGCACAGCCTCGCCACCGTGAGACTGCCAACCTGCAGAGAAGATCAAAAGAGGAGCTGTCACAAAAGCATCCGATAATATCGTTTGATGTACCGCCTAATAATAAAACTCGTTCAATACAATTTGATTATTATTTTATTAAATATTATTTATTTATATTAAAATAATTCAAATATTATTTATTTATTAGTTAAACTAAGCTGGCTTTAACGATTATTGAACTCACTTCAACTATAAGCTCATATGTTTTTTAAATTTAAATCTAAATTATTAATATTTTTAAAATAACTTAAAATTCAAATAATTTTTCTGATTAAATCCGTTGAGGTGGCACTCAAAAAAGCTTATCCAATAAAATTTTTTGGGTGCATTTAATACAGACTTTAAAAATTATATTTACATTATTTTAATATAAATAAATATACACTAAGAAATATATCCAAATTCTATTAAATAAACTTTTTGGAGTACTACATAAATAGGTCCTCTTTTCTCTATTAAAAATGAGAATGCGAGCTCTGTGATTGGGAATACAAATCCACTATAGCTAAAAAAAATTTTAAAAAAATTTTAAAAAATATATATTTTAAATAAAATTATAACAAAATGATTGAAACTGATTAGTTATTTTTTAATGCTAGTTAAGATTCTTTCTAAGTTTATATATATATATATATATATATATATATGTATGTGTTGCAGACTCAAATCAGTTTGAATTTGTGTAGAGTTAGCCTAACTCAAACACAATTCGAAATGGGTTCAAGTAGGGTCATTTAACTCGAAATAAACTCAAAATTTCATATATTTTGAGACGAGTTGAATTCGACTTAAAATTCAACTGAATTTCAAGTTAAATTTTCGCCTTACTTATGGCTATAAAAAAAGGATTATTAAAATCTATAAAATGTGATTTTAGCAAACTTTATGGACAATGAATTTAATCAAAAAATTTTATTCCTTTATGAAAAATAATATTTATATTTTTGGGAGATATTTGAGAATTATTTATAATAATACCCATATATGAAAAAATAAAATGGGCAATTTAACCTAATACTTGAAATTCGAACTCGATTAGACTCAAACACATGACATTTTGATTGGACTCGAACTCCACTAGAAAATTTTCTAGTCTTTGATTCATACGTCTTTACTCGAACTATATTAAAATGAGTCGAAATGAGTTGAAATGACTCGAACTCGACTCGAACTTGAAATCAAATTAATTCGAGTTGAGTTCAAGTATAGGCTGACTTGATTTAAACTTGAATTGAAGCACTGCAAGACACTTGGAATGTTTATGCCTCAATGACTCGTTCAAATATTTGTATTCAAAAATAAATATAGTATCTTTTGATAAATTTTGATACTCAACAAATGGTGTATATATATATATATATGGATTAAAAATTAAAATTTTATGTGATATATATGTCCTATTATAATTAATATATTTAAATTTAATATTAAACTAATAATAATTAGGATTAACAAAAAATTTAAGCACTAAAAGTATTTTTACTTTAAAAATTGCGTGTTGTAGAAATTATTTTATTATATTATATTCTCAAAGAATAAGTTTTGGAGTTATTAAGATTTTATATAAAAATTTGAAAAAATAATCAATTATTCAGTTAACATTTAAATGTTTTATTGAAATAAGAACTTAACCTTTTTATATTATTTATAGCTTAAAACCGTTATTTGTTACAAAAAAAAAACTAATTTTAATTAAAAGGTTAAAATTAATTTGATTTGGATTTTTCTTAGGAAATATTTTAAGGCTAAATTATAGCATTCAAAATATAATTTGTAAGATGAATCAAATATTTATAAAACTAAGTAAGTTGATAAGTTCTTAAGAGCTGAAATGCAATGAACAGTATATATACAGAGGGGTTTATAGAAGAATCCTTACGTTGAAAGTATATTCCACCAAAGCCGCTTGCGCAGACAGACGGAGCAGTGCAAAAATTGTGCAGAGCAAATAAATAGGCGAATTGGCCATTGCTAGGGAAAGTTTGCTGGTTCTGTATGTGCTGCTACGTAGTTGCTTTATATAGTGCTGCAGGCGAAGCAGACGTTCAGAGCCCCCAATAAATAATCATATAATTTTGTGGTTGCTTTGCTAAGCAAGCTAGCTTAGTTCCTGCGCTCAAGAAAGCTTCAGTAAAAATGACTTTTCAATTTTATATCCCTTCCGGCTAACGAGCTACACTTATTTTTTGCTGATCACAATAACGAAATGCTTCTCAAAGATATTTTTCCGTTCGGAAACAAATGATTTCTTAATAAGATATAAATAATGCAGCTTTCAAGACAGTTAGTAGCCTTGACTTCATGTTGCTTAATATAAAAAATTACTTCTCTGTACTCCAACAATTCATTTACGATTTTGCATTTTGCCCATTCCATCGTCTGATAGCCTTCGTTGATGTTCACCAAACCAAAAAAATAGCAATCTTGCCTTCTGTCCTCTGAGGGGGATTTAACAGATTATGGCTCAATCATCTATGGTGACATTCAACCAGCATTGATTTTATAAATCACACTGAGCAAGATTACGCCTTTATTATGATCGAAATTATCCGCCGTGTATTTTGTTTTAGATTTATTAAGATTAAATCATTGAGTATCTAAAGTATTTGTCCATCAGATGGCTTTCAACAAAATAGAATGACATTTTCAAATAACATGCCCCAAGGATAATAAGCTGCGGCAAAAATCCCGTGCAATGTGCGAAGGACGGGACTGCGGTGCAACGCTTTACTAGCCGTCTGATGAAATTTATGCACGATCCTATGGCCACAATTTAATCCCAACTCCGAGATTAGACAGAGTCGTCGTATTTAAATAGAAGGATCCGTCGACCTGGGTTCGTTCACTATACGTCTTCATCGCCCCGCTGCAATGACTCCGCTGCGTCATGTCGCGCGTTAGAGCGCCTTAGGGAGGACGGTACTGTCGATTTGAGGAGAACCTTTTGGTGCAGGCAGACGCCGCTGCGTAGCGTAGCGCCAGACACTCGCAAGGCAGGCGCCACGGCACGCCTTGGCTCCCGTGGTTTTACAGGACCCATTTTGGGGACCTCTAATACCGTAAATAGCATGCTAGGGTTTTATTCTTGACGTTTTTCTCAGTCCTCATCCCAAATTTGGGTTATGGCTTTTTGAAGCATGTGGAAGGAAAAGAATGCTAGAATCTCATTGTACGTCTCTTGTAGAAGGATTGCAATTCTAAAGCTGCAAGCTCTCATTGAAATAGTGAAATTTTCTCGGTTCCTTCTCATGGACGTAAGTGTTTACACTGAATGATGTAAATTACTATGCTTGCACTGTGATTGTTTTTGTTCTTTCATGTTTGAATTTTGGTGAATGCTTATGAATATATTAGTTTAAATCAAAGCTTAGATACTAACAAGTGGTATTAGGGAGAGGTTCAGGGTTCTACGATTCAAAATTATTTTGTTATTCTTTTTTATAGCTGGAGCATCAAGTGACATGGAAAGAATTGTTGTGCTGTGGAGACCACTTAGTCCATCGTGTAGATGCTAATGGTGCCTCGATGAGCTTCCAAGAGATTCCGAGGAAATTCATAACAAAGTGTGAAGTTCAGGAACAACACGCCGCAGTGCGCCCTGGCGATCCCTCACCCAAGATGGAGGCGCGATCGCGTGCCTCAGCGGTCAGCATACAGAGTAACGGCTGCTTCGGTGCGCCGCAGCAGAAATTGGTGCTACAGCGGATCCATCCCAAGACGTAGGACATTCGAAACGCGAACGCTACAGCACACCACACGGGTTCCATCCCAAGACGCGGGCGCTATCGTGCGCCTCAGGCGGTACGATGCGTCATAGCGCCTGGTGGAGTTCTGCTCAAGTTCAGATTACACCCTAAGAAATTGGAGTGCATTTTGGACCTTTTAGGGTCTAAAATTGAGTAGGGTACTTAAGCAAACAAGTTGGGAGGAGTTTACAATATTGGCATTTCAAATTGGAGGATGATTGCTGCTGTGAGGAGGAGATCCCAATGTGAAGCACTAAGAAAGCTGTAGTGCAAGAAATCTCTTACAAGTTGGAGAAGTGACTCCTGGAGGCGGTTGCTTCCTCTCATCTTGATTTTAGAGTAAGAGCTTGTGTATTTCCAATCAAAGGTTAAACATTTTGTAACTCTGTACTCTACAAGTCTCATAGTGAAATTTTTGTGGTGTGGCTCCACAGTTTTTCCCATTCTTGGGTTTTCCATATAATTTTCTATGTTTGGATGTTTGCATATTTGTGTTTATCTTGCATGCGTGTGCTATGTGATTTTCTACTTGCAATTTTGTGATATCAAATTTGAATGGTAACCATCAATGTAACCCCGATCCTTAGTCAACCACAGTGCTCTTGTCAAAATCATTTTCGCTGTGGAGAGTGTGCTCGTTGGTGCTGAGATTTAACTACAACAAGTGGTATCAGAGCGAGAAGTTACCATGCCGGTCCTAGAGTCTTTTGTTCAAGTGGGAGCAATGGCTGATGATATGAGACACAAGATATAGAAATTCAGCAAAATGAACTTGTATTCTGGGAAATGCAGATGGAGGATCTATTTTACCAGAAGAAGTTATATCTTCCATTGAAAGGAGCTGCAGAAAACCTGCAACTATGACTGACAAAGAGTGGAAAGTTCTTGATAGAACTACACTGGGTTTGATTCGTTTATCATTGTCTTATTATATTGCCTTTAACATTGTTAATGAGAAAAGTACTTTATATCTCATGGATGCCCTGACGAGAATGTATGAGAAGCACTCGGCTTCGAATAAAATTATCTTGATGAAGAGATTGTTTAACATGAAGATGACGGATGACTATTCAGTGACTAAACACCTCAATGGGTTCAACATGGTGACGAGTCAATTAAGTTCGGTAGGCATCAGATTTAATGATGATGTCCAAGCTTTGTTGTTCCTCTCTTCATTGCTGGATAGTTGGGATGGGCTGGTTACAACCATCAATAATTCATCAGGAAATGCGTCGTTGAGATTCGACGACATTGTCGGGCTTGTGCTGAATGAGTAGGTGCTAAAGAAATCCCATGGGGAGGCATCCACCTCGGCACTAAATGCTGAAAGCAAGGGAAGACACACTAAAAGGAGACATAACAGAAATAGGTCAATATCTCAACAAGAAAAATCAAGACCCATAAATGCAAAGCTGGATTGTTGGAACTGTGGGAAGGCATGACACTTCAAGAAGGACTGCCCTACCCTGAATAAACTAAGTGGTTGAGGTAAAATGATGAACCCCACTGTGCATATTTCAACTGAGGAGGATCAGGATGCGTTGATCCTCTCACTTGTCAACACGAAGTTCTGGGTAGTGGACTCAGGATCATCTTTTCATGCAACTCCATTGAGGAGTGCCTTTAAGAATCACACCAAGGGTGACTTAGGGAAAGTATATCTTGGAGATGACAAGACTTACGACATCATTGGTAGAGGTGATATGGATGTTCAGCTACCAAGTGGCGCTGTTTGGAAGCTCAAAGATGTTAAACATGCGTTATGTCTAAAGAAAAATCTGATTTTTGTGAGCCAATTAGCTAGAGAGGGCTACATCACTTATTTCATTGGAGACTCATAGAAGGTCACCAAGTGTGGGGCCCCACAACCTCAATGGTCATGCTAATACTAAAATTAACAAGATTATAAAGGATACGGGCCCTGCATGACAACCCTCTCAACTATAGTTGAGTCAGGTATAAACCTAACCCGCCTTAGATGAAAGACTTGCCACCTAGAACTAGAGATCAAGCATCAAAATATCAAAATAGTGGAAGTAGATAAGAGTATAACATCCACATCACATCATAATAAAAGAAAGTAAAGATAGTAACTTAGTTCAATATGAAAGTGCAGAAAAAGAAATACATCTTGAACATTTAATTATTATAAACAAAGCTTAATGAATGGGAACTCTCTCATCCTCACAAGCAAAAATAAAAACTAGCTATGTCTCTACAGTAAGAAGATCCTCTTCATGACCTAACTCCTAACCTAAATCAGCCTCAATGAACAACTCTGAATCTGGCATTATTGGTCTCACAATACCAGGGCTCCGCTTCAATCATGAAAGAGAAAAAACTTACAGTAAGACAAATTATCTAAGTATATTTTAGGCTGATTAAATGAGACTAAATATTCAAGATATCACATTTTACTAAGCATGCAAGTATTTATGGTCAACAAGCAATATGAGCAGGATAGTTATAAACTATGTAAGTACAAAATTGAAAAGCACTGAACTGAAATAATTGTACTAAAATGAACTAAAAATGAACTAAGAATAAAAAATATGAATAACTGATAATATATATAACTTGGTTAAATGAAGCTACTGAATTTAAAGAGAGTCTAATAAATACCATCCTAGCCAACCTTAGAGCTTGCCTTGGTTAGACTTAAATGATCAGAATAGATAAATGTATCTAAACTAGTACTGCCATAACAGAAACAAGCTAAATGAAGCCACTGAACCAAAAAGTCTAACGAATACCATCCTAGTCAACCATAGAGCTAGGCTTTGCCTGTTCTATTGCAAATATATTGAACTAAAGAGGCAGAGTAAAATAGAATACACTCTATTGAACTGAGCACTAAAAAATTGAATGAACATAATATTTTGAAATATACTGAATAAATTGAATTACTAATTTAAGTAATGAGGTATTATAATTGACATAGTTTATTCATCAAAACATCCCATGTTCAAATACTACGTTCAAGGTATAAAGCTCAAAATATAAGGTAAGTGAAGCAACAATAATCAAAGCAAGCAAGAGACTCATTAAATATATGTGATATCTGTTGTTATCTAATTTAATTCATTATATCTAATCTGAGATAATACAAGCTTAAGATCTCCAATATCCATCTATCCAGTACAAACTTAGATTTTATGACCTTACAACTAATATTAGAACTTAACAAGTTCAAATTTATAATCAGGATGACAACTACAACGGTTAAGCAATTAATCAATAACTTAATTATTGTATTTTAATAGCACAAACCCAATCTTGATTATGCCGATCAAGATTTAAGAATTCTGGGTCCAAACTCCAAATTGTTAAACCTGAATTCTAGGTACTAATCTTTTAGGGATCTAAGAGTTCACACTCACACTTTTTCTAAAGGTCGAGGATCTTCGAAGTTGAAGGATTAAAGAAACTATGATCTTATAGAAAAGCTAAATCTAGTTATCTTAAGATAAAATAGTCGAACAAGAACTTAAGAATCTAAGATTTATACTCAATCCATAGAATAATCTCATTATTCTATAGGTTGAATAAACCTAAATCCACTACAAGGACTTTAAGGGATTCAAATAATTAAGAACTTCAAGAATAGAATGATTCAATTCAAACTGGATTTATAAAATGATGAACTTATGTGGATCCAAGATCTCAAGGTTAAGTTAAGATTATAAATCACATGAATTATTATAAGGTTTAAGAACTTATGATTTACTAGTCCAGACTCAATTGTTAAATCAATAAGAGTTAAATGAATTCATACAGATTAATAAATGCTAAAATAAGGTGTTCAATTTAGATCAACTTTCCTTTGAGGCTAATTAAGGCTAATTAAGGTTAAAATCAATGTTGCCTTAATAAATCTAGATCACATGATAAATTGACAATATTACTTAGAAAATGAATGCTACCATTCACTAATTATGAACTACAGCAATTAGTACTTTAATTAACAATTCAAAAAATTCAGAGTTTAAATCTAGTTAAGCAAATAAATTTCTAAGCATTTTAAGCATAGATTTAAAAAAATCACCTCTATATTTATTCAATGCAGAATTTCATTATAACCAATTTTTATTTTTGTATATTTTTGCATTATTAGAGTTTTGGAGTAATCAAAATATGAAAAATATGTAATTTTGCCAAAACTGGGTAGTTCTGCCCACTGCGGCGCGCAGTGGCGCCTACTGGCCGAGGGCTAGGTGCTACGGTGCACTACAGTGCTAACCAATAAGAGACCTAGGTGCTACGGCCCCCTGGCCAAGAGCCAAGCTCTACGTTGTAAGAATTTACAAAACTCGGGCGCTGCGGCATGCTATAGCGTTTCCTGGCCGGGAGCTAGGCGCTATGGCATACTGTGGTGAATTTTAGCGTGGTGGTATGCTACAACCTTTTCAGGCATTACGGCATGTTACGGTGCCAAATTTTCTGAGAGCTGGATGCTTCGACACACTGTAGCACCCCCTGGCTGAGAGCTAGGGGTGACGGTGCCCTGTGGCGCTCTATTGCGCGCTATGGCGTAGACAACCCGAGACGCAGGCACCGCAGAGCACTGTAGCGCTTTCTAGCCGAGAGCCAGGTGCTACGACGTGCTGTTGCGCTTGACGGTGATTTTGTAGGTGCAAAAACTGAAATGTGTCCCATTTGGCACTAAATACTCTTGATTTAGAGCACCTCAAGTGTGGTGCCATATACCGATGGAAAGGTCTTTCCAAGACCTTTCCATTTATACCAAAATTGACACAAAATGATTATTATAACAATGCAAATAATGAAGCTAAGGGTTCAGGTATACAGAAATCCTACTTGTAGAACTGATCATCTACCCTAAAATTTACAATCTTAATGATCTCTAATAAACTCCATATCTCAACCACAGGTTCATAAGGATGCAAAATAAGCATAAAAACAAAATGAAGTAGCCATTGGATCAAACCAATGGTGGAAAGGGAGGTACATTGGCTTGTAAAATGGAAGTTTCTTCTAGGACCCTTAGGAGCGTGAGAGCTTGAGAGTTCCTTCAGCAGCTTGAGGAAAAATGGAGAATGGAGGCTGAGGGGGATAGCTTTAAGAAGAAGGTAGGCATAACTTTGGATGGGATGAGCTTGAACCATCTCATCAGATCTATGCTCATTCAGATCTATGCTTTTATAATAACTGTCTTAGGTATGTCATTCAGATTTATGCTCCCAAAGGTGGTCTTATAAATGATTTTCCACCACCTTTTAGCTTCCCATTCTAGCAGATACTTTGCTAGTCTAACTATTTCAACTATAGTAAGACATACCTTGGACCAAATTTACAACTGCATTATGAGATTTGAGAGTTAGGGTCAGTATGAGGGAAGTGCAAGGGGAGGGGGTGTAACGACTGAAAACTGTTACTCTACTAAATTTAAGCTAAAGCAAGCCTTAATTCTCATTCCATTGGATTCAAGAGGTCAATTAAACTAAACCCTAAAAGTTTGGGATCAATTAGAGCTCATTTGAGCAAATTGGTTATTTTGTTAATTTTAGGATACTGAAAATTAGCAAAATTAATTTGATCTCCAAATAGAAATCTAACTTCAATTTTAAATCACTCACCCTCAAATTAGCTTAGGATGAATTTTTGGAGTTCATTTGGTCTTATATTAGATTTAAATTCATTTGAATTAATTATAATAATTAATTAATCATTTAAATTAAATTTAATTAATTTAATTTAAATATTTCCAACTATCGGATCGATTGTCAAGACCACGATAGATTTGCTGCAGGGCCCCAACAGTGGGCCAGTACTTCCAGCACATAATTGTTAGGGCACGAATCTTGGCTCATCGATTAGATAGCGCTGATCACTTGTTATCCAGATATTCCATCAACTATTGGATCATGCCCGTAATCTAATGGCCAATGACTTGCTCGCCTACTGTTAATTAAAACTGCATCTGAGTCGTTGCATTCCAACCTCTGATCAAATAAGCAACTAATAGATTTTCTGCGACTATGGACCATTGTCCCCAGCTCGCCTGTCCCGAAAGAAGGATTCTGCTCATACAAGCCACTATCAAAGCTGGTCGCCACTTTCTTTATAATGTCTACTAGGCCATTAGGATCCTTGTCTTTGTTCGCTAAGTATCCTTTGTAGGTTGTGAGGCCCGTGCTACTCCCTTTGAGGTAAGTAGAAAGAGCACACTTAGCCTGAGCTTGAGCCTTGGACCCGAACCATGGCTGCCATCCTTTGAATTCCCTCTGGCTATAATTGGCTCTCAAGCTTCACAATGAACACCTATGCTCACTATGGATCACTAAATTCCTCCTCTCCTTCCCGGTCAAGCTCCCTGCAATTCCCAGCAATCCCAACTATAATTTTTGGCTATCTATTGGTGTGCATTAGTGCTCAAGGCCCCAATTTCTTGCAATTAGCTTGTAGAAGCTACTTGGATCAATTGCAGCCTCTAAAGCGCAGCCAATCCTCCGACATTCGATCCTACAGTTGTCGCCTTTGCCAATCCAGGTACCGCCTCTTCCCCATTGAGCTGTGTGAGCTCAATGTTGATTCAAGTATGCCTTAGGCTTAGAGATTTGTGGTGCTGCAAGCCATCCTTATTTCATTAGGACATCTATGCAAAGCAATTGGAGTGGCTGAGCTCAGTCCAGACAACAAGGACTTGTAATCTGAATAGAGTGACAGCCCAGTGGAGACAAAGTTACTCCACTAAAATCTTGGGCTTGATTCTATCCCAACTACATTTGTGAATGCACTATATGGCTAACTGAACCTAATGTGGTCATCCCTAGGGCTCGAGCTAGCTGTAATCGATTGTATTGAATGAATCTTAGTGTCGCTCACTTTTGAGCTTGAGTAGGGACGCAGTGATCTGGCACCTCCCAGGCCATGTACCATGGGGCTCCGATCTGCCTAACCACCCCAAAGGTGTAAGGAATGATCCCCAGCCATTTAGTACTGCTTGTAAAGAGTATTTTCCATAGTAAACCCTAGGTGCTGTGATAAGGACTATTTAGAGTGAGTAAGGTCTCGACGCCTCCATCTTTTCTGCTGAGGGCTTCATCGTGACATCAATGTGTCTTGTGTCAAGGAGCGTGTAGCACTTGGAATCGTGGCGTGAGATGGTCTAGTGCTTGAGAATATGCTATGAATGTCGAACCCTAATGTTTGATTTGCGGAAGGCATCGGGGATGAAGGCTCACCACAACAGGCCAGGTCATCCCTGACCCTCGCCTTTTTTAATTTGAGCTGGATTAATTTTTTGATTTTTCTTTAATTATTTTTCTTCTGAAAAAATGTAGAAAAATCATTTAGCCTATGATTTTGTTTAATGAAAACATTCATTTAAATTAAATGAATAATTTTGTCAATTTAAATTTAAATGATATGTTCCAATATACCATTTTGATCAGCAAAACCTGAGGAATCTTAATGTACAATAATATACTAGTTTATGTAATTAAAATTACTACTATAATCCTAATTATCCCCATGTATAATTAGTGACTATTAAATCTTTTTGTCTGTTAAATTGCATGATTAATGTCTCTAAATATTCTTGGACAGAGGAAACCTAATTATGCAATCCAAATATTTTTTTGAAGGTTAATTTCACTAATCACATCTTGATCACCCTAATTATTATTTAGTGCTTACTTAGCTTAATTGAGCTCTGATTTCTAAGATATTTGTATCAATCATTACTTAATGTTATTTTAAAGCCATTGGTAGGTTTAAAACCTATTTTTATAGTTAGATTTTTGCTAATTAGTTTTCTAGGTCTTAAAACTTGATTAGTGCTCATTAATCCCAATTTAATTATAAATTTAAAATTTAAGGTATTAACTCTCTCATTAGATAGTAACAAACCTTTTAGAGTTGATTATGATCAATTTGGAACCCTAATTCTCGAAATCTCAATTTTTACCAGAATTGGGCATTTTAGTTATTTTGGCCAAATGGTGGTTTAAGTGCTCTTAAACTCTAAGAGTCTATCCAAATGCTTTTATTCAATAAGGTAATTGAATAGGAACATTTCACCCACCTTTAGACTTAAAGAATGAATCCTAAATATTAAATCCCAATTCTTCCAAAAATCTACTTAATAGGCTTATTAAGATACTTAAGGTAGTTCTTTGATCCTCACACTTATCTCTTTCAAATTAAATTTAATGTTTATTAAATCAGTACTAATTAAATTAACTAGTGATTAGAATATTCCTTATGCATATCCTAAGTCTATATCTTAAGTAAGCACTTAAGCCCAACCTTATTTAAAATCATAAGAGCTTAGCCTTAATCCTTGAATCTTAGATTTTAGTAGTTTATTTCTATTGAGTAATTAAACTACTCAATATATTAAGACAACTTAAGACTTGTAATCTCCATATCATTAAGAATCAATTTACATTCTTAGTATCCTTTAGGAATCTGTTATGTGCTTGATTCGTTAAATTATCTTCCTCTGGCTTAAGTAATTTCAACTCTATTGAATATAATGTTATTCAATAGATTGAACCTAGTTCATAGAACTAAATGTTTAAATTGATTATTTTCTCTTATGACTTTATACTTCAGTCTTTCTAAATTAGAATTTTTTCATCTTATTTAATCTTCAGTCTTTATAATTCTCTATCTTTAGAGTGGTATTATGTGTGAAATCCCAGATCCTTGGAAACTAGTGCATTGAGTTTAGAGCTTAAACCCCAATTTGGGAGTTTAACTTTAATGTCTTTAATCTTGATTATCTTAAGTGATAGATAAATTTAAATTATTTATTACCCAAGCTAATCCAACAAGTGCCAATTTCCAGTCCATTAGACTTAATTGGTCATTTAAACCTAATTATAGAAGTTTGAAATTAATTAGAGCTCATTTGAAAAATCTAGCTATTTTACCTATTTTAGAATCCTAAAAATTAATAAAAATAATTTGATCTTTAAATTAAAATATATTACATTTTTGAATCCCTCACACCCTAAAATAATTATGACAAATTTTCTCTCATCCATCTCATCCCAATAATGAATGAGAGAGAAAATAATAAATTAATTAAAAAAAAATTATAAATACACCCCCACCCCCCATTTCCTCATCCCCACCCCACTCCCTTCTCCTTCCCCACTCCCCTCCCCACTCCTCTTCTCCCCTTCACTTCCTCCCTCTCTTCCTCGGCCACCACCAATTCCCTCTGCCGACCTCCAGTAAAGCCTCATCAATGCCAATATAGCATAAGAAATGAGAAAGAGATGAAAAATTTTCTATTTTCATTTCTTCTTCTTAATAATAATAATAATGCTATTATTATTATTATTAAAGTTATTATTATTACTATTATTTTTATATTTCTATTTATGCTAATTTTCTTTCTTATATATATATATATGTATATTCTAATTTATTTAATTTTTATTTCTTTCATTTTTTTTTTCTGTATATGTATATATTTTTCAATTTTTGTAACTTTCATTTCTGTCATTTTTTTATTTTTTATAATTATATATATTTTCTAATTTCTGCAACTTTCATTTATTTCATTTATATATATATATATATATATATATTTTCTAATTTATGCAACTTTTATTTCTGTCATTTTCTTTTTTTCTATATATGTATATATTTCCTAATTTCAGCAACTTTCATTTTTGTCATTTTTATTTTTTCTTATATATGTATATATTTCCTAATATCTACAACTTTCATTTTTGTCATTTTCTTTTATTTCTATATATGTACATATTTCTTAATTTTTACAACTTTCATTTTTGTCATTTTTTTTCTATAAATATATATATTTCTTAATTTCTCCAACTTTCATTTCTATTATTTTTTTTTCTTTATATATTCCTAATTTTTTCAACTTTTATTTCTATCATTTTCATTTTTTCTATTTATTTTATAATTTCTGCAACTTTCTATTCAATTATATTTCTTGCATTTAATATATATATATATATATATATTATTACTTATAAAAGTAAAAATTGTTATATTTTAATATATATAGATATTTAAATAATATAATATTAATATTGATATTTTTACTAAAATAAAATGAAGGATATTATTCTTTTCATTTAAATATATCATTTGCATCTATTGCATCGCTAATAAATTTTGACAAACTTTAATATATTTATACGGGATTTTGTGCTCAGAACTCGAAATAAATGATCAAAAATTATTATCATGAGTTTATTCAGGTTAATCTTATGTTTGTATAAATAATACGTTAGGCTAGGCAGACTGATATTTAGAGAAATAAGGAGACTGCACACAGCCTTTGAGAGAGAAGTGGGCAAGTCTGTAATAACCCTAGGTTGTTACTTAGCCAAATCTTAATATTTTTGCATCCTAGTTATCATTCTATTTAGTTTATTAGTCATTAGAACCAATTCTCAAAGATTTGGAGCAATTCAGAGCTCAATTAAATATTTAGAATATTTTAATAATATTTAATTAATTAGAAAATTGAGGTATTTAATTTGACCTCGAAATTAAAATCCGACTTTGCCGTTGCGATCGTCACCCCTAAATTAGTTAGGGTGATATTTTGGACGCGTTTGGAAGTCGTCAAATTTTCGTGAATATTTTAATGTAATTAAATACCCCGAAAAATAAAATAATTAAATAATCGTCGGAATTGAAATCCAACTTTGCTGTTAAATTTCTCACCCCTAAATTAGTAAGGGATAAATTTTTGGGATTTCTTAAAGCACGTTTATTAAATCTAAATTTTTAATAAATCAAAAATTAGAAAAAAATAAATATTTATTTCTTACTTCTATTTTCCTACTTCCTTTCCTCCATTTCTTTTCCTGGCTGGTCCCATACCTGCGTTCGACGCCTACCTCACCTGGCGCACGCAAAGAAGTCTGCCCTTCCCTTTTTTCTTCCATACTTGATGGGAGAGTTCAAGGGAGAGCCATGCTCTCCTTCTCCATTATAAAGGAAGCCCAAGCCCTCCCTCTCTTACATTCCAGCTAAAGCTCCTCCTCCCTCCTTTTTTGCTTTGCTTGCTACTAAAGAAGTTTCTCCTCTCCAAGTTTCTGAAGAAAAGCAGAGTTCTTTTCTTTCATCCAAAGCCAAAGTACCCATTTGTTTTTCTTCCTTGGCTACTATCTCACTGATTTATCAAAAGGCTGTGGATGATATTTTTATTAGCTTTTGCATAACTTCTAGATGTAATCGTGGAGCCTCAATTAAACTCAAATTAGTCGGATTGGAGCTCGTTTCTCAATTAAAATTTCTATCAAAATTTGTAAAATTTTGTATACAGTAGCTAGGGCATTACTTTCTGCTCATTAGCATAATTCGTTCATGCCAATTTTGGTATCAATGAAAAGTTCTCAAAAAGACCTTACCATCGGTATATGGCACTACATATGATGTGCCCAAAATTGAAAGTATTTGAGTGCGAAAGGAGACACGTTACAATTTTCACACAGGCAAAATCACCATCGAGCGCTACAGCGCCGCAGCACCCGACTCTCGAGTTCAATCCACCGTAGCCCCTGGCTCTTGGCCAGGGAGCGCTACAGCACGCTGTAACATCCAACTCTTGGGAACTTTGGCGTCAGAGTGCCTGATAGCGCTGTAGCGCGCCACAGTGCTGAAATTCATATCAGCGCCTAAAAGTGCTGCTGCGTGCCACAATGCTAAAATCCGCCGCAATGTGCCACAACGTCTAAAAGCACTGCGGTGCGTCGTTGTGCGCCATAGCATGCCGTAGTGCCTGGCTTTCGGCTAGAAGGCGCTATAGCGCGCCATAGCTCCCAGAAATGTCCAAAAGTGCCCCATACTGTCCTGAATTACCCAAATTTGTGATTTTTCTACATTTTAATGTCTCTAAAACTTTGAAGGGGCCAAAAATAACCATTGTATGAATGTGTAGGTGAATTTCAATGGAAAATCCACCATTTTATCCTAAATGTCATGTTATAAATCTCATAAAGAATTGCTTCAATGTTTTGTGCCAAATATAAATATTAGAATCTTTGATTTCTTGTGTGACCAAGTATAACTTAATAGCCAAATTGTATGGAATTTAATTGCTTTACAATTGTAATCGAGTGCTAATCCCTTTTTGAGTTTGATTTAAAGATTTGATTAGCCTTAATTACTCATTATTTTAATTAATTTAATATTTATATGTGTTAGATAACTTTAACATTGATTTGGAAACCTTAATTTACATAATTTGATATTAAACAATAGTTAGATATAAAAATCTTAAAGACTTGATTAAGTTAATGATACTTAATTTTAATATGAATTTTGCTATTAATAATACACCAATAATGCAATGATTTATCATTGATCTATAACTCAACTATTAGTCATAATTTGATAAAGTATGGGGCCCCCGTACTGACAACAAGGAAGTACGGTGCTCCAACTGTGGCAAATCCTCGACTTTAGTAAAGTTAGGTAAACTCAACTTGCCTTAAGCCAAGGACTTGTCACCAAGTGCTATAACATACATCAATATATACATATATAAAGTAGCGAAAGCAATAGGTGAGTAGTAACATCCACAAGCATACATAGTAAGAAAAGAGAATGCAATATAGTAACTCATCACAATGCAGAAATGAAATACATCCAAAATTAATTATTACAAACTGAAGTTTAAAGAGAATAAAAATGTCTCTCAATCTCACTAAAATAAAAATGCAATATCTAACTAAATAGCAGCAGCACGATCCTCCTCCTGAACCTGCTCCTCTTCTGGGATACTACCCACGAACATGTCTGAATCTGACATTTGTCGGTATCACAAATGCCAGGGCCCCAGCCAACAAAACAAAAAGGTTACAGTTAGACAATTGTTTAAGTACATTTTAGGCTATTTTAATGAACTGAATATTTTAAAGATATCACAATTAAATTAGCTAAACATGCAAGCAGTAAAGGGTGCGACAATCTATGAAGGAATGGTAACTATAAACTATCCATTTATAGCCAGCAACTAGTGTAAAGAACATATAATGCAAAAATAAACAAGGTGAGGTTATAAGCCAAGGAAAATAGCAACTATGATACAATTCTGAACCTAACCTGCTTATGATTATATTAATATATGTTGAGTATATAAAAAAAACACAAGTACTGAAAACATGCAATTCTAGCATCCTAAATATGCTAATATATATGTAAACCATATTACTATACATACAACATGCTAATTAAGAAAAGGAAAAGAAAAGGCCACTGAGACGTGTGGCAAAAGCAAAGCAATTCATGTAAAGCCACTGGGATATGTGGCAAAGCGAGCAAGTACTGAAAATAAGGCCACTGAAGCATGTGGCAAAGCAAAATAGAAAACAATACTGAATAATCCAGCTAAAGTAGCCATAAGCCTAAGACATAGTACTGCCATACCTGCCAATAGGCCATACAGGGCCTCCAATATCAATCAATCAATCCCCATCCTAGCCATCCAAATATGCTAGGTCTGAGTTCATTCTATACAATACTACTACTGAAGAGACAAACTAAGCTAGAACATATTCTAACAACTGCTAACAAGGCAAAACTGAATGGTATGCAACTCAAATACTAACTTAGGATGTATAATCCATATCCTAAGTTCTCCTATTATGCTCAAGGAATAAAGCTCAATATCCAAGGTATGCAAAGAAATCTAGTCAAAGTAAGCAGGAGACTCAATCTGGACTTATGTGATATCTGACGTTATATAATTACCAAATCTAATTACTCTGAGAAGGTACAAGTTTAGGATCTCCAATATCCAGCTATCGAGTAAAATCTCAGATTTACGTCCTTAAAGTTAATATTAGAACTTAACAAGTTCTAATCCAAAATCATGTGACGACTATATGGTTTAAGTAAGTAAATCAATGACCTAATTTATTAATATTTTACTCTCTTACCCAAATCTTGATTAAGTAAATCAAGATTTAAGAATCTAGAACTTAAACCCCAATTTTTGAGTTCAAATCCTAAATCCTAGGTAGTATCCTAACTAGGATCTAGGGTTCACATTTACAACCCAAATTTAAGGTATAAAATCCTATAAGCTGAAGGATCCAAGAAATAAGAACTTATTGAAAGGTTATTCTACTGATTATAAGATAAAATAATCAATTAAGAACTTGAGAATCTAAAATCAATATTCAATCTTTAAAATAATTTCATTATCTTATGGATTGAATCATCCTATACCCATATGGAAGGTTTCAAAAGATTAAACAATCAATCATTTAAAGAATTTCAATTGGAGATGGTTCAATTCAAATTGAAGATCTAAGTTAAAGATCTTAAGATCTAAGGATCTGAAGTTTGATCACTTTAGACTTTAAACTTAAGAGTTTCCATTTGTGTTTCTTTTAGAATTTAAGTTCATAGTTAAACTATATAGAGCTTATTAAGGTTGAAATTGACAATCTTAGGTATTAGATTAAACATCCAACTCATATTGATCTTTTAGGGCTACTTAAGATCTAAGGAATCTTAATTAGGGCTAAGTTGTAGATTTCATAATTTCAATATACATATTATTAATGTTATTAATCTAAGAGTTCAGAGAACATTTCTAATCTATCTTAGGGTTAATTTACTGAATTTCCCAAGGTTTTAGGGCACTTAAGCACAATTTGGCCTAAATGACCAAAATACCCCCACTTAAGCTTAAACTTGGGATCTTAGGTTTTACTTATCCAATTTAATCCAAATCTATTTTAATGTGCTTCATATTGATTAATAGAGTAGAAAATATACTTATCTTAAGTTTTGACCCCTTAATTAATCTAATTAGTACTAATCACTTATTTAAGCTAGATTTTGGGGATTAGTAAATTTAGGGCATCTTGGGGCAATCCAACCTTTCCAAATGGTTCTAGTATACTTAGGGCAGCATTAGGAACAATCTTTAACATGATCAGAGGCTTAATTAGGTTTAATTTTACTAATCCCTAATTAGGGTGATTAAGGAGTGATTAAGAGAAATTAATATCCAAAATTGGTTTTAAAGGTCTGAAATTGTTTTCTAGGGTTCAAGGAGCAATCAGAGCCCTTAATCTCCTCATTTGGATATTTATTTAATTTAATAGGATTTAAATAAGGATAGCAAAGAGTTGGGAAAATATTTTTAAATCCAACCATTGGATCTGTGATTTTATTTTATATTTAGATTCCTTATATTTTTTTGATTCAAATGGTATATTGGATCATACCATTTGGATTTGTATAACTAAAGTTATTCAATTAATTTAATCTGAATATTTATTTAAATTGCAACTATAGGGTTTAATTATTTAAATGCATAACCATTAAAAATATCATCCAATAAATATTAATTAGCCACGGCCCAAAATCAGAACCGCGCGGGTCACGGGTCGGCCCGGCCCAGGACCCACGAATTCGTCTTCCTCCTCTCGACGGGTCTCGAGTCAGCCAGACTTCCGCAGCAAAATTCCTGGCACTCCGACAACGGCAGCGGCTCAAATTAATCCCTACATGTTCAGGGAGTCGAGACACATCGACTGGACCAAGAACCCCCATATGGATCCCTCTGGATCGATGGGGTGCTACTCGACCGAGACACCATCAATAAGGCGCCTCAGGCTGACTGTGAGGGGACAATTCTCCTCACAGAGGCCTCGATTCGACCGGGGTTCAATTCCTACACGTTCAGGGAGTCAAGACGCATCGAACCCCCAACCTATCTTAACCTCGGGTGCAGCCAATCGCTGGGTCCTTACGTGGACTCAGCCATTGGCTCGACTGCTAGCTCAGTCGATCGATACAATCGACTCGAGCTAGCTTAGCCCCAGGTGACAATCACCATGGGTTTCCTAGTTGGCTAAGGTGCTCTAGACGACATCTAGGGATCAATCCAGAAGACAGAATGGAAATGAGCTGAAGAAATTTCAATGGGGGAAGGCTGTACCTGAAGTCGGGCTGCAGGCTTGGCCGAGAGGAATTGAGGTGCGCTGAAGCTTCCTGGACAGTAGACGAAGCTTCACAGGGGGTCTGAACACTAGACGGGCCCTCTATCAGCGGTTCACGCCTCTAAAATTTTTGGAATTCACTGAGGAAGACGGGAGCTCCAAGGGTCTCTAGCCGCCAATTGGGAGTTCACAGTGAGCAAAGGGACTCACTGTGATTCTCCAAAGGTATTTATAGGCCAAGGGGGCTATGGGGGTGGCTTCCAAAGCTCGGGTAATGGAGGGAAGCTCAGGCCGAAGGGAGAGGCTCGGGCCAACGGCCTTGGGCAATTTGGGAAGATGGCAGCCGGTAAGACAAATGCGCCGAGGGCAGGAGAGGAATTCTGGAGCTTTTCCTGTACTGCCACGCGGCTGAGAGGATCCTGCCTGTCAGGGGGGACCAGATGCAGACGGGTTGAGAGGTGGACGATGATCCACAGTGGCTGGGGGTATCAGGGCCATCAGATGGTTCGACCGTTGGCTCTGGATGATCCTGATGAATTACTTAAATGGGTTAACCGGTAGCCATTGGATGCGAGCGATGGATCCAATGCGTAGGATTAGATCCTACCGCGGAGGAGATCTCACCGTTCAAAGGCATGCACTGAGATGCGTGCTCAAGCATCGAGTGCCTTGAATGCATGCGCCACTATCGGGAACCCCACAGCGGATCTGCCGCGGTCTCGACAACAAATCCCGCCTTTAAATTTTAATTAAATTATAATTTAATTAAAACTAAATCAATTAAATAATATATAATTATTTTTAAATATTTTAAGTCCAATTTAAGACCAAATGAGTACCAAAAATTCTTAAAAATTCACCCTTAGCTAATTAGGGTATGAGGAATTCAAAAATGAAATCAAATTTTAATTTGGAGATTAAATTAATTTAGGTATTTTTCAAGGCTTAAAAATAGCCAAAAATACCAAAATTCTCAATCTAGCTCTGTTTGATTTAAAACTTTTAGGATTAGGTTTAAATGACCCATTGGATCTAATAGAAATCAAATTCAAAGGTTGGTTTAGCTTAATTAATCCATATTTAGCTAGAGTAACAACCTAGGGTTGTTACATAAAGCTAGGGGTTAAACCCTAACCTATTTAATTAAGATCTAAGTTCTTAATTGTAACAACCCAGATTGTTACCTAAGTTAATTAATACTAATCTAAGTATTAATCATGGTTCTAGTAGCTTAATTAAGTCATTTAAAACCTACCTCTAGAATCTGGATCAAATCAGGAATCAAATAGATCAAAACATGAATTCTAGAAAATCTCAAAAACCCTAGAAATTGACTTTTTATCTAGACCTCAGATTAAAAATCTGACTTCACCATTGCATTCACCACCCCTAAATTATCTAGGGGTGAAGTTTTGGATGCATTTGGAAGTAGTTGATTTTTCATCGAATATTTTAATATTATTTATTTACCCCGAAAATTCGAATAATCAAATACTTGTCGAATCAAAAATCCGATCGCGCCGTTGCATCCCTCACCCCTAAATTTGTTAGGGGTGATTTATTTATAATTTTTGGATTATGTTTAATCAATTAAAATCAATTAATGAAATTGAAAATAAAATAATTAAATAATAATAATTAATAAGCAAATTGACGACGCCGTTCATTTTCCCTGATGCCGTCGCTCTAAAATATTTCCATAGCCGTTTAAACGGACGGATCAAATCGATCCGTCCGATCTCGAAATCGGACGGTCCAAAGACCGTCTTCCCCGAATGCATTCGCAGGAGGCTCCGCGTGGCTAATGGCGAGCAACATGTCGCGCGTCTCGCCAGATGGATGCTCCCCATCCCTTTCACCACTCTTCCTTTCCTATTTAGTCTTAAAATGATTAATGATAATTATTTTGCGGACTCTATTGATCGCCGGAAGCATCTGAAACAATTCTCGACTGGAACTCCCCTTTTTACTTCTTGATCTTTAGGTACCATCCAAACTCCTATTTTCATTTCACCAGTTATCAATCTATTGTATTGTATAGTCATTTCTAATTGTAGGATAATAATCTATCAATATCGATAGAGTTTGATTAATTCAAATCAAACCAAATTAAGGTAGGGTTTTCAGAAGGGCTCGAAGGCTCATCGGATCCCCATGGCCACGTCCCTAGGGCATCACCTTTCTTTTGATAGGGAGCCTCTAAAATGAAGATCAGAAGCTCAATCCACAGCCCTAGTCAATTCCTTTCAGTTCCTGTGTGTTTCAAACCCTGAGATGGCTCCATCGTTCCACCATTCGAAACCCTAGGATTCTTCCCCGTCGCGGCTAGGGTAGTCGAAGAAGACAGGCGTTTGGGTCGGGTCGGGTCGGCCCGAGCCCGACCCACGAGTCTCAACGACGTGAAATTTCACGCTACCAGTGCGGGACTCACAGTCAATCGTGACTGATTTCGGTGGGTCCCGTCCGCGACTCGTCAACCTACCACAGGCCGACACGTGGCCACCTTCTATCGTTGACTGGACGACCGGGCCCGCCATCTGCATAAAACATAATTTAAATAAATAAATATAAATATATATATATATATATATATATATATATATCAGATTGAAGTATTTTAAAATGTGATAAAATATGTATATATCAAATCAACAACATAAATTAATCTAAACATTAATATTAGACAGAATATTAGATTAATAATATGATAAAAATAAATTTAAATATGATTAATTAATAATACATAATAATATATTAATGTATCATATTCAAATATAATAAGAGAACTTAATTACAAAATAATATTAAATAAATAAATTTAATAAATGCATTTAATTAAATTAGAAATACCTAAACTTTAAACCTTAATATCTTAATAAATATAAGTCCAAATCATGAAAATAAATATACCAAACTAATCAAAAAATTATGAGAAATTTACTAATGCCATTTATTTTGCTATAGAATCAACATATCACATCATGATATTTAAGGTTATTAATTTAACTTAATTAAAGTCACAAACATTCAAATAACTATAACTTGGTATTCCTTAATTCAAACATACCCAATATGGGTCTTAAAATACTCACAAAATCCTAAAGAACATTTAAATAGGGTTTGTCTTACTGTTTGGAGTTATTTGAGCCTAATGACATTTAGGACCTAACCCTAATTAGCCTAATTTGACCTAGAACTTCAAATGACCATAAGTTAGTCATCTAAGCTCCAAATTAGGAGATCCAAACACAAAATTAGATCAGCAAAACCTAATCTATAGAGATCTATAAAAATATTTAGGATCCAACGGTTAGATTTGCTAAGCACCCCTAATTACCCTAAAACTTAATTAGTGAATATTAGCAAATTTAATAATTCAAATTGGACAAACTAAGTTTCAAAGAACTCCTAGGACATATTAAAACCTAATTAAGGGGTTGGATTAGTGATTGGGTGATTAATTGCACTAATCACTCACTAATCACCCTAAACCCTAATTAAGCCATAACTTAGCCAAATGGAGTCCAAATTGAACCTACCACTAGTCATTAAAATCAGTGGATTAATTGTGACATACAACCACTAAAATTATCCAATTTGGACACCAAATGACAAAGTTAGGATTTTTGACCCTTAATTAAGAATCGTTAATTACCCTTAAAACCCTAGAATTTGTTTTGACTATAACTTATCCAATACACATCAGAATTCAATAAACTTAGGTTCTATGAAAACCTTAGGACATAACCTACAGTAAACAAACATAAAAATTATATGTCATTAGGGTAAAATTACTAAAATGCCCTTATAGGTCAAAATCCTTAATTTGATCCTATAAGGCTTAATACTTAACCAAAATTAGAGAAATTACTGTCTAAACTCATATTAGACAGTAAGTAATCTTTTCACATCACTAAAATTTAGAATTTAGTGTTATTTCATAAAGATGAGATTTAGACCCTTAAGGAGGGGAAAAATAGTCTTTTTGCCCAAATATAGGGTTAAATATTTCTAAGTCCTAAATTTATCTCTAAATCATATCAAATAGTAATTTAGGTGATCTAGACTTTAATTTAAATAATTCTAAGCCTTAAGTTAGAATATTGAAGAAAGCCCTAAATTTAGTCTCAAGCAAAAATCTTAAGTAAAATTTAGAATCCTTTCTTTCATTTGAATTTCTTAGATCATCTTTTAGGTCTCATAACCATAGTTAGGATGTGTGTCTGAGTGATACTCTTAGTATCTAAGAGCTTTAATTCCTAAGATTATGATTAGATCTTAGGTTAGAATTCATCTAATGGGTAAAATGGGTTACTTATTAAGGTGAAACCTTGATTTTACTAGTTTATTAGATTTTTCATAGTTTATTAACAGATTACTTGATCTTTTAACATTAGAATTAGGATTAGAGATCTATCCTATTGAATATGACTTAATTCAATAGGATTTTCCTTAACCTTTAATTAGTAAGATGGGATTAAAACTTAGCCTTTTAGTATGACCTTGTGATTAATAATTTAATTTCATTCTTTGAATTTGCTTCTTAATCCTTTAAATCTTGATTTGGCTAATCGAAGATTTATTTAGGATTTATAAAAATAATAAACTTAGGACGATTGATTTACTTATTTAATTTTGTAAGCGACATTTGATTCACTTATAATTAGGACGTAGCTAATCATAATTATGTTCAACCAGTAGGTTCGTGATTCTAAGTTACAGACAGTGTAGGAATTGTTGATTTTAAATCTTATGTAACATAGAGTAGTTAAAATATTTAAATTAGAAAACAGGTGATATCACAAAGTTTGTGTAGTGCTATTTACTATTTCCTTGATTTGAAAATGCTATGCTTTTCTTGTCATTTGAGTTTTTTTTACACCTTTGGACGTACTTAATTACTTGATACTTACTTTATATCATACTTTGAGTTTCATTCACATTTCATTTGCATAATTTTAAAAGAAACATTAATAATTAACATTTTACTTGTGATTTATGTTTTACTTGACCTGCCACTTCATATGACTTTACTTTAGGACTACTTTTGCCTAGGGAATTTCCCCTATGGTACTTTACTTTGGCATTGGGATGTTTCTCCTATTTGCCCTTTAGATACTTTGTGGATTTACTTTAGGATCTATGATGTTTCTCCTAGATGCCTCTTTTTGATGACCTTTACTTTAATCTGGGATGTTCCTCCTAGATTACCAGATGGACTTTACTTTTTGGCAGATTAAGTAAGAATATCTCACAAGTACAACAAATTAATAAACATTACTTACATTTACATTTTAGACCTTTTACAGTACCTTACATACTTTCCTTATATTTTAGACTTACTTTACTATTTCAGTACACTTTTCTTTCTTTCATATTTTTCATTTTTTGCAGTTCCTTTTCATTTTAGAACTTTTTGTATGTGAGCCGTTTTACCTACTTGAGAGCATGTTAGGGTGCTAGTCTTATACTTTCAGTACATTACTTTTACTTATACTATACTGGCATGTTAGCTTGATCATATCCTTTAGGACCTTTCTTTGTACTTAGTAGTATTATCTTGTGCTTTACTTACCTTATTTTGCAGCCTGAGTTGAGGTATGTTTCTACCTCAATACTTGTTCTTCCTTTCTTTGTGCTTACCGCTATATTTTGTCTAACTTAAAGTTGTGATGTCATTAAAATTACATAAAAATTTGTTACCTTAAAAATGTACTTAGACATTTTGCTTAACAAGATTTTTATTTTCTTGTCTGGGACCCTACCATTATGAAACTGATAATGGTAGATTCTGAGCTTTTTGAGGAGATAGAGCCTTCTGAGGAGCAGATCTAGGAGGAGGTCCAGACTGCTGAGGAACCTTAGTTTACTTACTAGTTTACTTATTTTTATTCTGTGAGGATGAGTGACTCTTTTGATTTCAGTTATCTTTAAACTTTATACGTTTGTAATAATTCAAAACTTTGTACTTTACTTTCCTGCATTGTATATATTCTGAGCTGGATGTACTTTATTTATAGTATGGATGTTTACTTCAGTTGTTACTTTTCTTCCGCACTCTGATACTCATTAAGTGATTGTTAATCGTTATTTTATTCAGAAAAGCACCTCTTTTCCTTAAGATTGGATTAGAGTCTAAAATTCCAACCTAATGTTAAGTATGAGATGTGCTTAGTGACGACCTCTCCATAAGACTTGTGATTAGAAGGGGCGGCCGCCACATTAATCACTTAATCAATCAACTTGACTGGAAGATACTAAGATTATTAAGGAACTTATGTAATTTGACATTGATTTTAAAAACATTGAATTAGAAGTACTAAGATTATTAAGGAACTTATGTAATTTATTATCTGGACATATACCCTAAGATCTTTGATTTTCTTTTATATAAGACTCTTAGCATGAAGATAATTATAAAATTATGTTAATTTATTATAAGATCAAATCTTTAAAATACTCTCGATTATACCCCATAATTGTAGTATAGGTAATGATCAGATGGGCTTACCCATCTGATCTGATCAAAATAAACTTAACAAATAAAACTTATGAATTTCAGCATACATGTTGAATATGTAAGATCTTGATGATCTTACATTAAGTTTTATATGGTAATAATATAAGTCTTATGAAATATGAACATATTTAGGTAGTAAGGACTTATTGTGACACATTGAGGTAGGAACTTAGATGATCCTTCTTAACCTTAGAAGAGTGATCTTAGACCCATGTAGTAGGACCACCCAAAGTACTTAGAATAATAATTCTACTGCACCCTTAGAACCTTGTGTATGATTTACCCCAAAGGACTCTGTATACATAGCTTTTGTGATCCTTGTTGATTAAATAGAATTAACTGAACTCAGATTATTAGTTGAGTATAGTAGTGCATATCCATAGTACTGGATCGCTTCAGCAGTATTCAAGGTTGGTTGATTCACTTTAATGTAGGACTATATGTATGTTCTACCCTGCGAGTTTAGTCGGATATAATCCAACTTAGAATAAATCATCTAATACTAAGAGTGCTATAATTAGGGACTTAAATCCTTAGTTTGATTAAGATAAAAAGCACCATCGAGTGATGCCTCCTATTGAAGATCGCTTCAATAGGGCGGCTTTAAACAAACTAAAAATTTCAAGTTGCCCTCTTTATGACACTAAGTATACTTGTAATTAGGATATTTAATAGCTTAGTTTAAGATATAAATTACCATCAGGTGATGCCTCCTATCAAAGATTGCTTTAATAGGTGTAGCCTAAATAAACTAAGTGTTAAATTCACCTTTCTTGAAAACATACTAAATATGTATATGGAACATTTCCAACTGATGATTTTAAGTAAAATCCTAAGTAAAACCAATTATTGGAATTAGGACTAGCAGTTAGAATCCATTTAGATGGATTTTGCATAATGGAGACATTTGATTTATTATCTGATTTTAAAGTATTTTTTGAATTTCTTAATTTATAAAACATATAGTGTAGAGATATGAGCATGAACATAAGCATGATGTGTAAGTATCAGTGATGATTTATGGGTTATGGAATATTACATACATCAACATGGGAAATTTAGGATGCAATGACATCACAGTAAATTATACTTCCTAATCAGATGTATGTAGACATTAAACCGTATGACTAATAGCAGTTCAGTAATATTTCAGTTGCTTATCAGTGGCATGCAGTATCGTGGCATATATAGATGCATGACTTCAATGACATACAATATAATTTACATGTCATTTACTCAGTTTTAGATCATATATTATTTTTATTCTTGCTTAGTATTCATTATGTCGTCAGCTTTACTTTACTTCAGTTTTATACAGTTTCAGATATTCAGTTAGTTTTACAGTTTTTTTTGCAGCTCTATTTTATGCTATTTAAATGTTAAATAAATAATTAAAACTATTTAGATTAGTTTCGGTGTGTTGGGCTTATTGTCTAACATGTGATACTTTTGGGTTCTGGCAATTTGCTAGATCTTAAGCAGCTTATTGAGCCTGGTCATGAGGATATTCAAGAAGTTTTGGAAGAGTTCCTGTCCTAATGGATCTCTCCTTCAATTTTACTATTTTTCAATAGTTTTTTAGTTCAGGACTTAGACTTTATTTCAATATTACTTCAATAAATCATTTGTAATAATTTCTAGGTGTATTTACTTTTATGTTATGAGATTAATATTTTCATTCAATTTCTGTGATGAAGGTTTCTAGATGTATGCTTAACTTTTACACTTTATTTATATTTTACTTATATTTAGTATTGTAATGTGATCATCATACTATAAATGTTGATATTTTATACATATATTAGATTCTTCATACTATATTTTAAATATAATGTATGTATTTGTCTAATATTTAGGATAAGGATACTACTCTTATCTTAATTATTAACTTTTGTCATTCCTTTGGAGTTGAGTCAGTAGCCTTCAGTGTTAGTTTGAGTTATTTGGGGAGATGGGAAATTCCCTCCCGAGTGGCGCACTGCTCTGTCACCGATTGATTACTCCTTTTTGCACGTGACGACGGGGCGGGGTGCTACAGTTGGTATCAGAGAAGTATCATAAAGTATGAAATAAAAAAAATGTTCATATCTACTTTATGATTCATTCTCTACAATGAATATGATCACAATCACTAAGTGTAAGAAAAGCACCATCCAAGGTTCTTCAAGCTTATCTCAAAAATGAAAATTGAAGATGTCTATAATGCACCGCTCCACCGCCGATTGATTACTCCTTTTTGCGCGCGGCGACGGGGCGGGGCGCTGCACTTTCATTTTTGTCATTTTTTTTTTCAATATATGTATATATTTTTGAATTTTCTCAACTTTCATTTGTGTTATGCTTTTTTCTATATATTTATATATTTTATAATTTCTGTAATTTTCAATTCTATCATTTTCTTTTTTTATATACATATTTATATTTTTTAATTTTTACAACTTTCGTTTCTGTTATTTTTTTTTCTATATATGTATATATTTCCTAATTTTGGCACCTTTCATTTCTGTAATTTTTTTTTCTATATATGTATATATTTTCAAATTTCTGCAACTTTCATTTATAATATTTCCTTATATATATATATATATATTTTAATTTCTCTAACTTTTATTTCTGTCATTTTTTTTATATATGTATATATTTCTTAATTTCTATAACTTTCATTTCAGTTATTTTCTTTTTTTCTATATATGTATATATTTTTTAATTTCTGCAACTTTCATTTTTATCATTTTCTTTTTTTTCTAAGTATGTATATATTTTTTAATTTCTGCAACTTTTGTTTATGTTATCTTTTTTTTATATCTGTATATATTTTTTAATCTCTACAACTTTCATTTCTGTCATTTTCTTTTTTTGTATATATTTTCTAATTTATACAACTTTCAATTCAGTTAGTTTTCTCATTTGATATATATATATATATATATTTATAATAATAAAAATTATTTTATTTTAATGAATAAAGATAAATAAATAATATAATATTAATATTATTATTTTTACTAAAATAAAATAAAGAATATTATTCTTTTCATGTAACTATATCATTTGTAACTTTTGCATTACTATTAAGTTTTGACCCACTTTGATATAATTATATAAGATTCTGTGCCTAGAACTTGAAATAAATGATCAGAAATTATTATCATGTGTTTATTCAGGTTGATCTTAGGTATGTACAGACAATACATTTGCCCTAAATAGACTAATATCTAGTGAAATACGTATACTGCACACAACCTTTGAGGGGAAATATGTAGTTAGTCAGAAACTCACATCTTAGATTGTTAGATAGACGTATCTAACTCATTGATTTTTCTGTAACTTTATTAAATAGAATAAATATTATATATTATTGCATTTTCTTTCATATTGAGCATATATCTTAAATATGTATATTGCATTCATAATCATGATAATTTTGCAAGCGTATCATACTTAAATATCACATTATATGCGTATAAACTTCTCATGCAGAATCATGCTGCTTAATATTATATGCAAATTTTGATATCCTACAAACCTTACTTAGACCTTTATGCCTAATTAAATATTTTCTTTTCTTTTCTTTTTCTTGGTTGGCCCTCTCATATTCATATATATATATATATATATATATATATATATATATGGAAATTCAAGAACAATCTTTGGATCTAGTCTTTGAGGTGGAGCTGATGCATGATGGAGCAATTTAGATGCTGATTTTCTTGAAGTTTTAAATTTTTGCTTAGTGTGTAGCAGATTTTATAAGACAATTATTATCTTCTTAATGAATATAATTCCTTTATTACTATAGTATTTCTAAATATTGCAATGAATATAGAAGTGTGTATTTTATACACCTCTAAATATATTATTATACTAAGCCCCGATATGATCTTGGGGAGAGAGCACCTAATGCTGGATTAGCTATGTTGACCCAGCAGCGGGTTGCCACACCACAGTTGATATCAAAGAACACCATAAGGTGTCAGATTAAAATTTACATTCCTATCTACCTAATGGATTATTCTTTTGTAATACAGTCATCACACATAATATCCATAATGCCATACTCTCAACCAACTCAATATAAAAGTGTGAATTGGAAATATCCATATATAATTAAATCCTAAGATAACTTAAAAACCTTATAAATATTTTTAAATAGATTAAATAGAGTGTGGAAGATTCAATTTGAGATGCTTCTCAACCCAATTTGAAGCTATTTAGGGTTATGATCACCAGCTAGGTTAAGTAGGTTGAAGAACTATAGATGGAGTATCTGCCATAGGAGTCCTAGTGCTTGACAATATGCTCCGCCCACTGATCCTCAATGGACTTAACTTCCCAATTTTAGCTAAGAAATGGTTGAATAGTATAGAATTAGTATTAGACCATATAGAGTGTCCAAACTCAATCCGTATCAAGCTTATGAAGTTCCTACTATAAGATGCAGCGGAGGATTGGTGGGTCATCACCAATTCAAAATTAGAAAGAAAATGCAAGAGGAAGCGTCATGTCGTGACCTTCACCGACTTCTGTCTGGCTTTCTACTCCGAGTTCATCAAAGAGGCTTAGGGTACATTTGAGAGTTATCAAAGTGATTGTAATCCTTTTATCATATATATGCCATAGTAGTTATATGATGTTATCTCTTAATTCTATCATCTATGTAACTTCACTTTTGAGTAAAGAAATTTCTGTGACTTTGAATTGAATGCCAAACTTTGTCTCATTTCTCTACTCACTCAGAAGTAAGGTTCATCTTATCACAACAGGATGAATACAGGATCACCCCCATTTACTACTCCCATTAAGATTGTAGTAGCTTCCAGTAGCACTTCTAATGAAGTTACGTCTCTACAAAGTATGGTCGCGGCAATATTGGAGAACCAAACTCAATAGGCATTTGCGATCCAAAAGTTAATCACCATCTATCCTTTGCCTGCAACTAATAGCCCTCCACCAACATTACTTACATCTTTTACACCTCATTCATCACATCATTCTATCGATGAACTTCTACATAGCTTTCAGAGGTTGAGACCCTTAACTTTCAGTGGGAATTTGTCTCCATGGATACAGCCAGTGGTTGAAAATGGTTGAGAAGAACTTAATCAGCCTCAAGTGCTCAAATTTTAAAACAATCCATTTCACGACCCATCTGTTCCATGAAGAAGAAGAATATTGGTGGGATAATGTTCGAAATTCAGATTTTGTCGACTTCGTCATTGAGGACATTCCATGGGATGAATTCGTAGAAGTTTTCAAATCTGAGTTCACTCCCCCATCTGCACAAAACATCATTGAGGACACGATTCTAAGGCTAAAATAAGGTAGCCATCCCATCTCAAAGTATGAGATGGAATTTAGAAGGCTAACGTGCTTTGCCCCAAAACCTATCTTATTTAAAGCTGCCAGATGTCACCGGTTACAGAACAGTTTGTGCAACTCTATCAAAGATCACAGCATCCCTCTCTTTCTCACTGAGTTTTCACATCTTGTATAAATAGCAAGGGTGGTGGAGCACATCCAGACTGAAAGAGATTTCAAATGAATGATCCTCGTGACACTAAATTGCCATGAGGCATTCAAGAGGCACAAACCTCATTTTGCCAAGGTATACTAATTCAAGGCTGCTCCACCCTCAGAGTCAACTCTGAATTGCAACAGGTCTCACCCATTTGGCAAGTGTTATCACTTTGGTCATAAGTACTACACATGTGGTTGCCAAGGCCATTTGTTCTACCATTTTATGCACTAGAAAATAGTGGATGGTGTTCATATAAACCATTCACAGCAGAATCATATCTTCCTTGCCACACCACTGAATAAGCAAGATCCAAGAATGGCAATAGTGCCAGCTCCTTCTATAGAAGCATTAGAACCAGCAAGGGAGCAAGCTACTGCTCCAGGATTCCAAAGCTAGAATAATTTCAAAAAGTAGGCTAATCGTCCTGCTGGTCCTGCATGTGCTTATGCGTTGACTCCACTTGAAGCAGCGTAAGACAACAATGTAGTTTTAGGTACACATTTTTGAACCTCCCTTTAATTTGAATTTCAAGCACATTAATATTTAAATTAATTAATGCAATTAATGTAAATAATTTTAGGAACACTCTATTTAAGTGACAAACCCTACAATGTGATATTCAACATTGGGGCCAGTCATTCTTTTATCTCTAATTGTTTTGCCAAAATTCTTAACCTGCCATCATACAAATTAACTGAATCATTAAATATTGAACTTCCAACTTAGTGCCCACAAGTTCTGCGACGTTAAAATCTTGTTGGAAAACTAAGTTTTTGATTACAAGATAATCATCTTGCCTCTAGTCAATTTTGATATTATTTATGGGATGAATTGGCTAAGTAGTCATGTAATGACCCTAGTTATTACTGATATATCCAAAATTTATAGCAATAATGTAGTGATTAAATATTCAAATCATCATATATATCCATATACTTTGAATAGAAATTATACTTTTGCAGGAAAAATGAAGAAAATGGAAAGCATGAGTTGAATCACTAAATTCAGGGCAAAAATCGTCGCATCGCCCCATGGCGTGCCAGCGCACGCCATGGCGGTTCATCAAAATTCCTCACCTGGAAGGATATCACAAAACTTGGAAGGATGACCGCCGCAGCGCGCCACAGCGGGCCGCACCATCATTTCTAGAAAAAAAATTAGAAGATTATGTGAAATAAATTGAACAGTGTTAATCTGCTTTCTCAAAAAATAACCTGCTGCAACGCGCTCCAAGCGCACTACAGCGTGCTATGCCCCATAAAGATTTACGCTGACCTGGACCAAAACCGCTGCTGCCCGCCACGGCGAGCTGCAGCGCGCCACGACAAAATATTTAATTAATTATTATTAACTTTATGTGAACTAATTGAACAGTCACTATTCTACGTTCACGAAAGACAACCGCCGCGGCGCGCCACAGCGGGCGGCGGTGGAATTTTTTATTATTTTTACAAACTTTTTGTAAACTAATTTAACATTCAATATTTTGTGTTTTCAAAAATTGAACCGCCGCGCGTGCCACAGCGCGCCGCGGCGATATTTCTGATTATTCATGCAAACTACATATAATTTAATGAAACAATTACTATTCCGCCTTTTCAAAAATTCAACCGTTGTAGTGCACCTTCAGCGCGCCATAGCGGATGGGTGGCGACCTCAAGGAAACCATCAAAATATATAGTGAAATTTTATTTGAACTTCGGCTGCTGCAGTGCGCCATGACAGAACAATATTTGGATCAAGATCGCTACAGCGCGCCACAGCGTGAATATAGAAAATTCCAGAACCATCATTAAATGCAGCACGGGAAATGTCACAAAATAAAATCTTTGATTTTTCCTTGCCTCTTGAAACTAGAACAAACATTAAAACTAGGGAAGCCAAGGAGATTTGGCAGGATAGACTAAAGGGATTGCATTGAAATAGAAGAATATGAAGAGGCATATGTCATTAATACTTAGGGCTAAAAGAGTACCCTATTTAAGGGAAAATTTCAAGCTGAAGAAGGGTTCCAATTTTTGATATTCAAAAGATCAAAAGAAAGGCTGCAGCAAGGGAAAAGGAGGAGAACTCTTCAAGAGGCCAACAACAATCTGTGAAGAAAGAAGAGAAGTAGACATCAAGGGAACGGAGGAGAAATCAAGGAGAAATGCAGGAAAAAGTTTAAGAGAACCCTAGAAAACCTTTGGGTGCTTTCGAGTATTTTTTCCCTAAACTCCCTTTTGATTATTTTCTGTTGTAAACTGATGTTGAGGTTTACTTTCTTTGGCATGTATACTCATATTTATTCTTTCATCGAAAGCTAAATCCTCTTGGAGAGAGTTGGGATGTTGTTGTGGGAAAATGTAAGGATATTATGGTGTTGTAATGGAAATATTTTAATGAATAAAAATGATTTCTATGGGAACCATTTATAATTATTAATGTGAATGGAATGCCTGGATGAACTCTTATCAATTTATTTACTAAGATTAAAATTAAAATGAAATATTAAATAAAGGACTTAAGTTCTGAGCTCATCAATTGGATAAGAAAAAGGGAGGGTAGTGCAAGTAGAGCTGAGATCTATGTGACAAGTTCTCAAGGCTCACTTGCACCCTTTTTCTTAAGAGCTCTACTAAGAGAATTGATGCTTGTAAACCAAGTTCCCATCAACTCATGCTCTGTGGCTCAGCAAAGTAGAAAGGATGAGAGGATGTTGGGAACCCAATGGATGATGTGACATAGTTGAACAGTCACTATTCCGCGTTCACGAAAGTTAGAACCTTATGCGGAATAATTGAACAGTGCCAATCCGCTTTCTCGTAAAATAAACCGCTGCAGCGCGCCCCAAGCGCGTCACAGTGCGCTATGCCCCAAAAGGATTTACACTGACCTGGAATAAAACCGCTGCAGCTCGCCACGGGGTGCCACAGCGTGCCCCGGCGACATTAATGATCAAGAGCTTTATGTGAACTAATTGAATAGTCACTATTCCGCATTCACGAAAGTTTATCGACGACATTTTTGATTATTTATGCAAAGTTTATGTGAATTAATTGAACAGTCAATATTCATCGGTTTCAAAAATTCAACCGCCGCGGCCTGCCACAGCGCATCGCGGTGGCATTTCTGATTATTTATTCAAAGAATATATGATTTAATGAAACAGTTACTATTCCGCCTTTTGAAAAATTCAACAGCCGTAGCGCGCCTTCAGCGCGCCACAACGGATGGGCGGCGACCTCAAGGAAATCATCAAAATATACAACGGAACAGTATCTGAACTTCGGCTACTGCAGCGCGCCACGGCGGAACAGTGTTTGGATCAAGACCGCTACAGCGCCCGGTACAGAAAATTCTAGAATCATCATTAAATGCAGCATGGGAAAGGTCCTAAAATAAAATCTATGATTTTTCCTAGCCTCTTGAAATAAGAACAAACATTAAAGCTTGGGAAGTCAAGGAGATTTGGCTGAATAAATTAAATGGTTTGCATTAAAATAGAAGAATACGAAGAGGCATATATCATTAATAATTGGGGCTAAAAAAGTTCCCTATTTAAAGGCAAATTTCAAGATGAAGATGGGTTCCAATTTCTTATATTCAAAAGACCAAAAGAAGGCTGCAGTAATGGCAAAAGGAGAACTCTCCAAGAGGCCAACAACAATTCGTGAAGAAAGAAGAGAAGTAGATAGCAAGGGAATGGAGGAGAAATAAAGGAGAAGTGCAGAAAGAAGTTCAAGAGAACCCTAGAAAACCTTTGGGTGCTTCCGAGTATTTTTTTCTCTAAACTCCCTTTTTATTATTTTCTGTTGTAAACTGATGTCAAGGCTTACTTCCTTTGGCATGTATGCTCATATTTATTCTTTAATGGAAAGCTAAATCATCTTGGAGAGGGTTGGGATGTAGTTGTGAGGAAATGTAAGGATATTATGGTGTTGTAATGAAAATATTTTAATGAATAAAAATGATTTCAATGTGAACCATCTATAATTATTAATATGAATGGAATGTTTGGATGAACTCTGATCAATTTATTTTGCTAAAACTAAAATTGAAATGAAATATTAATTATGGAACTTATGTTGTGAGCTCATCAATTGGATAAGAGAAAGGGAGGGTAGTGCAAGTAGAGCTGAGATCTATGTGACAAATTATCAAAGCTCACTTGCACCCTTTTTCTTAAGAGCTCTATCAAGAGAACTGATGCTTGTGAACCAAGTTCCCATCAACTCATGCTCTGCGACTCAATAAAGTAGACGGGATGAGAGGATGTTGGGAACCCAATGGATGATGTGACATAGTCCACTGGATCCAATGCATCATTTCATCTAGCTAAACTGCGTGTGTAAGCGCATGACGTATTATTGATGGAAATTATGTTTGTGAGATTCAACAAGTAAAAGATGATATTTGCTAACCTAGACATAGGAAATCAAAGGTAAATCAAACCACGATCTCATAAAAGTTTAAGCGCCGAGGTAGAACCTCAAAGCGAATTCTCCTTATAGCACTAAATCTGAACCTGTTATAATTGGAGGATTACTCCAATTCTAATAGTGATCACATGATTTAGTTAGGCATAAATAAATCAATTTATACATTAAACAAAGAAGTGACAACACCAAATCCTTACAAGTAATATAACAAAACCCTAACTCTCTCTCTCTTTGAACAAATCGTATCTTATCTTAAAGTCATTTGCATTGATAATTTAGGAACCAAATCAAAACCAAAACTCAATCTTCTAAACATTATTGAAAGAAGATATAACTTAGTATCAAAATCACCGTTCCCCGAGGACGATAAATCTCAGAATTAACTTCCACTTATTACTTCAGACCACATATACTTGTGTGTAAGCGCAGACGTGTATTTTCGTCTGTCACCTATTTCTGTCTTCAAAATATTTCAATCTAAAGCTATTGGTATTCTTCAAGACCCAATCATTAATTGCACAAAAGCAATATGCTTAGATATTCTTCAAGACCCAATCATGAGTCTTAATCTTGGATCAGGGCGAGGAAAATGATTAAACTATTCATCAATGGCTGATTAAAATATCGTATATTTGGTATAATGACAGAGTATCACATGTATTTAGAATTGTTGTTGGGTCTGGTTGCAAGAAAAAAAAGAGATAGTTCAAATATATTATTGACTAATTACTTCTGTAATTCATTTATCAGTACTTTAATTTCAGAAAAATATTCATAAAATTGTACTTTTAGGGATACAATTAAATTACACAAAAGCATTTTTCATATATCTTTATTTAATAAATTCAAATACTTATGCAAATTTATATTTTATTTTTAAAATTTTAACTTTATAAGAATATAGGTTATAGATTGGTTACAAATTTTCAAAGAATTTTTAATTGCTTAATGTCAAAAAGTTTGAACTTTCTAAGAAAACGACAAGAATTCTTAATTTCTTATCCAAGCTTTTTGTTCATCAACAAGATTATCTATCTGCGTGATTTCTAAATCACAAACAGAACGCATTCTGCAAAGCCTTAAATCCAAAGCTGATGTATTATCTTAAAAGAATCTATGTTATGTATTGAGAAATGTAGGAGCACTTTGTCTAAGAAGACGATGGACGATCTTCAAACTCGAGAACCCAAACCGCTAAATCACATCGCTCACCAAATTTTTTTTATTTTATAAGGGTAAGAGATAGCGTCTGAATCACTCTTTTGAAATTCTTCATAAAAATAAATTATATTCACTGCTCTTCCTACAGGCAGAGGCAGGTAAGCGCCTTTGATGCTGAATGTTTTGCTTATTCAACGCGCACAAGAGTTCTCTCCTCGCCAACTGCCATATTGCAACGTCTTGAGCAGCTCTTGTTTTTCCTGCACAAAAACAAAAGAGTGAGAAGTTAATCTGGAATCAAACTAATAGTTGATTATATCCTCTTAAGAAACTAGTATTAGTGGTTGAATCATAAAATTTCCTACTTGTTTTCATGCTTTTATCTAAGGTGGTGAAAGGAATTGAACGGTATACTGTTTGATTGCGTTACGTATCTTTAATATTGATCTATTTACGTGTACCTCAAATTTTAAAACAGTATATAAAAGTCTAAGCTACATATTATATTGTTATGGTTTGTTTAGTCATGATTTTAACTCTATTATTTATTCAAAGCACATGGTTTAGTCTTAAAGGATTAAGGTTGGCATTAAATCTTACAATTGTATCATACCAAGTGGCGGCTATATTCTTGTTTGCATAAATAGTGCAATCTTTGACTTCATTTTTGAATTTAGCACCCTTAAATCTGCCTTTCTGGTCGATCAATCAGACATACTATAGAGCTCCTCACACTATGGATCTTTGTCCCAGCTATGACGACCTCCTGACAGCAAAATTCTCCCCGTACGAATCACGTCAGGCCTGTCCCCCACTCCTCCTTCCACGTCGGATGGTCGTTGCTGCCATTACCAGTTTTGGGAGGACCTCCAATGGGCCAATACTTGCCTTGCTTAGTTTGGAAACCAGGAGGCTGACTTTCGGGACATGACATCCTAACCTCCCTTAATCTCTTGAGCCGATTTAAGGCAAGCCTGAAGCTCTAGTGAGCTTCTTGGCTCACTAAAAAGTTTTCAGAGCTCCCCAATTGTCCCTAGCTATCCCTTCATCTCTCTGTCCTGCTCTTGATTGTAGACGGTCATTTTTAAGTGCCAATTCTTAGCCGCAGTGAGTGAGACTTGGTGTTCGAGTCCCCGAAAGTTAGCCTATCGCTCGGGGAGTCTAGCAGCAATCAACTTGGTCCCTTCTCTGCTCTCGATCGCTTGTAGCACCCAACCACTCTGATCCCAGGTACCCCTCTACCCGCATTGAACAGAGGGAGCTCTATGTCAAGCTTAAGTCTGATAAATCTAATATTCATAGTAAAATAGGATGATTAAAACAAACACTTTTGCAATAGAAGCTGTGTACTTTAATCTATTTTTTTGATTTCAAAGCATGAAAGAGCTAAATTCAACTTTGGGTTGAAAATATGTAATTCTGGAAGAAAACCATCGCGACAGTTCCCAACGTGCCACAGGGTGCTATAGCGGTCTCAAGACAGAGACTCTGGCGCTACCGCACGCCGTAGCGGACCTTCAACACAGACTTTAACGCTATCGCGGGCCACAACATAAATATAAAATCGCTGGTACTTGAACATAATTCAAAAGCATTGCGCTACTGCGCACAACAGTGGGAACCTACAAAGTCTCTAGCGCTACCGCGCGACGTAGAGCTACAGAACTTGAAACCTACGCGCTATCGTATGCCACAACGCTCTCTAAATAGAAATTTGGGCCTACTGCGCGCCATAGTTATAACAACCCAAGTTGTTAGTTAGGTTAATTAAGACTGATTTAAGTCTTAATTATGGTTCTAGTAGCTTAATTAAGTCATTTAGAACTTACCTCTAAGATTTGGATCAAATCAGGGATCAAATAGATCAAAACCTGATTTTTGGAAAATCCTAAAACCCTAGAATTTGACTTTTATTTAGACCTCAGATTTAAAATCTGACTTCGTCATTGCACTCACCACCCCCAAAATAGCTTATGGTGATAATTTGGTCCAACCTTGAAATTGTATTCAAACCCTCGAAATTGTATTCAGCTTGAATAAATATTAACTTCTCTTTCTGTTATTGCTATCCTTATTAAGTGATGGTTGTCACTTAGTTTGGTTAGTTTCCTTAAGCTTAGCACCTTTGTTAAAAATTCCTAGCCTTAAAAGTAGAATTTTGAATGTCCAACCTTGAACCTTAAATTCTTGAGGGATTTTAAATTTGGAGTCCTTGGACCCTCAAAATAACCTTAAGTCTTAATTCCTTTGAATAGTTTAAAGCTTATCTTAACTCCTTGAATTCACAGTATTCTGAAGAAGTGATCACCAATCACATGTTCAATTCTTAAAACAATTTAATCTGCTAAGAAACCCATTGCTGCATTATGATAAGGTGCCATAAGTGTAGTTTAATTATTTCAGGACTCTATGTGCCTGTAAATCTTTTGTAGTCTCTAATCTCTAAATAGAAATTAACTTGATATTCTCATAAAACTAATCTCATAATTTCCATCTACTCTAGTAAGAATTTAATCAAACTTAAGACTTGACAAAAATCTGAATAATGATAAAAAACAAATACATCAATGATTCTTCCTTTCCAATTGAATTAATATATACTCATTTGAAATTTTATAATCATGCCTTCTTATCTTCATTACATTTTAAATTGTCATTTAATTATGATTCAATCTTTCCACTTGAGTGATGTCGAGGACGACATCGTTCTTAAGTGGGGGAGTCTGTAACAACCCAAGTTGTTACTCAGGTTAATTAAGACTGATTTAAGTCTTAATTATGGTTCTAGTAGCTTAATTAAGTCATTTAGAACTTACCTCTAAGATTTGGATCAAATAAGAATCAAATAGATCAAAACTTGATTTCTGGAAAATCCTAAAACCCTAGAATTTGATTTTTATTTAGACTTTAGATTGACAATCTGACTTCATCATTGCACTCACCACCCCCAAAATAGCTTATGGTGATAATTTGGTCGCATTTGGAAGTCATCAAATTTTGACGAATATTTAATATTATTTTAAATACCCTAAAAAATCAAATAATTAAATACTCAACGGATTAAAAATCCAATCATGCCGTTAGATTCCTCACCCCTCAATTAGCTAGGGGCGATTTATTGGGAATTTTTGAGAGGTGTTTAATTAATTAAATTTGAATAATAAAATCAATAATTAATAATTAAATATTAATATATTCAATTTAACTTAACGGCTGCCGTTAACTTCATTGCTCCGCCGTTTAGCTTCTTTGAAGGAACCGTCTGATCAGACAGTGTTCCCATCCAGCTAGCTGTCTCGATCCAACGGCTGGGGTCCCTTCTTCCCCGCAGCCTTCGCCGCGAGGCGCGTGTCGCGAGAGTTGGGACACGCGGCGACTAATGCTCCTTGCGTGGCCCTTCTTCACGGAAGAACCTCTTCCAAATAATCGAGAAAGGACAGCAAGCAAAGGATCGTCATCTTAAATCCTCGAGGTGAATTGAACTCACTTTCCTTAGCAGCAATCAGCTGTAAAGAACCCAGCATTCAATCACTTGATCAGCCGACAGGTACCTGTTCCCCATTCAATTCGATTTTAATATTCCATTGTGTTCGTGCAATTACAATTGTATTGATTAATTGCTTTAGTCCAGTTAAACTTGAATGAATTGATTGAATATTAATTCCATTCGCGAAGCATTCTGCTGAAGCTTATTAGGGTTCGAGATAGCCTAGTTAGGGCATAGTGATTTTGGGTGCTAAAATACTCCAAATACTAGCGTATAAGGCTCTTTAGGAAGGCCATGCTGTACTCTTGATTTGGCCATGCGGGCTGAGGCCAATCATCATCGCGAAGTTACCTGAACTGTGTGCCCTAGGTGAAGCCCTCGGCGCGTCTGTGAAGAAGAGGCGAAGGAGCTGAATCTCGGGTCGAAGCCTCCTTGACCTGCCCGTATTGCGAAGGGTGGGCCCCACCTTTTTGACGCCATTGGGTCAGCATATGATGCCAGCTCTTATCGTGGGTACCAGCCGCTGAGTAATTTAACCTGTTTTATTAATAATTAATCAATGATTAATTAAAAATCATAATCTAAAATTAATTATTTAAATACAAATGTTTAATTACTCATATCTTTAAACCTATTGCTCCAAAAATATTGAAATTATAAGTCATTTTGATCAGCAGAAAAGGAGGAATATCTTGGAACTATAAATTTTACTTTTGGACCTATATTTAGCATAATGACATTTAGGATCCCTAATTAAGCCCTAAATGTCTCAAAAAAAATTCAATTTACCATAACTTTGTATCCTTTGATCCAAACATACCCAATATGAGTCTTAAAATACACACTAAAGCCTAAGGAACATTTTAGTAGGGTTAATCTTGCTGTTTGGATTAGTATTTGACTAATGACATTTAGGACCTAACCCTAATTAGCCTAATTTGACCTAGAACTTCAAATGACCATAAGTTGGTCATCTTAGCTCCAAATCAGATGATCCAAATATCAATTCAGATCAGCAAAATCTAATTTACAGAGATCTATAAAAATATTTAGGATCCAACAGTTATATTTGTTAATCACCCTTAATTACCTGAGAACTTGATTAGTGAATATTAGCAAATTTAATAATCCAAACTAGACAATTTAAGTTTTAGAGAACTCTTAGAACAAATTAGAACCTAACTGTAGGGTTTTATTAGTGATTGGGTGATTAATTTCACTAATCACTCACTAATCATCTTAAACCCTAATTAGGCCAAACTAAGCCAATTAAGGTCCAAATTGAACCCACTACCAGTCAATGAAATCAGTGGATCAATTGTGATTCATAGCCACTGATTTTAATCAATTTGGACACCAAATAACAAAGTTAGGATTTTTAACCCTTAATTAAGAATCCTTAATTACCCTTTAAATTCTAGAACTTGTATTGGCTATAACTTAGCCAATAGACATCAGAATTCAATAATTTTAAATATTATGAAAACCTTAGAGCATAACATACGGTAAGTTAACAGAAAAATGATATGTTGTTAAAGTAAATTTACCAAAATACCCTTATAAGTCAAATTCCTTAATTTGACCCTATAAGGCTTAATACTTAACCAAATTTAGAGAACTTCCTATCTAAACTCATATTAGATAGTAAATAATCATTTTATGTTATTCAAATTTAGAATTAAGTCCTAATTCATAAAGATGAAATTTAGACCCTTAAATAAGGGAAAAATGGTCATTTTGCCCAAATTTAGGGTTTAATATTTCTAAGTCCTAATTTTATCTCTAAATCATAACAAATAGTAATTAAAGTAATTTAGACCTTGATTTAGATAATTCTAAGTCTTAAATTAGAAAATTGAAGAAAATCCTAAGATAAGTCTTAAATAAAACCTTAGTAAATTATGAGAGAAATTTTATTTGCTTTGAACTTCTTAGATCATTCTTTAGGTCTTATAAGCTTAGTTAGGATGTGTGTCTGAGTGATACTTTTAGTACTTAAGAGCTTTAAATTTCTAAGATTATTATTAGATTTTAGGTTAGAATTCATCTAATGGGTAAAGTGGGTTACTCATAAAGGTGAAACCTTGATCTTACTAATTTATTAGATTTTTCATAGTTTATTAATTGATTATTTGGTCTTTTAACATTAGAATTAGGATTAGAGATCTATCCTATTGAATATGACTTAATTCAATAGGATTTGCCTTAACATTTAATCTGTGAGATGGGATTAAACCTTAGTCCTTTAGGATAGCCTTGTGATTAAGAATTAAACTTCATTCTTTGAGTTTGATTCTTAAATCCTTTCAATCTTGATTTGGCAAATCAAGATTTAGTTGGGATTTATAAAATAATAGTTTAGGATGATTGATTTACTTGTTTAATTTAGTAGTCGACATTGATTCAGTTATAATTAGGATGTGGCCAGTCTTAATTATGTTCAACTTATAGGTTCATGATTCTAATTTACAGACAGTGTAGGAATTGTTGATTATGAATCTTATGTAATTTAGAGTAGATAGAATGTTTAAATTAGAAAACAGGTGATATCACAAAGTTTGTGTAGTTTTATTTACTTCCTTGATTTGAAATTTGCCATGCTTTCCTTGTCATTTGAACCTTTTTATACCTTTGGACATACTTGAATACTTGATACTTACTTTATATTATACTTTCAATTTCATTCACATTTCATATGCATAATTTTAAAAGAAACATTAATAAACAACATTATACTTGTGATCTATATTTTACTTAGCCTGCCACTTAGTATGACTTACTTTAGGACTGCTTTTGCCTAGGGAATTTCCCCTATGGTACTTTACTTTAGTATTGGGATGTTTCTCTTATTTGCCCTTTAGTACTTTGTGGATTTACTTTAGGATCTGGGATGTTTCTCCTAGATGCCTATTTTGGTAGAACTTTACTTTAATCTGGGATGTTTCTCTTGGATTACCAGATGGACTTTACTTTTTGGCAAACTAAGTAAGAATATCTCACAAGTACAATAAATTAAGCAACATTACTTACATTTACTTTTCAGACTTTTTACAATTACTTTACATACTTTCTTTACACTTCAGACTTACTTTACTTTACCGTTTCAGTACACTTTTCTTTCTTTCATATTTTTCATTTTTTGCAGTTCCTTTACATTTCAGAACTTTTTATTTGTCAGCCGTTGTACTCACTTGAGCACATGTTAGGATGCTAGTCTTTATATTTTCAGTACTATACTTTTACTTATACTATAACTCGCATGCTAGTTTGATCATATTCTTTAGGACTTTTCTTTGTACTTAGTAGATTTACCCTTGTATTTTACTTATCTTGTATTGCAGCCTGAGTTGAGGTATGTTTCTACCTCATAACTTGTTCTTTCCTTTCTTTGTCGCTTTACTGCTATGCTTGTTTAAATTTCAGTTGTGATGTCATTAAAATACATTAAAATTCATTACCTTAAAATGTAATTAGACATTTTGTCTAACAAGATTTTTCTTTTATTGGCTGGGGCCCTACCATTATGAAACTGATAATGGTAGATTCTGAGCTTTTTGAGGAGATTGAGCCTACAGAGGAGCAGATCCAGGAGAAGGTCCAGACTACTGAGGGACCTTAGTCTACTTACTAGATTGCTTTACTTTACTTTTACATTGTGAGGATGAGTGACTCTTTTCATTTTAGTTCTTAACGTTAAATGTTTGTGATAATACATAACTATTTGTACTTTACTTTCCTGCATTGTATATATTCTGAGCTGGATGTCTTTATTTTATAATATGGATGTTTACTTTAGTTGATACTTTTCTTCCGCACTCTGATACTCATTAAGTGATTGTTAATCGTTACCTTATTATGAAAAGTACACCTTTTCCTTAAGATTGGATTGGAGTCTTAAATTCCAACCTAATGTTAGTATAAGATGTGCTTAGTGACAACCACTCCTTAAGCATTATGATGAGAAGGGGCGGCCGCCACAATAGTGCCCGTCGAAATTTCAGCCAGGTTAAAACATTAAAAGCAGCATAGGGAAGGCCAAATATCATAATTCTTCCCTTCCCCAGCAAGAAATAAAGGCAGAACATTAAAACTTCCTCAATTCTCAATTGGAATAAATAAAGTAATATTAAATTGCAATTTAAGTTTCAAGAAGAGGAAAGGTTAGCGGCACAAATACATACAAAGATTTTAAAGATTATAAAAGCCAAGGAGAAAGGCTAAGAGAGGGTTCCAGATTTGGATATTCAAGGATTTAGAAGCTTGGAGGCTGCTGAGTAATAAGTAAGGAGAGTCCTCACTGCCCAAGAAGAAGGAAGTCTTGCATTAAAGGAAGAAGATCTAGTACAGACGTAGAAAGGAGAAGGGGATCAGAGATAGAGATAAGATCAGGCGAACGTAACAACTGTTCTTAGTATTGTATCTTGATCCTTCTCTCAATTTATGTCTTGTAAGAGCCATGCAAGGGCTCTCAGTTCTATTGTGCTAGTTTTGTTTTTCTTTTAGAATGGAAGCCTAAACCCTCTTTGGGGAGGGTTATGCATATGCATGTAATGATTTAAGGGATTGAAACGTGTTTGTACTCAAAATTATTAATGAATAAATTTCATTAGTCATTTATTGATTAATGATGTGAAGAATGCTTGGATGAATGATGTGTCACAAATGTATTTGATTTACGTTAATATTTTTAAACTTGAAAAACTATCAAGCAAGGTTAGTTGTTTAGAACTATGGGTATGCATATAGAGCATCATCATCATGAATATCTGTGACAACATTCGCTGTGTGAGGATTATCAAAGCAAATCCTTAGGTCTAATAAGAGAAATGGAGCGATGGAACAAATGCTAAATCTTGAGCCCCACCGCTCGCCATTATCTTATGCTAGGAACATATGCATGATTGCCAAGAGCCTTGTGGCAAGCTCTATGAGCATCGTAGAATTGTCCCTTTAGCTATGCTGAGAAGTTAATGAGTGTGAGCCAAGAGCCACCACTAATCTCCATAGCTCATTCTACATGTGCGCGAGGACGATGATGCATTGAGTGCTTGTGGGTGATGTGACATAACCCACTGAGCCTAATGACTCTCTTTCTTAGCCAAACTTAGAACTGATGCATGTGAGCCATTGGTGGAATCAAGCTCATGTGATTGCACAACTAAAACAGTAGATTTGATAACTAAGACATAAACATCAGATTTAACAAATACTGATCATGTGAGGGTCTATATGCCAGGATTGAATCTCGTGTTCATCTCTGAGCATTAGGCATAACTTAGTCTAATTTGGCGGATACCCTAGAGAAGATTATGTTACTTGATTGTAATTAAAATATCTAAGTAATTTGACACTTAAAATTGATAAAGATGAGAACCCACATGAAACACTTAATGAATTACATGCTAAACCCAACTCTTCTTTTATTTTAAATAGCAGTTTTAAATAAAAAAAACCCTGATTATCAAATTTAAAGCAAAACTATCAACAAACTCAAATCATTATTCAAACATTAGTGAATTCTAGTATTACTTCAGACTATGTGCACTTGCGTGTGAGCGCAGATGTACAAGAAACTAGTTTGTCAAGTTCTTGGCGCCGTTTCCAGGGAATGATGAATTGTTTCATATTAAACATAATTTGATAATAACTACTGATTTGAAAATTGTTTTTATGCATATGTTTTCAATTTTTGTAATTTAATTTTATATCAATTTTTATCGTTTTTTTTTCCTACAAGGAGTACTCAAATTTCATGGTCATGCACAACAATAATGAAAAGTGGTGTATGTCGTGCGAGGGAGCACATTTAATTTTTGATTGCAATATAAACAACACTTTTGTATCTTCGATAACAAAACCTGTTAATGACACTAAGCGTGATCATAACTTGCAACATTATTATGCTCACTCTGGTATAAACATTATTAAGACAATCTGGACCAGTGAGCTGTCTTACTTAGATGAGTCGAAGGAAGATTTGAACAACAATTTGCACGAAACAGAACCAACCTTGACTAGGCACAAGTTTAATGTGGAAGATTATGAGTGTCTATGTAAGTCAATTGAGACTATATTAGAATTTATTTTGTAATAAGTATCTAATCCTATCAAAGAAGATGTTGCAAATGAGCAGATTAAGGAACAAGCTCAAGAATTGCTAATGTGTTGGGAGGAAACCTTAACTCAAACAAGGGTTAGAGAAAAATAATGTAGCTGATATTCATAACAATTACATTATTAAATAAGTTTGTACTCAACCTAAAGCCTTAATGAAAATATGGAAATAAATTTTAAAGGGATATAAGTTCTTTTTGGTCAGACTGAGGACATTAAACTAAGCGCTGGTTGGGAGGCAACCAAATAAATAATTTTATAATTTTGTTTGTTTTAGATTCTCAGTAGTATAGTGTGGCACCCCACCCCTTAATCCACAAGATTAAGCTAAGGGGTGGTGTGTCACTTTGGCAAACCCCTCACTAAATATTGGATTAAATGTAAACCTTATTCTATTAGTAAGGGAGAGATAAGCCAATGCATGCATACTATATTAATCAATCACTAAGCAAATATATAATCAAAGTATAGAAGCAAGGTAGAGTAAATATTCATCCAATTTACCATAATAAATAGAGAAAAATGTAGCATACAACTCAGAATAAATAGTACAGTAAGGAAAACACAGTCAGATGGTACCTGTATTATTACAACACAAATTAAGTTTAAATGAAAAAGATAAAACTCTCATCCTCATAAAATAAAAGGGACCTAAGCTAAAGGATCTTCAGTGGCAACATGCTCCTCCTCCTGAATCTGATCTTCAGAAGGCTTAACTACCTCGAATAACTCAGAATCCACTATTGTTGGTTTCACAATGATAGGGCCCCAGTAAAAAAATAAAAAATCTAGTTAGACATATTATCTAAGCATATTTTAGGCTATTAATAATTTATGAATTTTATGATATCATCATTTTACTTAGACTATAAAAATAAGCAAAGCGTAAATGTGCAACAAGCATACAAAGGAGAATGATAAGTTATAAATACAACATTTATAACTAAACAAGATTTGAGAAAAAAAGGCACACCTCAAGTAATCTAAGTAAGGATAGGCATACATGTATATTACAGTAAGTAAAAGTACTGAAAGAAAATCTAATCCTCAATATGCTGATAATCATATGACATATGCTGATTTAAAAAAAATTAATCTAATAGTGGTATATATAAGTAAGCAACAAAGGTCTAGCACCCTATAACATATAAGTAAGTAAACAAGTAAAGCAAGGTAAACTAAAGTCAAGTACGATAGTAAATAGGAAACAATGAACAGTAAACAGTAATTAAAACTGATAGAGTGTAATTTAGAAGCATGACTATATACGTCAAAAGCAATTAAAACTGATCAAGTTCTAATTTAATTTAATCAATAACGACTATAAGTTAAATAAGAAATCATTACGTCCTAATTAATGAATTTATACATTCTAAACTAAGATCTAATCAAAATTTACTAAAACTAAGAATTATGCATTAAACCCCATGAATTGGACTTAATCACATAATCTTAAGATAATACTTAGACTATGGTTTAAATCTAAATTGTGAACTAATGATTAAGGAAAATCCTATCAAGCAAAATCAAGGGTTAATAGGATGAATCTCCTAGTCTTAATCTAAAATTAGAAGATAAGATAATCATAATTTAAGTATGAAAATCTAAAAACTAATAAAACAAAGATTTTATTTATTGAATAACCCACTATTTAATGAATGAAATCTAACCTAACATTTATTTCTACTTTTAAGAAAAAGATCCTAAAGTGAAGTGTAGATCCTAAGAAGCTCCTAATAAAGAACTTAGAGAGTTTCTAAAAATTGATTAAATTTATTTCAATTTAACTTAATTTGTTATTTTTATTTAATTAGGGAAGTTAAGAGCAAATTTTAGCTAAGTTTGCATATTATCCTTACATAGTGATTTTCAAGCCTAAAGTTAGGATGTTTGAAAATTATTCAAATTATGGGATTTAAGACTTAAATTGATCAAAAATTAGTATAATTACTATTTTTAACGATTAAAGTATATTTTAATGGTTAAGAATACTTAACCTAAATTTTGAGCAAAATGACCATTTTGCCCCTACTTAAGGATCCAAAAAGCTACTTTTTGATTTAGGGTTCCAAAATGAATTTTCTTACTGCCCTATAATTCCTTATTATCTAGCATAAAGATAGACTAACATAAAAATAGACAGTAAGTACACCAAATTTGGACAAGTATGAAGTCTTATGGGTTAAATTTAAGGATTCTAACTTATAAGGGTATTTTAGTAATTTGACTTAGCAAAGTCTAAAAATTCAATTTGTTTATTATTGTCTAATGTCTAAGAATTCCATAGAGTTCCAAAACACTAAATTTTGATATCTAATGGATTAGTTATGAGTGTTCTAGGTTTAGGGGTAAATATGTCATTTCTAAGGTCAAGAGGGATAAAATATCTAACTTTTCCATTTGGGATCAAAATATAGGAAACTTTGTGGTTATAGCTTCTCTATATCACATTGAGTACTTTAATTGGGAGAAGACCCAAATTGGACCTCATTTGGCCAAGTTATGACCTAATTAGGATTATGGGTATTTATGTCAATCTAGGGTTTCTAGTGGTCAAAACACAAATTTTATTTCAGTTTACCATTGGCACTAAACTTCTAACCTAGTTAGCATCTTAAATTTATAAATTTGGAGTCCAAATGACTAAGTTATCATTATTTTAATGCTAGGGTCTATTTGTTAAGGGGGGTCAAAACTCAATTTAAAATCACATATAATTTTTATACAATGCTTAATTTTACTTAAACTAGGTTTAATTTTGATATAATTCGGCCCCACTAGGGTTCTAAGGTCCTTAAAATTTGAAAACTGTGAAGTTTTGACCATTTAGCCGGTCCTAGACCAATCCGGATAGTTTTGGGCGCTACGGCGTGCGGTAGCGCCTTTTGGCCAAAGCCAGGCGCTACAGAGCGCTGTAGCGGATTTCGGCACTGTAGTGCGCTGCAGCGGGTTTCGGCGCTAAGGCACGCTGCAGCGGATTATGGTGGACTCAACTCAAAGTTCGGGCACTGCGGGGAGCTATGGCGCGCTACGCTGAACCCGATTTCAATCTTCAGGCACTGTGGCGCGCTGCAGCGCCTGACGGTGATTTTGCCCGTGCGAAAACCATAAAGAGTCATCTTTCGGGCTCAAATACTCTCAACCTAGAGTACTTCACATACGGTGCCATAAACTGATATAAAGGTATTTCCGAGACCTTTCTATTGATACCAAAATTGTCACAAAAAGATTATTCTAACTATGCGAATAATGGAGTTAAATGCCATGATATGCAGAAAGAAGGAAAAATAGAGTAGCTTCATCTTCCTAAAATCATAAACCTAATGAGCTCTAATGAACTCCATATCCAAAAAATCCCAAAATTTCACCCTTAGCTAATTTGAGGGTGAGGATCACAACGGCGAAGTCGGATTTTAATTCCGATGAGTATTTAATTTTCCTTTTTTCAGGGTATTTAATTACATTAAAATATTCTATAAAATCTGACGACTTCCAAACGTGTCCAAAACATCATCCCATACTAATTTGGGGGTGACGATCACAATGGCGAAATCGGATCTTGATTTTGAGGTCAAGCTAAATATCTCAAATTTCCTTTAATTAAATATTATTAAAATATTCCAATTATTTGATTGAGCGCCGAATCGCTCCAAATCTCCGGGGATTAGTTCTAATGATCAGATGAACTCAATAAAATAATAATTAGGATGTGATTAAGCTAAAATTAAGCTAAGTAATAGCCTAAGGTTGTTACATATAGTGTGTGTCAATAATAGAGTAGGAGGAGTGTCATATAGTAACGACAGTCTGTCACTCCTTACTACTCTTAATAAATAATTTTTTATCCAGTAACTAGTTCATAGTATTATTTTTATTATTTTATATTTTAGTCTTCTTAATGTGGTCTTTCATTGAAATTGTTCATCTAAGAGTAAATATCAAAAATTAGTAATTGATAATTGAGTTGATTAATTTGAGAATATACTCTTCCAAAAATCTGAATTGAAAATAAAATTCAAATTCCGTGCATCAAAAGCTTTGGATTTATGATAGATGTCTAACTTAAACTTTTAAATAAACAAAGTAAGATTTATTGGATTAAATTGATAATATAACCAACACATACTCTTGACTTAATTTAAATGATGACATTAATTAATTGTAGGGGAGTAAATGTTGCAAAGAGAGAAATGGAACTAGTGGTTGAATTTGGAATGCGCTAGGCTTCTGTAGGACTTCATGGATGCAATGCATGTGCTAAATTAATCATGTTAACAAAAAAAAATAAAAAATTAACTATTATGGGATGAAGAAAAATATCCCTTCCAAAAAATATCAAAGGGATGAAGAAGGATATATCTCCCTATGAGAAAAGCATTACATCTTATAAGAAGAAGCACATATAGCACATAAAAATCTTTGGAAAGACCACTGAACCAATTCTCTTGAATGCAGCTAAGATTCTCTCAAATTCTATTATAGTAATCATCAAATTAATAAAGAGTAGTTGGGAATGCTCAAATTTAATCTAACTAAGAACCTGAAACTCTTATTTTAATAGATATTTAGCATGGATCTCAAAAAAAGCAAATGATTTGATTTTGCAAAATGAATCTTAGACCATCAGATTAGAATAATACTAATTCTCAATCATTTAATTGAATTACTATAAAAATCTATTTTAATTGCTTGCTCGAGGACAAGCAAGAAGCTAATTGTGGGGGTGTGATAAATCTAAGATTTATTATAAAATATGTTGATAAAAATAAATACTTTTCCATTAGAACCTATGTACTTTGATGTGCTTTTATGATTTCGGGGCATAAAAAAGCTAAATGAAACCTTGGACTGAAAATCTGTAATTCTAGAAGAAAATCACCACGGCATGCCCTAGCGCGCCACAACGTGCTATAGCGATCTCAAGACAGACTCTGGCACTACCGCACACCATAGAGGACCTTCAATTGAGACTTTAATGCTATCGCATGCCACAACAAAAATATAATATTTCCAGGAATTGAACATAATTGAAAAGCATCCCACTACCATGCACTACAACGGAAAGCAACAAAGGCACTTGCGCTGCTGCACACTGCAGTGATCAGAATACATAAACTTGCACACTACCTCATGCCATAGCGCTACAGAACATACAACTGATGCGCTATCGCGCTTTGTAGCGCTCTCTAACTAGAAACTCGGGGGCTACCGCACATGCTAGTGCCTGTCGGAATTTCTGTCAGGTGAAAATATTAAAAGCAGCATAGGGAAGGCCAAAGATTATAAATCTCCTCCATCCCCAGCAAGAATTAAAGGCAGAACATTAGAACTTCCTCAATTTTCAAAGGGAATAAATGAAATAACATTGAATGATAATTCAAGTCTCAAGAAGAGAAAAGGTTAGCGGCACAAATGTTGAGAAGGATTTCAAAGTTTATAAAAGCCAATGAGAAAGGCTAAGAGAAGGTTCTATATTTGGATATTCATGGACTTAAAAGTTTGGAGGCTGCTGAGCAATAAGGAGAGTCTCCCTGCCCAAGGAGAATGAAGGCTTGCATTAAAAGAAGAAGATACATCACAGACATAGAAAGGAGAAAGGGATCAGAGATAGAGATAAGATCAGGCAAACTCGACAGCTGTTTCTAGTATTGTATCTCGATCTTTCTCTCAATTTTTTTCTGTAAGAGCAATGCAAGGGCTCTCCGTTCTATTGTGCTACTTTTGTATTTCTTTTTTAATGAAATCTTATACCCTCTTTGGAGAGGATTGGAAATATGTATGTAATAATTTAAGGGATTAAAATGTGTTTATACTCAGAATTATTAATGAATAAATTTCTTTAGTCATTTCTTGATTATTGATGTTAAGAATGCTTGGATCAATGATGTGTCACGAATGTATTTTATTTATGTTAATATTTTTAAACTAGAAAAACTATCAAGCTAGTTTAGCTGTTTAGAACTACGGGTATGCACATAGAGCATCCTCATCGTGAATATGTGTGACAACATTCATTATGCAAGGATTATTAAAGAAAATCCATAGGTCTAATAAGATAAATGGAGTGATGGAACAAATGCTAAATCTTTAGCCCCATTGCTCACTATTAGCTTATGCTTGCAATATATACATGATTGCCAAGACCTTATGACAAGTCTATGAGCATCGTAGCATTGTCCCTTTAGCTATGATGATAAGTTGATGCGTGTGAGCCATGAGCCATCAACTGAGCTCCTTAGCCCATTCTAAGTGTGTGCGAGGATGACGACACATTGAGTGCTTGTGGGAGATGTGGCATAACCCACTAAGCCCAATGACTCTTTCTCTGCCAAACTTAGAACTGATGCATGTGAGTGATGAATCCATAATTTACATCCTAAATAAAGAAAAAATCTCAATCATTTTCTTTTTAAAAACAGCCCCCTTGATCAAATTCTACTTATTTTTAGGTAAAAAGCGAGCTTGGCAATTTCTGAGAAATTATGGAGTATTTTTGCAATTTCTGGAAGAAAACCGCTCGAGCGCTATAGCGCGCAGCAGCGCGCCACCGTGCGCCACATCTGCTGCCTTGTAGAAGACACTTATCAAGAGAATTACTAAATTATGGAGCGATTTCACTACAGCGCGCCACAGTGTGCCTTAGCGTGCTACAGCGAAAAAGTTAACGTAACTCAATCGTTACTGCGTGCTACAGTGAGAGAGTTTTTGAGACTTGATCGCTCCAGCGCGCTGCAGTGGGAGAGTTTTTGAAACTCGATCGCTACAGTGCGCTGCAGCGGAAGAGTTTTCGAAACTCGATCGCTCCAGCGCACTGCAGTAGGAGAGTTTTCAAAACTCAATCGCTACAGCGCGCTACAGCGAGCAAGTTTCAAAACTTAAAACTACCACAATGTGCTGCAGCAAAAGAGTTTCGAAACTCAATCACTGCAGTGCGCTACAACGGTTCACTAAATTTCTGTATGTTCAGGGCATTTATTACAGCTGGGACAGGACCCCCAACCTGCTCCTTGTCTCCAAACCATCATTTCTTCTACAACAAAATAGTTTTGAAAGGAAAAAGGAATTCCTTAAGTGATGTGGAGATTAAAGAATGGAAGAGGGAATGCTTTATCTTGCCTCAAGTGGGCTAAGCACTCATTGCTGTAAAAATTTGGAGGGAAGAAGCCAAAATTTGAAAGCAAAGAAGGAGATTTAGTCCTCTTTATATGCAGCTCTTCTTCACAAAAGAAGGGTTCCAACTTTTCATCCAAAAGTTCAATTTTAGGGGCTCATAGAGGAAGAAGGAGACCTCTCCAAGGGAGGTGGAAAGGACCATTGCTAAAGGAGAAAGAATCAAAGGCTGCACTAGGGAGCTAAAGGAAACAAGAAGTGGAAGAAGAGAAGAGATCCAGAGAACCCAATTAAGGGCTATTCCTAGTAAACTCTAATCTTGCTCTTACATTTCATTTAATGGATCACGAAAGTGTCTTCATCCTTATATGTTTTTATTTTTCTCAGTTGTAATGGAAGGCTAAGCCCTCTTAGGGAGGGTTGGGCTGAGCCCATTGTAAATGTAAGGGACTTAATAAATGATGTAAAACTTCCTCAAGCATTGAAATAAAAATATGTACTTGAATGACTAAATGAAATCATCTTAAGATCAAGTTGTGGAATAAATGAAAAATTTATGTTAAGAAAATATAATTATAAATACTAATAATCAAAATGAAAGTCTTGTGCTCCATGACTCATTGCTTAGTTAAGAGCGGGATATGTGTGCATGGGGTGCTTAGAACTAAGTGAGAAGTTCTTGAGCCCTCTTGCACTATGTTTTACGCTCAACTAAGAAGTCGAAGCATGTGAGCTAAGACCCACTAATTGGAGCTCCATTGTTCAGCATACGTGAAAGGAGGGAGTGGATTCTTTGAGAGCTCATGGATGATGTAACATAGTTCATAAAGCCCAATGAAATCACTTCCTTATCTGAACTGCACATGATGCACATGATGCTCATTAGTGGAATCAATGCTCTTGAGATCGGCTAATTAAAACTGTAATTTTGGTAACCTAGATGTAGGAAAACTAAGATGCTCTAATTGCGATCTCATGCGAATGTTGGTGTAGAAATTAAACCCTAGTGTGTTCATCTCTCGCACAAGATTTGCACTTGAAGGATTTAGAGGACAACTCTAAGGAATACAATGTGCACTTGATTAATTGGCTTAATAAAAAAGAATAAAATGTGCTTGAGAAGTAATACAACTTGAGATCCCCATCATTCACATGGAATAAGCCCAACTTGGTGGAATCAAGCTCATGCGATTGCGCAACTAAAATAATATATTTAATAACTTAGATGTAAGTATCATATTTAACTAATATTGATCAGGTGAAGGAGTATTTACCAAAATTGAACCTCTTGTGTTCATCTCTGAGTATTAGGCATAAGTTAGTCCAATTTGGGGGACTCCCTAGAGAAGATTTTGTTACTTGATTATAATTAAAATATATAAATAATTTGACACTTAAAATTGATAAAAATGAGTACTTGCATGAAACCCTTAATGAATTGCATGCTAAACCCAACTCTCATTATCTTTTAAACAGTAGTTTCAAATCAAAGAAACTCGGATTATCAAATTTAGAACCAAATTATCAATAAACTCAAATCATTATTCAAACATTAGTGAATTATATTACACTTTAGCAACAAAACCAATACCATTCTCAGAGGATGATAACCTCAGGATCTCACCATCCCATTATTACTTCAGACCACGTGCAGGCACATGTGAGCGCAGACGCACAAAAAAATAGTCTGCTAAGGTTCAACCCATAGCTTTGGGTATTAATAATATGAACTTTCTTGTATGATAGATTATGTCTACATAAGAGATTGAGCTGGTGAGTTTAGTCCAATCTGAGGGGAATCACTGTTTAGATAGAGCTTGCAACCAACAAAAATGGAGGTGTTCAATTGGCAATTTGAGCTCTAACTCATTCCCAAGGGATTCGTAGTTGAATTTTATAGCTCACAAAATTGATCTATGAGTCTCGTGGGGCTCAAGCTAAGCTTGATCGATTGATACGATCGATCAGGCTACAGTACCACATATTGCTGGAGCCAAGGTAAACTCCTGGCATTTTGGACACCCTCAGGCCGATCTAAGAGAGGGTTTTGATCTGCCTTGGCATCCTCATTATGTATGGATCGATTAACCATAAGTGGTTTAGCCTCTACATGTAGAATTAGCTCCACATAGTAAACCCTATCCAAGGACCTCGAGTGAGCAGGGTCTGGGCCATCCTGACCACCTCACAAAGGGCTTTTAGATGTGCTCGATGTGCCTCTACTTATTGATCATATAGTGATCAAGTTCTGGCTATGGCATGGTTGGAGCACTCAGAAATTTGAAATAAACCATAATCCTGATGCATCAAGGTGTCAGTGAGTGCCAGTGAAGATGCCAAACAATAACAGGTCGGGCCAGTCCGCGACTAGCGCTGTTCGATAGTAACGGGTCATCGGTGTAACAACCTCAGTGTTGTTACCCATCAATTAGTGACCTAATTGACTATAATCCTTTTCCATTAGTTTTATAATAGTATTAGCAGCTTCCAATTCAATTTTTATACAAATTGGAGAATGTTTGTAAATTTCCAGTATTTTCTGGTTTTCTAATAATTCTGAGAATGACTAATTTATTTAGACCTCAGAATCAAAATTGGAGTCCACCATTGAACTCAGCAGCTCCAATTTAGCTAGGAGTGATGTTCTAGGAATTTTTGGAAGTCGTTGAATTTCCCGAATATTTTATTTATTTCGATCACTTAGAAAATTTTGTCGAAATCAGGATCCCAATTCAAGTCAAATAAAAATTTAATAAAAATACCACCTTATAATGTCTTTGGAGGGGATCCTACTACAAAAGTTTGAGCATGTTTGGGATCTCGGATTATCTTAAATAAATTCATGAATGTTAAACTTCAAAGGCGAATAATATAAAAATTATATTGTAATTTAGAATTTTTTGTATATTTAAGCTAAGCATCATATGAGGATGCTATGTTTTAAGTTTCGCTAATTTTTAAGCTCTCAATTTATCGTAATTAATTTTATAAAGTTGTTCACTTAAAAATTAATATAAAATAAAATACTTTTCAAATTCAATAATTTTTAGACGCTTCCGTTCATCTCGTGAGACGGTCATTTTGATACCAAGTTTGTAATTTTTGGAATTCATTTGGTCATTCAATCAAACCTTTGAAATTCTGGTGATTCTTAGCCACTCGATCTTGATCGAGTGGCTCTCATCATTTTGTTTGAGCTTATATAACTATATGAATCTAACATAATTATTTTTATATACTAAATACCTAAATTATCTTCTTCTCCTTGGTCCACAGCGACGGGGTCTGTCTCCCTCGTCAGATTGTGAGACTGTTGGCGATAGACGGTTTGATGCAGTCCTCAGATAACTGAAATGCTAATGAGATCTCGAACGTCAGATGCTAATCAAGCGGATATGATTAAATATTAACTCGAAGGAGATCCCGCTGTTGGATTAAATGCATTGAAATGCGTGCTTATGTATCGAATGGCCAGAACCCATGCGCCGCTGTCGGGACCCTGCAGAGGATCGGCCGTGGTCCTGACAGCAAATCCTACCAGTATTTTTAATTTAATAGTTTAATTTTATAAAATCAATCAATTAATATAATATTTTCTAAGGATTAATCTAATTTATGATTAAATGAGCTCCAAAAATTCCCAAAAAATCACCTTTAGCTAATTAGGGCATGAGGAATTCAAAAATAAAATCAGATTTTAATTTGGAGATCAAATTAATTAAGGTATTTTCTTGGGCTCAAAACTTAGCAAAAATATAAAAATTCTCAATTTAGCTCCGATTGATCCCAAATTTCTAGGGTTAGGTTTAATAACCCATTGAGTTTAATGGATTAAAATTAGGAGTTATTTTAGCTTAATTAATCTGAACTTAGCTATGATAATAACTAGGATTGTTACAGACTCCCCCCACTTAAGAACGATGTCATCCCTGACATCACTTAGTGAAGATAGTACTATAAGGACTGAAATTTAAATGGAATACATAAGAAAGAAGAAAATAGTACCTGGTCTTACAAAATGCTGTGAATATTTATTATGCATATCCACCTCCTTCTCCCAAGTAGATTCTTCCAATGATCGATTCTTCCACTGGACCTTGACCATAGGAATGGAACGATTTCTTAGATGCTTTAGATCACGAGTTAAGAATTTGATTGGTTCTTCAGCATAAGAAAGATCAGGTTGAATTTCTACTGCTAGAAGTCGAACGAGGTGAGATGGGTCTGTGAGACATCTCCTTAATGATGATACATGGAATACATTATGGACAGCTGCAAAGTCATCAGGAAGATTTATCCTGTAGGCAGATGATCCTACTTTGGCCAAAATCTCAAAAGGTCCAACATAGTGGGGACTGAGTTTTCCTGCTACACCAAATCTGTAGACACCTTTCATTGGACTGACTTTCAAATAGGCATAATCTCCGACATTGAATTCTAAGAGGCGATGATGAGCATCATGATACTTGCTTTGATGATCTTGAGCTGAACGAATTCTCTGCTGAATTAATTAGATCTTCTTATTAGTTTCTTCAACTAACTCAGACCCAAAAAGTTGAACGCTTCCTGTTTCTAACCAAGCTAGCGGAGTACTGCATTTTCTACCATACAATGCCTCATAAGGAGCCATTTTAATACTGGCTTGGAAACTGTTATTGTTGGCAAACTCCACTAATAGAATATGATCTTCCCAGGAACCGGCAAAGTCAAGAACACAAAGCCTAAGCAAATCCTCTAAAACTTGATTCACTCTTTCAGTCTGACCATCCATTCAAGGATGAAAAGCTATACTCATAGCTATAGTAGTACACAGATCTTGATGCACAGCTTGCCAAAACTAAGAAGTAAATCTGCTATCTCTATTGGATATGATTGATTTTGGAATACCATATAGTCTAACAATTTCTTTAATATAGAGCTTTACTAGCTTCTCCACAGAGTCTGTCTGACAAATAGGAAAAAAATGCGTTGATTTAGTCAAATAATCTACAATAACCCATATTGCATTGGCACCAAATTTCTCACGAGGCAATCCCATGACGAAATCCATAGATATATCGAACCATTTCAATTCAGAAATTTCTAACGGATGCAGAAGACTACCAGGTCTTTGGTGCTCAGCCTTTACCAAATTGCAGGCATGATACTTAGCCACAAAATCAGCTACATCCTTCTTCATATCAAGCCACCAAAGCGATTGCTTTATATCCAGATACATCTTAGTACTGCCTGGGTGAATGTGATACCTAGAATTATGACCTTCAATCAACACTTCATAGTGCATGGATTTAGGAAACCACAACCGATTACCTTGATAAATTATACTGTTCCGCATTTGCAATTCATGACAATGACCACCTTCAATATCTACTTTGAATTTCAGATAATCATTATCCTTAGTCTGCGAGATAGAGACATCTCTAAGAAAGGTAGGTTCTACACTGATATTTTGTTAAGAGCGAACTAAGGATATCGCCACTAACTGGAGAAATCTCTAGCTTACGAAATTCTTGCTCTAAAGAACTGGAAGGCGATCATGGAAGATAAAGTAGTACGATTACTAAGAGCATCGACCACTATATTTGCCTTTCCTAGATGATACTAGATTCTAAGATCATAATCACTAAAGAGTTCTAACAATCTCTTTTGATGACAATTTAGTTCTCTTTGAGTGAAGATATACTTCAAGCTCTGATGATCAGTGAAGATAGAACATTGAACTCCATAAAAATAATGACGCCAAATCTTTAAGGCAAAGATCATAGCGGCAAGTTCAAGATCATAAACTAGATAATTTTTCTTGTGGGGTTTTAACTGACAAGAGGTGTAAGTGATTACCTTACCTTCTTGCATTAACGCACAACCTAGACCAATTCCAGAGGCATCGGTGCATACCTAGTAGTTCAAGCCTTCCTTGGGCAGAACAAGTACTGGAGCGATAGAGAGTGCATCCTTCAAGGTTTGAAACGCTTCCTCACATTCCGAGCTCCAAATGAATGGAATGGCTTTTTGAGTTAACTTAGTCAAAGGTAAAGTGATCTGGGAAAAGCCCTTAACAAACTTCATGTAATATCCAGCTAATCCCAAGAAACTTCTAATATCTGTGATTGTCTTAGGTTGAATCCAGTCCTAAATTGCGCTTACTTTATTTTGATCTACACAAATACCATGGGCATCGACTACATGTCCCCGAATGCAATGGACTTAAGCCAAAACTCACACTTGGAGAACTTGGCATACAGCTGATGTTCACGTAGAGCTTCTAATACTAACCTCAAGTTTTCTTCATGATCTCTTAAGGTTCGCAAATAAATGAGGATATCATCGATAAAGATGATTACAATTTTGTCTAACTATGGGTTTAGAACTCGCTGCATTAAATCCATGAAGATTGGTGGTGCATTGGTGAGTCCAAAAGACATCACCAAGAAATTAAAATGACCATAGCGAGTACGAATGGCAGTCTTTCCTACATCATCTTCTTTTACTCGCAATTGATGATATCTAGACCTTAAGTCAATCTTCGAATGTATGACAGCTCCAGATTACTGGTCAAATAAATCATCAATTCTAGGTAATGGGTATTTATTCATTATGGTGACTTTATTTAATATGCAATAATCTATGCACATTCGCATAGATCTATCCTTTGACTTTACAAATAGAACGGGTGCTCCCCAAGGAGACATACTTGGCCTAATAAAGCCTTTATTCAAGAGCTTTAATAACTGTTCATTCAGTTTTTGAAGTTCCTTAGGTTCCATTCTGTATGGTGCTTTAGATATAGGCTGGGTACCCGAAGCTAATTCAATAGAGAACTCGACTTCTCTGGAAGAAGGTACACCAGGCTGATCTTTTGGGAATACATTCGCAAATTCCTTTTACTATTTTACAATCAGAGAGAGGGGTACTTTCATTTGCTTCACCCATTATAGTGACTAGAAAAGTATCATAACCCTTACTGATCAATTGTTCAGCTTTAATAGTATTGATCAATGATAACTGTGTACTGGTTTTCTTGTTAGCTATAGATGTCTAGATATATAGGATATGAGTATTTTCATTCTATATTTTTTAGAGAGTTACTGATAGTACTATGTTATGGTTGTTATGTCTTGATACTTGTACTTCAGAAGAATGATCCATTAGGTAGAAAGGAATCACAGATCCCATTCTAACACCTTATGGTGTTCTCTGATACTAATTGTGAAGCCCCATACTTTCTTGTGGCGATGCTAATACTGATATTATCATAGTCACGGGGAGTACGGTGCTTCAGCTATGGCAAATCCCCAACTTAAGTAAAGTCAGGTAGGGCCCAATCTGCCTTAAGCCAAGGACTTGTCACCTGGAACTGTGAACATACATAAATACAAATCAAAGTGGCGGAAGCAATAAAAGTATAATACAACATCCAAGGCACAGGCTCGGCCCGAGCTGTCTCCACCATTCGACCATAAGGGGAAACTGCTAGCTTCAATGTTGCCTAGGCGGCTCGGCCAGAAATGGGAAGATCCTAATGGTCTAGGTGACCTGGCAGAGGAGTGGCAGACAGGATCGACATGGTCTGGTACAAGGGAATTTCCCTGTCGGGCCTGCGATCGATCGAAGACGACGATCCACAGCGATGGAGTTCGTCTCCATCGTCTGATCGTGAGACCGTTGGCGATAGATGGTCTGATATAGTCCTCGGATAAAAGAAACGTGGATGAGATCTTGAACGTCAGATGGAAGATGCCGATCGAGCAGATAGGATTAGATATTAACCCGGAGGAGATTTCGCCATTGGATTAAATAGCTGAAATGCGTGCTTATGCATTGAATGGCCAGAACCCATGCGCCGTTGTCGGGACCTCGCAGTGGATCGACCACAGTCCCGATAGCAAATCTAGCTGGTATTTTTAATTTAATAATTTAATTTTATAAAATCAATTAATTAATATCATATTTTCTAATTAATTCTAAATCTAATTTAAGATTAAATAAGCTCCAAAAATTTCAAAAAATTCACCCTTAGTAAATTAGAGCATGAGGAATTCAAAAATGAAATTAGATTTTAATTTGGAGATCAAATTAATTTAGGTATTTTCTAGGGCTCCAAAATAGGCAAATATACCAAAATTTTCAATTAGCTCCGATTGATCCCAAACTTCTAGGGTTAGGTTTAAATGACCCATTAAGTCTAATGTAATCAAAATTAGGACTTGGTCTAGCTTAATTAATTTAAAATTAGCTATAGTAACAACTAGGGTTGTTATAGAGCTTGAGGCGGAGGATCTCTTCTATCTCAGGGACCTTCTTCGGAGATTTAGAGACGAAAATCTTGTGAACGAGTTTGGGATGAAGGTGGAGACAGAGCTTAGCCTGGGGCTTACTTTATGAGGCTTCTTCTCCGTTGATCCGAGAGAGAGATCTTTCGGGTTCACCCTTTCGGTGAAAGGCCAAAAGGTCCGGCCTGCCTTGCTCTCTACTGGAGGCCGAGAGCAGCTAGCTAGCCTGTCGATCCCTCCAGCCAGTCAACTCATCTTCTCTCTCGGATAGAGCCCTAGAGTTCTATCGCCAGCCTAATCCATGCAATCTGGATCCATCTCCCTCTTTGTTGAAAGCCATTGAGCCCCTCCTCCACTCAGCAGATGAGCTTCACTCCCTCCTCTGCTTGGTTGAACCCCCACTGTAGCTACCTGCTACCTCCTACCTTCTTGTCGACCTAACCCTAGAACGCAGACGTCAACTTCAGGTACTCTCCTAATTCCATTACTTTATTGTGGCACTTGCCAACCCCAATAGTTAACTAATTGTTTCATCAATTTTAAGCTAGTAATGGTAGATAAAATGTCTTATTGTATGTTATGAGGTCGACTAGTTAAACTTTCACACTCAAATTTCTTTATGAGTGGTTTGCTATTTACTTTTATTCTTTGTTGTTTTCATAATTATTTTTACTTTTATTCACCTACTATTATAGAATTCATGTCCAAATCAATGGCGTGAAAATTTTATGATTTCAGAATAGTTTTATAATGGGTCCAAAGATAAATCTTAGATGTTAATTTCTCCTTTTGGCGATATCTCCAGCAAACTTGTTTATCCTATTTTAGGCTTAAAGGTATATGATTAATTAGCCACTAGGTATAAATACATAGTTAAAGTGTAAATAATTAAGACATTATAAACTATCAATAAATTATCGAATTATCCCTCAAACTATTAGAAAATTATCACTTTAAATAAATGTTAAAATGCAGTTAGATAATTTCTAATTATAACGGTGAAATGCTTGTGATAATGTTTTAAGATAAACGATACTAAATAGAATCAGATGAGTGTATTGCGCTTTGGCAGATCAATGATGCTCAAGCCTTTAATAATATAAATCGCATAATGTCTAGTGTAAATTGCTCTTTATGAAATAAAAAAAATGAGCAAATCTGAGCACATGAGAAAGAACATTAATAATTTCATTAATAAAAATTTATGTTTTGCAAGTATTATGTGTTTCTTTTATCATCAATTCTTTTGCAACAGTTAAATGATATTAGAACTTAGATCTTAAATTATTAATTTCATTAATTCTTATTTTAATGATTAATCAAATCATTTATTCCATCAATTATTGTTTATTTTATAACTTGACCAATATTGAACCACACCAACTATCCTTGGACCGCGTGGTGATTAGTCACCTGTGCTTTGGTGTCAAAATTCCATTAAGCCGATGGTTTAAAGAATAAATGAAGTATTATTTAATTTAGAGTTTATTTAATTGATTGATGCAAATCCAAATTTCATTTGATTCGCAATTTACAAGATACTTAGCCAAATTATGCGTTATAATATACCATTTTGAACGCAAAAATGCATAGATTAATAATATGATAATTAATTTATATTTGAATGATTATTTTAATTTATCATTAATTTAGATTAATTAATTAAATGCAAATTAATTTCAATCTCATTTGTATCATAATTTGAACATTAGAAGTCCAAATTTAATGATCAAACAGTCCTTTTCACTCATAAGAATGTGAGTAACATTAATATGAAATCAAATTTAAGTTTTAAATTCTAATTTTGTTAATGATTTTTTTACCCTAATTAGGAGTTTCAAAAACCCTGAAATCCTAACGTTATCCGATTTTGACATACTTAGTGTCATTCTTCTCCTTACACAATAAGGATTTCATATTTATGAATTTTATTTTATTTGGATAACAATTGGTGATTTTAGGTTTTCGCTTTTTAATTAGTATTACTTATATAATTTCATAGTTTCTTAATTTCATGCTATAAGTGTTTAGAGCTATTGGATAGCAAACTTACTTCACCATTTTTCTTTCATGTCAATTTTCTATGACATGATTATTTTGAGCTTAGTTCTCATAATTTATTTGTATGAATCTTTAGCAAATATGCTTGATTCATCTTTCAACCTTAGGATATAGCTTATAGGATTGATTACACCTTAAATTATAGGTGATCCTTTAGAACTAGATGTTATACCCATTAAGGGTGTTCAACCTTAATGCTTATTTAGTATAGGTTATGATCTTCTTTGTCATAATCATAAGTAAATAGGTTAGAGCTTAGCTCACTCCTTCCTAGTTCTTAAATCCTTTAAAGATTTGTGTTAGGAGTCCTAATTTCATAAGAATAATTTAGGAATCCTATTGATTTCCATAACCTTCAACTTAAAGAAAACATAGAGATTTAGTTTCTAATCCTTTTTTCCTTTTTCCCTTAAACCTTTCCTATTTCTTTAACCTAACTAGATTCATTATCGATTTGATTAGATCTTTCTAATTTATCCTAGTTAAATGAGTTTAGTGCGTAGAACCTTAACTCTTTGTTTTGTCATTGTAGTGTTTACTTAACCCTACCTTTTCTTAACTAATTTCCTAAAACTTGATTTAATTAACCTATTTCAATCTTTTGATTTAGGATTATATTAGAACTAGTTCCTTTTGGTATCATTATACTTATAAATTATTTTGCCATCTCATAGAATGAAATGAAACTACTATTTTCAAAACTTTAATTACTGCTATTAATTAACTTGAGATCAATATCTCAAAGTTAATTGGGAGCTCAATTAGCTCCAATCATTAAGTAAATTATTAAAATTAGATAACTTTGAATATCACTTAGTTGCAATTATTAAATTTTCCTTGAATTATTGCTTAACTTTGAGCCTTATTCATTTTAATCATTCATACAAGATATTGTGCATGAATAAAACTTTCACATTAAAAATAATAGGGGTTTATATTGCTGGATTAGCCAAGAGCAAGCTAATAAGGAGTAACAAGGAGACCTCATATTCTCAAAGGGTGAATGTAAGTGTTACTTATTTTGACCCCTCTTTCCTTTACTTATTAAACAGACATGTTTAACTCCTCACCTCATTTTATATTTGCCCGCAGAATGAGTACTTTCTAAAATAACTTTGATCAATTAACATATGAGATCTTCTTCAATCTTATAGATTGTTAAGACTCATCAAAGATTTTAACTATGTTACCTTACATACTCCTAGGCTATGTGTATCTTAGACCAAGAGTCTAAGATCTTCTTTCAACTGCTATGCTTTGTACTTTCCATGTTAGTAGTATACTTTACTTATTTACAGTTATTTTATATTACAGTGAATGTTATTTTAATTTCATTCAAATGCTTTGCTGTTTACTTTTCTTACTTAGCATAATTCCATTGAACATATACATATTTCATTTTATTTACTTTCATATATATGTTTTTGTATTTTCTAACCTATCTAAGATGCTTTTACTCTTGTTTTACTTACAGGCTAGATTGTCAAATTATATGAGTATTCTTACTCACTCTACTTTTTCCTTACTTTCCTTACTTTCTTTTCTCCATTTGTATGCTTTCATTTTTGCACCCTTTCTTGCGCTTATATTGTAACTATTTGTGATATCCAAAATAAATAATAAAATATTTAGTCTAATCTTGAATTGTACTTAGACTGTTTAGTCTAACCAGATTTTCTCTTTTTTTGGCTTTGCCCTATCACATTTAAATACTAAAATATGATAGATTAGGTGCACTTGGAGGCTAGTGGAGTTGGACCAGGCGCTTAAAGAAATATAATTGCTTCTGCTTAATTTATTCAATTCTTGATTTATATTAAAAGTGAGAGAGATTTTTATTTAATTACTTCCTAATATTTAGTCATGGCTTGTATTAATTAAAGTCTTTTACTTGTAATTATTATGCTTGTGTTGTAAATTAAATTCCTCACTTAAATGCTTTGTTAGAGATGAATGGATATATATAGACGAATGAATACTTAAATAAAAAATTTAGTTGCATATTAATTGGAAATTTAGTTATTATTTTCTCATTTTCTTATAATTATAAATGATGTAGGATGTATGTACCGTAGGATAGAAAATTGCTTCATATGTTTTTCTCACTTCAAATTTTATTAGAACTGGAAATAAGCAATCCCATGTAACGAATAGACTTTATATTAGAATTGGAAATAAGCAATCCCATATAATGGATTGACTTTATATTAGAACTAGAAATAAGCAATCCCATGTAACGGATTGACTTTATATTAGAATTGGAAAGGTTATGTACTTTTAATTAATCTTCCATTGTAATGGAAGACTTGTATGTTAAAATTACAGGTGTATATTTGACCAAATACAGCAGAGGTCATGCCAAAATTTTTAAGATTTCATTGACTTAAGCTTATATTGTATATTGTACACTCATATCTCATATACCTATCATTAGAATTTTCACATCTAAATTTTCAACTATCTATATCATATGTTCTTTTTAAATTCATGTTTTCATATTTATTTCATGTGATGTATTTACAAAACTTATTCCATCTTAACTTAAGATCCTCTTCTAAGCCCTTGGCAAAATGCAACACCTAATGATTTGGATTAGTTTCCATCTAATCCAGTATTAGATGTTGTGGTGGCGTATCAATATTGAGATTTGTTATTACTTAATATTGGGGTCATCACAGTCAGGCCCTGACCGACCCGGGCTGTCCCGCTAAGAAGCAACCCATCGGGTCCCAGTTGACCCGATTAGCCCGGAGCGATTAAAATGAAATTAATTAAAAGATAATTCCATTCCCCAAGGTTCTAATATTAAGAAAATTTAATGGAATTAGGGTTTGATTTATTTTGCTCAATACTTATCCAAATGTTATGATAATATATACCATTTTGATCAAAAAAAAATATGTAGAATAATAAACTGCAAAGATATTTTAGTTTCTATGGATATATTTATAATTATGTCCTAATTGTATTTAAGCTTGATTAGTGAATAGTATGGTATGAAATAGTCCAAATAACATGTGTGTGGCCTCTAACTATTCATTATAATTTGTATAATTCAACATTAAAGATAGATTTATTCCTTTGTGGCTTATGTTTTAAATTTTCTAATCACCTAAATGCTTGATTTGAGAATGTAAGGATAATTACTTATCTGATTTGCATTTCTTATGTTATGTAGAAGTTAATTACAATGCCAAATTTAATATTCCATGGTTAATTTTGTTAACTAATTGCTAATCATAAGAAACCCTAATTAGTCAAGATTAGTCTTTTCACTTAATTAATATTGATGATTTTGGTATCCATGTGATCCTTAAACAACAACTAACATAATGGCGAGCTTGCATTATTATTTTGGGCATGATAAAGTCTCAACTATTCTTAATAAGTTTAAAACCTATTTAGCATAGGTTAGAACTTGGGCTTAATCAAATTTTGATTTCTTATTGATCTTATCTCATTAGTCCATAAATATTGAATAACTAACATTTGATTTGTCATATGATCATACAAATTGGCATGTTATATCATTTAGTCTTGAAATGATTAAATAATCAGCCAAATGGCATATTATATCATGTTATATCATTTAGTCTAACTATTTATTGAAAGATTTATCTTTAACCAAGGTTCAATTTATTGAGTAATTCCATAACTTAATAGAATTGAACTAAAGAAGAACAATGAAGATCTAAAGGTTAAGATCTATGGGTCTAAACACTAAGAAATTTTATTAAGGATTTACATATAAGTATAATTATGGTTTACTTCTAAATTTAATGAAATCCAAATGAAATCTAACTTGGCTATAACTAATTTAGATGAAGAAAATGTGGGTGTTAAATCAACATCAAAAATCACAATAACTCACTTAATTAAGATTAGGACAAACCTAGGGTTAAGCCTTTTAAGCAAGTACAAATCTAATAGACCTTAAATATGTTTGAAACATTTAGTTTATTGACTTAAAAAGATTTAATTACACCTTAAATATGTTTAAGTAACATTTGGCCAAAATAATTAAAATACCCCTCACTAAAGGTCTAAATGGAGACTTTAGGTTCTATGGTTCCAAATGAAATTCTATTAGTGACAAAGGGTTTTTTACTTCCTAAGATGAGGATTAACATAAGAAAAACTCAATTTGATTAAGTATTAAGATTACTTGTGGTGCCCCGCCCCTTAATCCACAATCATTAGACTAAGGAGTGGAGTGTCACATTGGCAAATCCCTTACTTAGTATTGGATTAGGTATAGACCCTAATCCACTAGTAAAGAAGAGATAAGCCATTGCATATATGCCATAAACTTAGTCACTAAGCGAATACCGATCAGAGTGCAGAAGTAAAGTAAAACAAATATACATCCAGATTATCATAATAAATAGGAAAAAGTGCAACACACAGCTCAAAGTATAAAGTATAGTAAAGAAAAATACATCCAAGATACATGTATTATTATAGCATTTAATAAATTGTTTAAAGGACTGAAATATAGATACATATATTATTACAACATTTAATAAATTGTTTAAAGGACTGAAATATAAAGTCTCTCATCCTCACAATATGAAGAAAGAAAACTAGGCAGCTTCTGGATCACCCGGCAGATGCTCCTCTTCAATAAATAGCTCCTCCTCTTCAGCACCCAACTCCTCAAATTTATATGAATCTGACATTGTCGGTTTCACAATGCAAGGGCCCTAGCCAATAAAATAAAATCTTATTAGATAATTATTTTAAGTACATTTTAGGCTGAATATTTTACATGAATTATTAATGTCACCATTTACATGTACGAAACCAAAATAACTATCTAGTATAGGGGCAGTAAGTATACAAGGAGTAGGGTAAGTTATAAATATAATATTTATAATTAAGCAGGAATTAAGGCAAAAAGCACACCTCAAATAAACTGAGCAAGGAATAGGCATACATATATAATGTAATAACTAAAAGTACTTGAAACAAAAGTCTAATCCTTAATATGCTGATAATCATATGACATATGCTGATTAAAAATAGTATGTCTAAAAGTGGTACATATAGTAAGTAGCAAAAATTTAGCATCCTATAAATATATACAATTAAGTAAGTAGGTAAAGTCAAATTGATTGAAAATAGTATGCATCAATAATAAGTAAATGGTAAACTGAACTGAAATAGGTATATATAACTGCCATATCAAAAAATTGGATAATTGGGCCCAGACAAAAATTCCCAAAGCCTTTTGGGGCTAGGGCAAAGAGAACAAAATAATAAAACTGAAGAGGTAGTAAATACAAGTGCAGGATCTTTTAGTTATTTTACTTTAATTTCTATGGACACGTTCAAAAACAACTGAGAAGTAAAGCATGTCTGCAAGACTATATAAGTTTGAAGTTTAATACACACTCCTCAAAGAGTAATGTTAAGAATCCTTATTACTCCTTACCCCTATTTGTTAGGGTAAATGTGCACCAGAACCTATCAGAACATAACTGAACCCAAGGCAACTGTCATCCTAATTATTATAAGTTTTCATTTCTTACGCAAAGTTTTCTTTCATGACATGTTCAAGGAACTAAGCAGAAAATAGAAGGAATGTGTAGCACAATAAGCAAGGGACTCTTCTACACATGGTGACACTGTTGTTATATAATTAAATAATTCTAACTATTCTAAGTTACACAAGTTCAGGATCTCTAATTCCTACAAGTGAGTGCAACTTAGAAGTACGGCCTTTTATATTACAAAATATTAGGACTAGCTAGGTCCTAATATGATTAAATCAATATTGACTATGAGTTAAATAATAAATCATTACAACCTAATTAATGAATTTATACGTTCTATACTATGATCTGATCAAGATCTACTAAGCTAGGTATTATGATTTTAACATCATGAGATTGGAGTTAGGCACATAATCCAAAGGTAAAGTCTAAGGGTCTAAGATTTCAGTTATAAGTGAACTAATGATTGAGGTAAATCCTATTAAGTAAAGTCAACTTAATAGGATGATTCTCCTATTCTTAATCTAGGATTGAATGATAAATTTATTAAAAAATGAAATTATGAAAGTCCATAAACTAATAAAAATTAAGGATTCATTTATTAAATAACCTCATTATTCAATGAACAAAATCTTATCTAATATTTAACCTTATTCTTAAGGAATGGATCCTAAGATGAAGTGAGGATCCTAATAATAAGACTTAGATAATTTATATAAATTGATTAAATTTCCTTACACTTTTTGCTTTTATTTAATTAGGAAGATTAGGGATAAATTTTAGCTAAGTAAGGATCCTTTTTCCTTAGAAATTTTCAAGCCTAAATTGGGGGATTTTAGATAGTTAACTAATTAAGAGATTTTATGACTTAAATTGATCTTAATTCAGTTCTATTACTATTTTTATGGATGAAAAATGGTGTTTTAAGGGTTAAGAGTACTTAACCTAAATTTTGGGCAAAATAATAATTTTGCTTATATTTTAAGGTCTAAAAAGCTACTTTTTGATTTAGGGCTCCAAATTAGAATTTTTTATTACCAAATGATTCTTTATTATCTAACATGAAGATTGATAGTAAGTACAACAAATTTGGATAAGAAATAGGTCCTATAGGTCCAAACTAGAGTTTTTAACCTAAGGGGCAATTTAGTAATTTACACTTAATGGAATCTAAATTTTCTTGCAATTTATTGTTGGTCATTATTCAAGGATTCCAGGTAGTCTTAGAACACTAATTTTTGAAGTAAATTGGATTAGTTATGGACAATTTAATTATAAGGGCAATTATGGAAATTGTCTATGGCAAATAGGGGTAAAAAACCTAGCTTTTCCATTTGAGATTCAAATTTAGTAAACTCAGTGGCTACAGTTTTCCTATGTCACACTGAGTACTTTAACAGGGCGTAGACCTAAATTGGACCTCATTTGGCCAAGTTATGGTCTAGTTAGGTTTAGGGGTATTTTGGTTAACCTAGAGTTTCTAGTGTTCAGAACTAAAGTTTTATTTTAGATTACTATTAGTATTGAAACTCTAAGCTATATAATACTTTGATTTTCTGATTTGGAGTTCAAATGACCAAGTTGTGGTCATTTCAACGCTAGGGACTAAAACTCAATCTCTTCCATATTTAAAACTCATATACAATTTTATACAGTGCTCAATTTTACTTAAACCAGGGTCCTGGGATCCTTAAAATTTGAAAGCTATGAAGTTTTGACCATTTCAGCCAGTTCTGGACCAATTCGGACATTTCTAGACACGATGACGCGCGGTAGCACCTTCCGGCCGAGAGATAGGCGCTATGGCGCGCTGCAACCCTATTAGGCGCTACGGAGCGCTGCGGTGGATTGCAATGCTGTGGCGAAAAACTTTCTGAAATTTGGGAGCTGCAGCGCGCAGCAGCATTTTTAGGCGCTGCAGCTCTTTCAGGCACTGTGGTGCGCTGCGGTGGAAATCAGCACAACCAACCCGAGAGCTGGGTGCTACGGTGCCTGATTCCAAGTGGTGCAGACGCTACGATACGTTACAGCACTATCAGGCACTAGTTCAAAACTTCGGCCGTTGCGGCGCCCGACGGTGATTTCGCCTGTCCGAAAACCGTAACGGGTCAACTTTCGGGATCAATTACTCTCAACCTAGAGCACTTGACGTGCGATTCTATATACCGATGGAAAGATCTTTCCAAGACCTTTCTATTGATTTCCAAATAGACACCAAATGATCATGTTATCAATGCAAATAGTAGAGTTAAAAGATTAGGTGTGCAGAAAGGAGGAAAAATAGAGCAGCTTCAACTTCCTAAAATCACAACCTAATGAGCTCTAATGAACTCCATACCCTAAATACAAATTTCTAACAATGCAAATCAAATATAAGGGTGAAATAAAGTAGCCATTGAATACATCTAATGGGGGAAAGGGAGGTACCTTGGCTTTGACAATGATAGATTTTATAAGGGAGGCTTGAGAGCTTGAGAGATCCTTTCTTCAGCAAACACAGCAATGGGTGGAATTCAGCTAGGCAAAGATAATAGGGGAGGTGGAGAGCTGAGAGCAAAAGGCTCTCTTAATGGAGGAGAGGACTTCTATTGGATGGGATGTGCATGAGTTGTCACATACCATCTATGGAGATAAGGGAGGTTGAGAGAGGGGAGGGGGAACAAAGGTGGCAGGATAAGAATAAACAAAAATAAGGGGCAGGTTGAGCATGGCAGGGGGGACTGAAGGGAAAGGAGGCTTAACTTGGATTGGATGGCTGTGGGTTCCAGCTAGCCAAAGAAGAAGAAGGAGGGAAAGAAATAAATGGAAAATAAAATTGCTTTATTTAATTATATGAATCATAAAGGAAAATCATATTTTATATATGTGCTCCAATAAATCCCAAAATTTCACCCTTACCTAATTTGAGGGTGAGGATCGCAACTGCGAAGTCAAATTTTAAGTCCGGCAAGTCTTTAATTTTCCCAAATTTGGGGTATTTAAATATTGTTATAATATTCGATGAAATTTCAACGACTTCCGATTGCCACCAAACCATCACCCCTAGCTAATTTGGGGGTAATGAGCGCAATGGTGAAGTCTAATTTTTGAGGTCAATTTAGATAGGTCAATTTCCAGGATTTCTGGATTTCCCAAAAATCAAGATTTGGTCCATTTGACTCCTGATTTGGATAAGATCTTGGTGGTGAACTCCTATGACCTAATTAGCACTTAAGATCAAAATTTAGGATCTGGGTTAGTCATAATTGATACGGGTAATAACTTGGGTTGTTACATTACTAAACTTTAATTAGGATTTAACCTCATTAAGAAGTGATTAACAATATTAAATATGCAAAGTGCAAACATAAGCTACTAATGGCTTCTATTCTATCTAAGGAGTCTTTAGACACTAAGATCACTAAAATTAGAGCTTAATTAGTCTAATTATTTATTAATTAGAATTAAGGGTAATTAATGAGTGATTAGTAAAATTAATGATAGAAAAATGTTTCTAACTTCATAATTAAGTTCTCTATTTAACAAAAATTTAGAGACCTTAATCATGAAATTTAGTTAACTATTTAATCTAATGTTCATTAATTCATTTTAGATAAATAAGGCCTTAATTAAAAAAACTAATAATAAAAACTCAAATATTTTTATAGTTTATTATTCCTCTCATTTTTTTATCAAAATAGTATAGTAGATCATACCATTTGGACTTAAATTGACTTATTTATTCAAATAATTTAAATAGGATGTACTCAATTAATTAAACTATAGGCTCTTAAATAATCAGCCAATTTTCCTTAAAGAAAATAAATTCAATTAATCGGCCGATTGCGATATACCATTCGCAAAAGGCGCGGGTCAGGGTCCGACCCGACTCGATACTTTTCTGCCCTACCATTGATTCTCTTCGACTACCCTGTCCTAGGGTTTAAATCCGTAGCGAAATTCTCACCACTTAGACCACCTCATGACTTAATTATAAGAGAAAATGTTCCTTACACCAAAACGCAACATTCACACATAAAAGCCCTAAATGGGAGAGCTTAGGTTGTTGGATTGGATGATGCCTTAATTGGCCTTATTCATAAAGCTATGGTTTACTGTGGTGAGTAAATTCTATCACAGAAGCCATCATTTGACAAGCTCTCGATCTCGACACATTCAACATGTTGAGATCAATCAAAGCCCACTATTGGTTGGTCTTGGGAATGACCGAGTCAGTTAATTATTACTCAGGCTCCAGTACTGTGCAGTTCTGTAGCCCGGTCGATCAATCTGATCAAGTGAGGCTTAGCCCAAGCCTCAGGGGTTCATCCAATGGTTCGATAGGATGTAGCATGAGGTTTGGGACAGAACGGATATGGAGCTCTCAATTCCATTGAAAGGATTTCACTTCCACTGGACAGTGGCTCTTTCCAGACAGCAAGTCCTCGCTGTCTCGACTAAGCTCCTCAGTCCAACTCCCTTCTGCCTATTTTCTAAGTTCAAAGGGAAAATTACAACATATCATAACATAAATTATAGAGCATAATTCATTAAGCATTTAGTCTTCAAGACTCAATGAGGAATGGATGGGTACCTAGACCGAAGACTCATGCTGATAGGAGTGAACTGGATCTTAGGAGTTGCTAAAGATCGATTGCACAAGCTAGGGGTTTGGACTCCATACCACACCCACTGCTTGGGCGTGGTCGGGCTCGACTCGAGAGCTTAGCTCTCAAGATCCTTCATGGAGGTTTGACTGGGCCGTGTGGTACGTTTTGAGTGCCCAACAATTAATGGGAAGCTGGTAACGATCCTGCTGACCTGGCACGCTGAGTGGGGTACAGCTCTGGTACCAATAGTATGAACAGATATGCGTTGTCGTGGTTGTTTGAGCGAATGAGATGCTCCATAATAGCGGGTGCATCGGTGGTCGTCTGATGGATCAGGTAGAACAACGCTACATTCCTGATGTGCCCCTGCATAACGGCTAAACACGAACTTGATATCGGCCATTGGATGACTGATGTGATTCGACGACTCCAAGCAAGGGAGAGTGAGAGCCGCTAGATCTATTGCTGGAAAATGATTCAATGACCCAGACTCGATTTGTCGTTTGGATTTCAGCCGACCGATGGAATTAAACATTTTAAATAAAAAAATTAATTAATTAAGTAACCTAAATGAATTTGATCCAATATAGAACTTAATGACCTCCAAAAATTTCCTGAGCTAATTTGGGGGCGACAAATTTAAAAATGAAACTAGATTTTGATTTGGAAATTAAACTAATTTAGCTGATTTTCTAGGTCAAATAGTTTGCATAAATTTACATTACCATAAAGTTACCACAAAAAGGCAGACTAATTGAGCTCCGATTAACCCCAAATTTTTTGGGTTAGGTTTGAATGACTAGCTAAGTCTAATGAAATAAAGATTATGATTTGATTTAGTCTAGATAAGCTATGTAACCTAGGGTTGCTACAGATCAACAGATGCATGAGCAACCCCGGAAAACTTCATTACAAGGCAGTTAAATGCATTCACAGATATTTGAGAGGCACTTAAAGTGGCTAATTGAATGATCCATGCTGGCACCAACGAAGTCTCAAGGGTTTTCGGTTAGAAGGATCCAAGTTATAACAACACATGCACCCAAGTTAGTCCGTTTTCCCACAATTCCTTGATTCATTAATTGATTTAAAATGATTTCATAAATTAATAATTATTTTTCTTAATTAATAATTAGCTTGATTCTATTAAAGCTATTTTATTTGAAAAAAAAAGAATTAACCATCTTATTTATGTTTTGAGACCACTTTAATATTTTATTTCGAACTTCAAGTGATTTTAGGGTTACTATATATATAAAAATTTTTTTTTTGAAAAAATCAGTATATAGTAAATTTTTTTTTGAAAAAATTAAGATTATCTGTATTTGAAATGAAAAATTATTGTGCTATATTTTGATTTTAGGGTTACTATATATATAATTTATTAAGTTTAATCGACAAGATCTTAATTTTATTCTCATTAATTTAAGAGAAAATAAGTTCGCGTATTTTTTTATTTATTCTCTATCAAACAATAGTGACACATAAGACCCGTTAATAATAATAGTTTGAGTTGCACTCTTGAGTCTCACCAAATATTAAAGTTTATAAATGGATAATAAAATTTTATATTTAAAAAATATATTTTTGATGAAATTTTACATATGATCATTTAATACTAATTATTTATAAAATAAAAAGGCTATTTGAATACTTAATTGAACTATAATGAGTATAAAAATAAGGAGCATAATCTTTTTATAATTTATTATCTTAAATTAAGTTGTTTATCCCCAACATATAATATAGTTAGGACTTGGGATATTTATCATAATCTGAACTGTACTTATTTATTTACCTAAGATAAGATTGAAACTCTAAGATTTTATTTAGGGTAAATCAACTAATTTTGCATTTTACTAAATAAATCAGTTATACAGATATGCATTATAATCTCCGTATGATAATAATTACATTCTCATTCTATCAATCTATTTAATGCTCAAGGATTTGCAAGTTAATGAATCCATCCTCCATTGTTATAGGACCTACACAAATGGCTCCAAGGAAGTGACATATAAGTCATTCAATTTAGGTTAACTACCACAAAAGATAACTCAATTTAAGTCCCTTTATGTAATCTTACCACATAACTAAAGAACAATCATCTAAGGATAATAAGGTTCATTTAAAATCCTACCTCAAAATAAGATAAATAAGGAATTTCCTACCTCAAAGGAAACCATATTTAAATATATAATATTTACTTAACTTGAGGCTATCTTAATATTTAAGGATCTACCACGCGCCGCAGTGGGTCTCATCCCGAGAGCTTGGCACTACCGTACGCCACAGTGGGCCTCAACCTGAGAGCCTGGTGCTACAGCATGTCGTAACGCCTAGCAGAATTCTACTTTCGTTCCAGGTTTCTCTTTAAGCAAATCTTAGGGCATTTAACACTTTTGGGGTTTGAAATAGAGTTGACTTGTAACAACCCATGTTATTACTTAAGTCAATTATGATTAATCTAAGTCCTAATTATAATCTTAGTACCTTAATTAAGTCTTTAGAAGTTTACCTCTAAGATACAGTTCAAATCAGGAATCAAATAGAGCAAGTTCTGATTTCTGGAAAATCCCAAAACCCTAAAAATTGACTTTTTATTTTGACCTCAAATTGAAAATCCGACTTCGCCATTGCATTCACCACCCCCAAATTAGCTAGGGGTAAAGTTTTGAATGCATTTGGAAGACGTATAATTTTCGTCGAATATTTTAATATTATTTAAATATCTGAAAATTTGAATAATTAAATACTCGTCAGATCAAAAATATGATCACGCCATTGTGTTCCTCACCCCTCAATTAGCTCGGGGTGATATATTAGAAATATTTGGAACATATTAATTAGGATAAATTTAATTAATTAAATCAATTAACAAAAATTAATTAAATATATATTTAATTAAATATTAACGGCGCCGTCCACTTAGGATGAAACGTCGTCGCCTTTTCCTTCCGCACCATTTGACCAAACGGTGAGCATCGACCGTTCCATCGTTCGATCGAACGGTCGAGAAGCTTCGTACCCCGAAGTCCTCCGCGTGGCGTCGAGCGCGCACGCGGCGCCTACACGGCCGCACAGGCGTCGAATCCGCCGCTTTAGAGGCTTGATAAAGTCCCTAATCTTCATCTCCATGCCTAGTTTACTCAAATCAAGTCTCTGCGAAGAAGAAACCCCCCTACTCTCGCAGTTATCGTCCTCAGCCATCGAACTTAGGTACCCGTATATACCTTCGATCTCTATCAATAATTGCCAAATGAATTTCGTTTATTTATTTCATAAGTTGGATTGCTAAATCAACGGATCAGATCGTACTCAAATGAGTTCGATTGATGTGAATCGAGTTTAGATATACTGTTTAATTCATTAGAGCCCGTCTTGGCCCGGACGCGTCACCTAGGGTTATGGTTTATGGGAGACTCCGGTCACCTCCGGTGACATGCCAGATGCTAATCGAAAGGTCTCTCTAAGACCTTTCGATCGGCGTGCGGGTCGACCCCCGGTAACGGCGGTTACGCCACCGATTTCTGAGCCCTAGCCCCCGGGCTCTCGGTCTCTCCGTGTCTGGTCGAGGCTGGGCCGGGTCAAGCCCGGCCCGACGACCCGGATTCGGGTCTCCACTGCGTCAGCAGACAGCGGCTCCCATTGTCTATCACAGCCCGCGTTAGTGGGGCCCACATGTTAATACCCGGCAAATTAGAAAATGCCACGTAATCACTGCGGGTCCCACCGTCGCGTCGTATGCCGATGCGGGTCCCACCTGCAGAGATAAAAATTAAATAATTAATATATATATATATATATAAGTAAATAATAAATGTATTAGAAACTTTAATATATATATGAACATATATATGTAAATCTATACACATATATATGTATTTATATATAACCTGATAATTAATCCATTAATAAAAATAGAAAAATGATAATAAATTAATTAAAACTATAGTAATAATTATATTTATAATTAAATGAATTAATAAAGAAGTTTAGTAAAATTTAAATCAAAATAAATAGAACTTTAGACAACCATATCTTAATAAATATGGGTCCAAATTATACAAATAAATTTACCAAATTAATCAGAAAAATTCAAGAAATTTATTGGTGCTGTCAATTTTCCATTTAGACTAATATTTCACTTAATGATATTTTAGAATATTTGAATATTCACAAAATGTCACAAAACTTCAAATCACCATAACTTTGCACGTATTAATCCAAACATATCAAATATAGGTCTCAAAGGACTTAGAAAATCCTAAGGATTAATTTAGTAATGTCCATTTTACTATTTGGATTAGTTTAGACTAATAACTTTTAGGACCTAATCCTAATTAGGTCAATTAACCATAGAATTTCAATTGACCATAACTTTGTCAATTGAGCTCCAAATTAGGTGATCCAAAAATTAATTTAGATCAGGGAAATCTAATTTACTGTAATCTACAAAAATATTTATGATCCAACAGTTAGATTTCTTAATCAACCCTAATTACTTTAAAATTTGATTAGTAAAAATTAGCAAAATTAATAATTCAAAGTTAATAATTCAAGTTTCAGAGAACTCCTAGAGTAGTTTAAAACTTAGTGGTATTGTTAGTTTAGTAATTTTGTGATTAATTTAACTAATAACTTACTAATCACCCTAAACCCTAATTAGGTTATAACTTAGCCAATTATTATCCAAATTGAACCTACTACAATTTATGTAATCAGTGGATTATTTGTAAATCATAGCCACTAATTTTACTCAATTTGGACACCAATTGGAGAAGTTAGGAGTCTTGACCTTAATTAAGAACCCTTAAATTACCATTTTACCCTTAGAATTTGTATTGGCTATAACTTAGCCAATACATATCAGAATTTAATGATTTTAGGTTCTATGGAAATCTTAGGACATAATCTTCAGTGAACTGACATAAAATTTAGATTTTATTAAGCAAAATTACCAATTTACACTTATAGGTCAAATTTCTTAATTTGATCTTATAAGACTTAATAATTAACCAAAATTAGTGAACTTATTGTCTAAACTCATATTAGACAGTAAATAATCACTCCACTTTATTAAAATCCAGAATTTAGCCCTATTTTATAAAGATGAAATAGACCCTTAAGTAAGGGCAAAATGATCATTTTGCCCAAATTTAGGGTTTAATGATTCTAAGTTCTAAATTCATCCCTAAATCAAAATATATAGTAATTAAAGTGATTTAGACTTTAATTTAAATAGCTCTAAGTATTAAATTAGAAATTTAAGAAAAAATCCTAAATTTGATCCTAACTAAAAACCTAAGTAAAGATGAGAGTTCTTTTCCTTCCTTTGAGCTTCTTAGTTCATCTATAGGTCTTATAACCTTAGTTAGGATCTGTGTTTAAGTGCTACTCTTAGTACTTAAGAGTCTTAATTCCTAAGATTAATGATAGATTTTAGGATAGAATTCATTTAATGGGTAACGTGGGTTAGTCATTAAGGTGAAACCTTGATTTTACTAGCTTATTAGATTTTCATAGTTTATTAAATAATTATTTGATCTTTTAACCTTATGATTAGGATTAGAAATCTATACTATTGAGTTTGACTTAATTCAATAGGATTTGCCTTAATTCTTAAATCAATGAGATGGGATTAAGCCTTAGTCCTTAGGATAACCTTGTGATTAAGAATTGAACCTCATTATTTAGGAGTTTAGTTCCTAATCCTTGAAATCTTGATTTGGCTAATCAAGATTTGGTTTGAGATTTGTAAAATAACAAATTAGGATAATTGATTCATTTATTTAATCATATAGTCGACATTGATTCAGTTATAATTAGGATGTGGCCAGTCTTAATTATGTTCAACTTATAGGAATGTGATTCTAAGTTACAAATAATATAAAAATTGATGATTCTGAATCTTATGTAACTTAGAGTAGCTAGAATGATTAAATTAGAAAATAAGTGATATCATAAAGTTTGTGTAGTGCTATTATTACCTTGAAATTGAAATGTTATGTTTTCCTTGTTCTTAAGCCTCATTATACTTTTGGGCATATTTTATTAAACATGAATATTTGATGAATATTCAATGTTAAGTTTGAATTACATTCAAATGGCATTTGCATAATTTAAAAATAAAACTTAAATAAAACAAACTTTACTTTGTGAGTTATACTTAGTCTGCCATTTAGTATAACATGGCGTTTAAGACAGATTTTGCCTAGGACACTTTCCTAGAGCGTGTTACTTTAGCTTAGGACACTTTCCTAGAGCGTGTTACTTTTGCTTGGGACATTTTCCTGGATGATTAGATGGATGTTACCTTGTGACTAGGACACTTTCCTACTGCAACATACTTTAATCTAGGACACTTTCCTAGATGAGCGATGGACTTTACTTTTTGGCAGAACTAAGTAGGAGTATCTCACACATTATAGTTACTTTACTTTACTTTTACTTTTCAGTCATTTTATAGCCACTTTACAGTTTCTTTACAGTTCTGACTTACTCTTACATTACAGTTCAGTACATTTTCTGTTATATTTTTATTTTCTGCTGCTCTTTAGTATTACAGAATTTCCTATAATCTTCTTTTTATTTCAGTCACTTTACTTTATTTAAAAGCATGTTAGGATGCTAGACTTTATTTTCAGTACAGTACTCTTACTTTATTCTATAAATTGGCATGCTTAGTTTGATCATATTACTTAGGAGTTTCTTTGTACTTAGTAGATTTTCATTAGCATTTTATTTACCTTTTTATGCAGCTTAAGTTGATGTATGTGCTTACCTCACATTTTGTTTAAATTATAATTTATTATTATAACTAGCATTTCATGTCTTTGTCGCTTTAGCGCTATTTTTACGCTTAAGTTAAGTTTGTGATATCATTAAAATACATAAAAATGATTACTTTAAAATGTACTTAGACATTGTGTCTAACTAGATTTTTCTTTTGTTGGCTGGGGCCCTTCCATTATGAAATTGATAATGGTAGATTCCGAGCTATTTGAGGAGGTAGAGCCTGTAGAGAAACAGATTCAAGAGGAGGTTCAAGTTGATGAAGACCAGTAGATTATACTTTCTAGTTTGCTTCACTTTTGCATTTGAGAGGATGGGAGACTTTATTTCATATTTCAGATCTTAACTTTAATGTTTGTAATAATACATGATTAAATTGTACTTTATTTTTCGTGTATTGTATATTATGAGTTGGAAGGTTTACTTTGCAATATAGATGAATGGATGATTACTTCAGTTTGTATCTTTTTCTTCTGCACTCTGATTACTTGTATACTCATTAAGTGATTGTCATCCTTTGCTTTATTTAAAAGAGCACATCTTTCCCTTAAGATTGGATTGGAGTCTTAAATTCCAACCTAATGTCAAGTAAGAGATGTGCTCAGTGACGACCACTCCTTAATTCTTATGATTAAAGGGGGAGGCCGCCACATTTGGTATCAAAGAACTCCATAAGGTGTTAGATTGGAATTTGTATTCCTATCTACCTAATGGATAGTTCTTCTGCCATACAATCACTAAATGAATACTAAAATAACATCCATATTTCCATCATCCAATATTCAGAATAGCAGGAATAACACACTTAGAGTAAGAACACAAAGATAATCAAACTCATACATTAGAAACTCTAAGATCAAAATAAATATGTTATAAAGCTCTTTCTTAAAATTACATGATTAAAAATACCCTATTATTTTGTTCTCCTAAAAGGATGTTTGTTATTCAAATTCAAGTGTAATAATGAATCCTTGTCAGTTTTCATCCGCTCTTACTGCATCAAGCAGTTATTCATCAGAGATTAGTGCATTACTAGAGACAGTTAAGACCCTCGTAGATACAAATGCTATGCAGTCTGAAAAGATAGAGAGGTTAATAGCTATGCAAAATAATTCCTCTCCTGCATCGGTTAACCCTATACCTTATCCCCAATAATACCAGCAAAATACTGATGGACTTCTTCATAGTTTCATTAGACTAAGAACTCCAGTATTCAATGGAACAATGTCTGCCATGGATACAGTTAATTGGCTTAAAACAGTTGAGAAGAATCTTACCAACCTAAATTGCCTTGAATCTGAATCCATCAGATTAACTACCCATATGTTCCAGGAAGAGGCTGAATTATGGTGGGAGAACATTAGTAAAACGTTATTCACCGGATATCGTATTACTAAAATTCCTTGGAATAACTTTGTGGAAGCATTCACGGCAGAATATATCCTTCCCTCTATTCAGAACAATTTAGGGGATATGTTTCTTAACCTCAAGCAAGGGAACCGAGCCTTATCTGAATATGGAACTGGTTCAGACGGAAGGAGTTCGATGCCACAGATTCCTAAGTGGGCTATGAGAATCAATAAAGGATCAAATTATTCCGTTAAGACAATCCAACTTCATGGAGCTGATAAAAACAGCTAGAGTGATTGACTGGCACTAGTCCCAGAAGGAGAGTAAGAGAACTTTTAATGTATCTTCATAAAGAAACAATGATCCCAGGAGAATTAGGCTTCCTTCAAGAAAAGTATATCAAATGGAAGCTGAAGAACCACCATCAAATCCTTATAATGGATGTACTAGGTCACGTCCATTTGGGAAGTGCAATCATAACCAGCTATGCTGCTACACATGTGGCAAGAAAGGGAATTTTTACCAACAATACAGGTATGATGTGACCATCGATGGTGCTCGTATTGATCGATCAAGATACAACCAAGCACTGAATCCAACTCCGATCAATCGTCAGAATCAACCATTAACGATCATGCCTGCTCAACAATTGTAAAACCTAATCTGAGGAAGGATGGAGGAAACCCAAGCCAACTTAGCACCTCTAAAGCTCCTCAAAAGCAGGTGTTTAGCACGAAACCTGCAGGATTTTCTAGAGTTTACACTCTCACTCCTATAGAAGCTACTGAATATAATAATGTGATATCATGTATGTAAAGTTCATATTGCATTTTTATTCTTCATGTTTTTAAAGAATTTTCAATTGATTATCATTAAATTTAGGCACCATATGTGTTAATGATCATCCGTGCAAGCTACTATTTGATACAGGAGCTAGCCATTCATTTATATTCAAGAATTTTGCAAGGAGTTTAAATTTGCCATGTTACAAAATGGCAAGAACCCTATCAGTTGAGCTTCCAGCTGGAACTCAACTCAGTACCACTCAATTCTATAATCTCCATATACCTTTGAATAAGCAAACATTTCAACAAACTGATAATTCTACCTATAGTAAACTTTGATATTATTTTGGGTATGAACTAGCTTAGTGCTCACAACACAACAATAAATTATCAGCAAAAGAAGATAACACTTCAATCATTAGATGCTTTAGAAACCTTCATATGAAGGTTTAGTACCTTGAGTTCATTAATTAATGTGATAACAACAGTTAAATTAGTAAGCAAGGGTTGTTTAGCATACTTAGTCACCATGCTGGGAGATAGTAAAGAAGACATTCCACTATCTGAAATTAAAGTTGTTAATGAGTTTGCTGATGTGTTTCCTGATGAGTTACCTGGATTGCCTCCATCAAGAGAAGTTGAACTGGAAATCAATTTAGTTCCAGGTACCCAACCAATTTCTAAGGCTCCTTATAGAATGGCTCCTAAGGAACTTCACGAGCTTAGTGAGCAATTAAAAGAACTTCTAGACAAGTGTTTCATTAGGCTAAGTATGTCACCTTGGGGTGCTCTAGTTCTATTTGTTAAGAAGAAAGATGGGTTTATGCGAATGTGTATAGACTATAGAGAATTAAATAAAGTCACCATTAAGAATAATTGCCCACTTCCTAGGATCGATGATTTATTCGATCAGTTATCCGGAGTGATAGTGTTCTCAAAAATTGATTTAAGATCAGGGTATCATCAACTCCAAGTGAAAAATTCTGACATGGAGAAGATAACATTTAGAACTCGGTATGGACATTATGAATTTCTTATAATGTCCTTTGGACTCACAAATGCACCTTCTATTTTTATGGACTTAATGCAGCGAGTCCTAAAGCCTTTCTTAGATAAATTTGTAATATTATTCATCGACGATATACTCATCTATTCAAAAACTATGGAAGACCATGAGATTCACTAAAGAGCAGTATTAGAAACTCTGCATGAGCATGAATTATATGCTAAATTTTCACAATGTGAATTTTGGTTAAAGTCAGTAGCATTCCTGGGTCATATTGTAGATGCTCAAGGAATCCGAGTTGATCAGCAGAAGATTTGTGCTACTCTAGAGTGGATTCAACCAAAAATAGTAATAGATATAAGAAGTTTCTTAAATCTAGCTGGCTACTATAGAAACTTTGTCAAAGGGTTCTCTCAGATAGCTGCTCCATTAACCAAGCTAACTCAAAAGCTATTTTATTTATCTGGACTCCTGAATGTGAAAAGGAATTCCAAACCCTGAAGGATGCTTTAACTTCTGCACTAGTGCTAGTTCTTCCCAAAGAGGGGATTAATTATCAAGTCTACATGGATGCTTCTAGAACCGGTCTGGGGTGTGTGCTTATGCAAGAAGGCAAAGTTATAACATACACATCTAGACAATTGAAGCCACATGAGAGAAATTATGCGGTTCATGACTTGGAACTAGTGGTAGTAGTTTTTGCCCTGAAGATTTGGCGTCATTACTTATATGGAGTTCAGTGCTCCATATTTACAGATCATCAAAGTTTAAAGTATATATTTACTCAGCGGGAGCTTAACTGTAGACAAAGAAGATGGTTGGAACTAATCAGTGATTATGATTTGGACATTCAATACCATTTAGGAAAAGCCAATGTTGTAGTTGATGCTCTTAGTCATCGTGCTACTCTGTTCGCAATGATTGCTACAAGTTCATTAATAGAAGAATTCCAAAAGATGGAAATTATTTCTATTTGGAGTAATGTGATGAGCTCAATATTAGCTAACATTAATATAGAACCCACATTTCATAGAGATGTCTCCATAGCACAGACCAAAGATAATTATTATTAGAACTTTAAACAGGCAATAGAAAGTGGTTGTAGAACAAATATTCGCTTCCATAAAGGTGCTATTTATCAAGAAAATTGTTTGTGGATTCCAAAATCTATGCAACAAGAAGTGTTACTCGAAGGTCATGGATTTGGATACCAAATTCATCCAGGGAGTACAAAGATGTATCAAGATTTAAAATAGCCATTCCGGTGGCTTGGCATGAAGAAAAGTATAGCAAAATATGTAGCCAAATGCCACGTTTGTAGCCTTGTGAAAGCTGAACATCAAAGACCTGGTGGTCTTCTTCATCCGTTATAAATTTCTGAATGAAAATGGTTTGATATATCAATGGATTTTATAATGGGCTTACCTCGAGCCAAGTCTGGAGCAGATGCAGTTTGAGTAATAGTCGATCGATTAACTAAGACTGCGCATTTCATTCCCATTCGTCAAACGGATTCAGTTGAGAAGCTCGCTAAAGTCTATATCAAAGAAATTGTGAAGCTTCATGGCATTCCTAAATCAATTGTATAAGATAGAGACAGCAGGTTTACCTCAAAATTTTGGCAAGCTGTCCATCAAGACCTAGGAACCACTCTAGCCATGAGTACCGCTTTCCATCCACAAACAGATGGCCAAACAAAAAGGGTGAACCAAGTGCTTGAAGATTTGCTTAGACTATGTATTCTTAACTTCGTTGGATCATGGGAAAACCATTGCCATTAGTCGAGTTTGCTTATAATATCAGTTATCAAGCTAATATTAAAATGGCACCATTCGAAGTTCTGTATGGTAGAAAATGCAGTACACCTATGGCATAGTCTGAAACAGACAGTGTGTAGCTTTACAGATCGGAGTTAGTAGAAAAAACTAATAAAAAGATTCATTTAATTCAACAAAGATTTCGTTCTGCCCAAGATCGTTAGAGCAAGTATCATGATGCTCATCATCGCCAATTGGAGTTTAAGGTTGGAGATTCAACATATTTGAAAGTGAGCCCTATGAAGGGAGTATATAAATTTGGCGTAGCTAGGAAGCTTAGCCCTCGATATATTGGTCCTTATATGATCTTGACTAAAATAGGATCATCTGCATATAAACTAGATCTTCCAAAAGAATTTGCTGCTTTCCATAACATTTTTCATGTCTCATCATTAAGAGGATGTCTTTGAGATACATCTCATCTTGTTCAACTTCCTGAAATTGAAATCCAATCGGATCTTAATTATGCTGAAGTGCCAATCAAAATTTTAGATCGAGATAAGAAGTAATTAAGAAATCATTTCATTCAAATGATCAAGGTTCAGTGGAGGAACCGCTCCTGCAATGAAGCTACATGGGAAAAAGAATCTAATATGCGTCAAAAGTACCCGAATCGTTTTAACCAATGTACTTCTTAATTTCATCTTCTTATAATTAAATATATCTGCTTTATTTTTTCACCTGAGTGATGTCGAGGATGACATCGTTCTTAAGTGGGGGAGTCTGTAATAACCCAAGTTATTACTTAAGTCAATTAGGACTAATCAAGGCCTAATTATGATCCTAGTACCTTAATTAAGTCATTAGAAGTTTACCTCTAAGATCTAGTTCAAATCAGGAATCAAATAGAGCAAATCCTACTTTCTAGAAAATCCCAAAACCCTAGAAATTGACTTTTTATCTTGACCTCAAATTAAAAATCTGACTTCGCCATTGCATTCACCACCCCCAAATTAGCTAGGGGTGAAGTTTTGAATGCATTTGGAAGATGTTGGATTTTCGTCGAAAAATTTTAATATTATTTAAATGCCTAAAAATTCGAATAATTAAATACTCATCGGATCAAAAATTTGATTGCGCCGTTGCGTTCCTCACCCCTCAATTAGCTAGGGGTGATATATTGGAAATATTTGGAACATATTAATTAGTTAAGTTTAATTAATTAAATCTATTAAAATAAATTAATTAAATATATATTTAATTAAATATTAACGGCACTGTCCACTTAGGAAGAAACATCGTCGCCTTTTCCTTCCGCGTTGTTTGACCAAACGGTGAGCCTCGACCGTTCGATCGTTCGATCAAATGGTCGATGGAGCATCGTCCCCCGAAGACCTCCGCGTGGCGTCGAGCGTGCACGCGACCTACACGGCCTCACAAGCGTCGAATCTGTCACTCTAGAGGCTTGATAAAGTCCCTAATCTTCATCTCCATGCCTAGTTTACTCAAATCAAGTCTCTGCGAAGAAGAAACCCCCCTACTCCCGCAGTTATCGTCCTCAGCCATCGAACTTAGGTACCCGTATATACCTTCGATCTCTATCAATAATTGCCAAAAGAATTTCGTTTACTTATTTCATAAGTTGGATTGCTAAATCAACGGATCAGATCGTACTCAAATGAGTTCGATTGATGTGAATCGAGTTTAGATATACTGTTTAATTCGTTAGAGCCCGTCTTGGCCCGGACGCGTCACCTAGGGTTATGGTTTATGGGAGACTCCGGTCACCTCCGGTGACATGCCAGATGCTAATCGACAGGTCTCTCCCGAGACCTATCGATCGGTGTGCGGGTCGACCCCCGATAACAGTGGTTACGCCACCGATTTTTGAGCCCTAGCCCCCCGGGCTCTTGGTCTCGCCGCGTCTGGTCGAGGTTGGGCCGGGTCAGGCCAGTCCCGTCGACCCAGATTTGGGTCTCCACTGCGTTAGCAGATAGCTGGTTCTACTGTCTATCACAGCCCGCGTCAGTGGGGCCCACCTGTTAATACCTGGCAAATTAGAAAATGCCACGTAATCACTGCGGGTCCCACTGTCGCGCGTCTGCCGATGCGGGTCCCACCTGCAGAGATTAAAATTAAATAATTAATATATATATATATATATATATATATAAGTAAATATTGAATGTATTAGAAACTTTAGTATATATATGAATATATATGTAAATCTATACACATATATATGTATTTATATATAACTTGATAATTAATCCATTAATAAAAATAGAAATATGATAATAAATTAATTAAAAGTATAGTAATAATTATATTTATAATTAAATGAATTAATAAAGAAGTTTAGTAAAATTTAAATCAAAATAGATAGAACTTTAGACAACCATATCTTAATAAATATGAGTCCAAATTATACAAATAAATATACCAAATTAATCAGAAAAATTCAAGGAATTTATTGGTGCTATTAATTTTCCATTTAGACTAATATTTCACTTAGTGATATTTTAGGATATTTGAATATTCACAAAATGTCACAAAACTTCAAATTACCATAACTTTGCACACAGTAATCCAAACTTATCAAATATAGGTCTCAAAGTACTTAAAAAATCCTAAAGATTAATTTAGTAATGTCCATTTTGTTGTTTGGATTAGTTTTAGACTAATGACTTTTAGGACCTAATCCTAATTAGGTCAATTAACCCTAGAACTTCAATTGACCATAACTTAGTCAATTGAGCTCCAAATTAGGTGATCCAAAAATTAATTTAGATCAACAAAACCTAATTTACTGTAATCTATAAAAATATTTAGGATCCAACAATTAGATTTCTTAATCAACCCTAATTATCATAAGATTTAATTAGTGAAGATTAGCATAATAAATGATCCAAAGTTAATAATTCAAGTTTCAGAGAACTCCTAGAGTAGCTTAGAACTTAGTGGTGTAGTTAGTTTAGTGATTTTGTGATTAATTTCACTAATTACTCACTAATCACCCTAAACCCTAATTAGGCTATAACTTAGCCAATTAGAGTTCAAATTGAACTTACTACCAGTCTATGTAATCAGTGGATTATTTGTAAATCATAGCCACTGATTTTACTCAATTTAGACTCCAATTGAAGAATTTAGGAGTCTTGACCTTAATTAAGAATCCTTAAATTACCATTTTATCCTTAGAATTTGTATTGGCTATAACTTAGCCAATACATATCAGAATTTGATAATTTTAGGTTCTATAATAATCTTACGACATTATATTTAGTAAGCTGACATAAAATTTAGATTTTATTAGGCCAAATTACCAATTTGCCTTTATAGGTCAAATTCCTTAATTTGACCTTATAAGGCTTAATAATTAACCAAGATTAGTGAACTTACTGTCTAAACTCATATTAGACAGTAAGTAATCACTCCACTTTATTAAAATCTAAAATTTAGCCCTAATTCATAAAGATGAAACTTGGACCCTTAAGTAAGGGCAAAATGGTGATTTTGCCCAAATTTAGGGTTTAATGATTCTAAGTCCTAAATTCATCCCTAAATCATAATATATAGTAATTAAAGTGATTTAAACTTTAATTTAAATAGTTCAAAGTATTAAATTAGAAATTTAAAAACAAATCCTAAATTTGATCCTAACTAAAAACCTAAGTAAAGATGAGAGTTCTTTTCCTTCCTTTGAGCTTCTTAGTTCATCTATAGGTCTTATAACCTTAGTTAGGATGTGTGTCTGAGTGCTACTCTTAGTACTTAAGAGTATTAATTCCTAAGATTCAGGATAGACCTTAGGATAAAATTCATCTAATGGGTAAAGTGGGTTACCCATTAAGGTGAAACCTTGATTTTACTAGCTTATTAGATTTTCATAGTTTATTAAATGATTATTTGATCTTTTAACCTTATCCTACTAAGTTTTACTTAATTCAATAAGATTTGTCTTAATACTTAAATCTGTCACATGGGATTAAACCTTAGTCCTTAGGATAACCTTGTGATTAAGAATTGAGCCTCATTATTTGGAGTTTAGTTCTTAATACTTGAAATCTTAATTTGGCTAATCAAGATTTTGTTGGGGATTTGTAAAACAACAAATTAGGACAATTGATTCATTTATTTAATCATATAATCGACATTGATTCAGTTATAATTAGGATGTGGCCAGTCCAATTATGTTCAACTAATGGGAACGTGATTCTAAGATACAAATAATGTAAAAATTGATGATTCTAAATCTTATGTAACTTAGAGTAGTTAGAATGATTAAATTAGAAAATAAGTGATATTACAAAGTTTGTGTAGTGCTATTATTACCTTGAAATTGAAATGTTATGTTTTCCTTATTTTTAAGCCTCATCACTCTTTTGGGCATATTTTATTAAACATAAATATTTGATGAATATTCAATGTTAAGTTTGAATTACCTTAATATGGCATTTGCATAATTTAAAAATAAAACTTAAATAAAACAAACTTTACTTTGTGAGTTATACTTAGTCTGCCATTTAGTATAACATGACGTTTGAGACAGCATTTGCCTATGACACTTTCCTAGAGCATGTTACTTTTGCCTGGGACACTTTCCTGGATGATTAGATGGACGTTACCTTATGACTAGGACACTTTCCTAGTGCAACATACTTTAATCTGAGAAACTTTCCTAGATGAGCAGATGGACTTTACTTTTTGGCAGAACTAAGTAGGAGTATCTCACATAGTATAGTTACTTTACTTTACTTTACTTTTACTTTTTAGTCATTTTACAAACACTTTACAATTTCTTTACAGTTCTGACTTACTTTTATGTTACAGTTTAGTACATTTTCTGTTATATTTTCATTTTATGCAGTTCTTTAGTATTACAAAATTTCCTGTAATCTCATTTTTATTTCAGTCACTTTACTTTATTTAAAAGTATGTTAGGATGCTAGACTTTATTTTCAGTACAGTACTTTTACTTTATTCTATAAATTGACATCCTTAGTTTGATCGTATTACTTATGTTTTCTTTGTACTTAGTAGATTTTCATTAGCATTTTATTTACCTTTTTATGCAGCTTGAGTTGAGGTATGAGCTTACCTCACATTTTGTTTGAGTTATAATTTATTATTATAACTTGCCTTTCCTATCTTTGTCGCTTTACCGTTATTTTTACGCTTAAGTTAAGTTTGTGATATCATTAAAATACATAAAAATGATTACTTTAAACTGTACTTAGACATTATGTCTAACTAGATTATTCTTTTGTTGGCTGGGGCCCTACCATTATAAAATTGATAATGGTAGATTTCGAGCTATTTGAGGAGGTATAGCCTGCAAAGGAACCAATTTAGGAGGCGGTTCAGGTTGATGAAGACCATTAGATTATACTTTTTAGTTTGCTTCACTCTTGCATTCGAGAGGATGAGAGACTTTATTTCATATTTCAGCTCTTAACTTTAATGTTTGTAATAATACAGGGTTAAATTGTACTTTACTTTTCTTGCATTGTATATTCTGAGTTGGATATTTTACTTTGCAATATGGATGAATGGATGATTACTTCAGTTTGTATCTTTTCTTTTGCACTCTGATTCCTTGTATACTCATTAAGTGATTGTCATCCTCTGCTTTATTTAAAAGAGCACATCTTTCCCTTAAGATTGGATTGGAGCCTTAAATTCCAACCTAATGTCAAGCAAGTAAGAGATGTGCTTAGTGACAACCACTCCTTAATTCTTATGATTAAAGGGGGCGGCGACCACATGACTACCTAAGCCTAAGTGTTGGAAGAAAACCTAAGATGTTGGCATATCAAATTTGGAGGCTAAGGCTGCTTGAAAGGAGAAGTACCCTAAGCTAATAGGTAGCTGTTGTGCAAGAAAGACCTTGCATGTTGGAGGAAAAACTCTATGAGATAGCTGCTTCTTCCTTTCTCCATTCTTAGAGTAGAGCTACAGCTCCTATGCTGAGGTGATATAGCCCTTGTAACTCTGTAAACTTCAAGTTGATTTATAGTGGATTTTTTAGTTAGTGTGGCTCCGTGGTTTTTCCCATTTTTAGATGATAATATGTGCTGCATTCTTTATCTTGTGATTTTGTGATTACTAGACCTGCTCGGTAACCATCAATGTATTCTTCAATCCTCAAAGGCTAAGGAGATTTATAGAGATCTTGTTCAGAACAAGTGGTATCAGAGAGTATGTTTTTTGCCTTATTGATAAAGAGGGTTTGCTTGTTTGAGTGGGAGTAATGTCCAAATAAATGAGACACAAGATTGAGAAGTTTAGCATATCTAGCTTTTTGTTCTGAAAAATGCAGATGGAGGATCTGATCTACTAGAAGAAGTTGTATCTTTTATTGAAAGGAGCCAACAAGAAACCTATAGCTATGACTGATAATGAATGGGAGGTTCTTGATAGAACCACTTTTGGTTTGATTCGCTTATCACTATCTTCTTATATTGCTTTTAATATTTTTAATGAGAAAACTACAGTAGATCTTATGAATACCCTAACGAGGATGTATGAGAAGCTCTCAACTTTGAATAAGTTTTTCTTGATGAAGAGATTGCTTAATATGAAGATGGTGTACGACCATTCAGTAACTAAACACCTCAATGGGTTCAACACTATGATGAGCTAGTTGAGTTCGGTGGGGATCAGTTTTGATGATGAGGTTCGAGCTCTATTATTCCTTTCTTCATTGCCAGATAGTTGGGATGTGTTAATTATAGCCATAAGCAATACATCAGGGAATGCATCGTTGAAGTTCGATGACATTGTTGGGCTTATGTTGAATGAAGAGGTGTGGAAGAAATCTCATGGCAAGGCATCTACCTTAGCACTGATTGATGAAAGTAGAGGGAAACATGCTGAGAGGAGATATACCAGGAATAGGCCTATGTATCGGTGAGGTAAATCAATACCTAAAAAAGCCAAGCTAGATTGTAGGAATTGTGGAAAGTCAAGTCACTTCAAGAAGGATTGTCCTACCCTGAAGAAGCCAAGTGGTGGTATAAAAATGATGAACCCCACTATGAATGTTTTAGCTAAGGAGGATCAGGATGCATTGATCATCTCTCTTATCAATATGGAGTCTTGGGTTGTGGACTCGGGTGCCTATTTTCATGTGACTCCATCAAGGAGTGCCTTCAAGAACTACACCAAAGGTGACTTGGGAAAAGTGTATCTTGGAGATGATAAGGCATGCGACAGCATAGGCAAAGGTGATATGAATGTGATGCTACCAAGCTTTGCCGTTTGGAAGCTGAAGGATGTTTGACATGTGCCATGTCTAAAAGTAAACTTAATCTTAGTAAATCAGTTAGCCAGAGAGGGTTACAGAACATGTTTCATGAGAGACCATGGAAGGCCACCAAGGGTGCACTCATTATTGTATGGGGTAGTATGGAAGGTATACTTTACTTGATTAATAAGGTGTTTGACACTATTGCAGCTGCAGAGGAGAAAGATGCAATTCTATGGCAATAGAGGCCTAGCCATATGAGTGAGAGGGGCTGAAATCTTTACAATCAAAAGGGAAGCTCCAAGGACTGAAGTCAATTGACTTAGATTTTTGTGAAGATTGCATGCTGGGAAAATTGATGAAAGTTTATTTCTCCAACATTAAAAGGGAGCTGAAAGGTAAGAAATTAGTGTTGGTGCATACAGATGTATGGGGCTAGCTCATACATCTTCCATAGGTGGAGCAACATACTTCGTCACCATCATTGATGAGCATACAAGAAAGGTATGGGTCTACTTTCTGAAGCACAAATCTAACATATTTAACGTGTTTGGAAAGTGGTTAGCTTTGTTGGACAATTAGGCCGAATTAAAGCTGAAATGCTTAAGGTCTGACAATGGTGGCGAGTACTGTGATAGGGAGCTCAAGGAGTTCTATGCCTTGAGAGGGATCAAGAGGGAGTTTATAATCCCTAAAATACTGTAGCAAAATGGTGTTGCAGAATAGATGAATAGGAGAATCACAGAGAGAGATAGGAACATGACATTGCATGCAGGTCTCCCAAAGCAGTTCTAGGCTGAAGCCGTTAACACAGCTATATATTTAATCAATAGAGGGCCTTCCATAGCCTTGAATGAAGGAATCCCTGAAGAAGCTTGGAGCGAAAAGGAGGTGAAATTGAACTACCTCAAGGTATTTAGCTGCTCATCCTATGTGCTTATTGATGTAGGATCCAGGAGCAAACTTGATGCTAAGATGATCAAGTGCACATTTGTTGGATATGGCACGGGTGAGTTTGCTTACAGATTCAGAGATAATCAAAACCAAAAAGTCATCAGAAGCAGGAATGTCACTTTCAATGAAAGTGAAATATACAAAGATTGTACGGGAGTTAAGACTGACTCCAAGGATTCTTCAGATGGAGAGCCCTGGCACATAGAGATTGATGGCAGCATTGAGCCAGATGTTGGAGAACATGAAAAAGCTCAAGTGGGTGTCAATGTTGAACCACAAATACCCAGTTTAAGAAGATCCACAAGAGTGTCTAAGCTGCCACAGAGGTACTCTCCTTCTTTATTTTATTTATTGCTAATGGATGGTGTTGAACCAGAAAACTTAAAAGAGGCACTTCAAGTGGAAGATTCAAGCAAATGGGATGCTACCATGAACTGTGAAATGGCATCACTCATGTCAAATGGGACATGGGAGTTGGCACCCTTACCAGCTGGGAGGAAAGCCCTTCAGAAAAAGTGGGTTTACCGGGTGAAGGAAGAGATGAATGTGAGTAAATACTACATGAAGAGACTTAAAGGCATGGGGTCGACTATAGTGATATCTTCGCCCCAATTATGAAGATGACAACAATCAGGGTTGTACTAAACATAGTGGCAATTGAGGATTTGCATCTGGAGCAAATGGATGTTAAAGCTACATTCCTTCATGGAAAACTATAAGAGGAGCTTTACATACAATAGCCAAAAGGGTACAAGGCACCAAAAAAATAAAGTTTGAGCTAGTGTGCAAGCTCAAGAAGTGCCTTTATGGCTTGAAGTAGGCTCCAAGGTAGTGGTACAAGAGATTTGACAGGTTCATGTTAGAATTTTTATACAAGAGATGCCTGGTAGATCACAGTTATTACATAAAGCAGTGTAAGTCCTCTTATATCAACCTAATGTTGTATGTGAATGATATGTTGATCATAGGATCAAACTTGGAGGAGATAAAGATGATGAAAGAACTTATGTCAAGGAAGTTTGGCATAAAGGACTTGGGGTCGGTCAAGCATATTCTAGGAATGAGAATCAATAGGGAGAGAAGTGCAGGAATTCTAAAGTTGTCGCAGAAGGAATATGTTGAAAAGGTGCTGAAAATATTCAACATGAATGAAGCGAAACCAGTGGGCACTCCCCTAGCAAGTCACTTCAGTTTATTGAAGGAACAGATGCCAAATTTTGAAGAGGAGAAGGAACATATGATGAAAGTTTCTTATGCTTCAACAGTTGGGAGCTTGATGTACACAATGATCTGCACGAGACTAGACATTGCCCATGCAGTGGGAGTGGTCAGCAGATTCATGGGAAACCTAGGAAAGCACTGTTGGGATGCGGTCAAGTGAATCCTTAGGTATCTGAAAGGTACAGCAGGCAAATCATATAATTTGGAAGATCTAACATTATTTTACAAGGATAAGTAGATTCAAATCTTGCAAGTGATGTTGATAGCACGAGAAGCACAATAGGCTATGTATACACATTAGGAAGTGTGGCGGTGAGCTGCATCTCTAGGGCACAAAACATTGTGTCAGTATCTACCATGGAGGTGAAATATGTTTCCATTACAGAGTCAAGTAAGGAGATGATTTGGTTGAAGGGGTTCATGGCAGAACTAGGTGAGCAGAAGGGTGTGAGACTCTACAATGATTGTATGAGCGTCATTCATCTAGCGAATAATGCTACTTTTCATGCCAGGACAAAGCACATTCAAATCCGTTACCATTTTATCCAAACACTGTTGGAAGAAGGACAGCTTGGATTGGAGAAGACCCATACTTCAAAGAATTCAACTAATATGCTTACCAAAGCAGTAACAGTGGAGAAACTGAAGCTATGTGCATCTTCAGTTAGCCTCGGTTCATGAAGAGAGAGCGGTGGTGAGCCACACCATAGTCCTTGACAGACACAGAAGAAGACATTGAAGGTTCAATGAAGGAAAGGAGAGAAATTTTTTGCTAAAGGTCTCCAAGTGGGAGATTATTGTGCTGTGGAGACTTTAGTGCCCAGGAATAGCATAGGCACTGTAGCATGCCCAGGCTATACCAGCATGAGGAGGAGGCATCGACGTGCGCCTCAGCAGGCAGAAATAGATAAGGCAGGGCTGCAACGCACTACAACAAAAGTTGACTCTACCACATGCCGCAGCTGATATCAGCACCACCGTGCACCGTAGCGGGTCTCTTCCACAGAGCTTGGCGTTACCACACACCGCAACGGATATTGGTGCTACCATGCTTCGCAGCAGGTCTCATTCCGAGAGCTCGGTGCTTTCACTTGCTGCAACGAGTTTCAGCCCGAGAGCTCGGCCCTACCATGCGCCATAGCAGATCTCATGCTGAGAGTCATCCCGAGAGCTTAGTGCTACAACACACTGCAGCAGGTCTCAATCCGAGAGCCTGGCGTTACGGCGTGCCCCAGCACCTGGCTGAATTCTTCTTTAGTTTTAGGTTTTGCTTGAAGCATACCTAGGAGCATTTTAAACTTTTGGGGTTCAAAATAGAGCTGACTACCTAAGCCTAAGTGTTGGAAGAAAACCTAAGCTATTGGCATATCAGATTTGGAGGCTAAGGCTGATTGAAAGGAGAAAAACCCTAAGCTAAACTCGAGGGAGCTATAGTGCAAGAAAGTTTTTGCAGGTTTGAGGAGAAACTCCAAGAGATTGCTGCGTCTTCCTTTCTCCATTCTAAGAGTAGAGCTACATCTCTTATGCTGAGGTGATATAGCTCTTGTAACTCTATAAACTTCAAGTTATTTTATAGTGGATTTTGTCGTTTATGTGGTTCCGTAGTTTTTCCCATTTTTGGGTTTTCCATGTATATCTTTGTGTTTGGATGATAGTATGTGCTGCGATCTTTGTCTTATGATATTGTAATTTTTAGACCTGTTTGATAATTGTCAACGCATTCCCCAATCCTCAAAGGCTAAGGAGATTTATAGAGATATTGTTCACAATTATGTATTTAAGCTTGACATCGGTGAACTAAGTTTTGCGGATGGTATTCTACCAATACTCAGCTTCGTCTTGAAGGAGGTGGGTGGTAAGACTATTTACTTCAGTATCCGAGCACTAGATGCTGGTTAGGTTCTTTTTCACCATATTTAGCTAATTGACAGTATCGATGGCAGAAAGACTCCCATTAAAGCGGGGGGTCTCAAATGGAAGAAGCTGTGTAACAGTCTATCTGCAGACTGCACATGGTGCTGGAAGGAATAGTAGGATGCAGGGTTTGTTTCAGAATTAGGGCGACTTTGATTCATGTGAACCGTAATTAGCCGCTCCATTCTCACAGCTTTTTTTGCTTATGATTTTCCCATTTGCTTTGCTTGCTTGTTATTGGAGTCTACCATCATCATAACTGCTTCAAGTGGTGCATTTAGCTTGTCGATTGTGGTGGGGGACAGACTTTGTCCATGATTCATTTTTTGATCCGAATTAAAGCAGTATACTCTCAGAATCTAAAAAAATTCAAAGATTGGACTAACTTATTTCTTTTATTAATCAGCTCAATGAAAATACATCATAAGGAAGATAGAAGGGAGATAGGCAGAATACTATGTTTTATTTAATATGTTTCTCAGTAAAAGCTCTATAAAAATTGCCATATGTAATCTCTCAATATAGTCGCTCTGGTCCATACGTGAGCTCCCAATATTTGTACTCCCACCAGTACATTGTGTGGTCTTGGAGTAGATACCACAGTAGGCTTAGTCAGGTGTCATTTGGATACTCCATATCTTCTAAGATGGTGGTTACACATCAAAGCCACTCTTTTGCTAGGCTGGGACGTCTAGTCCTCGGAATACTGCATAATCAAGCATTTTTTCCAATACTCTTGATCTTGCTTCAGACAGTCCCTCTATCTCTCTCCCATATTGTATTGCGATCTCGACTCCAATTCCCATACATTCTCAAAGTGTTTGAAGTGGTCTAAAACTGACACTGTTGAGTAATTCTATTCCTATATGTTCAATCAAAGGTTGTCTTGTTAGTTTGAGTAGTTTACTTAAGTTTGAATTTAGCATATAGTTATATGAGTATTTCTAGTCTATGCTTTTTATTCTGAGAATGAGATTATAGTACTTTGGATGTAACCTTAGTATTTAATTGGTGACCGATTTGTTAGAAGAACAATCCATTAGGTAGAGTAGAATGCAAATTCCAATCTAACACCATATGGAGTTCTCTGATACCAACTGTGGTGCCCCACCTCTATCCCACAATGAGATTAGGTCAAGGGGAGGTGTTCCACTCTGGAAAATCCCTCTCTTATCATTGTATTAGGTATAATCCACAATTCCACTAATAAGAGAAGAATGTGCTTAAAAAATTTGTAACAAGATTAATCACTAAGTAAATAGAAACATAAAGTGTGAAAGCAAGAAAGGTAAATTATACATTCAACTCACCATAATATAAGTAAGAAACATAAAATATGTAGCTCAGAATAATAAGTACAGTAAAAAATACAGTCACGGGTTCTCGTATTATTACAACAATTTAAATAAGTTTAAAGAAATAAAAGTGCAATCTATCATCCTCACAAGCAAAGAAGTAAAGGATCTATAAGGCTTCAGCTCCACCCTGCTACTCCTCCTCTAAGAAAGGCTTCTCTTCATGTAGAAGCTCCTCAAAGCAATTAAATTCTGACATTGTTGATTTCACAATACCAGGGCCCAGCCAAGAAAAGAAAATCTTGTTAGATATATTATTTAAGTACATTTTAAGCTGATAATTTTCATGAATTTATTAATGACATTATTTACTTAAACTATACAAAGTACAAAAGGATGAGATGAGTTATAAACAAAAGAATTTATAACTAAGAAACAATGAGGCAAGAGAATATACCTTGATAATAGGCTAAGACAAGGCTAGGAATACATATATAAATACAGCAAAAAAAGTACTGAAAGAAAAGTTTAATCCTAAATATATGAATGATCATATGAAGTATGTAAATCTAAAAGTAAGTAATCAGTCTGTGATAAGTATAAGTAAACAACAAAGAAATATAGCATCCTATAAATAAGAAGGTAAAGTAAAGCTGACTGACATAAAATATAGTAGTAAAATAGTAAACAGGTATGTATAAACTGCTATATTAGAAAAAGTTAGCCAATCAGACTGCAGTAAATCCGATAGTCTTTCTGAGCTAGGGCAGAACAGAAATTCCCATAGCCTTTCTAGACTAGGGCAGAATATAACAAAATAGTACTAAGGAGGTAGAAAATACAAATATAATAAATTTTAGCTATTTTACTTTGCTTCCGTGGACACGTCTAGAAGCGACTAAGGAGTCAAGCACATCTGCAAGACTATTTAGGTTCCAACTTAACACAACACTCCTTAATGAGTAATGCTAAGTTATTATTTATTTATCCTTACCCCCTTCTCCAGTAGAGGTAAAAGTGCACAAGAATAAACCAAAAAACTGAACTTAATGCAAATATTATCCTAATTAATTTATATTTTCATTTCATGCAGCAATGTTATCTTGTATGACATATTTAAGATAATGGCACAAACTAAAAGGAATGCAAAAGAACAAATAATTCAATAGTGAGCAAGCGACTCAACTACATATGGTGACATCTATTATTATCTACTTAAACCATTTTAAGTGATTCAAGTTACACAAGTTCAGAATCTCCAATTCTTACTATCAAGTGTAACTTAGAAACACAGCCCTATAAGTTAAAAATAATCAGAACTGATGAGTTTCTAATCTAATTCAATTAATATCGCTTATAAGCTAAATAAGTAATCAATACATCCAAATTAATGAATTTAGATCTTCTAAGCTAAGATCTAATCAAGATCCACTAATGATAGGGATTATGAATTAAACACCAAGAATTGGGTACAATCATATAATCCAAAGGGTAAGGCTTAAGAACTAAAGTTTAAGTCTAAATGTGAACTAATGATTAGGGCAAATCCTATTAAGCATAATCAAGCTTAATAGGATGATTCTCTTATTATTAATCTAAAGTTAAAATATAAAATAATTAGAATTAAAGTTTGAAAATCTAGAAACTAATAAAACTAAGGTTCCATTTATTGAATAACCCACTTTATTCAATGAATGAAATCAAACTTAATGTGAAGTGTAGATTCCTAATAAGGTCCTAATGAAATAACTTAGGAAATTTTTAGAAGTTGATGGAATTTATCATGATCTATCTTCATTTGCTATTCTAATTAATTTAAAGGAGTTAAAGATGAACTTTAGCTGTTATGATGCATTAGCCTCACTTAGGGATTTTCAAGCCTTTAATTAAATTTTTATAAGATAACCTAATTTAAGAGATTAAGAGACTAAGCTAATTCAAAATCAGTTTTATTACTAATTTTAATGATCTAAATGATATTTTAGAGGTTAAGGGTGCTTAACCTAAATTTAGGGCAAAATGACCGTTTCGCCCTTATTTAAGGATCTAAAATGCTACTTTTTGATTTAGAATTCCAAATTAGATTTTCTTGATGCCAAATGATTCCTTACTGATTAACATGAAGATAGATAATAAGTTCACCAATTTTGTATAAGAATTATGTCATATGGGTTCAAACTAAGAATTTTGACCTATAAGGGCATTATGATAATGTCACGTAGTGAAGTCTAAATTCTTTTTTTGTTTACTATTTTTTTTTATCCAATGATTTCATAGAGTCTAAGAACACTGAATTTTGATATCTATTGGTTAGGTTATGGTCAATTCAAGTTAAAGGGCAATTTTGTAATTTTAGGATTTAAAGAAGGGTCCAAAACCTAACTTTTATATTTGAGATCCAAATTCAACAAACTCAGTGGCTATAGCTTTCCTATATCACACCAAGTACTTTAATAAAGAGTAGACCCAAATTGAATCTTAATTAGTCAAGTTATGACCTAATTAGGGTTAAAGGGTAATTAAAGCAAATTAGGGTTTCTAGTGGTTAAAATCTTAATTTTATTTTAGATTATTATTGATTATGTTTTTTTGATCTAAATGATATACTGGATGTCCTAATTTGGAGTTCAATTGATTAAGTAATGGCTAAATCAAATTTTATGTCATTAAGGGGTAATTAAGGAAGATCTTAAAAGTGATTAGTCAAACTAATGATCCAACAATAAAATTAATACTATCAAGGCAAACTAAACACTCTTCTGATTAAAATGAAACCCATATTGTCTAGGTTTGGGTCATTAGGTACAAAGTTATGGCTAGGGAAAGTTTTGGTATAAGTGTGGGGTCCTAAAATATCACTACATTAAATAGATGTCATATAATAAATTTGACACTACCATAATATTCCACTCATTTTTCTGAGCAAAATGAGATATATATATTTAATATATTTAAACTTATGGATTAATAGTTATAAAGGATTAAAGTTCTATAATTAATTAAATTTAACTATAATTAATTAGATCACTATTTGAATAAATAAAACATAATTAAATTAAATACATTTTAAATTAAATAATGGGTCCCACCATGAGTTGATGGCGCTGACAAAGGTGAGGCCCGCTGAAGATGCAAGGCAGCACTGGGATGGCTGTGGGACTGAGGGCTGGACCCACAAAATACAACTGATTCAGAGGTGGGCTCCACATCTAGAGCAGCATTTCGAAGCGGTGAGCCCCGCAGGTGCACACGCGGGTGAGGCACGTGTGTAATAACCCTAGGTTGCTACTTAGTCTAATCTTAATTTAATTACAGCCTAATTATCATTCTATTGAGTTTATTTAGTCATTAAAACTAATCTCTGAAAATTTGGAGCAATTCAAAGCTCAATCGAATAATTAGAATTTTTTAATATATTTAATTAATTAAGAAATTGAGATATTTAATTTGATCTCAAAATTAAAATCTGACTTCGTCATTGCAATTGTCACTCCCAAATTAGCTAAGGGTGATATTTTAGACGTGTTTGGAAGTCGTCAGATTTTTGCGAATATTTTAATGTAATTAAATACTCCCAAAAATAAAGTAATTATTTAATCATCAGAATCAAAATCTGACTTTGCCATTGGATTCCTCACCCTCAAATTAACTATGAGTGAATTTTCGGGATTTTTCGAAGCCCGTTTATTAATCCAATATTTATTATTATTATTATTATAATGAAATTTGGGTTAATTAAAAAACTCAGATTAATTTTTTTCCTAAATGCATTTTCTAATTCCCTATTTCTACCTGCACTGGGACCTGCCTCCCACTCCTCCTTCGCCTATATTAGGCTCCACCCCTCTCTGGTGCACGCAAGGGGGAAACCCTTCCCCCTTTTCCCATAGCCCATGCCCTACCACCTCTTCTTCTTCCCCTTTGAAATGGAAACTCAGCCCACTCCTTCCTTTCTTTGCGCTTAAGTTGAAGCTTCTCCTCCCCTTCCCTTCACTTATTGTGCTTACTGCTACAAAAATCTTCAAGTCCTCAATCTCCCAAGGAAGAAGAAGTTCCATCCTCCAAAGTTCCTGAAGAAAATAGAGTTATCTTTTTCCTCCATTTTTGTAAGGTCAAAGGTATCCATTTGCTTCACCTTTCCTTGGCTACTCTCTTCATGCCATTGCAGCACCTGAAAGCGTGCCATAGCGCACCGTAGTGCCTGGCTTTTGGCCAGAAGGCGCTACAACGCTTCGTAGCGCCCATAAATGCTGAAAAGTGCCTAGAACTGTCCGGAATTGCACGGATTTGTGATTTTTTTTGCATTCTAATGACCTTAAGACCCTAATGGAGGGATGAAATATATCAAAATCAAACCTGAATTTAGTTAAATTAAGTATTGTATGAAATTGTAGGTGAATTCCAATGTAAAATTTATCACTTACCCTAAAAAAATAGTATATTCTAAATCTCCTAGATATTTACTTGGATATTTTTGTGCCAAATGTTAATATTAAAATCTTTAACTGCTTGTATGACCAAGTAGAACTTAATAACTAAACTGCATGAAACTTAAGTACTTTAGATTTGTAATCAAGTGCTAATCCTTTTTGGTTTGATTTAAGATTTGGTTTGCCCTAATTACTCATTATTTTTATCAATATAATATTTATGTATGAGAGAGAACTTTGATTTACTCAATTTGGACATCTTGATTTACTCAATTTAGTATTAAATTATATTTGAACATAAGAATCTTAAGAAATTGATTAAGTAAATGATACTTAAACTAAATTTGAAAATTGTCATCAATAATACCCCAATAATGCAATGACTTAACATTGATCTATAAATCAACTATGGGTCTTTATTTGGTAAGGCTAGGGGCTAAACCTTAACCTATCTAATTAAGATCTAAATCCTTAATCACTTAATCAATCAACTTAATTAGAAGACAATTAAACTTGCATAATTCTAATAACACATCTGATTTGCAAATGATTTTAAAAATATTGAAACATAAGCATTAAGATCATTAAGGAACTTATGTGATTTATTATCTCGACATGTACCTTAAGATCTTTGATTTTCTCTTATATAAGACTCTTAGCATGAAGATAATTATAAAACTATAATGATTTATTACAAGATCAAATATTAATAATACTCTCGAATATACCCCATAATTATAGTGTAAGTATTGATCAAATGGGTTTACCCATTTGATCTGTTCAAAATAAGCTTAATAAATAAAACTTATGAATTTTCAATATAGATGCTGAATATGTAAAATCTTGATGATCTTACATTAGATTTAATATGGTAATAATATTAGCCTTAACAAATGTTAACACGTTGAGGTATGAAGGACTTATTGTGACAAATTGAGGAAGGAACCTAGATGATCCTCTTTAACTCTAGAAGTTTGATATTAAACCCTTGTGGTAGATCACATAAAGTACTTAGAATGAGAATTTTCACATGTGGTAGAAACTTATATTGAGTGACCTTTTGGTCACACCCTTGGAACCTTGTGTAGGATTTCTCCCAATACAGTCTGAATTCATAACTTTGGTGATCCTTATTGATTAAATAGAATTGATTAAACCTAGATTATTAGTTGAGTATAGTAGTGTATACCCATAGTGCTGGATTACTTCAGTAGTATTCAAGATTGGTTAATTCACTTTAATATAGGATTATATCGGTGGTCTATTATGTAAGTTTAGTCAGATATAGTCCCACTTAGAAGAAATCATCCAATCCTAAGAGTGTTATAATTAGGGACTTAGATCATTAGTTTGTTTGAATAAAAATTGCCATCGAGTGATGCCTCTTATCTAAGATCACTTCCATAGGTGTGGCTTCAAACAAACTAGGTGATACAAGTCACCTACTTTAGAACACAAAGTATGTTTGTAATTAGGGTATTTAATAACGTAGTTTGAGATACAAATCTCCATCGGGTGATGCCTCCTATCGAAGATGGCTTCAATAGGTGCAGCTTAAAAAAACTAAATATTAAATTCATCTTTCTTGGAAATATGCTAAATATTTGTATGCAACCTTTCCAACTGTTAATTTTAAGTAAAATTCTAGTTAAAACCAATTATTGGAATTTGAACTAGGAGTCAAAATAAATTTAGATGGATTCTGCCCAATCGAGACATTTGATTCATTATCTAGTTTTACCATATTTTTTGGATTTTTAGATTTTAAGACATGTAGTGTAAGGGACATAAGCATGAACATAAGCATGATGTATGAGTATCAGTGATGATTTATCGGCTACGAAATGTTGCATAGATCAATCGAAGAATTTCAGGATGCATCGGCATCACAGTAACTGTATTCCCAACCAGATGTATGTAGACATTGGACCGTACGACTCATAGCAGTTCAGTGATATTTTGGTTACATATTAGTGGCATACATTATTGTGGCATATACAGATACATGACTTCAGTGGCATACAACATAGTTTTACATGTTATTTACTTAGATTTACATCCTATGCTATTTTTATTCTTTTTCAATATTCAGTATACCACCAGCTTTACTTTACTTCAGTTTTATATAGTTTCAGATACTATGTTACGCTTACAATTTTTTTGCAGCTCTGTTTTAGTTATTTAAGTGATAAGTAAGTAATTCGAACTGTTTAGATTAGTTTTGATGTGCTAGACTTAGTTTTGGAATTTGGCAATTTGCTAGATCCTAAGCAAATTATTGAGCCATGTTAGGAGGAAATTCAGTAGGTTCAAGAGGAGTTCATGGAGCCTTAGTAGATTTTCTCCATCAACTTTTATTATTTTTGATTAGTTATTTTAGTTCAGTACTTAGACTTTATTTCAGTATTATTTCTGTAAACTGTTTTAATAATTTTTGGATGTATTTATTTTTCTATTCTAATATAAATATTTTCTTTTAGTTTCTGTGATGAATATTTCTAGATGTATGCTTAGCTTCTGTACTCTATTTATATATTACTTATACTTAGTATTGTGATGTGATCAGCATACTAGAAATGTTGATATCTTATACATATATTGGATTCTTCATATTGTATTTTAAATCCAATGTATGTATTTGTCTAATACTCAAGATAAAGATACTACTCTTATTTTAAGTATTAGCTATCGACCCTCCTTTGGGGTTGAGTTAGCAGCTCTTCAGATGGGTTTCTTTTCAGCTATTTGGGAAGATGGGAAATCCCTTCCCGAGTGGCGCACCGCCCCGCCACCGAAATTGATTATGTTATCTCTTTGCACATGACGACGAGGCGGGATGCTATAGTGTGACTCAGCAACCATAGAAGGGTTCCACCGGGTCACGTAAGCAAATCCATCAGCGCTAGTTGGTGAAGGCGGGACCCATGAGGAACCCACAAGCTTCTTCTTCTCCATAAGCTAACTATGGGAGTCATCCTAGGGCATTGGTTTTAGGGGCCTCCCGGTGGCGGCGGAGGCCAGCTCGCACAACTTCAGCTAGGGTATGTCGCGACTTACCCCTGCCGGTGGCTGGACTGGCGGCTAGGCAAGCACGGATCGCAAGCAAGGTCTAGCCCTAGTTGAACGGGTGCAGAAATGAGCGCGCTCTACTATGCGCCATTGTAGCGCATTCGACAAATTGGCCCGATCGGATGTGATCGAGTCTGATTAGGCACGGTCTAACCTCAATCTACTAGGTGAAATAGCAATAATTAAAGAATGATGGAGATCGGAGCGTACCAAAGCAGATGGTTGCAGGGAAATCGGGCTTACATAGGTTCTGTCATCGGGTTCAATGGAGATTGTAGGATCCTTTGCACTCCTGCACTAGGGATGAGGATGCTCAGGGCTTAACAAGGCTATGGCAGAGATCACGAGAGGGCAGCGAGTAGTAAGGGGCTGTGCGCAGTGGCCCGGGCAACGTGTGATGCGTGCCCTAGCCTGAGAGGGAGATGGGGAGGAAGCGCGCGGACATTTCGATCATCCGATCGAACGACTAGGGTTTGTCGTTTGATCTGATGAGAACATCTGACGGCACGCACATTTATGCAAATGACATTGGCTTGGTTTAGCGGCACGATAACTTAGATAAATTATTATTTTAATAATTAAAAAAATTATTTTATAAATTAATCTTCATTATTTAAATAGGTCCTAAAAATTCCCAAATATTCACCCCTAGATAAATGAGGGGTGAGGAACGCAACGGCGAAGTTGGATTTTAGTTTTGACGAGTATTTTATTTTATTAATTTTTGGGGTATCTAAATATTATTAAAATATTTGACAGAATTTAGATGACTTACGATTGCCAACGTCACCGTATCTAATTTGGGGGCAATGAGCGTAATGGCAAAGTTTGATTCTCAATTTGATGTTAAAATAATAAGCTCAATTTCCAAGGTTCCTAAAATATCCAGAATCAGGGTTTGGTCCATTTGACCCCTAATTTAGACTAAGCCTTGGGGGTGAACTCCTAATGACTTAATTATTGCACTAAGATTAAAATTGGGACTTAGATTATTCCTAATTGATTAGGATAACAACTTGGCTTGTTACATGTAGTTTTAGTGCACTTACCCTAATTTGATCATGGCCACAACTTTGACCTGCATTGATGCATGTATCTCTATTCTTACTTATGATAGAATATTTAATATGAATAAATTGTTCAAAGATAATCATCTTACTTATATAGGTACACCTTTGGCTCATCACATATTCTCAAAGAAAAATGGCTATTGATTTATTTGAAACTTCTCTTAGATGTGCCTACACTCAATGTAGTTAACTATGCATTGGATTAAATTTCAAACCTCTGTATCTCAGTAGAGTGGTTGTCTTATGTTTTGTATTAATAAAAGGTAATTGAGATAATAGTTTTATTTTTATGTAGACTTGGAATTAAGTATGAATCATGTATGCTTATTGGATCATATTTATAGTTATTATATTCATAGATACTTCTGTCCCTTCCATAATATGAGATGTAGTATTTTTTGTTTAAATCTTAGTCATGAATGAGCTTTGTCATCTCCAATTAAAATTCACTTTGACCTTATTTTCTTAGCTCAAACCACATATGTTTATTTTAAAGAAATAGTGAAAGCATAGTTAAAAATGATCTATCATTTTTCTTTCACTCTCAGCTAGGGAAAGACTATTTGTACATCATGGGAAGCCGAAGGCTTAAAGTTCTTAAGTCATTATTGTTGAAGCTCTGGCGCAGTGTCAGGTACGTTAAGTACTTAGAAGTTTATTTAGTTCTGTAGTTATTTAATTATGCAATTTAATTGAGTTCTATGTACAGTACATACACCACTTGCATAGATCTTAATATTGTTAGTTATTGATTGTCATTTGAAAAAAAAACATGGTACTAGGATGGTGGAACACCTTGCTATTATAGATGATTATTGCTTTTAAGTTTTCACTTTGTAAATGAAACATAGAGTTTAGTGGGTAATATTATTAATTACCCTTGCATTTAGGAGAACATTAGTTAATCACTTTTTAAGATAGGTAAATATCCAATTAGGGTGTTTGAGGAGTTAATTTACTCCTTGGACTGTAGTCATATTATCAAATTAGAATAGTTTTATTTAGAGTCTAATTCTTAAAATTAACCATTTAGACTCTTAAAATATTATTATTTTAAGGGAAAAAGGTTAATTGTGTAGAATATAATCAAACCCATTGATTTCTCTCATGATACTTAAATCAATAAAAGTTAGAAATTAGATATTTCATTGAGTATAATTAAACTCAATGAAACTTCCTTTTAGTTCAAAACTTAATAACAATTAACATTGAATAATTTAGACTTAAGATGCTTAGAATCCTAAGTTAAGGGACTTAAACCCATGTTGGAGTTTAATTTCTTAACTTCTAATCTTGATAAATCATATCAAGATTGGTTGTTGAGATGGAAAAGTGTAATTAGGTCAATCAATGTATTTATTAAACATTTGTAGGCAACATTTCTTGATTATTAATTAGAACTTGTTGAGTTATAATGTTTAACTTTAAATGATCGATAAATATGAGATTATACTTGATAGCTGGATATTGGAGATACTAAGCTTGTATCCTCTAAGAGTAGTTAGAACAAATTAAATTAAAAAATAAGTGATATCACAGAGTTTTATGTAGTGCTATCTATATATAATTTTGAGTGCTTTGCTTCCTTATTTTGAACATTTATTTTTGTGGCATATTAAATGAAACATAAAATATGTGATGATTGTTCTACGTTAGCTTTGAAAATTTCATAAATGCATATTTATGAATAATCAAATGAATGAATTAAAGATGAATCAATAAAATACTTAACAATTGAAATGAAATTTGTTCTACTTAGTCTGCCTCTACAGTACTGTTTCATATTGAGATTCAGATGCAGTTTTGTGCCTAGATGTTTGATCCTGGATGTATATTTGTAAAGCTTTTCCCATGTTTTTGATCTTGGAAGGTGACATTTATCTGAGATATTTCTCCTACATGGTGAGATTTTGTATGGACTTGTTCATCTATGGTGTTTGATCCTAGATACTTCAGAAGATTATTTTAGTGGCTAGATTAGCCACCATTTTCTATTATGGCTAGTTGAAGTAGGCATATGTCCACTTGAGATAGCATATTTTCATTATATGTTTAGTTTGATATTCTTCAGGATTTTTATGGAGAACTTATATATTTGTAGTATTTTCAGCAACTTTAAATATTTATATGTTCAGCAGTTTTGTTTCATATAAAAGCATGTTAGGATTTTAGCCTTTATATATCTATATATATATATATATATATATATATATATATATATATATATATATATATATATCAGTTATTAATTTGGCTTGAGTGTATTTGACCATATTTATTTAGGATATTCTTTTCACTTAGTAGATTCCAAATATACGTTGCTTAAACATTTTCTATAGCTTTGAGTTGAGGTATGTGCTTACCTCACATTTTGCTTTAAGTTATAATTGAATGATTATAGCTTTTACCACCTACTTTTGTAGCTTTGTATCTCCTATTTGCTTAAGATGATTTATGATATCTTAAATTTAATTAAATTTGTGCTTGTACTTAGACATATTAAAGTCTAACCAAATTTTCTTTTTTGGCTGTGCCCTATCATATATGTACAAATGGCAAATTAGAAGTATAGGTCAGATCCAGCGCTTGAAGATTTAGTTTCATATAAAGTTAAAGTGAGGTATGACTCGCTGAAGGAGATATGCTTCAATGTTCTTTGCCCGCATTTATTAAAAAAGTAATAAATAAGCTTTCTTATTCTTTAGCATTTAATGTTTTGTATGTGAATGGACAAATGTGGATTGTGTCTGGATGCCTTCTTTTTATTTTCTGCACCGCCGTTGTGGCGGCCCTGCCCCGCCGTGGTCCTGTTAACTCTTAAGTTAACATGATTACGGTGGAGGGGTTACCAAATGACAAGGTACCCACTTAAGATTTGATTAGACACACATTCTAATCTAATTTAACTAAGGACTTTGCCATTCATCCAAAAATACTATCACTAAATGATCATACATGAACTCAGAGTACGGAAGCATAAGACATAACATCCATCCAATACAGTATAAATACAACCATACAGAATAAGTAAAGTACTGAAAGAGAAATATAAACCTGTATTATTACAATATTTAATAAGTTTAAAAAAACTGAAAGGAAATTCTTAATCTCACTGGAAGAAAGAAAACTGGAACTACAGATCTTCAAGAATAGGCTCCTCCTCCAATGGCAAGCTCTCCACTGGATCTGCTGCTCCAACAAACTCAGAACCTACCATTATTAGTTTCATAATGGTAGGGCCCCAGCCAACAAAAGAAAAACTGGTTAGACAATATGTCTAAGTACAATTTAGGGCAAACAATTTATTTTGTTAAATAGATATCACCATAAGAACAGAACTGAGCAAAATAGGTGCAGAAAAGCGTACAAAAGAACAGTATAAAGTTATAAACAAACAGTTTATAACTAAAGCAACTAGGAAGTAATACATACCTCCTCCAAGCAACTACAACAAAGACAGGTAAGAAAAAGACTAAACAAAACTGTAAGAAAAGCATAACCTAAACATGCTTATGATCAAACAGAATATGCTGGTGACATACATAATTTGAACCATATAAAACTGAAAACAACTAGCATCCTAGGTGAGCATAAGAAAACAGTAAGTAAAACTAGCATCCTATATATATAACACGTGCAAGAAAGCTGTAAGTAAAACAATGCTACAATGCAGAATATACAAGAAAAACAGTAACTGCAAATTGATACTACAATGACTATATAAGTCACTTGAACTGAACACGAACTCGGCAAAACTTAGCCTGATGAGCTAAGAAACTCTGAACTGAGCACCATTGAAAACTCTTAGCCTGATAAGCTATGACAGAACTGAATGTAAGTGTACTTGAATTAGTATATCCATATCAGAATCCTGACTCTATAGTCAATAGGGCAAGAGTCTATCCATCCTATCACTCGGACTAGGCATGGCAAATAGACTGTCGAACATTAAACTCTCGAAAGGTTGCCGACCCCGAACGAGTTGATCGAAGAGGTATAATAATCAAGCTACACCTTATCAAAATTACTCTCAACTAGTACTCACCATGTCCAATCCTGATTAAAGAGTGCAAAATCTATTTCTCGCCATCCTGGGAATTATTTCAACCAGATATGGATAGACTTGCCGACAGTAACAAACCAGCGTGCTATGCCGAACTCGAGGATTGGAGAGGCATACTAGTTAAGCCACAACTTTCTGAAAAACTGAAAACATCGATCAATCATGAATGATATGTATGCAATTCAAAATTAACATGAGATATTTATCAAATATCCTATGTCCAATATATGTGTACAAGGTAAGGGGCACAAAACAAGGTATGCAAAGCATCAATTCAAGGTGAGCAAGAGACTCTATCTAAAATACAGGTGATATCCGTTGTTGTCTACTTATTCGTTCTATCTACTCTAAGTTACATAAGTTTCAGAATCATCAATTCTTACACACTCTGTAACTTAGAATCATGAATCCTACTAGTTGAGGATAATTAGGACTGGCCATGTCCTAATTATAACTTAATCAAAAGACGACTATTTGGTTAAAGTGAATAAATAATCGACCTAATTTTGTAATTTGTTTCATCCCAACCTCATCTTGATTTAGCCAAATCAAGATGAAAAGATTAAGAATTAGACTCCAGATGATGGGGTCTAATCACTTAATTTAAAGGTGTAATCTAAGGGTCTAAGTTTAAAACCCAAAACTAACAGATTAGGTTAAGGCAAATCCTAATGATAAATCAAATTAATTAGGATAGATCTCTATTTTTAGTTCTAAAGTTTAAAGATCAAATAATCATTTAATAAATTGAGAAAATCTAGAAACTAGTAAACTCAAGGTTTCATTTAATTGAGTAACCCAATTTACTCAATAGATGAATTCTAACTTAAGATCTATTCATAATCTTAGGAAATAAGGCTCTTAATTACTAAGAGTATCTCTCAAGACACACATCCTAACTAATGTTATAAAGACCTAAGGATAGATCTAAGAATGATTAAAGAATGAGAAATCACTCACTTAAGATTTAGGAAATTTTCTTAAGGAGCTAAATTGGGATTTTGATTAAAAATCAAAATTAATGATTTAACTTATAAAATTCCTGTTCTAAATCATTATATTTATTGTTTCTAATGATTAGAAACTGAATTTAGGGCTTTTGAAGGCTAAACCCTAAATTTGAGCAAAATTACCATTTTGCCCCTACTAAAGGGTTCAAAAGGATCAAATTTTGATCTAGAGCTTAATTCCTGAAATTTTCTTTTGGAATATGATTCTTACTATCTAATGTAAGATTAGACAGTAACTAAATTAATTTTGTGTGATTATTAAGCTATATGAGATCAAATTAGTGAATTTAACTCATAAGGGCAAATTAGTAATTTAATTAAGTGAAAGTTCAATTTTCTTTCAGATTATTGTTCTTTACTGTCTAAGCTTTTCATAGAATCTAAATTTGCTAAATTCTGATAAGTATTGGCCAAGTTATGGCCAATACAAGATTTAGGTTTAAAAGGTGATTAAGGAATTCATAATTATGGGTCAAAAATCCTAACTTTGCCAATTAGTGTCCAAATTAAGAAAAATTAGTGGCTATGGTTTACAAAAAGCCCACTGATCATAATGACATGTGGTAGGCTCAATTTGGACCTAATTTGACTAAGTTAAGACCTAATTATGGCTAAGAGTGATTAGTGAGAGATTAGTAAAATTAATCACTCAAACACTAATCAAACCTTACATGTAGGTTTTAAATGGCTCTTTGAGTCCTTTGAAACTTAAATCACTCAATTTGGATTAATAAATTTGCTAAAATTCACTAATCAAGATTTAGAGTAAATAAGGGTGATTAGCAAATCTAATCGTTGGATCTTATATATTTTTATAGATTACTATTACTTAGGTTTTTTTGATCTAAATGAATATTTAGATCATCAAATTTGGAGCTCAATTGACCAAGTTATGGTCAATTCAAGTTCTAGGGTTAAATAGGGTAATTAGGGTTAGGTCCTAAATGTCATTAGGCAAATACTAATCCAAACAGCAAGGCTAACCCTACTAAAATGATTCTTATGGTTTTGTGAGTATTTTAAGACCCATATTTAATAGGTTTGGATCATTGGGTACAAGGTTATGGGTAAATGAAATTTTGTAACATTATTTGGACTTAATTAATACCCTAAATGTCACTATGTTAATTACTTATCCAATTTGAGATTTGACAGGGTCAAAATATTCCTCTTATTTTTCTGATTTCAATGATATATGATTTTGCATAATTTGGATATGTATTTTAGGAGTTATTAAGGTTTTAAGTTTAGTATTTAATTAATTAATTAATATTACTTATTTAATTTAAATAAATCTGTTATTATAATATATATATATATATATATATATATATATATATATATATAATTAATTCAATTATAATTAACTGTTATATAATTATTTATATATATAAACGATTTTAATTTTGCAGGTACACGTGGCAGGCCATTACTGGCTGAGCAAAAGATGGCGAGCCCCACGGGTGCAGACGGCTGCAGGACCATCCATGTGGCGCCATTTAATTCGCGTGGCAGCCTATGTGGGCCCCGCGCACTCGAGTGGCTGCCGAAAGCCGACAAGACCCGAGCCGAGACGGGTCAGGCCCGGGTCGACCCGGCCCGACCCCAAAGCTCTTCTTCCTCAAATGCTTGCCCGAGAGGACTAGATTAGGGTTTCCATTTCACGACTCCTCTGGCGACGGTAAGGCTCAACCCGCATGGCTGCGAGAAGAGGAGACCAAGACCTTTTTAATGGCAGGTGAATCGAAGCTCTAGACGGCCTGGATCGGCGACAGGATCTAACCTTAGATTCATATAGGCGAAGATTCCTAGCTTATGAAATTGAAATTAAAACGCTGTATACTACTGTGGATGAAATTGAAATTAAAATGCATATGAGTTCGATCAACCCAATCAAATCTGATAGATGATCAATCTATAGTGCGGAATAAGATAACGAAATTGAAGAAATGCGAAATGATTAAAGATTAAGAGATGGAAGTGCACCTCAAATGGACGACAGATAGAGCTTGGGGTTCGAATGCGAAGATTCCTGGCTTCCGAGGTGAAAACGAGAAACAATGAAGTCCTTAAGATCTTATACTCTACCTATTGCGGTGAGAAAGCAGCGGTGGAGGCCATCTGGAGCGGTTGCGGCGCTGCGCCTGCCGCGCGTCGCGAGCGAGAGCTCAGCGCGACACGCGCTGAGCAACGAGGGAGACGATGCTTGAGCCGTCTGATCTCGCGCCAAGATCTGATCAAATGGCTCAAATGCTCCCTGATTGGCTGGACGGCGATCTTAGCGGCGTGAGAATTAAATGAACGACAGTTTAAATAATATAACGGAAGTCCGTTAAGTTGATTTAATTAATTTTAATAAATTATTTCTATTGATTTCTTAAATAAAATTTTAACCAATAATTTTATACTTCTAAAAATTTCCGATAAATCACCCCTAGCTTATTGAAGGGTGAGGAATGCAACGGCGCACTCGGATTTTTGATCCAACGAGTATTTAATTATTCGAATTTTCAGGTATTTAAATAATATTAAAATATTCGACGAAAAATTAACGACTTCCAAATGCCTCCAAAATTTCACCCCTAGCTAATTTGGGTGTTCTAAATGCAATGGCGAAGTCAGATTTTCAATCTGAGGTCTAAATAAAAAGTCAATTTCTAGGGTTTGGGATTTTCTAGAATTTCAGATTTGGCTTTGTTGACTTCTAGTTTGACCTAGGTTTCAGAGATGAGTTCTAAATTACTTAATTAGTGACTTAGAACCTTAATTAAGACTTAGATTAGTCTTAATTGTGCCAAGTAACAACCTGGGTTGTTACAAACTCCCCCACTTAAGAATGATGTCGTCCTCGACATCACTCAAGTGAGAAAAGAATTTTAGCAGATATAAAGAAACGAATTGAAATAAAATAGAGTTGAAGAATCACCTTGATTAAAAAGGTTTGGGTACTTTTGATGCATATCCACCTCTTTCTCCCAGGTGGCTTCATTACAAGACTGATTCTTCCATTGAATCTTTATCATTGGAATAGATCGATTCCTTAACTTCTTCAGATCACGATCTAGGATTTTAACTGGTTCTCTAGTGTAAGAAAGATCAGGTTGAATTTCAATTGCAAGATGTTCTATAAGATGTGAAGGATCTCGAAGACACTTTCTTAGTGATAAAATGTGGAATACATTATAAACAGCAGCAAAGTCTTCTAGTAGCTCAAATTTATAAGCTGCTGAACCAATCTTATGCAAAATTTTAAAAGGTCCAATGTACCTTGGATTGAGCTTTCTAAAAATTCCAAAATGATAGACTCATTTCATCGGGCTTACTTTTAAGTATACAAAATCTCCTTCATTGAATTATAGAGGATGATGACGATTATTATGATATTTACTCTGCCTATCTTGAGCTGTTCTGATTCTTTGCTGAATGAGTTTGACTTTCTTATTTGTTTCTTCTACTAGCTCAGATCCATATAATTGGGTATCTCCTGTTTCAGACCATGCTAGTGGGGATGAACATTTTCTCTCATATAATGCTTCATATGGTGCCATTTTTATGCTTGATTGAAAACTGTTATTGTATGCAAATTCCACTAAAGGATATGCTCTTCCCAAGATCCTGAAAAATCCAATATACATAAATGTAGGAGATCTTCTAAGACTTGATTTACTCGCTCTGTTTGGCCATCTGTTTGTGGATGGAATGCTGTACTCATGGCCAGAGTTGTGCCTAAATCTTGATGGACAGCCTGCCAAATTTTAGAAGTAAAATGACTGTCTCTATCAGATATAATGGTTTTAGGAATTCCGTGCAATCTAACTATTTCCTTAATATATAGTTTAGCCAATTTCTCCACTAAGTCAATTTGACGGATTGGAATGAAATGAGCAGATTTTGTAAGTCGATCTACTATAACCCATATTGAATCAGCTCCAGAACTTGAACGAGGCAAACCCATGACAAAATCCATGGATACATCAGTCCATTTCCATTCTGGGATTTCTAGTGGGTGCAATAAGCCACCAAGCTTTTGATGCTCTGCTTTTATTAAGCAACAAGCGTGGCATTTTGCAACAAATTCTGCAATACTTTTCTTCATCCCTGGCCACCAGAATGATTGTTTTAGGACTTGATACATTTTAGAATTCTCGGGATGAATTTTATACCCTGAATTGTGACTTTCAATCAAGATCTCCTTCTGCATGGATTTAGGAATCCAGAGATGATTATTCATGTAAATAGCACCTTTCTTAAACTGCAATTCTGGACGACGACCACTTTCTATTGCCACTTTAAGGTTTAAATATTCTTCATCCTTGCTTTGAGAGATTGAAACATCTCTATGGAATGTGGGTTCTATATTATTCATGGATATCATGGTACTGACTGAATTTCCCTTAGCAAGTGAAATTTCCATTTTATGAAACTCATTCATCAATGGACTTTCTGAAATTAAGCTGTTAAAAACAGTGTGACGGCTTAACGCATCAGCTACCACATTAGCTTTTCCTGGATGGTACTGGATATCTAAGTCATAATCACTTATTAATTCCAGCCATCTTCTTTGCCTACAGTTCAATTCTCTTTGGGTAAAGATGTACTTCAGACTTTGGTGGTCTGTGAATATAGAGCATTGAACTCCGTACAAATAATGGCGCCAGATTTTTAATGCAAAAACTAATGCTGCCAATTCTAAATCATGTACAGCATAGTTCCTTTCATGGGTTTTAAGCTGGCGAGATGCATATGATATAACTTTGCCTTCTTGCATTAATACGCATCCTAACCCAATTCCAGATGCATCTGTATACACCTAATAATTGACTCCTTTTGGAAGAACTAAAACTGGAGCAGAAGTTAATGCGTCCTTTATATACTGAAATGTAGTTTCACATTCTTCTATCCAAACAAATAAAACTGCCTTCTGAGTTAATTTCGTAAGAGGTGCGGTAAGCTGGGAGAAGCCTTTAACAAATCTTCTGTAGTATCCGGCTAGACCCAGAAAACTACGAATTTCAGTAACTATCTTGGGCTGAACCCAATCCTGAATAGCACTAATCTTACTCTGGTCTACTTGGATTCCATGAGCATCAACCACATGTCTAAGAAATGATACAGAATCCAGCCAAAATTCACACTTAGAGTATTTAGCATTTAACTCATGCTCTCTAAGCTTCTCCAGAACCAATCTCAAGTGCTCTTCATGATCCTTTACTGTCTTGGAGTAAATTAAGATATCATCAATAAATACTATAACAAATTTATCTAGATAATGTTTCAGAACTCTCTGCATTAAGTCCATGAACAAAGATGGGGCATTTGTGAGACCAAATAACATTACAAGAAACTCAAAATGCCCATATCGTATTCTGAACGCTGTCTTTTCTACATCTGAGTCCTTTACCTTTACTTGATGATACCCTGACCTTAAATCAATTTTAGAGAACACTACAGCACCGGCAAGTTGATCGAACAGATCATCGATACGAGGAAGTGGGTATCTATTTTTAATAGTGACTTTATTCAGCTCCCTGTATTCTATGCACATTCTCATAGACCCATCTTTTTTCTTTACAAATAATACTGGAGCTCCCCATGGGGACATACTTGGTTTAATAAACCCCTTATTTAGCAGTTCTTGTAATTGCTCATTTAACTCTTGCAGTTCTTTCGGGGCCATTCTATATGGTGCTTTTGATAGAGGTTGTGTCCCCGGAACTACATTTATTTCAAATTCTACATCTCTAGTTGGAGGTAAACCAGGCAGATCTTCAGGAAAAACATCTTCAAAATCTCTAACAACTTTTATTTTAGAGATTGGGGTTACTTCTTTATTACTACCCATCATCACCATCAGAATACCACTATAGCCTTTGCACACCATTTTCTCTGCTTGAATTGCGTTGATTATGGAGCTACTAGTGCTGAACTTCCCAATAAATGTTGTTGAAGCTTCTGGAGTTTGCAAAACAACCTTCTTCTTTTGACAGTTAATAGTAGCATTATGCATACTAAGCCAATTCATGCCTAGTATGATATCGAAATTTACTATAGGTAGCATAATTAACTTGGCTTGGAAGGTATGGTTATTAATTGGTATTTGAACGTCACAGAATTTGTTCGCACTAAGTTGGGCTCCAGAAGGAAGTCCAACACTTAAGATCTTCGCAAGTTTATAGTAGGGTAATCCTAATCTTTTAGCAAAATTTTTAGAGATAAACGAATGACTAGCCCCAGTATCAAACAATATACTGCAGGGCTTATCTTTAAAATATAGGGTGCCTAAATAAAAAATACAGACTTTAGGAAGTTCTAATTTAGTAAGAAAGACAAAAGTTGCGAATTGTACCTGAGACTACGTTGTTATCTTCTGCTGCTTCAACAGGAGTGAGATTGTACACTCTTGCCTTTCCAGCAGGTCTACTGTCAGTTGTCTGAGCTGTTGATTGGTTTGGATTCGAAGGTTTGGTAGCATACTGAACCTTTGTAAGGTCGCTCTTGAGCAGGAGGTGGCATAAGAGTCCTTTGAGGCTCTCTGAAATTGATGGGAGTGGCACGGAATACTTTATTCGTGCGATTCCGTTCAATAGTCACTCCATCAATCATTTTATTTGATCGACAGTCCCTATATGCATGACCTTGCCTTCCACAAGTAAAACATACTCTGCCAAAATGATAACATTTTCCATAAGGATGTGGCCTATTACAGGTGGCAGTTTGGCTTGATGTTTCAGTAGTCTCCATCTGATATACCCTTCCTTGGTTTGATCTTTGTTGCTTGAAGTTCTGAGGGTATTTGTTCATGTTGAAAGCCTTTCTCTTCATATCCTTGACTGATTGATGATGCTCTATAACTCGTGCTGTTTCAACCAATTTCTCGAACTGGGTGTGTTGTAAGGGAATTATGTGATCTTTAATGGATTCTTGAAGTCCATTCTCAAATCTGAAATATCTATCTGCTTCAGTAGGAACCAAGTGAGGTGAAAATTGTATGAGCTTTCGAAATTCTGAAGTATATTCAGCTACTGATCGATTTCCTTGGGTTAATTTCAATAATGATTCGCCAATTATGTTCTTAGTGGATGGTGGAATAAATGATTCCTTAAATGCTTGGACAAACCAGCTCCATTCTATTTCATCTAATTTGAATTCCTCAAAATGTGTGTTCCTTTCTTTTTCCCACCAATGCTCTGCCTCTCCTTGCAGAAGATGAGTAGCTAGTCTTACAGATTGGTTGCTTGAACAACCAAGACTAGTGATGTTTTTCTCTATAGATTTCAGCCATGCTAAAGTATCCATCGGGGATTCAGATCCTTCAAAGTTAGGCGGTCTTAACCTTAGGAAATTGTGAAGTATCCCATCTGCAGACTGCCGATAGGTATTGGGAACTTGAGGAGCGGGAGATGCTGAAGAAGTGCTGGCATTAGTGGCGGGTATTACAGATACTAACTTTTGAATAGCTAGAGCCTGCTGATTTTGATTCTCTAGCATTGCAGTAACCATATTTCTCAGAGAGGTTATTTCATCAATAGTATTAGAAGCGGCCACAGTATTGTTTGGAGCGTTGCTCACAGACGGTTGAGGGTTGAGTGGAGTATTATTTGGAGAAGTAGCAGGATTCATTTTCCTGAAATCAAAACATGTATACTTAGCTTACTTAAAATGAATCATACGACAAAGATTAAATTCCTTATTTATTTATCATTATAATAGTGACATATATCGTACTTATTACATCATGAATTACATATTATTCCCACCCTATATACTTAGTGAAAAATGCTCTACGAAAGTCTTCATAAGTTACTTCACGATGCTCCTCTTGTGCTTTACGAAACAATTCTCCGTATGACATAATCCACCATTCTTTTGCTTGCATACGCAGAAGACATAGCACCACTTCTAATTTGATGTGACTAGGCCACTCCATAACACCAAATATATGGTCAACTCTCGCTAGCCACTCCTTGGCTAATACTGGAAAATCAAGGCCTCTATAGACGCCTTCTTTTAATAATTTATTTATTACTTGTGATCCTTGTTCTAATACTCCTTCAATCATTCTTCCTTGCTTTTTATCTAATTTATGTTCATATTTCCAAATAGTCTCGAACTCCTTTAAGTAAGTCATAAATGCCATTCCTAGATGGTCTTTTATTCCTACAATTATAACATTCTACTTAGATTTGTTGAGCATATATATATACACATAATTTGATATTTATGGTTTATCATCTTTTATAATTATTTAATAACTTAACTTATTCTGAGTTATACTCATATTGTGATGGATGTCAATTCAAGTATTCATTTAGTGATCAAGTGGCAGAAGAACGGTTCATTAGGTAGAAAGGAATGCAAATTCCAGTCTGACACCTTATGGAATTCTCTGATACCAACCGTGGTGGCCCTGCCCCACCGTGGTCCTGTTAACTCTTAAGTTAACATGATTACGGTGGAGGGGTTACCAAATGACAAGGTCCCCACTTAAGATTTGATTAGACACATTCTATTCCAATTTAACTAAGGACTTTGCCGTTCATCCAAAAATACTATCACTAAATGATCATACATGAACTCAGAGTGCGGAAGCATAAGACATAACATCCATCCAATACAGTATAAATACAACTATACAGAATAAGTAAAGTACTGAAAGAGAAATATAAACCTGTATTATTACAATATTTAATAAGTTTAAAAGAACTGAAAGGAAACTCTCAATCTCACTAGAAGAAAGAAAACTAAAACTACAGATCTTCAGGAATAGGCTCCTCCTGCAATGGCAAGCTCTCCATTGGATCTGCTGCTCTAACAAACTCAGAACCTACCATTATCAGTTTCATAATGGTAGGGCCCCAGCCAACAAAAGAAAAACTGGTTAGACAATATATCCCAGTACAATTTAGGGCAAACAATTTATTTTGTTAAATAGATATCACCATAAGAACAGAACTGAGCAAAATAAGTAGAGAAAAGCGTACAAAAGAACAGTATAAAGTTATAAACAAACAGTTTATAACTAAAGCAACTAGGAAGTAATACATACCTCCTCCAAGCAACTGCAACAAAGACAGGTAAGCAAAAGACTAAACAAAACTGTAAGAAAAGTACAACCTAAACATGCTAGGTGAGCATAAGAAAACTGAAAATAACTAGCATCCTAGGTGAGCATAAGAAAATAGTAAGTAAAACTAGCATCCTATATATAACACGTGCAGGAAAGCTGTAAGTAAAACAATGCTACAATGCAGAATATACAAGAAAAACAGTAACTGCAAACTAATACTACAATGACTATATAAGTCACTTGAACTGAACACGAACTCGGCAAAACTTAGCCTGATGAGCTAAGAAACTCTGAACTGAGCACCACTGAAAAATCTTAGCCTGATGAGCTATGACAGAACTGAATGTAAGTGTACTTGAATTAGTATATCCATATCAGAATCCTGACTCTATAGTCAGTAGGGCGAGAGTTTATCCATCCTATCACTCGGACTAGGCATGGCCAATAGACGGTCAGACATTAAACCCTCGAAAGGTTGCCGACCCCGAACGAGTTGATCGAAGAGGTATACTAATCAAGCTACACCTTACCAAAATTACTCTCAACTAGTACTCACCATTTCCAATACTGATTAAAGAGCGCAAAATCTATTTCTCGCCATCCTGGGAATTATTTCAACCAGATATGGATAGACTTACCGACAGTAACAAACCAGCGTGCTATGCCGAACTCGAGGATTGGAGAGGCATACTAGTTAAGCCACAACTTTCTGAAAAATTGAAAACATCGATCAATCATGAATGATATGTATGCAATTCAAAATTAACATGAGATATTTATCAAATATCCTATGTCCACTATATGTGTACAAGGTAAGGGACACAAAACAAGGTATGCAAAGCATTAATTCAAGGTGAGCAAGAGACTCTATCTAAAATACAGGTGATATCTGTTGTTGTCTACTTATTCGTTCTATCTACTCTAAGTTACATAAGTTTCAGAATCATCAATTCTTACACATTCTGTAACTTAGAATCACGAATCCTACTAGTTGAAGATAATTAGGACTGGCCAAGTCCTAATTATAACTTAATCAAAAAATGACTATTTGGTTAAAGTGAATAAATCATCAACCTAATTTTGTAATTTATTTCATCCCAACCTCATCTTGATTTAGCCAAATCAAGATGAAAAGATTAAGAATTAGACTCCAGATGATGAGGTCTAATCACTTAATCTAAAGGTGTAATCTAAGGGTCTAAGTTTAGAACCCAAAACTCACAGATTAGGTTAAGGCAAATCCTAATGATAAATCAAATTCATTAGGATAGATCTCTATTCTTAGTTCTAAAGTTTAAAGATCAAATAATCATTTAATAAACTGAGAAAATCTAGAAACTAGTAAACTCAAGGTTTCATCTAATTGAGTAACCCAATTTACTCAATAGATGAATTCTAACTTAAGATCTATTCCTAATCTTAGGAAATAAGGCTCTTAATTACTAAGAGTATTTCTCAAGACACATATCCTAACTAATGTTATAAAGACCTAAGGATAGATCTAAGAATGATTAAAGAATGAGAAATCACTCACTTAAGACTTAGGAAATTTTCTTAAGGAGCTAAATTGGGATTTTGATTAAAAATCAAAATTAATGATTTAACTTATAAAATTCCTATTCTAAATCATTATATTTACTGTTTCTAATGATTAGAAACTGAATTTATGGCTTTTGAAGGCTAAACCCTAAATTTGAGCAAAATTACCATTTTGCCCCTACTAAAGGAGGGTTCAAAAAGATCAAATTTTGATCTAGAGCTTAATTCCTGAAATTTTCTTTTGGAATATGATTCTTACTATCTAATGTAAGATTAGACAGTAACTAAATTAATTTTGGGTGATTATTAAGCTATATGAGATCAAATTAGTGAATTTAACTCGTAAGGGAAAATTAGTAATTTGACTAATTGAAAGTTCAATTTTCTTTCAGATTATTGTTCTTTACTGTCTAAGCTTTTCATAGAATCTAAATTTGCTAAATTCTGATAAGTATTGGCCAAGTTATGGCCAATACAAGATTTAGGTTTAAAAGGTGATTAAGGAATTCTTAATTATGGGTCAAAAATCCTAACTTTGCCAATTAGTGTCCAAATTAAGAAAAATTAGTGGCTATGGTTTACAAAAAGCCCACTGATCATAATGATATGTGGTAGGCTCAATTTGGACCTAATTTGACTAAGTTAAGACCTAATTAGGGCTAAGAGTGATTAGTAAAATTAATCACTCAAACACTAATCAAACCTTACATGTAGGTTTTAAATGGCTCTTTGAGTCCTCTGAAACTTAAATCACTCAATTTGGATTAATAAATTTGCTAAAATTCACTAATCAAGATTTAGAGTAAATAAGGGTGATTAGTAAATCTAACCGTTGGATCTTAAATATTTTTATAGATTACTGTTACTTAGATTTTTCTGATCTAAATGGATATTTAGATCATCAAATTTGGAGCTCAATTGACCAAGTTATGGTCAATTCAAGTTCTAGGGTTAATTAGGGTAATTAGGGTTAGGTCCTAAATGTCATTAGGCAAATATAAATCCAAACAGCAAGGCTAACCCTACTAAAATGATCCTTAGGGTTTTGTGAGTATTTTAAGACCCATATTCAATAGGTTTGGATCATTGGGTACAAGGTTATGGGTAAATGAAATTTTGTAACATTATTTGGACTTAATTAATACCCTAAATGTCACTATATTAATTACTTATCCAATTTGAGATTTGATAGGGCCAAAATATTGCTCTTATTTTTCTGATTTCAATGATATATGATTTTACATAATTTAGATGTGTATTTTAGGAGTTATTAAAGTTTTAAGTTTAGTATTTAATTAATTAATTAATACTGCATATTTAATTTAAATAAATCTGTTATTATAATATATATATATATATATAATTAATTCAATTATAATTAACTATTATATAATTATTTATATATATAAACGATTTTAATTTTGCAGGTACACGTGGCAGGCCATTACTGGCTGAGCAAAAGATGGCGAGCCCCAAGGGTGCAGACGGCTGCAGGACCATCCACGTGGCGCCATTTAATTCACGTGGCAGCCTATGTGGGCCCCGCGCACTCGAGTGGCTGCCGAAAGCCGACAAGACCCGAGCCGAGATGGATCGGGCCCGGGTCGACCCGGCCCGACCCCAAAGCTCTTCTTCCTCAAATGCTTGCCCGAGACGACTAGATTAGGGTTTCCATTTCACGACTCCTTTGGCGACGGTAAGGCTCAACCCGCATGGCTGCGAGAAGAGGAGACCAAGACCTTTCTAATGGCAGGTGAATCGAAGCTCTAGACGGCCTGGATCGGCGACAGGATCTAACCTTAGATTCATATAGGCGAAGATTCCTGGCTTATGAAATTGAAATTAAAACGCTGTATACTACTGTGGATGAAATTGAAATTAAAATGCATATGAGTTCGATCAACCCAATCAAATCTGATAGATGATCAATCTATAGTGCGGAATAAGATAACGAAATTGAAGAAATGCGAAATGATTAAAGATTAAGAGATGGAAGTGTACCTCAAATGGACGACAGATAGAGCTTGGGGTTCGATTGCGAAGATTCCTGGCTTCCGAGGTGAAAACGAGAAACAATGAAGTCCTTAAGATCTTATACTCTACCTATTGCGGTGAGAAAGCAGCGGTGGAGGCCATCTGGAGCGGTTGCGGCGCTGCGCCTGCCGCGCGTCGCGAGCGAGAGCTCAGCGCGACACGCGCTGAGCAACGAGGGAGACGATGCTTGAGCTGTCTGATCTCGCACCAAGATCTGATCAAACGGCTCAGATGATCCCTGATTGGCTGGACGGCGATCTTAGCGGCGTGAGAATTAAATGAACGGCAGTTTAAATAATATAACGGAAGTCCGTTAAGTTGATTTAATTAATTTTAATAAATTATTTCTATTGATTTCTTAAATAAAATTTTAACCAATAATTTTATACTTCTAAAAATTTCCAATAAATCACCCCTAGCTAATTGAAGGGTGAGGAATGCAACGGCGCACTCGGATTTTTGATCCGACGAGTATTTAATTATTCGAATTTTCAGGTATTTAAATAATATTAAAATATTCGACGAAAAATCAACGACTTCCAAATGCCTCCAAAATTTTACCCCTAGCTAATTTGGGTGTTCTAAATGTAATGGCGAAGTTAGATTTTCAATCTAAGGTCTAAATAAAAAGTCAATTTCTAGGGTTTGGGATTTTCTAGAATTTCAAATTTGGCTTTGTTGACTTCTGGTTTGACCTAAGTTTCAGAGATGAGTTCTAAATCACTTAATTAGTGACTTAGAACCTTAATTAAGACTTAGATTAGTCTTAATTGAGCCAAGTAACAACCTGGGTTGTTACAGCCGTACTATATGCATGTTTTTGATAGATCTTGCTCAGCTATTGATTAGTATCATGGATATATTTTTGGTTTAATATCCATGGTACTAATGACCACCACCTCTTAAACTTAGTTGATTATGGGGCGGCTGTCACAGTTGGTATTAGAGAGATCCATAGGGTTTCAAATAGGGGCAGTGTTTCTATCTACCCAATGGTTCGTTCTAATATTGAACATGATTAGGGAAACATTAGTATAGTAGTATTTGGATCCATAGTTCATTCAATATAAAACTGAAATGTTAGAATTATGAGAACATCATGAAAGCGAACCACATAAATTATAGGACTTAGAAAGGAGTCAAGTTTAAGATGTTAAAATATAATGCAAGGCGAATTAGTTGTGCATTTATTCTGATTTAGCTTACAACCCTGTCTTATGACTACCAAGGCTTTAGTCTAACATGGTTTATCCAAGCCTTAGGTTTCCTCGATGATATGTGTAGATTTATTAAAAATATTCGCTACACTATATAGAGCTTAATCAATGGTGGAGATAAGGCGAAGTAGATATGAATTAAGATATAAGAGTATTCTTGAATCAGTGATTGTATTACCAACAATAGAGAGGAAAGAGACAAGTACAAAATTTGTAGATTCGGCTGCAAACGAACTTATAGAAATTGCATTTGTATTTAGTCCCTTGATTTTTATTAGGCAATCAATTAAAAACTACTTTTCTAGTCAAATTAGAATTTGACCCTAGGTTAAAGTTGAGTTAATGTATGCAAGCATTGCAGAATTTATACACATGAATCCTATCCACTTTAGCTTTTCATAGAGTTTAAAATATACCCACATAGAGTTTGAAAAATATCAATGATAATTAGAAAGGTAAGTTAAAGTCATTAACTAGTCCTGTCATCAATTCTGAGCATTGCTAACTTAACTGTATCCTTAGCCTCATGTCAATGATCAAGTCAGTATTTGATTTTATCTAAAGCTTGCCTGTCATTGTGAAACCTTCTTGCGCAAAATCTACATTGAATATCTTTATAAAAGTTCTCTCAAAAAAAAAAAAAAAACTTATGAGTCATAGTTCTCATGTTAACTCTATGAAAAGCTAAAAGTCAAAATTTATTCCCATACAGATTCACCATGATGACTGATACACATCTCTTAATTTTTAATTTGATATAGAATCACTTTTCAATTAGTAAAATTGAATCTAAACTTGTGAAAATTTTATCTGCAAGCATCTGGAACTCAAGGATCACTCTAGATTATTGTTTTTTTATTTAGTCGAATAAGCTAATTCTGAAATTAATTGGATAGAAATGAATGCTATTACTATAATAGCTTACTTTACGAGGATATGCATTTAGTACTTCCATCAGCATAAGTTAATTCTAATGCCATGTGACTAAATGTTAAGAGTTCGGCGAATCAGACATTCTAATTGAAAGGCAAATTTCATTGACTAATTTGACATGCCGTTATCCAGAATTATAGAAACCAAGTCGGCGTTGCAATTTTGGAGATTTTGGTAGTAAACCTGGAATTTGCGGTAGATAATTAAGAAGATCACCCCATGCTAATCCCCTTCTTAATTTAGTCTTGTACGAACTTATTAATTTCATAAATCAAGTCCACAGTTCAGTCCATAAGATTAGGCATGTTCTTAAGTCTAAGTTAGTTGAAGGGCGTCAATGGATGTGATTTTAGTTTTGTTGATATCAGTATAAGGAACACATCAAATCAATATGATTTCAGGTTTGTTGAAATCTGAATTTTAAATGACTGAAAACCTTTTCCATTAGATAAAGTCGCATCCCTAAATCATGTGTCGGAACTTTCATGCTAGCGCCATTTTCTTGGTTGCTGATATAGCAGTTAGTATAGAACGAAACTTGTAAAACAGATTAGAACATAATCCACTCAAATCTAAGCATTGCATTAATGAGAGGGATTTGTTCCTTGCGGCTGATTGAATCAGCAGCAATCTGCGGCAGCCATATAAATCAAACTAGCGGGTGGTCAAGTTTGTTTGAGAAAAGTAAGGGGGATGTCGAGCATCCATCGTGGCTGCTGTCCAAGACAGTAAAGCATATCCTGCCATTGCTTAGCCCTCATCTTAGTTGTTCTTAGCGATCACGCTAATGTCAATATATTCCTGCTTTAGAAAAGCTAACTACTTTTGAGGGTTTTGCAGCAGGTTTAAAAATTGAAACATTAACTAAGGATGATTTCATTTATGAATTTCTCTGTTGTTGAGAAAGTATCAGTTGATGCTAAAAAGTATGCTTTTGTTTCGATGGACATTGATCATAGGAAGGGATCTGAGACTTTTAAAACAAGATATTTACTCAAAACCAACATGTATTCATTGAGTTTTTGTTTTTCTTCCATTGTAGATACTGTTGACCAATATCTTACCAAATGCATGAAATCTTAAGTACTCATTTGCATATATATTGCTTTTCTAGGCATTTTTTTTATTTTTTGAGTTTATGCTGTATATTTTAAGTTCTATCGTTATCGCTTATTGGTTTTGCTTAGAAAAATCAGCTGCAATTGGATTTGTTGCCATTTGTTAGTATACGCAAACATGTGCACATGCATGCACTCAGTTTTATTAAGCATTTTGCTATTGTAATTATAGAGATTAGTTACAGCCATTTAATGCGTTCCACAAATTGATATTTATCCCATCCAAATAGAAATAATATAACAACATCGCCACTAAACCTTTGTCACTCTTAGTGAGTTAGCTGTTGAATCCTTTGTTTCACCATCAACTACACCTCCATATCCTTTGTTTCACCATCAACTACATCTTTTATATGTGTATATCAGCATTTTCATGGATTGTATTCTTGTCTACTTAAATAAGTTTTTTTTTTCAATGCTAACTTAGTTCTATCACTGGACAATTTCGGATATTGAAGAGGCTATAAGGATGGTATGATATATTCAATTAGCTGATGTTTACCTTTATTTTGTCTAAATTATGCTTTAAAATTAAAAAGCATAGTTACTTTATATCTAATGCATGTAACTGTGAGGTGTGAACTTGTTGTTTGCCAAGTGATTAAATGAGTGCTAATCTTAGGCCTGAAAAGTGTGATAGGTTGTGTATATATTTCCTGCTATGCTCATGTTGTTGGGGGGAAATAGTTTGCATTAGGAAGAAGATATCAACAAAAGCAAGAGACTTATATCAAGAAAAGTGCTATAAACAAATGAGTTTTTAATTATTAGATATTTATTGCTTCCATTTACAATGAAGAAAGAAGTCGGTGAATTTCTATCTTTGGGTGCATCCTGAATGATTAACTGTAGATTATAGCATCTCTACTTTCCAGTACACCGAGAGAAAGGGGAAGTCGCCTGTACTAGATATAATTCCAGTACTTAATTTAATTTCTGCATGTGTTCGGTCGGTATTTTGCAATAGAATTTAATGTAGTCTTCTATAAAGTATGTAATCATTCAACCATAGTTTTAAAATGAAATCCAGACCATCCGATTTGATGCATTTAAATTTTATTATGTGATGATAATTCGATGTGCGGTCAAGTATGAAATTGTATGGAACCAAACTAGGAATCTCAGAGTATGTTTCACGTTTGGAATAAATTAGATTACATTAGAACTGAAGTTGGAATTTCGTAAAAATTCATTGAAGAATGATGTTGTCGAGGTGCAGTTAAATCTAAGAACAGCCAGTTTAATCTGCAGTGATTAAGCTCTATATGGTGATCTCATGGTTTCACTATTTAATCCTTGCTGGGATTGAATATATTTCAGTTAATCTTTGCCGAATGTGAATGCTTGTATCTTCACTTTATATTTATTTCTAATCATAAATTAAATTTAAGAGACTGGAATTTAATGTTCACATTGAGAGAGGATTAGAAGCTGAAGAAAGGTGGTGCAAAGAACCATGAAAGCACACACGGAACTTAATGTTCACATTGTGTATTTTTGAGTCAAATGTAAGCCATCGGTTCCCAGCATGATGTACCCAAAACATTTGAAAATGAGCAAATAAAATAGTTAAAGTTCTTGATTCTACCTCTTGCACAAGTTTTTCAATTTTAAAATCATCAAGTTCATTCTTCTTGGTGTAGCACAGTGGTAGCTCATTTGAGTGGGTAGTGACGTTTGTTGCTGGTTTGTTTCCTTAGCTCTCAGAGGAAAAGACAGTGGTAGCAACCCTACTATTTCACTCAATCTAGCTGCTGGTGCTAAGCTCTCCAACACTTTCTTCAAAACTATCCCTCTTCCAAATTTCTCTTTCCACATATTCTATAGCTTGGCAGTTCAGCGCTGATTTCGGAAGCCCATGCAATTTGACTTCACTTAGTATCACTCTCATGAGAAATATTCAAGATTTGTTTCTAGTTTCTTATGCTTTCAAATTAACTAAAATAAGAAACAGATAACTTTCATATTCTTTGATTAATCTCGTAGTAGTAGAGTATAATATCCTTATTCTATAATTAATTTGAGGTCTATACTAATGGTGGGTAGTAATAAATTTGTAAAGTTTAAACTTCAAAGACCAATAATAAAGAAAATATAAATCGGAATTTAAAAAATTTTCTATATTTGGGTTAAGCAATTGATGAGGGTGTTATATTTTAAGTTTCGCTAATTTTCAACTGTCTGATTGATCGTGGCTAACTTTCAAAGTATTTCACTTAAGAATTAATATACTCGTCCAAATTTATTTATTTTTGGAAGCGTGCATTTATCTCGTCGAGACGCTCGTTTCGGTACCAAATTGGTAATTTTTGGGGTATGATTGGCTATAGATCATGGTTCGAGAAATTTCATCCATTTGATTTAAATCCAAAGGTTGTTTTGGACTTAAGGATTTACTTTAAAGGACTTGAATCATTCCCTAACATAAAAGCAAACAGCCGATCACTTCCTCTCATTTTTCGGCTAACCTAAAATTGCAAGCCGTTCGACTCTTTCTCTCCACGCATCGATCACTCATCACCACTTGTCGATCACTCCTTCCCTCCCGACTGAGAGCCGAGAGCTTAATCTCCTCCTTCTCCATGTTTGAGGCAAATCCCTACTTGCATGCTTGACTATCTTCTCTCCATTTCAGCAATAGCGCTCCTTCTGTATCCCTATCGGCGCAAGTGGATCCCTCGCCGAACCTTGGAAGAAATAGCAAGCGACACTCCGACCTCATCGATCCCTCTGATCCTTCAAGGTATAGAAGACTTTCATTAAGTTCTAAAAATTGGTAGTATACTTTAATTCCAACATAATAATATATTCTTTATCATCTATTTAATCCTTCGATCTCGCAATAGATGTAGTTCCAGTGCACTTACCCTAATTTGATCATGGCCACAACTTTGACCTGCATTGATGCATGTATCTCTATTCTTGCTTATGCTTAAATAATTAATATGAATAAATTGTCCAAGATAAATGTACACCTTTGGCTCATCGCATATTCTCAATGAAAAATGGCTATTGACTTACTTGAAATTTCTTATAGATGTGCCTACACTCAATGTAGTTAACTATGCATTAGATTAAATTTCAAACCTCTATATCTCAGTAGAGTGGTTGTCTTATGTTTTGTATTAGTAAATGGTAATTTAGATAACAGTTTTATTTTTATGTAAACTTAGAGTTATGTATGAACCATGTGTGCTTATTGGATCATATTTATAGTTATTATATTCATAGATTCTTTTTTCCCTTCCATAATATGAGATGTAGTACTATTTGTTTAAATCTTTGTCATGAATGAGCTTTGCTCATCTCCAATTAAAATTCACTTTGACCTTCATTTCTTAGCCAGGGAAAGACTATTTGTACTTCATGGGAAACCGTATGCTTAAAGTTCTTAAGTCGTTATTGTAGAAGCTCTGGCATCGTGTTAGGTACGTTAAGTACTTAGAACTTTATTGAGTTCTATATTTATTTAATTATGCAATTTCAGTGAGTTCAATATACAGTGCGTACACCACTTGCATAGATCCTAGCATCATCAGTTATTAATTGTTATTTGAAAGTAAGAACATGGTATTAGGACTTAAGAACTCCTTGATATTATAGGAGAGTATTGCTATTAAGTTTGCTCTTTGTGAATGAAACCTAGAGTTTAGTGAGTAACATTATTAATTACCCTTGCATCTAGGAGAACATTGGTTAATCACTTTTTAAGACTTGTAATTATACAATTCGAGTGTTTGAGGAGTTAATTTACTCCGTGGATAATAGTCATATCATCAAATTAGAATAGTTTCATTTAGAATCTAATTCTCAAAATTTATCTTTTAGACTCTTAAAATGTTATTATTTTAAGGGATTAAGGTTAATAGTGTAGAATATAGTTAAAACCATTAATTTCTCTCATGATACTTAAATTAATAAAAATTAGAAATTTGATATTTCATTGAGAATAATTGAACTCAATGGAATTTCATACTAGTTCAAAACATAATAACAATTAACATTGAATCATTTAGATTTTTGATGCTTAGAATCCTATGTTAAGGGACTTAAACCTATGTTGGAGTTTAATCTCTTAACTTCGAATCTTGATAAATCATATCAAGATTGGTTGTATAAATAAAATGTGTAATTAGGTCGATCGATTTATTTGTTAAATCTTTGTGGGCGACCTTTCTTGATTTCGAATTAGAACTTATTAAGTTCTAATTTTAACTTTATAAGGCCGGTAAATCTGAGATTATATTTGATAGCTGGATATCGGAGATTATACTTATTTGGATGCTAGTCTTTATATATATATATATATATATATATATATATATATATATATTCATTTCATATCAGTTATTAATTTGGAATGAGTAGGTTTGATCATATTTACTTAGGATATTCCCTTAACTTAGTAGATTCTGTATATACATTGCTTAAACATTGTTTACAGCTTTGAGTTGAGGTATGTGCTTATTTTACATTTTGCTGTAAATTATAATTGAATGATTATGGCTTTTACCTCCTTCTTTTGTTACTTTGTAGCTCCTATTTGCTTAGGATGATTTGTGATATCTTAAATTTAATTAAAATTATGCTTGTACTTAGATTTATTAAAGTATAACCAGATTTTCTTTTTTGGCTGTGCCCTGTCATATATGTACATATGGCAGATCAGGAGTATAGGTTAGATCCAGTGCTTGAGGATTTAGCTTGATAGAAGGATAAAGTGAGGTGTGGCTCATTGAAGGAGATATGCTTCAATCTTCTTTACGTTCATTTCCTAAAAATGTAATAAATAAGTTTCTTATTCTTCTGCATTTAATGTTTTATATGTGAATAGATAAATGTGGAATGTGTCTGGATGCCTTCTTTTCATTTTCTGCACCTCCATACTATACACATGTTTCTGATAGATTTTGCTCAACTCATGATTAGTATCATGGATATATTTCTAGCTTAATATCTATGGTACTAATAATGACCTCTTATAGCTAGTTGATTAAGGGGCAGCCATCACACTCACCCTCAAATTGCTCGAAATGGGATCAGAATTATGCCAAGAAGCTGGGAGTTCTAGGAACCCAATCGGGATAGAGCATGGACAAAATTGTAGTTCTCTTAATGATCAAAGGGGCTCACTCAGGTGATGAGAAGCTATTTGTAGATTGGAGTGGGGCTAGGTAGCTAAGCAACAAGCTGAGCTCGGGCTGGGGGCTCAACACCCAATTGTCACTTTGTGGATGCTCAGGCCTGCTCGACCCATTGAAGGAAGCCAAATGCATTACTGAGGTGGATAAGAAGCGGGGGTAGGTTTTGGCACGAGCGTACGAACGAATCTCTTCTGTCGGACACATGAACGAAGCCGTGATGATGATCCACAGTGGCTGACGCGCTCCCAACCATATGATCGATCACCCAGTAAGGTGGAATGGTTCTGATACGCTAACTACTAACGATCGAACGTGGAAGGGCTGTGAGTTGTCAGATCTCGAGTGCGATCCTATGACTGATGATGGACGAGAGCGCTAGGGATGAGGTCATTGGACCAAAGCACCAATGAGTGGACGCAGGAGGTTGAGCTGCTATCAGGGCTCTGTTGCAAATCTATCACGGCCCTGACGGTGAATCCAACTATTGGAAATCTTTATTTCAATTAAATTTAAATATTTTAATTAGTTAATTAAGTTCCTAAAATCCTTAAATACAATTTAGAATCAAATGATCTCCAAAAATTTCTAAACTTGCACATCTATCTAATTTGCGGGTGAGAAATTCAAAAATGAAGTCATAAATTAAATTGGAGATCAAAATATTTTGACCAATTTCCAGGGTTCCTAAATTGGCAAAATTGCCCATTAAACCTAATGAGGTCCGATTGACCTCAAAATTTTAGGGTTTGGTTTTAATGACTATATGAATACAATAGAATGATAATTAGGATGTGATTAAGCATGTATTAAGCTTAGTAACAACCTAAGGTTATTACAGACTCCTCTACTTTAAAATGATGTCATCCTCAACATCATCCTAAGAAGGGAACATATAATGCATAATTTAAGAACATGATTTAGAAATTTATGAGTACCATATTTTGTAAAGAGACTTGGATACTTCTGCTGCATATCTACCTCCTTCTCCCAAGTAGATTCCTTGAAAGAGTGATTCTTCCATTGAACCTTTACCGTGGAGATTAGGCGATTTCTCAACTGCTTTTAATCATGAGCCAAAATTCAAATTAGCTCTTCCTGTAACAACCCAAAGTTGTTAGTAAGATTACACGTAAGCTTAACTATACTTTAATTTTAATTCCATTGCATTTCAAATAGTCATTCGAAGGTAACCTCGAAAATTTAGGGTCAATCGGACCTCGTTAGGTCAAATTGGCAATTTTGCCAAATTAGGAACCCTAATTAATAGCCAAAATATTTTGATCTCCAATTCAAAATTTGATTGCATTTTTGAATTCTTCACCCCCAAATTAGCAAGTAGCAAAAGTTTCAAAATTTTTGTAGGTCAATTAGGCCATAATTGAATTTAATTTAAATTAGGAAAATTACATAAAGGGGTTTGAATCAATTTGGATTTGCAAATATACCCTTACGAGTTTACCCATCTAGGACTCGCTCTATAGATCACTAGTGATCTACTACGGAGCTTGAGTTTCATGATAGCAGATCTGATGCAAATTCATCCGTCTACCCACAGATCCCGTGGCTTGGATTCAATCTTAGCATCATATAATCTCGAGCATTGAATCTTACTCGTTGATACTACATCCCAGATCACTACTACGATCTACCAATTAGGATCTGGGAGATCAGGACTGTCATACCTTTCCTTCGATCAATAAGATGGCTCTGGATCCCTCCGCGACTATGGATCTTCAACCCCACCTCACTCGCATCTCCGATAAGTAATATCTCCCATATGCCATCTACCTGTCGTGTCCCCCACTCACGCGTCCACCTCAGCAAAGCCAGTAGGATCTTCCCACTATCGACAAGACGCCTCGATCAACCCCATGACCCTACAATTTCCATTTTGAGGAATTGGGAGCTCGTCCATGATCCGAGCTCTTGGGTCGATCCAGCCTGCCAACCTCACCCAAGAAATCATCTAAGGCTATAAATAGCCTCAAGAGGTGTTCAGTGAGTAGTATGCTCACCAAATTACATTGAATTCCCAGTTTCCCCGATCTACATTCTCAGATTTCTACAACTTTTTGGCATTCCTAGCTCCAGTCCTTGGTATCGGAGGGTGTGCACTCAAAGTTTGAGTCCCATAGCGGCCACTTGAAGCTCAGCCAATCCTTGGATCCCCCTCAATCTATCAAAATGAGCCTGCAACTGTCAAACCAAGCACCTTTTTGTCATGCCAAGTCAAATAAGCTTAGCATTGCTTCCAATCGCTCAGCAATTGCTCAAATAGGTTAATCGAACTCAATGCCTGCATCCTTAAGGCTTGGGTTAGCCCTAATTGATCGAATAGATCGATCGGGCTAACACCCTCTCTAGAAGCTGGGTCTGAGTAAGGACCCAGTGATCAGGTGCACCTCAGACCTAACATCCTTAGGGGTTCAATCCATCTCACCTCCTTGAAAGGTGTAGGTATTGAGCTCCGATAGAATCGTAGCCTCTGTGAGGAGAATTTAATCCCCACAGTAGCTCCCGGGTAAAGGTCTTGAGTGAGTAAGGTCCGGGTGACTTTGGCCTTCTCATAGAGGGCTTCACAGTGTAATCGATGCATCTTGGTCCACTGATCATGTAAGAATCAATTTGGGGTCGCGGAATGGTCGGAGCACCCTGTAATTTGGCTCCAAGCCCTAACCATAATTCACTTAGTGTCAGGGAAAGAAGGTTGAGGATGAAGCACTGTATGGGTCAGGGGCCGACCTCTGACCCGCGCGGTGCGGCAATCACGGGCCATCAGGTCTTGGTTGACCCGCACCATTCGTTAATTGGGCGAACCCATTTAATTAATAAACGGAATATTGGAATTATTTTTCTTAAGGAAATTAATTCAATTAATGAAATGTAATTAGAAAAATATATAATAAATTAGTTAAATAACTTTTTAATTACTTATCGAAACCATATAAAATGATATACTATTTTATTTAGAAAAATGCAAGGAATAGGAATATACAAAAATATTTTAGTGTTTGTGAATATATTTTCTAATTTTGCATAATTACTTTAGTAGTTTGATTAGGCAAAATTAGCATGTATCCTTAGCTAAATCTTGTGATTTTGGTTTGATTTGATTCTTTATGCCTTGTAGAATGCATGTGCTAAGTAGGACAATTCTCTAATTTATATTTTATTAATAATGCCCTAATCCATGATTTGTATGATTAGTGAATATTATGGTTTGTAATTAGACAAATTGCATTTTTATATTCTCTGATTAGTTGTACGATCACTTTGAACTTAATTTCTAAGTTGCATGAGATTTAGACTAATAATCTTGTGGTTATGTACTAATTCATTTAGATTTTAATAGTGTTTAATTAACAATTAAATTCTTTGATTTGGCCAATTTGGTTTGTATGTGCTTTCTTATCCAGTAATATGCATGTTAGAAAGCATTAATTCTGATTTGGACATTTGAACCTTTTAATTTGCCTTAATTAAGAATATGATCATAATTAACCTAACCAAGTAAATAAAGTTAATTGAAGAATGATCTTATTTTGATTTGAAAATTATTGATTGATAAGTAACTTAATGGTTAATTTATAAGTTAACCCTTGCACAAATAATCCTAATTTAGTCAAGTATGGGTTGAACCCTAACTTGATTGGATGAATCTCAACATTAGTTAGCCCTATATCAAACTTATGGAATGAAAACTATTAATCTACATGAATTTAGCAACACTTGCTCATCTGAATTTGACCTTAAGATCTCTGATTTTCTCTTAAGTAAGATTATTAACATAAATTGAACTCTTAAATAAGATTGATTTGTAGAAACAATCAACTCTCAATAACTCATATGATTTTATCTCATGATTGATATATTGGATTTAGTTGTAAATGTTAGATTTGCATTTTTAATTTAGGTATCTAAATTATGTGATTGAAATGGTAATTATAAATAAAGTTCATAACTTAGTACTTACCTTGTAAATAAATTTGCCTTCCTGTACTTTGAGTATTGAAAATGTAAAGATGATGTTAAATTACATACATGCTAGATCCTTAAGTAGGCTAATCCTTGAGGTAAGGAACACCATATTGTCTGATTTTGAGGTAGAAGCTTAGATGAATCTTAAATACCTTAGATGTTTGATCTTAAAATCTAGTGGTAGAATAACTTAAAGATTCTAGATTAAAATTATTCCTTGTGGTAGTATCCTAAGTTGAGTAGCTTTTATGCCACATACTTGGAGCCTTTGTATAGACCTCACCACAATGGAGATAGGATTCCTTAATATGTTACTACTTGATCACTAAATAGATTATTAAAATGGAAATCGATAGTATTATTATATGGATATGATATTGCATGTCCATAGAACTGGTTTATTCAGTAAGAGGTGGAATTAGTTGATTTACCCTGAATAGAACTGTAAAATCTCAGTCTTATCTCAGGTAATTGGATAAGTGAAATTCTGTTTAGGATAAACATCCAAAGTTCAAAGTGTGTTATAGATTGGGAGTTTAAAACCTTAGTTTGAGAGAGTAAACTATAATAGGAGTCTGTCCCTTATCCTTGTGAGCATCAATAAGTGCAGTTAAAAAAATTAAGTATTAAAGTCACCTTTCCTAAGACATGCTAGTCATGTACATGCACTCTCCCCATGTGATGATTTAGAATGTAATTATGGAATAAATGATGAATTCAATGAAATTAGAATAAAAGTAAATGATCAGTTAGATAAATTCTGAACCATGGATACAAATCAGTTATTTGCTTAGTTTTGATCATTTTTTTGTTTTTAATATTTTAAAGCATACCATTATTAAAGCCTTGGCATATAATGAATTGCATAAGTCATTTCATAGCATTAGCGGAGTGTTATGCTAACCTAGGTTAAGTGCAGTTCAGTTTAGGATAAACTTTCCAAGTCAAAAGTATGTTATAGTTTGGAAGTTTAACACCTTAGTTCGAGAGAATAAACTGAAAAAAAATTATGTCCCTTATCCTTGTGACCATCGATAAGTGCAGTTAAATAAACTAAGTATTAAAGTCACCCTACCTTGGAGATGCTATTCATGTACATGCACTCTCCCTATGTAAATATTTAGAATATAGTTATGGAATAAATGATGAATTCTTTGAAATTAGAACATAAATTAGTAATCAATTAGATGAATTCTAAGCCATGGAGACAAATGGGTTACTTCATTAATTTTGATCGTTTTCTGGTTTTTAACATTTTAAAGCATACAATTATTAGAGCCTTGGCATATCATGAATTGCATAACTCATATCACAACATTAGCAGAGTGTTGTGCTCAACTAGGATTCTATTAGCGGAGTGTTGTGCTCACATATGATTGTTAGCGAATCATTTGCTCACCTAGGAAATGGGATGTTATGTGATATCAGATTATGTATATTTGAGACATACAATTCTGTGATATAATCAAATATATATATATATATATATATTCAATGACATACAACACAGTTTTGTCTCAGCATTTATTCAATTTCTACTTCTTTATTATTTTTTGTTTTAAGTATTTTGTTTTTTAGTTATTATTTTACCTTATTTTTAGTTTTGAACAATTTTATACTTTTTAGCTATTTCAGTGTGATAAATTCAAGATTTATAGCAAAATAAAGGAAGATAAACATACAAATCATCACATGAACAAGCATATTTTGAAATAAATTCAATGATTTTTAAGAGAAAACTGGAGAAAAGACAATCTTGAGCAAAAAGTAAAATTCTGAAAAAAAACCACTATGGTGCGCCATAGTGGGCCATGACGGTCTACTAAATAGGGCTCACTTAGAAACATATCTGCAAGCCTGGAAGGAGAACCGCTGCAGTGCACCACGGTGACATTCCAGAATATTATTTTAAACTATATGGAAACTAATTGAATAGTAAAATTTGAAATATTAAGCTCTCCAGTGTGCCACAGCGCGGTAAGCTCCACTAAAATAAAATGCAAACATTCAAGGAATCCGTTGCAACGCGCCCCAGCACGCTTCAGCGGGCCTCAACGTCATTTCAGATAAACTATATAAATCAAAGGGAAAAATTAATTGAACAGTGAATTCAAAACTCAAACCGCCTCAGCATGCCGTGGTGACAATCTGAATTAACTCGACTTTCTTCATGCACTGCAGTGGAACAATGTTTCAACCAAGGCTGCTACAGCGCGCTACGGTGGATCCCCAGTAAACAGTATGTCTGGAGCCATGCACAGCATTAATAAGATGAAACCGCTGTAGCGCCCCACAACGATCGACGCAGTTTTTCCCAGGTCAAAGAATTAAAGACAGCATAGGGAAGGCTAAAATTCAAACCATTGACCTTCTCCAACTATTTAGAAACTACAAAAGCAATAAATCCTACTGTATCCAAGAAGAATAAGGGAATAATATTAAATGGCTTGCCATTAATTTAAGAAAGAGGAAGGGTTAGACAGAATTTGTTCAGAAGGCTGAAGGAATCCATATAAACAACATTTTGAAGCTAAAGAAGGGTTCCCAATTTTAACATTCATTGATCCAAATTATAAGCTGTTGTGGGAAAGAGAAGGAGAACTCTCTAGGGAAGAAATTTTAGAACTACCTTGCAAGTTCAATTGGGAAGAGAAGTAGATGAACTTAGAGAACATAAGAGAAGGAAAGAGAAAGAACCAAGAGAACCCCCAAAATTTAGGGATGTTCCTAGTGCTATTTCTCATCCCTATCCTGTTTTCTTTATTTATGAACTGATGTCAAGGTTCATGTTCTTTTATATCTCTTGCTCTATTAAAACTATAATGGAAGGATAAACCCTTCTTGGAGAGGGTTAGGCTGTGATTATGTGCTGAATAAGGTGTATGGTGTTGTATGTTGAATTTATAATGAATAAAAATTGAGCTGAATTTTTATTTATTTTTATTGAATGCATAGAATGATTATCAAATGTAAATCTTTAATAAGCTAAATATGGAATGAAAATATTTGTATAAGATATTAAAAGACTTGTGCTTCAATGCTCATTGATTGGATTAGGGCAAGGAGTGAGTGTAATAGAGCTGAGAGCTATGTGACAAGTTCTCAAGCCATTAGTACCACTCCTTCAGCTCATCCAAGAAGTTGAAGCTTGTGAACCAATGTGGTACCCCCGCTCCCTAAGCCCACAATCATTAAGCTAAGGAGCGGAGGGTCACTTGTGCAAATCCCTCACTTATCATTAGATTAGGTAGATCCACAATCCACTAATAAGGGGAGGACGTGCACAGAACATCTGAGGGGATCAGTCACTAAATCTGACATACATATAGAGTGCAGAAGCTAAATAAAATAAATAGTACATCCATTCATCATGCATCACATAAGAAATAGCAATAAGATAGCTCAGAAAATAATAAAGTGAATAAAGTAAATTACAATCACAGTACCTGAATTATTATAACATTTAAATAGTTTAAAAGACTGAAAGGTAAATCGCTCATCCTCACAAGTGGCTAAAAGAAACTAAGCAATATCTGGCTCTCCTGGTTGAAGCTCCTCCTCTAAGTAAGGCACCTCTGCTTCAACACCTAGCTCCTCAAACCTATCTGAATCTGACATTATCAGTTTCATAATGCTAGGGCCCCAGCCAATAAAAGAAAATATTGTTAGATAATTATCTAAGTATATTTTAGGCTAAATATTTTATATGAGTTATTAATGTCACCATTTTTATACTTAAGTACAACAAAAATACTAAGCAGTAGGAGCAGTAAGCGTACAAAGGATATGATAAGTTATAAATATAACATTTATAACTAAACAGCAAATGAGGTAAAAGCACACCTCAACAACTAAGCAAGAAATGGGCATATATATGTATAATACGGTAAGTAAAAGTACTGAAAGTAAAGTCTAATCCTAAACATGTTGATGATCATATGACATATGTTAATTAAATGACTGAAATCTGAACATAGTACATATAGGAAGTAGTAAAGTCTAGCATCCTATAAATATGTACAAGTAAGCAGGTAAGTAAAGGAAAATAGCTGACTGAAATATACATCAGAACACAGTACACAGTAAGCTAAAAATTGAAATAGATATGTAAAGACTGCCATATCAGAAAGATGGCCATCGGGCTGGTGAAATCCCCAAAGCCTTTCTGGGCTTGGGCAAATAGAAATTCCCATAGCCTTTCTGGGCTAGGGCAGACATAAATCCAGCAGCAGAACTGAGGAGACAGTAATTACAAATGCAAAATCTTTTAGTTATTTTACTTTATTTTTGTGGACACGTCCAGAAATAGCTGAGGAGTCAAGCACGTCTACAAGACTATATGGGTTCCAAGCTTAACACTCACTCCTCAATGAGTCATGTTAAGCATCCTTATTACTCCTTACCCCTGTCCATTAGGGTAAATGTGCACCCGAATCTACTAAGTATATAGAACTCAAAGGCAACTGTTATCTTAATTATTCTAAGTTTTCATTTCATGCACAAGTCTCTTATATGATATGTCCAAGGGATTAAGCACAAAAACAAGGAATGCGTAGCAACAAGATAAATCAAGTAAGCAAGGGACTCTTCTATATATGGTGACACTGTTGTTGTCAAATTTAAACCATTATAACTATTCTTAGTTACACAAGTTCAGGATCTCCAGTTCCTACTATCAAGTGTAACTTAGAAGTACATCCTTATAGGTTAAAAAATATTAGGACTAGCTAGGTCATAATATGCTTAATCAAGGTTGACTATAAGGGTTAAATAATAAATCATCACGACCTAGTTAATGATTTTAGACGTCATAGACTAAGATCTGATCAAAACTACTAAACTAGATATTATGGATTAAATACCACAAGAATGGACTTAATCACATAATCCCAAAGGTAAACATAAGATCTAGGTTTCTATCTATAAGTGATCTATTGATTAAGGTAAAATCCTATTAAGCAAATTAAACTTAATTGGATGAATCTGCTATCTTGGATCTAAGGTTGAAAGATAAAATAATCAAAATAAGTTATAAAGTCTAGAAACTAATAAAACCAAGAATTCAGTTATTGAATAACCCACTTACCCAATAAATGAAATCTAACTTATGATCTAGCCCTAATCTTAGGAATAATCCTAATACGAGGTGAAAAGATACTAAGGAAAAGACTTTGAGAATTTTAGGGAAATTTACTGAGTTGACCTAATAAATGATTTTTCTCATTGAAATAAATTTAATATGGTTCCAATACTAATTTTAGTAGCTTAAAACATAATCTAGAGGTTAATGACGCTTAACGTAAATTTTGGGCAAAATGACTATTTTGCCCCTAACTAAGGGTCCAAAAAGTCAGCTTTTGATTTAAGGCTCTAAATTGAGATTTCTTGCTGTTAAATGATTCCTTACTATCTAACATGAAGATAGACAGTAAGTACACTAAATATGGGTAAGAAATGGGTCCTGTAGGTCCAGTCTAAGGTTTTTGACCTAAGGGAAATTTTGTAATTTGCACTTAACAAAATCTAAATTTTTATACAATTATTGTTAATCGCTATTCAAGGATTCCATAGAGTCTAAGAACACTAAATTCTGAGATCTAATGAGTTAGTTATAGTCATTTGAATTTCTAAGGGTAAATAGGTAATTTTCTAAGTTAAGAGGGGGCCAAAAAGCTAACTCTTCCATTTGGTATCCAAATTCAGTAAACTTAGTGACTATAGCTTCCCTATAGCACCCTAAGTACTTTAATAGGGAGTAGACCCAAATTGGACTTCAAATGGTCAAGTTATGACCTAACTAAGGTTAGGAGTATTTTGGTCATTTCTCCTAATTTTTTAGGATTCAAAACATAATATTATTTTTAATTATTGTTGGCACTGAAAATTCTAAGATATTCAACAATTTGCACAATGCATTTTAGGTACAAGGTAGGTTTTGATAACTTATTAAAAATGGCAAGGTTTTCAAACTTAATTTTCATATAGAATTTTATGCAACATTCAATTTTAACTAAAATATGTTCACTTTTGATATAACTTAACCTCACTAGGGTCCTAGGGGTTTTAAAATATCAAAACAGTGAAGTTTTGGCCATTTCAGCCAAAACTGGGCAGTTTTCTGGAATTTCTGGGCAATTTTGCAAATTCAGGGCGCGAAAGTGCGCTGGAGCACTTTCCGCGCGACAGCGCGCGGTAGCGCCTTTGCGCTGCAGCTTGCTGCGGTCCACTGCGATCCATTGTAACCCACTGCGACCCGCTGCAGCGCGCTATGGCGCGCTGTAGCGGTTAATTTTATAAAACCACTATTTAATTACTTTCATTAAATGAGTTTATAAATTTCGTGAAATTACCGCTGCAGACCGCTGCAGCGTGCGACCGCGCGCTGTAGCGGTCCATCTTGCAAATCTATTGTTCAATTAATTTATTTTCACATTTTCTAAAGTTCTAAATTTCCTCTATAGTCCGCTGCAGCGCTCTACAGCACGCTGTAGCGGCACATTTTACAATTTACTGTTCAATTAAATTTAAGGCCGTTTTTTCGAAGTTCTGAAATGCCGTTGTAGACCGCTGCAACGCGCGACCGCGCGCTGTATCGGTCCATTTCATAAATTTACTCTTCAATTAGTTCAATATGCATTTTTATTCATTTTCCCTAAGTTTTTACGCCCGCGAAACCCGTGTAGGCCATTTTTCGAGCTTAATTACTCTCAATCTAGAGAGTTCCAGGTGCCATATATCAATGGAATGGTATTTTTGATACCTTTCCATCGACACCAAAATCGGCACGAATGAAGGATCCTAGCTATACTAAAAATACAGATAAATAACAGGGTGTACAGAATACAAGAAAAATAGAGCATTTTTCTTTGATTCTTTCAAGAGCCTTAATGGCTTCCATACTTAAACATGGATATCTAGAGATGTATTCCAGCATTGTAGCCATATGAAGAAGGCAAAAGAGATGGGTAAAAGGGTACCTTAGTCCTTTGCAAGAGGAGGAGGAAGATGAGGAAGATGGTACCCTATTTCCTTCAAGATCTTGGAGCGAAGTCTTCTCTTTCAACACCAATGCAACAATGGAGAAGAAAAGGAAGGAGGGGGAGGTTCAGCTCTTTGCAAAGAAGATGAAGAAGGAGCTTGAGCTCCTTCTTAAAGGAGAAATGAGGGAGAAGTGATAGGGGACTAGGCCATCATTGGCCTAGGGGGGAGGGCCATCATTGGGCAGCTCAAGATAGGGGGGGCGCCGGCTGAGGTGATGGCCAGCCGCATATGGGATAAAATAAGTGGGGAAATTGCAAATAGGGGATCCAAAGATGGCCTATTTATTTTCCTTGATTATTCAAAAATTCTAATTTTTGAAACCTGTTCCAAAAAATCCCAAAAATTCACCCCTAGCTAATTTAGGGGTGAAGAATCCAACGGTGAAGTCAAAATTTGATTCTGATGACTTATTAATTATTCTATTTTTCGGTGCATTTAATTATATTAAAATATTCACGAAAATCCGATGACTTCCAAACGCGTCCAAAATATCACCCCTAGCTAATTTGGGTGTGACAATCGCAACGGCAAAGTCAGATTTTGATTTTGAGGTCCAAATAAATACCTCAATTTTCTAATTAATTAAATATTAAAATAAACCAAAATATTGGATTTTACTCTGAATAACTTCAAACATTCAGGGTTTGGTTCTAATGACTGGAAGGATTTAATGGAATGGAACTTCAGACATGATTAGGCTTAAATTAAGCTAGGTAACAACCTTGGGTTGTTACAACCAAGCCCCCTCCAATCATGCTCTATAGCTCAGCAAAGTAGAAGGAGGGAGAGATTATCGAACACCCATGGATGATGTGAGATAATCAATTCAGTCCGATGAATCCTTTCCCTTAGATAAACCGCGTGTGTAGTGCATGATGCTGATTGGTGAGAATCAAAGCTTCTGAGATCCATTGAACTAAAAGAATGTTTTTGTAACCTAAATGTAGTAATTCAAAATAAAACTAACTAGGATCTCATGAGAATCTATGTTCTGAAGTAGAACCCTTAGAGTGTTCTCCTTTTGCACTAGATTTGAACTTGTTGGAATTAGAGGACCAATCTAATGATGGCAATATTTACTTGATTGATTAGGCATAGTAAAATTACTTTATCAATTGTAATGACATGATTATAATGCTGAGTACTTAAGAATCACATAATGAATCCCCAACTCTCTCTTCTTAAATCAAATAGTATCTTCAATTTAATCTTTGCTTTATTAGATTAAGAACCACACCTAAACCAAAATACAAATTGACTAAATGTTATTGAACGTAGATAAAATATAGTAACAATGCCATTGTTCCCTTTGGATGATATAAATCTGAAACTTATACACTTGCGTGCAAGCGCAAACACAAAATTTAGGTCTGTCAAGTTTTTGGCGCCATCATCAGGGAACAGTTCTTAGTTTTATATTAAGTATAATCTACTATTAAATAGTGATTTAGATCTTACTTAAATTTGCATATAATCTTTAGTTGCTATAATTATATTTGTGCTAACTTTAGTGTAAAATTAGATTTTGCCTTAGTTATTTGTTGGTGAAAAATTAAGAATTTCTAAAAACTGTGCTGAACTATATTGCTGATTATTATTTTCTGAATTTTAAACTGCTGATCATTGTGTGTGCTGAATTACATTATTGAACCTGATTACTAGGAATTGTTCTTGCTAGCTATAATTTTTTCTTAAAAACTGCATGAGTAGGAGAAACCTTTCTGAAATCTTTTTCAACCCTGAAATAGAAAAAACTTATCTTAGAGCTTGGAGAGAACAAGTTATTCAAAACCAACAATAAGCACAAATGAAAAATTTAGAAGCCAATCCTTTAGAGCCATTAGTAAGCATTAGGGGGATACCCCTTTGAGAGTATGCACTTTCAACGGTAGGAGGAGCCCCAAATGCAATTGTTAGACTTCTTATTCAAGCAAACAATTTTGAAACTAAGCCATGAATGTTAAATATGGTGCAAAACATATAATTTAGTGGTCTTGCATCAGATGATCCCAATGCGCATATTTTAAAGTTTTTGGAAATATGCGACACTTTTAGATTCAATGGAGAGTCTGATGTTGCCTTTAAGTTGAGACTATTCCCGTTTTCTCTGAGAGATAGAGCAAAAGTTTGGCTCAGCTCTCTGCCTGGCAAGTCTATTAAGACTTGGGATGACTTGATTAGGAAATTCCTAGCTAATTATTTTCCACCTGCTAAAACTGCTAGGCTGAGAAATGAGATCTCAAATTCCTCTCAGCAAAACGGTGAAAACTTGTATGACGGTTGGGAGCACTTTAAGGACTACTTAAGGTGTTGCCCGCATCATGGGTTTCCATTATGGATGCAAGTGCAGACTTTCTATAATGGATTGAATGCACCCACAAGGACACTCATTGATGCAGCAGCGAATGGATCCCTAAGTAGTAAGACTCAAGAGGAGGCTTTTGACCTTCTAGAAGAGATGGCCACTAATGCTTATCAATGGCCTAATGAAGGGTTCAACATAAAAAAAAGAGAAGCTAACCAAGTAAATGAAATCAACTAAATTGCTGAGCTAAAAAATCAAGTTCCCCAACTTAACCAAGCACTTAAGAGAATGCAACTAAATTCATCTCATGGGAATAAAAGTGAAATCGAATGTGTCAATGTTGTTCTAAACTATAAGAATAATCAAAGTTAGGATAGAAGTGGATTAGAGCTTGCCTTTAGAGAATTTAGAATGTCCACAATCGATTTCATGAACAAGGCTAATGCAATATTAAATTGGCATGAGCACACTCTTTTGAGTCATGAGGAAACAATTAAAAAAATTAAGCTGAAATTTAATAAAATAATGAGCCAAGTAAATAACCCAGTTCTAGTTGGAGCAATAAGGGACTGTGGGAATGAATTAAGAAATTCTATAACCTTAAGAAGTGGGAGAACTATGGAACCTACTGTGTTTAAAATATCTGAGAATACATCTAAGGCCATAAGAGAGGAATCAATAGAGGAAGAGGATACTAATGAGGGAAAAGAGAAGGAAGTAAGAGAGGAAGCTCAAACTCAATCAACTAAACAACTTGAATACACTACTCACATTCCTTACCCTCGAAGAATGGCAAGGCAAAAATTGGATGACCAATTCCAAAAATTTATAGAAACATTTAAAACCCTTCACATAAATATTATTTTTGCTAAAGCCTTAGAACAAATGCCCAGCTACGCTATATTCATGAAAGACATCTTATCCAAGAAAATGAAGATGTATAAGAAGGAAATGGCCGCCTTAATAGAGGAATGTAGTGCCATTCTTCAGCAGAAAATCCCCATAAAATGAAAAGATCCAGGGAGTTTCACAATTCCGTGCACTATAGGAAATCATTCATTTCAAAAGGCTCTATGTGACTTGGGGGCTTATATAAATTTAATTCCATTCTAAATCTTAAAGAAGTTGGGAATTGATTACTTAAAACCTACAATAGTCCTTCTTCAACTAGCAGATAAATTTGTAAAAACTCCTATGGGAATCTTGGAAAATGTTCTAATCAAGGTTGATAATTTAATCTTGCCTGCTGATTTTATTGTTTTAGAAATGGAAGATGAAAACTAAGAGATTCTTATAATTCTGGGTAGACTATTATTGCTACTAGTAAAACATTGATATATATGGATAAAGGGGAATTAAGTCTTCACTGTGAGGGAGAGGAGGTTAGGTTTAATGTAAATGATGTAGTGAAGCACCAAACTAAACCTAATAAAGAGTGCTGGAAAATTGATTTGATTGAAGAGGTGCTGATGTCGGGAGATGTAGGAGAATTAGATTATGAGATCAATGAAGAAACTATAGATCTTGAGGGTGAAGGTAAGGTAGAAGAACTAATTGAGGAAAGAAAGAAAATTCAACAGTCCTAGTAATAATTTCTGCATTGTTGAGCAAAAATTTGGAAGATCAATTATACAAGGTTTTGAATGAGCACAAGAGGGAAATAAAGTGGAGTATAGCTGAGCTTAAGGGAATTAGTCCAACTTTATGCATACACTGTATTCTCTTGGAAGATAAATTAAAACCCTCCATTGAATCTCAAAAGCATTTAAACCCAAACATAAAAGAGGTGATTCACAAAGAGATCATTATACTTTTAGATGCCGGAATAATTTTTCCTATCTCTGATAGTTCTTGGGTGAGCCTTATTCATATGGTAACAAAAAAGAGTGGTATGACTATAATTCTTAATGATAGCAATGAATTGATCCCAACTCAAAAGGTAACTGGGTGGAGAGTTTGTATAGACTATAGGAGGGTGAATAAAGTGACTAGGAAGGACCACTACTGTAACAACCCAGGTTGTTACTTTGCTCAATTAAGATTAATCTAAGTCTTAATTAAGGTTCTAAGTCACTAATTAAGTGATTTGAAGCAAATCTCTGAAACCTAGGTCAAACCAAGAAGTCAACAAAGTCAAAACAGGAATTCTGGAAAATCCCAAAACCTGGAAATTTGACTTTTTATTTAGACCTCAGATTGAAAATCTGACTTCGCCATTGCATTCAGAACACCCAAATTAGCTAGGGGTGAAATTTTGGAGGCATTTGGAAGTCATTGATTTTCCGTCAAATATTTTAATATTATTTAAATACCCTAAATAATCAAATAATTAAATACTCATCGAAATGAAAATCCGAGTGTGCCATTGCGTTCCTCACCCTTCAATTAGCTAAGGGTGATTTATTGGAAATTTTTGGGATGCATTTAATAGGTTAAATTTAATTAATTAAATCAGAATAATTTAATTAAAATATTATTATTTAAAATTAACATTTAACAGCGCCGTCTGTATTAAGTAATGCCGTTACTGTTCAATTAACGCAGCGCCGTCTGGATCTGAAGGTAATCCCTGACCGTTCGATCGAAGATCGAACGGCCCGTGCCTATCGTCCCCGCGGCCTCCGCGTGTCGCGAGAAGCGACACGCATCGCGCTGAGGGATCTCCGCGCGTCGCCTCCCGGCCTTCCCACCGCTCTTAGCCACCACATTAGAGCTTCTTTAAGACCCCTATGACCTCCAGCTTCGCTCGGTTTCATTCTTGAAGTCCGGAATCTGAGATCAAGCTTTGTCGCTCAGCAGCCGTCCAAACTCGAGGTACCTGATCTCCTAATTCTTGCATTCCAATTAATTGCTTCCATTTCGAAACTCTATTTCATATTGTGGATTAACAATTTATCGGGACCGATCGAACTTTAAAGAGTTCGATCAATCCAATTTAGAAATTTCTAAACAGTATAAACCGTTAGTCGCCGAGCAGGGGATCTAGGGTTAGGTTTTGCGGGAGCTGTAGTTCTTCTTCGGCGACGTTGAAGGTACCAATCGAAAGGTCTCTTCAAGACCTTTCGATCGGTGTATGGCTCGACGTATGGCACCATCGTCTTCGCCGTCGATTTTCAAACCCTAGTTTCAGCAGTCGGGGACGAACGCGCGAGGAAGAAGACCTTCGGGCCGGTCGGGTCAGCCCGGGCCCGGCCCGTGGCCCGAGCCGCGTCGCTTCAGCTGCCACGGCGGGACCCACGCGCAGCGCGCCAGCCAATCCTGGCGCGACGCGTGGCCCGTGCGTCAGCGGACTGACTCGTGGGGCCGCCGCTGTCTGCTCAGCCAATGAGCAGCCGCCACGTGTCCTGCAGAAAAGAAAATAATAAAATTAATTATATATAAATAAACGGTTAAATATAATCGAAATATATATATATAATAACAGATTTAATTAATTTAATTAAACAGTAATAATTAATTAATTAAATACCAAACTTTAAACTTAAATAACTCATTAAATATATGTCCAAATTATACAAATGAATATATCAAATTAATCAGAAAAATATAAGGAATTTAGTGATGCTATTCAATTTTCTGTAGGATCAATATTTTTGCAAAGTGATTATTTAGGTTTAATTTAATTTAAATTAAATGCCACAAATCTTATTTAGCTCATAACTTTGTGTAGATTGATCCAAACATACCCAATATGGGTCTTAAAGTGATCAGAAAACCCTAAGGATTAATTTGATAGTGTTTATTTTGTTATTTGGATTAGTTTGAGCCTAATCACTTTTAGGACCAAACCCTAATTAGGTTAATTAACCCTAGATCTTCAATTGACCATAACTTGGTCAATTGAGCTCCAAATTTGATGATCCAAATATCAATTTAGATCCAACGGTTAGATTTGCTAATCACCCTTAATTGCTTTAAATCTTGATTAGTGAATATTAGTAAATTTAGTTATCCAAATTGAATGATTTAAGCTTCAGAGGACTCATAGAACCATTTAGAATCAATCTATAAGGTTGGATTATGGTTTGAGTGCTTAATTTTGTTAATCACTCACTAATCACCCTAAACCCTAATTAGGTCTTAACTTAGTCAAATTAGGTCCAAATTGAGCCTACTACATATCATTATAATCAGTGAGCTATTTGTAATTCATAGTCACTGATTTTGCTTAATTTGGATACTAATTGGTAAAGTTAGGATTTTGACCTATAATTAAGGATCCCTTAATTAATCCTTAAACCCTAGATCTTGTATTGGCCATAAATTGGCCAATACTTATCAGAATTTAGCAAATTTAGGTTCTATGGAAAGCTTAGACAGTAAAGAACATTAAACTGAAAGAAAATTAAACTTTAACTTAGTCAAATTACTAATTTACCCTTATAAGTCAAACTCACTAATTTGATCTAATATGGCTTAATAATCATCTAAAATTAACTTAGTTGTTGTCTAATCTTATATTAGACAGTAAGAATCACTTTCCAAAAGAAAATTTCAGAATTTAAGCCCTAGGTCAAAATTTGATCTTTTGAACCCTTAAGTAGGGGCAAAATGGTCATTTTGCCTAAATTTAGGGTTTAGTCTTTTAAAACCCTAAATTCATTTTCCAATCACTAAAATCAGTAAATAGAATGATTCATAGCTGAAATTAATCAAATTTAAGTCTAAATTAGGTTTTAATTAAAATCTCAGAAATTGCTCAGTAAAGAAAATTCCTAAGTCTTAAGAAGAGTCCTCTTTCTTTATTTATTCTTAGACCCATCCTTAGGTCTTATAACATTAGTTAGGATGTGTGTCTTGAGAGATACTCTTAGTAATTAAGAGCCTTATTTCCTAAGATTAAGAATAGATCTTAAGTTAGAATTCATCTATTGAGTAAATTGGGTTACTCAATTAGGTGAAACCTTGAGTTTTCTAGTTTCTAGATTTTTCTTAGTTTATTAAATGATTATTTAATCTTTAAACTTTAGAACTAAGAATAGAGATCTATCCTAATGAAATTTGATTTATCATTAGGATTTGCCTTAACCTAATCTGTGAGATTTAGGTTCTAAACCTTAGACCCTTAGTTATACCTTTAGATTAAGTGATTAGACCCCATCATCCGGAGTCTAATTCTTAATCTTTTCATCTTGATTTGGCTAATCAAGATGAGGTTGGGATGAATTAAATTACAAAATTAGGTCGCTGATTTATTCATTTTTAACCAAATAGTCGTCTTTTGATTAAGTTATAATTAGGACTTGGCGAGTCCTAATTATCTTCAACAAGTAGGATTCGTGATTCTAAGTTACAGAATGTGTAAGAACTAATAAATTCTGAAACTTATGTAACTTAGAGTAGATAGAATGAATAAAGTAGATAACAAAGGATATCACCTGTGTTTTAGATAGAGTTTCTTGCACTTTGATTTTTGATGCTTCGCATTCCTTGATTTTGAGCCTTATACCTTGAACATATATTATGTACTTAAGATATTTGGTAAATATCTTATGTCAATTTTGAACATTCATAAACAGCATTATGTTTGTTTTATAAGTGGTTTGTAAGGTGTAGCTTGATTAGTATACCTCTTCGATCAACCCGTTCGGGGTCGGCAACCTTTCGAGGGTTTAATGTCCGACAGTCTATTGGCCATGCCTAGTCCGAGTGATAGGATGGATAGACTCTTGCCCTACTGACTACAGAGTCAGGATTCTGATATGGATATACTAATTCAAGTACACTTACATTCAATTTTGTCTTAGCTCATCAGGCTAAGAGTTTCAGTGATGTTCAGTTCAGAGTTTCTTAGCTCATCAGGCTAAGAATTATTGAGTTCTTATCCAGTTCAGATGGCTTATACAGTTACTATAGTTTTAGTTTACAGTTACTATTTTACTAGTATATTCTGCTTTTCAGCACTGTTTTACTTACAGCTTTCCTGCACGTGTTTTTATATAGGATGCTAGATTTACTTACTGTGTTCTTAAGCTTGTTTAGGATGTTAGTGTACTCAGTATTTTATGTCACTTGGCATAATCAGTTTGATCATATGTATATTTAGGTTGTATTTTCTTACAGTTTTACACTTCTTTTACTTACCTGTTTGTGTTGCAATTGCTTGGAGGAGGTATGTTTTACTTCCTTTTTATTTAGTTATAAACTATGGTTTATAACTTATTTCAGTTCTTTTGTACGCTTTTCTGCACCTATTTTTGCTCAGTTTTGTTTTTATGGTGATATTCAGTTAACTTAAATAAACTCTTACCCTAAAATGTACTTAGACTTATTGTCTAACCAATTTTCTTTTGTTGGCTGGGGCCCTACCATTATGAAACTGATAATGGTAGGTTCTGAGTTTGTTGGTTTAGCAGATCCAGTGGAGAGTTTGCCATTGGAGGAGGAGCCCGTTCCTGAAGATCTGTAGCTTAGGTTTCTATTTTCAGTGAGGATGAGAGTTTTCTTTCAGTTCTGTTAAACTCATTAAATGTTGTAATAATACAGGATTATTTTTCTTTTTCAGTACTTTACTTATTCTGTATTATTGTATTTATACTGTATTGGATGGATGTTATGTTTTATGCTTCCGCACTCTGAGTTCATGTATGATCATTTAGTGATAGTATTCTGAATTGAATGGCAAAGTCCTTATTTAAATTGGATTAGAATGTGTGTCTAATCCAATCTTAAGTGGGAACTTTGTCATTTGGTGACCCCTCCACCGTAATCATGTTAACTTTAGGGTTAACAGGGCCACGGCGGGGCAGGGCCGCCACAGTTGGTATCAGAGAATTCCATAAGGCGCCAGATGGGAATTTGTATTCCTCTCTACCTAATGGATTGTTCTTCTGCCACTTGATCACTAAATGAATACTTGAATTGACATCCATCACATTATGAGTATAACTCAGAATAAGTTAAGTTATTAGATAACTATAAAAGATGATAATTATCATACATATATATGCTCAACAAATCTAAGTAGGATGTTATAATTGTAGGAATAAAAGATCATCTAGAAATGGCATTCATGACTTACCTAAAGGAGTTCGAGACTATTTGGAAATATGAACATAAACTAGGTAAAAAGCAAGGAAGAACAATTGAAGGAGTATCAGAACAAGGATCACAAGTGATAAACAAATTACTGAAAGAAGGCGTCTATAGAGGCCTTGATTTTCCAGTACTAGCAAGGGAATGGCTTGCGAGAGTTGACCACATATTTGGTGTTATGGAATGGCCTAGTCACATCAGATTAGAAGTGGTGCTATGTCTTTTGCGTATGCAAGCAAAAGAATAGTGGATTATGGCATACGAAGAACTGTTTCGTAAAGCACAAGAGGAGCATCGTGAAGTGATTTATGAAGATTTTCGTAGTGCATTTTTCATTAAATATATAGGATGGGAATAGTTTTATAAGTCTATGATGATGTATTTTTGTTATTTCAATAAAAGTTTAAATAATCGAGAAAAGCAGTAGTTATATTATGTCTTAATAAAGAACTCAAGATAGTTGTTTTGATTTCAGGAAAATGAATCCTACTACTTCTCCCAACAATACTCCACTCAATCCTCAACCATCCGCAAGCAATGCTCCAAATAATACTGTGGCCGCTTCCAATACTGTTGACGAAATAACTTCTTTGAGAAATATGGTTACTGTAATGCTAGAGAATCAAAATCAGCAGGCTCTAGCTATTCAAAAGTTAGTATCTATAATACCTATTACTAATGCCAGCACTTCTTCAGCATCCCCCGCTCCTCAAGTTCCCAATATTTATCGGCAGTCTGCAGATGGGATACTTCACAGTTTCCTAAGATTAAGACCGCCTACCTTTGAAGGATCTGAATCCCCGATGGGTACCTTAGCATGGCTGAAAACTATAGAGAAAAATATCACTAGTCTTGGTTGTTCAAGCAACCAATCTGTAAGACTAGCCACTCATCTTCTGCAAGGAGAGGCAGAACATTGGTGGGAGCAAGAAAGGAACACATGATTTGAAGAGTTCGAGTTAGACAAAATAGAATGGAGCTGGTTTGTCCAAGCCTTCAAAGAATCATTTATTCCACCCTCCACCAAGAACATCATTGGTGAGTCTTTATTAAGGTTAACCCAAGGAAGTCGAACAGTAGCAGAATATACTTCAGAATTTCGAAAGCTCATCCGATTTTCACCTCATCTGGTTCCAACTGAAGAAGATAGATGTTTCAGATATGAGAATGGACTCAAAGAGTCTATCAAAGATCATGTAATTCCTTTACAACATACTAAATTCGAGAAGCTAGTTCAGCTCGGGTAGTGGAGCATCATCAAAATATTAAAGACATGAAAAGAAAGGCTTTCACTATGAATAAATACCCTCAGAACTTCAAGCAACAATGAACAAATCAAGGAAGGGTATATCAAATGGAAACTACTGAAACATCAGGCCAAACTGCCACATGTAATAGGCCACATCCTTACGGGAAATGTTATCATTTTGGCCGAGTATGTTTTACGTGTGGAAGACAAGGTCACGCATATAGAGACTGTCGATCAAATAAAACAATTGATGGAGTAACTATTGATCGAAACCGTACAAATAAAGTATTCCGTGCCACTCCTATCAACTTCAGAGAACCTCAGAAAACTCTTATGCCACCTCCTGCTCAAGAGCGAAACCTTGCAAAAGTTCAATATGCTACAAATCCTTCAAATCCAAATCAATCAACAGCACAAATATCTGACAGCAGACCTGCTGGAAAGGCAAGAGTGTATAATCTCACACCTGTAGAAGCAGCAGAAGACAACAATGTAGTTTCAGGTACAAATCGCAACTTTTTGCTTTTCTTACTGAATTAGAATTTTCTTAAGTCTATACTTTTATTGTTAGGCACCTTATACTTTAAAGATGAGCCTTGCAGTATATTATTTGATACTGGGGCTAGTCATTCATTTATCTCTGAAAATTTTGCCAAGAAATTAGAACTATCATATTATAAACTTGCGAAGACCTTGAGTGTTGGACTTCCATCCGGAGCCCAACTTAGTGCGAACAAATTTTGCGACATTCAAATACCAATTAATAATCATACCTTCCAAGCCAAGTTAGTTGTGCTACCTATAGTGAATTTTGATATCATACTAGGCATGAATTGGCTTAGTATGCATAGCGCTACTATCAATTGTCAAAAGAAGAAGGTTGTATTGCAAACTCTAGGAGCTTCAACAACGTTTATTGGGAAAATCAGCACTAGTAGCTCCTTGATCAATGCAATTCAAGCACAGAAAATGGTGTGCAAAGGTTATAGTTGTATTCTGATGGTGATGATGGGCAATAGTAAAGAAGTAGCCCCAATCTCAAAAATAAAAGTTGTTAAAGATTTTGAAGATGTTTTCCCTGAGGATCTGTCTGGTTTACCTCCAACCAGAGAAGTAGAATTTGAAATAAATGTAGTTCCAGGAACTCAACCTCTATCAAAAGCACCATATAGAATGGCTCCAAAAGAATTGCAAGAGTTAAATGAGCAATTACAAGAACTGCTAAATAAGGGGTTTATTAAACCAAGTATGTCCCCATGGGGAGCCCCGGTGCTTTTTATTAAGAAGAAAGATGGGTCTATGAGAATGTGCATAGACTACAGAGAGCTGAATAAAGTCATGATTAAAAATAGATACCCACTTCCTCGTATTGATGATCTGTTCGATCAACTTGCCGGTGCTGTAGTGTTCTCTAAAATTGATTTAAGGTCAGGGTATCATCAAGTGAAGGTGAAGGACTCAGATGTAGAAAAGATAGCATTCAGAACACGATATGGGCATTTTGAGTTTCTTGTAATGTCATTTGGTCTCACAAATGCCCCATCTCTATTCATGGACTTAATGCAGAGAGTTCTGAAACCTTATCTAGATAAATTTGTTATAGTATTCATTGATGATATCTTAATCTACTCTAAGACAGAAAAAGATCATGAAGAACACTTGAGATTAGTTCTGGAGAAGCTTAGAGAGCATGAATTATATGCCAAATTCTCTAAGTGTGAATTTTGGTTGGATTCTGTATTATTTCTTGGACATGTAATTGATGCTCGAGGAATCCAAGTAGACCAAAGTAAAATTAGCGCTATTCAGGATTGGGTTCAGCCCAAGACAGTTACTGAAATTCATAGTTTTCTGGGTTTAGCCGGATACTACAGAAGGTTTGTTAAAGGCTTCTCTCAGCTTGCCGCACCTCTTACAAAACTAACTCAGAAGGCAGTTCCATTTGTTTGGACAGAAGATTGTGATACTGCATTTCAGTCTATAAAGGATGCGTTAACTTCTGCTCCAGTTTTAGTTCTTCCAAAAGAAGGAGTGAACTACCAGGTGTATACAGATGCATCTGGAATTGGGTTAGGATGTGTATTAATGCAAGAAGGCAAAGTTATAGCATACGCATCTCGCCAGCTTAAAACCCATGAAAGAAATTATGCTGTACATGATTTAGAATTGGCAGCATTAGTTTTTGCATTAAAAATCTGGCGCCATTATTTGTACGGAGTTCAATGCTCTATATTCACAGACCACCAAAGTTTGAAATACATCTTTACCCAGAGAGAATTGAATTGTAGACAAAGAAGATGGCTGGAATTAATAAGTGATTATGATTTAGATATCCAGTACCATCCAGGCAAAGCTAATGTGGTAGCTGATGCGTTAAGCCGTCACACTGTCCTTAACAGCATAATTTCAGAAAGTCCGTTGGCAAATGAGTTTCAGAAAATGAAAATTTCTCTTGCTAAGGGAAATTCAGTCAGTACCATGATATCCATGAATAATATAGAACCCACATTTCATAGAGATGTTTCAATCTCTCAAAGCAAGGATGACGAATATTTAAACCTTAAAGGGGCAATAGAAAGTGGTCGTCATCCAGAATTGAATTTTAAGAAAGGTGCTATTTACATGAATAATCGTCTCTGGATTCCTAAATCCATGCAGAAAGAGATCATAATTGAAAGTCACAATTCAGGATATCAAATTCATCCAGGAAATTCTAAGATGTACCAAGACCTAAAACAATCATTCTGGTGGCCAGGAATGAAGAAAAGTATTGCAGAATATGTTGCAAAATACCACGCTTGTTGCTTAATAAAAGCAGAACATCAAAAGCCTGGTGGCTTATTGCACCCACTAGAAATCCCAGAATGGAAATGGACTGATATATCCATGGATTTTGTTATGGGTTTGCCTCGATCAAAATCTGGAGCTGATTCAATATGGGTTATAGTGGATCGCCTTACAAAATCTGCCCATTTTATTCCAATCCGTCAAACTGACTCAGTAGAGAAATTGGCTTAATTATATATTAAGGAAATAGTCAGATTGCACGGAATTCCTAAAACCATCATATCTGATAGAGACAGTCGCTTTACTTCTAAATTTTGGCAGGCTGTCCATCAAGATTTAGGCACAACTTTGGCCATGAGTACAGCATTCCATCCCCAAACAGATGGCCAAACAGAGCGAGTAAATCAAGTCTTAGAAGATCTTCTGCGTTTATATATGTTTGATTTTTCAGGATCCTGGGAAGAGCATATTCCTTTAGTGGAATTTGCATATAACAACAGTTTTCAATCAAGCATTAAGATGGCACCATATGAGGCATTATATGGGAGAAAATGTTCATCCCCACTAGCATGGTCTGAGTCAGGAGATACTCAATTATATGGATCTGAGCTAGTAGAAGAAACAAATAAGAAGGTTAAACTTATTCAACAAAGAATTAGAACTGCTCAAGACAGGCAAAGAAAGTATCATGATAATCGTCATCGTCCTCTAGAATTCAGCGAAGGAGATTTTGTGTACTTAAAAGTGAGCCCGATGAAAGGAATCTATCGTTTTGGAGTTTCTGGAAAACTCAGTCCAAGGTACATTGGACCTTTCAAAATTTTACAGAAGATTGGTTCAGCAGCCTATAAATTAGAACTTCCAGAAGACTTCGCTGCTGTACATAATGTATTATACGTCTCATCTCTAAGGAAGTGTCTCCGAGATCCTTCTCATCTTATTGAACATCCTGCGATTGAAATTCAACCTGATCTTTCTTACATTGAAGAACCAATAAAAATCCTGGATCATGATCTGAAGAAATTAAGGAATCGATCCATTCCAATGATAAAGATTCAATGGAAGAATCGGTCTTGTAATGAAGCCACCTGGGAGAAAGAAATGGATATGCGCCAAAAGTACCCAAACCTTTTTAATCAAGGTAATTCTTCAACTCTATCTTATTTCAATTCATTTCATTATATCTGCTTAAATTCTTTTCTCACTTGAGTGATGTCGAGGACGACATCATTCTTAAGTGGGGGAGTTTGTAACAACCCAGGTTGTTACTTTACTCAATTAAGACTAATCTAAGTCTTAATTAAGGTTCTAAGTCACTAATTAAGTGATTTGAAGCAAATCTCTGAAACCTAGGTCAAACCAAGAAGTCAACAAAGTCAAAACAGGAATTCTGGAAAATCCCAAAACCTAGAAATTTGACTTTTTATTTAGACCTCAGATTGAAAATCTGACTTCGCCATTGCATTCAGAACACCCAAATTAGCTAGGGGTGAAATTTTGGAGGCATTTAGAAGTCATTGATTTTCCGTCAAATATTTTAATATTATTTAAATACCCTAAATAATCAAATAATTAAATACTCGTCGAAACAAAAATCCGAGTGCGCCATTGTGTTCCTCACCCTTCAATTAGCTAAGGGTGATTTATTGGAAATTTTTGGGATGCATTTAATAGGTTAAATTTAATTAATTAAATCAGAATAATTTAATTAAAATATTATTATTTAAAATTTACATTTAACGGCGCCGTCTGTATTAAGTAATGCCGTTACTGTTCAATTAACGCAGCGCCGTCTGGATCTGACGGTAATCCCTGACTGTTCGATCGAAGATCGAACGGCCCGTGCCTATCGTCCCCGCGGCCTCCGCGTGTCGCGAGAAGCGACACGCATCGCGCTGAGGGATCTCCGCGCGTCGCCTCCCGGCCTTCCCACCACTCTTAGCCACCGCATTAGAGCTTCTTTAAGACCCCTATGACCTCCAGCTTCGCTCGGTTTCATTCTTGAAGTCCGGAATCTGAGATCAAGCTTTGTCGCTCAGCAGCCGTCCAAACTCGAGGTACCTGATCTTCTAATTCTTGCATTCCAATTAATTGCTTCCATTTCGAAACTCTATTTCATATTGTGGATTAACAATTTATCGGGACCGATCGAACTTTAAAGAGTTCGATCAATCCAATTTAGAAATTTCTAAACAGTATAAACCGTTAGTCGCCGAGCAGGGGATCTAGGGTTAGGTTTTGCGGGAGCTGTAGTTCTTCTTCGGCGACGTTGAAGGTACCAATCGAAAGGTCTCTTCAAGACCTTTCGATCGGTGTATGGCTCGACATCTGGCACCACCGTCTTCGCCGTCGATTTTCAAACCCTAGTTTCAGCAGTCGGGGACGAACGCGCGAGGAAGAAGACCTTCGGGCCGGTCGGGTCGGCCCGGGCCCGGCCCGTGGCCCGAGCCGCGTCGCTCCAGCTGCCACGGCGGGACCCACGCGCAGCGCGCCAGCCAATCCTGGCGCGACGCGTGGCCCGTGCGTCAGCGGACTGACTCGTGGGGCCCGCCGCTGTATGCTCAGCCAATGAGCAGCCGCCACGTGTCCTGCAGAAAAGAAAATAATAAAATTAATTATATATAAATAAACGGTTAAATATAATCGAAATATATATATATAATAATAGATTTAATTAATTTAATTAAACAGTAATAATTAATTAATTAAATACCAAACTTTAAACTTAAATAACTCATTAAATATATGTCCAAATTATACAAATGAATATATCAAATTAATCAGAAAAATATAAGGAATTTAGTGATGCTATTCAATTTTCTGTAGGATCAATATTTTTGCAAAGTGATTATTTAGGTTTAATTTAATTTAAATTAAATGCCACAAATCTTATTTAGCTCATAACTTTGTGTAGATTGATCCAAACATACCTAATATGGGTCTTAAAGTGATCAGAAAACCCTAATGATTAATTTGATAGTGTTTATTTTGCTGTTTGGATTAGTTTGAGCCTAATCACTTTTAGGACCAAACCCTAATTAGGTTAATTAACCCTAGATCTTCAATTGACCATAACTTGGTCAATTGAGCTCCAAATTTGATGATCCAAATATCAATTTAGATCAGAAGAATCTAATTAACAGTAATCTATAAAAATATTATAGATCCAACGGTTAGATTTGCTAATCACCCTTAATTGCTTTAAATCTTGATTAGTGAATATTAGTAAATTTAGTTATCCAAATTGAATGATTTAAGCTTCAGAGGACTCATAGAACCATTTAGAATCAATCTATAAGGTTGGATTATGGTTTGAGTGCTTAATTTTGTTAATCACTCACTAATCACCCTAAACCCTAATTAGGTCTTAACTTAGTCATATTAGGTCCAAATTGAGCCTACTACATATCATTATAATCAGTGAGCTATTTGTAATTCATAGTCACTGATTTTGCTTAATTTGGATATTAATTGGTAAAGTTAGGATTTTGACCTATAATTAAGGATCCCTTAATTAACCCTTAAACCCTAGATCTTGTATTGGCCATAAATTGGCCAATACATATCAGAATCTAGCAAATTTAGGTTCTATGGAAAGCTTAGACAGTAAAGAACATTAAACTGAAAGAAAATTTAACTTTCACTTAGTCAAATTACTAATTTACCCTTATAAGTCAAACTCACTAATTTGATCTCATATGGCTTAATAATCATCTAAAATTAACTTAGTTGTTGTCTAATCTTATATTAGATAGTAAGAATCACTTTCCAAAAGAAAATTTCAGAATTTAAGCCCTAGGTCAAAATTTGATCTTTTGAACCCTTAAGTAGGGGCAAAATGGTCATTTTGCCTAAATTTAGGGTTTAGTCTTTTAAAACCCTAAATTCATTTTCCAATCACTAAAATCAGTAAATAGAATGATTCATAGCTGAAATTAATCAAATTTAAGTCTAAATTAGGTTTTAATTAAAATCTCAGAAATTGCTCAGTAAAGAAAATTCCTAAGTCTTAAGAAGAGTCCTCTTTCTTTATTTATTTTTAGACCCATCCTTAGGTCTTATAACATTAGTTAGGATGTGTGTCTTGAGAGACACTCTTAGTAATTAAGAGCCTTATTTTCTAAGATTAGGAATAGATCTTAAGTTAGAATTTATCTATTGAGTAAATTGGGTTACTCAATTAGGTGAAACCTTGAGTTTTCTAGTTTCTAGATTTTTCTTAGTTTATTAAATGATTATTTAATCTTTAAACTTTAGAACTAAGAATAGAGATCTATCCTAATGAAATTTGATTTATCATTAGGATTTGCCGTAACCTAATCTGTGAGATTTGGGTTCTAAACCTTAGACCCTTAGTTATACCTTTAGATTAAGTGATTAGACCCCATCATCCGGAGTCTAATTCTTAATCTTTTCATCTTGATTTGGCTAATCAAGATGAGGTTGGGATGAATTAAATTACAAAATTAGGTCGCTGATTTATTCATTTTTAACCAAATAGTCAGTTTTTTGATTAAGTTATAATTAGGACTTGGCGAGTCCTAATTATCTTCAACAAGTAGGATTCGTGATTCTAAGTTACAGAATGTGTAAGAACTAATAAATTCTGAAACTTATGTAACTTAGAGTAGATAGAATGAATAAAGTAGATAACAAAGGATATCACCTGTGTTTTAGATAGAGTTTCTTGCACTTTGATTTTTGATGCTTCGCATTCCTTGATTTTGAGCCTTATACCTTGAACATATATTATATACTTAAGATATTTGGTAAATATCTTATGTCAATTTTGAACATTCACAAACAGCATTATGTTTGTTTTATAAGTGGTTTGTAAGGTGTAGCTTGATTAGTATACCTCTTCGATCAACCCATTCGGGGTCGGCAACCTTTCGAGGGTTTAATGTCCGATAGTCTATTGGCCATGCCTAGTCCGAGTGATAGGATGGATAGACTCTTGCCCTACTGACTACAGAGTCAGGATTTTGATATGGATATACTAATTCAAGTACACTTACATTCAGTTCTGTCTTAGCTCATCAGGCTAAGAATTATTGAGTTCGTATCCAGTTCAGATGGCTTATACAATTACTATAGTTTTAGTTTACAGTTACTGTTTTACTAGTATATTCTGCATTTCAGCACTATTTTACTTACAGCTTTCCTGCACGTGTTTTTATATAGGATGCTAGATTTACTTATTGTGTTCTTAAGCTTGTTTAGGATGTTAGTGTACTCAGTATTTTATGTCACTTGGCATAATCAGTTTGATCATATGCATATTTAGGTTGTATTTTCTTATAGTTTTACACTTCTTTTACTTACCTGTTTGTGTTGCAGTTGCTTGGAGGAGGTATGTTTTACTTCCTTTTTGTTTAGTTATAAACTATGGTTTATAACTTATTTCAGTTCTTTTGTACACTTTTCTGCACCTATTTTTGCTCAGTTCTGTTTTTATGATGATATTCAGTTAACTTAAATAAACTCTTACCCTAAAATGTACTTAGACTTATTGTCTAACCAGTTTTCTTTTGTTGGCTGGGGCCCTACCATTATGAAACTGATAATGGTAGGTTCTGAGTTTGTTGGTTTAGCAGATCCAGTGGAGAGTTTGCCATTGGAGGAGGAGCCCATTCCTGAAGATCTGTAGCATAGGTTTCTATTTTCAGTGAGGATGAGAGTTTTCTTTCAGTTCTGTTAAACTCATTAAATGTTATAATAATACAGGATTATTTTTCTTTTTCAGTACTTTACTTATTCTGTATTATTATATTTATACTGTATTTGATGGATGTTATGTTTTATGCTTCCGCACTCTGAGTTCATGTATGATCATTTAGTGATAGTATTCTGGATTGAATGGCAAAGTCCTTTTTTAAATTGGATTAGAATGTGTGTTTAATCCAATCTTAAGTGGGAACTTTGTCATTTGGTGACCCCTCCACCGTAATCATGTTAACTTTAGGGTTAACAGGACCACGGCGGGGCAGGGCCGCCACAACTACCCTCTCCAATTCATTGACCAAATGCTCAATAGGCTAGCAGGAAATCCTAATTTTTGTTTTCTCGATGGTCATTTTGGCTATAATCAGATTTTGATAGCTCCGAAAGATCAAGTGAAAACTATTTTCTGATATGATAGGAGAGTTTCTATAGATTTTCATGGATGGATTTTTTGCCTTTAGGAGGATGCCCGTTGGATTGTGTAATGCACCCGCCACCTTCCAACATTGCATGATGGCTATCTTTTCTGATATGATAGGAGAGTTTCTACAGATTTTCATGGAGGAATTTTTTGTTGTTGGTAAGCCCTTTGACCATTACCTAAACAACTTATGTAAAGTTCTTAAAAAATGAGAAGATACTAATCTGATTTTGAATTGGGAAAAATGTCACTTCATGGTAGAAGAAGGAATAGTCCTGGGTCATCTAATCTCAAGAAAAGGAATTGAGGTGTACAAGGAAAAGATTGAAGTGATTGAAAAACCGCCACCTCCTACTAATGTAAAAGGAATAAGAAGTTTCCTCGAGCACGCGGGACTTTATAGAAGATTTATTAAGGACTTTTCCAAAATAAGTTTACCGTTGTGCCATCTTCTAGGAAAGGATGTGGAGTTTAACTTCTATGAAGGCTGTGTGAAGGGATTTAATGCAATAAAATCTGCCTTAATTTAAGCCCCCATAATTTCTATCCCTAGTTGGGATCTCCCATTCAAAATAATGTGTAACACTAGTGATCTTGCTGTAGGGGCAGTCTTAGGTCAGCAGAGAGATAGAACTCTCTATTCAATATATTATGCTAGTAAACTAATGGATGAGGCCCAAAGGAATTATACTACCACTGAAAAACAAATGCTAGCAGTTGTTTTTGCTTTCAACAAATTCAAATCCTATATCATTAGGTCTATAACAATCGTATACACAGATCATGTCGCAATTAAATACCTTCTTCAAAAGAAAGAAGCAAAACCATGCCTCATATGTTAGGTTTTGCTTCTATAAGAGTTTGATCTTAAAATTTGAGATAAAAAGGGATCTGATAATGTGGTATCTGACCACCTCTCAATATTAACCCATCTTGATCATGAAGAAGGAGCTGAGATTTGTGAAACATTTCTCAATGAGAAACTCTACACCATTGCTGAGTGTAGTCCTTCTTGGTTTGCTGATTATGCGAACTATCTTGCGGGAAAGGTAATTCCAAGAGAGTTGAATTTTTTAGCAAAGAAAAAACTTCTTTGTCGACATTAAAAACTACTTTTGGTATGATCCTTTCATTTACAAATGTTGTGCTGATCAACTATTGAGGAGATGTGTGCCCGAATCTGAAGTGAACAATATCATCTATCATTGCCACACATCCCCTTATGAAGGTCATCATGGGATTGATCGCACAACTGCTAAGGTGCTGCAATCGTGGTTATTTTGGCCTAAATTATTCAAGGATGCAGCTGAGTTTGTCAAAAGATGTGACAAGTGCCAACGAATCGGGAATCTTGGAAAGAGAGATGAGCTACCGCTAAATGGAATATTTGAGGTTGAGTTGTTTGACGTTTGGGGTATAAATTTTATAGGACCCTTTCCTACTTCCAAATTCAACACTTACATTTTAGTGGGAGTAGAGTGTGTTTCAAAATGGGTTGAGGCAATTGCTTGTGCGAATAATGATGCAAAAAAGTGATCAAATTCCTAAAAGTACACATCTTAGCTAGATTTGGCACACCTACAATTTTGATTAGTGATGGGTGGAAACATTTCTGCAATAAACAACTAGAGAATCTATTGAAGGGCTATGGGGTGAAGCACAAGGTAGGTACTAAATACAACTCTCAAACCAGTAGGCAAGTTTAAGTGTCAAATCGGGACCCAAAGAAAATCCTTGAGAAAATTATTTGCCAAAATAGAAAGGACTGGTCCACTAAATTGCTAGATGCATTGTGGGCTTGTAGAACAACATTTAAAACCCCTATAGGAATGTCTCCCTACAAGCTCATATATGGGAAGTCCTGTCACTTGATGGTAGAACCTAAACACCGACCAGGCCTTTTGGGCCATTAAAAAATTGAATTTTGATTTCAAACAAGCATGAGAAAGGTGAATTCTACAATTAAATGATTAGATAAATTCAAGCTGAATGCATATGAAAGTGCTAGGCTTTATAAAGAAAAAACAAAAAAATGGCATGACAAACTAATTAAGCCAAAACACTTTCAACCTGGGATGAAGGTACTTTTATTTAATTCTAGATTGAGATTGTTTTCAAGGAAGTTGAAATCTAGGTGGACAAGCCCATTCATAATAGAGAAGGTACATCCCCATGGAGCAGTAGATATCACTTCAAGGGATGGGACATTCAAAGTTAATTGGCAATGATTGAAGCCATATTTAGAAGAAAGCGACTAGCACGAGAAAGGAGGATGGACTTTGCAAGACCTTCCAAGGGAAGGAGTTACTTTGGAAAATCTACACGCGTCACGCTAAGATGTTAAAACAAGCACTTGGTGGGAGGAAATCAATGCCATTAAGGTGGTGTTGTGTGGGGCCCCCGTACTGACAATAAGAAAGTACAGTGCTCCAACTGTGGCAAATCCCCAACTTAAGTAAAGTTAGGCGAACCCAACTTGCCTTAAGGCAAGGACTTGTCACCAAGTGCTATAACATTCATCAATATAAATATCAAAGTGGCGGAAGCAATATAATATAGAGTAACATCCACAAGCATACATAGTAGGAAAAGAAAATGCAATATAGTAACTCATCACAGTGCAGAAAGTAAAGTACTTCCAGAAAGTTAATTATTACAAACTGAAATGAATAACTGAAAATGAAAGACTCTCATCCTCACTGGAATCAACAAGACAAAACTAGCTAGACAGCAGTTGGAAGGTCCTCCTCCTGAACTGGCTCCTCCTCAGCAACACTGCCCATGAAAACGTCTGAATCTGATATTTGTTGGTATCACAAATGCTAGGGCCCCAGCTAACAAAATAAAAAGGTTACAGTTAGACAATTATCTAAGTACATTTTAGGCTATTTAAATGAACTGAATATTAAAAGATATCAAATTTAATTTAACTATTCATGCAAGCAGTAAAGGGTGCAACAAGCTATGAAAGAACTGGAATACTATAAACTATCTATTTATAGCATGCAACATTTATGTGAAGTAACATACCAAAACACTAAATAACCAAGGTAAGGCTAAAAGCAAAATAACTGTAACTGCTGAATAAACATGATCCTAACATGATTATGATCGAAGTAAAACATGCTGAGTATAAAAGAACACAAGTACTGACTATGATAGGCTACTTACGATCTACGGTTCTGAGTTTTGATCACTTTAGATCTTATGCTAAGATTCTACTTAGACATTTCTAGTTCCCTTTTTCTTTTAACACATAACTCTAATATTATCTTAATTGAACTTAATAATGAGATAACTTACCATTTTAATTATTAAACTTAATTAAGTTAAGGTCCAATGATCTTTATAAGGAATGCTTAGATTTAAGTATCTTAATTAAGGAATTAATGAGACCTTATGGATTGGTGAATATTATTGTTCTAGGATTTCAAAGAATATTTCCAATCTATGTTATAGTGGCTTACTGAAAGTTTCAATCCTTAAAGAACACTAAATCACATTTTGGCCAAAATGACCAAAATGCCCCTCTTAAGGCTAAAATTGGGATTTTAGGGTTTATTGTCCAAATTTGTTCTAATCTGTTTTAAAGCATTTCATATGACTAAATGAATTGGGAAACACCTTTACTTTAGGTTTTGATGACCTAAATAGTCTTAATTAGCACTAATCACTTAATTAAACCACTTAGGGTGATTAGTGAGATTAAGGCACTTTAGGGCAATCCAACCTTAAACTATGTTTTTACTAGGTTTAATATGACATTAGGAACCATCCCCACCTAAATCTGAGGCTTAATTAGGGTTTAATTTACTAACCCTTGATTAGGATGATTATGGGGTGATTAAGAAAATTAATTTCAAGGGTCTGGAATTGTTCCTTAAGGTACAAGGAGCAATCAGAGCCCTTAAACTCATAAATTGGACAATTAAATGATTTTAAATGATTTATTTAAGAATAGAGAAAGTTTGGCCAATATTTTTTAAATCCAACCATTGGATCTAAAATTTTATTTTATATTCAGATTCCTTGAATTTTTCTGATTCAAATGGTATATTGGATCATACCATTTGGATCTGTATAGCTAAAGTTATTTAATTAATTTATTCTGAATGTTTATTTAAATTAAAACTATAGGGTTTAATTAATTAAATTCAGAATCATTAAAAATGCATTCCTAAAATTATTCAATAATCGCGGCCCAAATTCCAAACCGCGCGGGTCGGGGCTCGGCCCGGCCCAAAATTCTCGTCTTCCTCCTCCCGGTCGCGCCCGCAGCCTTAATTCCTGAAATGGGCTTCCGGCGCCAAATTCACCTCACTTCGGTCACGCCGCACCGTGATTTTGACGGCTACACGTTCCCTGACCTCAGACGCGTCGATTAAACTAAGAAGCCCTAACTGGGAAGCTCTGGATCGCTGGATGCCTACTCGGCCGAGATCCTTCAGCTGGCGCACCTATGAGGAGATAATTCTCCTCACTGAGTCCACGAGCCGCCATGATCTCGATCCTTACACGTTCAGGGATCGACGGGGAAGCGATAAGGCGAAACGAGGAGCTCTGGGGTGGTCTGGATTGCCGGGGGTGCTACTAGGCATTTTCAGCCATTTTAAGCTCGCGACTGGATTGATCGATTCCAGTCGAATCGATCGATCTGGTCGAGTTTAACCCCCGATGCCAGCTCACAATTATGGCCCAGACGATCCTAGTACTAGCTAGACAATTAACTCCAACTGGACACGCCGCATTTGACGAACCAGCATTTCGTCTGGCGGTGCGCACAGACGACGAATTTGTCGTATGGGTCACTGTTAGACCATGCTTTCCGCTCGATCGACCGCGTAGGAGATCAGGTAAGGTCCTACTCAGCATCTAGGCTTGCGAAGAGGCAAAAATAGAGCTGAATTTCAGCTCGACAAGAAAAAGGAAGAAGGCTGTACCTCAGCTCGACGACTCGCAGCGAAGGAGGCAATGCAGTTGGGCTGGATTGTTCCAGAAGGTTGCGGAAGCTCGGCAAGGGGGTCTGAACGCCAGACCGCGCCCTCTATCAGCAGACGCAGCTCTCAAAATCTCCTGGAACGGCGGCAGCTCCAATGGACACCAGCGGAGAAAAAGGGAGGATTCCTGAGAGTTTCAGTGAGCAAACGAGCTCACTGAACTGTGGGATGGCTATTTATAGGCCAAGGGGGCTCTGGGGGGGGATCCATGGCTGAGGTTAGAGAATCAAGTTTGGGCCGAGGAGTTCACTCAGACGCCTTCTATTGGACTGGCCTGACCACCCTACCTAGCTCCCTAGGCTCGACCCTTACCGGAAAGATGCTAACGGTCTGCAGACGAGGGATAAGAGAGTGGCAGACAAACCTGACGTGGCGAATTTTCGCGAATTTCCTCTATCAGGGCTGGGGATCGCGCGGGGGATGAAGGTGAACAGCGGGGAGATGTCCTCCGCCGTCTGATGAAGAAGCCGTTGGGTTTGAACAGTCTGATGCGGAGATTTTGAATGGTCTGTTGGATCTAACTGAAGCGATCCTACGCTCCATCGGAGTTTAATTAAGACGGGGCGTGGAAAGCCGTTGGATCAGATTTCTTGATCGAGCGGCCACGATTATATCACGGCGTGGACGGATCGCGCCGTTGAACGGCTACGCCAAGATGCGTGTCAGGCATCTTATTGGCTAAAGACTATGCGCCGCTGTTGGGACCCCGCAGCGGATCTGCCGCAGTCCCGACAGCAAATCCTAACAGTACTTTTAATTAAATAAATAAAATTATTAATTAATTAAAATTTATTTAATTATTCTATTAATTCCTATATCCAATTTAGGACCAAATGAGCTCCAAAAAATCCCAAAAATTCACCCTTACCTAATTTGGGTGTGAGGAATTCAAAAATGAAATCAGATTTCAATTTGGAGATCAAATTAATTTAGGTATTTTTCAGGGCTTAAAAATAGCCAAAAATACCAAATTTTCCAATTTAGCTCCGATTGATTTCAAACTTCTAGGTTTATGTTTAAATGACCCATTGAATCCAATGGAATAAAAATCAAACCTTGGTTTAGCTTAATTAATCTAGTTTTGGCTAGGATAACAACCTAGGTTGCTACATGTTGTTTTAGTTTTTTTTTTTTTTCTATTTTCTTTATTTTGTTTTTCAATTAACAAATCTTGGATTGCTTAAACCCTCCTAATATGTTGCTGAGTTTGCAAGTTTATTTTTTAAAAACTTTTCTATATGGATTCAATAACAAATTATATGTGAAACCTAGGTCACCAATTGTGCCTAACCAAGGATGATTGAATTTAATGACAACACACTAAACATCCTTAGCAAGGTGAAAAACTTAAGTAATTTCTCAGTCTTCAATGAATTTAACTTAACACATGCTGAAATTTTAAGTGTGGGGGTGGGGAGTCCTAAGGAACCAAGACTAGAAATGGGCAAGAAATAGAGTGAACAATTGAGTGTGCTAGGCTTCTGTAGAACTTCTTGATCACAGAAAGAACTGAACGGGGATGAAGAAAAATATATCTCCCTGTAATTAAAAAGAGAAATAAAAAATAAAATCAGGGCTGAAGAAAAATAACTCTCATGGAAAATATGATTTGTTCTTTGTGATTTATAAGAAGGAGCACACATGGAACAAAATTCTTGACACTCATTTATTGCCCAGCAAGAATCTGGGATTCCTAAGGAAACTATCTCCCCTAAATGAAGAAATAGGCATCCAATTATTTGAGATTCGAGACTAGTGAAATTGAAATGGGCTTGGAACCTAAATTTGGAAGATTATAGTGGTTGTATATTTGTAAATCACCTGGAATTAAGCAATAATAAGCGACATAAAACTCCACATTGACATCCAACATTGAATCCACAACCTTAAAAATCAGAAAATACACTTCGAGCTTACTCGAGGACGAGCAAAAATTTAAGTGTAGAGTGTGACAAATCCAAAATTTATTGCAAAACAAAGGAAGAAAAACATACAAATCATCACATGAACAAGCATACTTTGAAATGAATTCAATGATTTTCAGGAGAAAGCTGGAGAAAAGACAATTTGGAGCAAAAAGAAAAATTCTGGAAGAAAACTGCTATGGCCATGACGGTCTTCTAAATAGGGCTCACTTAGAAACATATCTGCAAGCCTGGAAGGAGAGCCGCTGCAGCGCACCACAGTGACATTCCAAAATATTATTTTAAACTATATGGAAACTAATGGAATAGTCAAAAATTGAAATATTAAGGTCTCTAGCGCGCCACAGCGCGCTAGGCTCCACTAAAATAAAATGCATACCTGGAAGGAATCTGCTGCAGCGCGCCCCAGTGCGCTTCAGCGGGCCACTGCGTCATTTCAGATAAACTATATAAATCAAAGGGAAAAATTAATTAACAGTGAATTCAAAACTCAAACCGCCTCAGCGTGCCATGGTGAGAAGTTGAATTTACTCAGTACAGTGCGCTGCAAAGGAATAGTATTTCAAATGAGGTTGCTACAGCGTGTTACATTGGATCCCCAGTATACAGTATACTTGGATCCATGTACAGGAAGAATAAGATGCAACCACTGCAGTGCGTCACAGCGCGCTTGTGGGGCCCCCGTACTGATAATAAGGAAGTACGGTGCTCCAAATGTGGCAAATCCCCAACTTAAGTAAAATTAGGTAAACCCAACCTGCCTTAAGCCAAGGACTTGTCACAAAGTGTTATAACATTCATCAATATAAATATCAAAGTGGCAGAAGCAATACAAAATATAGTAACATCCATAAGCATACATAGTAGGAAAAGAGAATGCAATATCGTAACTCATTACAATGCAGAAATAAAATACATCCAGGATTAATTATTACAAATTGAAGTTTAAAGAGGATAAAAATATCTCTCAATCTCACTAAAATAATAAGGCAACAGCTAGCTAAACAGTAGCAGCACAATCCTCCTCCTGAATCTACTCCTCTTCTACGACACTACCCACGAACACGTCTGAATCTGACATTTGTCGGTATCACAAATACCAGGGCCCCAGCCAACAAAATAAAAAGGTTACAGTTAGACAATTGTCTAAGTACATTTCAGGCTATTTAAATGAACTGAATGTTGAAAGATATCACATTAAATAATTTTTAACATGCAAGCAATTATGGGGTGCAACAAGCTATACCAGGAGTGGAATACTATAAACTATCCATTTATAGCAAACAGCATGTATGTGAAATATCATACAAAACACCAAATAAACCAGGTGAGGCTAAAAGCAAAAAAAAATAACTGCTGAAATAAATATGACCAACATGATTATGATCGCAATAAAACATGCTAAGTATAAAAGAACACAAGTACTGAACATGAAAAAAATTCTAGCATCCTAAACATGCTATTTATACGTATATCTAAGCCATAAGAGTATACATACAACATGCAGATTAATATGAAAAAGAAAGGCCACTGAGACATGTGGCAAAAGCCAAGCAATACATGAGGTATAAGGCCACTGAGGCATGTGGCAAAGCGAGCAAATACTGAAAATAAGGCCACTGAAGCATGTGGCAAAATAATGCAAGCTGAAGTGAACTGAACTGAAGTAGCAATAGGCCCAAGCTATAGCACTACCACCCCAGCCCAAAAATCATCAAAATACCCACCCTATAGGCCATCCTCGTTCCTCTCAGAGGCCTGGGTAACTTCCATATTGTACTGCATACTGGAGGTGGTAATACCATACTCAGAACCTAATTTACTAACTGAAAGCACTGCAAAATCTTGAATGAAAGGATATATGCTTTACAAATTCTAACTTAGGATGTATCATCCATATCCTAAGTGTTCCTATTATGCTCAATGAATAAAGCTCAAATACAAGGTATGCAAAGCAATCTAGTCAAAGTAAGCAAGAGACTCAATCTAGACTTATGTGATATCCATTGTTGTCTAATTTATCCAACTAGCTAATCTGAGACATTTACTAGCTTACGATCTCCAATATCCAGCTCTCAAGTAAATTCTCAGATGTACAGCCTTAAGATTAATATTAGAACTTAACAAGTTCTAATCTAGAATCGCAAGACGACTATATAGTTTAAATAACTAAATCAACGACTAACTTTCATTAATATTTTACTCTCTTACCCAAATCTTGATTAAGTAAATCAAGATCTATGGATCTAGAACTTAAACCCCATACTGAGTTCAAATCCTAAAATCCATAGTGACATTCTAAATAGGATCTAAGTTTCTCACTTCTTACCCAAATTTAAGATAAGGAATCCTACAAGCTGAAAGATTCAGGATCTAAGAACTTAGTGACAGGCTATTCTACTGATTATAAGACAAAATAATCCATTAAGAACTTGAGAATCTAAGATCTATATTCAATCTCTAAGATAATTTTATTATCTTATTGATTGAATCATCCTATACCCACATGAAAGGTTTCAAAAGATTAAACAATCAATCATTAAAGAATTTTAATTGGAGGTGGTTTGGTTCAAATTGAAGATCTAAGTCTAAGATCTAAGATCTAAAGATCTGAAGTTTGATTACTTTAGACTTCTAATTAGGGTTTTGACTTAAGAGTTTCCATTTGTGATTCTCTTTAGAATCTAAGTTCATAATTAACTATAAGGAGCTTATTAAAGTTAAAATTGATAATTCCAGGTATTAGACTAACATTAACCCATATTGACCTTCTTAGGTTACTTAAGATCTAAGGGTCTAAGTTTTGATCACTTTAGATCTTAAGCTAAAATTTTACCTAGACATTTTCAATTACTTTTCTTTTAACACTTAATTCTTAAGTGATCTTAACTAAACTTATTAATGAGATAACTGATTATTTCAATTATTAAATTTAATAAGTTTAAGGTGAAATGATCTTTATAAGGAATGCTTAAGATTTAAGTATCTTTATTAAGGACTAAATGAAGATTTCATGGATTAAGGATCACATTTACACCATCCTTGTTCTAGGACTTCAGAGAACATTTCCAATCTATTTTATAGTGGCTCACTAAAATTTTCAATACTTGAGGAACATTAAATCACATTTTGGTCAAAATGACCAAAATGCCCTTCTTAATGTGTTTCATATTACTTAATGAAGTGGGAAACACCTTTAATTTAGGTTTTGATGACCTAAATGGTCTTAATTAGCACTAATCATTTAATTTAGCCTCTTAGGGTGATTAGTGAAATTAGGGCACTTTAGGGCAATCCAACCTTATACTTAGGCTATACTAGGTCTAATATGATATTAGAAACTATCCTCACCCACATCAGGGGCTTGATTAGGGTTTAATTCACCAATCCTTGAATTAGGGTGATTAAGAAGTGATTAAGAAAATTAATTATCCAAAATTAATTTTAAGGGTCTGAAATTGTTCCTTAGGGTACAAGGAGCAATCAGAGCCCTTAAACTCATATATTGGACAACTAAATGATTTTATATGATTTAATTAAAAATAGAGAAGGTTTGGCAAATAATTTTTAATCCAACCATTGGATATTGGATTTTATTTTATATATAGATTCCTTGAAATTCTCAGCGCTCCGGCGACGGTCGGGGCTCGAATCGATCCCTACATGTTCCTTGAGTCAAGGCGCGTCTATTGGACCAAGAACCCCATCTGGATCCCTCTGGATCGGTGGTGTCTAGCTCACCGGAGATGTCCTTCTGCGAGACATCTCAGGTCACCCGTGAGGGGGAAATTCTCCTCACAGGAACCTTGATTCATCTGGATTTTTATCCCTACACGTTCAGGGAGACTAGACGCGTCGAAACCCCAACCTATCTTAACCCGAGGCGCAGCTAATCGCTGGGTCCTTACTCGGACTCAGCCATTGGCATGATGGCTAGCTCAGTCGATCGATACGATTGACTCGAGCTAGCTTAGCCCTAGGCGACAATCACATGAGTTTCCTAGGTGGCTAAGGCTGCTTAGATGACATTCAGAGCTCATTCCAGAAGACAAAAATGAAAGGAGCTTCAGAAGATTTTAATGGAGGAAGCTGTACCTCAATTTGGGGCTACAGGCAAAGCCAAAGGAAATTGAGATGCTCTTAGGCTTCCTGCAGGTCAGACGATCGAGCACAAGGGGTCTGAACACCAGACGTACCCTCTATCAGCGGTCCTAAGCTCTGCAAAAGCGGGAAATCACCGAGGGAAGGGGGAGCTCCAGCAGCCTTCAGTAGGGAAATTGGGGATTCACAGTGAGCAAAGGGACTCACTGTGAAGTCCCAGGGGTACTTATAGGCTCTAGGAGGGCTCAGGCATGGAGGCCGGGGCCCGGGTTTGGAATTTGGCTCGGCCCGAGGCTCTTCCCTAAATTCCCAAAATTGGGGAGGTCCAGGCCTCCTGGCTCAGCCGGCTAGGCTCGGCCACTTACTGGAAGGTGCCAACGGTCGAGCAGACTTGGCGCGGGGAGTGGTAGACAGGAATTACGTGGCGAATTTCAGCGAATTTTTCCTATCGGGGCGAAATCCTCTAGGGAAGAAGGTGAACAATAGCGGGGTTGCCGGAGCCGTCTGATGGTTCGTTAGTTGGCGCAGGATGGTCCTGATCACCCGACATCTAACGGTCGCGCGTGGGATTGGATCGGCCGTCGGATCTAATCCGGGGATCGAACGGGCGATCGGGTTTACTTAGGCGGATGGATTAAGAGCCGCCGGATCAAATCTAAGAACCCCGGAACGGTTGAGATCGAATGGATCTGGTCGAAGGCGCGAGCCGTTGGATCGAAACGCGCTGAGATGCGTGCTAGCAATCCTACAGGCGCAAAGCCGTGCGCCGCTGTCGGGACCCCGCAGTGGATCTACCGCAGTCCCGACAGTGAATCCCAGGATTTAATTTAATTAATTTTAATTTAAATAAATCCAATTAAATAATATATGATTATCTTAAATTATCTAAATCCAATTTAGGACCAAATGAGCTCCAAAAATTCCCAAATATTCACCCTTGGCTAATTTGGGTGTGAGGAATTCAAAAATGGAATCAGATTTTAATTTGGAGACCAAAATAATTTAGGTATTTTTCAGGGCTTAAAAATAGCCAAAAATATCAAATTTTCCAATTTAGCTCCGATTGATTTCAAACTTCTAGGTTTAGGTTTAAATGACCCATTGAATCCAATGGAATCAAAATCAAACCTTGGTTTAGCTAGGGTAACAACCTAGGGTTGTTACAGCGCTACAGTGCGCCACCGCAATAATCGATGCAGTTTTTCCCAGGTTAAGGCATTAATGACAGCATAGGGAAGGCTGAAAATTCAAACCATTAGCCTACTCCAACCATTTGAAAACTGCAAAAGCAATAAATCCAGCTAAATCCAAGATGAATAAGGGATTAATATTAAATAGCTTGCCATTAATTCATGAAATAGGAAGGGCTAGATAGAATTTAAGTACAAGGGTAAAGGAATCCCAATATAAATTGTATTTTGAAACTAAAGATGAGTTCCCATTTTTGATATTCATTGATCCAAATTATAAGCTGATGTGGGAAAGAGAAGGAGAGCTCTCTAGAGAAGAAATTTCAGAACAACCTTGCAAGTTCAAGAGGGAAGAGAAGCAGAGGAACTTAGAGAATGGAAGAGAAGGAAGGAGAAAGAACCAAGAGAACCCCAGAAATTCAGGCCTGTTCCTAGTACCATTTCTCATCTCTATCTTGTTTTCTTTATTTGTGAGCCGATATCAAGGTTCATGTTCTTTTAAATCTCTTGCTTGAAATGCTTCTTCACATTCAGAACTATAGATAAAAGGTACAGCCTTCTGAGTTAGCTTGGTCAATGGAGAGGAGATCTGAGAAAAGCCCTTAACAAATTTTCTATAATAATTGACTATTCCCAAAAATCATTGAATATCGGTCACCGACTTTGGTTGTGACCAATCTTGAACAACACTTACCTTCTTTTGATCAACGATAATACCTTGAGCATCAACAATATAACCCAGAAATGCCACTCAGTCGAGCCAAAACTCACACTTGGATTACCTAGCATAGAGTTGTGATTGTGTAATTCTTTTAATACGTCTCTTAGATGATGTTCATTCTCCAATTTACTCTTTGAGAAAATCAGGATATTATTGATGAAGACAATGACAAATTTTTATAAAAACAACTTAATCACATGTTGCATTAGGTTCATGAAGATGGACATTGCATTTGTTAGACCAAAAGACATCACCAAGAAAATTTTAGAGTCCGCAATGAGACCTGAATGCCATCTTCATGATGTGTGCAATTGGTGGTAACCAGACAACAAGTCAATCTTAGAGAAAACCTTAGCTCTAGCTAATTAAATGAATAGACCGTCATTTAAGGTAGCAGATATTTGTTCTTGATCACCACCTTATTGAGCTCTCGATAGTCTATGCACATGCGCATGGAACCATCTTTTTTCTTGATGAAAAGAGCTAGTGCTCTCCAAGGAGAGGAGCTCGGCCTTATGAGACCTTTCTTCAGCAATTCTTGAAGTTGCTTATTTAATTCCTGCAACTCTTTGGGTGCCATACAATACGGAACCTTGAATATAAGTTGTGTTTGGGGAATAAGATCGATTGCAAACTCCACTTCTCTAACTGGCGGAAGATCAGGTAGGTCTTCGGTAAAAGCATCAGAAAAATTGCAAATGATACGGTTCTTGCTAAAAAGAACATCTTCCTTCTTTTCTCTTAGCAAAGTCACTAGGTAGGCATCACATCCCTTTATGACTAGCTTTTTGGCTTTTAATGCATTAATCAGAGAAACTTGGATATTGAACTTGCCTACAAATGATTTGGCTTGACTTCCATTGCCTAAAGTAATTTTATTCTTCTGGCAGTTGATTGTGGTGCCACGCTTACTTAACCAGTTCATCTCAAGAACTACTTCAAAGTTTGCTATTGGGAGCACGATTAACCTGGCTTCAAAACTTTTCTCACCGATGGGGATTGCCAAAACTTTTGTGCTTGCATGTGGGCTCCAAAAGGTAACCCTATGCTTAAAGAATTGGCTAAATGAAAGAAAGAGAACTTAAGTGCCAATGTTTAAAATAGTAACATAGTTATATTTGCATGATTCAAGCAGATGAAAAACAAGAAGCAAACAACATAAGCTAAATAGAAACTTAAGACGTGCCTGATACGACTTCATTATCTTTAGGAGCAGAGGCTGGAGTCAACATGTAGACTCTAGTAGGGGAAGAAGGTTGACGATTCTATGGTGCATAGGCTAGACGATTATGAGCATTGGTAGGAGTAGATATGCCTTTGGGTAATACACCATGAGCAAATGGTGGTATAACTGCTAAGGTGGGAGTTCTGCTATTTAAGGATTGGTGGAAAATTTGATCTCTTTTAGAGTTGATGATGGAAACTCCATCGATAGTTTTCTCAGCGACACATCGATAGAAACGGTGTCCCGACCTGCCGCAAGTAAAACAAACATTTCCCTAATTGTAATATTAACCATAAGGGTGGGGATGCTAACATGCCGTGGCATCTACTTGAGTTTGTTCAGCTTCAATGCTGAGTACTTTGGCTACCTTTTGATGCCTGAATGCTTCTTTCCTTGCTGGAACGAAGTGAGCTTTCCTTTTCCTAACCATCTGACTCTAAAATTGCTCTTGCATACAAGCCGCTTAAATGAGTTCAGAAAAGTGCTTAAGCTGATGGGAAACAAGATGTGCTTTGATTGAGTCTTGAAGTCCTTTCTGGAATAGGTTGGACCTTGCCGCTTCCGATCTTACTAAATATGGGGTGAAGCGAGATAGCGCCAGAATACCATATGGTACTCTAAAATAGATCTCTCTCCCAGAGTGAGATTAAGCAGTTCATCTTCAAAAATATCATGGGAAGATAAATGAATGAAGGATTCTTTGAATGCCTCCAAAATGGATTTCCATAGAATGTCCTCGATCTCAAAATCGATGAACTTTATATTCGGCTCATTCTCCCACTAATTATATGCTTCATCCTGTAATATATGGATGGTCAAATGGATCACTTCACAATTAGGACATTTGATGCTTATCAAATTATTTTCCACTAGCTTGAGCCAACTAATGGTGTCTATAAAGTTTAGTGCCCCAATAAAAACAAGTGTCCTCAGACAGAGAAAGTTGTGAAGAATGCGATCTGTAGAAAAGTGAGGGTAGAATGAGCTGTAACATGATGCACAGGTGGTTACTGAGATGTGAGGATATCACAGGTCTTCTGAGCTTGAGTCATGAATAAGCCTACTAATGAGTTGATATCATTTGACCCGCTAGATGAAGAGATGATGTTCTTGATGCGAAAAGTCATAAAAGGGGATCCTAGATTCATGGACCTGCTGGATGAAGAGATTATGTTCTTGATGCAAAAATTCATAAAGGGGGATCCTAGATTCATGATATTAATTCCAAGAACACAAGCTTAGAAAATGAAGTAAAATGGATACTTTTCAACCATTACTTTTTGAAGGAGAAGTTACATGAAATCGATGAACTAAAGGACAAAAATGCCATGTAAGAAAGAACAAAAGAGATGATAACAAAATCAGCTACAAAATTCAACTAAGAAAGAAGTGCAGAAATCATCATAAGTGACAATGTGTTGTCCTCTCTTGGACTTCCCTTCAAGTCTTCGATACATCCAGAACCTCCACTTTAAGGTGGTCGGCTAAGCAATGCTCCAATGATCTGATGTTAATAGCCATCGATCATGCAGTTTCTCTAAATCAATAGTTACATGATTTAACCATTCTTGAGCAAGGACTAGAAGGCTGGTTCCTCAGAAGGTTGGACAAATTAAGATCTTATTGAGAACTTTTAAACCGACGAGAGATACTCCACTAATGGTTCAACCATAAACCTTGCCGTCCTGAAAGTCATCCATCTAGTAATCGTTGAAGAGCCTAAGGCAGTGACTGAATACATAACGTGGTTCTCCATTCCTAGAATGTCATTTTTATTAAAGATTGGATCTGAGTTTATAATATTTTTTTAAGTGTCTTTCACTTTTTAAAGTTTGTTCAAATTCTATGGTGTCCTTTATAACAACCTTAAGTTGTTACTTTGCCTAATCCTAGCTTAATTGCACCATACTTATCATTCTATTGAGTTCATCTAGTCAGTAGAATCAATCCCCAAAGATTTGGAGAGATTCGGAGCTCAATTTAATATGAATTATTTTAGTAATATTTAAATTGACCTTGAAATCAAAATCCGACTTCACCATTACGCTCATCACCCCCAAATTAGCTAGGGATATTGTTTTGGACGTGTTTGAAAGTCATCATAGTTTCACAAATATTTTAATATATTTAAAATACCCTGAAAAATAGAATAATTATTTAATCGTCGGAATCAAAATCCGACTTCGCCGTTGCATTCCTTACCCTTGAATTAACTAGGGGTGAATTTTCGGGATTTTTTCGGAGCTCATATGTCAATTTGATTTTAATTTATTAAATGCATTGACTAAAATATAATTAATTAATTTAAATAAGCTTAAATTCCATATTTTCTCCATTTCTTCTGCTCCTGGGACTCGCCTGCCTTCCCCTCTCCATTTCTTATGACACCTTCTTCTCCCCTTCGCACGCAAAGGAGCCCCTGCCTCCCATGCCTCTCCATTTCTTCCAAGTCTTCTCCCAATTCTTGTGAAGGGATGAGTCATGCTCATCCCATCTAAAAGTCATGCTCTTCTCCTCTTTTAAAATGGATCCTCAGCCCTCCTTCCTTTCTTTGTTGTTAAGTTGAGCTCTTCTCCCATTCCCTTCACCTGCTGTGCTCAAGCTGCTGAATAAAAGCACTCAAGCTCTCAAGCCCTAAGGATCCTTAGAGAAATCTGTCATTCGCAAGCCAAGGTACCTCCCTTTTCCTTCATTGGCGGTGACCCAATGGCTACTTCAATTTTGTTCCAATGCTTACTTCGCATCCTTAAGAATCTATGGTGGAGCTACGGAATCCATTAGAGCTCATTAAGTTGGTAATTTTAGGGTAAATGAACAACTCTATTTTTTCTTCTTTCTGTATACCTGGACATTTAACCTCTTTGTTTGCATTGTTAAAATAATCATTTCATATTGATTTTAGTATTAATTGAAAGGTCTCAAAATTACCTTTCCATCGGTCAGTGGCACCGCCCGTGAGGTGCTCTAAATCGAGAGTATTTGAGTGCAGAATGGGACAAATTTTGATTTTCGCACAGGCAAAATCATCGTCAGGCACTACAGCGCACCGTAGCCCCCATGTTTCGAGTGAAATCTATCGTAGCGTGTCATATCGTGTCGTAGCGCCTGACTCTCAGCCAAATAGTGCTACAGCGTTCCGTAGCGCTCATACCTCGAGAAAATCTGCTACATCACGCCGTAGCGATCAATTCATTGAATGAAATCCGCTGCACCGCGCCGTTACGCCAAAATTCGCTGCAGCGTGCCACAGCACTAAAATCTGGTGTAGCTCGCCACATTGCCAAAATCCGCCACACCGCGTCTTAGTGCCCTGAACTGTCCGTAATTGCCCAAAACTGTCTAGAATGGCCTAAACTTCATATTTTTCGCATTTTAATGACTTTAGGCCTTAATGGGGCCAAAATATACTAAAATCAAGCATTGTATGAAATTGGAGGTGATTTTTCAATATGGAAAAATTAAGTTTTTGACTCTTTTATAAACCCTAAATTTGCATAATAGAACCCTAATATTAAAACGATTATAACTTAATCACTAAACATCAGAATCTAGTGTTCTTAGACTCTATGGAAACCTTGGACAGTAGAAAATAATAAACTAACTGAATTTTTAGACTTTCTATGTGAAATTATTAAAATGCCCTTGTAGGTTAAAGTTCTTAAATTGAACCTATAGGACTTAATATATGTCCAAATTTGATGTACCTACTATCTATCTTCATGTTAGATAGTAAAGAATAATTTGACATCAAGAACTTTAATTTAGGACTGTAACAACCTAAGTAGTTACTTTAGTAATTTAGGACTAATCTCAATCATAATCTAGATCCTAAGTGTTAATCACATCATTAAGAGTCATTCAATAAGACTAGTCCAAATCAGGATTAAAATAGATCAAATCTTAATTTTGGGAATATCAAGAACTACAGAAATTGACCTATTTATTTTTAACTCAAATCAAAAGTTGGACTTCGTCATTACGTTCATTGCCCTCAAATTAGCTTGGGGTGATGTTTTAGTGTCAATCGGGAGTCGTCAAAATTTCGTCGAATATTTTAATAATATTTAAATACCAAAAAAAAAGAAAAATAAAATACTCGTCGAATCAAAAATCCGACCTCGTTGTTGTGTTCCTCACCCCTCAATTATTTAGGGGTGGATATTTGGAAGTTTTTTCTAATTTGAATTAATTATTTAATTTAAATAGAAAATTTATTTAATTTAATTTAAATAAAATTAATACTTTACACGGCGCTGTCTAATCAGACGACGCCTCCATCCGTCCGTCAGATTGAATCGATCCGACAGCTGCGCACCATCGTCCCACGACCCTCACGTTCGCAGACGCAGGGCGCGCAGCGCTCGAATGCCGTCGCGGTCTCCCAATCCGCCGAACCCCGAACTTCGTAGTCTCCGCCTTAGCTCCACCTAAGCCACGTCTTCCCCGTAATCGTTGGGGGATTGCTCGAGATCGATCGTTGAAGCTAGCACCGCATCTCGCAAAGCCTAGTCGCGTCCGGCCGCATCAGGTACCTCTTCCCCTCCTCTTGCGATTTCAATTTGGAATGCGTGATTCGATCAAAATGAAAAATAATGAGATGTTTCATCTATCGTTAAGTCACGAGTGCGTATCGAGTCGGTTCACCTAGTCCGGCGTTAGGATAGTTCCACCTAAGGTTAGAGATGGCAGCGGCCACTGTCTACCTTAGACCTCATCATCGGTACGGGCAGGTCAGGCTCATTGAGCTCGTTCGTTTGGTGTGTGAGTCAAGAGCCTCGAATGCCGGGAAGCCGTCCAGCCATCGAATCCTAGCCACGAGGTCCTGAAAGTCGTCAGGTGGAAGCCGAAGCATCCCAGGCTAGGTCGGATAGGACCCGACCCGCGGCCGCGTGTGCGACCCGCGTGCATCGCGGGATTCGAGGGCGGGTCCGGCAGTCTGACCTGCTGCCGCCAGGGGGACCCCGCCCGCATTTCTCCTCCAACTGCAGCGAGCCAAGCGTCTCGGGCGGGTCCCGCTTGCTGTCTGCCAGCAAATCAGGCGCGGCCGCGTGGCGCTAGGTCCCGCCACCGGTCAAATCTGCATACAAAAAAGTTAAATAAAAATAAATATATATGATATATAATTATATATATATATATATATATATACACACTCAAATAAATTATATATAGTAAAGATCTATGTGTATATATATTAGCAAAATAATTAAATTAGCTCAATTTTAATTAGCAAACTAATTAGTTAGCTGCTAACAATGGTTAGTTAGTATAATCAGTAGTTAATCAATTAATTCATATAAATTAGTATATATATATGCATAAATATATTTGTATGTTAGTTGAGTGTAAGTAGTTAAGCAATTATATAGATAAATTAATTAAAAAATTAGTTAATATAATTACTTAAGAATAAACAGTAGCTAGTTAACTTACTTGTCATTAATTAGTTAATTTAATTTAGTAAAAATTATCATTTCAAGCAGTGAAAATATCCATACAATTTAATATTGCATTATTTAAAATTTCTTAATTTAAATTAAATAAAACTTAAAAGCCTCGTAACTTTAAGAATATTAATCAAAATATAGCAAATATAGGTCCCATTTTACTCAGAAAAATAAAAGGAATTAAATGACGTAATTCAAAAATTCGATCTAGTGTATATTTAACCTAGTGATATTTTAGATCCTAAACAAACTCTCATACCTTTTAACCTAGTTATCCAAATATAGGTAGTATGGGTAATAAAATACTCAGGCAATATAGTTTTCCCATTTGGAGCTTAGTTTGAAAAGTGACATTTAGGCCCCTACCCAAAATGACTAAAATGCCCTCACTCTTCAATTGACCATAACTTAGTCAATTTAACTCCAAATCTAGATATTCAAAGTGCTAACTACCTTAGAATTTTAATGCCAATAATAATCTAAAATAATATTCAGGTTCTGAACCTTTGAAAATTAGAAATAACCAAAATACCCCTAACCTTAGTTAGGCCATAACTTGACCAATTAAAATCTAAATTGGGTCTACTCCTTGTTAAAGTACTCAGTGTATTATAGTGAAACTATAGAAACTGAGTTTGCTGAATTTGGACCTCAAATAGAAAAGTTCAGTTTTAGCTCTCTTTGACTCTTAGAATTTATCGAATTGCCCATAGAAATTAAAATGACTATAATTAATTTATTAGACCTCTGAATTTACTGTTCTAGATCTCTATGGAATCCTTGTATAGAAACCAATAGTAAACTGTATAAACATTTAGATTTCATTAGCTCTAAATACTAAAATGCCCGTTAGGTTAAAAACCTTAATTTGAACCTATAGGACCCGTTTCTTATCCAAATTAATTGTACTTACTGTCTATCTTCATGTTAGATAGTAAGGAATCATTTGGCAATAATAAATTCTAATTTGTAGCCTTAATTTAAAACATAGCTTTTTGGACCCTTAAGTAGGGGCAAAATGGTCATTTTGCCCAAAATTTAGGTTAAATATCCTAGAACCTAAAAATACATTTTAAATCATTAAAATAAGTAATATAACTAATTTAAGATCAACTTAAGTCTTAAAATCTCTTAATTGGTTAACTATCAAAAATCCCTCAATTTAAACTTGAAAATATCTAAGGAAAAGAATTCTTAGTTAAAATCCATCCCTAACTTCTCTAATTAAGTAAAATCAGCAAATGTAAGAAAATTTAATCAATTCCTAGAAATTTTCTAAGTCTTATCATTTGAAATCCTCACTTCACCTTAGGCTGTTCCTTAGGATTAAGGATAGATCTTAGGTTTAATTTCATTCATTGAATAATAGGGTTATTCAATGAATGAATCCTTGATTTTATTAGTTTCTAGATTTTTATAATTTATTTTAATTATTTTATCTTTCAATTTTAGATTAAGAATAGGAGAATCATTCTATTAAGCTTCACTTTACTTAATAGGATTTATCTCAATCATTAGTTCACTTAGAATTAAAACCTTAGATCCTTAGACTTTTACCTTTGGGATTATGTGATTAAGTCCAAGTTCATGGTATTTAATTCATAATCTTTAGCTTAGTATATTTTGGTCAGCTTCTAATCTAGAATGACTAAATACAATAATTAGGTCATACTAATTTGTTATTTAATCTACATAGTCGACATTAATTTAAACATATTGGGACCTTGCTAGTCCTAATATTTTGTAATCTATATGGCCATATTTCTAAGTTACACTCGGTAGTATGAATTGGAGATCCCGAACTTGTGTAATTTAGAATAGTTAGAATGGTTTAATTAGACAACAACAGTGTCACCATGTATAGAAGAGTCCCTTGCTTACTACTTAATTTATTTGTGCTACGTATTCCTTGAAATTTGTGCTTAATTCTTTGGACATGTCATGTAAGAAAACTTTGTATATGAAATAAAAATATATAATAATTAGGATAATAGTTTCCTTGGGTTCAATATATTCTGGTAGGTTCTGGTGTAAATTTATCGGATAGCAATAAGTAGTAATAAGGATGCTTAGCTTTACTCATTAAGGAGTGTGTGTTAAGCTTAAAACCCGTATAGTCTTACAAATGTGCTTGACTCCTTAACTATTTCTGGATGTGTCCACAAAAATAAAAGTAAAATACTAAAAGATTTTGTATTTGTATTTACTGTCTCCTCAGTTCTATTGTTCTGTTCTGTCTACCGTAGCCCAGAAAGGCTTTTGGAATTTCTATCTGAACCCGATTAGCAAATTTTTTTATATGGCAATTTTACATACATGTTTCAGTTTTAGTTTACTATTTACTATATTATTGATGCAAGTTATTTCAATCTATTATATTTTTCTTACCTGCTCACTCGTACATATTTATAGAATGCTAGATTTTATTGCTCACTATATGTACCACTTCCAGACTTATTATTTTTAATCAACATATGTCATGTGGTTATCAATATGTTTAGGATTAGACTTTTCTTTCAGTACTTGTACTTACTGCATTATATATGTATGCCTATTCCTTGCTTAGTTTGCTTGAGGTGTTCCTTTTGCCTCAATTCCTGCTTAGTTATAAATACTGCATTTATAACTTACCCTATTCCTTGTATACTTACTACTCCTATGCTATATAGTTCATTTGTTTATGTTTAAGTATAAATGGTGACATTAATAATTAATGTAAATTATTTAGCCTAAAATTACTTAAATAATTTTCTAATAAGATTTTTTTTTATTGGTTGGGGCCCTGGCATTGTGAAACCAATAATGTCAGATTCAGACAAGTTTTAGGAGCTAGTTGTTGAAGAGGAGGAGCCATTTATTGAAGAGGAGCATCAGCCCAGAGAGCTAGACATTGCTTAGTTTCTTTTCTAGTTTTTTGAGAGGATGAGAGACTTTATTTTAGTTCTTTTAAACTATTCATTTAATGCTATAATAATACAGGTACCTTGACTGTGTTTTTCTTTACTGTACTTTGTACTCTGAGCTGTATGTTATCCTTTTCTTATTTATTGTGATGATATGGATGTATACCTATTTTACTTTACTTCCGCACTTTGATCTGTATTCGCTTAGTAACTGAGTTTAAGGCATGTATGCAGTGGCTTATCTCTTCCTTACTAGTGGATTAAGGTAAGTACCTAATCCAATCTTAAGTAAAGGATTTGCCATTGTATCACTCCACTCTTTAGTCTAATGATTGTGTGTTAAGGTGCAGGGTGCCACAGGAGCTCTTGATTAAAAAGTAAAATTTTAGACCCTTAAGTAGGGGCAAAATTATCATTTTGCTTAAAATGTAGGCTAAGTGCCTTTAACCTCTAAAATATCATTTAAATCATTAAAACCTATAATAAAACTGATTTAGAATCAATTTAGAACCCTTAAACCCACAATTAAGTAATTTGATTAAATTATCATTTTAAGTCTTAAAAATCCTAAGTAAAATTAATATATTTTAACTTAGTCCTAATCCCACACCTCTTTGAGTAAATTAGGACAGTACATAAAGATAAATTATAATAATTATCATCAATTCTTAAAATCCCCTAAGTCTTTTATTAGGAGCTTCTTAAGATCTACACTCCACCTTAGGATCTTTTCCTTAAGATTAGAAATAGATATAAGGTAAGATTACATTTATTGAGTAAATAAGTTATTCAATGAATGAAACTTTAGTTTTATTAGTTTATATATTTTCATGTTTTAACTATAATTATTTTATCTTTTTATTTTAGATTAAGACTAGGAGATTCATCCTATTAAGCCTTGATTTTGCTTAAGAGGATTTGCCTTAATCATTAGTTCACAACTTAGAATTAAACCAAAGTCCTTAAGTATTACTCTTATATTAAGAGGTTAAAACCTAATTCTTAGAGTTTAATTCTTAATCCTTAGTTTTTGTGGATCTTGATCTGATATTAGCTTAGAGCGTCTAATTTCATTGAATAGGACATGTTGATTAATTATTTAACTTGTAATCAATATTGATTGAGCTAAATTAGAACATAATCTGTTCTAATTGCTTTTAACTAATAAGGCTATGCTTCAAGGTTATACTTGATAGTAGGAATTGGAGATCCTAAATTTGTATAACTTAGAGTAGTTAGAATCGATTAAGTAGATAACAACTGATATCACTATGTGTAGTACCTTCCCTTGCTTACTATTGAATTATTGTTGCTTTTACATTCCTTTTACTTTGTGCCTTTACCTTGAACATGTCATATAAGAACATTGATGCATAAAATAAAAACTTAGAATAATTAGGATAACATTTGCAAAGCATTCAGTTACTTGTTGATTGAGCGCATTTAACCCTACTGGATAGGGGTAAGGAGAAATAAGGATGTCTTAATATTAATCATTAAGGAGTATTGTGTTAAGTAGGAACCCGCATAGTCTTGTAGACGTGCTTGACTCCTCAGCTACTTCTAGATATGTCCATAGAAGTAAAGTAAATAACCAAAGCATTACTACATTTGTACTTAGTGCCTCCTTAGTTTAGTTTTGCTTTGTTATTTTGCCTTAGACTCTTATGACGCAAGGAAATTTACTGGCTTTGCCTCAAATGATGCTAAGAGTATTACTTTTTTCAGTTCAGTAGGCTAGTTTGCCCTCTTCTAATATGGCAGTCATTACATACTTATTTAATATTATAATGTTACCTTTTTATAGCAGTTAACCTTTACTTTACATGCTTACTTGTATACTTACAGTATGCTAGATTTCCTTTACTGCTTACATATAGATATCACAAATAGATTTCTTACTTTAAAACTTGCATAATTTATATGATCATCAGCATATTTAGAATGAGTCTATTTTTTTAGTACTTTTTTTACTTTATTTATGTATATATGCCTAACCTTGTCACAGCTTAGTATTGAGGTATATTCTTTTGCCTCATATGTTGCCCAATTATAAATACTATATTTATAACTTTCCATATCCCTTTGTATGCTTGTTTCACCCTTACTCTTTTCTTATTTTATAGTCTAAGTAAAATGGTGATATCATAAAACTCATGAACTTAAATAACCTAAATTGTACTTACAAAATATGTATAACAAGATTTTCTTTTCTTTGGCTGGAGCCCTGTCATTGTGTAACCGACAATGGCAGGTTCTGAGCAATTTGAGGACCTTGTGCCTGAAGAGGAGCCATTCTTTGAGGAGCATCAGGTTGGGGTAGATGATCAGTAGATTAGCTATCATTTTATTCATTCTTGTGAGGATGAGTGATTTGTTTCATTTTAAACTTATCTTAAAATTAGTTTAATAATTCAGGTACATATGTATGTTCTTTTACTATACTATTTTTTTTGAGCTGCATGTTTGTTTCCTATTTGAATTGTGGTGGTTTTGGATGTATCATTTTACTTTTCCTTACTTCTGCACTCTGATAAATGAATATACTTAGTGAATGATTCTACTTATTCAGGGCACATCCTTCCCTTATTAGTGGATTGAGGAATTACACCTTAATCTAATAATAAGTGAGGAATTTGCCAAAGTGGCACACCACTCCTTAGCCTTGATTTTTGGTGGTTAGGGGGCGAGGCACCACACCTTTCCAGATGTTCTTGGTTTCATTTTTGAGATTCAACTAGATGAATTATGGATGATCCATTCCATACACTTAGTGATTGTGATCAAATCTGCTATAGAGAATGGATTATAAATTAGATAGGAATACTCTCCTTATTTGACACCAACTAGAGTGCACCATTCCATCTGAAATTAACTTTTACCCTAAATGTTAGCCTTGAAATTCAATATATAAGAAATGTGAAATAAATTTTATCATAAGCATTTGTAACATAAAGATGGGTCCAGAGACCCCTGAACCTAAATAGGTAAATTCATAGGCATAGCCTTTAGGAAGCTTTTTCGCTACCCATCGATAGCTTATTCAAAATTAGGAACTGATGGTGTATCTTTCATCTGGAATTGCCCACTTCCTAAAAATGGCTAAATCCTTCCATTTGACTCCTATGCCTAATCTGTAAAGATTCTCAATGTTACTTTCCATCCTCCAAAGATAAACACCACAATAATATAATATGTTTCATCTTTTTTTTATGTCTTATGATAATATTTTTGCAATTTAATAAGCGGTAAGCATATTGAAAACATAAGAAAGATTCAATTCAAAATGGCTCAAACTAGGTATGCTGAATTAAAACATATAAGTAGCTCTACGTACCAGATTGTTTTGATGAAAATACAATCTAATCAATTTCTTTTAATCCACCAAATAATGATTTAATTCATTAATTTAATATTTTTAATTTAATATTATATATTATTTATTAATATAACATTTAATTTATAAGCACTAAATTTAGTAATTAATGTTCTTAAAATAAGAAAATGATCTAAATATACTTAAATTATTTTTAATCATTAAGTTACTAATTGAAAAGATAAAGAATAGATTTAAATTATTAAAATTTTTATAATTTAATATTTGGCCAAAATGACTAAAATGCCCCTCTTAAAAAGGTCCAAAAAGTGATTTTAAAATTTTGGGTTCCAAATTAAATTTTGTTAATGCCAAATGTTTTCTTATAGTTTAATATGAGGATAGACACTAAGAACACCCAATTTGGCAAATTATTAAGGTTAATGATCTTAAATTAAGATTTAAGCTCATTAAGGGTTGATTTACAAATTTACTTATGAAAAATTAGAAGTTTTGCTATACTTAGATTCTACTCTGTTTAAGAATTCCATAGAATCTAAGTTTGCTAAATTTTGAGATCATATAATTTAATTATGAGTAAAACAATATTTAACCTAATAAGGGTAATTAAGGGGTGATTAGAGGGGTCAAAAGTCTAACTTCAGTAATTGGTGTGCAAATCAAGCAAAGTCAGTGGCTATGAGTTCCCTATAGCATACTGAGCACAATGACAATTAATTTGTTAATTTTGGACCTTAATTAATTAATCAAGGCCTTAATTAGGGCTTAGAATAATTAGTGAATAATTAGAAAAATTAATTACAAAAAATTATATTTAACTATGCAAATGTGTTCTCTACTATTTTGTGAGTGATCAAAAATTTAAAACATGAAATTTTGCTAACTAATGAGTTTAATATTCACTAATCTCTTATTAGATTAATTAGGCAAAATTAAGAAATTTACTCACTAAAATTAAAATTCTCTTACAGATTAATTTTCCTTGTACCTTTTTAATCAAAATTGTATATTAAATCATATGATTTAGTGCTAAATTGACTAAGTTATTAATTTGTCAAATTTTAGGAATAATGAGGATTAATTAGTTTAATATATAATTAGTGAAATTAATCACCAAACAGAAAAACTAATAGCATAATATTAATCATTGTATTTTTCTAATTAAAATGGTATATCATTATGTTTGGAGTTGTAATTACAAATTTATAAAATTTAGAAAATTTTTAAGTAATCAAATAAACAATTTGAAAATGTGAAACTTTGCCCTCAAATTTATTCCTACATAGAGCTCCTCACGAGATGTACCATATGCCTTTCTATTTATGCAAAATATGCCTTCTAATTTTGTCTATAAGTGAAGAGATTATGAGCCATAATTTGGGCAGGAAGAAAGATAAATTTAGTTTGAAGCTTGGTGGAAGAAAATGAAGTTGATGTTCTGCTCTATGATAGATCCAAATGATGTAACCTAAGCTTAAGGATGAAATGAGATTTAAAATGGGATATTTTGTGAAGTCTTAAAATGGTAGCACAACCACCTCATGTAGCACTGGCCACATGCTACACGCGGAAGAAAAGAAGGATCTTTTTTTTTAATCTAATTATTCAAAATTGAAAAATCAAATGAGTTATGAAATATCTCAAAATTTTACCCATAGCTAATTTGGGGGTGAAGAATATAATGATAAAGTCAAATTTTAGTTTTGAGATCAAATTAATTATCCTAATTTTTGTGGTATTAAACTAAATTAAAATATTCAAGAAAAACCAATGACTTCCAGAAATTTCCAAAACATCACCCCTAAATAATTTGAGGGTCATGAGCACAATAGAAAAGTTAGATTGTCAATCTGATGTCAAAATAATTAACATATTCTCTTAATTAAATAAAATAATAAAATAATAAAATAACCAAGAAATGACAAAAAATTGTAAAATTCCAAATAAGTTCCCAAAACTTTTATAAGAATATTCCTAGCAATCTTAAAATTTTATTTTGTCAATTTATTGTGAATTTAAAAATTAGAAAACTAAATTTGAAAAAATCTGGTATTTCACATTATCTCGAACTTGAAAAGGATGTCGTCGTGACATTAATCTAAATATTCTTAAAGAAGTTCACTAAATTTTGAATCACTTACTAGCAAGATAAATGAGGGTAGTCTTTCTTCATACTTGATTCCTCTTCCCATGCAGCTTCTTCCTTCTTGTAATTCTTCTATCGAACCTTTATCATGAGAATAGATTTATTTCTCAGTCTCCTTTTGTCTCGATTTAGAATTTCTTCTTATTCAATCACATATCTGAGATTTGGTTTCAAATTAATAATTTATACTTCTACTCTCATTAAAGGTTCTGATAAGCATTTCCTTAATGAGGAGATGTGATGTTGATGTAGGACATCCTAAGAATATTATCAAAGGCCCAATAACAAGAGCCATGGCAAAAGTTCAAGGGAAGAATTTGAAGGTGGGCCCAATTACAAGAGACTAATCAAATGACCAATAAAGAGCTCAAATATTATGCTTACCAATTGTATTTTATTTTTATTAATATTATACTTTATTTAATTATTAAGGCACATGTTTGGCCAACCATGTCATGAAGAAAAGATTTAATGTAAGTAGTTGGAGTTACTACCTCACTAATTGCCAACTATTCATCTTTCCCTCCAAAATTTTCCTCCATATTTTCCCTCCAATGATCATAGGGCAAGAGACTTGTAGTGCTTAATTAAATATGAGCTAAAAAGTAATATAATGGAGTATCTTGAATGAAGGAATTTTGTGGTGAATAGCTCTCATATTGCTTGGTGCTTGGTGGTGTCAAGTTTATTACCTATCTTTGGTGAGTTAGGTTGTTATCTTATTTATATTTTATTTTTCTAACTATACTCTTATTCGCATAACCTCAAACTATACACACATCTTCACCAACATCTTAAGTATCATTTAACTATATTATATCATTATCTAATCTCGCAAACACTCTCCAAACTCCACCACAACCTCCATAGCCAAATTTGTAAACAGCTCGACCTAGTCTTCTTCCCTACCCTCGACACCCATCTAAACACTATCAAACCTAGCCATATACTCTATATCCAAACTACACATCTTAAGCTACATATATAAATTTTTTTCCAGCCCTTTTACCCACTAAAACCCCACCTTCAAAAGTGATATTTTGAATCTACCCAAACTAGTCTCAATCTGGACTAGTCTTAGCTTACCTTTAAATAGTCCACTCTAACCCCATAACCAACCCACCACAAACTCCAAAAACCATCCTTAGACATTATCCTAGCAATACATTCATTATTTAAATACCTAATTTACTAAAAAATGCATCCCACTAGCATCATATTTTGGTATCAGAGCGATGTTGGGAAAGCAAAAAAAAAAAAGCATCTCGACATAAGGAATAAATTTGGTGAAATATTTTCCATAAGCTTTTGAGTCATGCCAACAAGTGCAAGGTAAGTTAATCATTTTTATGACTTAATATTTTTCATATTAATTGCTTGGAAATTTGTCATATTACTTGTAAGTCTATAGTGTGTGCATAAACTCCAATTAGTGAGCATCATTATACAACCTTGCCAAAATCATTATGTGAACATACCTTAAACATTTACTTGAGTGAAAATATGGAAAGTGAGTGTTCGACTTAATATTGAAGTCTTTACCTTGATGCGAAAAAAGAAAAGTATATGAACTTCTTTACTTTCTATGTTTAGTATTTGTGGTAATATTAGCTGCTTATATTCATCAGTTAAACTAATTTGCAATTCTTAAAAAAAGAAGGCTCTTAAATCTAGAAAAAAATAAAAATAAAAAACATTTATTTGCTTTAAACTTGTATGAATAAGAATAAAATTGTATAAAACCTAGTGTATTGCGAAGTAAAACAGAACTTTGTCAAAAGGGCGTAAACAGCCTAAGGAGAGATTGGAACATAAGTGGCCAAGTGCCCCCCTCCTCACCTGGAAGTTCTTTTAACTTACAATTCACAATACTTTTACACTTATATTTTCTATTTCACCTTCTCAAATATAGAAAATTTTTTCTCTATCATATTTCTTTATAAAAAAAAATGGCACCAAAGTTAACTTCCCAAGACCAAATCAAGAACTTGACCAAGATAGTAGATTCCTATGATCTTAGGATTCGTGAACATGAAACAAAGACTATGGAATTATTTGAGGAAAATAAACTCAAATGCAAGAAATTAAAGATCAAATGCAAATCATCTTAAACCTCTTGCAAAATAATAAAAACTATGCTCCACATTTTATTCATAACCTCAACACGCCTGTGGAAGATGATGGCTCATACATAGATGCAAGTGATTGCCAACCCCATGTTCCACCACCTCCCCAACCTCATTGAAGACACCTAAACCATTAGAATGAAGAAAGGAAAGACCACTAATGAGTTGCTAATAATTTTAATGATCCCTCTATGAGAGTTAAAGTTGAAGCTCATACTTAAGATGGCACACATGATCTAAGCAAATTCTTAGATTAGTTAACCCAAATGGATGACTTATTTGATTGGTATAAAATGGATGATTATCAATGAGTTTCTTTTGCTAAGATGAAATTGACTGGTCATGCTAAGATTTATTAGACAAACACTTTTGCAAAAGAACAAAGAGATGAAAGAAATGCTAAGGTCAAAATATTATCCTTGATATCATGATAAGAAGTTACATGGACAATTGCTGACTCTAAGGCGATGTTCTCTTTATGTAACAAAATACTTAAATACTTTTGAGGATCTAATTTCTAGGACTAATTGTGGGGATAATGATTGCCAACTTGATAATAAATTTGTTATTGGGCTTAGAATAGAAATTAGAAATGAGGTTGAACTTTTCAATCCCCAAACTTTAGAAGAAGCTTCCATTATGTTCTACTTATTGAACAATAAAAGATGTCAGCTTCTATAATATGAACTAGAGCTCAAATGACTTCTAATTCAAATCATAAGTTAACTACCACACCAATTCCAGCCCCTAGCTTAAACTTTCCACCCAAAGAGGGAAGCTCTAATAATATCAAAGATATTATTTATTTTGAATATCACAAGGGAGGTCACATGCAGAACCAATGTAAGGCACAAATCTTATTATTAGATGAAGTTCATGGAAGAAGTTTATGATGATACCCCATTATTAGATGAAGAATTTGTGGATGATCCTCAAATTAATGTGATGAGATGCCTTACAAAAGCTAAGAATGAAGAAAAAGATTGGAGGAGAAGGAATATTCTTAGCATGTATGTTGTGTGTAATGAGCGAAAGTGTAGGTTAGCTATTGATGGGGGTAGTGCAATGAATATTATCTCTACCAATGTTATATCATGAGCTAATTTAAAAACTGAACCTCATCCCCAACCCTTTCATGTTAGTTGGGTTAACCATACTTCACTTCCCATCACTAGTTGATGTTTAGTTCCTATCAAGATTGGTAGTTATGAGAATAAAATTTGGTGTGATGTGCTCCTTGTGGATATTGCCCATATTCTACTTAGGCAACCATGGCTTTAATACTTGAGTGTAATTCATTATGGAAGATAGAATACATATATTCTTAAACATAACAATAAAATCATCAAACTTTTGCCAGTCAAACCACTAGAGAAGATACCGTCTATAGCACCACATAATCTAACATCTAATCTTCAACCAAAACCCACTATCAAGAAGGGAGTGATGCTTCAACTGATCATGATAAATGATTTTATGCATAATCCTAGTCCTAGCTTATTTAATCATTCTTCTTCAATGTTTGATGTAAGCTCAATAGGATTTGGAACCTTAAAAAAGGAATTTTCTGATCTGACTAATGTTCACCTTTTACATATAAAAAAAGTTAACTTAAATATTAATGAGATTCCCATTCCTAAAGAGATTTTACCTCTCTTTTATAAATTTAGAAAATTTTCTCTGGAGGAACTCCCAAATGAATAACCACCACTTCGATCCATCCAACATGCTATAGACTTAGTTCTAGGTTCACAACTTCCAAACCTTTCTCATTATAGAATGAACCCCATTGAACATGCAGAAATTAAGAGACAAGTCACTGAGTTACTTGAGAAATGATTTATATAAGATAGTCTTAGTCCTTATGTAGTCCCTGCCCTAATAACTCTTAAGAAGGATGGAACATGGTGAATGTGCATCGATAGTCAGGCTATCAAGAAAATCACTATCAAATATTGATTTCCCATTCCTCAATTAGGTGACATGTTAGACTTAGTCTCAGGAGCAAACTTCTTTTCAAAGATTGATTTGAAAAGTGGGTATTATCAAATTAGAATTAGATCTGGAGATGAAGGGAAAATAGCTTTCAAGACCCCTGATGAACTCTATGAATGGTTGGTCATGCCATTAGGACTTTCAAATGCACCTATTACATTTATGAAAATGATGAATATTGTTCTTAAGCCATTAATAGGAAAACTTTTGGTGGTTTATTTTGATGATATATTAATTTTTAGCCTAAATAATGTAGACCGCCTTAATCATCTTTGACGAATTTTTGAGACCCTTAAAATAGATAAGTTATATATTAATTTAAGAAAATGTGTCTTCTTGCAAACTGAGGTGATATTCTTAAGATTTATCATTTTATCTAAAGGAATAAATTTTGACCCGACTAAAGTTAAGGCAATTATGGAGTGGCCAACTCCTAAAAAGTTTACTGAAGTAAGGAGTTTTCATGGCCTTGCAATATTCTATAGGAAACTAATTAGAAACTTTAGTGTTATTATTGTGATAATCACTGATATACTAAAGTTAGACAAGTTTTGTTGGACCCCAACTGCTCAAAATGATTTAGATCAAATTAAAGAATTAATGACAATAGCCCCAGTCCTTTGACTCCATGATTTTTCTAAAACCTTCGAAGTGACTTGTGATGCATCTGAAATTGGAATTGGAGGAGTTTTAAGTCAAGAAAAGCATCCTATTGCATTCTTTAGTGGGAAGTTAAATGATGCAAAGCAATCATACCCAACATATGATAGAGACTTTTATGCTGTCATTTAGTCATTAATGCATTGGAGATATTATCTTTTACATAATGACTTTGTTCTTAATTCAGACCATCATAAGTTAAATCATAGACATGCCAAATGGGTTGAGTTTCTCCATGACTATTCATTTGTCCTTAAGCATAAACTAGGAATTGAAAACAAACCTGCTGATGCATTATCAAGGGTAGCAATAGCCATCTCCTCTTTAGAATTCAAAATTCTTGGAATTGAATGAGTTTGAGATGAGTACCAATTGTGCCTAGACTTTCATCTGAATTACATGGAGCACATGGATAAATTGCTACCTTAAATTCAATATATTCTGTGATTAATGGGTATCTTTATTGACGAAAGAAACTTTATATTCCTTGGTCGTTTCTTAGGGAGTTTTTAATTTTTGGACTGCACTCAGGAGGAATTGCTGGCCATTTTGAAAAGGAAAAAACAATATACTTGATGGATAATAGATTTTCTTGGCCTTCCCTAAAATGAGATATTCAAAAACTAGTAGCTCAATGTTTAACTTGCAAATAGGCTTATGTTACTAAACAATATTTGGTCAATACACGGCAATGCATGTTCCTCATTAGCCTTGGGAAGATTTATCAATGGATTTTGTTCTTGGGTTACTGCGAATAGCTTGTGGTCATGATAGCATATTTGTGGGTATTGATAGATTTTCTAAGATAGCTTATGAAACTTACTTAGGTGCCTTGTTTGAAAAAGCATAGGTAATTGGGACTTACATTTACCTACTACTGAATTTGCATATAATAGTAGTACTTTCCAAACAACCAAATCATCTCCATTTGAAGTGATGTATGGCCATAATCCTAAACGACCGATTGATGCTGACAACCTTCCTTCTCATGCATTTTCTAATTTAGCATTCACATTTGCCAAAGATTTTCAAAGCCTTCATGATTCTATAAGACAATAAATCACTTTAAGTAATGAAAAAATGCATCTAATGAAAATTATAATAAATTAACTAAGGAATTTAAAGAAGGTGATTATGTTTTAATTGCATCTGCCCTGGGCGATATAACAATACCAAATATAAGAAATTATATCCAAGGGCTTGTGAACCTTTCAAAGTTCTTAGGAAAATTGGATCTGATGCTTATCACCATGATTTTCCTAATGATATGCTAATTCATCATGTTATTAATATTTAAGATATTTTATCATAGGAAGGAGTTAGCAAACCTTCACTTGCGCGGTCTGACTTTTTAGCAAGATATGTAGTTCCCCACATGCAAACTCTATCATTATTAGACATTGAATACATCATCTGAGGAGGCTCCTAGTGATAAAGATAAAGAGCATCATTTTCTCATTTGTTGAAAGAATAAACTACCCACAAAAGACACATGGCTAACACGTACAAATTTGGAAGCTTTAGATCCATAATTAATAGAAGATTACTTGGATTTTAACTCTTTAGTGCAGAGTTCAATTGGGTCGATGAGAGTTGATGTAGAATATCCTAAGAATATTATAAAAGGCCCAATAATAAGAACCATGGCTAATGTTCATGGGAAGAATTTGAAGGTGAGCCCAATTACAAGAGCCTTATCAAAATCCCAATAAAGAGCCCAAATATTGTGCTTACCATTTGTATTTTGTTTTTATTAATATTGTACTCTTTTTATTTATTAAGGACATATTTCACCAACCATGTCATGAGAAAAATATTTAATGTAAGTTGTTGGAGTTACTTCCTCTCTAATTTCCAACTACCCATTTTTTCCTCCAAAATTTCCCTCCATATTTTTCCTCTAAAGCTCATAGGGCAAGAAACGTGTAGTGTCTATAAATATGGCTAAAATGTAATGTAATAGAATAACTTGAATGAAGGAATTTTGTTGTGAATTGTGGGGCCCCATCCCCTCCATGGCCATGCTAATCTAATATTAACAACTCACGAAGAGTATGATCTGCAATGACTTATCACATGAAACTGAGGAACATACATCAAAACATCAAAGTAGTAGAAGCAAAGAAAGAAATAATATCCACATCACAGCATAGTATAAAAAGAAAAATAGTAAGTCAGCTTAAGGTGCAGAAAGTAAATACATCTAGATTAAGAATTATTACAGACTAAAAGTTTAAAAGAAAGAGCTATCATTCTCACAGCAAAATATAAAGCCTAACTAATTAGCAACAGGAAGATCCTCTTCTTATCCAAGCTTCTCTCCAGAAGAACCACTAATGAACAGCTCCAAATCTGACATATGTCAATATCATAGATGCTAGGACCCTAGCCAACAAAAGAAAAATGTTACAGTTAAACAAATTGTCTAAGTATATTTTAGGCTGATTAAGTGAACTGAACATTTAAAGATATCACATTATTACTTTAAGCATGCAAGTAAGTTAAGGTGCAACAAGCTACAAGGAACATGATAGTTATAAACTAACACTTATAACCAATAAGCAAAGTATGTAGAATAACATACTATAAATGAAGCTGAACGAGGTAGGGCTAAAAGTATAAATAACTACAAATTACTAGGCATAAACTCATCCTAATATGATTATGATCACATGAATACATACATATTACTTAAAAGAAAAGTTATACTGAAATAAGTAGAAATGAATATATAAAACTAGCATCTTAAACATGCAAGTACTGAATGAATGTTGAACTGAAGTAATTAACTAAAATAATTATAAAAGTATGTAAAAACTATAAAGTAAAAGCCACTGAAGCATGTGGCAAGCGAGCTAAAGCACTGAAACTAAACTAAAAGTAAAAGCATTCCTAAGCACAGTACTGCCATAACAGCATTAGGTCTTATGAGATCTATAAATAGAAAGTTCAGCATGTATCCATCCAAGGCATCATCAGAGCTTGGTCTAAGCTGAACTTATAGAATAAGACATGTATCCATCCTAGCCAAGCACAGGGCTAGGTCCAAGTCTATTCCATAACAAAACTGATACTGAGGAGGCAGATTGAGCTAGGACACTCTACTGAACTGAATGTACTAAATGAATTAAATAATGTTTATATTGTTCAAATACTAACTAAGGATACATCATCAATATCCTGAGTTCACCTATTATGTCCAAGGAAAAAGGCTCAATATATAAGGTGTGCAGAGCAACATTAGTCAAAGTAAGCAAAAGACTCAACTTGACTCATGTGATATCCATTATTATCTATATTAATTTGCTTTAACTATTTTGAGAGAATTCAAGTTTAGGATCTCTAATATCCAGCTATTAAGTATAATCCTAGATTTATGATCGTTATATTAACATTAGGACTTTACAAGTTCTAATTCAAAATCAGATGATGACTATAAAGATTAAAGTAAATAATTCAATGACTTAATTTAATATATTTAAATCACTCAACCCAAATCATGATCATGTTAATCAAGATTAAAGATTCAATACTTAAACTCTATAGTTGGGGTTCAAATCTTGAATCCAAAATGCTATTCTATCAAGGATCTAAGTTTCACACCCAACCTTAGTCTAGATATAAAGAATCTTCAGTAACTAAAGTCCTCGTTAATAACCACACATAGATCCAAGAACCATCCATTGGGTAAATAGTACTAAAGGTGACTCTATAGGCTTCAGAAGTACCCACAACCATGTAGCACCTTAACCATCATGGGTTCAAGAGACTGCTCACATGAAGTGTTACTTTGCCTTAAATGGCAATTAGCTCCGATTGACACCCTATGGCCTGCTCTGATACCAATCTGTGATGACTGAGGAATCAGGTTCAAGAATTTCCAAGGAATAATTTCAAAATTAAGAACATACATAATTTCAAAATATAGGTCTATAATTATGCACACATAGCCATCCATAGGAATTACACAGTCTGTACTTAGTACGAAAGATGTTTAAAATGAAAATGCCATCTTTCTGCTCACTTCTCAAAAGCTTTATCCTTAACTTTAATGCAAGAAGATCTCCTTAAGGCTTAACTATCAAAACCTAAAATGTTATCAACAATTGCCAGTTAGGCAGAAGTACGTAGACCATTCTTATAAGAAATTCATTCTAACATCCTATAATAGGCATAAATTATTGTAAAGGTGATATGAAGAAATTTTGCATCACAAGCAAGAAAGTAAAGTATTTTCTAAATGAATTAACTTTTGCCTTAAATGTTAGCCTTGAAAATCAATATATAAGAAATGTGAAATAAATTTTATCATAAGCATTTGTAACATAAAGTCGAGTCCGGAGACCCCTGAACCCAAATGGGTAAACCCATAGGCATATCCTTTAGAAAGCTTTCTTGTTATCCATCGATAGCTTATTCAAAATTAGGAACTAATAGTGTGGCTTTTTTCTGGAATTGCCCACTATAAAGGGCTAATTCCCTTCATAAGACTCCCAGTGGCTGCCAGCAAGCCCAATCTGTACAGATTCTCAGTGTCGCTTTCTATCCTCTAAAGACAAACACCATAATAATATAATACATTTCAACTTCTATTACATGCCTTATGATAATATTCTTGCAAATTAATAAGACATAAGCTTATTAGAAACAAAAGCAAGATTCAAATGAAAATGGCTCAAATCAGGTATGCTGAAATAAAACTTATAAGTAGTTCTACATACCTGAATATTTTGATAAAAATACAACCAAATCAATTACTTTAATCTTCCAAATAATGATTTACTTTATTTATTTAATATTTAAATGATTTATTATTTATTAATATAACCATAGGTTTATAAGCACTAAATTTAGTAATTTAGGTTTTTATAATAAGAAAATGATCTAAATATTTTTAAATTGATTTTGAATCATTATGTTACTAATTGAAAAGTAAAGAACAAATTTAAATTATTAAAATTTACTTAATTTAATATTTGGCCAAAATGACCAAAATGCCCCTCTTAAAGGGGTCCAAAGAGTTATTTTAAAAATTTGGGTTCCAAATTAAATTTTGTTAATGCCAAATATAGTCTAATATGAAGAAAGACACTAAGATCACCCAGTTTGACCAATTATTAAGGTTAATTATGGTTTAATCTCATTAAGGGTTGGTTAACAAGTTTACTTAGGAAAAATTAAATTTTTTGCTAAGCTTAAGTTCTACTCTATTTTAGAATTCCATAAAAACTAAGTTTGCTAAAATCTGATATTACCTGACTTAATTATGAGTAAAATAATATTTGACCTAAAAAGGTAATTAAGGGGGTGATGAAGAGGGGTCTGAAGTCTAACTTCACTAATTAGTGTCCAAATAAAGCAAAAGTCAATGGCTATGAGTTCCCTATTGAATATTGAGCACAAAGACAAAGAGTTTGTTCAATTTTGGCCTCAATTAACTAATATAAGCCTTAATTAGGGTTTAGGGTAATTAGTGAATGATTAGCAAAATAAATTACAAAAAAAAAACTTGACTGTGCCAATGTGTTCTTTATTATTTTGTAAGTGATCAGAAATTTAAAACTTGAAATTTGTCTAACTAATGAGCTTAATGTTCACTAATCCCTTTTAGAATAATTAGGCAAAATTATGAACTTTACTCTCTAAAATAAAAATTTTCTTGTAGATTAGTATTCCTTGTACTTTTCTGATCAAAATAGTATATTGGCTCATTTAATTTGGAGCTAAATTGAATAAGTTATTGATTTATCAAATTAAGGATTAAGGAGGATTATTTAGTTTAAAAGAAAATTATTGAAATTAATCACCAAACTAAAAAACTAATGGGATAATATTAGTCTTTATATTTTTCTGATTAAAATGGTATATTCGATCACTATGTTTGAAGTTGTAATTATAAAGTTATGAAGTTTTAAAAATTTTTAAGTAGGCAAACAAATAATTAGATAAATAACTATACATATATATATATATATATATATATATGTGTGTGTGTGTGTGTGTGTGTGTGTGTGTGTGTGTGTGTGTGTGTGTGTGTGTGTGTGTGTGTGTGTATGTTTATGTTTAATGTAGCAAAAAGTAAAATCAAAACAATTGAAAATGTGAAACTTTTCCATTCAAGTTCTACCTACATAGAGCTCCTCACGAGATGTACTATATACTAATGGAAAGGTCTTTTCGAGACCTTTTTATTGATACCAAATACAGCTCCTAATTTTTTCTATAAGTAAAGAAATTACGAGCTCTAATTTGAGCTTGAAAAAGAAAAATGGTAACTTAGGGTTTGGTTTGAAACTTGGATGAAGAAGATGATGTTGATATTCTGCTCTATGATGATAGATCCAAATGATGTAACCTGTGCTTGAGGTCAAAATGAGATTAAAAATGGGACATTTTTGAGGTCCTAAAATGATAGCACAACCACCTCATGCCGCACACGCCGCGTGCCTTACGCGCAAGAGAAAAATGATTTTTTTTTATTAAATATAATCTAATTATTCAAAATTGATTAATCAAATGAGTTCCAAAATATCCCAAAGTTTCATCCTTCGCTAATTTGGGGGTGAGGAACATAATGGTGAAGTCAGATTTTGGTTTTAAGACCAAATTAATTATCCTAACTTTTGGGCATTAAAATATATTAAAATATTTGGGAAAAATATGAGGACTTCCAAAAATTTCCAAAATATTACCCTTACCTAATTTTGGGGTGATGAGCGCAATGTCAAAGTTGAATTTTCAATCCGATGTCAAAATAATTTGCATATTTTATTTAATTAATAAAATAATAAAATAACCAAGAAACAACAGAAATTGAAAAATTCTAAATAAATTACCAAAAAGTTTTTCTAAATATATTCCTAATAATCTTATAATCTTATTTTGTCAATTTATTATAAATTTAAAAATTTGAAAACTAAATTTGAAAAAATCAGGTATTTCACATGTTTACCCTAAACTGAACTGTATTTATCTATTTACTTAAGATACGATTGAAACTCTACAGTTATATTCAGGGAAAATTAGCCAATTCCATATTTTTCTGAATAGATAGGTTCTATGGATAATCACTAAAATCTCAATATGATAATACTAAAATTATCATTCTATCAATCTATTTAATAGTCAAGGATTTGAAAGCTAATGAATCCATCCTCCATTATGGTAGGTTCTCATAAATGGCTTCAATGAAGTGATATATAAATCATTCAATTTAAATTAATTACCACAAAAGGTAACTCAATCTATGTCAATTTAGGTTATGTTACCACAAGGCAAGAGATTAATCATCTAAGGTTGAAACGGTTCATTGAAGATCCTACCTTAAAATAAAACAAACAAGATATATCCTACCTCAAAGGTTACCTTATTTAATGATATAGTATTTACGTAAACTGGAGGCACTCTTTATACTTAAAGATCTATTTTTTTTTGTCATTACAGCCAAACCCATACTTATCATAAGTTGATTTTTAATCAATTGGTGTAATTACATGTGGATTTACAAGTTCAATCATTAGGTTAAGGTGAAAGATCAAGCATGATAATCTTCTAAACTCTATCTTAACCATAAGCACTTAGATTATAGGGGGCAAAAAAACCATAAAATTATTGAAAATTGACTGGTTGAAAATCAATCATACTTTTGGAATTATTAGGGATCAGCTTATGTTGGTTTTCTTGCTTTAAAAAAAATTAAGAAGATTTATGATTTTAATTAAGATAGTCAATCACATAAATCAGTTTAAGACCTAATCTCTTATTTTGTAATCTGATGATCAATTGCTAAGCTCAGCAGATATCAATTGATTCATGTAAATCTAAGAAAGCAAAAAAAATCAATGATCTTAGCTTGGGTTATTAGCTAATTAAAAGGCTTAGGTAAGGATAATTGGGGTTCAAACTAATTAGATCTAAGCTAATGATTACTTATGAAAATTAACATGCAGGGTTATTATAGATCTACTTATCAATTATTGAAGCTAAACTTAGCAAGTGTTCTCATTTTTGTAAGCCAAAGTTCTTAATTAGGCTTATTAGGGTTTCACTATAATTAGGAGATATTAATGATTTAATTTGTTTAAATTAAAGTATGAAGTTACAAGCACATTTATTACTATTTAATGAGCATAAAAATGCAAGACTATCAATTCCAAACAATAATCAAGTCTATTTTTACTAATAAAGCCTTAAAATAATTAGCATCTATATAACAAAATGAGAATTAGAAAATAAATTTAACTTAACTAATTGATTCAAAAAATTTCAAGGAAAATTCAGAGACTTAAACATTCCATTAAAGTTGACTTAGTTCACTAATTATCTCTAATCATGCCAATAGGTAATTAAGATATCATTAGAAAAATAAATTATATAAAGTAATTCTTATTATTTCCATTAGGTTTTACATAACAAGATGAAGCCATAGAGAGCAAAATCATGCAAATTGGACAATTATTGAGTTTAATAAGCCATATACAAGTTTTCCAAGTAATTAAGCAATATTAAAAAAAGTAATCATAGATGTTTAAAATTTAATTTCAGATTATCATTCTACATAATTTTCTAATCAAAATGATATATAATTCAACATTATTTGGAATTAAGATGTCAAGTTATTTTATTAATTTAAATTGAATAATTTTAATTTATTAATCATAAGGATTTGATTAATGAGATTATTATCCTAAAGGAAAATAACTCTGATTAATATTTTATATTCCCCATCCCGAAATCAAAAAGGCACAAGTTGGCATCCCACCCATCCCGCACTGTGCACCTTCTCCTCCTCAACGCCTTCCCTGACACCCGAATTAGGGTTTTCCATAATTCAGTAAATCCTCCCCCACCAGGCCACACCACCGCCTCTGGTTGATCAATACACAATCACCATGTCGAGACTCATTGATAGAGCCCTAAAGTCTTAACTAGGGTGTCCAAGATCACTAGGGAGCTACTCTCCCCATTTCCATACATCAGATTTCTTAGGGTTTAATGTGGGGAAGAAATTCTCCCAATAGAGACAACTAGAGGGCTGGCTCTAGGCTACACCATCACTAGCTCATGATAGAGCTAAGTTCTAAATAAAAAATATTTTACTTGAGTGTCTTTCTCATCAAGATACACCACCATGTCAAGTTTTGTTAATTTCTAAAAAAATAAGGGAAGAGAGAAAGTAGAGAGAGAAAAAAGAGAGAGAAAAAAGAGATAAGAAGGAGGAAGAGAAGGCCAATATAAACACTTAAAGCATTTATGAAAAGATGATAAATTTATTCACATCTAAATAATGGAGGAGAGACAAAATAAGTAAATAAATTAATTATTTAATTTAATAAAAAGGTTTATAAATACACCCCTTATTCCCCTCCCATTTCCTCATCCCCTCCCCACTCTCTTCTCCTCCCAACTCCCTTCCCCCCACTCCCTCTCTCCCCCACCTCTCTTCTCTTCCCATCTCCTCCTCTTCTTCATCATCCACTACTAGTTTTCCCCATCGATTTCCTATAAAGCTTTAGCAGCGCTATTATAAGATAAGAAATGAGAAAAAAATGAAATATTTTCTATTCTTTTTATTTCTTCTCCTTCTGTTAAAATAGTAATAATGTTATTATTATTATTATTATATTTTCATTTTGTTCTTTTCTTTTTTTATATATGCATATATTTTTTAATTTCTATAACTTTCATATCTGTCATTTTTTATATATATATAGATATATATTTCCTAATTTCTGCAACTTTTATTTCAATCATTTTTTTTTCTATATATATATATATTTTAATTTATGTAACTTTTATTTATGTCATATTCTTTTTTTCTATATATGATATATTTTTTAATTTCTGCAACTTTTATTTATGTCATTTTTTTCTATATATGATATATTTCTTAATTTCTTTATTTTTGTAACTTTCATTGCTTACATTTTTTTTTTTCAAAATATGAATATATTATTTAATTTTTGCAACTTTCATTTCTGTAATTTTCTTTTTTTCTATATATATATATATATATATTTCTTAATTTCTGCAACTTTCATTTCTGACATTTTCTTTTTTTTTATACATGTGGATATTTGCTAATTTCTGCAACTTTGATTCTGTCATTTTCTTTTTTTCAATATATGTATATATTTTCTAATTTCTACAACTTCCATTTCTATCATTTTTTTTTCTATATATGTATATATTTTCTAATTTCTAAAACTTTTATTTTTGTCATTTTCTTTTTTTTCCTATATATGTATATATTTCTTAATTTATACAACTTTTATTTCTATTATTTTTTTTTATATGTATATATTTTTCCTAATTTCTACAACTTTCAATTTAATTATTTTTCTTTTATTTAATATATATATATATATATATATATAACTTATAATAATAATAAGAAAAAATATTATTTTTTACTATACAAAGATAAATAACCAATATAATATTAATATTAATATTTTTACTATAATAAAATGAAGAATTTTATTATTTTTATTTAATTATTTCATTTGCAGTATTTGCATCGCTATTAAATTTTGACCCACTTTGATATATTTACATGAGATTTTATGCTTAGAATTTGAAATAAATGATCAAAAATCAGTATCATAGGTTTATTCAAATTGATCTCAAGTCTGTACAAGCAATATGTTAAGTCAGGATAGGCTGATATCTGGAAATATTAGGAGACTGCACATCGCCTTTGAGGTGGAATATGTAGTTAGTCAGGAACCCTCATCTCAGGTTATTATATAGATGTCTCTAACTCCTTGATTATTCTGTAACTTTGTCCGACATAAGAAATATTATATATTGCTATATTTTCTTTCTGAATAAGCACATATCTTAAATATGTATATTACATTAATAATCGCAAGCATATCATACTTATATATCACATTTTATTTGTATATGCTTCTCATGCAGAATTATGCTGCTTAAATGAAAATGTTGATACCATACAAACCTTACTAAGACTTTTATGTCTAAAAAAATTTTTTTTTTTCTTTTCTTTTTTTTGGTTCGCCCTATCATATATATATATATATATATATATATATATTGCAGCTCAGGAACAATCTCTGGATCAAACCTTTGAGGAGGAGTTGATACATGATGGAGTAACTTATATGCTCATTTTTTTAAAGTTTTTAATTTTGTTTAGAGTATAGCAGATTTTGTAAAACAATTATTATCTTTTTAATAAATATATTTACTTTGCTATTCTAGTATTTCTGAATGTTGCAATGAATGTAGAAGTGTGTGTTTCTTATGAATATGAATACATTGTTATACAAATCCCCGATATAATCATGGGGAGTAAGCACCTAACACTAAATAAGCTATGCTAATCTAGCGGCAGGTCGCCATAGTACTCAAGGCTATAGTAGTTTCCAGGTCTTGATGCATTGCTTACCAGAACTTTAATATGAATTTGCTATCCCGATCTAAATAATTTACTTAGGAATACTGTAGAGTCAAATGATCTCTTTGATATATACCTTTGCCAACTACTCCACATAATCAATTTGATATAAGATTGAAATGAGTTGACTTGTTTAGTTAATCAACTATGACCCAGATTAAATCGGCTACAGATCTTGACTTAAAGCAAGCCTATCACAAATTCCATGGTTATATTAAACCATTTCTATTCAGGGATTGCTAGAAGACGAATGATTTCTTAGTGTCTTTGATGTTTGGCGTAAATGAGATTACAAGCATGGTGCTTTGCAACAAATTTTGCCACACTTTTTTTCATGCTAGGCCACCAAAAAGATTGCTTCAAATCTTGATATATTCTTAAGCTACTAGGGTAAATGTGATATCCTAAATTATGACTTTCAACAAAAACTTGTTTATGTATGGATTTAGGAATCTAAAGAAGATTTCCTTGATAATCAGACTTCCACGCATTTGTAGATCATGGAGACAATCACCTTCAATTTTGACTTTGAACTTTAGATAGTCATCATCTTTAGTCCTTGAGATGGAGAGATTGCTATGAAAGGCTGGTTCTACATAATTTTGCTGGATTAATTGACTAAGTATATTGCCTCTGATAGGCCCATTACACAACTTACAAAACTTATTCACAATAAGACTTTAGGCTATTAAGGCACATAGCTTAGCATGACAACTAAGAGCATCGGCTACAACATTTGCTTTGCCAGGATGATACTGATTGGTCAGATTATAATCGCTGATAAATTGTAACCATCTTCTCTGTAGCTAGTTCAGTTTATGCTGAGTAAAATAATACTTCAAGCTCTAATAATCAGTAAATATCAAACAATGAATGCCCTAAGATAGTGATGCCAAGTTTTAAGGCAAAGACAATGGCAGCAAGTTCAGGATCATGCACTGTATAATTCTTCTCGTGAGGATTAAACTGATGAGAAGCATATGCAATTACTCTACCTTCTTACATCAACATGCATCCTAAACTAACTCCAGATGCATCAGTCTAAACTTAGTAATCTAAACTTTCTTTTGGGAAGATGAGCACAGGGGCACTTGAGAGAGCATCCATTAATGCTTGAAATGCTTCTTCTCGTTTGAAACTCTCGATAAATGGCACAACCTTATAAGTTAGCTTTGCCAACAGAATGACAATCTGAGAAAAGCCCTTACCAAATTTTTTGTAATAACCAGCTAATCCCAAATACTTCTAATATCAGTCAATCTTGAACATCACTTACCTTTTTTGATCAACTCTATTACCTTGAGCATCAACAACATAACCCAGAAATGCCACTGAGATGAGCCAAAACTTACACTTTGAGTACTTAGCATAGAGTTGATGATTGCGCAATTCTTCTAATATGGCTCTTAGATAATGTTCATGCTCCACTTTACTCTATGACTAAAATAGGATATCATCAATGAAGATGATGATGAATTTGTCAAAAAAGAACTTAGGGACACAGTGAATTAACTCCATGAAGATGGACGGTGCATTCGTTAGACCAAAAGATATCGCCAAAAATTCATAGTGTCTATAAGGAGTTTTGAACGCTATCTTCTCGACGTCTTCTTCCTTACTCGCAGTTGGTGGTAACCTGACTGCAAGTCAATCTTAGAGAAAACCTTAGTCCTTGATAACTAATCGAATAGGCTGTCATTCAAGATAATAGATATTTATTCTTGATCATCACATTGTTGAGCTCTCGATAGTCTATGCACATATGCATAGAACCATCTTTCTTCTTGATGAAAAGAACTAGCGCTCCCTAAGTAGATGAACTCGGCCTACAAAAACATTTTTCCATCAATTCTTGAAGTTTCTTATTTAATTCCTACAACTCCTTGGGTGCCTTACTGTGGCGACCCACCGCTGGGTCTGCATAGCTAATCCAGCATTAGGTGCTCACTCCCTATGATCATATCAGGGCTTAGTATAGCATTGTATTTAGAGGCATATAAAATACATACTTTCACATTCATTATAATATTCAGAAATACCAAAATAATAAAGAAAAATATATTCATTACAAAGATAATAATTATCTTATAATTTTTGTTACACACAAAACAAAAATTTAAAACTTTAAGAGAATCAGCACCTAAGTTGCTCCATTATGCATCAACTCTGCCTCAAGAACTCGATCAAGAGATTGTTCTTAAGCTGCCATATATATATATATATATGACAGAGTGAACCAATAAAAAGAAAAAAAAAAGAAAAAAAAAATTTAATTAGACACAAATGTCTAAGCAAGGTTTGTATGATATCAAAAATTGCATATAATATTAAGTGGCATGATTTTGCATGAGAAGTCAATACAAATAGAATGTGATAATTAAATATGATATGCTTGTAAAATTGTCACGACTATGAATGCAATATACATATTTAAGATATGTGATCATCTTGAAAGAAAAAATATAGCAATATATAATATTTATTTTGTCGGATAAAGTTACAGAATACTCGAGGAGTTAGATATATCTATCTAACTATTGGAGATGTGAGTTCCTAATGAGGTACACATTCCCCTCAAAGGCTATGTGCAGTCTCCTTATTTGTCCAAATATCAGCATGTCCTGGCCTGATGTATTGTCAGTACAGATCTGAGATCAACTTGAATGAACCCATGATGCTAATTTCTGATCATTTCAAGTTCTGAGCACATAATCTCATATAAATATATAAAAGTGGATCAAAGCTTAATAGCAATGCAAATGCTATAATTAAAATAATTAAATAAAAAGAATAATATTTTTCATTATATTTTAGTAAAAATAATAATAATAAGAATATTATATTGGTTATTTATCTTTATATATTAAAAATAATAATTTATTTTTTTATTATTATAAGAAATATATATATATATATATATATATTAAATGAAAAAAATTATTGAATTAAAAGTTGTAAAAATTTATATATATAACTGAAATGAAAGTTGCAGAAATTAAGAAATTTATGCATATATAGAAAAAGAAAGAAAATGACATAAATGAAAGTTGCAGTAATTAAGAAATAAAAAAAAAGGAAAATGATAGAAATAATAGTTGCAAAAATTAGGAAATATATACATATACAAGACTAAAAAAAATAACAAAAATAAAAGTTGCAAAAATTAGGAAATATATATATATATAGAAAAAAAAATGACATAAATGAAAGTTGTAGAAATTAGAAAATATATACATATATAGAAAAAAAAAGAAAATGACAGAAATGAAAGTTGTCAAAATTAAGAAATATATATATATAGAAAAAAGAGAAAATGTCAAAAATGAAAGTTGCATAAATTAAGAAATACACACATATATATATATATATATTGAAAAAAAAAATGACAGAAATAAAAATATAATAATAATATTAACATTAATAATAATAATAACATTATTATTATTATTATTAAAAGAAAAAGAAAAAAATGAAAAGAAAAGAAATATTTTATTTTTTTCTTATTTCTTACTCTATATTGGCATTGATGAGGCTCTACTAGAGGTTAGTGGGGGGAATCAGTGGTGGCTAAGGAAGAGAGGGAGGAAGTGGATGGGTGAAGAGGAGAGGGGGAGGGGAGTGAAGGAGGAGAAGTGTACTACCCCGTACCCTTCATGTTTATGCTAATACTGTGATTAATGTATCTATGGTGAATACGGTCACCAACAATGGCTTTCCTTCTAATCTTAGTCGTGTCATGTATTAACCCAACCCGCATTAGCTGAAAGGCTTGCCACTTGAAACTGAGAGTCATACATCAAAATATCAAAGTAGTGGAAACAAGTAATAATATAACATCCACATCACAATATTGAAAATAAAATAGAAGCAGTAACTCAGCACAATATGAAAAATGCAGAAAGTAAATACATCAAGAATATGAAATTATGACAAATTGAATTTAAAAGAAAAACAAACACTGGTCCTCACAGCTGAAATTAAAATTAGTTAAGCTACAGTGGCAGGAAGGTCCTCTTCCTGGCCAAGCCTCTGTCTAGAAGCAACCTCAACGAACAACTCTGAATCTGTTATTGTCGGTATCACAATGCAAGGGCCCCTGCCAAGAAAAGAAAAATTTATAGTTAGATAAATTGTCTAAGCACATTTTAGGCTAACTTAATTAAAACTAAACATTTAAGATATCATATTTTTTACTAAGCATGCAAGTAATTAAGTTTTAATAAGCCATAAGAAATAGGATAGTTATAAATTAAATATTTATAACCAAATAAAGTAAAGTATGTAAATTAATGTACCTCAACCAAAAGCTATAACAAGATTAGGTAGAAAATATATAAATAATTAAAAAATACTGAAAGTAAACTCATCCTAATATACTTATGATCATATGAATATGTGCTGATTTACATAAAAGAAAGTTGAACTAAAGCATAAGAAAATTGAAATAAGACTAGCATCCTGAAAATATTAAACTGAAATAAATTACAAAAGTGTACAAAAGATAATAAAAATATAAGTAAAATATATAGCTAAAAAAGCTGCTGAATTGGAACTGAACTAAAAAGTAGAAGTATGTCTAAGTTAGTACTACCATAATAAAGTGGGTTAAAATAGGGCTACTGCACAAAAAGTTCAACATGTATCCACCTAGCCATCCTCAAAGCTAAGTCCGCATTGAACTTATCAGATATATATCCCCCTAGCTAATCATAGAACTAGGTTTTGAGTCTGTTTTATATCAAAAGAGCTAAAATAAAGAGGTAAACTAAGTTAGGACGCACTCTACTGAGCTAAGAATTGAATGAACTGGATGAACTAAATGAAGTTAAATCATGTTTTTGTAGTTTCAAACTTAACATATGATACTAATTAAATATTCTATGTCCAACTAATATGTCCAAGGAAAAAGGCTCAAACATAAGGTGTGCAAAGCAACCATTGTCAAACTAAGAAAGAGACTCAATAAAACATATATGAAATCTGATGTTGTCTAATTTAATTCGTTTTATCTATTCTAAACTGATACAGTTAAAATATTTCCAATATCCAATTATATTGTAAGATCTTAAATTTACAACATTAAAATTAACATTAGAACTTAATAAGTTCTAATTCATGATCAAAAGTGATGACTACAAGAGTTAAGTAAATCAATAACTTAATTAATATATTTTAATTACTCAAACCCAATCTTGATTATGCCGATCAAGATTAAGGATTCTGGGTTTAAACTTCAAATTGGGGTTTGATAATTCCAAGATTTATAGTAAAATAAGTTTATAAGAGTAAGCACTTTTCAATTAAAATTATATATTTTGATGTGCTTTCGCTATTTTTCAGGATAAAAGATGAGTAAATTAAAATTTGGCTTAAAAATGCAATTTTGGGAGAAAATTGCCGCAGCGCGCCACAGTGAGCTGCGGCGTGCCACAACGTCATTTCTCGAAAATAAATTCAAATCATATAACAAGAAATTGAACAGTGTTTTCAAAAATTCCACTACAGTGCACCGCAACGGGTAAATTATCATTTTTTAAAACCTTATGTGAATTAATTGATTTGTGTTTTCAAAGTATTTTTTGTTGCAACACACCACAATAGAATGTTTTATTAATTATTTAAACTATAGCTGAACTATTAGAATAGTATTTCAAAAGTTAATCCGTAGCAGCGTACCACAGCGGACGCTGCGGTGACTGAAGAAAAGATACCAATTTTATGCAGGAACAGTATTTGGACTGCTGCTGCCGCAGCACGCCGCAGCGGAACAGTGTTTAGAACGCTACTGTCGCAGTGCCCGACGCAGTTTTTGCCAAAAATATGCATTCAAAACAGCATAGGGAAGTCCAAAAAATTGAATTATTTCCCTTCCCACAGCTGAAATTAATATCAAATTAATTTAAAACTTCTCATTCTCAAGAAATAATTTATGAAGAAATAAATTAAATATATGAGGAAGATGGAAGAGGTGGATGTAATAATAATTGAGGAATCTTTATTATAAATATTATTATAAAAGGCACATATTTAAGCCATCATGGGGAAGAGCAAAATGTTAGTTTAATTATTTTATTCAATAAAATATAAATACAAACAACCTAAATTCCTTCATTACCAAGGAAATAAATGAATAATCATTTAATCAAAGTACAAATTTCTAAATGGGATTTATATGCTGAATTAAATTTTAAACAGGAAAGGAAGTCTATAAAAGGGATACTTAAAGATTGAGAAAGGTTCCAACTTTGGTAATTCAAAGACCAGAAAGAAAGGCTGCAGGAGGAGAAAGAGGGAGAACTCTCCAAGGGGAAAAGAGGACAAGTACAAGAAGAAAGGGAAGACAGCAAAGAATGAAGGGTGGAGCTTCAAAAGGATAGTGCAGGAAGAGTCAAGAGAGCCTCAGAAAACCTCCAGGTGATTCCTTGTATTTCTCCTAAACTCCCTTGATTTATTTCTTGTCGTGAACTGATGGCAATGTTCACTTTTCTTTGTATGTATGCTCTTTCTTACTTAGTAATGGAAGGCTAAAAACCCCTTGGAGAGGGTTGAGATATAGTTGTAAGAATATGTAAGGGATAAATGGTGTGTGATGATATTGTTTGAATGTAATAAAAGAATTGTTTTTATCATTTTTATTTAATATTTAAATGAATGCTTGGATGAAAAAAATTCTAAATTATATTAATTAGAAGAACTTGTGTTCCAATGCTCATCTTTTGGGTAAGAGCAAGGAAGGCTGTGCAAGTAGAGCAAAGAATTATGTGACAAAATTCTCAAAGCTCACATGCACCCTTACTTAATAGCACTCCCAAGAGATTGACGCTTGAGAACCAAGTTCTCTATTAACCCTGCTCTACTGCTCAGCAAAGTAGAAGGGATGAGAGGACATTAGGAACTTCAATGGATGATGGGACATAATCTATTGACCCAATGCATCCTCCCATCTAGCTAAACTACGTGTAAAGCACATGATGCATGGTAAATGGAAATCTTGCTTAAGAGATCATCTAAAATATGATATATCTTTTAGTAACCTAGATGTAGGAAGTTAAAATTCAAATTAATGAAACTTGATCTCATGAGAGTTTATGTGCTAAGGAAGAACCCAAAAGAGTTCTCCTTAAGCACTAAACTTGAACCTAATGAAATTGGAGGGTACTCCAATTCCAATGGTGTTCATTTGATTTAATAAGGAAAATAAATCAAAGGTATACACTCAACAATAAAGTCATCTCACCAACCCTTGTAGCTATTACAATGAAATCTCAACTCTCTCCTTTTAATCAAGCTAGTTTCTTTACTTAAGGTCTTTTGTATCGCTAATTAGGAACCAACAAAATCAACCAAATTTGTCATCTATGCATTAGTAAAAGAAAATACAACTTGGTATCAGAACACTCGTTCCCTGGATTGATAAATCCCAGAAATTAAACTTTCCATTTATTACTTCAAACCACGTATACTTGCGTGCAAACACAGACATGTATTTCCGTCTTTCAAGTTTTTGGTGCCGTTGCCGGGGAACAGTTTTATTTTGTATCAAGTATAATTTTTTAGTAATTAGTGATTTAGAACTAATTAATTTGTGTATAATTTCTTATATAGCTATAATTAATTTCTTTATTTACTTGCTTTTGAGAAAAATTTGAAAAAATTTGAAAAAAATATTTGTGCTGAAAGTTATTGCATTTTATCATTATTAAAAATTTTGAATTTGCTGGCTATTTGTGTGTGATCTTAATTGCTGAACTGTCTTTACTATTTGTGAATTTACCTTGCTGAATTTTGTGAGATCTTGTCTGCTATACAGTTGTAATTGCTTATATCTTAGGATAGTTTTGATTGGCTTAAATGGGAAACTAGAATATCATGGACATGTACTACAATAATCAAAATTGTTGTATGTGGTGCGGGGGAACACATTTAAGTTCTAATTGTAATACAAACAACCCATTTGCACCTTCAAAAACTTCAAAAACAAAACCTATCAATGATATTAAGTATGAAAATAATTTATAACATTATGGCACTCACTCTGATATGAATAATAATAACATAAATTGGATGTGTGAGCAATCTTACTTAGAAGAATTGGTGGATGATTATAGTAGCAATGAGATCAATAATTTGCATGAAATTGAACCAACCTTGGTTAGGAACAAATTTAATCTAGAAGATAAAAAACATCTATTTGAATCAATTGAGGCTAAGTTAGAATTTATATTGCAATAATTAGCTAACCCCATCCAAGAAGTTGTTACAATGAGAAATTAAAGGAACAAGCTGAAAAAGTGCCAACATGTAGTAAAAAAACTTTAACTCAAACAAATAATAAAAATGAGAGAGAGGTGGAGTATCAACTTGAAATGGACAATTTGAAAATGCAACAAGAGTTTCAAACTAAAAAAATTGACCAAAAGCAATCCAAAATTTATGTCCCATACACGCATCAAGTGCTTTTAACTAAATGCTCAGCAATAGGCGGCCCACTATGCAAAAACAACCAAGATGAATTGATTGAAAATAATAGGAGGACCAATAAACTAAGTGAATCTTGGGGTAGTGATAGTAAAGAAATTATTATCTCTGATATCTCAAACCTAAACAAACCTTTTAGCAATACTGATGATTATTGTGTGCAATTTGAATTTGTTGAGAAATGCTTAGATTTTACTCCTAAGAAAATTGAATTTTTTGCCTTTTTACAAAATGAAATTGAAAATGATGAATTCAATTATAATGAGCATGTGAAGATTTTCTTTATTCTAATTTCCTTAATAAGAGGTGATCAAGCAAAATATGCAGTTTTAAGAATTTTCATGCTAAATTGTTTTACACTCATTTTACTATAAGTCTCCAACATCAAAAATGAATGATGATCTAAATCTAAGTATGGGGGTGGGGTCAAGAAACTTAATGTAGAGAAGTGAGAAACGATGAAATAAGAATATGCTAGGCTTCTGTAGGACTTACTGAACGCAATGAAAAATAGATGGGGATGAAGAAAAATGTCTCTCCCTTGAACGTAATGCAAAAGAAATTCTAGGGATAAAGAGAAACATCTCTCCCAAAGTAAAACATTGAGAAAAATAGGATGAAGTAAAATATCTCTCCTGAAGAAAATATTCATTGCGATTTAGAAGAAGACACACAAATGGCACAAAATTATTACACACTGAATCAAACTTATCTAAGTAAGCAATCCTAGAAACACCCCCCCATGAATTATGAGTTGAGTATCATATATTTAGAAATTGGAAACTCAAATAGTCAAAAGAAAAGAAAATGCTAGTATGAGACTTGTTAGAATTTGAATCCTTCTAATCACCCTTGTCAAGTAATACATGAAATGGCAAAAATACTTCACACATATCCAATTGAATTTTGCAATATATAAAATTAGAAAAATTTATTTTGAGCTTACTCGAGGATAAGCAAGAATTTAAGTATTGGGGTGTGATAACTCTATGATTTATAGTAAAATAGGTTAATAAAAGGCACTTTTTAATTAAAATTATATATTTTGATGTGCTTTCGCTGCTTTTCAGGATAAAAGATGAGTAAACTAAAGTTTGGCATAAATATGCTATTTTGGGAGAAAACCGCCGCAGCGCGCCACGACGACATTTCTCAAAAATAAATTAAAATCATATAATAAGAAATTAAATAGAGTTTTCTAAAATACTTCTGCCGCAGCGCACCGTAGAGGGTAAATTATCATTTTTTAAAACCTTATGTGAAATAATTGATCCTTGTTTTTGAAGTAATTTCCAGAACAATAATAATTACAGCAAAGGGAAGGCGACAAGATGCAACCTTTGGCCTTCCCCATCATCTTGAAAACATGAAGAGCATTATTACTGTTGAATCCCAACAGAATAAAACGAATGAAATATTAAAAGGGATTGGATTAAAGCCAAGGAAGAGGAAGAGTCACATCATTAAAACTCTAAGGCTGTGTGTATCCTTATTTAAGGGCCAATCTCAGACCTTAAGAGCGTTCCAACTTTTGATATTCAAGTCCTCTAAGGGAAAAGCTACAACAAGAGGAGAAAGGAGAACTCTCCAAAGGGAAGAAGGCAGACCAAGAATAAGAAGACGAAGAGGACAGCAAGGGAAAAAAGGTGGAGCTTCAAGAGGAAGGGCAGGAAGAGTCCAAGAGAACCCGAGAAAACCTTCGAGTAATTCCTAGTATTTCTTCCTAAACTCCCTTAATTTATTTCTGTTGTGAATTGATGGCGAGGTCCACTTTTCCTTGTATGTATGCTTATGCTTATTTAATAATGGAAGGCTAAAATCCCTTTGGAGAGGGTTGAGATGTAGTTGTAAGAATATGTGAGGGTATGATGGTGTATGATCAAATTGTTTAAATGTATGAAATTTTTTTTTTATTGTTTATATTTTATGTTGAAATGAATGCTCTGATGAACTAAAATCTAAATTATTTCATTTAAAAGAACTTGTGTTCCAAGCTCATCAATTGGGTAAGAGAAATGAAGGTAGTGCAAGTAGAGCTGAGAATTATGTGATAAAATTTTCAAGCTCATTTGCACTTTTCCTTAATAACTCTACCAAAAGATTGATGCTTGTGAACCAAATTCTCCATTAACCTTGCTCTGCTATTTAGCAAAGTAGAATAGGTGAGAGGGCGTTGGGAAAACTCAATGGATGATGTGACATAATCCATTGACCCAACGCATCCTCCCATCTAGCTAAATTTGTGTGACGCGCATGATGCATGGTTAATGGAAGTCTTGTTTGTGAGATCATCAGAAATAAAAGATATCCTTTGGTAACCTAGATGTAGGGGATCAAAATCAAATTAATGCATCATGATCTCATAAGAGTTTATGTGCTAAGGAAGAACCCAAAAGGAGTTCTCTTTGTTCACTAAATTAGAACCTAATATAATTGGAGGGCACTCCGACTCTAATGGTGTTCACCTGATTTAATAAAGCATGTAAATTGAAAGTATACATTCAACAATGAAGTTATATCACCAACCCTGGCAACTATTACAACAAAATCTCAACTCTCTCCTTTTTAATCAAATCATATCTTAACTTAAGATCATTTGTATCGCTAAACTAGGAACCAAAAATCAACCAAAATTTGACATCTAAACATTATTGAAAGAAAATACAACTTGGTATCAGAGCACCCATTCCCTGAGGATCGATAAATCCCAGAAATTAAACTTTCCACTTATTACTTCAGACCACGTACACTTGTGTGCAAATGCATACATGTATTTTTGTCTATCAGGGTTTAAACCTAAATCCAAGGTAAGCCTTCTAAGGATCTAAGGGTTCGCACTCACACTTAGTCTAAAGATAGGGGTTCTTAGAAGCTGAAATATTAAAGCTAAATCTATTGTTATAAGATAAAATAATCAAATAAGAGCTTAATAATCAAAGATCTAAGCTCAAACTATAAAATAAATTCATCATTCTACAGGTTGAGTCAGCCTGAACCCACTAAAAGGATTCAAAAGGATTAAATTAAATGGGAATTTCAAGGATATAATTCAAATGGATCACTATGGATAATCACTAAGGATCTAAGATCTCTAAGTCTTAGGTTTGATGACTTAAGACTTCAGATTAGATTTATACTTAAGGTTTTCATTAAGATATTTTCATAGCAATAATTATTATGATTGGTTTTGACAAGATAATTAATACTTGTTTTTTAAGGTTAAATTTCATTAATCAAGATTAACTAAAGAATCTAAGATTACCTTAAGATCTTTATAATTACTTAAGAGAAATTTAAGAAAACCACTTGGATTAATCAACAAGGTTCAAAAGCTCAATGAAGAATCCTAATACATTATCTTACTAATTAAAAGCATATTAATGATGATTCTAGAGTTTAAGGGTTCTTAAACAAACTTTTGGTCAAAATGACAAAAATACCCCTCTCAAGGCTAAAATTGAGATTTTAAGATTTAAGCATCTAAATTGATTCTCATTAGTTTTAATAAGCTTATTATTTTTTAATAAGAAGAAAAAGACTATAAAATTAAAGTTTGGATTTTTTATTAGCTTAATTAGCATTAATCACCTTTAGAGGTTAAAAGGAATGATTAATGAAGTTAGGGTTTAATATAAGAAGCTAAATACATGGGTGAGTTCTAATACACTTAAGAAGATAAAAAGAACTTGGTTCATCAAAATCACAATATTAATTAGACCATTAGACACTAATTAAGATTTAGGGTGATTAATAATTTTAAAACTCCTAAAATATTTTAATGGACATAATTAAGTTCTCCTCTATTTATAAACAATCAGAGACCTTAATCATGGATTTTAAGCATAAAATGAATTATTTATTCACTAATTAAGATTAGGGAAAGATTAGGATAAATATGCAAATCTAACCATTATTTATAAGATTTTATTGCATAGTATTCTTCCTTGTGATTTTCTTATCAAAATGGTATATTAGATCATACCATTTGGATAAGTATTAATTAAGTTATTCAATTAATTTAGTTTAAATGTTTTCATTTAATCAAACCATATAATATTTAATTGAATTATTTTTTTAAATTGAATTTATAGAAGGAAAATAATTCCTAATAAAATAAAATTGCCCGACTTATTATCAAATCACGCAGGTTGGATGGGGACCCGACTAGGTCGACACCATCGCATCGCGCGGGCCTAGGCTGGCCCAACCCGAAGCAATGGTGTCGTCGTCCCCGACACCCCTTTTGCAGACTATCGCTAGAGGGTAACTTGAACTACCAAATTCGTTGTCGATACTCCTCACTATTGCCAATATTCAATTGTCATACCTTCAAGGAGTCAAAGTGCGTCATTTGAACCTAGAAGCCTTCATTGGGAGACACAGGATCACTGAATAGCTATTCCACTGAAACTGCCTAAGTGAGGATCTTTAAGGTTTACTGTGATGGGTCAATTCTCCTCATAGAGACCCCCAAAAAGATGAGGTTCAATCCTTACACCATCAATGAGGAAATGCAAGTCAAATCCCCATGGATATAAGACCTGGCATGCAGTCGATAGCTGGGTCCTTACTCGGACTCAACTTCTAGTTCAATCGCTTGCCGATCAATCGATACAATCGATCGGAGCTAGCTCAAACTCTAGAGATAATTATAATGAGTTTGACTGATACAAAAAAGAAGGTTTGAGATAGAATTGGGCCTCAGTGTTTGGTGAGATGGCTCTGACCTTACTGAGCACTAATGCCGCCCAAATAATGAGCAACCAATGTCTAGACCGAGCTCAAATAATCCCTATTGCCCGTATGGACTTTTTAGGAGGCTAAGGGAAGCTAGAAAACATCCAGAGGCTCTCCTTGATGCTTAATTAAATGCTGAGTCTACATGACTCAATAGGATTAGTCTAGTACCTTGGTGAATTGAAGTGCATATACGATAGAGAGGAATTGAGGTGAGCTAGAGCTTCTAGATAATCTCAGTGGCATTACAGAGAGTCTAAACACCAAACATTTCCCTCTATTAATTATTCACAGTGGTAGGGATCATGGAGAGTACCGAGAGCTCTAAGGGATTCAATTGGGGAAATTGAGGGATCTTAGTGAGCAAATGGGGCTCATTGTGAAGTCCCAGGGGTTATTATTAGGATTGGGAAGGCTATGGACATGTTGTCATGGTTTGTGGTGCCCCACCCCTTAATACACAAGATTAAGCTAAGGAGTGGTGTGTCACTTTGGCAAATCCCTCACTTAATATTAGATTAGTTATATTCCACTAGTAAGGAAGAGATAAGCCAATGCATATATGCTGTGTAATCAGTCAGTCACTAAGAAAATACAGAATCAGAGTGCAAAAGCAAGGTAAAGTAAATATCCATCCACTTTATCACAATAAATAAAGAAAATGCAGCATACAACTCATAATAAATAGTATAGTAAGGAAAATACAGTCAAATAGTATATGTGTTATTATAATATTAATTAAGTTTAAATGAACTGAAATAAAATCACTCATCCTCACAATAAGCAAAAAAGACTAAACAGCTTCAGCTCCTTCCTGATACTCCTCAAGATATGCTCCCACTTCTAGATAAGGCTCCTCTTTAACACTAAGCTCCTTAAATCTATCTGATTCTGATATTGTCAGCTTCACAATGCTAGGGTCCCAGCCAATAAAAAAAAAATCTTATTAGATAATTGTCTAATTAAATTTTAGGCTGAATATTTTTCATATGTTAACAAGTTTAGATTAATTAAGCTAAACCAAGTGCTAATTTTGATTCTATTAGACTCAATGGGTCATTTAAACCTAGCCCTAGAAGTTTGGGATCTATCAAAGCTAAATTGAGAATTTTTGTATTTTTGCCTATTTTTGAGCCCTAGAAAATAAACAAATTAATTTGATCTCTAAATTAAAATCTGATTTCATTTTTGAATTCCTCACACCTCAATTAGCTAAGGGTGAATTTTTGAGAATTTTTGGAGCTCATTTAAGCCTAAATTGGATTTAGAATTAATTAGAGTTTATTATATTAATTAATTGATTTTATATTATTTAAATTAAATTATCAGTAAGATTTGCTGTCGGGACTGCGGTAAATCTGCTGCGAGGTCCCTATAGTGGCTCAGCTATGCTAGCCACTGGATGCTCTGGCACGCATCCGGGCGCTCATAATCCAACGGCTTGTATCATCTGCGTCGCCCTCTAATCCTCCCCACTCAATCGGCATCTCTCATCCAATGCCCAGTATTTAATCCGCCTTTCTATTAATTAGAAGCTGCATCTGGTCATCCATCATCAATGGATTTGCAATCAGACGACTGCTGGGATCTTCTCCCTATTCACCTTCATCCCCGTGAGATCCTGGCCCAATAGAGGAAATTTGCCTGTACCTGCCACGTAAATCTTATCTGCCACTCCCCCACCAGGTCACCTAGACCGTTAGGATCTTCCCATTTCTGGTCGAGCCCCCCAGGCGACACTGAGGCTGGGAGTAATCCCTTTAAGGGGTGGGCTATTGAGACAGCTCAGCCAGAGCCTGAGCCATGGCTTCCAGCTATGGTATCCTCCCCTGAACCTCCCTTAGACCTATAAATACCCTCAGGATATCATAGTTAGTCCCTTTGCTCACTGTGATTCCTCAATTGCTCAACTGAATTCCTCTTGAGCTCCTCGTCTTCTCAGCAAATTCCAGAACCTCTGGTGCTGTGAATTGTTGATAGAGGGTGCATGTCTAGTGTTCAGACTCCTTGCTAGCTCATAGCAATCCTCAAGAAACTCCAGCTACACCTAAGAGCCCTCAGCCATGCTTGCATTCCCCTACTAGGTACCGCCTCTTCCCACTGAGCTATGTAAGCTCAGTCCATCCATTTAAGCTTGCAATTATTGCCTCTGAATGTCGCCTAGCTCCCTTAGCCCTCTAAGAACCTAACCCAATAGTTCCCATGGTCTGGGCTAGCTCCGATCGATCATATGGATCGATCGAGCTAGTGGCTGAGCTAAGGCTGAGTCCGATTAAGGACCCAGCAATTGGCTGCACCCCAAGCTGTGAAACCTTGGGGGTTCGACTCGCCTCACCTCACTGATGGTGTAGGGATCAAGCCCTGTCAGTTTAATGGCTTCTATGAGGAGAATTGCTCGCTCATAGTGAACCCTAATTCTCCTGCCTTATCACCTCTCAGTCGAGTAGCACCCCAACGATCCAGCGCAACCCAGATGGGGGTTCTTACCTCTATCGATGCACCTTAGTTCCCTGAAGGTGTAGCCGTCAAGATCCAAGCATAGAGTGGTCTGAGCGTGGAGAATTTAACAGTCAAAGAAATCCTTAGGGTTCAGGTATCGGGACTCTGCAGCGGGGAAGAAGACGAATGGCGCTTTGGGCCAGGTCGGTCCCCAGCCCGTGCGGTTTGATTTTGGGCCACGGCTAAATTAAATAATATTGGATTTAAAGTTCTTAAGATAGATAAGTGAATAATATTAAAATTATAGTTCTGATTTAAATAAAAATACATAATAAATTATTTAAATAGATTTAGCAATACTTATCCAAATGGTATGATCCAATATACTATTTTAATCAGAAAAATATAAGGAATAATAATATAAAATAAAATCAATGATCTAATGATTAGATTTTAAATAATTGCCTAATCCTTTTTTGTTTGTATTTAAATTATATTAAATCCATTAATTAACCAAAATATTAATTAAGGTCTCTGATTACTCATGAGACCATATAGAACCTATGTAAACTATTAAAAGTAATTTAGAATCATTAAATTTGTTAAGAAAGCTTTTAGTGGATACCTAGGCACCTAGAGACCCCTAATTACCCTAAAATGAGATTATTGAATTAAGCATTAGATTAATCTGTAAATTTGATGGATCTAGTTCCTAATGCCTTATTAAGGACATTAGAGCCTATAAATGCAATTGGATCACTCTAGGATGCCATAAATTCCTTAATCAACTTAATTGGCCTCTTAATGTGATTAATGCTAATTAAGTTAAATTAAGTATCCAAACCCTAAGATAAGTGTTTATCCTACTTCATTAATCAATATGAAGCTCATTAAAATAGATTTGAATCAATTTGGATGATTAAATCCTAAAATCCCATTTTTAGCCTTAAGAGGGGTATTTTGGTAATTTTGAACAAAATGTGTTTAAGTACCCTTGAACCTTAGAATTCTCAATCAAAGTTATAATAATCATTAATGTAATGTATTAATATTAATTGCTAAATAGTATCATCTCTTGAATGAATCTTAGTGTTTAAATCTTAAAAATCTTTAAGTAAGCTCTTAAGATCTTATGTGATCTTAAGACTCTTCCTAAGGGTCTTAGCTTGATCAATATTAATGTTAAAGTTTCTAATCCTAATTATCTTACCCAAGTTTATTCATGAATTATAGTCTTAAAGAGTAAAATCCAAAGCTTTAAAGAACCCTAAACCTAGACTTATTAGTTAGAACTAAGTGATTAAACTTCAGACCCTAGAACTTAGAGCTTAGCCTTAGATCATCTGATTGAATTGAATTACCTTCATTTGGAAATCCTTACTTGATTAACTGTTTAATCCTTTGAAATCTTCTTTGTGGGTGTAGGATTGATTCAATCTTTAGAATAACATGATTGTCCTAAAGATTGAATATAGATCTTAGATTCTTAATTTTTAATTGATTATTTTATCTTATAACTAGTAGAGTAACCTTTCATTAAGATCTTGATTTTCGAATCCTTCATCTTATAAAATTCCTTATCTTTAAATTTTGTTTTAAGTGTGAACCCTAAATCCTTATTAGGACATCACCTTGGATTCAGGATTTGAACTCCAAAGTGGAGTTTTGATCCACAATCCTTAATCTTGATTTACTTAATTAAGATTTGGGTTAAGAGAGGAAATTAATAATAATTAACTCATTGATTTATTTACTTTAATCCTTATAGTTATCATATGATTATGAATTAGAACTTGTTAAGTTCTAATGTTAACATTAAGGTCATGAACCTGGGATTATACTCAATAGCTATATATTAGAGATCTTAAATTTGTATCTTCTCAGAATACCTTGTTGAATAAATTAGACAATAACTGATATCACATAAGTCTAGATTGAGTCTCTTGCTTACTTTGACTTTGACTGCTTCACACCTTGAATATTGGGCCTTATTCCTTGAGCATAATAGTTAACCTTAGGATATGGAAGATACATCATAAGTTAGTATTTGAAAAGCATAGCATTCATTCAGTTCTTTCTGTGCTTTTAGTTAGTAGAGTATGTCCTAGATTCATCTACCTCTTCAGTTTTAGTTTTGTTATAGAATAGACTCGGACCTAGCTCTACGAATGTCTAGGATGGATACATGTTTTATTCTATAAGTTCAACTCGGACCTAGCTCTACGGATGCCTAGGATAGATACATGTTGAACTTTCAGCTCAGAGGTCCAGTATGGCCTATTTCTGTTATGGCAGTACTATGTCTTAGGTTTACTTCTACTTCAATTCAGTTTTCAATGTTTTTTTGCTTTATCACATGCTTTAGTGGCCTATCTCTTAGTGCTTGACTTGCTTTGCCACATGTCTCAATGGCTTCACTTTTGCTCATTCATGTACTTAGCTTACTTTTGCCACATGCTTCAGTGGCCTTCTTTTTCATATTAATCTGCATGCTTGTATAAATACTCTTATTGTTTAATATTAAATATTGGCATGTTTAGGATGCTAGAATTATATGTTATTTCAGCACTTGTGTTCTTTATATACTCAGCATGTATCCATGTGAGCATAAGCACATTATGATCAGATTTATTTCAGTAGTTGCAATTATTTTGCTTTTAGCCTCACCTTGTTTAATTGCTACCTTGTATGTTATTTTTACATACTTATTGATTAGCTATAAATGATTAGCTTATGGCTATCCCGTTCTTTGTAGCTTGTTGCACCTTATAATACTTGCATGTTTAAACCCTTTAAATGTGATATCTTAAATATTCAGTTCACTTAAATAGCCTAAAATGTACTTAGACAATTGTCTAACTGTAACCTTTTCCTTTTGTTAGCTGGGGCCCTGGCATTTGTGATATCGACAAATATCAGATTTGGAGTTATTTGTAGGGAGTACAGCGGGAGAAGAGCCAGTGCAGGAGGAGGATCTTCCTACTACTATTTAGTTAGATTTACCTTCTTGCAGTGAGGTTTTGAGAGATCTTTACTTTCATTTAATTCAGTTTGTAATAATTAAACTCTAGATGTGTTTACTTTTCTACATTTAATCTGAGTTACGGTTTTTTTTTACTCTCTTATACTATATTGTGATGTGGAGTTATATTTTACTGTTTCTTGCTTCTGCCACTTTGATTTTTATTGATATATGTTCATAATTCCAGGTAACAAGTCCTTGGCTTAAGGCAGGTTGGGTCCTATTTGACTTTACTTAAGTTGAGGATTTTCCATAGTTGGAGCACCGTACTCCCCGCGATTATGCTAATATCAGTATTAGTGTCGCCACGGGAAAGTACAGGGCCCCACAGTTGGTATCAGAGAACACAATAAGGTGTCCGAATGGGATCTGTGATTCTTTTCTAACTAATAGACCATTCTTCTAAAGTATAAACATCAACACATAATATCCATAACATAGTACTATCAGTAACTCTCTGAAAAATATAGAATGAAAATACTAATGCCCTAAATATCTAGTCATCTATAGCTAATAAAGACCAATACATTCTACTAATAAGATCAAATGGATCATGAAGAGTCTGACTTGGACTATTATCTACATGCCTTCGAGTTGTCTTGGAGTTATAGTTTCAAATGGAGACAGGAGAGCAAATGGAAAATCAAAGGAGTTTCAACAAAAGGAACCTTAGTCTTGGACAGACTTTTACATCAAACAGCATATCGAGGGCTTAACTTTCCTATCTACGCACAGGAGTGGTTGAACCGAGTAGAGTCTATGCTGAGGCATATAGAGTGTCTAGAGTCCCTCTGGCTTGATATAGTGACAGATCTGATGCTAGACTATGTGGGACTCTGGTGGTATGATACCATCAACAAGCTCAAACAGAAATGCAAGAGAAAACATCAGAAAGTGACCTTTGAAGACTTTTGTATTGCACTTAGGACTGAGTACATTAAGGAAATCTGAGTGCTAATTAGAGTAATTATCATTTCTTGATTTTAATAGTGCTGTTATTTTTGGTATTTTCTATATCTTATGTAAACCTTCATTTCAAAAGTAATGAAAAGTTTTGGCATCTATTAGAAATTTAAATTACGGTCATCCTTAGAATGATTCTAAAATCTAGATTTGTACTGCTTACTTAGAATGAATTTTGGATCACCTCCTGCTGCTACCCCAATCAAGAATGCTGTCGCATCAAGCAGTTCTTCTGATGAATTAGCTCATTTGCGAGCAATTGTGGCAACCTTGTTGGATAATCAGGCTCAACAAGCACTGGTAATGCAAAAGATGATGTCCGATCATCCAGTACAAGTTGTTGCTACTTCTCCTGCTATCCGAGTTCTGCAACATACCTTTCCTTCCCATCACTCTATGGATAGTATTATTCATAACTTATTAAGGCTAAGGCCTTCCACCTTCGGTGGAAACTTATCACCAATGGATACAGCTAACTGGCTGGAAGCAATAGAGAAGAATCTTATTAGTTTGAAGATCCCAAACTCATAAGCCGTCCATCTCACTACACACCTATTTCATGCTAAAGCAGAATACTGGTGGGAGGAGGCTCAGAATACAAAGTTCATCAACTATGAATTAGAAGACATCCCTTGGGATGAACTCGTTGAAGCATTCAAAGCTGAATTCATTCCCCCGTCTGCACAGAATATCATAGTAGACATGATTCTAAGGTTGACTCAAGAAAGTCTCTCTGTTGCTGACTACGAAAGGGAGTTTCATAGGTTGATTTGTTTTGCTCCAGAAATTACCCACTTCAAATTGGCTAAGTGCCATCACTTTCTCAGTGGACTTCGAGATTCACTGAAAGATCAATTTGTTCCACTTTGCTTGACTGGCTTCTTTGAGCTAGTAAAGACAGCCAAGTTGATTGAGCATCATCACTCAGAAAAAGATCTCAAGCGAAAGGCGTAATCAACTCCTAACCAGCATGAAGCCTTCAAGAGGCACAGACCTAACTCTACAAAGGTCTATCAACTTGAAGCTGCACCCCCTGCTGAACTAATTCAAGGCAATAATAGGCCTCACCCATATGGCAAGTGTTACCACTTTGGCCAAAAGTGCTACAATTGTGGGCGGCCAGGCCACAGGTTCTATCACTGTACACATACAGAAATAGTGGATGGAGTTTTGATGAAGCCATCTCAAAAGAACTAAGTACTTAGAGCAACTCTGCTGAACAGGAGAAAACCAAATTTAGCAATAATGCCAGCACCTGTACCTGAAGTTGCTCCAGATCAAGCCTCAGCTCCTAAATCCCAGAATAATCCCTAGAGGCAGGTAAACAACCGTCCTGCTAGTCCTGCACAAGTTTATGCTTTAACACCTCTAGAAGTCGCAAAAGACAATAACATAGTTTCAGGTACACATTTCTGAACTTCTCTTTTGTAAATTGCATTCCTGTACCTTAATTATTGCAATTTGTTAATACGATTTGTATGAATAAATTAGACACACTTTATTTTAATGACCAGCCCTACAATGTGTTTTTTGACATCAGTTCTAATCATTCATTTATTTCTGAACATTTTGCCAATATCCTTAAACCACACTCATACAACTTAGCAAAATCTTTGAGTGTTGGACTTCCATCGGGAGCCCAACTAAGTGCCCATAAGTTTTGTAACATCAAAATTCCATTAAATGGTTAGGTGTTTAACATTGAATTAATCATCCTGCCATTAGCAAACTTTAATATTATAATTGGGATGAACTGGCTTAGTAACAATAATACTGTGATAAACTACCTGAAAAAGAAGGCCACTCTCCATTCCCAGGGCAATTCTGAAACCTTTATAGGATAAACCAGTACACAGTTGTTATTGATCAATGCTATTAAAGTTGATCAATTGATCTGTGATGACCCATGTTAGGTTGGTAAGAACCAAACTAACATCAGATGCATCTTTCCGCAGGATCATATTGGCAGTTAGATAAAATAGTAGTTAACGAACATTCAAGCCACTCACATAAAAAAAATGACATTCATTCAATTTAAAATAAAAACAACATCCAGAATCTATTACATGAAATTCAATATACATCAAACTATTAATCCTGGAAGGGGCAGTTATTTTTCAGTGCTACGCCTCTATATTATATCAACCGCCTCCAACTGTATCTAATCTGGCATTATAAAAATAATGCCTTAGTGCACATTCTAAATATAAAGGATATTAAAAATATACTTAAAGCAGAGCGAGAAGCAAAATGATATTAACTACAGGAAATAGTGTGTTTCAAAAATAAGAAGATAAATATGTTTCCTGCAAAATAACTGTTCTTGCACATGCCAAGTTTTCAAACAAAAAGCAATAATAGCATAAAATTCATGTTTATGTTTATGACTTGATATTATCAAGCAATGTTAGTGGTTCTGTTGGGCAAGACCAGAACCGTGAGGTTGTAATTAAACATATCCTTCACCTGGGCCACGTTAAAGACTCCAGATGGCACCTTCACCTGGGCCTCTCTCAAGGCTCCAGATGGTATCCTTCACTTGGGCCCCCATTAAAAGCTCTAGATGGCACCTTCACCTGGGCCTCTCTCAAGGCTCCAGATGGTATCCTTCACCTAGGCCCTCGTTAAAGGCTCCAGATGGCACCTTCACCTGGGCCTCTCTCAAGGCTCCAGATGGTATCCTTCACCTGGGCCCCCATTAAAGGCTCCAGATGGAATCATATATGCAGTTAAGCATGACCTTCATCTAGGCCCTCTCAAGGCTCTAGATGGCACTCTTATGACTCCTGATGGACTAGCCCCATCCCTAACTTAATTTAACCTCCATATTGGAATCCTTTGCAACATTCACAATATACATAAACATCTTTTTAACTCTCTAGCAGTAAGAGAAAAATGCAACAATATAAAACAAGTTCAAAGTGATGCATAAGCAGCAAAAAGGTAGAAAGCATAGAAAAGTATAAAAGTAATATCCAGTGTACCTTTTGTATTTGACTTAACTAGATGAATCACTCACAATTTGATGTGTCTGTAAAAATTATAATTGAGATTTTATTAATCTATAAAACTATCTATTTATAAGATTTAGAACTAGTATTCATGTTCCCTAGTTTACCTTTAGATGATTACTTAGATCTAAATCTTATAAGAGTAGATTATACAATGAAAATGTTCATAATTCTAATTTATCATATTTTACTAAACTTTTCTTTTATCAATACCGAACCTATCTATTATGTTAGGGCAGAACAACTTAAGCAATATTTCAAAATCTCTTGAGCTATTATTTATGATCTAATTTGGTATGAACTCAAGGCTTAAAGTATAAGTTAGGATATGAGGTTGATAATATTCATATTTGATTAAAATTATAACTGACTCCAAAATTTATCAAATAGCTGATTTAGACTGATTAGAGGTCTTCCTAATGTTGGCTAGTAAGATCTAATCATAGTGCGGTAATACTATTATTAATCATTTTAATTTTTCATAATGCAAAATAAAAAACCTAGTCCTAGATTAAGTAATTAAATATGTCTAATTGTTGCTAATTCTTAAGTTCAAATTATTATAATATTAAAATTATTTTTTTTTAATGATATCAAAATAAGTTATTTAATCTATTTATAACAATTATTTGTTATTAAAATTAATATTAATATTAATATTATTATTATAATTATTATTATTATTATGGTTTATTATATATGTATATATGTACATATATATATATATATATATATGTATATATATAGATTTGTATATATATATATACATATATATATATATCTATATATATACATATATATACACACTTATTTCATCCTTTTCTATTCGACAGAAGGACTTACCTTACGAACGAGCAGAATGCGTCGAGCGAGTCGAGCGAAGCGGAAGGAGGAATAGGCGCAGAGAAGACGTCGATGTGGACGGGTCGAGTTGGCGCCGGGACGGGAGGGTCGGGATTGCATTCCGGTCCTTGTCCTTCCATCAGTCGTAGATAAGAAACGACGCACCATCGCAGGTAGGGATCGACGCACCGTCGCAGGTAAGGGCCGACTGCTGCGCTTTTTCGTTGGCTCGCTCGTCTAGCGGAAAGGAGGAGAGGAGGCTGGCTTGAGTTGTGAGTGTCTTCTTGCCCCCCTCCCGATTAAATAGGACGTGCGTATGTAACGCACATCTGATTTATTCGGCTCGAGTCGCAGGTTACGGGATTTTTTTTTCCTTAATTTTTCTACGCAAAACTTCTTATTTCAGCCGATATTTATTGTTTTAACCGTTCCAAATAAGGATGGTTAATTTAGGCCTTAAATATGAGTTTTCAATGAGGAAGTTATGTTTTGCTAAATTTAAATATACTTAAATGTTGATTTTAAAATTCAATTTCAATTTAAACAGGTTTTATAAACCTTCTTAATTAAGGATTGTACTGAAATTCGAAATTTAGCTGGAGTTTTAACGGGAAACTGAAATTTGCGAGAGATTTAACGAATCGGAAATTCAAAGCTTGTCTTTTTAATGACCATGGGTCATTAAAAAGATCAGTAAAGGTTGTGATGCTTTTCTGGTCACTATGATGGGTGAAGCAAGAGAAAGTATCCCTCTCTCTAATTGTAAAGTAGTTAAGGAATTCACTGATGTATTCCTAGAAGATCTGCCTGGTGTACCTCCTTCCAGAGAAGTCGAGTTCTCTATTGAATTAGCTCCGAGTACCCAACATATATCTAAAGCACCATATAGAATGGTGCTTAAGGAACTTTAATAACTCAACGAATAGTTACAATAGCTCTTGAATAAAGGCTTTATTAGGCGAAGTATGTCTCCTTGGGGAGCACCCATTCTATTTGTAAAGAAGAAGGATGGATCTATAAGAATGTGCATAGATTATCACGAACTAAATAAAGTCATCATAAAGAATAAATACCCATTGCTTAGAATTGATGATTTATTCGACCAGTTATCCAGAGCTGTCATATTTTTTAAGATTGACTTAAGGTCTGGATATCATCAATTGCGAGTAAGAAAAGATGATGTAGGAAAGACTGCCTTCCGTACTCGCTATGGTCATTTTGAATTCTTAGTGATATCTTTTGGACTCACCAATATGCCATCAATCTTTATGGATTTGATGCAGCGAGTTCTAAATCCATATTTAGGCAAATTTATAATCGTCTTTATTGACGATATCCTCATTTATTCTTGAACCTTAAAAGATCATGAAGAACATCTGAGGTCAGTATTAGAAGCTCTGCATGAATATCAGTTGTATGCCAAGTTCTCCAAATGTGAGTTGTGGCTCAAGTCCATTGCATTCTTGGGGCATGTCATCGATGCCCTAGGTATTCGTGTAGATCGAAATAAAGTAAGCGCTATTCAGGACTGGATTCAACCTAAGGCAGTCACAAAGATTAGAAGTTTCTTGGGATTGGCCGGATATTACAGGAAGTATGTTAATGGCTTTTCCCAGATCGCTTTGCCTTTGACTTAGTTAACTCAAAAAGTCGTTCCATTCATTTGGAGCCCTAAATGCGAGGAAACATTCCAAACCTTAAAGAACGCACTCTCCACTGCTCCAGTGCTAGTTCTACCCAAGGAAGGCTTGAACTACTAGGTATACACCGATGCCTCTAGGATTGGACTAGGTTGTGTGTTAATGAAAGAGGGTAAGGTAATCGCTTACACCTCTCATCAGTTAAGACCCCATGAAAAGAATTATCCAGTTCATGATCTTGAGCTTGCAGCTGTGATCTTTGCCTTAAAGATTTGGCGTCACTACCTGTATGGAGTTCAGTGTTCAAATTTCAATGATCATCAAAGTCTGAAATATATCATCACCCAAAGAGAACTGAACTATTGTCAAAGGAGATGGTTAGAGCTCATCAGTGATTTTGATCTGAGCATTCAGTACCATCTGGGAAAATCAAATATTGTGGCCGATGCTCTTAGCCATCATGCTACCTTATCTTCCATAATTACCTCCAATTTGTTAGAACAAGAATTTCGTAAGCTAGAGATTTCTCCAGTCAGTGGAGATATGCTAAGTTTTGTTCTAGCAAATATCAATGTGGAACCAACATTCCACAGAGATGTCTCTATCTCACAAACTAAAGATGATAATTATTGAAAGTGGTCGTCGTCATGAATTACAAATGTGTAATGGTGTAATTTATCAAGGTATTCATTTGTGGATTCCTAAATCCATGCACTGAGAAGTATTGATTGAAGATCATAATTCTGGGTATCACATTCACCTAGGCAGTACCAAGATGTACTAGGATTTAAAGCAATCATTTTAGTGGACCGGTACGAAGAAGGATGTAGCCGATTTTGTGCTAAGAGTCATGCCTGGAATTTGATAAAGGCCGAGCACCAAAGACCATGTGGTCTTCTGCACCCATTATAAATTATTGAGTGGAAATGGTTCTATATATCTATGGATTTTGTCATGGGATTGCCTCGTGCAAAATTCGGTGCCGATGCAATCTGGGTTATAGTAGACTGTTTAACAGAATCCACGCACTTCCTTCCTATCCGTCAGACTGATTCTATTGAGAAGCTAGCAAAGCTCTATATCAAAGAAATTCTTAGACTGCATGGGATTCTGAAATCAATCGTATCCAACAGAGATAGCAGATTCACTTCTAAGTTTTGGCAAGCTGTGCATCAAGATCTGGGTACTACTCTAGCTATGAGTATAGCTTTTCATCCTCAAACGGATGATCAGACGGAAAGAGTGAATCAGGTTCTGGAGGATTTGCTTAGACTATGTGTTCTTGATTTTGCCGGTTCCCAGGAAGATCATATTCTGTTAGTGGAGTTTGCCTACAATAATAGCTATCAAGATAGCATTAAAATGGCTCCGTATGAGGCACTGTACGGTAAAAAATATAGTACTCCACTAGCTTGGTCAGAAACAAGAAGCGTTCAACTTTTTGGTTTAGAGTTAGTTGAAGAATCTAATAAGAAGATCCAATTAATACAGTAGAGAATTCGTTCAGCTCTAGATCATTAGAGCAAGTATCATGATGCTCATCATCGCCTCTTAGAATTCAATGTTAGAGATTCTGCTTATTTAAAAGTTAGTCCAATGAAGGGCGTCTACAAATTTGGCATAGCAGGAAAACTCAGTCCCCGCTTTGTTGGACCTTTTGAGATTTTGGCCAGAGTAAGATCATCTACCTACATGTTGAATCTTCCTGATGACTTTGTAGTTGTTCATAATGTGTTCCATGTATCATTATTGAGAAGATGTCTCAGAGACCCTTCTCATCTCGTTCAACTTCCAGCTGTAGAAATTCAACCTGATCTTTCTTATGCTGAGGAACCTATCAAAGTCTTAGCTAATGATTAGAAATAGCTAAGAAACCGTTCAATTCCTATGGTCAAGGTCCAGTGGAAGAATCGATCTTTGGAAGAATCTACTTGGAAGAAAGAAGTGGATATGCGCAATAAATATCCACAGCTTTTTACAAGTCTAGGTACTGTTCTTTTCTTTCTTATCCGTTCCATTTAAATTTCAGTCCTTGTGGTACTTTCTTCACTAAGTGATGTCAGGGACAACATTGTTCTTAAGTGGAGGAGTCTGTAATAACCCTAGTTGTTACCATAGCTAAGTTTAGATTAACTAAGCTAAATCAAGTGCTAATTTTGATTCCATTAGACTCAATGGGTCATTTAAACATAACCCTAGAAGTTTGGGATCAATCGGAGCTAAATTGAAAATTTTGGTATTTTTGCCTATTTTTGAGCTCTGGAAAATAACCAATTTGATTTGATCTCCAAATTAAAATATAATTTCATTTTTGAATTTCTCACACCTCAATTAGCTAAAGGTGAATTTTTGGGAATTTTTGGAGCTCATTTAAGCCTAAATTGGATTTAGAATTATATAGAGTTCATTATATTAATTAATTAATTTTGTATTATTTAAATTAAATTGTTTAATTAAAATAAAATCAGAGGGATTTGCTGTCGGGACCACGGCAGATCCGCTGTGGGGTTCCGACAGCAACTCAGCTATGCTAGCCACTGGATGCTCTAGCACGCATCCTGGCTCTCAAAATCCAACGGCTTGTATTATCTGCGCCGCACTCTAATCATACGCACTCGATCGGCATCTCTCATCCAATGCACAGGATTTAATCCGCATTTTTGTTAATTGGAAGCCGCATCAAGCCGTCCATCATAAACGGCTTCGTAATCAGACGGCTGCTGGGATCTCCTTCCTGTTCACCTTTGTCCCTGTGAGATCCCGCCCCAATAGAGGAAATTCGCCCATACCTGCCATGTAAACCTTGTCTGCCACTCCCCCATCAGGTCACCTAGACCATTAAGATCTTTCCATTTCTGGTCGATCCCCCCAGGCGACCCTGTGGCTGGGAGTAATCCCTTTAAGGGGTGCGCTGTTGAGATAGCTTAGCCCGAGCCTGAGCCATGGCTTCCAGCCATGGTATCCACCACTGAACCTCCCCAAGACTTATAAATACCCTTAGGATATCACAGTGAGTCCCTTTGCTCACTGTGATTCCTCAAATGCTCTGCTGAATTCCTTTGGAGCTCCCTGTCTTCTTGGTGAATTTTGGAACCTCTAAAGCTACGAATTGATGATAGAGGGTGCGTGTCTGATGTTCAGACCCCCTGCTAGCTCGTGGCGATCCTTAGGAAACTCTAGCTACTCCTAAGTCCCCTCAGCCATGTCTCCATTCCCCTCCCAGGTACCGCCTCTTCCCACTGAGCTGTATAAGCTCAGTTCGTCCATTTAAGTTTTAAATTATGCCTTTGGATCTCATCTAGCTCCCTTAGCCCTGTAGGAACCTAACCCAATCATTCTAGCTCTGATCGATCGTATCAATTAATCGAGCTAGTGGTTGAGCCAAGGCTAAGTCTGAGTAAGGACCCAGTGATTGGTTGCACCCCAAGCTGTAAAACCTTGGGGGTTAGACTCGCCTCACTTTACTGATGATGTTGGGATCGAGCCTCGTCAGTTTAGTGGCTTATGTGAGGAGAATTGCTTGCTCACTGTGAACCTTAATTCTCCTGCCTTAGCACCTCTCGGTCGAGTAACACCCCGACGATCCAGCACAACCCAGATGGGGGTTCTTACCTCAGTCGATGCGCCTTAGTTCCCTGAAGATGTAGCTGTCAAGATCCTAGCGTGGATAATTTCACAGTTGAAGCAATCTCTAAGGTTCAGGTATCGGGACTCGGCCGCGGGGAAGACGATGACTAGCGCTTTGGGCCGGGTAGGTCCTCGACTCGCGCGGTTTGATTTCGGGCCGCGGCTAAATTAAATAATATTGGATTTAATTTTCTTAAGATAAATAAGTGAATAATATTAAACCTATAGTTTTGACTTAAATAAAAATACAGAACAAATTATTTAAATAACTTTAGCAATACTTATCCAAATGGTATGATCCAATTTACCATTTTAATTATAAAAATGCAAGGGATAATAATATAAAATAAAATCAATGATCCAATGGTTAGATTTTAAATAATTGCCTAATATTTTTCTATTTGTATTTTAAATCATATTAAATCCATTACTTAACCAAAAATATTAATTAAGGTCTCTAATTGCCCATGAGACCATATGGAACCTATATAAACCATTAAAAGTAATTTAGAATCATTAAATTTGTTAATCACTCCCTAATTATCCTAAAATGAGATTAGTGAATTAAGCATTAGATTAATCTCTAAATTTGATGGATCTAGTTCCTAATGCCTTATTAAGGATATTAGAGCCTATAAATACAATTGGATCACTCTCGGATGCCCTAAATTCCTTATTCAACTTAATTGGCCTGTTAATGTGATTAATGCTAATTAAGTTAAATTAAGTATCCAAACCCTAAGACAAGTGTTTATCCTACTTTATTAATCAATATGAAGCTCATTAAAATAGATATGAATCAATTTGGATGATTAAATCTTAAAATCTCATTTTTAGCCTTAAGAGGGGTATTTTAATAATTTTGAAAATTTAAGTACCCTTAAACCTTAGAATTCTCAATTAAACTAATAATAATCAGTAATGTAATATATTAATATCAATTGCTAAATTGTATCACCTCTTGAATGAATCTTAGTGTTTAAATCTTAAAAATCCTTAAGTAAGCTCTTAAGATCTTAAGTGATCTTAAGACCCTTCCTAAAAGTCTTAGCCTAATCAATGTTAATGTTAAAGTTTTTAATCCTAGTTATCTTACCCAAGTTTATTCATGAATTATAGTCTTAGAGAAAGTAAAAGCAAAAGCTTTAAAGAACCCTAAACCTAGACTTATTAGTTAGATCTAAGTAATTAAACTTTAGACCCTAGATCTTAGATCTTAGCCTTAGATCATCTGATTGAATTGAATTACCTTCATTTGGAAATGCTTACCTGATTAACTATTTAATCCTTTGAAACCTTCCTTGTGGGTTTAGGATTGATTCAATCTTTAGAATAATGTGATCATCCTAAAGATTGAATATAGATCTTAGATTCTTAATTTTTAATTGATTTTTTTATCTTAAACTAGTATAGTAACCTTTCATTAAGATATTAGTTTTTGAATCCTTCAGCTTATAAAATTCCTTATCTTCAGATTTTGTTTAAGTGTGAACCTTAGATCCTTATTAAGACATCACCTTGGATTCAGGATTTGAACTCCAAAGTGGAGTTTGGATCCACAATCCTTAATCTTGATTTACTTAATCAACATTTGGGTTAAGAAAAGAAAATAATAATAATTAAGTCATTGATTTATTTACTTTAATCCTTATTGTCGTCATATGATTATGAATTAGAACTTGTTAAGTTCTAATGTTAACATTAAGGCCGTGAATTTGGGAATATACTCGATAGCTGGATATTGGAGATCCTAAAATTATATCTTCTTAGAATAGCTTGTTGAATAAATTAGATAACAACAGATATCATATAAGTCTTGATTGAGTCTCTTGTTTACTTTGACTTTAACTGCTTTGCACATCTTGAATATTGAGCCTTGTTCCTTGAGCATAATTGGTAAACTTACGATATGGAAGATATATCCTAAGTTAGTATTTGAAAAGCATAATATTCATTCAGTTCTTTCAGTGCTTTCAGTTAGTAGAGTATGTCCTAGCTTAGTCTGCTTCATCAGTTCTAGTTTTATTATAGAATAGACTCGAACCAAGCTCTGTGGATGTTTAGGATGCATACATGTCTTATTCTATAAGTTCAACTTGGACCTAGCTCTGCGGATGCTTAGGATGGATACATATTGAATTCTCAGTTCAAAGGTCCAGTATGGCTTGTTTCTATTATGGCAGTACTATGTCTTAGGCTTACTTTTACTTCAGTTCAGTTTTTAGTATTTTTTTTGCTTTGCCACATGCTTCAGTGGGCTTGCTTTTAGTGCTTGAATTGCTTTGCCACATGTCCCAGTGGCTTCACTTTTGCTCATTTATGTACTTAGCTTACTTTTACCACATGCTTCAACAGCCTTCTTTTTCATAATCTGCATGCTTGTACAAATACTCTTATTATTTAATATAAATATTAACATGCTTAGGATGCTAGAATTCTATGTTATTTCAGCACTTGTGTTCTTTATATACTCAGCATGTATCCATGTGATCATAAGCATGTCAGGATCAGATTTATTTCAGTAGTTGCAGTTACTTTTCTTTTAGTATCTCCTTATTTAATTGTTGCCTTGTATATTATTTTTATATACTTGTTGATTGGCTATAGATGATTAGTTTATGGCTATCCTGTTCTTTGTAGCTTGTTGCATCTTATAATACTTGCATATTTAAAACCTTTAAATGTGATATCTTAAATATTTAGTTCACTTAAATAGCCTAAAATGTACTTAGATAATTATCTAATTATAATATTTTTCTTTTATTGGCTAGGGCCTTTGCATTTGTGATACTGACAAATATTATATTTAGAGCTGTTCATAGGCAGTACTGCAGGAGAGGAGCCAGTGCAGGAGGAGAATCTTCTTACTGCTATTTAGTTAGATTTACTTTCTTGCAGTGAGATTTTGAGAGATATTTACTTTCATTTAATTTAGTTTGTAATAATTAAACTCTGGATGTATTTACTTTTCTGCATTTAATCTGAGTTACTGTTTCTTTTACCTCTTATACTATATTGTGATGTGGATGTTATATTATACTATTTCTTGCTTTTGCCACTTTGATTTCTATTGATGTATGTTCACAGTTCCAGGTGATAAGTTCTTGGCTTAAGGCAGGTTGGGTCCTACCTGACTTTACTTAAATTGGGGATTTTCTAAAGTTGGAGCACCATGCTCCACGCAATTATGCAAGTATCAGTACTAGTGTCGTCAAGGGAAAGTTTGGGGCCCCACACCATTTTTCTTAAACAAAACAAAATCCTAACTAGCATAGGAGCAGTAAGCATACAAGAGAAGGATAAGTTATAAATACAATATTTGTAACTAAGCAAGATTTGAGACAAAAAGGCACACCTCAAATAACTAAGAAAGGATAGGCATACATGTATAATACAGTAAGTAAGAGTACTGAAAGAAAAATCTAATACTAAATATGTTGATGATTATATGACATATGCTGATTTAAGAGAAATTAATCCAACAGTGGTACATATAATTAAGCAATAAAGGTCTAGCATCCAATAATATACAAGTAAACAAGTAAAGTAATGTAGACTAAAGAAAAGTACGATGGTAAATAAGAAACAACAAATAGTAAATAGTGAACAGGTATGTAAGTATTGCAATATTAGAAGAAGGCTAATCTAGCCTGTTGATATCAAAAGGACTCTTAGCATCAATGTAGAGGCTAATGCGATAAAATATTCCTAACGTCATCTAAGGCTAGGCAGAATAATAGAATAGAAACTGAACTAAAGAGGCAATAATTACAAATGCAGTAATATTTTAGTTATTACTTTACTTCTATTGACATATCCAAAAGTAGCTGAAGAGTCAAGCACGTATGCAAGACTATACGGGTTCCAAACTTAGCACAACACTCCTCAATGAGTAATGCCAAGTACTCCTTATTTCTCCTTACCCCTGTCTAGTAGGGTAAAATGCGCTAGATCAAAAAGTAACTGAACCTAATACAAATGTTATCCTACTATTTCTAAGTTTTCAATTTATGCATCAATGTTATCTTGTATGACTTGTTCAAGGAATAATGCACAAAGTACAAGGAATGCGAAAGCACAAATAAATAGTAGTGAGCAAGGAACTCTACTACACATGGTGACATCAATGGTTATCTATTAAACTTTTCTAACTATTCTAAGTTACACAAGTTTAGGATCTCTAATCCTACTATCGAGTGTAACTTAGAAGCACGACCTTATAAGTTAAAAGCAATTAGGACTAGCTAGGTCCTAATTTAGTTCAATCAGAATCGACTATAAGTTAAGAAGTAAATCATCACTTCCTAATTGATGAATTTTGACGTTCTAAACTAAGAACTAATCAAGCTCTACTAAAACTATGGATATGAATTAAACATCATGAATTGGGTTCAATCACATAATCCAAAGGGTAAGTCTTAAGGCCTATGGTTTAAGTCTAAATGTGAACTAATAATAAAGGCAAATTCTATTAAGCACAATCAAGCTTAATAGAATAATTCTCCTAATATTAATTTCATATTAAAATATAAAATAATCAGAATTAAAGTATGAAAATCTAGAAACTAATAAAACCAAGGTTCCATTTATTGAATAAGCTACTTTATTCGATGAATGAAATCTAACCTAGTATATATTCCTAATCTTAAGGAAACGATCCTAAAGTGAAGTATAGATCCTAAGAGACTTAAAGATATTCTAAGAATTGATTGAATTTATTTCATTTTAACTTAACTTATTATTTTTATTTAATTAGGGAAGTTAAGAATCTATATCTATATATTCATACAGAGTGCATAAGCAATAAAAAGTAAGGATTACATCCATTCACCATACATCAACCATGAAATAAAATGAAATAGCTCAGAAAATAATAATATGCAAAAAATAAACACAGTCACGAGTACCTGTATTATTACATCATTTAATTAAAGTTTGAAAGATAATATCACTTGTCCTCACAACGAAGAAAAATGCAACTAGAGGTCTTCTACACTAGGCTGCTGTACCTCCTCTAAATAAGGCTCCTCCTCAGGCACTGACTCCTCAAACTAAACAAGATCTAATAATGTCAGTTTCATAATGCCAAGGCCCTAGCTAATAAAAGAAGAATATTATTAGATAAATTATCTAAGTACATTTTAGGTAAGTAATTTATTAAGCATTCCTTAATATCACCATTTTACTCTAAACTAATTGAAACATCTATCTAGCATGGGACCAAGTAAGCATACAATGGGATGATGATAAGTTATAAATGTAATATTTATAACTAAGCAAGAATTGAGGCAAAAGCACACCTCAAGTAAACTAAACAAGGTAGGGCATACATATGTAATACAATAAGTAAAAATACAAAAAAGAAAAGTCAAACCTAAACAAGTTGATGATCATATGATATATGCTAATTTAAAATATAAATCTGAAAGTGGTACATATAATAACCAGTAAAGTTTAGAATCCTATATATGCATCTACTCAAGTAAGCGGGTAACATAGGAAAAATATAGCTAACCAAAATAAAATGCATCAACAATATAATAAATAGTAAGCTGAAAAATTATAAAGAATGTACAAACTGCCATATCAGAAAGAATTGGTCAATCCGACCTAATATATTCTCATAATCTTTATGGGCTAGGGCGGACATAATATCACAATATAGTATAATATGATTGAAGAGGTAGATAATACTATGCAAATATCCTTTAGTTCTTTTACTTTTGTTTCTATGGATAATTTCAGAAATAGCTAAGGAGTCAAGCACATTTGTAAGACTGAATGGGTCCCAAGCATAACACGCTCTCCTTAATGAGTGATGTTAAGCATTCTAATCTCTCCTTACCCCTGTCCATTGGAGTAATGTGTACCATAATCCACCATGTACTGAACCCAAATGCAAATGTTTTCTTAATATTCTTAGTTTTTCATTTTTCATGCAACAATATTTTTCTTATATGACATATTCAAGGAAAAACAAGCACAAAGTTCAAGGAATGCGTAGCACAAAATCAAGTAGTAAGCAAGGGACTCTACTAAATATGGTGATATCATTTATTATCTAATATTAATGTTCTAACTATTCCAAGTTACATAAGTTCAGGATCTCTAATTCTTACTATCGATTGTAACTTAGAAGTACGTCCTTATAGGTTACAAAATATTATGACTAGCTTGGTCCTAATATGATTAAATCAATGTCAGCTATAAGAAATCATCACAACCTAGTTTATAAGCTTAGACATTTTAAACTAAAATCATATCCAAAATCTACCAAGCTAGAGATTATGGATTAAACACCATGAGATTGGGCTTAATCACATAATCCCAAGAGTAAGACTTAAGATCTAGGTTAAATCTAAATATGAACTAATGATTGAGGTAAATCTTATTAAGCAAATCAGACTTAATATAATGAATCTCTTATCCTAAATCTAATGTTGAAAGACAAAATATTCAAATAAGTTGTAAAATCTAGAAACTAATAAAACCAATGATTCATTTATTGAATAACCCTATTATTTAATGAATAAAAACTAACCTAATATTTAATCCTATTCTTAAGGAACGGATATTAAGGTTGATGAATCCATAAATAATATCTAAACTAAAGGGGAATTTCATTCATTTCAGATTTTTATGATGCTCCTAAAATCAATATTTTTTATTATTTTCGGGGAAAAGGCATCCATGGGAGTTCTGAGGCATTTCTGAAAACATTTAAAATTTATTAAAGGAAATCCGCTACAGCGCATTGCAGCGCGCTACAGCGCAGTGTAACAGGCTGCAACAGAATTATTTAAACTTTATAAATAGGGCTCAACTAATTGAACAGTATTTTTTGTAAAATGAGTCGTTATAGTGCGCTGCAGTGGTCTGCAGCGGAATTATTTAAACTATATGAACAGGAGGGATCAACTAATTAAACAGTGTTTTTTGCAAAATGAGCCGCTACAATGCAGTCGCGCGTTGCAGCGGAAATATTTCCAACTTTAAAAAATGGGGAAATCAATTAATTGAACAGTGCTTTTTTACAAAATGAGCCGCTACAACGCGCGGTCGCGCGCTGCAGCGGTCTGCAGCGTAAATACTTTTACTTTGAAAATGAAAATTGAAGTAATTGAACAGTAGATTTGCAAAATGACCCACTGCAGCGCACTGCAGCGGGACATCTTTCAAAGCTCATACGCGGTAGCACGCGGCAACGGGGGACTTAGTAAATTTGTTAAGGACCATTGCACGCTCCCGCGGCCTGCCACATTTTTTTTTTCAGATAGCATTTATTGTGGCTAGGGACATGACCTCTATCCTGCATTTTGTCTGCAGCCATCATTCTCTGCAGCTGCTACATTTTATTTGAAAAAGACAGTCTTGAGGTGATATTTTGGGTAAACAAATGAAGATATTTGTCACCTCACCATCAATGGAGGATTTTGCCATCATGAGTTCATAATTTTAAATGGAAATGCTAGTTTTGAAATAAAGAAGAAGAAGGCAGCCCCTCTCCTATAAATACCCCTCCTCTTGACTTGAGGAGGGTTCACAATTTTAACCAAAAATCCACTAAGTAAGGAGGAGTGCCAAGGAAGAGAAGAACTCCCCAAGGGTGGCAAAGCAAGCTCTTGCATTGGAAGAGAAGGAAGAAGGCAGCACTAGCGACCTAAGAAGGGAACATTGAGAAGGAGAAGAAGGATTCCAGAGAACTTCCAAAGGAGCGTTCCTAGTATCTTCTAAACTCTATTCTTGTATTTTATTTTTAGTTGATCATGAAATGGTCTTTATCCATGTATGTGTTTTTCTTCTTTTCTTTTGTAATGAGTAGCTAAACTCCCTTGAGGAGGGTTGGGGTGAAGTCCCATGTGCATGATGTAATATTCATGTATAAATGTTTTTCCTTAAGCATAATTTATTTTGTGATCCTAATATCTTGCTAAAAAATATTTCATCTAATTTAGTCTTGAATGTGGAATAAGAGTAATGAATAAAAAATATTCAAGAACTAATTGTCTTGTGCTCCTTAGCTCACCTTAGGTTGGATGCTAGCTTTTGAATGCATGAAAGCTTGGAACTATGTGACAAAGTTCTTGAGCTCAATGCATCTCAATCTAAGCTCAACCAAAGTGTTGATGCAAGTGATGCTAAGACCCACTAAATGAGCTCCTTAGCTCAATATAATTGAGGTAGAGGAAGGAAGTGTTGAGTGCTCATGAACTAAGTGACATAGTCATTGAGCACAACATATGAATCCCTCATCTCAACTATGTGAGATGTGAGTGATGCTCGTAGTGGAAATCAATGCTTGTAAGATCCTAAGATTTAATAATCAAGCTCTCCTTGATCAAGAGAATAAGATTAAAATTTAAATCCAAAGAATCTTACAAGAATCTTTGTGCCTAAGTAGAACCGAATGTGAGTTCATTTTGTGCACGAGATTTGAACTTGTAAGACCTTGAGTTAAACTCAAGGAAAATAATGTGCACTTGATTTTAATTAAAATGAATGATAATGCTTGAGAAATTAATATACATAATTGTTATATCATGGCATGTGGGATGGTTCTAACTCTCCTCTTTCTCTCATCTTGCTCTTTTGCTTAGTGATTATTGTGCTAATTTTTAGACCAACTCATCCAAATACATTGTAGCTTAAACATTAGAGAGAATAGATATACCTTAGTGCCAAATCAACCAAGTCTCTGAGGATCGATAAATTCCCGAAAATTAACACTTTCCACTTATTACTTCAGACCACGTACACTTGCGTGTGAGCGCAGACGTGTATTTACTGTCTGTCAAAGGTGAAGTGAGGATTTCTAATGATAAGACTTGGAAATTTTCTAACAATTGATTGAATTTCTTCACAATTACTGATTTTATTTAATTATGGGGGTTAGAGATGGATTTTAGCTAAGTAAGCATATTAACCTTGGAGATTTTTAAACCAAAAATTGAGATATTTTTCAAATTGTCTCAATTGAGGGATTTATAACTTAAATTGATCCCAAATCAGTTATATTACTAATTTTAATGATTTCAAAGGGTATTTTAAGGGTTAAGGATATTTAACCTAAAATTTTGGCAAAATGATCATTTTGCCCCTATTTAAGGTCCAAAAAGCTACTCTTTGATTAAGGGCTCAAAATTAGGATTTCTTACTATCTAAATGATTTCTTACTATCTAACATAAAGATAGATAATAAGTGCACCAAATTTGGATAAGAAATGAGTCTTATGGGTTAAAATTAAAGTTTTTAACCTATGAGGCATTTTAGTAAATTACAACTAATGAAATCTAAATTTTTATGAAGTTTATTATTCGTTGCTACTTAAGGATTCTATAGAGTCCAAGAACACAAATTTTGAGGTCTAATGAATTAGTTATAGCCATTTTAATTTCCAAGGGAAATTTGTTAATTTTCTTAACTAAGGGAGATCAAAAAGCTAACTTTTCATTTGATGTCTAAATTCAACAAACTCAATGGCTATAGCTTTCTTATATCACACTGAGTATTTTATCTGGGAGTAAACCATATTGGACTTCAATTGGTCAAGTTATGACCTAATTAAGGTTAGGGGTATTTTGATAATTTCTAATTCTTCTTGAGTTCAGAACCTAAATATTATTTTAGATTATTATTGGTACTAAAATTAAAAGCTATCTAGCACTTTAAATTTTTGGATTTGAAGTTTAAATGACTAAGATATGGTCAAATTAATTTTTTGGACGATACGGCGCGCTGTAGTGCCCGACGGTGATTTTGCCAGTGCGAAAACAGTGAAGGGTCACATTTCGAGCTCAAATACTCTCAATCTAGAGCATTCCATAAGCGGTATTATATATCAATGGAAAGGGTTTTTTGATACATTTCCATTGACACCAAAATCTGTAAGAACGGATCATCCTAGCTATATGAACAATAGTTATAAAGGCAGGGTGTGCAGAATGTACGAAAAACATATCATGAGGTATATTACTTTGAATAACTATAATGGCTTCCATACTTAATCATGGATGTCTAAAGATGCGAATAAGCATAATAGAGAAATGAAATTACCAAGTAAGGAGAACAAATCGGTACCTTAACCGTTAGAAGAGGAAGAAGGAACTTTGGAAACTTGGAGGAGGAACTTCTTCTTCTTCTTCTTGTTTAACACAAAACTCAACAATGGGGGGAAGGGTGGAAGCTTGGGAGATTTATCTTGATAGCCAAATATGGATTGGAAGAGCTGAGCTTCCATTTATTGGAGGAGAAGGAAGGAGGAAAGTCATCATGAGCTAGGAGGGAAGAAAGGAAGAGGGATGGCCATAGCCATCAAACCTTGCCATTAAGGAGGGGGAAGGAAGAGGGATGGCCATAGCCATCAAAGCTTTCAATTAATGAGGGAGAAGGAGATGAGTCAGCCGAAAGTGGAGGTAAGGGGTAGCAGAATGGAATAACCAACTATGAGAGAGAAAGAAGGAAAGAAAAAAAAATGCAATTAGGAATAAATAACTAGTTATTCCATTAATTAATTAAAGATTCTGATTTTAGAAACGTACTCCAAAAATTCCCAAAAATTCACCACAAGTTTTTTTGGGGATGACGATCGCAACAGCAAAGTCGGATTTCGATTCTGACTATTATTTAATTATTCTATTTTTCGGGGTATTTAATTATATTAAAATACCCACGAAAATCCGACGACTTCAAAATGCGTTCAAAACATCACCGTAGTTAATTAGGGGGTGATGATCGCAACGGTAAAGTCGGATTTTGATTTCGAGGTCAAAATAAATACCTCAATTTTCTAATTAATTTAAATATATTAAAATATTCAAAAAAATTCAACGACTTCTAAAAAATCTCAAAATTTCACCTTTGGCTAATTCGAGGGTAAGGATCGCAACAGTGAAGTCAGATTTTAATTCTGACGAGTATTTAATTTTCCAATTTTTGGGTATTAAATATTATTAAAATATTCGTTAAAATTTCGACAACTTCTGATTGACTCCAAAACATCACCCCTAGCTAGTTTGGGGGCAATGAGCATAATCGTGAAGTCTGATTTTCAATATGAGGTGAACTTATATAGGTCATTTTCCAGAGTTTCTGGATTTCCCAAAAATCAGGACTTGATCTATTTGACTCCTGATTTGGACTAGATCTTAATGGATGACTCCTAATGACTTGATTAACACTTTATGATCAAGATTAGGATAGAGATTAGTCTTAATTGACAAGGGTAACAACTTGGGTTATTACACCCGCTACGGCAGACCCAATTTTGAAACTCGGGCGCAGCGGTGCGCGGCAGCGCCCGATGGTGATTTCTCCTGTGCAAAAACCACAATGAGTCATTATTCGAGCTCAAATACTCTCAACTTATAGCACTTTACCTGCGGTGCCATATACCGATGGAAAGGTATTTATGAGACCTTTCCATTGATACCCAAATCGGCACCCAACAATTATGTTATTAATGCAAATAATATAGTTAAAGAACTAGGTATATAGAAATTCGTATTTGCATATTTATATCTCCTTCCCTATCATTTGCAAATTTTAATGAGCTTCTACATCTTAAATATAGATTCATATGTATGCAAAGTACCTTCGACTTGCAAATGAAAACTCCTTCTAGAGATCCTTGGGAATCTGAGAGTCTGAGAGGCTGGAGAGCTTCTCTTCAACAACTACCACAGCAAAAAAATAATGGAGAATCAGGAAGGGGAAATAGAGCTTGAGCTCCCTCAGCAGCTTCAGCAAGAAAATGGGGAATGGAGCTGAAGGGGGTGGGGTCTTTTAATGAGTAATGAAGCCTGCCATTGGATGGGATGGGCCTGAGATATCCCATCCTAGTTGTGGAGATTAGGGGATGGCAGGAGGTGGAGAAGAGAGGGGAGGCTGAGCATGGCAGGGGGGCTGAAGGAAAAGGTAGCTCTGAATTGTAGCACGGAAAGGATGGTTATGGGTCCTAGCCAAGGAAGAAGGTGGAAAAAGAAGGGAAGGAAAAAAAATAGATGTTAAATAAATTAAATTAATTAATCTCTAAAATAATATTTTATAAATGATCTCTAAAAAATCTCAAAAATTAACTCCTGGCTAATTTGGGGGTGAGGAATTCAACGACGAAGTCGGATTTTGATTCTGACGAGTATTTAATTTTCCTATTTTATGAGGTATTTAATTACATTAAAATATTTGATAAAATCCGTCGACTTCCAAATGCGTCCTGAACATCATCCCAAGCTAGTTTGGGTGTGACGATCGCAATGACGAAGTCAAATTTTGATTTCAAGGACAAATTAAATATTTCAATTTTTGTTTAATTAAATATTATTAAAATATTCGATGAAATTTTTGACGACTTCCGATTGCCTCCAAAACATCACCCCTAGCTAATTTAAGGGCAATGAATGCAATGGCGAAGTCCCATTTTTGATATGAGGTCAAAATAACTAGGTCAATTTTTAGGGTTCCTAAAACTCCCAAAAAGAGGGTTTGACCTATTTGACCTTTGATTTGGACTAGGTCATGGTGGCGAACTCCTGATGACTTAATTAGTACGCTAAAAAGCAAATCAGCACTTGGATTAGTCCTAATTGCCTAAGGCAACAACTTGGGTTGTTACATGGTTGGGAGCCAGGGAATAGGCTCAGCCCGAGGGAAAAGGGGTGGACGAATTGGCCGAGGAAAATTCAGGAAGATGGTAGTTGACAGACTTTGGGCTCGAGGGCAAAAGAGAAAGACCTTGTTATCCTCATACTGCCACGGGGTTTGCTATAGGTCAGGCTATCAGGGGGGGATCATGCGAGCAAGAGGCGATATGGAGAAGATGATCCACTATGTGGGGCTAGAACGAGGCCGTCTGATCGGAGATACGTTGGGTTTGGACAGTCCCTAATGCGCTACTTGGCTGACTAAGCATGGATAAAACATCAGCCATTGAATGTGAGGGGTTGATCTATCAGGTAGGATTAGATCTAGGCACGGAGAGTGTACGTCATTGGATGGACTGCTCTAAGATGTGTGCTCGAGCGATCATTCGCAAGAGCCTATGCGCCACTATTGGGAACCGTAGCGGATCTGCCGCAGTCTCGACAGCAAATCCCACATAGTATTTTAAATTAAAATAATTTATTTTAATTATTATAAATCCTTTAATTAACTATAATTAATTCTATAAATTCCTAAATCTAATTTAAGAGCTAATGAGTTCCAAAAATTTCCAAATATTTACCCTTAGCTAAATAGGGTATGAAAAATTCAAAAATAAAATCAGACTATAATTTGGAGATCCAATTAATTTAGCTAACTTCGAGAATACTATAATAGGCAAAATAACTCAAATGCTCAATTGAGCTCTGATGGATTTCAAACTCCTGGGGTTAGGTTTAAATAACCCACTGAGTCTAATGGAATGGAAACTAAGGCTTAGTTTAGCTTAAATTAATTTGGATTAGTTATGGTAACATCTAGGGCTGTTATAAGAAGGGAGTGGGGAGGGGAATTATTCTCTCTCCTCTATTATTTGGATATGAATAAATTTTTCATCTTCTTCATAAATGCTTTAAGTGTTCAATTTGACTTTCTCTTCCTCCTTATCTCTTCTTTCTCTCTCCTTTTTTTCTCTCCTCTTTCTCTCTATATAATCTCTCTCTTCCATTTCTTTTCTTGAAAATAACAAAACTTGACACACATGTGTATCTTGATAAGAAAGCAAGCTTGCGCAAATATTTTTAATTTGGAGCAATATTTTATTAGTTTATGAAGATAAAAATTTTAAAAATTAATTATGGTCAATCCGAAGTTCTAAATTTGACAAAACTTTTTCTGTAAACTTTTTATAATATTCTTAATCTAGCAACACTAAAATTGTTAAATTTGGACTTATTTTAAATTTTCCCAAAATATTGAATTTAAATAATTCAAAAATTAATTCAGGAGTATTCGTTATCTGGATTGCTCCCAAACTTAAGCATTATGTTCACCAAAATATACTCTATATAACGGTATTTTTTATTTTCCCTTACTCTGAAGTCACTCAGGGTTCTGATTTTTGAGTCAAGTTTAATCATAATTATCCTAGTAATGACTTAGGTCATTATACATAGGATATGGAACCTTAGATTTAAGTTGCATTTGTGGAATAAGCTCGATTGCAAACTCCACTTCTCCAACTGGCAGAAGACTAAGTAGGTCTTCAGAAAAAACATTAGAAAATCCACAAATTACGGTTCTTGCTAAAAGGAATGTCTTTCTGACTAGCTTTTCAGCTTTTAATGCGCTAATAAGAGAAGCTTGGGTATTGAATGTGCCTACGAATGATTTGGCTTGACTTCCACAACCTAAAGTGATTTTTTTCTTCTGGTATTTGATTGTGGCACCATGCTTACTTAACCAGTACATCCCAAGAATTATATCAAAGTTTGCTTGCAAGTGGGAGCATGATTAAATTGGCTTCAAAACTTTGCTCAACATTGGTGATTGCTATATTACAAAACTGTTGAGCTTGCATATGGACTCTAGAAGGTAACCTTATGCTTAAAAAATTGGCTAAGCGATAGGAAGGTAACTTAAGCGCTTATCCCAACTTTCCGACACAAAGGAGTGACTAGCTCTAGTATTGAAAAGAGTGCTACACGATTTGTTGCTTATTTCTAAAGTGCTTATATTTAAAACAGTAACATAGTCTTACTTGCATGATTCAAGCCGAAAGAAAAATAGAAGCAAACATCAAAAGATGAAATGAAATTTAAGAGGTTCCTGATACTACTTCATTATATTCAAGAGCAAAGGCTAAAGTCAACATGTAGACTCTAGAAGGGCAGAAGATTGACAATTTTGAGGTGCACGGCCCTAACGATTATGAACTTGGGCAAGAGCAGATGCGCCTTTAGGTACTGCAATAGGAGCAGGTGGTGGTATAATTACCAAGTTGGGAGCTCTGCTGTTCAAGGGTTGGGGAAATATTTTATCTCTTTTAGAGTGGATGATGGGAACTCCATCAATTGTTTTCTTAGTGATGCATCGGTAGAAACAGTGTCCCAGCTTGCCACAAGTAAAATAGACGTTTCCATAAAAGTAGCATTTACCACAAGGTTCGGGATGTTTGCATTCCATGGCATTTACCAGAGTTTGTTTAGCTTCAATGTGGAAGATTGTGGCTACCTTTCGATGCTCGAATGCTTCTTTCCTTACCAGAATGAAGTGAGCTTTCCTCTTCCTATCCATTAGTAGAAATAGGTTCATCTAAAATCCTGCCTCAAAATAAGATAATACCCTATTTAAAGATATAATATTTACTTAAACTTGAGGCTATCCTTATACTTAAAGATCTAAGAGTTCTAATCATTATATCTAAACCCATGCTTATCATAATTTGATTCTAAATAAAGTAGTGTAATAACATGTAGATTTATAAGTTTAATCATTCGGTTAAGGTGCAAATCAAGAATGCTAATCTTCAAAACTCTATCTTAATCATAAGCACTTAGATGGTGGGGTAAGAATCATATAATTATGAGAAATTGATTGGTTGCAAATCAATCATACTTTATTGAATTATTTGGGATAAGTTTATGCAGTTTTCTTACTTAAGAGAAAATTAAGAAGATCTAAGGTTTTGTTTAAGATAGTCAATCACATGAGTCACTTTAAAACTTAATCTCTTGTTTTGCTATCCTATAATCAAATGTCAAAATTCTATAAAAGAAAAAAAAATCAATGTTCATGGCTTGAGTTTAACTAATTAAAGAGCCTTGTTAAGGTTAATTAGGGTCCAAGCCACTCATACCTTAACTAAGGATTACTTATGAAATTTGACATGTAGGGTTATCATAGATCTACTTATCAATTATTGAAGTTAAACTCAGCAATAGGTCTCATTTTAGTTAAGCCAAAGTACATAATTAGGCTAATTTGGATTTCGCCCTAATTTCGAGATATTAAGAATTTAATTTGTCTAAATTAAAGTATGAACTTTCAAGCACATTTATTAATATTTAGTGAGCATATGAATGTAAAACTATCAATTTCAAACATTAATCAAGACTAATAATCACTAAATCAAGCTCAAAAATAATTAGCAACTAATTAACAAAATGAAACTCAAAACATATATTTGACCTAACCAATTGATTCTAAACATTTTAGAGAAAATTTAGAGACTTAAGAATGCTAGTTAGCTTATGTTTACTAATTATCTTTAATCATGCCAATGGGCAATCAAGACATCATTAACAATATTAATTGGTGAAATTAATTCTAATTATTTTTGGTTCTACATAACAAGATAAAGTCATAGAGACTAAACTCATGCAAATTGGACAATTATTGAGTTTAATAAGCACTAAGCAAGTTTTCCAAGTAATTAAGCAATATTAAGGAAATTAATCACAAAAGTTAAAATTTTATTTCAGATTATTATTCTACACATTTATCTAATCAAAATGAAATATAATTTAATATTATTTGAATTTAAAATATTAAAGTTATTTCAATAATTTAAATTAAATTATTTTAATTTATTAATCATAGGCATTTGATTAAAAAGGAGAGAGTTGAGATTTCGTTGCAATAATTTCAAGGGTTAGTGATATAACTTCATTGTTGAATGTATACTTTCAGTTTGCTTATTTTATTAAAATATATGAACACCATTATAATCGGAGTGCTCTCTAGTTACATTAGGTTCAAGTTTAGTGCACAAAGAGAACTCCTTTTGGGTTATTCCCTAGCACATAAACTCTTATGAGATCATGATCCATTAATTTGATTTTGATCCCCCACGTCTAGGTTACCAAAGGATATCTTTTATTTCTGATGATCTCACAAATAAGACATCCATTAACCATGCATCATGCGCATCACATGCAGTTTAGCTAGATGGGAGGATGCATTGGGTCAATGGATTATGTCACATCATCCATTGAGTTTTCCCAACATCCTCTCACCCCTTCTACTTTGCTGAGCAGCAGAGCAAGGTTAATGGAGAATTTGATTCATAAGCATCAATCTCTTGGTAGAGCTGTTAAGGAAAGGTGCGAATGAGCTTGAAAAATTTGTCAGATAATTCTCAACTCTACTTGCACTACCTTCCTTGCTCTTATAAAATTGATGAGCTTGGAACACAAGTTTTTTTAAATGAAATAATTTAGATTTTAGTTCATCAAAGTATTCATTTCTACATAAAATATAAATGATAAAAAACATTTTTTCATACATTCAAACAATTTCATCATACACCATCATACCTCATATATTCTTACAACTACATCTTAACCCTCTCCAAAGGGGTTTTAGCCTTCCATTACTAAATAAGCATAAGCATACATACAAGGAAAATTGAACCTTACCGTCAGTTCACAGCAGAAATAAATCAAGGGAGTTTAGGAAGAAATACTAGTTATTACCCGGAGATTTTGTAGGGTTCTCTTGGACTCTTCCTTCCCTTCCTATTGAAGCTCCACCTTTTTTCCCTTGCTGTCCTCTTTGTCTTATTGTTCTTGGTCAGCATTCTTCCCTTTGGAGAGTTCTCCTTTCTCCTCTTGTTGCAGCTTTTCCTTTAGGGACTTGAATGTCAAAAGTTGGAACCCTCTTAAGGTCTGAGATTGGCCCTTAAATAAGGATGCACATAGCCTTAGAGTATTAATGATGTGACTCTTCCTCTTCCTTAGCTTTAATTAAATCCCATTTAATGTTTCATTCATTTTATTGGGATTCAGCAATATTAATGCTCTTCATGTTTTCAAAGATGATGGGGAAGGCCAAAGGTTGCATCTTGTGGCATTTCTTATGCTGCAATTATTGTTGTTTCTGGAAATTTCTAGATCGTCCGCTACGAGGGCACTTTGGCGTGCTGCGGCAGCAGTGTTCCAAACACTATTACACTATGGGGCGCTATGGCAGCAGCACTCCAAACACTATTCTTTCATAAGGATTAGTATCTTTTCTTCGATTGCCGCAACGTCCGCTGCGGCGCGCAGAGCAGATAAACCTTCGTAATCACTATTTAAATAGTTCACTTATAATTTTTATGATAAACAAATATTCCACTGTGGTGCACTGCAACAGTTTGAAAGTTCAAAAATGCAGAAGATTCACTGTTCAATTAGTTCATATATAGTTTGTGTGAATAATCAAAAATGCAATGTCGCGGCACGCTGTGGCGCGCAGCGGGGCAGTTGAAGTTCAAAAATGTGGAAGATTCACTATTCAATTAGTTCATATATAGCTTATGTGAATAATCAGAAATGTCGCCGCAGTGCGCTGTGGCTCGCCGAGTGGTTGAAAGTTTTGAAATGCAGGAGATTCACTATTCAATTAGTTAGCATAAGGTTTTAAGTTCTCTTCAAGATATGATGCTGTAGCACACTGCATCGTGTTGTGGTGCGCTACAACAGGCTATGGCGCGCTGTAGTGAGCTGTGGTGGGCTGCAGCAGGCTGTCATCTAGGCCTGTAAATATTCTTCTAGGTGAAGAATTTTTTGGAGCCGCCATTTGCACGCTATGGCGTGCCATGGCGCACTATGGCAGTTTTGACCCAGAATTTGGTCATTCTGTCCATGTATTCCATTTTCTTCATTTTCCTACATAAGTACTATTTTACATTCAAAGTAGAAGGATATATATGATGATTTGAATATTTAATCACTACATTTTTGCTATAAATTTTGGATATATCAATATACTAAATGTTATGCACATATTTTCTATTGTTTGTTTACTTTTGCAGTTCATTTTAGCGCAATTATTTAGGTTCGGTACTTCTTAGTTCAATAAAATTGCATATACTAAGATGCTAGTTCTATTTCTGTTTTCTTTTACATTTCAGTACAGTCTGATTGCTCTATAAATCAGCACAATGTTCATATGATCATAAGTATATTATGATGAATTTTACTTTCACCACTTACAGTTATATGTATTTATTGCTTAACATTGTTGTAGCTTCTGGTTGAGGTATGCTGTTCACATAGTTCGTGTTGTTCAGTTAAAATGTTTTATTTATGACTATCTTATTCATTTTCTCTTGTTGCACCTTTTTAAATGCTTGCATATTTAGTACAATTTGATATCTTAAAATATGTAGTTTTCATTAAATTAGCTTAAAATGTACTTGAGCAATTATCTAATTTACTCCTTTTCTTTTCTTGGTTGGGGCTCTGGCATTTTGATACCGATAATGTTAGATTCAAAGTTGTTCATGGAGATAACATCAGGTAAAGAGCATAGCCAGAAGGAAGACCTTCCTGCTACTGTCGAGGCTTAGATGATATCTTTCTCTACTTGTGAGGATGAATGTGTCTCATTTAAGTTCAATTTAGTTCTGTAATAATTAACATTTTAGATGTCTTTACTTTTCTGCACTTAAATACTGAGTTGAGATTATATTCTTCTTTTATATGCTATGGAATGAATGTGTACTTTTCTTTTGCTTCCGCATACTACTTGATGATGATGAATGACTTATAGTCTTAGGGGACAAGTCTTTCAGTTAAGATGAGCTAGATTGCTTCCTGACTCAGCTATAGTTGTAAGATTTGCCTCATTTGGTGACTGAATTCACCGTAATCATTAATATTAGTATTAGCATGACTACGACTGAGATGGGACTTCATAGCCCAAGTGCCAAATTGTTCGTTACAATATCAAATCAAGAACCCAATTTAACATTCGTCATTATTAGTAGTATAATACTGAATTAATGAGTTTTTATCCACTATTAGATGCTACGGGAGCCAAAAGTCTCTAAGAAGAAAACAAGAAGTATAGACATTAAGTGAATAAAAAACATTCCAGTTATTCCAGAAAAGAAAGAAGAAACCTAGCAAAGAACAGTAAAGTAAAATATCGAGAGTGAACTAAAGTTTTACAAACATTAGACATGATGACATGCGTCCTCACAAGAAGCATAAAGTAAGAGAAACAACGAAAACTAAGCGGTTTTCAAAGCTGTAACTACTGGATAATCTACTTCAAGTATAAAATTCACTCCAAGCTCTTGATCTACCATATTTTGTATTTAATATGGTAGGGCACAACTAACAAAAGAAAAATACAAGATTAGACTTAAAAATTCTAAGTACATTTTAGGGCAACTAATCTATTTTAGTTTTAAGTTGATATCACCTTAGCCATTTATAATTATCATTTAAGCAGAGCTTAATGAAAAAAAAATGAAAGTAAACTTGGTAAAGTGAAGTAAAATATAGTAAAGTAATTGATTATAAATAATAATAAAAGGTCTATAAAGTAGTAAATGAAGAAAAGCTAGTATAACTTGCATCATATATAAGTAAGGAAAATAGGTATAGCTATAAACAAGTGTGCAATAAAATAGTAAGGAATATGTACAAAAGGAGATATGCTAAGTAGCATAAATGAAAACAGTGTAAGCTTAAATGTCAATGATAACAACATACACTGTAAGAAAGTAAGAAAGAAAAGGAGCTGTAAATACAGGTGAACCTATAATATATACAAGTAAGAGTAAAGTCTCAGTTCAAGGACTGAGTGCACAGTGAAAGCAGCCATAAAGGACTGAGTGAACAGTAAAGACAGCCATGAATGACTGAGTAGACATGTTTGTAAAGGACTATGAGCGAGCCATGAATGAAGCCAGCCATAACTGAGGTTGATTGACTATGATATAACATCCACAATCATAAAGAATGTGGGAAAAGTAAGACTAGTAACGAAGGACTATAATATTAAGTTATTTATTTTGTAATCTTGTTCTGTGGGCATAGAAACAAGTGAGGAGTTAAGCATGTCTGCTTAACTAAGGAAAGTGGGGTCTCCCATAACACTCATATTCCCCCTCTAGGATATGTGGTACACCATTGCCTGCCCTAGCATAGTCCACCATATGAAACCTCTATATTTAATGTTATAAGTTTAAATTATGCACAATATCTTTATGAATAATCTCAATATGTTGCAACATTCAAGGATGTTCAAAGTTAATTGTAAACTATGTGATATCTGTCATTATCTACTTTAGTTATCTTTCCTATGATTGGATCAAATCAAGCTCCTCAATTGACTTAGACATTCTTTGAATGTCTTCATCAATTGATATAATAATAATATACTAAATGAAATGAGGATTAAAAATAATGATTTGATTAAGAGCTTATTCATGTGAAAAAATAATTTATAAATATAATTGAGTTGTTACAAACAAACATCCAATCCTATTTCTAACACTCCAAACATCTAACTAACATCCAACTCTATTACATTATAGGAACACTTAAGCTTAGATGCTCAAGGTAACACTATTGAACTACTTATGTTGTCTCAAACTTAGATATGTTACTAATTGTTCAATGTTATATTATCCTTAATCTTACTAACTTGTTAAGGTTCTACCATAAAATGGTTGTACATCGAACCACTTAAGTAATCTTATGCTTAATTATGCTACTAATGGGACAATTCTAGTATATTCATAGACTTAGGGATTCTATAAGATTAAAAGTCTAATAAGGCAAGCCTAAAAGAATTATATTACTTAAGTTATTATTGTCTAAATATTCCTCACATTAAGTTACTAATCAAAGATTATGGTTCAACTCTTAATCCTAAGGTTCCAAACCTTAGTATTACAATTGCTAAGGTCTTAAGGTTTGCTTCCTTACTAAGCTCTTGAAGGATTATAAGTCTTTTAGCCATTAAGGTATTTAGCTTTAACTTTAAAACTCAAACATTATAAGGGTTCTAATATAATAGAATCTCACTTTAAGTAATTATAAGATTTCAGGTCTAATAGAAATGGACACTAAGTCCTAATTGAAAATATAACGGTTAACACTAGAAGGATTCTATTCCTTAGATCTTACTTTATGTCCAAGCCTTAAAGTTCTAATCTTCTTGGATAATTGAGATCTCTACTAATATTAATTAAGGCATCTAATCTATCTAAAAGCTCCTAAGTACAGATTTAGAATAAATGACTAACTACACTTCACTAAGGAGGTTGCACATAACCTATTAGATCAAACTCTAAGCTCTACACTTAGCATGTTAAGACTAAACATATAATCCTAAGCAAGTAGCACTTAATCACTTGGGTTACTCTTTCAGTCTAAGTAAAAAGTACTACACTTCCAAAGAAGCCTCCATTCCAATCATCTTTTAAGTCCTCTCTTTAGGCACAATTGCTAATGTTAAGGGTTTATTAGTGTTATTCTTAATATCTCTCAAGATCTAAGATGATCTACAATATACTACCCTACATGTTAAGATTCATCTAAATTATCTAAATGGCAATAATGGTGTAAGTACTAATTTAGATTGGATTGGAAGCTTAGCTCAATATTAACTTCCTAATTTTATCAGGTTACAAGACTTAGGCAAGTGGCTAGGGTTTTTAGCTAGAGAGTTATTATGAAGGATTTCTAACCATAGTTCATTACTGAATCTTAGGGTTAGAGTATTCAAATCTATTTACTCAAGTAAATTGACTAACTATAGTCAAATGTAGTCTTATTGGTAAGGTGTCTAAGTGAGGGCACCCAAAATCCATAACTTCTAAGCTCATGATAAAGTACAAGGAATCCTAATTTTCTAAGTGCTTAGGCTACTAAAGTGAATTAATACCACTAAGTCATATAATGGGTTAACTATAATCAATCCTACACTTAAGGGATGTAGGGAAACTAGGTTAGGCTCTAGCTAACCTCTTAAGGTATCACTAATAAATCTTATAGTCATAAGGAGTTGTCAAATTTATCTACATCCTAGAGTTTAGGACTATTATAATCTAAAAGTACTTAATCAAGTATTAGGGATATGCAAGATCAATCCATTCTTATGATGAGGCTCCTTGCTATGTTTACTAGTTCTGAGGCTAACTCTTGACAAACTAGTTGCTCCCCTTATCAAGATGTCAACTAAAGTTGCTATAAGATTTAAGGTATGTTGTCTAGAGTGTCCTAGACTTTAGGAGGCCTAAATATGCAAAATCCTATAATTGAGAGTTTAATATTATTTTATTAAGGGTCAAAATTTTACCTTTTCTATTTGATATCCAAATCATGTAAATATAGTGGCTATAGTTTCATTATAGAACAACAAGTAAAATGACACTAAGTAATGTCAAATCAGACATCAAATGGCTAATTGGGGTTTTAATGACTCATAATGACACTAAAAAGGTCATTAGTAAAATTAGATTCCAAACTGGAAAATTAATATCATATTAATGTCCTACACATTTTTGTGATTGAAATGAACTTGGATCGCCAAATTTGGACGCGTATTGGCTAAGTTAGGATATTTATAAGATTTGATTAATTAATTATTTAATAAATTAATTAAAATAGTGTATAACAAAGTTAATCATCAATATACAAATCTAATATCATATTATTGATCCTCACATTTTTCTGATCAAAATGACATATAATTTTGATATATTTAAATAATTATTTCTAAAGTTATTAAATTAATTAAATCTACATTAATTAAACATAAGGTTTTTATTTAACAAAAAACAGCATCTGGAATATTCCCTTAGAATCTTTGGCGCAATTCAAAAAGTAGCTTGATCGGCCGATTCAACAGAACGAACCGTACAATGCTGCTGTTCGACCCGAACCACGCCACTGTTTGTCTTCCCTCTTAACGAGCCGACGGAGATGTGATTAGGGTTAGTCCCTAAAGCACCGTCCGTCGACCTCCGATGCTGCGACCAAGCTTAAAGCATTCCCCACACAACCGCCATCAATTGGAGACAAGTAGGGGCGACGGGAAGCAATGGAGGAGGTTTCGAGCTCTCAGATGTGCTCGATCGAGAGCCTCTAATAACTTCAATCCATTCTACATTCTGAGCAATAACGATTTGAAAAACTAACTTAGTGAATTATGGAGAGATCGTGAAGCAAAATCGCATACCTTCATTAATTTTTTCATGTATTAGGCTTAAGGCTTCCAACTTGATCCATCGGTAATAGGTGAGCATAAAGGCCTTCTCAAGTCCACTACAGGAAATGAGGAGTAGGAGAAGAGAAATGGAGATTAATAGAGCTAAAAGGAGGGTCTGGGAGCTCGACGAGGGGCAGGCGTGCTCCTGCTGATATATCCAAAATTCATAACAAAATTAATTGATATAAATATTTAAAACATCATACAAACCATCATACTTTGAGTGGAATTTGTGCATTTTTAAGAAAGATGGAGAAAAGGGCAAGCCACAGGTAAATTGGAGAAATCTTGATGAAAATCGCTGTAGCGTGCCACAGTGTGCTCCAGCTGGCCATGATAGACAAGTGCACTAAACAAAGACCAGGAACCTAATATGTCAAAATAGAAGCAAATCGTTGCAGCGCGTCACATCGGGCAGCGGCGACATTTTAGATTTTTAATATAAACTTTATATAAACTAATTGAACAGTGCCAAATCCTTGATTTCGAACTTTGACCACTGCAACGCACTCCATGCACACCATAGTGCGCTATGCCGTATGAAGATTTACATAGACCTGGAATAAAATCGTTGTAGCCCGCCGCGATGTACCACGGCGGCATTTCAGATTTATGAAAAACCTTATATGAATTAATTGAACAGTGACAATTTAGCATTCTCGAAACTCAAACTGCCATAGTGCGCTGTAGCGATAAACCAAATTAATTCGACCCGCTCCACTGCGCTGCAGCGGAATAGTGTTTGGATTAAAAGTGCCACAGCGTGCTACTAAAGATCCTCAGCAGAACAGCCCATCTAGAGCAAAATTCAACAGAATCAAATATAATTCTTGTAGCGCGTCGCAGTGCACTGCAGTACGCCACAACGCCCGATACAGGAAAAACAAATTGCATTAAATACAGCATAGAGAAGGCCACAATTTCAGATCTTTGGCCTTCCCCAGCCTCTTGAAACCTAAAGTAACATTAAATCTGATGAATCCCAAGTGAATAACAGAATAAAATGGGAATTGCTTGCATTTAATCAAGGAAGATGAAAGGTCACATGTGGTTAATGCATGGAAACTCTCCTATTTAATGGGCAATTTCAGACAAAGTAAGGGTTCCAAAATTTTCCTTATTTTAACATCTAAAGGATTAAGAAGAAAAAATAGTAGAAGATCTCAAGAGAAGGAAAGGGAAGAAAATGAGAAATACCAAGAGAACCTAAGAAAACCTTTGGGTTGTTTCCTAATACTACTTCAAAGCTGTCTTATTTTCCTAGTTGTGAACCGATGTCAAGGTTCATTTTATTTTTCCTGTCTTTTTGTATTAATTTTGAAATGGAAGGATAAACCCTTCTTGGAGAGAGTTGAGTTGAAGTTGTGGGACAATGTAAGGGTCTATGGTGTTGTACGTTATTTTGAAATGAATAAAAACTATTTACTAAATTCTTTCTTATCATTGTTTAAATAAAATGCTTGAATGTATCTTATAAAAATCTTTATTAAATCAAACTAGAAATGAATTATCATTAAAAAGGACTTATGCTCCAAAGTTCATCAATTGGATTAGAGTAAGGAATGAGTGCAAATTAGAGCTAAGAGCTATGTGACAAGTTCTTAAGCTCGTTAGCACCATCCTTAAAGCTCATTCAAGAGATTAATGCTTGTGAGCTAAGTCCCCATCAATCTTACTTTGTCTCTCAGTAGAAGGAATGAAAGAACATTGGACACCCATTGGATGATGTGACATGTTCCAATGAGTTCAATGCATTCTCTCATTTAACTAAACTGCGTGTATATGCGCATGATGCGGATTGATGAAAATTATGATTGTGAGATTAATTAACTAAAATTAGCAATATGGTGACCTAGACGTAGGAAATCAGAATTGAAGTAAATGAAGATCTTGATAGACGTTTAATACACGTCTGCGCTTACATGCAAGTGTACATGGTATGAAGTAATAATTTAGAATGTGAGTTTTGAGATTTATCATCCTTAAGGAATCAGGTGTTTTGTTACTAAGATATATCTATGTTCAATAATATTTAAACTATGTAAATTCAGATTGGTGTGGTTTTGTGTTCAAAGCAATAATTCAGATGATTATGAACTATTTAAAGATAAGAGGAGAGTTGGGCTTACTCTATGTGAAATGATGGGACATCAAGTTATATTACTTCTCAAGAACATTCATTTCCTTTTATTAAGTTAATAACCATGTGCACATTGAATTCTTTAGAATTGTCCTCTAAATCTTTTAAGTGCAAATCTTGTGCAAGAGATGAACACACTAGGGTTCAATTTCTGCACAAAGATTCTCATGAGATCGCAATGAGAGCATCTTAGTTACCCTACATCTAGGTCACCAAAATTTATAATTTTAATTAGCTATTCTCAAGAGCATAATTCCATTAATGAGCCTCATGCGCGTCATGCGCAGTTCAGATAAGGAAGTGATTTCATTGGGCTCTATGACTATGTCACATCATTCATGAACTCTCAAGAATCCACTCCCTCCTTTCATATATGCTGAGCAACGGAGCTCTAATTATTGGGTCTTAGCTCACACTCTTTGACTCCTTAGTTGAGCGTAAAATATGGTGTAAGAAAGCTCAAGAACTTCTCACTTAGTTCTAAGCACCTCTTTCACGTTTACCCCACTCTTCACTAAGAAATGAGCCATGGAGCACAAGACTTTTATTTTTATTTATTAATATTTATATTTATATTTTCTTTTAACATAAGATTTTGATTTCTTACACAACTTATTCTTAAGATGATTTCATTGAGTCATTCAAAAATAGTTTTTTTTTAGTTCAATACTTGAGGAAGTTCTACATCATTCATATAGTCCCTTATATTTTACAATGAGCATAGCCCAACCCTCCCAAAAGGGGGTTTAGCCTTCCATTACCGCTGAGAAAAGAAAAGAAGCATACAAGGATAAAGACCCTTTCATAATCCACTAAAAAGAAAGATCAAGTAAGATTAGATTTTACTAGGAACTGCCCTTAGTGGGGTCTTCGAATCTCTCCTCTTCTTTCTTCTCTTCTCCTTCCCTTTAGCTCCCTAATGCAGCCCTTGGTTCTTTATCTTCTAGCAATGGTCCTTTCCATCTCCCTTGGAGAGGTTTCCTCCTTCTATGCAGCCCCTAACAAACTTGATTTTGGGATGAAAAGTTGGAACATCTTTAAGTAAAGAAGAGCTGCTTTTATAGATGGTCACTCATCTTCTTGCCTTCAAATTCTGGTTTCTTCCCTCCAAATTTCTATAACAATGAGTGCAAATTCAACTTGAGTGAGGGTGACATCCCATTTTTTCATTCTTTAACCACCACATCCCTTCATGAATCCATTTTTCCTTTTAAAAATTGTTCTGCTTGCAGATTGAATGATGGCTGGGAGATAAGGAGCAGGTTGGGGGTCTTGTCCCAGCCGCAATAAATGCATGGATCAGACAAAAACTTGGGGCGCCGCTGTAGCGCGCCATAGCAATCGAGCCCCGCAACTCCTTTGCTGCAGCGCACCGTAGCTGTTTTAAGTCATGAAACCGGCCCGCTGCCAGCGCGCTGTAGCGATTGAGTTCTGCAAGCTCCCCCATTGTGGCGCGCTGTAGCAGTTGAGTTCCGCAAGCTCATCCGCGGTGGCGCGCTATAGCCGTTGGGTTCCATAAGCTCACCCTTGTGGTGCGCTATAGCGGTTTGAGTCCGAAAACTCACCCGTGCAGCGCGCTAGGGAGCGCTGTGGCGCACCGTAGCGAAAACGTTCCAGAATTCAATAGTCCCCCTTTGATACGAGTCATCTGTATACAAGAAGCTGGCGCACGCTAGGGCGCACTGCAGTGGTTTTTTTCTAGAATTTGCAGAAACATTGCAAAATTGTCCGAAAATTGATGATCTTGTATTTTCCTTGAAATTACACAAAATTTATCAAAGTAGGCTGATTCAAACATAGATTTTATATAAAAATTCCTTTATATATGAAGTAAATAATGGATTCATTAGATCTCATATGGGTCTATGTGCTAAGGTAGAACCCTAAGGGTGTTCTCCTTGCTACACTAGACTTGAATTTGCTAAATTGGAGAATTGCTCTAGTTTAGGCAATGTTCACTTGATTGTTTAGACATAGAAAAACATTTTATTGAGTTTCAATGACTAAATGACAGCACCAAGCCCTTACTAGACCTATAACCAATCCCCAACTCTTTCCTCTTGAATAAATAGTATCTTACCTTAAGTAAATTGTATTGTTAATTTAAGAACCAACAAAAGCCCAAAAATCAATTATTCTAAACATTAGTGAAAGAAGATAAGACTTAGTATTAAAACCACCGTTCCCTGAGGATGATATAAATTCTCGGAACTTACCATTCCACTTATTACTTCGAACACATGCACTTACGTGCAAGCGCAGATTTACAATCTGTCAAATTTTTGGAGCAGTTGCCAGGGAATAATTTTGTTTTGTATATATAATCTTCGATTAAATAGTGATTTAGATCTTATATTAATTTTGCATGTAATTTTTAGTTGATGTAATTATATTGTGCTAACTTTAGTGTTAATTTAGATTTTGCTTTAGTTATTTGTTATTGAAAAATAAAAAATTTCTAAAAATTGTGCTGAACTATTTTACTGATTACTATTTTACAGCGCTGAAATCTGTGGAAATACTGTAGCTATATTGTTGAATCAATTCTATTGAATTGTTTGCTTGAATTTGTGTTTGCTAAATTTCTGTTATTAAATACATTGCTAAAAGTGCTTAGTTCTTTCTAACTAAAATTGTTAAATTGCATGAGTAGAAGAATAGGTGCTAAATTACTTTTTGATCCTAAAATAAAGCGCACTTACTTAAGAGCTAGAAGAGAACAGGTAAATCTGAACCAACCTCAAATTGAAATGGATAATCTAGAAGCAAACCCTTGTAGAGCCACGAGTCAATATGACAGGTAGACGCTTAAGGGACTAGGCCTCCCAGTTGTGGGAGGAGTGCCTAATGCGATTGTTAGACCCCCTATTCAAGCTAATAATTTTGAAATTAAACCTTCAACTCTAAACATGGTCCAGAACAATCAATTTAGTTGTCTAGCTTCTGAAGATCCAAATGCCCATATTTCAAACTTTCTAGAAATCTGTGATCCCATAGGTTTAATAGTGTGTCCGACGACGCGATTAGACTAAAACTCTTTCAGTTTTCTTTGAGAGACCAAGCTAAGAATTGGCTCACTTATTTGCCTGGTGAGTCCATCTTGCGAGTGAACAATTGAGTGTGCTAGGCTCCTATAGGACTTAATGACCACAAGGCACTAATTCAAGGATGAAGAAAAACATCTCTCCCTTGAGCTGAATTTTTTTTTTTAAAAAAAGAGAAAAATAAGGATGATGAATAATATCTCTCCCAAGGTACAAAAACTGAGAAATTCGGATGAAATAAAGTGTCCCACCTAAAAATATAAATGTTCCTTATAATTCATGAGAAGGAGCACACATGGCACAATACGCTTGTCACTCACCAAATGCCTAGCCAAGGTTTGAAAGTCCTAAGGTAACTACCCTCTCCCCACCCATAATGAAGATATAAGCATGACATCTGAGATTGGAGCTAGATTGTAACTAGAACTTGGAGCTTGATTGAGGAGGATAGTAGAGGTTGGAATTCTGAAATCAACTTAACCTAGAGCAATATTCAGTGACTAAAGCATTTCACATTGACTTCTCATATTAAATCAATTAACTAAAATTCAGAAAATCATTTGTGAGCTTACTCGAGGATGAGCAGAATTTAAGTATGGGGGTGTGATATATCTGAAATTTATAGCAAAATAAAGTGGTAAAAAATTTTAAAACATCATACAAACCAGCATACTTTGAGTGAAATTTTTGCATTTTTAGGAAAAAAGGAAAAAAATGGCAAGTCAGAGCTAATTTAGAGAAATTTGGTTGAAAACCGCTGCAGCACACCACATCGTGCTCCAGTGTGCCACGGTAGACGAGTGCACTAAACAAAGACTTGGAACCTGATCCGTCAAACTGGAAGAAAATTGCTGCAGCATGCCACAGCGCGTCATGCGGGCTGTGGCGGCATTTCAAATTTTTAATATGAACTAATTGAACAGTGTCAAATCTGCAATTTCAAACTTTTGACCACTGTAGCGCGCCACAACGCGCTATGCCTTATAAAGATTTTCACAGACCTGGAACAAAATTGATGTAGCTCGTTGCGGCATGCTACAACGTGCCTTGGCGGCATTTCAGATTAATCATGAAAACCTTATATGACTTAATTGAACAATGACAATTTCACATTTTTGAAACTCAAAACATCATAGTATGCCATAATGATAAACCGAATTAATTTGACCCGCTATAGCGCGTTACAACAGAATAGCATTTGGATTGAAGGTGCCAAAGCACGGTACAGTGGATCCTCAGTAGAACAGGCCATCTGGAGCTAAATGCAACAGAATCAAATGCAATCGCTACAAGCGCGCCACAGTGCCCGATACAGAAAAAGCTCCATAAATTACATTTAAATACATCATAGGAAAGGCCACAATTTCAGACCTTTGGCCTTCCCCAGCCTCTTGATACCTAAAGTAACATTAAATCTAAGGAATCCTAAGTGAATAACATAATAAAATTTGAATTGCTTGCATTGAATCAAGGAAGATGAAAGGTCACATGTGATTAATGCATGGGGGCTGAAAACTCTCTTATTTAAGGGGCAATTTCAGACCAAGTAAGGGTTCTAAAGTTTCCATATTCTAACATCTAAAAGAGAGGTTACTGTAAGAAAAAAGGAAAGAACTCTCTAAGGAGAAAGTGAAGAGAACTGTAAAGGATTAAGAAGAAAAGATCGTAGAATATCTCAAGAGAAGAAAAGGGAATAAAAGGAGGAATACCAAGAGAACCCTAGAAAACCTCAAGGATGTTTCCTAGTACCCCTTCTAAACTCTATCTTATTTTTCTAGTTGTGAACCGATGTCAAGTTCATTTTATTTTTCCTGTCTTTTTGTATTAATTTTGAAATGGAAGGCTAAACCCTCCTTGGAGAGGGTTGGGTTGTAGTTGTGGGACAATTTAAGGGTCAATGGTGTTATATGCTATTTTGAAATGAATAAAAACTATTTGTTGAATTATTTCTTATTCTTGTTTACAGAAAATGCCTTAATGTATCTTATAAACTTATTTATTAAATCAAACTAGAAGGGAATTATCATTAAAAAGGACTTATGCTCCAAAGCTCATCAATTAGATTAGAGTATGGAATGAGTGTAAATTAGAGCTGAGAACTATGTTAAAGATTCTCAAGCTCGTTAGCACAATTCCTTACAACTCATCTGAGAGATTGATGCTTGTGAGCTAAGTCCCCATCAATCTTGCTTTGTGGCTCAGCAAAGTAGAAGGAATGAGGGAATATTGGACACCCATTGAATGATGTGACATAGTCCAATGAGTCCAATGCATTCTCTCATTTAGCTAAATTGTGTGTGTATGCACATGATACAGATTGATGGAAATCATGCTTGTGAGATCAATTAACTAAAAGTAACATTTTGGTGACCTAGACTTAAGAAATTAGAATTGAAATAAATGAAGTTCTCATAAGGTTCTAGGTGCGAAGGTAGAACCCTAAGGGTGTTCTCCTAGCTGCACTAGACTTAAACTTGCTGAATTAGATGATTGCTCTAGTTTAGGCAATGTTCACATGTTTGTTTAGGCATAGGAAAACACTTTATGAGTTTCAATGACTAAATGACAGCACCAAGCCCTTATGAGTCCTATAACTAATTCTCAACTCTCTTCTCTTGAACAAATAGTATCTTATCTTAAGTAAATTGTATTGTTAATTTAGGAACTAATAAAAACCCAAAAATCATTTATTCTAAACATTAGCAAAAGAAGATAAGACTTAGTATCAAAACCATCATTCCCTGAGGACAATATAAATTCCCAAAACTTACCATTCCACTAATTACTACGGACACGTACATTTGCGTGCAAGCGCAGATTTACAGTTTGTCACCTGCCTGTCATCGTAGCCCACGATCGAGTGATCTTGGGCAGAGACGTACATGAGATGGCTTTTGACTGTCGGATCAGATCGGATATATCTAATGCTTGCAGACATATCATCCCAGCATAAGCGCTCAACGGCCCTGATGAGCAGTTCATGTTGTCCAGTGCACTGGGCTCATGCATGGGATCAACGCTGGTGGGTAAAAGCTGTTAAAGAAATTCAAACAAAATTAATATATAACTAGTTAATTAATTTACTTAAATTATAATGATTTTAATAATTAAAATTATGCTATTAAATGATCTCCGAAAATTCTAAAAAATTCACCATTGTCTAAATGAGTGGTGAGGAACTCAAAAATGAGGTCGGATTTTCGATCATAGGTCAATTTAATTATCTCAATTTTCTGGGCATTAATATAATATAAAAATAATCGAGGAAAATTAAACGAATTCCAAAAGCTTCCAAAATATCACCCCTAGTTAATTTGGGAGTGATGAGTTCAACGGTGAACTCCAATTTTGATTTTGAGTTCAATTAAATTAGAAAATTTACAATATATTCAAATTGCCTTGAAATACGCATTGAAAATGTACGATCTCCAAATTGCACTAAATTTAAGGTGTATGCTCCTAATGCTGTTAGGAGTCTACTGGTGATGGTATTAACCTAATTTGGATGATCAAAGCCAAGTAACAACACTCGGGTTGTTACAAATTGAGAGTGAGGCGCCATATAAAATTTTAGCCTACTTGTCAGTGGCTTTGAGATTATTTTAGAGCACTAAAGGACTATATTAGGTCCTCATATAAATACCTAAACTTTGTTTTAGGGTTTAATATCAACCAAAATCTATGTGAGAGCTTTGGAAGTTAAGCAATATGAAACTCTATAGTGAGAGCTTAGAGAGAAATTTCAGAGAAGGAGATCGTGAAATAAAAATGCGGTGATTTCTTCTTGCTTTTGAGATTGATAAGTATTTTGTAATTCTGCAATTTCTTCTTTGCATAATGAAATCGTTTATGGTGGCGTAGTTCCATATTTAGTCTTTTATGTTTGTATACTTCTGTGATTGAATGTTTGTGTTGTTTCTTGATAGTGCTTTTGTCGGATTTACAAATTACTTCGATCACTTTTTCTATTTAGAATTTACTATGTTAATGTCTCATTCAAATAATTTTGGGTAAAAACCTCACACATTAAAAAAAACAGAAGAGTGGTATGAATGAAATTTCTCCATATAATATTGCAAACCTCCACCATGTTAGGTAAAACATATCAGTCAAATGAATGCTTTTGTAGCAAGTAATGCATTTATTTAATAAGCTTAACTATTTAATAATTATTTGATTGCTGCATGAAGGAAGATATGCATATATAATATGTTTTAAATATCTGTCACAAGTCCCTACTTACATAAATCTTGTTAATAATTTTTACCAATAAGTGTTAACATGATAAAAAATACAAAATTTAAAAATTTATATAAATAAATTTACATAAAAATGTAAAATTGAGAGTGGGTTTGGATCATTCACAATAAAAAACAAAGAACTAAAAAAATTATCATAGTCATGAATTGTTTTTGTTGTTGCTACTGTTAGTATAGCCTAAAAGTTTGGAAGGAATTAATGAATGCATATCATAAAATTCTCAATAATGTGTAAATTTAATAAGTATGCATAAAATCTTTCGCTTAATGCAAATTAAAAAAAGATGAAAGAGATAATTTTGATAGCTTTAAAAGAATGCTCTAATTTCTCATCAAAAATAAATTACTATTGAAAAATATAAATAAGATTCTACATATTTATCATGAGTATAGAATTTCTCTTAAAAAAATCATAACAAAAATTGAGGTTGTTATGAATCAAAAATAATATACTAATGTGAATGTTGCTTAAATATTTAGCAAATTTGTGGTCGTCGGACCAAGTAAACTTAATGCTAGCATAATTAAGTTCCTCTAAATCTCAACCCATGATAAAATTCTCTGATCGAAGACCGTGAGCATAACTACAACTTTAATTTTTTTTTTAATCGTCTTTTCAGAATCACAAACATACTTTGATGTAGGCGAGCTCCGGAGAACTGCCCACCTTCGTCTTCTTTCTCCATTTCTACCTCAGATCCACTACTTCCAAACAAAATCCACCCTCCATTTCTAGAGGCAAACAGCTAAACTACGCACCTAAAAAGAAGACACTCTTGAAACTCATGCATTAAAACAATATAAGCAAATTAAACTATTAATAGGCTTACTAAATAAAAAGTGAATCACCAAAATAATTTCTGAATAATCATATGAAACTTACATTGCAATCACTACCACATTAAAAGATATAAAAATTTGCACTTCAATCAAGGTGGAAAAAAATCTAATTAAAAACTTACCTTGCAATCACTACCACAAATTTGTCTAGTAATATACTTTTGTGTAGTTAAGATGCAATATGAGACAAAATAGGATAGATTCCCTTTGTTGATTCCCTTTCTATGAGACAAAATAAACTTATTTTGCAATAAATTTAAGAAGAGTATAGGGATGGATAGATTCCCTTTGTTGATCTTAAGCCCTCAAATTAATGATAAAAATTTTCTTCCAAATTTATAGAATAAGAATTAATTGAGGAAAAGTATATATTTCATTCTGCTTTCTATTTCGTCTATACTGCGTCCTATGCTCCAATTCACCTCGCTCGGACTCTCTCGACCCTTGCCGGAAGTTCATTGCGGGGATTGAATGGCTTCAATTGGCGTAATCTAAACCTTAATAAATCTGCAAAACCGTTGTTATGCGTGCAGTCTATAGAATGCTGGAATTGTTATTGATAAAAAATGCACAACAAAATAAGTAGAAAAATATAACAAATATAAAATGGAAAGAGTGTGGCGATCAAAACCTTAAAGAATTGAGAATAGAAAAGGAGTATCAGCATGCTGCAGAGGAGATAGAGGGTTCTTCCCACTTTCACCTTAAAGAAAAACGGCGTTAGTGCTCAAGTGCTGACGAAAAAAAAAGAGAAAGATCGCAACTTCTCTGTTGGCTGCTCAATCAACCTAAGCCGGAGGAAAGAGCAAGAAGATCTATTCTTTGTTCACAACTCAATCTAGCATTATTTTGAGTTGATTGCAAGTCTAAATTGATTTGTGAGCAATCATAACCAAGCTGCCATCCAGCTCGGTTGATTTCAGGTGTAACGTTAGAATGTTTATTTTTCTATTCGGTTCAAATGGATTTCAAGTTGTGACTTGAAATCAAATATTTTTGAGTCAAACTAAATTCAAATTATGAGATGAATCATACTAATTGTTGCAATTTGTCATAGAATAGGAGTATTAAAAAGATAAAAAGGCATGGTCCTCAATTGTCCTGATAAGTTCGACTAAGTTCGACTGAAGCATTAAACTTGATAGATTCTTCTGCGGCTACAAAAGCAGCTTTTGGCATCCTTATAAGCCATTTATGCACTGCATCCCGGTGTTCTAATTTTTTCTAAGTTATTGATGCAAAAGAGTAAATTTATAGCAAAATTATGTATGAATCCTCATAAATCCAGCATAACGCACTTAAGAAAAATTTATAAGAAACTTAACGCACAACACAAATCCAGCATCAATTTCTTTATAAACAGAATGCACAGTTTAAAATCTATGCATAAGCCGGAGCAAACCCGTTCGGACACCACCGGGGCGACAGGAATCGGGTTGAACCTTGCCATGCCCATTCACGCCCTCCATTTGTCGTGCACCTCACCGTGTTCCACCCGCTCCGCGCCTTCTTGAGAGATGCAATTCACGGCGTTTCGGGCCAGCCATGCTTTGAGCTTGGAGCGGTCAAAGCTTTCACGACCGGCAATAGCGTTGAGGGAATTCAGCATCAATCCATAGTGCGCGCAAAATTCCGCAAAGCGCACTGCAAAGGGCGTCGTGCTTCCGTTCATCTCCTGCTCCACCAGCGTCACGATAAGCGAGGAAAGGCATTTGACTTGCTGGAGAAGCTCGTCGTGGGGATTTGCTAGCGAAACGCTCTCGTCTGCCAGCCGAGAGAGGAAGAAGGCGAAGTTCACCGCCAGAGCTTTGCCTAGCTCACACAGCTAAGTTCTATTTCTAAGTAAATTTCAACAACTTTGAATAAGAAAATGGAGACAAATTTCAAAACAATTGATTAAAAAATAAAAAAAAAGATCAGTATTAAGAAAATCAAAATTTTCACATTTCATTCTCTTTTTGGCATAAATCTCAAGTGTTTGTACTATACTTGTGAGAAGTGTGTGCCGACTCTTAAGCAAGATAAAACTCTTTTTCAAACCTCTGAAATAGAGATCTACTCAAATTATCTTAAAAACAACAAATTAGTTCTTTAAGAATAAAAAAGTTCTAACAATGTGAAATTTGAAAGTAAAAGGAAACTGTAAAAGGCAAACTTTTGTGGATTGCAAAAGATTAAAAATAAAGGATCAAGTTACATTTGTTGAATACTTCTGTAAATTCAGTCAAACAATGAGAAACAGTTCTCTAGGAATTAATAAAAGAAGGTCACAGAAGCACAATGGAGAAAATTCTCTTCCTTTTCTTAGTCTAATGAACAGATACTTCAATTTCAACGGGTCATCCACTTATCAATACAATTTAAAAGAGATATTCACCTTGAATCAGGATCATGCATCCAACTTCAATATTGTTCAGTATCTTCCCCCACACAATTTCAAGCTCTTTGACGGATAGGATGAAGCACTTGACCCCAGTCTCTCTATCCGAAGAAAAGCCCTAAATCATTAGCCCAAAAAAAAACAACAATTAGAAACAAAATGGCCAAGATTCGCATAATAAATCCAAGAGAAAATAAAAATCTGAAATTGGATCGCAGAATGGCTTGGGAGCTGCATCTTTTGCGGTTATCATCTATGCTAACGACGGCTGCGCCAACGGTGTCGCTTTGTAGAGGGAAGGAAAGCTCAACATACGAACTGCTCCGCAGAGGGAAGAAAAAGCCCTCCCGATTAATCGTGAGCTCTGAGCAGTTTGAGAGAAAAGTCACGCCTCTTCAAATCTCACACATTGTTTTTTCTGCAAAAATTTATTTTTTTTCTGCTTATGTGGTTTTTTTACCGCAAGTTGTGAGAGCTTTTGCATTCCTGTAGCTCATATTTCTCTCACCTATACATATATACTAAATAATAGATAATAGATTGGCACATATTTTTCTTGAGAACTCTAATTATATTACTATGTAGAAGTTAATTGCTTTATTTAGGGGTCTAGAAACTATTTGAGTGACTTTCATAGTGTCACCTCCCAAAGATATAATTCATTGAAAGAAATGTTCAATCATTGTTGACAAAATATTATTAAAAGAACTTTCAGTAATAGTAAGATAGATTTCAAATCTTAGCAAAATTGTGTAAATATCCATTCAACAATTAGGATAATATTATCATTGTTTGTGCATAATTTCATTGGTTGATATTTACTTCAATTTGTTGCACATAAAAATTGATCCTAGTGAAGTTACAAATGATGATATTGAACTGGACAAAAAAGCATTAACAAAAGTGAGGGTGCGAGGTGTTACTCTATAAAAGTCTATTGCATTCTCTACTTGAAATTCGTAAGTGATTTTTCAACTTAATATAAATTTATATCATCATAATTTATTATTACTATTATTATTATCATTATTATTATTGTTATTATTATTGTTGTTATTATTATTAAGAATTATAGAATATAGAATATTCATTAAACTTAAATATGGAGTGAATGAGTTGCAGACTAGATGCACAATAAAGAAAAGATCTTAGGCAGATCAATAATGATGAAATTTAATCTAAGAATGTTTATTAGCATGCTTTTTTAATTAAGCAATAATGAAATTTTTATCTCAAATTAAAGTTATGCATCCATTGATTTTGAAATATCATTTTATTTGAAAAACTTAGAATAGCTCTCATAGATTTTATTATTTAATATGATAGTTTTTCTAATATAACAAACTATATTAACTACAAAAATCTTCAAGAAAATTTAGCTAAACTACTCTCTGAATTTAGCAGGATTTATTAAATCTAAAATTAAGCAATTTTCAGAAATTAACATCCTCAACATTTACTAAATTAGAATTTAGTAAATCTTATTTGACTTAAATCCAATTGGTTGCTAATGGATTTAAGCAATTTACTGGGAGAGATTATAACTACTATTATTAATATGAATTTAGAGGATGTAAACTTAAATTCCAACATTGCCAAACAGGTCCTAAGAAATTAATGAAACAAATTGACAAAATTTAATCAAAGTTATAATCTTTGTTAAGAAACAATTTTCAATATTAAACAAAATTTAGAACCACTTAAAAGTTCAAGCCCAAATTAATAAATTGAAAATAATCCAACCATCCCCATTCTTTTCATACGATTCCATAATTGAAATCATGATTGAACGACATAATTAAAACCACAGCAACAAAGCAAATTAATATTAATGCCAGATCCACAACGGCTACGTAGACTGGACACGCTGCCCCTGCAGATTCCTTCGTTGTGGCAAATTACCTTCATGAATCAGAGAATAGAAATTAAAACAGGTAATAAAAAACATTCACCATAAATCTGATTCACAACAAACCAGGGAGTTCAAGATCGATAAAGGAAGAGCTCACTCCGCGCAGAGCTCGGAATCGGTATAACGTTGGATGGCCATGGAGGAGAGGTCGTTGAGGGATCCGCATAGAGTACAGGTCCATGCCCACTGCTCATATATTAGCAATAAATAAATAAAAATATATTGCATTAATCATAGCATCAATTTTATATTTAGCTCTTAGAGCTCTATTTTCATTTAAACAATGCAATCTTGTGTTTCATTACTTTAAACACTTAAGCTATACATCTGCTATGATCACGCAACATAATAGATGCAATACAGTTCAGCACACTTACAAACAAAAAACGAAGAAGAATCACGCAAATACCTGCGAGCAAAAAAAAAATCGCACCTACCAAATAAAAGAAAGAAAAAACTAAGGCGATGGGAGAAGCTACCAAACATTTGGTCGGCAGAGCGGCTCACTTTTTGCGCGAAAGCAGAACACAAAAAGAGGAATCCCGATCGCAGCCATCTCCTCATGGTTTATGCAGAACTCTTCCGGCGAGCAGCACGACCTCTATGACAACAGTAATGAAATCAGCCACCTCCTGCACAATGCATTTGTTCCCCTTAAAAAATGACGTGTCCTCTTCTTTGAATCTCGCAATACAGTCCAGTAGATCCTGGCTTCCCTTCTAGCTCAAGTAATCGTCTGCAGCAGCAGAAATAGCATCAAGATCAAGCAAAAAAGATGAAATTTTGGGCGAAGAATGAGGCGAAGACGAACTGTTTCTGGCTTGAACGCAGGCGTCATAGGCCATATAGCAAGCGTTGAGCCCGTCGCAGGGCTTCTCACCAGGGCATCCATTGTACATAATCCCGCAGTGCTTGCTGTATCTCAGGATAGGCGGCAGTTGCATGCAAAGTTTTTTAGGCGAAAGGAAACAGGGATGAGAGTGTTGGGAGGAGCAAACCTGTGCAGTGCTCTGACTCGCACTTCGTGCTGCACTCCCGCTTGCTCTGTTTCAAAATGGGAAGAAAGGTCAGAGGGGAAATGAGAAATAAAGATAGGGGAATCATAAAGGGGAGACCGCTGTGCTGTTGGAGAGGATGCCGATGTTAAGAGCTTTGGATGAGGGGAGGAAGAGGAGTTGTCTTGATTTGGTGTCCATCTGATGCGTATTTTTAAAATGCTCTAGAAATCAAGGGGGTAAAGTTCTCACTGAGTCTCTTCAAATTCCTTTGTTCCTCTCTCCTCACGCGATTTCACCTTTTCCATATGGCTCGCTTGCACACACTCTCTATATTCTCTCACCTATATATATATATATACATATATACTTATAGATAAAATACATATATATTTTATTTTATTTTATTTTTTGGATAAAGCCATCTCGGCGGAGTTTTATTTCATACAAAAAATATACATGACAGGGGTTGGGAGGGTACAAAGTCCTAAAACTAAAAATCAGAATCCAGCCCCAAAAACAGGGACCCAGGGAGTGTCCTAAAAGGTCCCTCGACAGAAACTAAAAAGAGCTAACAAATAAGAAACAATTAGAAAACAAAGTAGTAGCATAATATAAAAAAAAAATAGACTCAACATAAACAAAAGGAGGCAACAACTAGTAGGAAGAATTGAAACTAGCTTTATACAAGAAAGCAACGTCACTAAAGCCGATCAGCAAGAACATCACAACAGCAACTGCCATCACGGCCATCGCGAAGAAGCCTGCAAAAATAAGACAGTTGCACCCCCAATTCTAAACACAACCACACAAACCAAATAAGAATGGAAACAGCAAGAAACTTAATCTGAGCCCTCTCAGAAACGCAGATCGGAAAGCTATTTAAACAAACTATTCCAAAAATAGCAATAAGAACATCGCGAGCCGAAAATACATCTAAAACCAGCCAAAGGATCACGTCACCAATGATTTTTGGCAACATAGAAAGCAACATAACATTGCAAAAAATACCATCAAAGGCCACTGAATGCAAGTAAATATTAGAAAATAAGCACACTTCAGAAGGCACCTCCGATACAACCTTGCATATAAAAATACACTTATCCAGCATTGAGATACCAAAGCAGTGACCTTTCGAGCAATGAGCCATAACCTTATTAAACATCCTCTCCCTGTTAACCATTTGATTAAGCAACATCCCCACTAGGAGATTAAGAAACAACCTAGCTTTTGGATTCATATTAGAGATATTAATAGTAGAAATCACCACAGCAAACACCGGATCACCATAATAGACCAATAAATAACCCCAGTAGATTAAAGCAGAATGGACAATAGTGGGAAGAAAGCACAAAAAATTTAAATCTATAAAAGCAAACATCACAGAACCACTCTAATTAATCAACACAGATTTAAACCCATAAGGTGTGAGAGGCCAATTGGACAACCCCAAAGAGAGACAACTTCCAACTGCATCTACCCACAAAACTGGATAGGAAGCCAATATAAGAGCCTCACACCAGACTAAACCTGCTTTTGATATAGACAGCATTGAGGTTTTGCCAGCTAAAAACCTTTTATCATAAATGTTGATACAGTTATTAACCTCTCTAATAATTTTCAACACAGAGGCAGTTGTATTGAAGTTAGCATTTGTGTACTTAGCTTGATTTCTAGCACCCCAAATGTGCCAAAGGGCGAAAGCATCAAAGAGATTGCCAATATGAATATTACCCTTCTTAGCTTTAGGCCAATGGAAAAAGATATATTCACTATTAGCAGCAGGAAGGGAGGGGGCTAAAGAAATGTTATTCCAGATCAATTTGCTAAAGGAATTTTCAATAAACATGTGGTTTAAAGAGTCAATATCATTACAGCAACAACAATGGGAAGCAAGGAAAAATCCCAAACTTTGCATTTTAGTGTCGACACTGGTGAAATTCTTATAGAGCTTCCAAGGAAATATATTGATAAGGTTAGGAATGCTATTATGCCATATCCAGTTGGCAAAAGAGGGGAGCCCATGGGATCTACAACAATTCCAATGAATGGAAAGATTAATTTTTTTCTTGATGTTTCAAACACAGGATGAAGTGCAGTAATATTGTTAACCTCTTCATCAGAGAACATGTCCTAAAAAATGGGTAAATTCCAGGTAGAACTATGAGAATAAATACCAGCAAGTTTTAATTTTGGGTATTCGATGTGGCCATTGTTGGTGAAAAGAGCTTTATTGTTATTCCAACAATCATACTAAGAGAAAATAGAGGTGTCCAAATTTTCACAAATTATGGTTTCCTCAACTGTGTCTCTAAAAGTGAGCATCCTTCTCCAAGTAGTAGAATCAGTGATTTTGTTTTTAACCACGACCGAGTGCGAGTTAACACAATACTTAGCAAGCAAGATTTTAGACCATAAGGAGGTGGAGGTCCTAAACTTCCGCCACAGCTTAAGTGTTAAAGCCTTGTGAATGTCGGAAAGGTTTCTAAGCCCAAGCCCCCTTTACACATAAGGAAAAGTAATTTGACTCCAAGAGCACCAAACAATTTTGCTTCCCTTAGGATGAATCCATAAGAATCTATTGAAAATAGTGGATAAATTTTTCAAAAAATGATTAGTAGGAGAGTATACTTCTAACCAATAAGGAGGGATGGCATTAAGAACATGCTTGATTAAGATAAGTCTACCGCCTTGCCATATATATTTATTTTCCTAACCTTGGAGCTTTTTGAAAATGTTGTCAATAAGACCTTTATAGTTTATGTGCTTGTTGTGACCAATGTTTATAGGGATTCCAAGATAAGTGAGGGGAGATTTTCCTTTCTTAAATTTAGAAGTGTTTTCAATCTTAGAGCAGCTCCTTTGGGGATTTTTGAGATGCACAAAGTTGTTGGATTTGCTGATATTGATGTTAAGACCCGATTTAGATTCAAGATTAGGGAGGAGAGCCGACAACTTTTTTTGGGAGTTATTGCTACAATTTGAAAAGATGATCAAGTCGTCAGCATAAGCAAGATGAGACACCATCATTTTGCCACCAATGTTGAAATGCATTTTTAGGTTTTGGTGGAACATGGTATTTAAAATTTGCGACCACATGTTCATGGATAAAATGAAAATAAGAGGAGATAGGGGATCCCCTTGCCTAAGCCCCCTCTCAGAGGGAAAGAAGCCAGTTGGAATGCCATTCAGCATAACAGAGAGCCAATTGTGGTGAGTAAGATTTTTGATTTTTGAAATGAAATTTTCGTTGAAATCATAGGCTTTGAGGGTGTGAATGAGGAAGTTCCAGTTTAATTTATCAAAGGCTTTCTTAAGATCAATTTTGAGAATAAGATTTTGGCACCAGCATTTCTTTTTCAGACTATGGAAAAGCTCTTGAGTAGCAAGGATATTATCTTGAATATGTCTACCAGGGACAAAAGTGGATAGATTTAGGTCAATGAGAGAAGGAATGATGGGCTTGTCTTTTGGCAACAATTTTAGAGATGATTTTGTTCATGGTGGTGCAAAGGCTAATAGTTCTAAGGTTATTCCACTAAGAAACTTTGTTAGTTTTTGGGATCAACGTAATCATAGTGTGAGTGAAGAATTTGGGTAGAGGTGTGGTGCCCCGCTCCCTAAGTCTGCAATTATTAGGCTAAGGAGTGAAGTGTCACTCTGACAAATCCCTCACTTATCATTGGATTAGGTAAGGTCCATAATTCAATAATAGGGAAAGGATGTCCACAAAATATTTATGAAAATCAATCACTAAATCTATATATTTATACAGAGTGTGAAAGTAATAAGAAGTAAGGATTATATCCATTCACTATACATCAACCATGAAATAAAATGAAATAGCTCAGAAAATAATAATGTGCAAAAAGTAAATGCAGTCAAGAGTACCTGTATTATTATATCATTTAATTAATGTTTAAAAGACTGAAAATGATAATACCACTTGTCCTCACAATGAAGAAAAAGATAACTAGATGTCTTCTGCACCAAGCTGCTGCACCTCCTCTAAATAAGGCTCCTCCTCAGGCACTGGCTCCTCAAACTGAACATGATCTGACATTGTCAGTTTCACAATGCCAGGGCCCCTGCTAATAAAAGAAAAATCTTATTAGACAATTTATCTAAGTATAGTTTAGGCAAATAATTTATTAAGTATTTGTTAATATCACAATTTTACTCTAAACCAAATAAAACATCTATCTAGCATGAGAGCAAGTAAGCATACAATGGGATGAGGATTAGTTATAAATGTAATATTTATAACTAAGTAAGAATTGAGACAAAAACACACCTCAAGTAAACTAAATAAGGTAGGGCATACATATGTAATACAATAAGTAAAAATACTAAAAAAAAAAGTCTAACCTAAACATGTTGATGATCATATGATATATGCTAATTTAAAACATAAATCTGAAAATGGTACATATAATAAGCAGTAAAGTCTAGCAATCTATATATGTATCTACTCAAGTAAGCAAGTAACATAGATTAAATACAGCTAACTGAAATAAAATGCATCAACAACATAATAAACAATAAGCTGAAAAAAATTGTAAAGAATGTACAAACTACCATATCAGAAAGAATTGGCCAATCCGGCCCAATATATTCCCATGGCCTTTAAGGGCTTGGGCGGACATAATATCACAATATAGTATAATATGACTGAAGAGGTAAATAATACTATTCAAATATGTTTTAGTTATTTAACTTTTATTTCTGTAGATAATTTTGGAAATAGCTGAGGAGTCAAGCATATTTATAAGACTGAATGGGTCCCAAGCTTAATACACTCTTCTCAATGAGTCATGTTAAGCATCCTGATCTCTCATTACCCCTATCCATTGGAGAAATGTGCATCATAATCCACCATGAACTGAACCCAAATGCAAATGTTTTCCTAATATTTTAAATTTTATTTTTATGTAATAATATTTTCTTATATGATATGTCCAAGGAAAATAAGCACAAAATACAAGGAATGCGTGGCACAAAGTCAAATAGTAAGTAAGGGAGTCTATTAAGCATGATGATATTATTTGTTATCTAATTTAAACATTCTAACAATTCTAAGTTACACAAGTTTTGGATCTCCAATTCCTACCATCGAGGGTAACTTAGAAGTACATCCATATAGGTTACAAAATATTAGGACTAGCTAGGTCCTAATATGATTAATCAATGTCGACTATAAGAATTCATCACGACCTAATTTATAAGTTTAGACATTCTAAACTAAAAGCTTGTCCAAAATCTAATAGGCTAGAGATTATGGATTAAATACCACGAGATTGGGCCTAATCACATAATCCCAAGGGTAAGACTTAAGATCTAGGTTAAATCTAAATGTGAACTAATGATTGAGGTAAATTATATTAAGCAAATCAGACTTAATAGGATGAATCTCCTATCTTAAATCTATTGTTAAAAGATAAAATAATCCAAATAAATTGTAAAATCTAGAAACTAATAAAACTAATGATTCATTCGTTGAATGACCCCATTATTTAATGAATGAAATCTAACCTAATATTTAATCCTATTCTTAAGGAATTGATCCTAAGGTGAGTTGAGGATTCCTAATGATAAGACTTGATTAATTCTATTACTTGCTAAATTTTTAAGAATTGATTGAATTTCTTAATACTTGCTAATTTTATTTAATTAGGGAGGCTAGAGATAAATTTTAGCTAAGTAAGGCATATTAACCTTAGGGATTTTCAAATCAAAAACTAAAATGTCTTACAAACTCTACCAATTGAGGGATTTATGACTTAAATTGATCATAAATTGGTTTTATTACTGATTTTGAAAGATTTCAAAGGGTATTTTAAGGGTTAAGGATCTTTAACCTAAATTTTGGGCAAAATCACCATTTCGCCCCTACTTAAGGGTTCAAAAAGCTTATTTTTGATTAAGGGCTCCAAATTAAAATTTCTTAATATCAAATAATTTCTTACTATCTAACATAAAGATAGATAGTAAGTGCACCAAATTTGGATAAGAAATGAGTCATATGGGTCCAAACAAAAGTTTTTGACCTAAGGGGCATTTTAGTAAATTACACATAATAAAATCTAAATTTTTACATAGTTTACTATTAGCTGCTATTCAAGGATTCTGTAGAGTTCAAGAATACTAAATTTTGAGGTCTAATAAATTAGTTATAGCTATTTCAATTTTTAAGGGCAATTTGGTAATTTTCTAAGCTAAGAGGGTCAAAAGTTAATTTTTTCATTTGATATTCAAATTTTGCAAACTCAGTAGCTATATTTTTCCTATATCACACTAAGTACTTTAACTAGGAGTAGACCCAAATTGGACTTTGATTGGTCAAGTTATGACCTAATTAAGGTTATGGGTATTTCAGTCATTTCTAATTTTTCTAGGATTTAAAACCTAAATATTATTTTATATTATTGTTAGTACTACAATTTTAAGCTATCCAGCACTTTAAATTTTTGGATTTGGAGTCTAAATGACTAAGATATGGTCAAATGAAGTTTCTAGATGCTACAGCGCGCGGTAGCGCCCAACGGTGATTTCGCCTGTGCGAAAACCGTGAAGGGTCACATTTCGAGCTTAAATACTCTTAATTCAAAACATTCCATGAGTGGTGTTATATTTCAATGGAAAGGTTTTTCTGATGCCTTTCTAGTGATACCAAAATTGGTATGAACGAAGCATTCTAGCTATATGAACAATGGTAATAAAGGCAGTGGTGTGCAGAATGGACGAAAAATAGAGCATGAGGTATATTACTTTGAAGAAATATAATGGCTTCCATACTTAATCATGGATGTCTAAATATGTGAATAAGCATAATAGAGGAATGAAATGACCAAAGAAGAAGAACAAATGGGAACCTTAGCCTTTAGAAGAGGAAGAAGGAACCTTAGAAAGCTTAGAGGAGGAATTTCTTCTTCTTCTTCTTCTTTAGCACAATGCTCAATAATGGGGGGAAGGGTGGAAGCTTGGGAGCCTTATCTTGATAGCCAAAAATAGAGAGGAAGAGCTGAGCTTCTATTTATAGGAGGAGAAGGAAGTGGGAAAGCCATGTTCAAAGAAAAATATGCCATGTTCAAAGAAAAATAAGTACAAAGTCCAAGGAATGCATGGCATAAAGTCAAATAGTAAGCAAGGGACTCTACTAAGCATGGTGATATCATTTATTATCTAATTTAAATGTTCTAACAATTCCAAGTTACACAATTTTATGATTTCTAATTCCTATTATAGAGTGTAACTTAGAAGTACATCCATTATAGGTTTCAAAATATTAGGATTAGCTAGGTTCTAATATGATTAATTAATATCGACTATAAGAATCCATCATGACCTAATTTATGAGCTTAAAAGTTCTAAACTAAGAGCTTTTCCAAAATCTACCAAGCTAGAGATTATGGATTAAATACCATGAGATTGGGCTGAATCATATAATCCCAAGGGTAAGACTTAAGATCTAGGTTAAATCTAAATGTGAACTAGTGATTGAGGTAAGTTGTAGTAAGCATATCAGACTCAATAGGATAAATCTCCTATTCTAAATCTAATATTGAAAGACAAAATAATCCAAATAATTTGTAAAATCTAGAAACTAATAAAACCAAGGATTTATTCATTGAATAACCCCCTTATTTAATAAATAAAATCTACCATAATATTTAATTCTATTCTTAAGGAATGGATCCTAAAGTGAAGTGAGGATTCCTAATGATATGACTTGGAAATTTCTAAAAATTGATTGAATTTCTTCATACTTTCTAATTTTATTTAATTAGGGAGGTTAGAGATGGATTTTTGCTAAGTAAGGCATATTAACCTTAGGGATTTTCAAACCTAAAATTGAGATGTTTTACAAACTATCCCAATTGAGGGATTTATGACTTAAATTGATCCTAAATTAAATTTATTACTAATTTTAATGATTTTAAAAGGTATTTTAAGGGTTAAGAATATTTAACCTAAATTTTAGGCAAAATGACCATTTTGCCCTACTTAAGGGTTCAAATAGCTAACTTTTGATTAAGGCTTCCAAATTGAGATTTCTTACTATCAAATGATTCCTTACTGTCTAACATAAAGATAGACGGTAAGTACACCAAATTTGAATAAGAAAGGAGTCATATGGGTCCAAACTAAGGTTTTTGACCTAAGGGGCATTTTAGTAAATTACACCTAATAAAATCTAAATTTTTATGCAGTTTACTATTGTTTGCTATTCAAGGATTCTATAGAGTCTAAGAATACTAAATTTTGAGGTCTAATGAAATAGTTATAACTATTTCAATTTCTAAGGGCAATTTGGTAATTTTCTAAGCTAGGGGTCAAAAAGCTAACTTTTTCATTTGATATCCAAATTTAGCAAACTAAGTGGCTATAGCTTCCCTATATCACATTGAGTACTTTAACTGGGAGGAGACCCACAATGGACTTTGATTGGTCAAGTTACGACCTAATTAAGGTTATGAGTATTTTGATAATTTCTAATTTTTTAGGTTTCAGAACCTAAATATTATTTTAGATTATTATTGGCACTGAAATTATAAACTATCTAGCTCTTTAAATATTTGGATTTGGAGTCTAAATGACTAAGATATGGTCAAATGAATTTTCTGGACGCTACGGCGCGCAGTAGCGCCCGACGGTGATTTCGCATGTGCGAAAACCGTGAAGGTCACATTTCGAGCTCAAATACTCTTGATCTATAGAATTCCATGAGCAGTGTCATATATTAATGAAATGTTTTTTCTGATACCTTTCCATTGACACCAAAATTGGCATGAACGGATCATCCTAGCTATATGAACAATAGTGATAAAGGCAGGGGTGTGCAGAATGGACGGAAAATAGAGCATGAGGTATATTACTTTGAAGAACTATAATGGCATCCATACTTAATCATGGATGTCTAAATATGCAAATAAGCATAATAGAGGAATGAAATGCCCAAGGAAGAAGAACAAATGGGTACCTTAGTCTTTAGAAGAGGAAGAAGGAACCTTGGAAAACTTAGAGGAGGAACTTCTTCTTCTTCTTCTTCTTTAGCACAAAGCTCAACAATGGGGGGAAAGGTGGAAGCTTGGGAGCTTTATCTTGACAACCAAAAATGGAGAGGAAGAGCCAAGCTTCGATTTATAGGAGGAGAAGGAAGTAGGAAAGCCATCATGAGCTAGGAGGGATGGAAGGAAGAGGGATGGTCATGCCATCAAACCTTGCCATTAAAGAGGGGGGAAGGAAGAGGGATGGTCATAGCCATCAAAGCTTTTAATTAATCAGGGAGAAGGAGATGGGTCAGTCGAAAGTGGAGGTAAGGGCTAGTCGAATGGAATAGCCAACTAGGAGAGAGAAAGAAAGAAAATGGAAAAAAGTGAAATTAGGAATAAATAAATATTTATTTCTTTAATTAATTAAAAATTTTGATTTTAGAAACACGCTCCGAAAATTCCCAAAAATTCACCCCAAGCTCATTTAGGGGTGACGATCGCAACGACAAAGTCAGATTTCGATTCTGACGATTATTTAATTATTTTATTTTTTGGGGTATTTAATTATATTAAAATATTCATGAAAATCCAATGACTTCCAAATGTGTCCAAAATATTACCCCTAGCTAATTTGGGGGTGATGATCACAACGACAAAGTTGAATTTTGATTTTAGGGTCAAAATAAATATCTCAATTTTCGAATTAATTTAAATATATTAAAATATTCAAGAGAATTCAACGACTTCTGAAAAATCCCAAAATTTCACCCTTGGCTAATCTGAGGGCGAGGATCGCAACGGCGAAGTTGAATTTTAATTCTGATGAGTATTTAATTTTTCAATTTTCGGTATTAAATATTATTAAAATATTCATCGAAATTTTGACGACTTTCGATTGACTCGAAAATATCACCCCTAGCTAATTGGGGGAAATGAGCGCAATGGAGAAGTCCGATTTTCAATCTGAGGTGAACTTATATAGGTTATTTTCTAGAGTTTCTGGATTTCCCAAAAATCAAGACTTGATCTATTTGACTCTTGATTTGGACTAGGTCTTAGTAGATGACTCCTAATGACTTGATTAATATTTTTGGATCAAGATTAGGATGGAGATTAGTCTTAATTGACAAGGGTAACAACTTGGATTGTTACAGGAGGAACATTACAAAAAAGTTCTTTTATCCCTTTGCAAACATCAAGTTTTATATTCTCTCAAAAATTTCTGAAAAATTCCCCGAGGAACCCATCAGACCCAGGGTAGGAATTATCTTTAAGATTTTTAATATTATCCAAAATTTCTTCATCACTAGGCATCTGATTTATAAGGTTATTTATGTTAGAAGAAATTTGAGGTTTCGGGGTTGAAAGCTTTCTTCTAAGGAGGGGAGGTATAGCAGAGTTTTTGAAGTTTTCTTGGAAATAATTGGTGACAAAGCTTTGTAACTCGGTTAAGTTTGAAATTTTTGGCCATCCGGGGAAGTGACCTCATTGATGTTACTTATATGCCTCCTTTTCCTCTCCTAGTTGTGATAAAAAGCACTTTTGTTTCCAAAAGGAATCAACATCATTGTGATTTATAATGAGATTTTCTTTAGCTTTATTGACCACCATCCTATTGTTGGCAAACAGGTCAGTGTCAAAGATGACTTCAAGAGTGGAGACTAAATTTTCTTAACGGGACAAGTTCATGAAGATGTTACCTATAGAGGACTTGTTCCAAATTCCAAGAGCTTTCCTAAGTTTTTTAAATTTGATAACCAATCTATACATCCCAAAGTAATTATAAGGTTGATTCCAAATGGAATTAACAATGTCGTTGCACTCCTCCTTTTGGAGCCAAAAAAGCTGAAAACAAAAGAACTTTAGGAACATGTTGTTATTGTTCCAAGAGGAAAGAAAGATTGGTTTATGGTAAAAAATGGTGGAGTTTAGAGAGGAGTTAAGGTGGCTGGAAAAAGTGTTACACCATTTGCTATTCATAAGGAATCTATCTAAATGAGCAAATTTCTGACCAGCATTCCAAGTGAAATGAGCTCCCGTATACTTGAAATCCTCTAAACAACAATCAAACATAGTCGAGTTAAAATCAAAAGTCAAATTGGAATAGTCAGTGGAGTAACCTTTGTATTGAATGATTTTTATAATGGCATTAAATTACCCTCCCATAGCCCAAGGAATGGAGGTGGTGACAACATCTTTAAGGAAGGACCACAAGGTTAAATGATTATTTCTAAGATTATGAGCATGAACAAAGGTGATGCAAAAGTTATAATCATCATTAAAAAATTTGATTTGAATGGCTTGATCATATTGAGATATGATTTCAGCATTCCATATGTTGGTCCACATGACCCAAATTTTGTTGGAGGCCGAAGCCACAACATTATCAAATTTTGCAAAACGGCTGATAACATCAATATTACCGGTGGACAACTTAGACTCAAGAATATTCGCCTTACTTATTTTATTTTCAAAAATTAAATGCTTAAATATGTTCTTAAAATAGACATTACTAATGCCTCAAATATTATAGCATAAAATATTCATCAGTTAACATTAAAAGTGCCTTTAAGGGACTTCTGATTGCTTTTATTAGTATGATTTAAGAGTATTTGCTTGGATTTCAGTGATAACATCATTACCTATATCGGCAAGAGTAGATAATGATTTCTACCTGTTTATGGTTGTTGTATTTAGATTTCTGGTGGAAGATGATCTACAACTAATGATCTTTAAGGGACTTTTTAGCACTTGGAAGTTGGCCCTCACATCCTGCAAATTCACTTGAGATAGAATAATGGAATCATTGATATTATCTATACCAACCTCCATAGATTTCTAAAGATCAACTTCAGCTGAGGGAGAAGGATCAGCAATAAGGGGGGAAGTGGCAGCAACCATATCAAGCTGCAAAAGCACTTGAGAGAGCATATTAGTATCAGATGAATCAAGGATATTTTCTGAGTCAGCCCCAAAAGATTTTTCTTTGACAATTTCATCAATATTTTTTCTAGCATCAATAGAACTAACATTAATAGCATAAGACATAGTGGAGGCCACAATATGGTTATCCATAACCCCAAAAAATTAACTAAACCATCACTTTCAGAATTTAAAACATTACTTTCCTAAGATTTAGAAAAGTCAGGAACCTTAGTGGTTTTTTCAAGCAAAATAACTTCTTTAGCATTAGCGTTAGGGGCAGAAAATGCCATTTCTGAGATAATCGCATCCTGACAAGTGTTTTGCAATATGTTTGTATGGGTGAAGTTGTGATCAGTAATGACCACTAAATTTCCAGTGTCCTCTTCATTAGGTAAAGCATGAGACTCCAGGTTTTTAGTATTAACGTTTGCTAAAACTTGAGACCCATTCTTTCCAACATTGTCCACCAAATGTTCCAAAGCCATAGAGTTGGCTAAAAGCTGAGATTCCTCGTTATTAATGAAACAATTCTGAGCAATATCTATTCGAATATTAGTATTCGTTGCAGGTCCATCCGGAGTAATGGTTTCCTTGTGACGGATTCTAAGAAGGGGGCTATTATGATGGAATGTGCAATTATTTGTATTATGGCCATAGGTACTACACCAGTTGTGAAAATAATGCAAACTTTCATAAGCAATTTCTTGGAGGTACCCCCTTTCCTTAGAGCCCAACCAAATGGCATTTGGGGGAGTAGTTGCAATGTTTAATTTTAATAGCATTCTAGGCGCAGCAATATTCCTAAGTATAACAGTATTTTTTTCTAGTGCAGAGGCCTGCCAATAGCATTCCCAATGTTGAGAAGAATATCTTTAGTTATATAGTGTAATCTAAGACCAGGTAGATTAATCCACACTGGAACAATAGGCACGTCACGTGTAACATCCGAAAAGGGATCCCATTTGCAAAACCGCAAAGTCTTTCCTTTAAGGTCATAAGACCCTTTCGAAAACAGCCTAGCATAATCTAGATTCGATTTAAAAGTGAAAAAAACTCGATGCAAATCAAACGACCTAATGTTAACAGGGGCCACAAGCTTTAAACCTTTAATGAAACCATCAATCAAACCAAAGTTAGGTTTAGTCCTAGCAAATTTACCTACTAAAGTAAGAGCATGCGGGTTAGCCAGGTTACGAACCTCTACATCAAAAAAGAATAACACAAGAGCTCCATTAAACATTTTGACCGGCTTTGTGTGAAACGGGGTAGAAGATTCTACCACATCTTTGAAGGAACGGAGAGTTGTCGGGATCGGGGCCGCCATCAACAAGACATGCAAAAAACAAGACAAACGATTGAGAAAAAAGAAACGAGAAGGGATGAGAGAGTCATCGGACGCAGAGCGGGGACGGAGCCTGGGCCCGACGGCCAAGCGGAAGGAGACCAGAATCGCCTCCAAAATGCTCGGGAGCCCTGACCAGAGCAGCCAAAAAACTTTCATTTATATATCTATATATATATATATATATATATATATATATATATATATATATATATATATATATATATATATATATATATATATATACATACTAATAGATTGCTTTATGCAATGCAAAATAAATAATATTAAATTTCTAATAAAAGAATCAAATAGCAGTAAACTAAATTTATTATACTATGATGAGATTAACTACTTAATAACAAAGTTATAAACAAATATATGATAGCTAGAATACATAAACAAAAATATATAAATAATGTTGTTCATCGTTTATATTTCTTCTTAAGCAATTTATTTATTTATTATTTATTAAGCCATGCATCCCCTGCGAAAATACCAAACATGTCGCACCAGCACACAACAAAAAACCACAGCTAAGTCAATGTACAGCCTACAGCCAACAACCTGTACTCACAGGGTTAAATGTCTTTATCCTTAGGATCATCAGTAAGATTAATGATAATTTTTAATTTGGCTTTATCAACCACCCCTAAGCTTTAAGTGGAAAGCCTTAAAGGATTTTGCTAAAATTATTTTAGGTACATAATTAATAATCTTGTTGTGCTCCAAGGTGATGCTAGAATATTAAGCTTAGTTCCTACCATTCCCAAAAGCACAAAAATTATACTTATCAATGAGGTTTTTGTTGAGGATAAGAGAACAGGTTAGACATTGAAAATCAACAAAGTATGAAAATCTAACACAAACCAGAGAAAATCACATCCATAACCACATACACAAATTACCCATATGAATACAAGAGATTGGAAACTGTAATATCAAAAAATACCACGGAGCCACATCGCTATAAGAAAATTCACTATATGAAAAAATGTTTCGGAGTTACCGAGAACTTATTAATCACAAGAGGAAAAAGAAGCATTGCCTTTTCAGCCTTCCAATCTTCTTCTTCTCATCGGTTCTCACTTTAGGTTCAAGGAAACAAGCCTCCACAAAAATCTAATAGCATCTACAGCCCACAAAATACTGTTGGCTTAAATATCAACCCCCAAGGGTTCAAGAAATGACCCAAAATAGCTTATAGGATGTCTAATTTTGCTCAATATATGCTCATGTTTGTGGCATAACTATCAAAGACACCTGGGCACACAAGGGTGTCCAAGCCTTGGGTTGGACCTGCTTTGCAGGTGGCTAAACCTTCATGCCCAAACAACAACACAAGCGCCTGGGTTCCCAGTGTTTTGAGTTGCTAGTATTTTTAGGCCCCTAGGGCGCACTCAATTGCCTAGCTCACTGTCAGAACCATTAACGCCTTTACTTGGGACTCACGGTGACTTAGCCGGCACCTCCTTAGTTGATCCAATCAGACTCCGCATCATAACAATCTCCCACTTAAAGAATCATTGCGATTACTTCATCTTCAACCTTAGATATTCCTCATCTTGTTTCAATTCAAGCAAAGGACATAGTGTGGCTCACCCCACTGTATATCAAATCAGATGTTAGATTTTTGTTTACCTATTGCTTTTAATACTTGATTCTCAGGTGGAGCTAATTGAGCTCAATTTAACTCTTAAAACTCCGCTAGGGCTCAGCCATGTATAGTGGCGGCCCGAACCTTAATTAAGCCTCCCGATGATTTAATTCCCCTCTATGACCATAATAGCATTCTTTGGGTTGGTCTTGACCCAAGGAATGTATGGGGAGAACTTGTGAGCTGAGGGGTAGACTGTGGAGGGAGAAGTATCCCTCTACAATAAACCCTTGCCAACCAAACTCAACCCAAAAATCTGGGTGATGTAGTCTAATCTAAATTGGTCTTTAGGGTGCGCTAAAAAGGTCTCAATACCAGCTTTGATTTGATATAATTAGTGCCTCTTAGAATCAACTGTGCGAGAAATTATAGCAAACCCTAGGTAATCTCCTCTCTCAGCCCGTTGGTACAATGGAAACAGTGCCGTGGTTCAACCCATATCGTGACACTGTGCGGTCCAGGGCACGTTGTACTACAGCTCGACCGATCCTCCAAATCAAACTACACTGTCATTTAGCAGATGGAATATGCTGATTTTGATGCCAATTCTAATTAAATTTAAATAATATATTGGATTGATTTCATTTTAATTATTCAAATAACTTTCAATATGTTTAACGAAATTTAGAAAAATTATATACTAAAATAATCAAAAAAAATATGTAGAACAATATGAAGTTTAATTTCAATTTTGATAGTTAATTTTACTAATTACCTCCTAATCATCATTAAGTGCAATTATAACTTAATTAAGCAATTTGAAGTCCAAATTGACACTACTTAATATCATTGTAATCCCTATAGGAAGTTCATAGTGGCACTTAATTAAGTTAATATTTTAATCAAAACTTATAAGTTTTCCTATTTAGGCTTCTTAAACCCTAGGACAGAATAGGTTAACCTTGATTAAGCCTCGACTTATCTTTAGAGGTGGATTTGGAAAGGGAAACACTTATATTAGCATAACAATTATCTAGCCCTAGTTTATTCATGTCAAACTTCAACCCTTACAATAGAGAAAGTATTATGAGGAATGACTACGTGATCTAGACATACCGTCTGATTTGGGTTATTTTTTAACCAAAAAGTGGGAGTATAATTGCTAATGCTCTATATTCAAGCCTCATTGGTTCCATGTCTAACCTAGTGAAGCCTTAGAAAATTAGATCAAACCTAGTATAATACCCTTCCTTCCTTAGATCAAGGAATGACTTAACCTAATTCTAGTGAAATATTAAGTGAGTATTAGTGAACATAGTCAGATCCTTAGAATCTAATTAAGTAATTCATCATCAAGTTTTTATTTGGGAAGATTATAACTAATGGAAAGGAAGAATTAGTGAAATCTCAACCTCAAGAACCCATAGTAGCATGATAATAGGCACTTAGTAGTTTGAACTATAGTATTTGAAAGACTTACACTTTAGTAATCATGATAGATTTAAAGTAGACTAGAGCATTTAATAAACCTTTTAGGATAAGAATCAAAGTACTAGTTCTAGTAGCCTAAGAAACTGAATCAAGTGGTTTGTAGTTATTAGGAGTAGGATAGGTTTATAAATGAAAATTTACAATTTTATATTTTCATTCACTTAAAACCATACTTTCAAGTATCATTTTCAATATTATATATATATATATATATATATATATATATATATATATATATACATACATATATGTATACTAAATTGACTTAAAGATTATTTAATGTCTAAGTCATTAGGAGTTTAATTAGCCTCAATCATCAAAGTAGATAACTTAATTAAATAACAATGAATATCACATGGCTTACGAATAATATTGAAAATTATTGAATGATGCATGCATTGGGACTAAAACCTTAGACATTTATTAAGATACTGTGCATAAATAAAAAACTAAAATTTTGCAAAGGATTCTTATGTGGTTGATTATTGAGTCAGGGCAGACTATGGAGTGATTTGGAGACCCCACATATCATATAGGGGGAATGTGTATATGTTAGGAGGCCCTGCTACTGTTGGTTAAACAGACATGTTGAACTTTTCATTTGTTTTATAACATGCTAACAAAACATGCTTAAATAAGATAAATAACATAAAAATGTATTTCTCACAATCTTATTGATTATGAATGATTTACTATAGTCTTAAGACTATGCCTTACTTTTTGCTTAGTCCTTGAGACTAAATTTTACATTACTTTACTTTCTTTATAATTTAATATTATACTTTACAATATTACTTATAGGATATTTGCAGTGTATATTTACTTAGTTTTTACTTACATTTTCCTTACACTAATTTTACTTTTACTATTACTTAGTATACATTCCTATTGGACATATATATATTTCCTTCATTTTCATATGCACACTAGTATTTTATAGACTTGTAGTTGTTTCCTTTTTACCTTACATGTTTATGTAGGTTAAAGTAGCAAATTGTGTTTTTTCTTACTCCTTACTTAACACTAGGGCATTACATTCTGCTCGTTTGGTAGATAAAGAAACTATCTTCTATAGCCTAGAGATCTAGTTCACTGTATCACTAACTAAAGTAAATTCATACCTAGTTGTGCTTCTACTGCTATTATCACATCTAGCTAAATTTGAGTCTACATATCCTTATAGTTCTAGTTTAGATTTTTAAAGCAAAGTTCTTTATCCATAGTACCTCTCTTACATTTAAGAATCCACCTGACACTTCACAATAGTAATTCATGGGATTACTGATGAACCTGCTCACCATTCCCACTAAATGTGCTATATTTGATCTCAGGCATATCATGGCATACATCAAGCTACCAACTACTGAAACATAGGTAACTTTCTCTATATGTTCTTAATCCACTTCAGAGTTAGGCATATATTCCTTTTAAAAATTGAAGTGACTAGATAATTTAGCCCAATATTAAGTATTATTATAGTACTTAATACTATGTTAGTGAGTCTTATCCTACTATTAGGCACTACTGTGAGCCAACAATATTTAAAGTGCAAAAAATAGATTCATAATATATATATATATATATACACACACCATTCTAGCTATCCAAAAAAGAAAGAAGAATGCCTCACAAAATAGTAAAGTAAATATATGCAGAATTTAAATAAAGTTATACAAATGTTATAAGAAGTAATGACACTTGCCCTAATAGGAAAATAAAGTAAAATAACAATAAAGAGAAAAGTCTTCAAGCTGTAACTACTGGACACGATCTACCTCAGGTTTAATTTTTGCTCAAAGCTCTTGATCTATTGTATTTCATTTTTAATACAATAGGGCATAATCAATAAAATAAAAATAAGTGATTAGATTGTAAGAAGTCTAAGTACATCTTAGGGCAACTATGTTATTTTAAATTAGTGGATATCTCATTAGCCATTTGCAATTTAATAGCGATGCACAATGTAGTAAAAATACAAAGTAAGGAAAATATCTATAATGTAGCAAGTAAAAAGGTAAAGATAGCAAATAGAAAAGTTGCTCATAACCTGCATCAAATGTATAAGTAAAAAGATGGGTACATATATATACATACAAGTGTGCTCAATATAAGTAGAGAAATATGTACAAAATAATATATGCTATGTAAACAAAATTGAGTGAAGAAATGTAAATATAAACTAAAATACATTACAAAAAATATAAGTAAGAAGAACTGTAAATACAAGTAAGTTGTAATATATAAAAGTAAGGTGATCCCAGTCTCAGGGACTAACTAAAGTATAAATACAATCTTAAAGATTATAAACTATAAATATTATTAATCTATCTTGTTTTAATATGTTCTGCGGGCATTCTACAGAACAAAATGATGAGTTATGTACGTCAGTTCGACAATAAAGTAAGCAGGGTCTCCTGTAAGTACACACATTCCCCCTCATAGGACATGTGTGGTTTCATGATAACTCCATAGCTTGCTATGGTTCAGTAATAGCTATACAACACAATCTGCCAAATGAAAGCCCTAAGTATAATATTAAATGTTTGATTTATGCACAATATCTTAATGAATGTTTTCATGGATTTAGTCTCAATGCATTGCAGCATTCAAGGATTTCAAAGCTAACTATAAACCATGTGATATCCATTGTTATCTACTTTAGTTATCTATCTTAATTATTAGTGCTAATTAAGCACCACAATTGACTTAAACATTTATAAAATAGTTGAATCAATTAATACATCATATATATGAATAAATGAGATTTTGAAAATAATGATTTGCTTAAAGTCTTATTTAGGTGACAAAATAATTTATATATATAGTTGCAAGATTACAATTAAAAATCTTATCCTAATGCTAGTACTACAATTATCTAAGCTAATTATTTTACTTCTACTCTGCAAGATGATAAAATCCTAACTTACACTTGCTAATGGTTCCACTAACCTACTTCCTAGATTTAAGGATTCCCAATTTCAGACTACTTAAGGTACTAACTTATATAGTTCTCTAATTTTCCTAACTTAATGTTCACTATTTTTAACTTTTAATAATCCTCAATCTCAACTTATACTTACTACCCTTAAATAGATTATCCTTAGCTCAATAGTAGTCTAATTCTAACTTTAAAGCCTTGTCTATCTACTAGTTCAACTTGGTAATACTTGAGAGATGTTCTAACTTAGGATAAGGTTATCTAAATTTATCCCTTGATGGTTTACTAATCTAAGAATCAAGTCTCTTTTTTTTATTTTAAGGTTCCAAGTCCTAGTGCTACCAACACTAAGTCATAAAATTAACTTTATTAGCTAATACTTAAAGGTTTTAAGTCTCATTATCACTTAAGACTAAGCCTAGTTTTAGCTTAATCACTAAACATCCTAGTTGGTCCTAAGCCTTATATTAATGATAATATGGCAGCCTATGATAGGTCACACTTAATCACTTATATTACTTACTAAGTTCTAAAGGGATCTGATCACTAACTATGTGAGATTGAGCCTATGATAGGTCACACTTAATCACTTAGATTACTTAATAAGTTCTAAAGGGATCTAATCACTAACTATGCGAGACTGAGCATCACACTAATCCTTCTAAAATGGTTCCACCCTAAGGCCTTAGGATTCTCCCCTAGCCACATGTACTACACTAATATTTGCTGACCACATCCAAATTAGTTCACTAAAATAAGACAGATTTATCATATAAACTTCTCTCTCTTAAGGATTAAGGTTCAATTCTAAGTTCACTTGTACTAAATCAAGACTAGGTCAATCTAGTTGTTTTCCTATACAAATCATCATATAATATTCAAACATGTCATAATCTCAGTTACCTTAAGATGTCTTAGAGCTTAGGAAATCTAAACAGAGGAAACCCTATTTTTAGATTTAATATTAATTTATTTAAGTGTCAAGAACTCATATTTTCCAAATGATGTCCAAATGATATGTAATCAATGGTTGTAGCTTCCCTATAGCATAATGAGTGCAATGACTGTAAGTATGGTCAATATGGACTTCAAATAGCTTGATTGCCTTAATTGCAATTATGAAATTAGGAGGTGATTAATAAGTTTGGAACAAAAGTTTAACTTAAACTCCATATTATTATCTTCATATTTGTTTAATCATTTTGATGTATAATTTTGCTATATTTAGATGAGTAATTATATAGTTATTTAGTTAATGAAATTTTCATTATTGTAACCCTATGTTTTAATTTATTAAAAATGATAACTAGCAGATTATTGCTTCTCGATTCCTTTGGCACGATTCTGAGGTGGTTGGACCAATTGTTTCATGTTCCTAGACCGCACAGTGTAGCAATTCAGTTGAACTGCAGCACTGTTCACCATTATCTCTATCATGACTTCGAAAGAGCCATCTTAGGGTTTTCCCTAACTTTGTGCATATTAAACCCCAGGTGTTGAATTATATATCAAAATGTCAGACTCCAAAAGATCTACCTGGTGAACTGAAAACCCATATGAGGTTGACCCTAGCTTGCAATGGTATCTCAAGAGTGTTGGCCTTTTAGGGTTTACTGTGGGGAGAGAATTCTCCCTCCACTGTGGAACAATGGATGAGATTGAGTGCTTATTGTGTTCCTTGGGTCAAGGTCGACCCAAGGAACACCTCACTGATGATTGGGATAGCCTAGACTATCAAGTGTATGATTTGGGACTTGGGTTACTGCTTAGTACTATAGCGACTTGAGTCCTATATGGCTATAGGATTGATTGAGCCAAATTGGCTTAATCCTACAATTCCTAGTGGCTATAGATGACAAAACAAAATAGGATTGAGAAAGATTACTAATAGATATTGAGGGAAACAATATACCTAGCTTCCATGACAACACGACAAGGTATTTCCAGCGAGCTCCTAAGGAGTTTAGGGTATCAAATGGCTAAATAAATGCTAAAGAGTTGACTTCTATGGTTTTGAGGGTTGGAGGATGCCAGAGACAAACTCGTGGCTAAGTTAGCAGTATGACATGGGCATAGTGCTCATATCAATTGGGACACTCTGATCTCAATCAGAATGTTTTGATTTGCTACACCATTTGAATGTATCTGTAAAAATCATCTCAACCGTTGAATCTAGGCCCTGATTCGGCGGCTAAGATCAGATCCCTTGTTGATCTGATCTCGACCAATATACCCAGATTCAATTTTTCATTGGGCTATTATGTCATGGAGATTATTCAGATCATCATGGAGATGCTAATACAACTCTGGTGAGCTTTCAAAAGTCTACGAGGCAATTGAGAACAAGGTTGGAAAGTTCAGGTGCAGCATATGGGCCACCGCACGCCATGGCACGCCATGGTGCCCAGCACCTGAGAGTAAGGCACTGCATCACCCCATGGCAGCTAGTAAATAGAGATCAGGGCACTGCAGTGCACCCTGGAGGTTTGACTAAATAGGCTGGAGCACTGTAGCACATTGTAGAGCACCCCAGCAAAAGTGGAAAGAAACTGGCGCTGTAGCACACCCCTGCAATAAGCATTCAGACAGTGGGTGCTATAGTGCATATCACGGTGCGCTGCAGTGCTAGAGCACCCAAGATCAGGGTATTGCAGTGTGCTTTGGCGCCTGGCTACCAGAAGCTTGGGCTCTACGGTGCACCGTAGTGCCTAGTGGATTTATGATCCGGTCTAGGTTACGCCTTAAGCTATTTGAGGGGCATTTTGAACCATTTGGGGTCCAAATGTCTGCTTAATACTTAAAGAAAGCTGATAAAGGAGTTTTCCATGTGATTACAAGTGTTGGCTAAAGCATTGAATGCTGTTGGAGAAGAACCTTAAGATTGATAGTAGCTATGTAAAGGAGCTCTTTCATGTGAAGAAAATCCTCTCCAGGTGGTGGCTGCTTCTTCTCTCATTTATCCTAGAATAAAATGAAGTGTTCTTTATTAAGGTGAAACTCTTTGTAACTCTGTACTCTTCAAGATTAATAGTGGAAATTTCTGTGTGGTGTGGCTCTATGGTTTTTCCCATTCTTAGGTTTTACACGTTAATCTTTGCCTTTGGATGTGCTTATGTTTTGATGCATGTGTTTGTATTATGATCTACTTTTACATGTATTTTTGATTTCTTGTATTGCTTGACAGGCATCAATGCATCCCTGATCTTCAAGTGTGCAAATGGCTTTCACTGCGATGTGCTCTCAGTTGTCTTCAACAAGTGATATCAAACAGATCTGTTTCTTATTTATTCAAGGGGGTTTGCTATTTGAGTGGGAGCAATGGCCAATGAGATGAGACACAAGATAGAAAATTTAAATGGCACAAAAATTGTGTTCTAGAAAATGAAAATGGAGGATTTGCTCTACTAGATGAAGTTGTATCACCATTAAGTAATGCCGGCCAAAAATCAATGTTAATGACCGATGAAGAATGGGAGGCTCTTTTTGGTAGAACTGCATTGGGTTTAATTTGTTTATTATTGTCTTCTTTTATTGCATTTAATATTATTAATGAGAAAAATATTGTAGATCTCATGGATGTCGTTACAAGAATGTATGAGAAGCCCTTGGCTTCTAACAAAATTTTTCTGATGAAAAGACTATTCAATATGAAGATGATGGATGGTTGTTCAGTAACTAAACATCTTAATGGGTGTAAAATTATGATGAGCCAGTTAAGTTTGATGGGCATCAAGTTTGATAATAAGGTCAGAGCTCTGTTATTCCTCTCATCATTGCCAAGCAATTAGGATGGGCTAATTACAGCCATCAGTAATATAATAACCCTAGTATAGTTACCCATCAATTAGTGACTTAATTGACTCTAATCCTTTTCCATTAGTCTTATAATAGTATTAGGAGCCTCCATTTCAAATTTCATGCGATTTGGAGATCATTTGTTAATTTATAACATTTCCTGGTTTTTTGATAATTTTAAGAATGCCCTATTTATTTAAATCTCAGAATCAAAAATGGAGTTTGCCATTAGTCTCACCACACCCAAATTAATTAGGGGTGATATTTTGGAAGTGTTTGGAAGTCGTTGAATTTCCCCAAATATTTTAATAATATTTTAAATACTCAGAAAATTTAAGATAATTAAATTGACCTCCGATCAAAAATTTGATTGCATTTTTAGGTTCCCCACACCTCAATTAAGTAAGGGTGAATTTTTGGAATTTTGCGGAGTACATATTTTATTTTGAGTAATAAGTTGTGTTTAAATAATTAAATAAAAATTATAAATTAAATAGTTATATATATACATATATATATATATATATATATATATATATATATATATATATTATCGACTTATTTTAAATTTTTGCATGGATCCCGTGTAAGGCGCCAGACATGGGACAGCTGGATCTAAGGATCCTGGCCGTTCCGTGTAATCTAGTGAGATCCGATGGCATGCCTTGAACCAAGCAGATCTCACTGTTGGATCCAAGATTTGGATCGACGGTTGTGATGCATTCCCTATTCATCTCTGCGAAAGTGACGATTGTGCCTCTGCCGTAAATGCCAGACCCCCTGTAACAACCCTAGTTGTTATCTTAGCTAAACTTAGATTAATTAAGCTAATTTAAGTTTTGATTTTGATTCCATTAGATTCAATGGGTTATTTAAACCTAACCCTAGAAGTTAGGAATCAATCGGAGCTAAAATGGGAAATTTGGTATTTTGGACTATTTTTAAGCCCTGAAAAATACCTAAATTAAATTGATCTCCAAACCCAAATCTAATTTCATTTTTGAATTCCCCACCCCCAAATTAGTTAAGAATGAAATTTTGGGATTTTTTGGAGGTTATTTAGGCACATTTTGGATTTAATTTAAATTGGTTCAATAGCAATTTAGGGTTTCAAACAATTCTTAATTGCAAATTTATCCTCTTCCAATGGTTGACCGGTTCCCAAACCGCAGGCGCCATCCGGGCTGTCCATTCCGCGGATTTAATCCAATGGCCCGCACCTTCAATTGGATCCATCTCATCTCGAACGTGCCGCGGTTCTGAGATCTTGATCCGACGGCATCTAGGTCTCCGTCTTAAGTATCCCCAAACGCCCGTTCGATCCTCAGATCTAATCTAACGGTCGGTCCAGCCTCCTCACGCAAATGTTAGATGTCGGGAGATCAGAGCCATTCCACATCAACTGGTGATCCATCAGACGGCCCTGGCAACCCCCACAATAGTGGATCGTCTACCTCCCCAGCTCGCGCCCGACAACCGAATTTTCCCGTACAGCCACGTCCTCCAACCAGTCTGCCACTCCTGTGCCACGTCAGGAAGACCGTTGTGACCTTGCCCTAGCCTCCCTAGCACTCCCAGCCAAGCTTGAGGCCCGGTCTACACCAATTCTGGCAATTGAGGGAGCACCCTAGGGCCGAGCCTAAGCCATGGCTCCAGACCTCAGCAGCCACCCTAGACCTCTGTGGAGCCTATAAATACCCTTGGGACTTCATAGTGAGTCCTTTTGCTCACTGTGAATCTCCAATTGTCTAGCTGAAGGCCTGCTGGAGCTCCCGTCACCTCAACGATTTCCCAGCATTTTTGGAGCTTAGGACTGCTAATAGAGGGCCCATCTGGTGTTCAGACCCCCTGTAAACCTTTGTCTGTCATCCAGGAAGCTCGGAGGCACTTCAATTCCCTCAGCCTAGCCTGCGACCTTGACTTCAAGTACAACCTTCTCCCATGGATTCCTTCTATCAATTTCCTCATCTGTCTCTACATTGAGCCTCTAGATGTCGCCTAAGGAGCCGTAGCCACTTAGGAAACCAGTTGTAATTGTTGCCTGGGGCTACGCTAGCTCGAATCAATCGTATCGATAGATTGAGCTAGCGTCCGAGCCATCGCTGAGTCCGAGTAAGGACCCAGCGATTGGCTGCGCCCTAGGTTATGAAACCTTAGGGGTTTGACTCGCCTCACCTCCCTGAAGGTGTAGGTATCAAACCCCGACCGACTAATGGCCTCTGTGAGGAGAATTATCTCCTCACAGAAAGCCTGAAATGCCCGTATCGAAGGTGTCCCGGGTGAGTAGCACCCGTTCGATCCAGAGGGATCCAGATGGGGGTTCTTAGTCAAATCGATGTGTCTCGACCCCAGGAACATGTAGGGATCGAGTTGAGCCACCGTCGTCGTCAGAGCGCTGAGAATTTCAATGCTGAATCTGGCCTGGGACAGACCCGTTGAGAGGAAGAAGACAACCCATTTTGGGCCGGGCCGACCCCGACCTACGCGGTTCTGATTTTGGGCCGCGTCTATTAGTTAATTATTAGAAGACATTTTTAAGGGTTATGCATTTAATTAATCAAATCCTATAGTTTTAATTTAAATAAAAATACATAATAAATTATTTAAATAACTTTGGCTATACTGATCCAAATGGTATGATCCAATATATCATTTGAATCAGAAAAATACAATAAATCTAAATATAAAATAAAATCACAGATCCAATGGTTGGATTTAAAATAATTAATTTTGTTTTTAATTAAATCCTAATAAATTCAATTAATAACCAAATTAATTGATTAAGGGCTTTGATTGCTCATTAAACCCTAAAGAATAATTATGGCCTCTTAAAAACAATTTTGGACATTTAATTTTCTTAATCACCCCTTAATTACCATAATTAAGGATTAGTGAATTAAACCCTACATTAACCTCTAATTTTGGGTAAATTAGTTCCTAATGTCATATTAAGTCTATTAGAACCTAAATGTAAGGTTGGATTACCCTAAAGTACCATAATCTCACTAATCACCCTAATTGGCTCAATTATATTATTAGTGCTAATTAAGCTTAATTAGGTTATCAAAACTTAAAATAAGTATGTTTCACACTTTAGTAGTCAATAGGAAACACATTAAAATAGATTAGATCTAATTTGGATAACTAAATACAAAAATCCCAAAGTTAGCCTTAAGACGGGTATTTTGGTCATTTTGATCAAATATGCTTAACTGCCCTTTAAGCCTTAGAAATTTGAGTAAACTACCCTAAGATAAATTAGAAATGTTCTCTGAACTCTTAGACTAATAACAATACTAATATGGTCATTAATCTAGGAAGTCGTCAACTAAGCCCTAATTAAGACACTTAGATCTTAAGTGACCCTAAAGAAGTCACTTGAGTTCAATGCTTGAATCTAATAATTGCAACTGTTAAATCTCACATTAATAAGTTCAATTTAGTTAAATTATGATCTTAAATGCCAAAAGAAATGCAATTGGTAAAGTCTAAGTTAAAAACCTAGCTTAAGTCTATAGTGATCAAATAATCAAATCTTAGATCTTAGACCTTAGACTTTATATCTTCTACTTGAATTAAACCGTCTCCTTTGGAATTTCCTTAAATGATTGATTAGTTAATCCCTTGAAATCTTCCATGTGGGTATAGGATGATTCAATCTATAAGATAATGAGATTATCTTAAAGACTGAATATAGATCTTAGATTCTTAAGTTCTTAATTGATTATTTTATCTTATAATCAGTAGAATAACCCAACACTAAGTTCTTAATTCTTAGATCCTTCAGCTTCTAGGATTCCTCACCTTTAAATGGGTATTCAGTGTGAACCTTAGATCCTTAGTAGGACTTGACCTTGGGTTTAGGATTTGAACACCAAGGTGGAGTTTAAACCCAAAGCCCTAGTATCTTGATTTATTCAGTCAAGATTTGGGTAAAAGAGCAAAATGTTAATAAATTAGGTCGTTGATTTAATTATTAAACCTTATAGTCATCACATGATTTTGGATTAGAACTTGTTAAGTTCTAATATTAACTTTAAGGTCGTAACTCTGAGAATTTACTCGATTGCTGGATATTGGAGATCCTAAATGTGTATATTCTCAGAATAGTTAGATTAGGTAATTAGACAACCATAGATATCACATAAGTCTAGATTGAGTCTCTTGCTTACTTTGACTAGATCGCTTGGCATACCTTGGATATTGAGCCTTATCCCTTGAGCATAATAGGAGAACTAAGGAAATGGATGATACATCCTACTTTGTATTTAAATTGCATATCATTCAAGTATTTCAGTGTTTGCAGTTGGTATATGTCCTAGCTTAGTCTGCCTCTTTAGTAGTAGTATTGTATAGAATAGACTCAGCCCTAGCAAATTTGGATGGCTAGGCTGGGGATTGATTGACTGATCTCATATGATGGAGGCCCTGTATGGCCTATTTGCTGGTATGGCAGTACTATATCTTAGGCTTATTTCTACTTTAGCTGGGTTGTTCAGTATCATTTTCTTTTTGCTTTGCCACATGCTTTAGTGGCCTTATTTTAAGTACTTGCTCACTTTTGCCACATGTCTCAGTGGTTTTACATTGATTGCTTTGCTTTTGCCACATGTCTCAGTGGCTTTCTTTACTTTTTTGTTCCTAAATCAGCATGTTGTATGTATACTCTTATGGCTTATTTATGTATATTGGCATACTTATGATGCTAGAATTGCATGTTTATTTTTAGCATTTGTGTTCTTATTATACTCAACATGTATTAATACGATCATAAGCATGTTAGGTTCCGAACTATATTTGCTATTTCTTTTAGCTTTTAGCCTCACCTTGTTTATTTCATATTGTATGTGACTTTTCATACTAGTTGCTGGCTATAAATGGATAATTTATAGTTACCCGTCTCTTCATAGCTTGTTACACCCATTACTGCTTGCATGTTTAGTTAAATTGAAATGTGATATCTTAAAATATTCAGTTCATTAAAATAGCTTAAAATGTACTTAGACAATTGTCTAACTGTATCCTTTTTGTTTTGTTGGCTGGGGCCCTGGCATTTGTGATACCGACAAATGTCAGATTCGGACCTGTTCGTGGGTGAAGTCGCAGGAGAGGAGCAGACTCCGAAGTCAGATCATGCTACAGCTACTTAGTTAGATTCTGATTTTCCTTTTTAGTGAGAGAAATTATATTTTTTTATTAAATTTAAGTCTGTAATAATTAATTTTGGATGTATTTCGTTTCTGCATTGTGATATGTTACTATATTGTTTTCCCTCTTTCTACAATATATGCTTATGGATGTTATCTTATTGTTTATTGCTTCTGCCACTTTGATATTTGTATATTGATGAATGTTATAGTACTTGGTGATAAGTCCTTAGCTTAAGGCAGGTTGGGTTTACCTAAATTTACTTAAGTTGTGGGTTTACCACAATTGGAGCACCGTACTTCCTTGTTGTTAGTACGGCAGCCCCACACCCCCACACGATGCCCTTGTAAGGCCCGTTAACCTCCCATTTGCTCTCTACTATCCCCATTTTTGCTCTAATCTTGCTTGGGAAACATTGCGGGAGCTGGGAGGGACATTTCGAGCTCTACCTTCCTACCCTTAGTTGGAGCTTGTTCTTCCGTTGGCATTTGAACCTTTAGGTACCTTCCCTATTATCTTAATACCTCCCTTTGCTGCATTATTGTTTGATCTTATCTTAGACGTCATGATTATGGTTTAAAATTTTATACGATTGTTATTAAATCAAATGTGAATGAGCTTAAATCTACCTCCTCTATCTAGCCAATTAGAATGCCACTTCCTAATAAATTTGTAAGCCATAGATAATCTAAGGCATGGGGGTTTTTGATCCATCAGATAGAGCTCTTTATTAGCTTCAATTTGATGGGTCGTACACCTCGAGAGGACACCTATTAGCGAATCTAGGTTAACCCTAATTTTGCGGATGTTTGAATCCCGTCGGATGAGGGAGATGCATAGTGTGCGGTTTAATTAAACTGCGACACTATGTGGTTCATGCATACAAATTGCACGTGAACCGGGCATCTCGCCCGGTTCACCCCGTCTTCCGTGCGAGGATACGTGTCGAGCTACCGAGAGCTCCGCCATCGCTAATGGGACCCACGTATGGCAATCTGTCGGCGCCAGCATCCTTTTCCGCGCCTTTTCATTTTCAGCATTCTAAAATTTTGTGCCGGTAGATACGAATTTCAATTAATAATGATTTAATTTTATTAATTAAATACTATTCTTAAGAATACTCACTCAATATATGCAATATTATATATCATTTTGATCTCAAAAATGAGTAGATTAATAATGTGCAATTTAATTTCTAAGTTGATAATTAATTTAATTAGTCAATATTTAAGATTAATTAATTAAATATAAATTAATTTCATCATTTCATGTGACTTAATTTGATCATTTAATGTCCAAATTAAATAATCAAATAGTCCATTTCACTCATAAAATTATGAGGAATAATAATATGAAATCAAATTTAACATTTGAACCCTAATTTTTTTTTTCACTTTGTAACCCTAATTAAGAGTCCCAAAAACCCTAAATTTCAAATGTTGTTCAAAATTGACCTACTTAATGTCATTTTTCTCCTTGTGATATAAGGATTTCAAATATATTTATATTATTTCCATTGGACAACAAATTATGATTCTAGGTTTTTGACTCTTAATTAGTATTATTGTGATGAATCCTAATATTCTAAATAACATGTTTTAGGTTTTGTAAAACACTAGGATAGTTAACTTGTCAAATTTATTACTCTCCAAGTCAAATTAGATTACTTTTATTTAAGCTTAGTTCTCATTTTCTAGTTATGTGAATTAATTACAAATTGCTTGATTCACCTATCAACCTTAAGGTAAAAACCCTAGGATTGATTTATTATCTAAATTGTAGTTGATCCCTATATTTATTAGTTACACCCATTAAGAGTAGTTAGTCTTAATGCCTTTGTAATTGTAGATTATTGAATCAACTAGATCAAGCCTTTAGTGACCAGATCATAACTTAATTTACTCATCCTAATCTCTAAAACCTTCTCTTGAATCTCTTAAGAGCTAGTAATAGAAAATCCTATTTTTACTTAGAGTAGTTTAAGAATCATATTGATATACTAAAGCTTTAGCTATTAGGATACTTAGAACTAGTAATTCTTAAGTTCCATCATTTGCTTACTTTAAACCTCCCATTTTATTATAACCTAGTTAGAATAGTACTTGATTTGATAAAATCTTCAACTTACAATCTAGCTATTGAACCTTAGTAGATTAAAATTTAACTTCCTATTTCTTAAGTTTGATAACTCCTTAATCTCAATATTTCCTAGTCACCTAAGCCTTGATTTAATTATCTTAATTGAATCTTATAGTTTAGGACTAGGATAGAACTAGCTTCTATTTAGATTGATTATACTTATAACTATTTTGTCATATCATAATAAATAAATTGAAACTATTATTTTCAAAATCCCAATTATTAGTATTATTTTTAATTGACTTGAGATCAAAATCTCAAAGTCAATTGGGAGCTCAATTAGCTCTAATCATTAAGTAGATCATTAAAATTATATAACTTTGGATATTACTTAGTTGCAATTATTGAATTTTCCTTGAATGCTTGCTTAGCTTTGAGCCTTATTCATTTGAATCATTCATACAAGACATTGTGCATGAATAAAAATTTCACATTAAAAGTAATAGGTGTTTATATTGCTAGATCAGCAAAGGGCAAGCTAAAAAGGAGTAATAAGGAAACCTCACATGCATAAAGGGTGAATGTGAGTATTACTTATTTTGACCATGTTTTCTTCACTTGTTAAACAGTCGTGTTTAACTCCTCTTTTCATTCTGTATATGCCCACAGAATGAGTATTGTTTAAAATAACTTTACTAAATTAACATATGAGATGTTCTTTAATATTATAGATTATTAAGACTCATCATAGCTTTTAGCTATGTTACTTTCCATAGTTCTAAACTATGTGAATATTAGACTAATAGCCTAAGATCTTCCTTCAATTTCTACACTATGCATTTTCTATGTTTTAGTACTGTACTGTACTTATTTACAGATTACTTGGATTATAGTGAATGTTGTTAAACTTACATTTAAATGCTTCACTATCTCTTTTCCTTACTTAACATAATCTCTTTTGAACATATACATGCTTTACTTCATTTACTTTCATATGTACTTTAGTTTCTTTCTAGCCTATTTAGGATGCTTTTACCCTTGTTTTATTTGCATGCTAGGATATATATTTAAGTGAGTATTCTAACTCACTTTGCCTTTTTCTTACTTACTTTTCCACACTTGTATGCTTACCTTCTTGCACCCATGCTTATGCTTATATTATAACTAGTAGTGATATCTAATTAAATAATAAAATGCTTAGACCAATCTTAAAATATACTTAGACTATTTAGTCAAACTATATTTTTATTCCTTGGCTTTGCCCTATTATATTTAAATGCCAAAATGTGATAGATCATGTGCATTTGGAGGCTAGTGGAGCTGGACCAAGTGCAAAAAGCTAGCTGCTTCCGCTTATAATATCATAAATATATAGCTTATAAATTTTTGCTAGTGAGCTTTTAAATTATTACTCTCATTTAAGTTTACTATTGGTTTGTAATAACGATGCCATATACTTTACTTTCACTATACTTGTGTTGGAGCTTAGCTTTATATTTAAATGCTTGCAATGTGATGAATGGATGGATGTGTGAAATTGAATATTAACTAAATCATTAGTTGCATATTTACTTTGTATGTCAATTGGAATTGGTAGTATACTAGATTTCATATACAATTGGAAAATAGCTATATGATTAATTTGAGAATCTCTTATTATCTTCATGTATGTATTAAATATTGTGAATTAAGCATAATTTAGGGTAAATAATTGTTACACATGTATTTTCTCTTTTTAAACTTTTAGAACTGGAAATGAGCAATCCCATGTAACGGATTGACTTTACTTTAAAATTAGAATTAAGCAATCCCATGTAACGGATTGACTTTTTATTAGAATAATAAATGAGCAAATCTTATGTAATGGATTGTCTTTATACTAGAAATAGAATAAACAATCCTATGTAATGGATTGATTTCATATTAGTTTTAGGTTTTTTTTTCTTTCAATTATATCTCTCATTGGAATGGAAAACTTGTATGTCTACATTATAGGTGTTTTTTTAGACAAATAGAAACTCTGCCAAAAATTTTAAGAATAAAATGACTTAGAATAATTTGGAAAATTGTAGACTCATATTTCACTTATTAAATATTTAGAATTTTCATATCTAGAATGGCTAGTACTTACATAAATTTCTTTTAAATTACATTCTCACATATTTTTACATGTATTGCATCTTCATATGTATTTCACATAACATATTTCATAAAATTCCCTTTCATCTTTACTTAAGACCCTCTTCTAAATCATTGGTCAAACACAATATCTAATGATTTGGATTAGTTTTCTTTTAATCTAGTATTAGGTATTGTGGTGACATATTAATGTTGAGTTTAGTGATTCTCAATATTGGGGTCATCAAAGTTGGTATCAAAGCCAAGTTGAGAACCTTGAGTTAAGACAAACACATCCATTCATTCAAAAAAAAAACAATATAGTATAGTAAAAATAAGTGAATGACATCTTAGGATAGTAAACACATTTCCAATTAAAAAAGTGTTCTAAATTTCTAATTCAAACCTTAATTAAACTTTCTGATGGCAGACTCTACTATTGAACTAAGACTTTATACCAAATTGTTCTTCCAGTATTGGGAGTATGATCATTGGTATGGTTTGACATTTGGTCGTGTTTACTTGGAAGTATTTGCTACAGGAGGTGACATTCTAAACAAAATTTTGAGGTACTGTGTGTTTCGAGGTGATTGTTTCCCTTAGTTAACTAGGGAATTGATCTCTCATGTTACTACGGTGTTTGAGGCCATGGAATTCCCCGATCAATTACGCCTCCAAATTTTGGATGAATGTTTTAGTGACTATGCCATGGATTGGTGGTGTCATGCTTATGGAGTACTCATTCATGGATGTAGGCATCTTCATCGTGCCCCACTTATGAAGACTTTAAAAATATATTTTATGCAAAATTCTGCAATTAGTAGTACTAGTCTTCTTTTGCTCTAACCTCTTTCACTTTAGTAGCTCTATAAATAGCTTCTACTTTACTTATGTTTCTTTCCTTTACCTCTAAAATTATAATCTCTTAAAAGCTTCAAATTTTAATGAGAATTTTCTTTTCTTATCGTCTTCAGTATTTGAATTATGTTTTCTTTTTCCTTTCTTTAGAATGGATCCAAATCCAAATATTTCATTAAACCAATAGTGGAAGAACCTACTTCCGCTACGACTTCTCAAACAGATCAAATGTAAAATTTGCTAGATCTAATAAAGGTTATGGTAGAAGCACAGGCTCGTGCAGCAGAAAGGAGGGCTTTATCCTATAACCCTTCCCAACCTTCTCCTACTCCATCCCAAAGCTGCCCAACTTCTCCTCAAGCTTCTTCTCCTATTATTCCTGAACTTCCTTTGCCTCCACAACCATCTTTAGGCCCTATGGTGGATGCCTACCTTCTCTATTTTATTCATCTGAACCCTTCAACCTTCAATGGTTCCATTTCCCACTTTGAAGCCATTGACTGGTTAAAGGCCATCGAAAAGACCCTAGATAGTATTAAGTGTCTGGAGAGTGAGTGCCTCCGTCTTGCGACCTATCTATTCCACGATGAATCCAAATAATGGTGGGATAATGAGTTAAAGACTCGCTTCTCAGAAGTTCAGATGGAAGATATCCCTTGGGATGAATTTGAGCAAGTGTTCCTTGAGGAATTTATTCCTCCTTTTGCCCAAACTATGATAAAGAATGACCTCATGCAGCTTACCCAAGGAAGTCGTTCTGTGCACGACTATGAGATGGAGTTTCGTAAACTCTCTCAATTTGCTCCAAACCTAGTCCTTACTGAAGTGGCTAGGTGTACTAGATTTCTTTTCGGTCTTAAAGATCCTATTAAAAGTAATTTGATGTCTCAATATCATGATAATTATCCCAAGCTTTTGGAAGGTGCTCGTATGGTTGAGTACCATCAAAACCAAATGGATTTGAAGAATCTCTCCCATCCTCAACCTTCCAGATCTAAACCCTTCAAAAGAAATCATTCCCATGGTCTTAAAGTCTTTCAGCTTACTTCTGGCCAAAATCCTAATCAAAATCCTAACCATAACCCTAGGCAAAATCAACAAGGAAGACCTAGAGTGATATGTAACAGACCCCATTCTTATGGGAAGTGCTACCACACTGGTGGTAGATGTTACATTTATGGCAGAACGAATCATTGTCATTAGGACTATCGTGCTAGTTGGACCATGGACACAATAAAGATCAACCGCCAAGCTTCATGCAGAACTCAATTCCTATTAACTCTCAAGCGCCAGCACTTGCCTTGATGCCTCTTCCTAATGGTGGAAGCGCTCAACACCAAAAGGGTGTACCTTCTTCTTCCTCCAAGGAAGGCTGCTATAGTAGAAAGGATAAGGGCAAGTCTGTTACTCAATCTCCTGCAGTACCAAGGGTCTACGCATTGCCTTCTTCAGCTACCCCTGATGACAATAGCGTTGTTACCGGTACGTTCTAAGTTTTATTTCCTATTTTCTTTTTTTCATTTTCTTCCGCAATTTTATTTTCAGTATTTTCTTACTTTAATTTTCATTAGTTGTAATTAGAGTTTATTTTCCCTGCTATAGGAATTCTAATTATTAAAAATTAATTTTGTGACACTCTCTTTAACACTGGTGCTAGTCACTCTTTCATGTCAGTGAGTTGTGCATCTTCCTTAAATCTTCAACATTTCAGCCTAGGCAATCCCTTAGTAGTTCAAATGCCATATGGTACCGAAATGTATGCTAGTAAGTTCTGTTTAGTAGACATCCCAATCCTTAATTAATTATTCCAATCCAAACTTATTGTTATGTCAATTATGAATTTTAACATAATTTTAGGAATGGATTGGCTAAGTAAGTTTAATGCCGTAATAGATTGCTTCCGTAAGCAAGTTTCACTTAAGGCTGGAAAGAAACCTAAAGTGCTTGTAGGAAAACATCGCTTGACTGTATCCTTAATTAATGCAATAGAAGCTAAGTGCCTCATTAGTAAGGGTTGCTATGCAATCTTAGAAACTTTAGTCGATGAAGAGAAGCCAGTTAGTAGTCCAGAAGAAACTATCATTGTTAGAGAGTTCCTAGATGTGTTTCCTAAAGACTTTCCTGGACTACCTCCTCTGCGTGAGGTATGGTTTTCTATTGAACTTGTCCCTAGGACTCAACCTAAGTCTAAGGCTCTGTATAGAATGGATTCGAAAGAACTGCAAGAGCTTAGAGAGCAGTTGCAAGAGCTGTTAGAGAAAGGATTTGTTCGCCCTAGTATGTCACATTGGGGAGCTCCTATCCTATTCATCAAGAAAAAGGATGGTTCAATGCGGATGTGTATAGACTACCGTGAGCTTAATAAGGTGACTATGAAGAATAAGTATCCTTTTCCTAGGATTGATGATTTAGTTGATAAACTCGCTGGAGCGAAGATATTCTGAAAGATTGACTTAAGATCAGGTTACTACCAGATTAGAGTCAAGGAAGAAGATGTTTCCCAAACTACATTCAGGACCCGATATGGCATTTTGAGTTTCTAGTCATGTCTTTTGGACTGACAAATGCTCCTTCCATCTTTATGGACCTGATGCAGCGTATCCTTAAGCCATATCTTAACGAGTTTGTCATCATTTTCATCAACAATATCCTAATCTACTCGAAGTCAGCTGCTGAGCATGAAGAGCATCTACGTACCATTCTAGAATTGTTAAGAGAGAATAAACTTTTCATTAAGTTTTCTAAGTGCGAGTTTTGGCTCAAGTCTGTGGCATTTCTAGGTCACGTGATTGATGACAAAGGCATTAGAATAGATCAAAAGAAAATCCAAGCTGTTTAATAGTGGGTTCAACCTAAATTTGTAATAGCGATCCATGGCTTCTTAGGACTTGCTGGTTATTACAGAAGGTTCATTCCTAGATTCTCTCTAATTGCTTCATCGTTAACTCAGTTAATAAGAAAAGATGTTTCGTTCATCTAGAGCACAGCCTGTGAATAATCTTTTCAGAAGTTGAAAAAGTTATTAACTTATGTTCATGTTCTTGTACTACCTCATGAGGGTAAAGATTTTCAAGTTTATACTGATGCCTCTAAGGTAGGACTTGGTTATGTTCTAATGCAAGATCATTGTGTATTAGCTTATGCCTCCATATAGCTTAATCCTAATGAGAAGAATTATCCTATGCATGATCTTGAACTTGTAGGGGTAGTTTTTGCTCTTAAGATCTGGAGACACTACCTGTATGGAGTTTAGTGTGAGATGTTTACTGATCATCAAAGCTTGAAGTACATCTCCACTCAAAAGGAACTTAACTGCCATCAGTGTAGGTAGCTAGAGTTACTTTGCGACTATGATTTGGAAATCCAATACCATCCGGGTAAAGCTAATGTTGTAGCTGATGCCCTTTGTCGTAAAGCAGCTTTATCTTCCCTTTGTTGCAATGAATCTTTGATCAAAGATTTTAACAAATTGAGTCTTAAGCTGATCAGTTCAGCTAATTTGAGCACCCTACTATTTGCTATTTAGTTAGATGATTCTCTAAGGTCTAAGATTGTTAAAGCTCAGAAGGAAGATTTGAGTTATTCTGTGTTATTTTCTGAAATCGTTAGTGGTAAGAGATCTAAATTATATCTTGATGATGAAGGTGTGATATTTCAGCAGTCCAGGTTATGGATTCCCAAAAGCTTGCACTTACAATTGTTGTCTGAAGCTCATCACTCTGTCTATGCAGTGCACCCTGGTAGTTGTAAGATGTATCATGATCCAAAGTAATCATTTTGGCAGTCCAGCATGAAGTGATATACAGCCATTTTCATTTCCAAGTACCATCCCTGCTCCTTGGTCAAGGCTGAACACCATAAGCTTGGTCGACTTCTTAAGCCCTTTGACATTCCTGAATGGAAGTGGTCCGATATTTCCATGGCCTTCATTATAGGTTTTCCTAAGAGTAGATCTAGTTTTAACTCTATTTAGGTGATAGTTGATAGACTCACCAAGTCATCTCACTTCCTTCAAATTCATCAGACTGATCCTATGTAGAAGTTAGCTAAGCTTCATCTTAAGGAGATCATTTGTTTGCATGGTACACCAAACTCTATAGTTTCTTTCAAAGACAGTAGATTCACTTCTAGATTTTGGTCAACTGTTCAACAAGACTTGAGGATGAGTTTAGCATTGAGTACTGCTTTCCACCCCAGACATATGGTCAGACTGAGCGTGTTAATCAGATCTTGGAAGATCTCTTGCGTCTTTGTGTACTAGACTTCGGTGGATCATGGAAAGATTATGCATTATTTGAGTTTTCCTATAATAACAATTATCAGTCCAGCATTGGTATGGCACCTTATAAAGCTCTTTATGGAAGGAGGTGTACAACTCCAGTTGCATGGACTGAAGTAGGAGACTCTCAACTTTGTGGTTTCGAGTTAGTAGAAGAAACCACAAAGAAAGTTCAAATGATCAAGCGCAATATGACTGCAGCTCAGGATAAATAGAAGAAATATCATGATGCTCATCATCGTTAGTTGGAGTTCTGAGTGGGTGATAGGGCTTATCTTAAAGTTAGTCCAATGCATGGTGTGCAGAGATTCATTTTTCTGGAAAGCTGAGTCTAAGGTATTTAGGACTCTTTGAAGTGATTGAGAGGATTGGAATGTTGGCTTATAGATTAGAGTTGCCAGAAGACTTCTCGATTGTACATAATGTGTTTCACATTTTGTCACTAAGAAGGTGTTTACTAGATCTGAGTCAGCAAGTTCAGATACCTATAATGGAACTGCAACCCAATCTGACTTTCATCATTAAACCTATTGTGATTCTGGGGCAAGATCTTATGCAGTTAAGAAACCGTAACATTCTTATAATCAAAGTCCAGTGGCAGAATCATCCAACTGGTAAAGCCATCTGGGAGAATGAAGAGAACATGCTAAAGAAGTTCCCAAAATTCTTTTCTTAACCAGGTAGATTTAGTTCTTTCAATTTCGTTAAATTTCTTTAGGCTTCCTTTTGCATTTTTTAATTTCCTCATTTTATTTGCTGTGCATCGTGGGCGACACCCTTTTTAAGGAGGAGAGTCTGTAATAACCCTAGTGTTGTTACTCATCTATTAGTGACTTAATTGACTCTGTTCCTCTTCCATTAGTCTTATAATAGTATTAGGAGCATCTATTTCAAATTTCGAATAATTTGAAGACTATTTGGCAATTTCCAATATTTCTTGGTTTTCTGATAATTCTGAAAATTCCCAATTTATTTAAATCTCAAAATAGAAAATAGAGTCCGCCATTGGACTCACCACACCCAAATTAACTAGGGGTGGTATTTTGTAAGTGTTTAGAAGCCGTCAACTTTTCCCCGAAAATTTTAATAATATTTTAAATACTCAGAAAATTAAAGATAATTAAATTGACCTCCGATCAAAAATCTAATTGCATTTTTGGGTTTCCCACACCTCAATTAGGTAAGGGTAAATTTTTGGGATTTTTTAGAGTACGTTTGATTATTTTATTTTGAGTAATAAGTTGTGTTTAAATAAATAATTAAATAAGATTATAAATTAAATAATTGTATATATATATATATATTATTGGCTTATTTTAAATTTCCTTGCGGGTCCCGTGTAAGGCGCCAGACACGGAACAGCTGGATCTAAGGATCCTGGTCGTTATGTGTTATCTAGGGAGATCCAATGGCTTGCTTTGAGCCTAGCTGATCTCACCATTGGATCCAAGATTTGGATCGACGGTTGTGAAGCTTTCCCTGTACATCTCTGCGAAAGAGGCGATCGTGCCTCTGCCGTAAATGCCAGGCCCATGCACGATGCCCTTGCAAGCCCTATTAACCTCCCATTTTCTCTCTACTGTCCTCATTTTTGCTCTAATCTTGCTTGGGAACCATTGCAAAAGTGGGAGCTGGGAGGGACATTTCGAGCTCTACCTTCCTACCCTAAGTTTGAGCTTGTTCTTCCGTCAGTGTTTGAACCTCCAAGTACTTCCCATATCATATTAATACCTCCCTTTGCTGCATTATCGTTTGATCTTCTCTTAGACATCATGATTATGGTTTAAAATTTTAGACGATTGTAATTAAATCAAACAAGAATGAGTTTAAACTGTCCTCCTCTATCTAGCTGATTAGCACGCCACTTCCTTGCAAATCTATAAGCCATAAAATTTTTGAGGCATGGGGGTTTTTGATCCATCGAATAGATCTTTTTATTAGCTTCAATTGGATGGGTCGAACGCCTCGAGAGGACACTTATTGGCGAATCTAGAGTTAACCCTAATTTTGCGGATGTTTGAATCCCATCGGATGAAGGAGATGCACAGTGTACAGTTTAATTAAACCGCGACACTGTGCGGTTCACACATACGAATCGCATATGTACCGAGCATCCTGCCTGGTACACCCCATCTTCCGTGCAAGGATACGTGGCGAACTACAGAGAGCTCCGCCATCACAAGTGGGACCCACGTCTAGCAATCTGTCGGCGCCATCATCCTTTTTCGCACCATTTCATTTTCAGCAACCTAAAATTTTGTGCCGGTAGATAAGAATTTCAATTAATTACGATTTAATTTTATTAATTAAATGCTATTTTATTTCATTAATAACTTTAATAATACTCACTTAATATATGCAATATTATATATCATTTTGATCAAAAAAATGAGTAGATTAATAATATGTAATTTAATTTTTGTTTTAATAATTAATTTAATTAGTCAATATTTAAGATTAATTAATTAATTTTATCATTTCATGTGACTTAATTTGATCATTTAATGTCCAAATTAAATAATCAAATAGTCCATTTCACTCACAAAATTATGAGGAACAATAATATGGAATCAAATTTAACATTTGAACCCTAATTTTCTTAATCACTTTGTAACCCTAATTAGGAGTCCCGGATACTCTGAATTTCAAACGTTGTCCAAAATGGACCTACTTAGTTCATTTTTCTCCTTGTGATATAAGGATTTCAAATATATGTATATTGTTTCCATTGGACAATAAATTATGATTTTAGGTTTTTGACTCTTAATTAGTATTATTGTGATGAATCCTAATATTCTAAATAGCATGTTTTAGGTTTTATAAAGACCCTAGGATAACTAACATGTCACATTTATTACTCCCCATGTCAAATTAGATTACTTTTATTTGAGCTTAGTTCTCATTTTCTAATTATGTGAATTAATTACAAATTGCTTGATTCACCTTTCAACCCTAAGGTAAAAACCCTAGGATTGATTTACAATCTAAATTGTAGTTGATCCCTAGATCTTTTAATTACACCCATTAAGAGTAGTTAGTCTTAATACCTTTGTAATTGTAGATTATTGAATCAACTAGATCAGGCCTTAAGTGACTAGATCAGAACTTAATTCACTCATCATAATCCCTAAAGCCTTCTCTTGAATCTTTTAAGAGCTAGTAATAAAAATTATTATTGTATTACTTAAACTTTAGCTATTAGGATACTTAGAAATTGTAGTTCTTAAGTCCCATCATTTGCTTACTTTAAACCTTCTTTTTTATTATAACCTAGCTAGAATAGTACTTAATTTGATAAAATCTTCAAATTACAACCTATTTCTTAAGTTTGATAACTCCTTAATATCAATCTTTCCTACTAGTCACCTAAACCTTGATTTAATTATCTTAATTGAATCTTATAGTTTAGGACTAGGATAGAACTAGCTTCTATTTAGATTGATTATACTTATAACTATTTTGTCATATCATAATAAATGAATTGAAACTATTATTTTCAAAACCATAATTATTACTATTATTTTCAATTGACTTGAGACCAAAATCTTAAAGTCAATTGGGGAGCTCAATTAGCTCTAATCATTAAGTAGATCAATAAAATTAGATAATTTTGGATATCACTTAGTTGCAATTATTGAATTTTCCTTGAATGCTTGCTTAGCTTTGAGCCTTATTCATTTGAATCATTCACATAAGACATTGTGCATGAATAAAACTTTCACATTAAAAACAATAGGGGTTCATATTGTTGGATCAGCCAAGGGCAGGCTAAAAAGAAGTAATATGGAGACCTCACATTATCTGAGGGTGAATGTGAGTGTTAGTTGTTTTGACCCCACTATTTTTCACTTGTTAAACAGACTTGTTTAACTCTTCTTTTCATTCTGTATGTGCCCACAGAATGAGTATTGTATAAAATAACTTTAATAAATTAACATATGAGATCTTCTTCAATCTTATAGATTGTTAAGACTCATCATAGCTTTTAGCTATGTTACTTTCCATAGTTCTAGACTATATGAATCTTAGACAAATAGTCTAACATCTTCCTTCAATTTCTATACTATGCATTTTCTATATTTTATACTGTATTTTACTTATTTACAATTTACTTAGATTATAGTAAATGTTATTAAGATTATATTTAAACGCTTCACTATCTCTTTTCCTTACTTAGCATATTTTCTTTTGAATATAACATGCTCTACTTCATTTACTTTCATATGCACTTTAGTTGCTTTTTAGCCTATTTAGGATGCTTTTACCCTTATTTTATTTGTAAGCTAGGATGTATATTTAAGTGAGTATTCTAACTCACTTTACCTTTTTCTTACTTAATTTTCCACACTTGTATGCTTACCTTCTTGCTCCCATGCTTGTGCTTATCTTATAACTAGTAGTGATATCCAATTTAACAATAAAATGCTTAGTCCAATCTTAAAATGTATTAGACTTATTAGTCTAACCAGATTTTTATTCCTTGTCTTTCACCTATCACATTTAAATGCTAAAATGTGATAGATCGGGTACATTGGGAGGCTAGTGGAGTTGGACCAAGTGTAAAAAGCTAGCTGCTTCTGCTTATAATATCATAAATATATAGCTTATAAATTTTTGCAAGTGAGCTTTTAAATTCTTACTTTTATTTAATTTTACTATTGGTTTATAATAACAATATCATTTACTTTACTTTCACTATATTTGTGTTGGAGCTTAGCTTTATATTTAAATACTTGGAATATGATAAACGGATGGATGTGTGAAATTGAATATTAACTAAATCATTAGTTGCATATTTACTCTGTATGTCAATTGGAATTAGTAGTATATTAGATTTCATATATAATTGGAAAATAGCTCATGATTAATTTGAGGATCTCTTCTTATCTTCATATATGTATTAAATATTGTGAATTGAGCATACTTTAGGGTAGATAATTGTTACGCATGTATTTTCTCACTTTAAACTATTAGAACTGGAAATGAAAAATCTCATGTAACAGATTGACTTTACTTTAGCATTGGAAATAAGCAATCCCATGTAATGGATTGACTTTATATTAGAATTGTAAATGAGCAAATCCTATGTAATGGGTTGGTTCTATATTAGAATTGGAACTAAATAATCCTATGTAATGGATTGATTTCATGTTTGTTTTATGTTGTTTTTCTTTCAATTATATCTTCCATTGGAATGAAAGACTTGTATGTCTACATTACAGGTGTTTCTTTAGCCAAATATAATAGAAACTCTGCCAAAAATTTTAAGAATTAAATGACTTGGAATAATTTGGAAAATTGTAGATTCATGTTTCACTTATTAAATATTTAGAATTTTCATATCTAGAATGGCAAGTACTCGCATAAATTTCTTTTAAATTGCATCCTCACATGTTTTTACATGCATTGCATCTTCATATGTATTTCACATAACATATTTCATAAAATTCCCTTTCATCTTAATTTAAGACCCTCTTCTAAATCCTTGGCCAAACATAATATCTAATGATTTGGATTAGATTTCTTCTAATCTAGTATTAGGTATTGTGGTGACGTATCAATGTTGAGTTTAGTGATTCTCAATATTGAGGTTATCACAAATAATTCATCAGGAAATGCATCGTTGAAACTCAACAACATTGATGGGATAGTGCTAAATAAAGAGGTGAATGATTCCATTGCAGTTATAAAATGGGGAGGCATCTACCTCAGCATTGAATGATGAAATCAGTAGAAGACATGCATACTAAAGACAATAGAAATTAGTCTATGTCTAGAAGAGGGAAATCAAGATCCCAAAAAGTAAAGATAAATTACTAGAACTATGGCAAGGTAGGTAACTTCAAGAAGGACTGCCCTACTCTAAAGAAGCCAAGTGGTGGGAGTAAGGTGGTGTGCCCCACTGTGAATGCATTAGTTGAAGAAGATTAGGATGCATTAAACCTCTCACTTATCAGCATGGAGTCCTGGGTGGTGGACTCGAGCACATCCTTTTATGCCACTCCTACTATGGATGCATTCAAGAATTACACTAAGGGTTACTTGGGTAAGGTATACCTTGGAGATGATAAGGCATGCAACATCATAAGAAAAGGTGATGTGGATATTCAGCTACCAAGCAACATAGTTTGGAAGCTCAAAGATGTTAAACATGTGCTGTGTCTAAAGAGGAATCTTATATTTGTTAGCTAGTTAGCAAGAGAGGGTTACAACATATGCTTTATAGGAGACTCTTGGAAGGTCACAAGGGGTGAACTCATTATTTCATGGAGCAATATAAAAAGTACACTTTGCCTGATCAATAAATTGAATGATTCCATTGCAGTTATAAAATAGATAGATGAGGTCTATGGCACGGGAGGCTTGGCCAAATGAATGAAAGGAGATTGAAATCCCTATAGTCAAGGGAAACGCTTTAAGGACTGAAGTCAGTATACTTAGATTTATATGAAAATTGCTTGCTGGGCAAGTAGAAGAATGTTTCATTCTCCAAAGTTAAAAGAGCTGAAAAGAAAGAAACTCGAGTTGGTGCATATAGATATATGGGACCAGTGTAATGACCCAAGTCATTATTAAAATAATTAGGATTAAACCTATCACAAAATTTAGGATCCAAAAATACTGTTGGATAGAGTATATTTTTGTTTGGGAGCAATCTGGATAACAAATACTTATGAATTAGTTTTTGAATTATTTAAATTCAGTAAATTTGGAAAGTTAAATGCAAGTCCAAGTTTAACAATTTTAATGTTGTTGAATTAAGAATATTATAAAGAGGTTACATAAATTATTTCATCGAATTTAGAGTTTCGAATTGACCATAATTAATTTTTGAAGTTTTTATCTTCAAAAATTAATAAAAAATAAAATATTGCTCTAAATTGAAAAATTTTTGTGTGAGCATATTTTTTTCATTAAGATGCACCTTCATGTTAAGTTTCATTATTTTCTAGAAAAAGAATGGAAGAGAAAGAAAATAGAGAGAGAATGAGGAGAGAGAAAGAAGAGAGAGAATTAAGGGATAAGGAGAAGAAGAAAGCCAAATTGAACACTCATGCATTTAAGTGAAAGAAGCTAAGAATTTCATCATGGATGAGAGAGAATAATTAATTAATTAATTAAAAAAAAGTTTATCAATACACCTCCACAACCCCACTATTTTCCTCATTTCCCCCACACCCACTTCCTTCTCCTCCCCCACTCCCCTCCCCTCCCCAACTCCTCTTCCTCCCTCTCTTCCTCAGCCACCACCTATTCTCCCCACCAACCTCTAGTAAATCTTTGTCAATGCTAATATAGAGTATAAAATAAAAAAGAAATAAAATATTTTCTATTCTTTTCATTTTATCTTCTTCTTTTAATAATAATAATAATAATAATATTATTATTATTAATGTTAATATTATTACTATTATTATTATATTTCCATTTCTATAATTATTTTTTTCTATATATGTATATATTTTCTAATTTCTGCAACTTTCATTTGTGTCAATTTCCTTTATTTCTATATATGTATATATTTCTTATTTTTTGTAACTTTCATTTCTGTCATTTTCTTTATTCTTATATATGTATATATTTCTTAATTTCTGTAACTTTCATTTTTGTCATTTTCTATTTTATCTATATATGTATATAGTTCTTAATTTCTGCAACTTTCATTTCTGTCATTTTTTTCTATTTGTATTTATATTTCTTAATTTCTGCAACTTTTATTTCTGTTATTTTCTTTTTTTCTATATTTATATTATATATATATATATATATATATATGGCAGTTCATGAAGAAATGGAGCAACATAGATGCTAATTTTCTTAAAGTTTAATATTTTTGCTTAGTGTGTAACAACTTTTGTAAAATATTTATTATCTTTGTAATGAATGTATTTTCTTTATTATTCTAGTGTTTCTCAATATTGCAATGAATGTGGAAGTGTAGACTTTATATGCCTTTAAATACACTACTATACTAAATCCCAATATGATCATGGGGAGTGAGCACCTAATACTGGATTAGCTATGTTGACCTAGTGGCGGGTCACAACAAGTAGCTCTTACTTCTTCCATGGGTGGAGCCACATATTTCATCACCTTCATTGATGGCCATACAAGGAAGGTATGCATTTATTTTCTAAAGCACAAAGGTGATGTATTTGATATTGTTAGCTTTGGTGGAGAATGTGACATGATTGAAGCTTAAGTGCTCGAGAGCCGATAATGGCGGAGAGTATTGTGATAGAGAGTTCAAGGAGTTCTATGCCTTGATTGGTATTAAGTAGGAATTCACAGTTCCAAGAACACAATAGCAAAATGGTGTTACAAAATGGATGAATGGAATAATCACAAAAAGAGCCTGAAGCATGAGATTGCATGTAGATGGGTTGAATCTGCTAATACAATTATTTACTTGATAAATTGTGGAACTTTTGTAACTTTAAATGAAGGGATTCCCATTGAGGTTTAGAGTGGAAAGAAGGTAAAACTAAACTAACTCAAGGTATTTGGTTGTTCATCTTATGTGCACATTGATGTAGGATCTAGGATCAAACTTGATGCAAAGATGATAAAGTGCACATTATTGGATATGGTGCGGGCAAGTTCGGTTACAAATTCAGGGACCATCAAAATTATAAGGTCATCAGAAGCAGGGATGTCACTTTTAATGAAAGTGAAATATACAAAGATTGTATTGGAATCAAGACTGATTCCATGGTTGCTTCAGATGGTGAGCTATGACACATAGAAGTTGATGACAATGTTGAACGTGTACATGAAGATACTCAGGAGAATGTTAATGTTGAGCCACTAACAGCCATGTTGTGGAGATCCACAAGTGTCATGAGATCACCACATAGGTGCTCTCCTTCTTTATTTTATCTAATAGTAATGGATGGTGGTGAACCAAAAAGCATAGAAGAAGCACTTCAAGTTAATGATTCAATAAGTGTGTGCCTATTAATAGTTGGAAGAGCACTACTAAATATGTGTATACACTAGGAAGTATAGCAGTGAGCTGAATATCTATTCTACAGAATATCATTGCTCTATCTACCACAGAGACAGAGTAAGTCCCCATTACTGAGGCGAGTAAGGAGATAATATAGTTGAAAAGTTTTATGGCAGAATTGGGATTGGTGTAGGTGAATGTAAAGCTTTGTAGTGATAGTATGAGCACTATAATAATAACCAAAGGTTGTTACCCTAGCTAATCTAAGCTAAACAAAGCATTAATTTCAATTCCATTGGATTATAATAGCCAATTAAGCCTAACCATGAAACTTTTGGATCAATCGAAGGTCGTTTGAGCAAAATTAATAAATTTTCAATTTTAGAATTTTGAAAATTAACTAAATTAATTTGATCTCCAAATTAAAATCTAATTTTATATTTTGAGTTCCTCACTCCCAAATTAGCTAAGGGTGAAATTTTGGAAATTTTTGGAGATCATTTGGTCATAAATTGGATTAAATCTCATTAGATTTAATTATATTAATTATGTAATAATTTAAACTAATTAAATAAAATTTAAAATTTTAATTAATGGTCAGATTTGCAGTCGAGATCATGGTAGATCCACTGTGGAGTCCCGATAGCAGCACAACATATCCAATGCATCCCTGTGACTGCACATATCTTAGCGCATCACATCCGATGGCATCCAATCCTCTACGCTAAAATCCTTCATCAACTGTAGGATCACTCCCATGATCCAATGGCTGACCATAAATCAGCTTAAGTAATTAATCTAGGGTGCATCCAAGCTATCGAGCACCAACGGTTGATCCATCAAATGACCTAGGGCACCCCCTCATCTCCAGAGCGATATCGTGTGAGTCTGGTCCCCCCTCATCAGCTCAACCATCTGCTGCCGCCATGGCAGTATGAGAGCAATTGCAATCTTCCTCTTCTGCCCTTGATTCCAATGGTTTGCCGATAGAGATCTCTCCATACTGCTTTCATTCGGTAGAGCATATCTGCCTCTCCCACTGGCCGATCTCTTCAGCCTACCTAAAGCCCGATTGTGGCGCCTCGCTCCCTAGGTTCCTAATCATTAGGCTAAGGAGTGGGGTATCACTCTGGCAAATCCCACATTTATTATTGGATTAGGTAAGGTCTATAATCCAATTATAGGGGAAGATTGTGCACAGAATATTTATGAAAATCAGTCACTAAATTTATATGTTCATACAGAGTGCAGAAGCAATAAAAAGTATGGATTACATCCATTCACCATACATCAACCATGAAATAAAATAAAATAGCTCAAAAAATAATAATATGCAGAAAGTAAACATAGTCACGAGTACTTGTATTATTACATCATTTAATTAAAGTTTAAGAGATTGAAAACAATAATATCACTTATCCTCACAATGAAGAAAAAGGCAACTAGAGGTCATCTACACCAGGCAGCTGCACCTCCTCTAAATAAGGCTCCTCCTCAAGCACTGGCTCCTCAAATTGAACAAGATCTGATATTGTCAGTATCACAATAAAGGGCCCCTGCTAATAAGAGAAAAATTTTATTAGACAAATTGTCAAAGTACATTTTAAGCAAATAATTTATTAAGCATTCATTAATATTACCATTTTACTCTAAACTGAATGAAACATCTATCTATCATGGGAGCAAGAAAGCATACAATGGGATGAGGATAAGTTATAAATGTAATATTTATAAATAAGCAAGAATTGAGGCAAAAGCACACCTCAAGTAAGCTAAATAAGGTAGGGCATACATATGTAATACAGTAAGTAAAAATACTAAAAAGAAAAGTCTAACCTAAATATATTGATGATCATATGACATATGCTAATTTAAAATATAAATCTAAAAATAGTACATATAATAAGCAGTAAAGTCTAGCATCCTATATATGCATCTACTCAAGTAAGTGAGTAACATAGGAAAAATACATCTAACCAAAATAAAATGCATCAACAACATAATAAATAGTAAGCTGAAAAACTGTAAAGAATGTACAAATTATCATATCAGAAAGAATTGGCCAATTCGACTTAATATTTTCCCGTAGCCTTTATGGGCTCGGGCAGACATAATATCACAATATAGTATAATATGACTGAAGAGGCAGATAATACTATGCAAATATCTTTTAGTTTTTTTATTTTTATTTATATCGACAATTTCAGAAACAACTGAGGAGTCAAGCACATCTGCAAGACTGAACGGGTCCCAAGCTTAACACACTCTCCTCAATGAGTGATGTTAAGCATCCTGGTCTCTCCTTACCCCTATCCATTGGAGTAATGTGCACTATAATCCACCATGTACTAAACCCAAATGTAAATGTTCTCCTAATATTCTAAGTTTTCATTTTTTTTTCATACATTAATGTTTTTCTTATATGACATGTTCAAAGAAAAATAAGCACAAAGTTCAAGGAAATGCATAGCACAAAATCAAGTAGTAAGCAAGGGACTCTACTAAATATGGTGATATCATTTATTATCTAATTTAAACATTCAAACTATTCCAAGTTACACAAGTTTAGGATCTCTAACTCTTATTGTCAAGTATAACTTAGAAGCACATCCTTATACGTTACAAAATATTAAGACTAACTAGGTCCTAATATGTTTAAATCAAGGTCGACTATAAGAAATTATCATGACCTAGTTTATGAATTTAGACATTCTAAAGAAAAACATGTCCAAAATCTACCAAACTAGAGATTATGGATTAAACACTATGAGATTGGGCTTAATCACATAATCCCAAGGGTAAGACTTAAGATCTCGGTTAAATCTAAATGGGAACTAATGATTGAGGTAAAACATATTAAGCAAATTAGACTTAATAGGATAAATCTTCTATCCTAAATCTAATGTTGAAAGGCAAAATAATCCAAATAAGTTGTAAAATTTAGAAACTAATAAAACTAAGGCTTCATTCATTGAATATCCCCGTTATTTAATGAATGAAATCTAACCTAATATTTAATCCTATTCTAAAGGAATGGATCTTAGGGTGAAGTGAGGATACCTAATGATAAGACTTGAAAAATTTCTAAGAATTGATTAAATTTCTTCACACTTGCTGATTTTATTAAATTATAGAGGTTAGAGATGGATTTTAGCTAAGGCATATTAACCTTAGGGATTTTCAAACCTAAAATTGAGATGTTTTACAAATTATCCGAATTGAGGGATTTATGATTTAAATTGATCCTAAATCAGTTATATTACTAATTTTTATAATTTTAAAGGGTATTTTAAGGGTTAAAGATATTTAACCTAAATTTTGGGCATTTTGCCCCTACTTAAGGGTCCAAAAAGCTACTTTTTAATTAAGGGCTCAAAATTAGGATTTCTTATTGTCAAATGATTTCTTACTGTCTAACATAGAGATAGATAGTAAGTGCACCAAATTTGGATATGAAATGACCCATGTAGGTCCAAACTAAGGTTTTCAACCTAAGGGGTATTTTAATAAATTACACCTAATAAAATCTAAATTTTTATGCAGTTTACTCTTGGTTGCTATTCAAGGATTCTATAAAGTTCAAAAATACTAAATTCTGAGGTCTAATGAATTAGTTATAGCCATTTTAATTTTCAAAGGTAATTTGGTAATTTTCTACGCTAAGGGGGTATAAAAGCTAACTTTTTCATTTGATGTCCAAATTTAGCAAACTCAGTAGCTATAGCTTCCCTATATCACACTGAGTACTTTAACTAGGAGTAGACCCAAATTGGACTTTAATTAGTTAAGTTATGACCTAATTAAGGTTAGGGATATTTTGGTCATTTCTAATTTTTCTAGGTTTCAGAACCTAAATATTATTTTAGATTATTGTTGACACTGAAATTATATGCTATCTAGCACTTTAAATTTTTAGATTTGGAGTCTAAATGACATGACTACCGTATATTACTTTGAAGAACAATAATGGCTTCCAAACTTAATCATGGATGTCTAAATATGTGAATAAGCATAATAGAGGAATGAAATGACTAAGGAAGAAGAACAAATGGGTACCTTAGCCTTTAAAAGAGGAAGAATGAACCTTGGAAAGCTTGGAAGAGGAACTTCTTCTTCTTCTTCTTCCTTAGCACAAAGCTCAATAATAGGAGGAAGGGTGGAAGCTTTGGAGCTTTATCTTGATAGCCAAAAAATAGAGAGGAAGAGCTGAGCTTCTATTTATAGGAGGAGATGGAAGTGGGAAAGCCATCATCATAAGCAAGGAGGGAGGGAAGGAAGAGGGATGACCATAGCCATCAAAGCTTTCAATTAATGAGGGAGAAGGAGATGGGTCAGCCAAAAGTGGAGGTAAGGGCCAGCCAAATGGAATAACCAACTAGGAGAGAGAAAGAAGGAAAAAGAAAAAAATACAATTATGAATAAATAACTATTTATTCTTTTAATTAATTTAAAATTCTGATTTTAGAAACGCGCTCCAAAAATTCCCAAAAATTCACCCCAAGTTAATTTAGAGGTGATGATCGCAACGACGAAGTCAGATTTTGATTCCAACGATTATTTAATTATTCTATTTTCTGGGGTATTTAAGTATATTAAAATATTTGCGAAAATTCGACGACTTTCAAATGTGTCCAAAACATCACAACCCTTGCTGATCAATTTCTCAGCTTTTATAGTGTTTCTTAATGATAACTGTGTGCTAGACTTTCTTGAAAAAGTCTCAGACTTGCCCAGGGAATGAAGAGTGACTTTCTTTCTCAAACAATTTATCATAGCATTATCGTCACCGAGCCAGCTCATTCCAAGGATGATATCAAAGTTTGCTAATTGCAGGATGATCAAATCGGAGTTAAACTCCTGATAATTTAATGGAATTTTGACGTTACAAAACTAATTGGCACTTAATTGGGCTCCAGATGGAAGTCCAATGCTTAAAGAGTTTGCTAAGTTGCACAATTGTGGTTTAAGGATATTAGCAAATTATTTAGAAATAAATGAATGACTAGCACAGGTGTCAAACAACACATTGCAGGGCTGGTCATTAAAGTAAAGTGTGCCTAATTTATTCATATGAATCGTATCAACAAATTTCATTAATTAAGGTAAAGGAATATAATTAACAAAGGAGAAGTTCAGAAATGTGTACCTGCAACCACATTATTGTCCTCCGTGGCTTGGAGAGGTGTTAAAGCATAGACTCACGCAGGACCGGCAGGACGGTTGTTTATCTGCCTTCTGGAGTTATTCTAGGAATTAGAAGCAAATGGCTGCGCTGGAGCAGCTTCAGATGCGGGAGCTAGCATAATGGCTAAATTTGGCTCTCTCCAGTTTAGTGGAGTATCTCTGAACACCTTGTTCTTCTGATATGGTTTCATTGGAACTCCATCCACAGTTTCTATATGAGCATAGTGGTAGAACCTGTGGCCTGTACATCCACAATTGTAACCATATGGATGAGACCTATTGCAGCCTTGAATGGGTTCAGTAGTTAGTGCAGCTTCTAGTTGATAGACTTTCGCAGAGTTAGGCATGTGCCTCTTGAAGGTTTCATACTAGCTAGAAGTTGGTTATGCCTTCCATTTGAGAACCTTTTCTGATTAGTTATGCTCAATCACCTTTGCTGTCTCTACTAGCTCAAAGAATCTAGTTAAGCGGAGTGGAACAATCTGATCCTTCAGCGAATCTTGAAATCCACAGAGAAAGCAGTGGCACTTAGCCGGTTCAGAATGAGTAACTTCTGGAGCAAAGCGAATCAACTTATGAAATTCCCTTTCGTAGTTAGCAACAGAACGACTCCCTTGAGTTAATCTTATAATTGTGTCTGCGATGATGTTTTGTGCTGACGGAGGAATGAATTCAGTCTTGAATGCCTCAATGAACTCATCCCATGGGATGTCCTCTAATTCATATTCAACGAACTTGGTATTCCTGACCTCCTCCCACCAATACTCTTCTTTCGCATGAAACAGATGTGTAGTGAGACGGACAGCTTCAGAATTTGGGATCTTTAGACTAATAAGGTCATTTTCCACTGCTTTCAGCCAGTCAGCTGTGTCCATTGGTGATAGGTTTCCACTAAAAGTGGAAGGCCTCAATCTTAAGAAATTGTGGAGAAAACTATCCATCGAGTGATGGGAAGGGAATGTATATTGCTGAACAGGGACAGCAGGAACAGCAACATCGGTTGTAATGAAACGATCACTCAGCATCTTCTGCATAACGATCACTTGTTGGGCTTGGTTTTCCAGCAAGGTTGCTACCATTGCCCATAAATGAGCCACTTCATCGGTAGAACTACTGGATGTGATAGTATTCTTGATAGGAGTTATAGCAGGTGGTGATTCAGGATTCATTATAATTAAATAATGCAAATTGAATTATATAATTTTCTTAAATGAAGACAGCTAATAGATATCAAAAAATTTCATTACTTACTGAAATAAGGGATTACATAAAATTTAGAAAATGCCAAAAAGGATAACTCTACTAGAATCAAGCAATTCAAAAGATAACAATTTCTCTAACTAATGCTCAGACATCCTTAATATACTCAACCCTAAAGGCTACACAAAAGTCCTCATATGTCACTTCCTAACGCTTCCTCTTACCTCCTTTCGAGCTTTGCAATGGTGTTGAACCACCAGACTCCGGCGTAATCCAGCATTAGATCCGTCACAATATCCAAGTAGAGTGACTCGGGACACTCTATATGTATTGAGATTGACTCCACTTGGCTCAACCATTCCTTTGCGTATATATGAAAGTCAAGCCCTCGATACACTACTTAATGCAAAAGTTTGTCCAAGACTAAGGTTCCTCTTGTTGAGACTCCTTCAATCTGCCAATTACTCTCTTGTCTCCATTTGAAACTATAGCTCCAAGCCAACTTGAAGGTGTGCATATAATATTCTACGTCCAACTCTTTAGAATCCATTTGACTCTAAAAGGAGAAGTTACTCAGTTTTGTTAAACTAGGGATAATGAGATTTTTAGGATATGAGTATTTTCATGCTACAATTGTTCAAAGAGTTACTCACAACACTATGTTATGGATGTTACATATTGATGTTTGCACCTCAGAAGAACGGTCCATTAGGTATAAATGAATCATAGATTCCATCCTCACACCCTCTGGTGTTCTCTGATACCAACTGTGGTGCCCCATACTTTCCCACGGCTACGTTAATACTAATATTAGCATAACTGTGGGGAGTACGGTGCTCCAACTGTGGTGGCAAATCCCCAACTCAAGTAGAGTCAGGTAGGACCCAACTTGCCTTAAGCCAAGGACTTGCCACCCTGTAAGAGAACTGTGAACATACATCAATACAAATCAAAGTGGCGGAAGCAAGAAAAAGAGTAATATAACATCCACATATATAATATAGTATAAAAGGGTAAGAGAAATAGTAACCCAGATCAAATGCAGAAAAGTAAATAATCTAGAATTTAATTATTACAAACTAAATTTAATAGAAAGAAAGTCTCTCAATCTCACCACAAAAAGGAAAAAAAAAATCTAAGCAGCAGTAGGACGATCCTCCTCCTGCACCGGATCCGATCCTGCAGCACTACCGACGAACAACTCTGAATCTGACATTTATCGGTATCACAAATGCCATGGCCCCAGCCTCTATAATTAGACAATTGTCTAAGTACATTTTAGTCTATTTAAGTGAGCTGAGTGTTTAAGATATCACATTTAAAGGTTTTAAACATGTAAGCATTAAAAAGGTGCAACAAGCTATAAGAATGGGGTAGCTATAAACTAATCATTTATAGTTAATCAACATGTATGTAAAATAACATATAAAAACATCAACAAAATATGGTGAGGCTAACATGCTTATGATCACATGAAGATATGCTAAGAATAATAAGAATACAAGTATTGAAAATAGTCATACAATTCTAGCATCCTAAACATGCCAATATCTTAGTAGTAATCAATGAGAGCATATATACAAACATGCAGATTGATATGAAAAGTGGCCACTGAGACATGTGGCAAAAGTAAACTATGTACATGCATGAGCAAAAGTAAAGCCACTGAGACATGTCGCAAAACAAGCCAAGCACTAAAAGAAAGGCTACTGAAGTATGTGGCAAGGAAAACAAATACTGACAACTGAACTACAGTAATAGTAAGCCTAAGACATAGTGCTGCCATAATATAACAGGCCATATAGGGCCTCTGAACTGAAAGTTCAACAAGTATCCATCTTAGGCATCCGCAGAGCTAGGTCCGAGTTGAACTTATTGAATAAGACATGTATCAATCCTATACATCCATCGAGCTAGGTCCAAGTCTATTCTATAATAAAACTAGAACTGAATAGGTAGACTAAGCTAGGACATACTCTACTAACTGAAAGCACTGAAGAACTGAATGAACGATATGCTTTTCAATTACCAACTTAGGATGTATCTTCCATATCCTAAGTTTACCTATCATACTCAAGGAATAAGTCTCGATATTCAAGGTGTGCAGAGCAATCAAGTCAAAGTAAGTAAGAGACTCAATTTGGACTCATGTGATATCTGTTGTTGTGTACTTTATCCAATCTTACTATTCTGAGAAGATACAAGTTTAGGATCTCCAATATCCAGCTATCGAGTAAGATCTCAGATTTACGACCTTAATGTTAATATTATAACTTAATAAGTTCTAATTCATAATCATATGAAGATTATAAAGATTTAAAGTAAATGAATCAATGTCTTATTCATTATTATTTTCCTCTCCTAACCCAAATCTTAATTAAGTGAATCAAGATTAAGGATTCTAGATTCAGACACCACTTTGGAGTTCAAATCCTGAATCCAAAGTAGTATCCTTAGTAAGGATCTAGGGTTCACACTTCAAAACCCAAATTAAAGATAAGAAGTTTTATAAGCTGAAGGATTCAGAAACTATAATCTTAATGAAAGGCTATTGTACTGGTTATAAGATAAAATAATCAGTAAGAACTAAGAATCTATGATCTATATTTAATCTTTTGGATAATTACATTATCTTATAGATTGAATCATTCCTATACCCACATAGAAGGCTTCAAAATGATTAAACAATATATCACTTAAGGAATTCTAAATGGAGGTAGTTCAATTCAATTAGAAGATCTAAAGTCTTAGATCTAAGATCTAATATCTAAAGTTTGATCACTTTTAGACTTAAGCTAGTTTTAAACTTAGGATTTTACAAGAATACTCCTCTTAAGATTTTAATTCAAGAATCAACTAAATTAAGTTATTAAACTAAGGATCCAACAATTTGAGATGGTTAGGCTTAACTCTTAGGATAAGGTGATTTTTAAGAGTACTTAAGGTCTTAAGATCCTAAGATATCAATAAGAGCTACTTAAGGTTTTCTTTACTATATAACAACAATATTAACCTAAGATTTCATAGAGGTATTAAATGTATTAATTAGAAGTATTTTAATGAATTTCTAAGGTTTAAGGGGTGCTTAAACACATTTTGGTCAAAGTGACCAAAATACCCCTCTTAAGGCTAAAAATGAGATTTTATGATTTAACTATCCAAAATTCATTCAAATCTATTTTAATTGGTTCCATAATGATTAATATAAGTAGGAAATCTACTTATCTTAGGTTTTGGTAACCTAATTTGTTTAATTAATGCTAATCACAATTTAAGGCCCATTAGTATGATTCAGGAAGCTAGGGCATCTTAGGGAAATCCAACCTTATTTATAAGTTCTACCACACCTAAGAAAGCATTAGGAACTAGATTTACCAAAACCAAAGGCTTAATCATAGCTTAATTCACTAATCCTTAATTAAGGTGAATAGGGGATGATTAGAAAATTTAGGATTCTTAAATCACTTTTAATGGTCTAAATAAGTTCTGTGGGGTCACAGGAGCAATTAGGGACCTTAATGAACCTTTTTGGATAATTAATGAATTTAATATGATTTAAACAAAAATAGAAAAGGATTAGGCAATTATTTAAAAATTAATCATTTGATCTGTGATTTTATTTTATATTCAGGCTCCTTACATTTTTCTGATTAAAATGGTATATTGGATCATACTAGTTGGATAAATATAGCCAAAGTTATTTAAATAATTTAGGCAACATCCAAAGGCTCATCCAGAAGCTTGAATGGAAACTGAACTCTTTGAGTTCAGTGGGAGAAGTTGTACCTGAAGAATGGTTTGCACGCATGGCCGAGGGAAATTGAGATGAGCCGAAGATTTTAGAAGATCTGAGTGAGCTAGCAGGGGGTCTGAACACCAGACACGCACCCTCTATTAGCAGTTCGAAGCTTCGGGAATGCCGAAAAATTGCTAAGAGGATAAGGGATCCAAAGGGCTTCAGTTGGGGAATTGAGGGTTCACAATGAGCAAAGGGACTCACTTTGAGATCCTAGGGGCATTTATAGGCCGAAGGAGGCTCTGGGGTGGTTTCCAGAGCTCAAGAATGGAGGAAGGCTCAGGCCAATTGCTAGGGGTAATTCAGGGAGATTGCCACTGGCAGGAGGCCATGCCGAGGGCAGAAGAGGAAATTTGGGGCTTTTCTCGTACTACCACGGGGCTGGGATATGCCGAGCTGTCGAGGGGGACTAGACGCAGATGGGGTGAGACAAGGGGGATGATCCACAGTGCTCGGGATCATGTCCGCCGTCTGATAGATTAGCCATTGGTCTCAGATGGCTCTGATGCATTACTTTAGCGGGATGGATCATAGTCGTCAGATGCGAGTGACAAATCTGATGCTTAAGATTGGATCCTACCACAGAGGAGATCCCGTTGTTTGATGGTTTGCGCTAAGATGTGCGCTATCGTATCGGGTGGCTCAAGCCCATGTGCGGTTACCGAGACCCTACAGCGGATCTGCCGCGGTCCCGACAGCAAATCCTGAGAATTAAAAATTATATATATAACTAATTTATGTAATATTAATCCATTTAATAATTAATTAAATTCTAATTAATTCCATAATTCAATTTAGACTTAAATGAGCTCTAAAATTCCCAAAAATTCACTCTTAGCTAATTAGGGTATGAGGAATTCAAAAATGAAATTAGATTTTGATTTGCAGAACACTTTAATTTAGGTATTTTCTATGGTTTAAAAATAAGCAAAAATATCAAAATTCTCAATTTGGCTCTGATTGATTCCAAACTTATAGGGTTGGGTTTAAATGATCCATTGAGTCTAATAGAATCAAAATCAAAGCTTGGTTTAGCTTAATTAATCTGGATTTAGCTAGGGTAATAACTAGGGTTATTACAGACTCCCCCACTTAAGAATGATGTCGTCCCTGACATCACTTAGTGAAGAAGGTACTATTGGAATTGAAAATTAAAATAAAATGGACAAAAAGAAAGAACAGTACTTGGATCTGCAAAGAGCTGTGGATATTTATTGCGCATATCCAGCTCTTTCTCCTAAGTAGATTCTTCAAACGATCAATTCTTCCACTGCATTTTGACCTGGGGAATTGAGCGATTCCTTTCCTGCTTCTGATCATGAGCTAAGATTCTGATTGGTTCTTCAGCATAAGAAAGATTAGGTTGGATTTCTATTGCTGTAAGTTGAACGAGCTGAGAAGGGTCTCTGAGAGATCTTCTTAATGACGATACATGAAACACGTTATGGATAGCTACAAAGTCATCGGGAAGATTTAACCGGTAGGCAGATGATCCTACTTTGGCCAAAATCTAAAAAAGTCCAACATAGCGGGGACTAAGTTTCTCTGCTACATCAAATCTGTAGACACCCTTCATTGGACTGACTTTCAAATAGGTAGAATCTCCCACATTGAATTCTATAAGACAATGATGAGTATCATGATACTTGATCTGACAATTTTGAGCCAAACAATTTCTCTGCTGAATTAACTAGATCTTCTTGTTAGTCTCCTCAACTAACTCTGAACCAAAAAGTTAAACGCTTCCTATCTCTGACCAGGCTAACGGAGTACTGCATTTTCTGCCATACAGTGCCTCACAAGGAGCCATTTTAATACTGGCTTGAAAACTATTATTGTAGGCAAACTCCACTAACGGAATATGATCTTCCCAGGAACCGGCAAAATCAAGAACACAAAGTCTAAGCAAATCTTCCAAAACTTGATTCACTCTTTCAATCTGACCATCCGTTTGAGGATGAAAAGCTGTACTTATGGCTAGTGTAGTACCCAGATCTTGATGCATAGCTTGCCAAAACTTAGCAGTAAATCTGCTATCTCTATCGGATACTATTGATTTCACAATTCCATGCAGTCTGATAATTTCTTTGATGTACAATTTTGCTAACTTCTCTACAGAATCAGTCTGACAGATAGGAAGGAAGTGCGCTGATTTGGTTAAGCGATCTACTGTAACCCAGATTGCATCGGCACCAGATTTGGCACGAGGCAATCCCATTACAAAATCCATAGATATATCGAACCATTTCCATTCCAGAATTTCTAATGGGTGCAGAAGACCACCAAGTCTTTGGTGCTTGGCCTTTACTAAATTACAGGCATGACACTTGGCCACAAAATTGGCCACATCCTTTTTCATACCGAGCCACCAAAATGATTATTTTAGATCTTGGTACATCTTTGTATTGCCTGGGTGAATATGATACCGAGAATTATGGCCTTCAATTAACACTTCACGATGCATGGACTTAGGAATCCACAAACGATTACCTTGATAAATTACACCATTCTGCAACTGCAGATCATGACGAAAACCACCTTTAGTATCTGCCTTGAACTTCAGATAATCATCATCTTTAGTCTGCGAGATAGAGACATCTTTGTGCAAGGTAGGTTCCACAATGATATTTACCAGAAGCGAACTTAGCATATCACCAATAATTGGAGAAATTTCAAGCTTACAAAATTATTGTTCTAAGGAACTGGAGGCGATCATAGATGATAGAGTAGCATGATGACTAAGAGCATCGGCCACTACATTTGCTTTTCTTGGGTGGTATTGAATACTGAGGTCATAATCACTAATGAGTTCTAACCATCTTCTTTGACGATAATTCAGTTCTCTTTGAGTGAAGATATACTTCAAGCTTTGATGATTGATGAATCCATAAATTATATCTAAAATAAATGAAAATTTCATTCATTTATGATCTTTAACTGCTCCTAAAATCAAATTTTGTCTATCTTTTCAGGAAAATGGCTTATCCAAAGGGGTTCTGAGACATTTATGCAAATTTCCAAAAATTTTCAAAGGAAACCGCTGTCGCGCGTTGCAGCGAGTCATTTTGCAAAATCATGCACTGAAGATTGTTCTCAATAGCAACAATGAGCTGATCCTCACTAGAACCGTGACCGGATGGATAGTGTGCATCGATTACAGGAGATTAAATAAAGCCACTCGAAAAGACCACTATGCCCTTCCCTTTATTGACCAAATGCTTGATAGATTGGCAGGAAATTCTTATTTCTGCTTTATTGATGGGTATTCAGGATATAATCAAATCTTAATTTCACCTGAAGACCAAGAGAAAACAACTTTCACCTGCCCCTTTGGAACATTCGCCTTTAGAAGAATGCCTTTCGAATTATGCAATGCTCCAGCTACTTTTCAATGCTGTATAATGGCAATTTATTCTGACATGATAGGGGAGTTCTTGGAAATCTTTATGGATGATTTTTCTGTTGTCGGAACCTCTTTCGATCATTGCTTCATTAATCTGGGAAAGGTTTTGAAAAGATGTGAAGAGTCAAATTTAATCCTGAATTGGGAAAAATGTCACTTCATGGTCGAAGAGGGTATTGTTCTTGGTCATTTATTTTCTAGGAGAGGGACATAAGTGGATAAGGCAAAGATTGAGATAATTGAAAAACTTCCCCCTCCCATCAATATAAAAGGAATTAGAAGCTTCCTTGGGCATGCATGGTTTTATCAAAGATTTATCCAGGATTTCTCAAATATAAGTATGCCACTTTGTAGACTGCTAGGAAAGGATATCGAATTCAACTTTGATGAAAATTGTTTAAAAGGATTCAATGCTATAAAATCTGCTTTAATCTCAGCTCAAATAATTTCTGTTCCAATTTTGGATTCACCTTTTGAAATTATGTGTGACACGAGTGACTTTGCAGTAGGAGCAGTCCTTGGGCAACGAAGGGAGCGAGCCTTCTATTCAATCTACAATGCTAGTAAGCTCTTAGATGATGCTCAAAGAAATTATGCTACCACGAAAAAAGAGCTTCTAGCCGTCATTTTTGCCTTCACTAAATTTAGGTCATATCTCATTGGGTCTAAAACTATTATTTATACTGATTATGCTGCTATTAAGTATCTCTTCAAAAGAAAGAGGCAAAATTACGCTTGATACGTTGGGTGTTGCTATTGCAAGAATTTGATCTTGAAATCTGGAATAAGAAAGGGAGTGAAAATGTGCTTGCAGATCATTTATCTAGATTGACCCACCTTGATAATGATAAGTTGACCAAAATTAGTGAGTCTTGCCCCAATGAGAAGCTTTATGGTGTGACTACAAGTAATCCTCCCTATTTTGCTGACATTGCAAACTACCTTGCAGGAGGAGTCATACCAAAAGATATGAGTTACCAACAAAGAAAGAAATTTTTTGCTGATATAAAAAATTACTTTTGGTATGATCCTTTTTGTACAAATGTTGCAATGATCAACTCCTAAGGAAATGTGTTCCGGTCTCCGACACGAGAAATATTCTCTATCATTATCACAAATCACCATATGGATGGCACCATGGGATTGAGCGAACGGCTGCAAAGGTGCTTCAATCCGGTTTCTTTTGGCCCCATTTGTTCAAAGATGCCGCCGACTTTGTCAAAAGCTGTGACAACTGCCAAAGAACTGGGAATTTAAGCAAAAGGGATGAGCTCCCTTTAAATAGAATTTTTGAAGTAGAGCTATTTGATGTGTGGGGAATAGACTTCATGGGACCTTTTCCCTCATCCGAAGCCAATCTGTATATTCATGTGGCGGTTGAGTATGTCTCAAAATTGGTGGAGGCATTAGCATATGTAAACAATGATGCTAAAATTGTTATTAAATTTCTCAAGGAACACGTACTAGCTAGATTTGGGACGCCCAGATTCTTAATCAGTGATGGGGGAAAATATTTCTGTAACAGGCAGTTGGAGAATATATTAAGAAGTTATTGGGTGAAGCATAAGGTGGGTACTCCCTGCCACCCCCAAACTAGCAGGCAAGTTGAAGTCTCCAATAGAGAACTTAAACAAATTTTAGAGAAAATTGTGAACCAAAATAGAAAGGACTGGACTTCAAAACTTCAGGATGCCCTGTGGGCTTATAGAACTGCCTTTAAAACCTCTTTAGGAATGTCTCCTTATAAGCTCATTTATGAAAAATCATGCCACCTTCCGGTAGAACTTGAGCACCGAGCCTTTTGGGCAATAAAAAATTTAAATTTTGTTTCCCAAAAGGCAAGTGCACAAAAAATGCTGCAATTAAATGAACTTGACGAATTTAGGTTAAACCCCCATGAAAGTGCCAAGTTGTATAAAGAGAAAAAAAAAAATGGCATGATAAGTTGATTAAGCAAAAACATTTTCAACCTGGAATGAAATTACTACTTTTTAACTCAAGATTAAGACTATTTCCAGGAAAATTGAAGTCAAGATGGACAGGATCATTTACTATCACGAAGCTTTTTCCTCATGGAGCAGTTGAAGTCGCCTCTAAAGATGGTACTTTTAAGGTAAATGGAAATTGTCTGAAGTTTTACTTGGAGGAAGAAATCTTTCAAGAAAAGAGGGGATGGACCCTTCAGGACCTACCGAATGAAGGTATCACATAAAAATCTTTCTCATGTCAGGCTGAGATACTAAAACAAGCGCTTATTGGGAGGCAACCCATAAATTAAATAGGTTGTATTTTTCTTTTTGTATTTTTCTGTGTTTTCCTTGTATTTTTATTTAGTGTGTTTTATTTTGAGATCGTAATTTATGAATTTTCATATTCCTTCAATTTTCTGGTATTCTTAAATGACAATTTTTCTAAATTTTTCAAAGAAATGAAAGTCACAAAACATCAATAAGGAATTTGATATAAAGTAAAAGAGTGCTTAACAAAAAGATGATCAAATGCATTATGAGCATTAATACATTTTAACTAAGGAATGAATGAAGGATAATCTATCTCCAAATATTTAAAGTAATGCCATGAACTAAGTGTGGGGGAAGACATTGGACTAAAGACTAGAGATTATGGTGAGTACTCTAAAAGAGTGTGCTAGGCTCCCGTAGGACTTCATGATCACAAAAATGTGTATTGGGGATGAAGAAAAGTATCTCTCTCTAAGAATAAAAAGAAAAAAAAAATATTAAAAAGGGATGATGAAAAATATCTCTCCCAAATGATCAAAATGATAAAGAATAAAGAAAAATATCTCTCCTTTAATCTTTTCATCTTTGTGATTCATAAGAAAGAGCATATATGGCACAAAACTCTTGAGTCTGTCACTACCTCTCTAGTCCAAGTTTCCCATGGAACCTTACCCATCACCAAGGATAGAACATCTTAGTGCCAAATGATTTGAATCATTTTTGTTACGTACATGCCTTGACTTTCACTTATTCTAAATTGATATCTTTGTTGACTATCATACCTACAAAACAGAAAAAATACAATTTTGAGCTTACTCAAGGACGAGCAAGAATTTAAGTGTGGGGGTGTGATGAATCCATAAATTATATCTAAGATAAAGGAAAATTTCATTTATTTTTGATCTTTAACTGCTCATAAAATTAAATTTTGTCTATCTTTTCAAGAAAACTTATCCAAAGAAGTTCTGAGACATTTATGCAAATTTCCAAAAAAATTCAAAGGAAATCGCTGTCGCACGCTGCAGCGCGCTACGGCGCGCTGTAGCGGGTCATTTTACAAAAGCATGCGCTGACACGCGCTGCAACGAGTCCATTTGCAAACAGCGGGAGCAGGAGCGCGCTGCAGCGGGTCCATTCGCAAACAGCTGGCGCGGTGCAGCTGCAATTGCACACTACAGCGGGTTCGTTTGCAAACCGCGGGCGCGGTAGCGCACTGCAGTGGGTGACTTTGCAAAATGTAGACGCGGCAACGTGTTGCAGCGGTTCAGCTTACAAACTACGGGCGCGGTAGCGCGCTGCAGTGGGTGACTTTGCGAAATATGGATGTGGTAATGCGCGGCAGTAGGACACTTGGCGAAAATTGCTTGAGCCATTGCACGCCACAGCACGCCGAAGCGCGCTACAGTGCGCTGCAATGGCTTACCGCAATTTTTTTTTGGCAGTTGCAATTATTGCAGCTGAGACAAGACCCCAAACCAGCATCTTGTCCCAACCCATCATTTCCTCTGCAGCTGCTACGTTTTTAATTGTAAAGGAGGCTTATGAGGTCATGTATTGGCTAAACAAATGAAGATATTGGTCAGCTCACCATCAATTAAGATTTTTGCCATCATTGCTCAAAATTTTCTAATGGAATTGCTGGTTTGGATCTTAAGTAGAAGAATGCAGCCCCTCCCCTATATATCACTCCTCTTGACTAGAGGAGGGTTCCAATTTTTTCCCAAATCACTTAAGTAAGAAGAAGGGTTGCATAGTGGAAGAGAGGAACTCCCCAAGGGTGGAAGAGCCAATTTACCAAGGAGAAGAAGAAGGAAGGTAGCACTAGTGACCTAAGAGAGGAACTTCAAGAAGGAGAAGAAGGATTCGAATAACTTCTAAGGAACGTTCCTAGTAACTTCTAAACTTTTCTTTTGTAATTTGTTTTCTTAGTTGATTATGAAAGGATCTTTATACATGTATGTGTTCTTTTTCAACTCTTTTGTAATGAATAGCTAAATCTCCCTTGGGGAGGGTTGGGGTAATCCCATGTGTTTGATAGTTACATTTTAAGGGTATGAAGATTTCCTCAAGTATTTATAAAATGTATGAACTCAATGCCTTGCTCAAGTAATGCTTAGTATTACTTTAGTCTTGATTGTGAATTAAAGGAAATGAACTAATGAACTCAAAAACTAAATTATCTTGTGCTCCATAGCTCACATATGATTAGATGCTAGATTTATGAGTGCATAAAAGCTTACAAATATGTTAGAAAAGTTCTTGAGCTTAGTGCACCTTAATCTAAGCTCAACTATAGTGTTGATGAGTGTGATGCTAAGACCCACTAAGTGAGCTCCTTAGCTCAACATAATTGAGGGAGGGAAAGAAATAGTTGTGTGCTCATGAACGAGGTGACAGTCATTGAGCCCAAAATATTATTCCCTCATTTCAATTATGTGCGATGCGAGTGATGCTCCTAGTGGAATCAATGCTTATAAGGTCTTAAGAAATTTAATAATCCTCATCTCCTTGATCAAGAGATAAGATGAAAAATTTAAGCCTAAAATTTTATAAGAATCTTTGTGCCAAAATAGAACTGACTATGTGTTCATTTTGTGCACAATATATGAACTTGTGAAACCTTGAGATAAAACTCAAGGAGGAACAATGTGCACTTGATTTAATTTATAGTAAATGAAAGACTACACTTGAGAAATTATCATGCATTTGTAACTTATCATGACAAATGGGATGAACCTAACTCTCCTCTTCCTTTTATCTGATTCAATTTCTACTTAGTGATTATTGTGCTTAGTTCAGAACCAACTCTACCCAATTACATCAAAGCTTAAACATTAGTGAGAATAAATAAACCTTAGTAACAAAACAACCAATTCTCTGTAGTTCGATAAATCCCAGAAACTAACACTTTTCACTTATTACTTTAGACCACGTACACTTACGTGCAAACGCAGACGTGTATTTACAGTTTGTCAATGATCAGTAAAAATCGAACACTGCACTCCATATAAAAAGTGACGCCATATTTTCAAGGCAAAAATTACAGCGGCAAGTTCGAGATCATGAATTGGATAATTTCTTTCGTGTGGTTTTAACAAACAAGAGGCATAAGTAATTACCTTACCCTCTTGCATTAATACACAACCTAGACCAATTCCTGAGGCATCGGTGTATACCTAAGAGTCCAAGCCTTCTTTGGGCAGGATGAGAACTGGAGCGGTAGATCCTTCATAGTTTAAAATGCTTCCTCACATTCCGTACTCCAAATGAACAAAATGGCTTTCTAGGTTAACTTAGTCAAAGGCGAAGTGATCTGAGAAAAGACATTAACAAACTTTCTGCAATATCCAGCTAATCCCAAGAAACTTCTATTATCATTGACTGATTGGGGCTGAACCTAGTCTTAAATAGCGCTCACTTAACTCTGATCTACACGAATACCCTGGGCATCGACTACATGTCCCAAAAATGCAATGGATTTAAGCCAGAACTCACACTTGGAGAACTTGGCATATAACTGATGTTCGCGCAAAGTTTCTAACACTACTCTTAAGTGTTCTTCATGATCTTTTAGGGTTTAGAATAAATGAGGATATCGTTGATAAAGACGATCACGAACTTGTTTAGGTATGATTTCCAAATTCACTACATCAAATCCATGAAGATTGATGGCGCATTAGTGAGTCCGAAAAACATCACTAGGAATTTAAAATGACCATAACAAGTATGGAAAGCGGTCTTCCCTACATCATCTTCTTTTATTCGTAATTGATGATATCTTGACCTAAAGTCAATCTTAGAGAAAATGATAGCTCCAGATAACTGGTCAAATAAATCATCAATTCTAGGTAATTGGTACTTATTCTTTATGGGGACTTTATTTAGTTCACGATAATCTATGCACATTCACATAGATCCATCTTTTTTCTTTACAAATAGAACAGGTGCTCCCCAAGGAGACATACTTGGCCTAATGAATCCTTTATTCAAGAGCTTTTGCAGTTTTTCATTAAGTTCTTGAAGTTCCTTAGGTGCCATTCTGTATAGTGCTTTAGATATAGGCTGGGTACCCGGAGTTAGTTCAATAGCGAACTCGACTTCTCTGGAAGGAGGTACAACAGGCAGATCTTCTAGAAATATGTTGGCGAATTCCTTAACTATTTTGCAATCAAAGAGAGGTACTTTCCTTTGCTTTACCAATAACAGTGACTAGATAAGCATCACAACCCTTGCTGATCAATCTCTTGGCTTTAATAGCGTTTATTAACGATAATTGTGAGCTAGACTTTCCTGTAAAAGTCTCAGACTTGCCCTGGGAATGAAGAGTGACATTCTTTTTCAAACAATGTCGCACTGAGCCAGTTCATTCCAAGGATGATATCAAAGTTTGCTAAGGGTAGGATGATCAATTCAGAGTTAAACTCCTGACTATTTAATGGAATTTTGATGTTACAAAACTTATTGGCACTTAATTGGGCTCTAGATGGAAGTCCAACGCTTAAGGATTTTGCTAAGTTGCACAGTTGTGGCTTAAGTATGTTGGCAAATCGTTCAGAAATAAATGAATGACTAGCACCGGTGTCAAACAACACATTGCAGGGCTGGTTATTAAAGTAAAGTGTGCCTAATTTATTCATATGAATTGTATTAACAAATTGCATTAATTAAAGTACAGGAATACAATTATAGGCCGAAGGAGGCTCTGGGGGTGGTTTCTACAGCTCAGGAATGGAGGAAGGCTCGGGCCAAAAGGGAAGGCTTAGGCCAACGGCTAAGGGCAATTCAGGGAGATTGACACCGGCAGGAGGCCGCGCCATGGGCAGAAGGGGAAATTCGGGGCTTTTCCCATACTGCCATGGGGGCTGGGAGATGCCGAGCTATCAAGGGGGACCAGACACAGATGGGGCGAGATGAGGGGTATAATCCACAGTGCTCTGGAATGTGTATGCCGTTTGATGGATCAGCCATTGGTCTTGGATGGCTCTGATGTGTTACTTAAGCTGGATGGATCACAGCTCTCAGATGTGAGCGATGGATCTGAAGCTTAGGATTAGATCCTACCACTGAGGAGATCCCACCGTTCGATGGTTTGCGCTAAGATGCACGCTATCGCATCAGGTGGCTGAAGCCTATGCGCTGTTGTCGGGACCATGCAGCGGATCTGCCACGGTCCCGACAGCAAATCCCGAGAATTAAAATTATATAAATGATTAATTTAATTAATATTAATCCATTTAAAAATTAATTAAATTCTAATTAATTCCATAAATCAATTTAAGCTTAAATAAGCTCAAAAAATTCACAAAAATTCACCCTTAGCTAATTAGGGTATGAGGAATTCAAAAATGAAATTATATTTTGATTTGGAGATTAGTTTAATTTAGGTATTTTCCAGGGCTTAAAAATAAGCAAAAATATAAAATTTCTCAACTTAGCTCCGATTGATTCCAAACTTATAGGGTTAGGTTTAAATGACCCATTGAGTCTAATGGAATCATAATCAAAGCTTGGTTTAGCTTAATTAATCTGGATTTAGCTAGAGTAATAACTGGGGTTATGATAAACTCCCCCACTTATGAAAGAAGTCGTCCTTGACATTACTTAGTGAAGAATGTACTATTGGAACTAAAAATTATAATGAAATGGACATAAAAAGAAAGAATAGTACCTGGATATGCAAAGAGCTGTAGATATTTATTGCACATATCCACCTCTTTCTCCCAAGTTTATTCTTCTAAGAATTGATTCCTCCACTGGATTTTGACCAGGGGAATTGAGCAATTCCTTAGCTGCTTCTGATCACGAGCCAAGATTCTGATTGGTTCTTCGGCATAAGAAAGATCAGGTTGGATTTCTATTGCTGGAAGTTGAACGAGCTGAGAAGGGTCTTTGAGACATCTTCTTAATGAGGATACATGAAACACGTTATGGACAGCTGCAAATTCATCGGGAAGATTTAACCGGTAGGCAGATGATCCTACTTTGGCCAAAATCTCAAAAGGTCCAATATAATGGGGACTAAGTTTCCTTACTACACCAAATCTGTAGACACCCTTCATTGGATTGACATTCAAATAGGTAGAATCTCCCACATTGAATTCTAGAAGACGATGATGAGTATCATGATACATGATCTGACAGTCTTGAGCCAAACAAATTCTCTGCTGTATTAACTGGATCTTCTTGTTAGTCTCCTCAACTAACCCTGAACCAAAAAGTTAAACGCTTCCTGTCTCTGACACCACACTAACAGAGTACTGCATTTTTTGCCATACAATGCCTCACAAGGAGCCATTTTAATACTGGCTTGAAACCTGTTATTGTAGGAAAACTCCACTAACGGAATATGATATTCTCAGGAACCGGCAAAATCAAGAACACAAAGTCTAAGCAAATCTTCCAAAACTTGATTCACTCTTTCAATTTGACCATCCGTTTGAGGATGAAAAGCTGTACTCATGGCTAGAGTAGTACCCAAATCTTGATGCACAGCTTGCCAAAACTTAGAAGTAAATTTGCTATCTCTGTCGGATACTACTGATTTCGGAATTCCATGCAGTCTGACAATTTCTTTGACGTAGAGTTTTGCTAACTTCTCGATAGAATCAGTCTGACGGAAAGGAAGGAAGTGCGCTGATTTGGTTAAGCGGTCTACTATAACCCAGATTGCATCAACATTGGATTTGGCACGAGGGAATCCCATAACAAAATCCATAGATATATCGAACCATTTTCATTCCAGAATTTCTAATGGGTGCAGAAGACCACCAGGTCTTTGGTGCTCGGCCTTTACTAAATTACAGGCATGACAATTGGCCACAAAATTAGTCACACCCTTTTTCATACCGGGCCACCAAAATGATTGTTTTAGATCCTGGTACATCTTTGTACTGCCTAGGTGAATTTGATGCCCAGAATTATGGCCTTAAATTAACACTTCACGATGCATGGACTTAGGAATCCACAAATGATTACCTTAATAAATAATGCCATTCTACAACTGCAGATCATGATGAAAACCACCTTTAGTATCTGCCTTGAACTTTAAATAATCATTATCATTAGTCTGTGAGATAGAGACATCTCTGTGGAAGGTAGGTTCCACATTGATATTTACCAGAAGCAAACTTAGCATATCACCACTAATTGGAGAAATTTCAAGCTTACAAAATTCTTGTTCTAGGAGCTCGAGGTGATCATAGATGATATAGTAGCACGACAAGGATTAGATATTTTAGGATTAGATGCTACCACTGAGGAGATCCCACCGTTCGATGGTTTGCGCTAAGATGCAAGCTATCGCATCGGGTGGCTCAAGCCTATGTGCTGCTGTCGGGAACCCGCAGCGGATCTGCCGCGGTCTCGACAGTAAATCCCGAGAATTAAAAATTATATAAATGATTAATTTAATTAATGTTAATCCATTTAATAATTAATTAAATTCTAATTAATTCCATAATTTAATTTAGGCTTAAAGAAGCTCAAAAAATTCACAAAAATTCATCCTTAGCTAATTAGGGTATGAGAAATTCAAAATTGAAATTATATTTTGATTTGGAGATTAATTTAATTTAGTATTTTCCAGGGCTTAAAAATAAGCAAAAAAATTCAAATTTCTCAATTTAGCTCCGATTGATTCCAAACTTATAGGGTTAGGTTTAAATGACCCATTGAGTCTAATGGAATCAAAATCAAAGCTTGGTTTTGCTTAATTAATCTGGATTTAGCTAGAGTAATAACTGGGATTATGATAGACTCCCCCACTTAAGAACAAAGTCATCCTTGACATTACTTAGTGAAGAAGGTACTGTTGGAACTGAAAATTATAATGAAATGGACATAAAAAGAAAGAATAGTACCTGGATATGCAAAGAGCTATGGATATTTATTGCACATATCCACCTCTTTCTCCCAAGTAGATTCTTCTAAGAATCGATTCCTCCACTGGATTTTGACCAGGGGAATTGAGCAATTCCTTAGCTGCTTCTGATCATGAGCCAAGATTCTGATTGGTTCTTCGGCATAAGAAAGATCAGGTTGGATTTCTATTGCTGGAAGTTGAACAAGCTGAGAAGGGTCTCTAAGACATCTTCTTAATGACGATACATGAAACACGTTATGGACAGCTGCAAATTCATCGGGAAAATTTAACCGATAGGCAGATGATCCTACTTTGGCCAAAATCTCAAAAGGTCCAATATAATGGGGACTAAGTTTCCCGACTACACCAAATCTGTAGACACCCATCATTGGATTGACATTCAAATAGGCAGAATCTCCCACATTGAATTCTAGAAGACGATGATGAGTATCATGATACTTGATCTGACAATCTTGAGCCAAACAAATTCTCTGCTATATTAACTGGATCCTCTTGTTAGTCTCCTCAACTAACTCAGAACCAAAAAGTTAAACGCTTCCTGTCTCTGACACCAGGCTAACGGAGTACTGCATTTTTTGCCATACAATGCCTCACAAGGAGCCATTTTAATACTGGCTTGAAAACTGTTATTGTAGGAAAACTCCACTAATGGAATATGATCTTCCCAGCAACCGGCAAAATCAAGAATACAAAGTCTAAGCAAATCTTCCAAAACTTGAATCACTCTTTCAATCTGACCATCCGTTTGAGGATGAAAAGCTGTACTCATGGCTAGAGTAGTACCCAAATCTTGATGCACAGCTTGCCAAAACTTAGAAGTAAATTTGCTATCTCTTTCGGATACTACTGATTTCAGAATTCCATGCAGTCTGACAATTTCTTTGATGTAGAGTTTTGGTAACTTCTCGACAGAATCAGTCTGACGGATAGGAAGGAAGTGCGCTGATTTGGTTAAGCGGTCTACTATAACCCAGATTGCATCAGCACTGGATTTGGCACGAGGGAATCCCATAACAAAATCCATAGATATATCGAACCATTTCTATTCCGAAATTTCTAATGGGTGCAGAAGACCACCAGGTCTTTGGTGCTCAGCCTTTACTAAATTACAGGCATGACAATTGGCCACAAAATTGGTCATACCCTTTTTCATACCGGGCCACCAAAATGATTCTTTTAGATCCTAGGTACATCTTTGTACTGCCTAGGTGAATATGATGCCCATAATTATGGCCTTAAATTAACACTTCATGATGCATGGACTTAGGAATCCACAAACGATTACGTTAATAAATTATGTCGTTCTACAACTGCAGATCATGATGAAAACCACCTCAGTATCTGCCTTAAACTTTAAATAATCATTATCTTTAGTCTATGAGAAAGAGACATCTCTGTGGAAGGTAGGTTCCACATTGATATTTACCAGAAGCAAACTTAGCATATCACCACTAACTGGAGAAATTTCAGGCTTACAAAATTCTTGTTCTAAGGAGCTCAAGGTGATCATAGATGATATAGTAGCACAACAACTAAGAGCATCAGGCACTATGTTTTCTTTTCCTGGGTGGTATTGAATACTGAGGTCATTTTCACTGATGAGTTCTAACCATCTTCTTTGATGAAAATTCAGTTCTCTTTGAGTGAAGATATACTTTAAGCTTTGATGATCAGTGAAAATCGAACGCTGCACTCCATATAAATAGTGACGCCATATTTTTAAGGAAAAAATTACAGTGGCAAGTTTGAGACCATGAACTGGATAATTTCTTTCGTGTGCTTTTAACTAACGAGAGGTGTAAGCAATCACTATACCCTCTTTCATTAATATATAACCTAGACCTATTTTTGAGGCATCGGTGTATACTTGATAGTCCAAGCCTTCTTTGGGCAGGACAAGAACTGGAGTTGTAGATAGTGCATCCTTCAGAGTTTGAAATGCTTCCATGCATTCCGTACTCCAAACGAACGGAACGGCTTTCTGGGTTAACTGAGACAAAGGCAAAGCGATCTAGGAAAAGCCCTTAACAAAATTTCTATAATATCTAGCTAATCCCAAGAAACTTCTAAGATCGGTGACTAACTTGGGCTGAACCTAGTCCCAAATAGCGCTCACTTTACTCTAATTTCACGAATACCCTGGGCATCGACTACATGTCCCAAAAATGCAATGGATTTAAGCCATAACTCACACTTGGAGAACTTGGCATACAACTGATGTTCGCGCAAAGTTTCTAACACTAATCTTAAGTGTTCTTCATGATCTTATAGGGTTTAGAATAAATGAGTATATCATCGATAAAGATGATCATGAACTTGTTTAGGTATGATTTCAAAATTCACTGCATCAAATCCATGAAGATTGATGGCGCATTAGTGAGTCCGAAAGACATCACTAGGAATTTAAAATGACCATAATGAGTATGGAAAGCGGTCTTCCCTACATCATCTTCTTTTACCCATAATTGATGATACCCTGACCTTAAGTCAATCTTAGAGAAAATGACAGCTCCAGATAACTGGTCAAATAAATCATCAATTCTAGGTAATTGGTACTTATTTTTTATGGTGACTTTATTTAGTTCACGATAATCTATGCACATTCGCATATATCCATCTTTTTTCTTTACAAACACAACAGGTGCTCCCCAAGGAGACATACTTGGCCTAATGAATCCGTTATTCAAGAGCTTTTGCAGTTGTTCGTTAAGTTCTTAAAGTTCCTTAGGTGTCGTTCTGTATAGTGCTTTAGATATAGGCAGGGTACCCGGAGTTAGTTCAATAGCGTACTCGACTTCTCTGGAAGGAGGTACACCGGGCAGATCTTCTGGGAATGCGTTGGCGAATTCCTTAACTATTTTGTAATTAGAGAGAGGTACTTTCCTTTGCTTTACCAATCACAGTGACTAGATAAGCATCACAACCCTTGCTGATCAATTTCTTGGCTTTAATAGTGTTTATTAACGATAACTGTGTGCTAGACTTTCCTGTATAAGTCTCAAACTTGCCCTGGGAATGAAGAGTGACTTTCTTTTTCAAACAATCACTAGGCCAGTTCATTCAAAGGATGATATCAAAGTTTGATAATGGCAGGATGATCAATTCGGAGTTAAACTCCTAACTATTTAATAGAATTTTGACGTTACAAAACTTATTGGCACTTAATTGGGCTCCAAATGGAAGTTCAACGCTTAAGGATTTTGCTAAGTTGCATAGTTGTGGTTTATGGATGTTGGCAAATCATTCATAAATAAATGAATAGCTAGCACCAGTGTCAAACAACACATTGCAGGGATGGTTATTAAAGAAAAGTGTGCCTAATTTATTCATATGAATCGTATCAACAATATGCATTAATTAAAGTACAGGAATACAATTAACAAAAGAGAAGTTCAGAAATGTGTACCTGCAACCACATTGTTGTCCTCCATGGCTTCGAGAGCTGTTAAAGCATAGACTCACACAAGACCGGCAGGATGGTTCTTTGTCTACCTTCTGGAGTTATTCTGGGAATTAGGAGCAGATGGCTGCGCTGGAGCAGCTTCAGGTGCTAGAGCTGCATAATGGCTAAATTTGGCTCTCTCCGGTTTAGTGGAGTAGCTCTGAACACCTAGTTCTTTTGATATGGTTTCATTGGAACTCCATTCACTATCTATGTATGAGCATAGTGGTAGAACTTGTGGCCTATATATCCACAATTGTAACATTTAGGGCCAAAGTGATAACGCCTATTGCAGCCTTGAATGGGTTCAGTAGTTAGTGCAGCTTCCAGTTGATAGACTTTCATACAGTTAAGCATGTGCCTCTTGAAGGTTTCATGCTGGCTAGAAGTTGGTTATGCCTTCCGCTTGAGATCCTTTTCTGATTGGTGATGCTCAATCACCATTGCTATCTCTACTAGCTCAAAGAAGCTAGTTAGGCGGAGTGGAATGATCTGATCCTTCAGCGAATCTCGGAGTCCACAGAGAAAGCAGTGGCACTTAGCCGGTTCAGAATGAGTAACTTCTGGAGCAAAGCAAATCAACATATGAAATTCCATTTCGTAGTCAGCAACGGAACAACTCCCTTGAGTCAATCTTATAATTGTGTCTGCGATGATGTTTTGTGCAAACGGAGGAATAAATTCAGTCTTGAATGCCTCAACAAACTCATCCCAAGGGATGTCCTCTAATTCATATTCAACGAACCTGGTATTCCTGGCCTCCTCCCACCAATACTCTGCTTCTGTATGAAATATATGTGTAGTGAGATGGACGGCTTCAGAATTTGGGATCTTTAGACTAATAAGGTCCTTTTCCACTACTTTCAGCCAGTCGGCTGTGTCTATTGGCGATAGGTTTCCACCGAAGGTGGAAGGCCTCAATCTTAAGAAATTATGGAGAAGACTATCCATCGAGTGATGGGAAGGGAATGTATGTTGCTGAATAGGGACAATGGGAACAGCAACAGTGGCTGGAACAAAATCATCACTCAGCATCTTCTGCATAATGATCGCTTGTTGGGCTTAGTTTTCCAGCAAGGTTGCTACCATTGCCCACAAATGAGCCACTTCATCGATAGAACTATTGGATGTGGCAGTATTCTTGATAGGAGTGATAGTAGCTGGTGATCCAGGATTCATTCTAATTAAACAATGCAAATCAAATTATATAAATTTCTTAAATGAAGACAGCTGATAGATATCAAAAATTTTCATTACTTGCTGAAATAAGGGATTACATAAAATTTAGAAAATGCCAAAAAGGATAACTCTGCTAGAATCAAGCAAATCAAAAGATGGCAATTTCTCTAACTAATGCTTAGACATCCTTAATATACTCAACCCTAAAGGCTACACAAAAGTCCTCGAATGTCACTTCCTCATGCTTCCTCTTACCTCTTTTCGAGCTTTGCAATGGTGTTGTACCACCAAACTCCGGTGTAATCCAGCATCAGATCCGTCACAATGTCCATGTAGAGTGACTCAAGACACTCTATATGTATCAAGATTGACTCCACTCGGCTCAACCATTCCTTCACGTATATAGGAAAGTCTAGCCCTCGGTACACTACTTGATGTAAGAGTTTGTCCAAGACTAAGGTTCCTCTTGTTGAAACTCCTTCAATCTGCCAGTTACTCTCTTATCTACATTTGAAACTATAGCTTCAAGCCAACTTGAAGGTGTGCAGATAATAGTCCATGTCACACTCTCCAGAATCCATTTGACTCTAAAAGGAGAAGTTACTAAGTTTTGTTAAACTGGGGATAATGAGATTTTCAGGATATGAGTATTTTCATGCTACAATTATTCAAAGAGTTATCGATAATACTATGTTATGAATGTTACATATTGATGTTTGCACCTCAGAAGAATGGTCCATTGGGTAAAAAGGAATCATAGATTCCATCCTGATACCTTATGGTGTTCTCTGATACTAACTGTGGTGCCCCATACTTTCTGGCGACTACGCTAATACTGATATTAACATAACTGCGGGGAGTACGGTGCCCCACCTGTGGTGGCAAATCCCCAACTCAAGTAGAGTCAGGTAGGACCCAACTCACTTTAAGCCAAGGACTTGCCACCCAGTAGGAGAACTGTGAACATACATCAATACAAATCAAAGTGGTGGAAGCAAGAAATAGAGTAATATAATATCCACAAATATAACATAGTATAAAAGGGTAAGAGAAATAATAACCCAGATTAAATGCAGAAAAGTAAATACATCCAGAATTTAATTATTACAAACTAAATTTAATAGAAAGTAAAGTCTCTCAATCTCACTACAAAAAGGAAAAAAAAAATCTATCTAAGCAGTAGTAGGAAGATCCTCCTCTTGCACCGTCTCCGATCCTGCAACACTACCGACGAACAACACTGAATCTGACATTTGTCAGTATCACAAATGCCAGGGCCCCAGCTAATAAAGAAAAAGGTTACAGTTAGGCAATTGTCTAAGTACATTTTAGGTTATTTAAATGAACTGAGTGTTTAAGATATCACATTTAAAGGTTTTAAACATACAAGCATTAAGAAGGTGCAACAAGCTACAAGAATGGGGTAGCTATAAACTAATCATTTATAGCTAATCAATAGGTATGTAAAATAACATACAAAAATATCAACTAAATATGGTGAGGCTAAAAGCAAAAGTAACTGCAACTACTAAAACAAATCTGATCCTAACATGCTTATAGTCACATGTAGACATGCTAAGAATAATAAGAATGTAATTACTGAAAAATAGTCATACAATTCTAGCATCTTAAAAATGCCATTATCTTAGTAGTAATCAATGAGAGTGTATATACAAACACGCAGATTGACATGAAAAAGAGGCCACTAAGACATGTGGCAAAAGTAAACTATGTACATGCATGAGCAAAAGTAAAGCCACTGAGACATGTGGCAAAACAAGCCAAGCACTAAAAGAAAGACCACTGAAGCATGTGGTAAAGAAAACAAAAATCGACAATTAAACTAAAGTAGTAGTAAGCCTAAGACATAGTGCTGCCATAATAGAATAGGCCATACAGAGCCTCTGAACTGAAAGTTCAACAAGTATCCATCTTAGGCATCCGCAGAGCTAGGTCCGAGTTGAACTTATAGAATAAGACATGTATCCATCCTAGACATTCATTGAGCTAGGTCCGAGTCTATTCTATAGCAAAACTAGAATTGAATAGGTAGACTATGCTAGGACATACTCTACTAACTGAAAGTACTAAAGAACTGAATGAATGCTATGCTTTTCAAATACTAACTTAGGATGTATCTTCCATATCCTAAGTTTACCTATCATGCTCAAGGAATAAGGCTCAATATTCAAGGTGTGTGGAGCAATCAAGTAAAAGTAAGTAAGAGACTCAATTTGGACTCATGTGATATCTGTTGTTGTTTACTTTATCCAATCTTACTATTCTGAGAAGATACAAGTTTAGGATCTCCAATATCCAGCTATCGAGTAAGATCTCAGATTTACGACTTTAATATCAATATTAGAACTTAATAAGTTCTAATTCATAATCATATGATGATTATAAAGATTTAAAGTAATTGAATCAATGTCTTATTCATTATTATTTTCCTCTCCTAACCCAAATCTTAATTAAGTGAATCAAGATTAAGGATTCTAGATTCAGACACCACTTTGGAGTTCAAATCCTGAATCCAAAGTAGTATCCTTAGTAAGGATCTAGGGTTCACACTTCAAAACCCAAATTAAAGATAAGAAGTCTTATAAGCTGAAAGATTCAGAAACTATGATCTTAATAAAAGGCTACTATACTGGTTATAAGATAAAATAATTAGTAAGAACTAAGAATCTAAGATCTATATTCAATCTTTTGGATAATTACATTATCTTATAGATTAAATCATTCCTATACCCACATAGAAGGCTTCAAAATGATTAAACAATATATCACTTAAGGAATTCCAAATGGAGGTAGTTCAATTCAATTAGAAGATCTAAAGTTCAAGATCTAAGATCTAAGATCTAAAGTTTGATCAATTTTAGACTTAAGCTAGTTTTAAACTTAAGATTTTACAAGTATACTCCTCTTAAGATTTTAATTCAAGAATCAACTAAATTAAGTTATTAAACTAAGGATCCAACAATTTGAGATGGTTAGGCTTAACTCTTAAGATAAGGTGATTTTTAAGAGTACTTAAGGTCATAAGATCCTAAGATCTCAATAAGAGCTACTTAAGGTTTTCTTTACTATATAACAACAATATTAACCTAAGATTTTAGAGAGGTGTTAAATGTATTAATTAGAAGTATTTTACTGAATTTCTAAGGTTTAAGTGGTACTTAAACACATTTTGGTCAAAGTGACCAAAATACCCCTCTTAAGGCTAAGAATGGAATTTTATGATTTAACTATCCAAATTGATTCAAATCTACTTTAATGAGTTCCATAATGATTAATAAAGTAGGAAATCTACTTATCTTAGGTTTTGGTAACCTAACTTGTTTAATTAACACTAATCACAATTTAAAGCCCATTAGTATGATTCAGGAAGTTAGGGCATCTTAGGGAAATCCAACCTTATTTATAAGTTCTACCACACCTAAGAAAGCATTAGGAACTAGATTTACCAAAATTAGAGGCTTAATCATAGCTTAATTCACTAATCCTTAATTAAAGTGATTAGGAGATGATTAGAAAATTTAGGATTCTTAAATCATTTTTAATGGTATAAATAGGTTCTCTGGGGTCACAGGAGCAATTAGGGACCTTAATGAATCTTTTTGGATAATTAATGAATTTAATATAATTTAAACAAAAATAGAAAAAAGATTAAGCAATTATTTAAAATCTAACCATTTGATCTGTGATTTTATTTTACATTCAGGTTCCTTACATTTTTCTGATTAAAATGGTATATTGGATCATACAATTTGGATAAGTAAAGCCAAAGTTATTTAAAAAATTTATTCTGCATTTTTATTTAAATAAAAACTTTAGGTTTGAATTTGTAAATTAATGTCCTTAGGAAATTAATTCAAAAATCTTTTTAATTCGGTTGGCCCATATTTGAAAAGGTGCAGGTCACGCGTCGGCCCGACCCGTGACTTTGTCTCCTACCTCTCGACGGGCTCTGACCTGGGGAAATCTTCCACGCTGAAATTCTCAATACCTAGATGATGGCGGTGGCTCAACTCAATCCCTACACATTCCTGAAGTTCATATACATCGATTCCACCCTTAAGCCCTCTCTAGGACGCACTAGATTGCCGGGTGGCTAATCGATAGGCTCGGTCCTAATCACTGCATCTAGGGTTTACTGTGAGCAGGTAATTCTCCTCATAGAGATGATCAAATGGCTAGAGCTCGATCCCTACACCATCGTGGTGGTGAGGGGATCGAAGCCCTCTGGCCAAAAGCTTTGGGGTGCCCTGTATTGGTGGATCCTTATTCGAGCTCAGCTTCGAGCTTGCGGCACAAATGAGATGATCGAACGATCAAAATAGGCTAGCCCAGACCACCTGGACAATCACATTGGGTTTCCTAAGTGGCTAAGGCAATCTAGGCAACATCCAAAGGCTCATCCATAAGATTTAATGGAAACTAAGCTCTCTGAGTTCAGTGGGAGAAGTTGTACCTGAAGATAGGTTTTCATGCACGACCGAGGGAAATTGAGATGAGCCGGAGATTCCAGAAGATATTAGCGATCTAGCTGGGGGTCTGAACACCAGACACGCACCCTCTATCAGCAGTTCAAAGCTTTGAGAATGCTGGAAAATCACCGAGAGGACGAGGGTTCCAGAAAGCTTCAACTGGGGAATTGAGGGTTCACAGTGAGCAAAGGGACTCACTGTGAGATCCTTGGGGCATTTATAGGCCGAAGGAGGCTCTGGGGGTGGTTTATAGAGCTCAGAAATGGAGGAAGGCTCGGGCCAAAAGGGAAGGCTTGGGCCAACGGCTAAGGGCAATTCAGGGAGATTGACACCGACAGGAGGCCACACCGTGGGCAGAAGGGGAAATTCGGGGCTTTTCCCATACTGCCATGGGGGCTGGGAGATGCCGAGCTATCAGGGGGGACCAGACGCAGATGGGGCGAGATGAGGGGTACAATCCACAGTGCTCTGGAATGTGTATGTCGTCTGATGGATCAGCCATTGGTCTTGGATGGCTCTGATGTGTTACTTAAGCTGGATGGATCACAGCTCTCAGATGTGAGCGACAGATCTGATGCTTAGGATTAGATCCTACCACTGAGGAGATCCCACCGTTCGATGGTTTGCGCTAAGATGCACGCTATCGCATCGGGTGGCTGAAGCCTATGCGCTGCTGTCGGACCATGCAGCGGATCTGCCACGGTCCCGACAGCAAATCCCGAGAATTAAAAATTATATAAATGATTAATTTAATTAATATTAATCCATTTAAAAATTAATTAAATTCTAATTAATTCCATAAATCAATTTAAGCTTAAATAAGCTCAAAAAATTCACAAAAATTCACCCTTAGCTAATTAGAGTATGAGGAATTCAAAAATGAAATTATATTTTGATTTGGAGATTAGTTTAATTTAGGTATTTTCTAGGGCTTAAAAATAAGCAAAAATATAAAATTTCTCAACTTAGCTCCGATTGATTCCAAACTTATAGGGTTAGGTTTAAATGACCCATTGAGTCTAATAGAATCATAATCAAAGCTTGGTTTAGCTTAATTAATCTGGATTTAGCTAGAGTAATAACTGGGGTTATGATAGACTCCCCCACTTAAGAACGAAGTCGTCCTTGACATTACTTAGTGAAGAATGTACTATTGGAACTAAAAATTATAATGAAATGGACATAAAAAGAAAGAATAGTACCTGGATATGCAAAGAGCTGTAGATATTTATTGCACATATCCACCTCTTTCTCCCAAGTACATTCTTCTAAGAATCGATTCCTCCACTGGATTTTGACCAGGGGAATTGAGCAATTCCTTAGCTACTTCTGATCACGAGCCAAGATTCTGATTGGTTCTTCGGCATAATAAAGATCAGGTTGGATTTCTATTGCTGGAAGTTGAACGAGCTGAGAAGGGTCTCTGAGACATCTTCTTAATGAGGATACATGAAACACGTTATGGACAGCTGCAAATTCATCGAGAAGATTTAACCGGTAGGCAGATGATCCTACTTTGGCCAAAATCTCAAAAGGTCCAATATAATGGGGACTAAGTTTCCTTACTACACCAAATCTGTAGACACCCTTCATTGGATTGACATTCAAATAGGCAGAATCTCCCACATTGAATTCTAGAAGACGATGATGAGTATCATGATACTTGATCTGACAGTCTTGAGCCAAACAAATTCTCTGCTGTATTAACTGGATCTTCTTATTAGTCTCCTCAACTAACTCTGAACCAAAAAGTTAAACGCTTCCTATCTCTGACACCATGCTAACAGAGTACTGCATTTTTTGCCATACAATGCCTCGCAAGGAGCCATTTTAATACTGGCTTGAAACCTGTTATTGTAGGAAAACTCCACTAATGGAATATGATATTCTCAGAAACCGGCAAAATCAATAACATAAAGTCTAAGCAAATCTTCCAAAACTTGATTCACTCTTTCAATTTGACCATCCGTTTGAGGATGAAAAGCTGTACTCATGGCTAGAGTAGTACCCAAATCTTGATGCACAGCTTTCCAAAACTTAGAAGTAAATTTGCTATCTCTGTCGGATACTACTGATTTCGGAATTCCATGCAGTCTGACAATTTCTTTGATGTAGAGTTTTGCTAACTTCTCGACAGAATCAGTCTGACGGAAAGGAAGGAAGTGCGCTGATTTGGTTAAGCGGTCTACTATAACCCAGATTGCATCAACACTGGATTTGGCACGACGGAATCCCATAACAAAATCCATAGATATATCGAACCATTTCCATTCCAGAATTTCTAATGGGTGCAGAAGACTACCAGGTCTTTGGTGCTCGGCCTTTACTAAATTACAGGCATGACAATTGGCCACAAAATTGGTCACACCCTTTTTCATACCGGGCCACCAAAATGATTGTTTTAGATCCTGGTACATCTTTGTACTGCCTAGGTGAATTTGATGCCCAGAATTATGGCCTAAAATTAACACTTCACGATGCATGGACTTAGGAATCCACAAATAATTACCTTAATAAATTACGCCGTTCTACAACTGCAGATCATGATGAAAACCACCTTCAGTATCTGCCTTGAACTTTAAATAATCATTATCATTAGTCTGTGAGATAGAGACATCACTGTGGAAGGTAGGTTCCACATTGATATTTATCAGAAGCAAACTTAGCATATCACCACTAACTGGAGAAATTTCAAGCTTACAAAATTCTTGTTCTAGGAGCTCGAGGCGTTCATAGATGATATAGTAGCACGACAAGGATTAGATATTTTAGGATTAGATGCTACCACTGAGGAGATCCCACCGTTCGATGGTTTGCGCTAAGATGCACGCTATCGCATCTGGTGGCTCAAGCCTATGTGCTGCTGTCGGGACCCCGCAGCAGATCTGCCGCGGTCTCGACAGCAAATCCCGAGAATTAAAAATTATATAAATGATTAATTTAATTAATGTTAATCCATTTAATAATTAATTAAATTCTTATTAATTCCAAAATTCAATTTAGGCTTAAAGAGGCTCAAAAAATTTACAAAAATTCACCCTTAGCTAATTAGGGTATGAGAAATTCAAAAATGAAATTATATTTTGATTTGGAGATTAATTTAATTTTGGTATTTTCCAGGGCTTAAAAATAAGCAAAAAAATCAAATTTCTCAATTTAGCTCCGATTGATTCCAAACTTATAGGGTTAGGTTTAAACGACCCATTGAGTCTAATGGAATCAAAATCAAAGCTTGGTTTTGCTTAATTAATCTGGATTTAGCTAGAGTAATAACTGGGGTTATGATAGACTCCCCCACTTAAGAACAAAGCCATCCTTGACATTACTTAGTGAAGAAGGTACTGTTGGAACTGAAAATTATAATGAAATGGACATAAAAAGAAAGAATAGTACCTGGATATGCAAAGAGCTGTGGATATTTATTGCACATATCCACCTCTTTCTCCCAAGTAGATTCTTCTAAGAATCGATTCCTCCACTGGATTTTGACCAGGGGAATTGAGCAATTCCTTAGCTGCTTCTGATCACGAGCAAAGATTCTGATTGGTTCTTCAGCATAAGAAAGTTCAGGTTGGATTTCTATTGCTGGAAGTTGAACAAGCTGAGAAGGGTCTCTGAGACATCTTCTTAATGATGATACATGAAACATGTTATGGACAGCTGCAAATTCATCGGGAAAATTTAACCGGTAGGCAGATGATCCTACTTTGGCCAAAATCTCAAAAGGTCCAATATAATGGGGACTAAGTTTCCTGACTACACCAAATCTGTAGACACCCTTCATTGGATTGACATTTAAATAGGCAGAATCTCCCACATTGAATTCTAGAAGACGATGATGAGTATCATGATACTTGATCTGACAATCTTGAGCCAAACAAATTCTCTGCTATATTAACTGGATCTTCTTGTTAGTCTCCTCAACTAACTCTGAACCAAAAAGTTAAACGCTTCCTGTCTCTGACACCAGGCTAACGGAGTACTGCATTTTTTGCCATACAATGCCTCACAAGGAGCCATTTTAATACTAGCTTGAAAACTGTTATTGTAGGAAAACTCCACTAATGGAATATGATCTTCCCAGCAACCGGCAAAATCAAGAATACAAAGTCTAAGCAAATCTTCCAAAACTTGAATCACTCTTTCAATCTGACCATCCGTTTGAGGATGAAAAGCTGTACTCATGGCTAGAGTAGTACCCAAATCTTGATGCACAGCTTGCCAAAACTTAGAAGTAAATTTGCTATCTCTGTCGGATACTACTGATTTCAGAATTCCATGCAGTCTGACAATTTCTTTGATGTAGAGTTTTGCTAACTTCTCAACAGAATCAGTCTGACGGATAGGAAGGAAGTGCGCTGATTTAGTTAAGCAGTCTACTATAACCCAGATTGCATCAGCACTGGATTTGGCACGAGGGAATCCCATAACAAAATCCATAGATATATCGAACCATTTCTATTCCGGAATTTCTAATGGGTGCAAAAGACCACCAGGTCTTTGGTGCTCGGCCTTTACTAAATTACAGGCATGACAATTGGCCACAAAATTGGTCACACCCTTTTTCATACCGGGCCACCAAAATGATTATTTTAGATCCTGGTACATCTTTGTACTGCCTAGGTGAATATGATGCCCAGAATTATGGCCTTAAATTAACACTTCACGATGCATGGACTTATGAATCCACAAATGATTACGTTAATAAATTACGCCGTTCTATAACTGCAGATCATGATGAAAACCACCTTCAGTTTCTGCCTTGAACTTTAAATAATCATTATCTTTAGTCTATGAGATAGAGACATCTTTGTGGAAGGTAGGTTCCACATTGATATTTACCAGAAGCAAACTTAGCATATCACCACTAACTGGAGAAATTTCAGGCTTACAAAATTCTTGTTCTAAGGAGCTCAAGGTGATCATAGATGATATAGTAGCACGACAACTAAGAGCATCAGGCACTATGTTTGCTTTTCTAGGGTGCTATTGAATACTGAGGTCATTTTCACTGATGAGTTCTAACCATCTTCTTTGATGAAAATTCAGTTCTCTTTGAGTGAAGATATACTTTAAGCTTTGATGATCAGTGAAAATCGAACGCTGCACTCCATATAAATAGTGACGCCATATTTTTAAGGAAAAAATTACAGCGGCACGTTTGAGATCATGAACTGGATAATTTCTTTCGTGTGCTTTTAACTAACGAGAGGTGTAAGCAATTACTATACCCTCTTTCATTAATACATAACCTAGACCAATTTTTGAGGCATCGGTGTATACTTGATAGTCCAAGCCTTCTTTGGGCAGGACAAGAACTGGAGTTGTAGATAGTGCATCCTTCAGAGTTTGAAATGCTTCCATGCATTCTGTACTCCAAACGAACAGAACGGCTTTCTGGGTTAACTGAGACAAAGGAAAAGCGATCTAGGAAAAACCCTTAACAAAATTTCTATAATATCTAGCTAATCCCAAGAAACTTCTAAGATCGGTGACTAACTTGGGCTGAACCCAGTCCCAAATAGCGCTTAATTTACTCTAATTTCACGAATACCTTGGGCATCGACTACATGTCCCAAAAATGCAATGGATTTAAGCCAGAACTCACACTTGGAGAACTTTGCATACAACTGATGTTTGCGCAAAGTTTCTAACACTAATATTAAGTGTTCTTCATGATCTTATAGGGTTTAGAATAAATGAGGATATCATCGATAAAGATGATCATGAACTTGTTTAGGTATGATTTCAAAATTCACTGCATTAAATCCATGAAGATTGATGGTGCATTAGTGAGTCTGAAAGACATCACTAAGAATTTAAAATGACCATAATGAGTATGGAAAGTGGTCTTCCCTACATCATCTTCTTTTACCCATAATTGATGATACCCTGACCTTAAGTCAATCTTAGAGAAAATGATAGCTCCAGATAACTGGTCAAATAAATCATCAATTCTAGGTAATTGGTACTTATTCTTTATGGTGGCTTTATTTAGTTCACGATAATCTATGCACATTCGCATATATCCATCTTTTTTCTTTACAAACAGAACAGGTGCTCCCCAAGGAGACATACTTGGCCTAATGAATCTGTTATTCAAGAGCTTTTGCAGTTGTTCGTTAAGTTCTTGAAGTTCCTTAGGTGCCGTTCTGTATAGTGCTTTAGATATAGGCTGGGTACCCGGAGTTAGTTCAATAGCGTACTCGACTTCTCTGGAAGGAGGTACACCGGGCAGATCTTTTGGGAATGCGTTGGCGAATTCCTTAACCATTTTGCAATTAGAGAGAGGTACTTTCCTTTGCTTTACCAATCTCAGTGACTAGATAAGCATCACAACCCTTGCTGATCAATTTCTTGGCTTTAATAGCGTTTATTAACGATAACTGTGTGCTAAACTTTCCTGTAAAAGTCTCTGACTTGCCCTGGGAATGAAGAGTGACATTCTTTTTCAAATAATTTATCACGACATTATGGTCACTGAGCCAGTTCATTCCAAGGATGATATCAAAGTTTGCTAATGGCAGGATGATCAATTCGGAGTTAAACTCCTGACTATTTAATGGAATTTTGATGTTACAAAACTTATTGGCACTTAATTGGGCTCTAGATGGAAGTCCAACGCTTAAGGATTTTGCTAAGTTGCACAGTTGTGGTTTAAGGATGTTGGCAAATCGTTTAGAAATAAATGAATGACTAGCACCGGTGTCAAACAACACATTGCAGGGCTGGTTATTAAAGTAAAGTGTGCCTAATTTATTCATATAAATCGTATTAACAAATTGCATTAATTTAAGTACAGGAATACAATTAACAAAGGAGAAGTTCAGAAATGTGTACCTACAACCACATTGTTATCCTTCGCAGCTCCGAGAGGTGCTAAAGCATAGACTTGCACAGGACTGGCAGGACGGTTGTTTGTCTGCCTTCTAGAGTTATTCTAGGAATTAAGAGCATGTGGCTACGCTAGAGCAGCTTCAAGTGCGGGAGCTAGCATAATGGCTAATTTTGGCTCTCTCCGGTTTAGTGGAGTAGCTCTGAACACATGGTTCTTCTGATATGGTTTCATTGGAACTCCATCCACTATTCCAAATGAGCACAATGGTAGAAGCTATGGCCTGTATGTCCACAATTGTAGCATTTATGGCCAAAGTGATAACACTTGCCATATGGATGAGGCCTATTACAGCCTTGAATGGGTTCAGTAGTTGGTGCAGCTTTCTATTGATAGACTTTTGCAAAGTTAGGCATGTGCCTCTTGGAGGTTTCATGATGGCTAGAAGTTGGTTGTGCCTTCCGCTTGAGATCCTTTTCTAATTGTTGATGCTCAATCACCTTTGTTGTCTATACTAGCTGAAAGAAGCTAGTTAGGCGGAGTGGAATGATCTGATCCTTCAGCGAATCTCAGAGTCCATAGAGAAAGCTAATTAGGGTATGAGGAATTTAAAAATGAAATTAGATTTTGATTTGGAGATCAATTTAATTTAGGTATTTTCCAGGGCTTAAAAAAGGCAAAAATATCAAAATTCTCAATTTGGCTACGATTGATTCCAAACTTATAGGGTTAGATTTAAATGACCCATTGAGTCTAATGGAATCAAAATCAAAGCTTGGTTTAGCTTAATTAATCTGGATCTAGCTAGGGTAACAACTAGGGTTATTGCATTGGGAGTCATCAAATTTTGTGCAAAAATAAGGATTCCTTGCCAACCTATCAAGCATTTGGTTAATAAATGGGAGTGGGTAGTGGTCCTTATGAGTAGCTTTACTAAGTCTCCTATAGTCGATGCACACTCTCCATCCTATCACCTTTCTAGTGAGGATCAACTCATTATTGTCATTAAGTACAAATCTCATCCCACTTTTTTTTGGAACCACATGAATAGGACTCACCCGAGGACTATTAGAGAAGGGGAAAATGATTACAGCATCTAAAAGTTCAATAATTTCTTTGTGAACTACTTGTTTTATGTTAGGGTTAAACTGTGGTTGAGGTTTAATTAATGGAGTAGAGCTAACCTCCAAAAGGATTTGATGCATACAAAGAGTTGGGCTAACTCCTTTTAGATCAGCTATACTCTATCTGATTGCTCTATTGTGCTCTTTCCAAACTTTGCATAAAAGACTCCCTTGATACTGAGTTAACAAGGCAGAAATTATTACGGGAAGAGATACCTCCTCCCTTAGATAAATGTACTTTAAGTGCAAGGGAAGAGATTTTAATTTTAGTTATAGAGGGCAAATTATAGAAGGCTGAATTCTTTTTCTCCCTTAATCATTTCCTCGATTACTCCCTCTCCAGTGAGATTCTCATCCTCCTCATTCATAAGCATCCCCTATTCTTCTACATCTCCCATTAACCAAGATTCTTTGATTATATTGATCCTCCAACACTCCTCATTGGGCTTAGATGGGTGCCTCATAGAATTATTTACATGAAATTTCACCGCCATATCGCAATCTTAATTCCCCTTTATTGACATCAATCAAAGTTCTTTCGGTAGCCAAGAATGGTCTAACTAAAATGATGGGGGTTCCTTGGTTTTCATCTTCTATATCTAAGATTATGAAATCAGCTAGAAAGATGAATTTATCAACCTTTACAAGCACATTTTCCACAATTCCTAAAGGGGTTTTTACAAATCTATCAGCGAATTGGAGCACTAAAGTGGGTTTCAAATGATCATTTTCTAATTTTTTAAATATGTAAAATGGCATCAGATTTATGGATGCACCTAAATCACAAAAGCTTTTTGGAAATATTGGCTTCCAATAATGCAAGGGATGGTGAAGCTACCAGGATCCTTCTTCTTAATGGGAATCTTCCTCTGAAGGATTGCACTATATTCTTCTGTTAATGCCACGATCTCTTTTCATCAATCCTTCTTTTCTTTGATAAAATATCTTTCATAAACTTTGCATAACTCGGCATTTGTTCTAAAGCTTCCGCGAAGGGGATGTTTATGTAAAGAGTTTTAAGAGTTTCTAAAAATTTATGGAATTGGACATCAAGTTTCTCCTTAGCCATTAGCTGAGGGTATGGGATGTTAGGGGTTATCTTGAGTTGTTCACAAGGTTGATGTAACAACCTAGATGTTGTTACCTGTCAATTAATGATCTATTTGACTCCTAACTTCTTTCATTACTCTTATAATAGTGTTTGGAGTCTCCACCTCAAATTTTGTGTAATTTGGAGACCGTTTGGTAATTCCAACATTTCCTAGTTTTCGGTTAATTCTGAAGATACCTAAATTAATTAAAATTCAGAATCTAAAATAGAGTCCGCCATTGGACTCACCACACCCAAATTAGCTAGGGGGGGTATTTTGAAAGTGTTTGGGAGTCGTCAACGTTTTCGCAAATATTTTAATAATATTTAATACCCAAAAAATTAGGTAAATTAAATGCACCTCCGATCAAAAATCTGATTGCATTTTTGAGTTCCTCACCCCTCAAATAAGTAAGAGTAAAAATTTGAAAGTTTTCGGAGTACGTTAGGATATTTAATTTTGATTTAATACAAAGATAAAATTGATTATTAAATATAGTTTTTGAATGAATTAATATATATATATACATATATATATATATATAATGGGCTGATTTAATATTATCGAACAACTAATATTAAAAAAGCATCGATTTGCTGTAACTGCAAAACACGAAACACCCCAACCTTCTAATGACAACGCTCCCATCTTTTCCTATTATGATCGAACCGTTGATTTCAATCAAGAATATCCAATGGCCCCATCAAAATGGATCCTTATGTAAACATGCGGAGAGCCTCCAGCCTTTAGATAAACTTTATGCACAATTCTATAAATCCATCAGTTGCGAGTAGGATTAGTACATACCTGCCGAGCGGATGATATCCTACATAAGGAGATCATGTATCGCCAGCGAGATAGGGCTCCTTAGGGCTTGTCTTATCCTGAGTCCTTCTTGGGAGATTGGTGGCGATGGCTACCAAAGGAGCTCTTGCAAACCTGAAAGGTAGTCGGCAAACTCTAAGATTATAACCCTAGCAGAAGGTTTTACAGTCTCTGTTTTTGTCAATAAGAGTAATAAGATACTCCATTCATTTCTCTTCACTCAACTTTTGTTAAGATAAATAAATTTCATCCTACTTCTTGAATCTTACTAAAATCAAATGGATTGTTTAATGCTCTGTCTCGATTAATTTGAAATATCATAGACCATATATCCAAATCTCCTATTTTATTTCCCTTATGCAATTAATTATTGAATGCAATTATTTTTCCTTATTGGTTTTAATAGCAAAGTTAGATTTAAAAGTAATATAGATTTAAACATCTCTGTACAAATTCTTTTAGACTATAATGGCTGGCATCTTCAATTCGCTTCATATATATATGGACATTATGTTCTTAAGATTTACTTCTTACTTTTCAATAATTGCTTGGAACGATTAGTTGTATATGACTAAATCCTAAATTAAGTTCAGTTGAAGAATTTCTTAAAATCATAATACCTAAATAACAATTAAAGCTTAAGCTCTTTATACTCTGCAGGATGTATTAATTAAGAAGGTTTGATTTAAATCGAAGTCAGAACCTAAACTTAACTTAAAATACTTGTTTTATGATAAAGAAGCAAGAAGAATCGTAGTCGTATTTTTAATGTCAATTTCAAATTGGATGCTTGCCTTGTACCTTGCTAGTAATATAGTTTTGCACATATTGTGAACTTCTTAAATTGATATGAAGTGCATGGATTGTGATGAATATTCTTGATTGCAAATCTTCTAGGTTTAGTAAAAGAAAATTTGCTTTAAGTTCAGACAATAAATTGACTACTGAATAACTTAGTTTGTCAATTTTATGTTTTTATTTAGGCTGAACTTTGGCTTTTGAGGCTTTGACATTGCTATTTTTCCTTAGTCATAACCGTTTTGTTAGATATTTTATTGTAGGGTATTTTATATTGGTTGAATTTAAACATATGGTTATGTCATAATATTACAACTTTCCCTTGATGGAGCAAGCCATAGTCTCACAAGTGTATTCAGCCAGCGATGAAATCCAAATTAACATGCACTTAAAATAAAACTCAACTGTATTACCAGCTAATCATAATGAACTCTTCTTGACTTTCAGTTTAAAAGTTATGCATTAGTAATTGTTGGTTTTACACTTCTCATCTAAAGGAAATGTTTTGTCCAAGTATTTGGTTTATTTGAGAAATCTAGAAGCTATCTTATATATGCAACAAGGTGAATGCTATAGTATTATTACAATTTTAAGCAATGTTACTTCCCTTAGAATTTTAATGTCTAAACTCACACAATCATGATTTTAACTAAAATGCTGAGATTTATCCAATTAATGTAATTTTTCTTGAGATTCTGAATTTATCCATTTAAAATGCTAATGTTAATTTTTCATCATCTGCTTTGTCTTTATTGCCATAAGGTAAATAAGTTCAATGCTATTAGATTTCCTTAAAGGAGCTATTGAATCGCTCTCACCATCTTCTATATGTTTAAATAAATAAAAATTAACTCTTCTCAATAAATTATGTATCCTTTGCAAGTCAATACTATCAATGATCATAGAATTTTGTCCTTAACAAATGCTGAAAGTCCCTTTTATATCTAATGCTGGATATTGATGTCTATGCTGCAGTTTCATATATAATGATAGATTTTACTTAATATATGTTGCTGTGTCTTAAATGCTAAATCATTAAGGCTGTATTTTGGGATTTGCAAAATTTATATTAGTATCCTACAAATGCTGGATACAAATGCTATGCCTCAGTCTTATATAATAATGTTGGATGCCGAAAATGAGTAATGCTGCTATGTATATATTAGTATTATATGTGTCTTTCAATTTATATAAGATCAGATGATCAAATTCTACCATCTATCATGTGTAAGATCATATTGCTGCCATCTATCATGTGTAAGATCAATTACTGCCATCTATTATGTGTAAGATCATATTGTTGCCATCTAATTGTAAGATACAAAAGCTGCAATAGATTATATGAGCATCAATATTTTTATTCATTTATAGGATGATGTGTTGCCATCAATTAAGTATAAGATCAAATGCTGTTATCTACTATGTGTAAGATCATATGCTGCCATCTTTGTATATGAGGTCAAATAATAAAATGCTGCCATTTATCTCAATGAATTTAATACTGCCATGTATTTCCAAAAATAAGATTAATGAGACCTTAAGTGATTCAATGTTGCTATTAATTGTAATAAGAGAACGAATGCGGCCATTTGTTCCAAGGTGAATCAAATGCTATCATGGATCAAATGCTGCCTTTTATTTTAAAGTGAAATCAAGTTGATCAAATGTTGCTTTAATTCCAAAGTGAAAACAAATGATCAAATGCTATCACTTCTCTTATTAAATCCATATGTGACTATTTATATAAATGAAAGAATTTTGGATAATGTGGGATCCAATATAGTCTTTTATATTAATTGTATTAAATTAACTCCTGTGATTAAAGGCATTAAAAGAACCAGATGTTGTGTTAAAATTCCATTTAAATGATTCCTATTTCTCTTATATATAAATGCTAACTTTAATGCTATTATTCTTTGCAGGTTGAGTTATAAATTAATATCAAATGAAATGCATAACTAAATGCTATTGCCTTATGCACATTAAGTCGAATGGTGCTGCCCTTTAGATTCTTAAATTAATTACAGCACCTTTTCTTATTTTTCATCAATGAATGAATTAACACGTGCGAACCATAGGTTAGTAAATTGCTTTAGTAAATTTTCTCACTTAAAACTAGTAGAACTAGAAATAGTCAATGGATTGACTTATAAATTGTTGTTCTTTATAATTGTTAAAATTAGTAGAACTAGAAATAGTCAATAGATTGACTTATAAATTGTTGTTCTTTATAATTATTAAAATTAGTAGAACTAGTAATAGTCAATGGATTGACTTATAAATTGATGTTCCTTACAATTGTCAAAACTATTAAAATTCAAAATGAGCAATCCTATGTAATGGATTGAACTATATTTTAGAATTGGAAATGAGCAATCCTATATAATGGATTGAACTCATACTTGAATTGGAGCAAAAATAGATTGATTACATGTTAGTATAGGTTGTTTTCCTTTCAAATTATAACTTCCATTGGAATGGAAGTCTTGCATATCTATTTTTCAGGTGTTTCCTTATCCATTTACAAAGTAGACTCTGCCGAAATTTTTAAAAATTTTAGGACTTAGAAATATTATGAAAAATTATAGATTTATGTTTCATATGTTAAATACTTATTAAAAATCTAGAATTTCATATCTAGGATTATAAGTATTCACTTCATTTGTAAGTATTCACTTCAATTGTTTATTTTAGAATTTTAGTTATCAATTAATTAAATTGAGAGTAATAACTTTCTTTCATGCTTTAGATAAGCTTTTAGATTTCTAATTCCTTATAATCTTAAAATGAATTATTTTATGTAGGGTATAATCTATCTCTTATCTTAATTTCAAACATTTAATATCAATTAATCTTAGATAACTTCATGATTAAGTTGAGTTGACACTTTTTGTTTATAAGTTAAATAAGTAAAGCTACTAGAATATCCTTTAGCTTATACTTTCATTAACTTAGTAATCTATAAACATTATTCTTCCTTACTAGTTTTTTTAAACTTTAATCATAAATCTTTTTGATTTGATTAATTTAGGACTAGTATAGGATGAACTTCAAATACATGGAAATACTCATTTTCAAACTTATCTTCCTTCTACTTTTATAAAAATTGACTTAAAGATCAATATCTATAAGTCAATTTGGAGCTCAATTAGCTCAAATCATTAAGTAGATTATTAAAGTTTAGATAACAAAAGGATATCACAAAGTTTATAATTATTGAAATTTATTGAATGCTTGCTTAGCTTTGAGCCTTTTTCTATGAACATTCCTTCAAGATCATTGTGCATAAATAAAGATTTTCTTAAAACTTTAAGGGGAATGCCTTATGGAAAATTTGAATAAGAAAGATAGTGCTTATAATAGGACTTCATATTTTAGAGAGGGTAAATGTGAATGTTCAACCTCCCCACTGTATTTAGTTAGGCAAACGTGCTTAACTCCTCGCACCATTCTGTTGAGTACTCCCGCAGAATGAGGTAGTTTCTAAATATAACTTCAACTAAATATATAAGAGTTCTTTTACAATCTTACTGATTGTAAGATCTCTTCATAACTGTTTAGCTATGCTTACATTTCATAGTCCTAGGCTATGCTTGTCTTAGATCAAGAGTCTAAGATACTTCTTTATTTTCTATGCTTTACAGTCTCTATTTCTAGTATTGTGTATTGCTTACTTCAATTACATTTAAATATAGTGTATGTTGCTTAATTTTATTTAATGCTTCACTATATTTCATTACTTACTTAGCATAACTTTTATTAAACATGTATTACTTTTAATTCATTTTATTTTAATGCACATAGTAGTTTCTAGCCTTTTCGAATGCTTCCCCTTACCAATTTTGGATGTAGGCTAAGACTTTTATATAAGTTAGTATTATTACTTAGCTTATTTCATACTGTCTCCTTTACAGTTTTGCTTAATTCCTTTTTCCATACTTGACAGCTTTAATAGCTCCACTACTTACTTTAAATTGTAAACATATGTTTGTGATATCTTATTAATTTAAAAACATAGCCAATCTTAAAATGTGCTTAGAATGCTTAGTCTAACTACACTTTTTCTTTTCTTAGTTTTGCACTATCATATTTAAAAACCAAAATATGATAGATCAAGAGCCCTTTGATTCAGGTAATGCGGGTCCAAGTGCTTGAAGGGCTTATAAAGAATTTGCTTCCGCTTAATTTTAAACTATTTACTTGTATTTTGTTATAAGTGAGAGAGTGATCTACTTACTTTCTTCTACTTTACTTTTTAAAGGTTTATAATAATTAAATTATAAACTGCTTGAGTTTGCTTAAGTTACTTTTACCTATTCTTAATTAATCTATGTTGTATTTACTATTTTGTAACTACTTGGGATGAATGAGTGGATTAATCTAATTGCTTGTATTAAAAATACTTGTAATGTTGTATTTACATATATCTCCTTATCATGTATCTTTTATTGCATTCAAATTGTATAACTTTATTTTAACTAAACAGCTACTCATAAAGTTACTTGGCCACTTAGCATTTATACTTGAATTATTTTCTTCAAATTGAGTATTGGGTGCTAAGGTAACATCCCAATATTTGGATAAATCTTCTATCCAATTATTGGGGTCATTACAGTTGGTATCAGAGACAAGGTTTAGAATGTTAAGTTCAAAAGAAATATCCACTCATCCAAATCAACAACATAGAAAGGTAAGGGTACTTAAAGGGTGTCACCTTAGGAAAGTGAACGATGTTAAATTCAATAATTAATTAAATCTTATTTGAATTGAATTAATTGATTCCAACATAAAATAATCTAGAGTTTGAATTGGAATATATTTCTAATTCCTTTCATAGTCTATTATGACTAATAGCTTCAAATTCCTCCAATAATTGTGTACTATTTTGAGTACTACAAACTCTTAAAGAATTTCTCTTTTATTTTAATCTAATTTAACTGACTCTCAGATGGAGAATCCTGAGTCAGAATTATGATAGTACACTAAAGAGTTCTATCAGTATTGGGATGATGACTATAGATTTAGTTCGATGTATGGACATCTTAACTTGGAAGTGTCTAATATTGGAGGTGAAGTACTTGATAAAATATTAAAGTATTGCGTGTTCAGGGGAGATTGCATCCCTCAATTAGTAAGGGAGTGGCTTTTAAGGGTCTCTGATATCTTTACATCCATAGAGTGCCCCGATCATATATGCCTCCAAATGTTAGATGAGTTCTTTGACAATTATGCACAAGGTTGGTGGGATCATGCCCACGGCATCCTTATTCGAGCCAGCAGACGCCTTCATCGTGCACCCCTTTATACTGACTTTGAATTTATATTTTTTAACAAATTTTGTAAATGAATAATTAGTTTTTTTTTAAGGAAACTTTCATGGTAGTTTGTACATTGTAGTTGCTCTTTCCATACTATCTTATGTACTTTTCTTAATATATCTCAAATTTTGAATATTAATGAAAAGTTCTTCTTTTCCTGCATGAGTCTGAGTTGTATTCTTTTCATTATTTACAAGAATAAATCCAAATCAAGCATATCCTTCTTCCGCAAAAGTGAAGGATGCTGAATCAAGTAACCCATCTCTTCAAGAAGAGATGAGGCAAATTATGGGGTTATTCAAAACCATGATAGAGGCCCAGACAAGGGCTGCAGAACAAATAGCTTCCATAAGCAATCCTTCTCAACCATCTCCTGTTTCTCCTTTTCCTTCTCCTATCCTACCGCAATCTTCACAAGTCTTACTTCCTCCTTGTCTTACATTACCGAAAACTCTTGTTCATGCCTCTAAGGAAATTTCTGCTCCACTACCATCTACTTCAAGCCCAGTAGTAGATGCCTTTCTACTAGCTTTCCTATGCCTAAATCCACCTGCTTTTAATGGCCAATCTTCCCCAATAGAAGTATCCAATTGGATTAGTGTGGTAGAGAAAATCCTGGGGAGTATAAAGTGCCTGGAGAGTGAAAGTTTAAGATTGACCACTCACCTTTTTAAGGAAGGGGCTGAGTTCTAGTCGGATAGCAAGATGAAGGCTCATTTTTTTGATACATGCCTAGAAGATATTCCTTGGGAGGAATTTGAACAAGTTCTTAAGGATGAGTTAATTCCTCTTTCTGCCTGAACAATCATTGAAGATGATTTCAGGCAATTGATGCAAGGAAATCGAACGGTTCACGAATACTAGAAAATACTCTCGATTTGCACCTGAAATAATCCGCACTAAAGTGGCAAGGTGCAGTCATTTCTTGAAAGGTATAAGGAACTTGATTAAAGGCCATTTAATGTCCTTACATCGCGATTATTTCCCAAAGCTGCTAGAGGGAGCGAAAATGATCGAGCATCACCAAGCTCAATTTGAGTCACAAAAATGACCTCATCCTTCACCACAGTGCCAAGACTCTTATAAGAGAAGTCATACTCGAGGTCCAAAAGCCTTTCAAATGCAAAAAGGTAAAGAGCAGCAGGGAAGCTCAGCAGTTAAGTGCAATAGGCCACACCCGTATGGTAAGTGCTACCACACAGGGAATATGTGCTATATATACGGTAGAACGAATCATTATTATCAGAACTGTTGGGCTGCTTTCACTGTTAACCGAATGAAGATAAATTTTTAATAGTAAGTGCAAAATCCCACTCCTTATAATACTAAAGCTCCGCTCCCTGCTCTAATGCCCTCTACTACGGGTGGAAATATTCATGATAAGAAGAAAACCTCTTCACAGGCCCAAAGGCCAGGGCAAGTAAATTGTGTTGACAAGGGCAAAACTATTGTTGCTCAATCCTCAGCCACACCTAGAGTCTATGCTCTCTCTACTTCCATCGCTAAAGATGAAAGTGATATTGTGACTAGTACGATTTATATTTAAAAGCTTTCAATTAATGCTTTTCATTCTCAATGCATTTATTTCCTGATGTTACTTGCTTTTAATTTCATGCACAATAGTTGAAATTTTTTTCCTTCATTATAGGAACCTTATTAATTAAAAATCAGCTATGTGAAACTCTCTTTGATACGGGTGCTAGTCACTCCTTCATATCAGAAGATTGTGCATTTTCCCTAAATTTTTAACCTTTCAATATGGGTAATGCGTTGAATGTGCAAATTCCATTTGGTGTTGAATTGACTGCATATAAATTATGTTTGGTAGACATCCCCATTAGCAATCTATTCTTTCCCTCCAAACTTATGCCGATTGTCAATTTTGACATAATTTTAGGAATTGATTGGCTAAAGAAATTCAATGCTATAATAGATTGCTATAGAAAGAATGTTTTTCTTCAAGTAGGGAGAAAACTAGAAGTCTTTGTAGGCAAGCTTGGGCTAATGGCATCATTAATAAATGCTCATGAAGCCAAGTGCCTAATTAGTAAGGGTTGCTTCGTGGTGCTGGTAACTTTAATTGGTAAAGAGGAAGAAGAAAGAAATCCAATAGATACCCTTATCGTAAATGAGTTTCTAAAAATCTTTCCAGATGAATTGCCTAGACTACCTCTGATGAGAGAAGTAGAATACTCGATTGAGTTAATTTCAGGAACTCAACCTAAATCTAAAGCTCCAAATAGGATGGCACCGAAAGAACTTCAAGAACTTTGTGAACATTTAAAAGAACTGTTAGAAAAGGGCTTTGTGCGCCCTAGCATGTCACCTAGGGGGGCTTCTGTCCTTTTTGTTAAGAAGAAGGATGGATCCATGCGATTGTGTATAGATTATCGTGAACTCAATAAAGTGACAATGAAGAACAAATATCCTCTTCCATGATTTGATGACTTATTCGATCAATTAGCTGGAGCAAAAGTCTTTTCCAAAATTGACTTGAGAATAGAAAATTATCAGATATGAGTTGAGGATAAAGATATTCCTAAGACTGCATTTAGAACCCGTTATGGGCACTATGAGTTTCTTGTCATGTCTTTTGGACTGACTAATTCCCCTTCTATTTTCATAGACCTAATGCAGCGCATTCTAAAGCCTTACCTCGATCAGTTTGTAATAGTCTTCATTGACGATATTCTAATTTATTCCAAGTCAGTTGTCGATCACGAGGATCATCTCCGTGCTGTCCTAATTATTTTAAGAGAGTATAAGTTGTATGCTAAATTTTCAAAGTGTGAATTTTGGCTTAACTCAGTGGCAATGCTGAAGGCATTAAAGTTGACCAAAAGAAGATTCAAGCTGTACAAGAATGGGTTCAACCTAAATCTGTGACTGAAATCTGTAGTTTTCTAAGACTTGCAGGATATTATAGAAGATTTGTTCCTGAATTTTTCCTAATATCATCTTCGTTAACTTAGTTGAATCGTAAAGAAGTACCCTTCATATTGAACCCAGCTTATGAGGAAGCATTCCAAAAGTTGAAATAATTGTTAACTTCTGCACTAGTCTTAATGTTACCTCAAGATGGCAAGGATTCTTAAGTTTATACTGATGCCTCTAAAGTAGGACTAGGATGTGTGCTAATGCAAGATCATCATGTTATAGCTTATGCTTCAAGGCAATTAAAACTGAATGAGAGAAATTATCCTGTGCATGATTTAGAACTTGTAGGTGTAGTTTTTGCTCTTAAAATTTGGAGACACTACTTGTATGGAGTTAAGTGTGAAATGTTCATTGATCATCAGAGTTTAAAGTACATCTTCACTCAAAAAGAACTTAATTACCATCAACGTAGGTGGTTAGAATTTATTTGTGATTACGACTTAGAAAGAATTTATCATCCAGGTAAGGGTAACTTAGTAGTTGATGCCCTAAGTCGTAAGGTAGATTTGTCTTCATTCTGTTGCAATGATTTTTTGGTCAAGGACTTTAAAAGATTGAATATAGAGCTGGTCAGATCTACTAATTTATGCAATTTGTTATGTAATATTCAGTCTGAGTTATCTCTTCAATCAAGGATAATTGATGCTTAGAAAGAAGATTCTTCTTATTCTCAATTAGTTTTGGATATTAATATTGGTAAGAGATCTAAATTACGTCTCGATGCCGAAGGTGTGATTTTCCAGAAGTCTAGGTTATAGATTTCTAAAAGCTTATAGTTACAAGTATTATATGAAGCTCATAACTCTGGTTATACTGTGCACCCTGGAAGTTGTAAGATGTATCAGGATCTTAAGTAATCATTTTGGTGGTCCAGCATAAAATGAGATATAGCCATTTTTATTTCCAAGTGCCATCCCTATTCCTTAGTTAAGGCTAAACACCAGAAGCCTAGTGGACTTCTTAAACCTTTAGACATTCCTAAATGGAAGTGGTCTGATATCTCCATGGACTGCATTGTAGTTTTGCCTAAGAATAGATCTGGTTCTGACTTAATTTGGGTGATTATCGATAGACTCACTAAATAAGCTCATTTCTTAGCAATTCGTCAAATCGATCCTGTTGAGAGGTTAGTTAAGCCTTATCTTAAAGAGATTATCTGCCTTCATGGTACACTAAACCGTATAGTTTCTGATTGAGACAGTAAGCTCACTTCCAAATTTTGGTCCGTTATTCAGCAAGACTTGGGGATGAATTTAGCATTAAGTACTGCTTTTCATCCCCAGACTGATGGTTAGACTGAACATATTAATCAGATCTTGGAAGATCTCTTACATCTTTATGTTATTGACTTCGATGGATCATGGGAAGATCACTTAGCATTAATTGAGTATGCCTACAATAATAATTAGCAGTCCAGTATATAAATGGCTCTTTATAAAGCTCTTTATGGAAGGAGATGTTCAACTCCTCTTGCTTGGACTGAAGTAGGAGACTCACAACTTTATGGTTCTAAACTGATTAAAGAAACCACTAAGAAAGTACAGCTGATTAAACGTAATATGATGACAGCTCAGGATAGGCAAAAGAAATATCATGATGCCGGTCATCATCAGTTAGAATTCCAAATGAGTGATAAAGCTTATCTTAAAGTTACTCTGATGAAGGGTGGGCTGAGATTTGGTATATCTGGAAAGCTGAGTCCAAGGTACTTAGGACTCTCTGAAGTGATTGAGAGAATTGGAACATCAGCATACACATTAGAGTTGCCAAAAGACTTCTCGAGTGTACATAATGTGTTTCACATATCATCACTAAGGAGGTGTCTGTTAGATCCTAGCCAGCATGTTCAAATACCAGCAATGAAACTATAACCAAATCTAGCATTCATTAAAACCTATAGCAATTCTGGGAAGAGATCTTAAATAATTAAGAAATCACAGTATTCCTATGATCAAAATTCAGTGGCAAAATCATTCTGATAAAGAAGCCACTTAGGAGAAAGAAGATGATATGCGAAGGAAATTCCCAGAGTTCTTTCATTAAACAAGTAATCCTAATTCTTCTATTTTCAATTAAGTTTGAATTAGACCTTCTCCTTATAGTTTCATAATTGTATTTTAATTATTGTGTGTTGTGTGCGACACTCTTTTTAAGGAGGGGAGTTTGTAATAACCAAGATGTTTTTACCTATCAATTAATGATCTAATTGACTCCAAACCTCTTTCATTACTCTTATAATAGTGTTAGGAGTCTCCACCTCAAATTTTGTGTAATTTGGAGACCATTTGGCAATTTCCAACATTTCCTGGTTTTCAGTTAATTCTAAAGATACCTAATTTATTTAGATTTCAAAATTAAAAATAGAGTCCGTCATTGGACTCACTACACCCAAATTAGCTAGGGTGATATTTTGGAAGTGTTTTGGAGTCATCAAATTTTTTGCAAATATTTTAATAAAATTTAATACCCAGAAAATTAGGTAAATTAAATACACCTCCGATCAAAAATCTGATCGCATTTTTGAGTTGCTCACCCCTCAAATAAGTAAGGGTGAAAATTTAAAAGTTTTTGGAGTATGTTAGGATATTTAATTTTGATTTAACAAAAGGATAAAATTGATTATTTAAATATAGTTTTTGAATGAATTAATAAATATATATATATATATATATATATTAATCGGCTGATTTAAAATTATCAAACAACTAATATTAGAAAAGCGCCGATTTGCTATAACTGCAAAACATGAAACACCCCAACCTTCTAATAACAACGCTCCCATCTTTTCCTGTTATGATCGAACCGTTGATTTGGATCATGAATATCCAACGGCCCGATCAAAATGGATCCTTATGTAAACATGCGGAGTGCCTCTAGCCTTCGGATAAACTTTATGCACGATTCTGTACATCCATCGGCTGCGAGTAAGATCAGTACATACCTGCCGAGTGGATGATATCCTATGCCGGGAGATCGAGCGTTGCTAGAGATATAGGGCTCCTTAGGGCTTTTCTTATCCCGAGTCCTTCTTAGGAGATTGGGGGTGATGGGTACCAAAGGAGCTCTCAGAAACCTAAAAGGTAGTCAACGAACTCTAAGATTAGAACCCGAGCAGAAGGTTTTGCAGTCTCTGTTTTTGTCGATAAGAGTAATAAGATACTCCTACTTCTTGAATCTTACTAGAATTGAATGGATTGTTTAATGCTCTGTCTCGATTAATTTAAAATATCGTAGGTCATATCCAAATCTCATATTTTATTTCCCTTATGCAATTAATTCATGAATGCAATTCTTTTTCCTTATTGGTTTTAATAACAAAGTTAGATTTAAAAGTAATTGAGATTTAAACATCTCTATACAAATTCTTTTAAACTATAATGGCTGGCAACTTGAATTTGCTTCATATATATATGGACATTACGTTCTTGAGATTTACTTCTTACATTTCAATAATTGCTTGGAACAATTAGTTGTATCTGACTATTTCCTAAATTAAGTTCAGTTGAAGAATTTCCTGAAATCTAAATACCTAAATATCAATTAGGACTTAAGCTCTTTATACTCTACAGGATGTATTAGTTAAGAAGGTTTGATTTAAATTGAAGTCAGAAACTAAACTTAACTTAAAATACTTGTTTTCTGATAAAGAAGCAAGAAAAATCGTCATCGTATTTTTAATGTTAATTTCAAATTGGATCCTTGCCTTGTACCTTGCTAGTAATACAATTTTGCACATATTGTGAACTTTTTAAATTGATATGAAGTGCTTGGATTGTGATGAATATTCTTGATTGCAAATCTTTCAGGTTTAGTAAGAGAAAATTTTCTTTAAGTTCAGACAATAAAATGACTACTAAATAACTTTGTTTGTCAAATTTATATTTTTATTTAGATTGAACTTTGGCTTTTTAGGCTTTGGCATTGCTATTTTCCCTTAGTTGTAACCATTTTGTCAGATATTTTGTTGTAGAATATTTTATATTGGTTGAATTTAAACATATGGTTATGTCATAATATTACTATTTTCCCTTGATGGAGCAAGCCATAGTCTCACATGTGTATTCAGCTAGTGATGAAATCCAAATGAACATGCACTTAAAATAAAACTCAACGCTATTACCAGCTAATCATAATGAACTCTTCTTGACTTTCAGTTTAAAAGTTATGCGTTAGTAATTGTTGGTTTTACACTTCTCATCTAAAGGAAATATTTTGTCCAAGTCTTTGGTTTATTCAAGAAATCTAGAAGCTACCTTATATATTAAAAAAGGTGAATGCTATAGTATTATTGCAATTTTTTGCAATGTTTCTATTAATACTTCCTTAGAATATTAATCTCTAAACTCACACAATCATTATTTTAACTAAAATGTTGAGATTTATCCACAATGTAATTTTTCTTGAGATTCTGAATTTATTCATTTAAAATGCTAATGTTAATTTTTCATCATCTGCTTTGCCTTTATTGCCATAAGGTAAACAAGTTCATTACTATTAGATTTACTTAAAGGAGCTATTCAATCACTCTCACCATCTTCTATATATTTAACTAAATAAAAATTAACTCTTCTCAATAAACTATGTATCCTTTGCAAGTCAAAACTATCAATGATCATAGAATTTTGTCCTTAACAAATGCTGAAAGTCCCTTTTATATCTAATGCTGGATATTGATGTCTATGCTGCAGTTTCATATATAATGATGGATTTTATTTAATATATGTTGTTGTGGCTTAAATGCTGAATCATAAAGGCTGTATCTTGGGAATTGCAAAATTTATATTAGTATCCTACAAATGCTGGATACAAATGCTATGCCTCAGTCTTATATATTAATGTTTGATGCTGAAATTGAGTAATGATGCCACGTATATATTAGTATTATATGCTACCTTTCAATTTATATAAGATCAGATGATCAAATGCTACCATCTATCATGTGTAAGATCATATTGCTGCCATCTATCATGTGTAAGATCAATTGCTGCCATCTATCATGTGTAAGATCATATTGCTGCCATCTAATTGTGAGATACAAAAGCTTCCATTAGATTATATGAGAATCAATGTTGTTATTCTTTTATAGAATGATATGTTGCCATCAATTAAGTACAAGATCAAATGATGTCATCTATCATGTATAAGATCATATGCTGCCATCTTTGTATATGAGGTCAAATAATCAAATGCTGCCATTTATCTCAATGAATTTAATGCTGCCATGTATTTCCAAAAAGGAGATCAATGAGAACTTTAGTGATTCAATGTTGCTATTAATTGTAATAAGAGAACGAATGCTGCCATTTATTCCATTGTGAATCAAATGCTTTCATGGATCAAATGCTGCCTTTTATTTTAAAGTGAAATCAAATTGATCAAATGTTGCTTTTAATTCCAAAGTGAAAACAAATGATCAAATGCTGTCACTTCTCTTATTAAATCCATATGTGTCTATTTATATAAATGAAAGAATTTTTGGATCATGTGGGATCCAATAATGTCTTTTGCATTAATTATATTAATTAACTCCTATGATTAAATGCATTAAAAGAACCAAATGTTGTGTTATAATTTAGTTTAAATAATTCTTATTTCTTTTATATATAAATGCTAACTTTAATGCTGTTATTCTTTACAGGTTGAGTTATAAGTTAATATCAAATGAAATGCTGAACTAAATACTATTGCCTTATGCACATTAAGTTAAATGGTGCTGCCCCTTAGATTGTTAAATTAATTACATCACCTTTTCTTATTTTTCATCAATGAATGAATAAAGATGTGTGAACCATAGGTTAGTAAATTTCTTCAATAAATTTTCTCACTTAAAACTAGTAGAACTAGAAATAGTCAATGGATTGACTTATAAATTGCTGTTCTTTATAATTACTAAAATTAGTAGAACTGGAAATAGTCAATGGATTGACTTATAAATTGCTGTTCTTTATAATTGTTAAAATTAGTAGAACTAGAAATAGTCAATAGATTGACTTATAAATTGATGTTCTTTACAATTATCAAAACTATTAGAATTAGAAATGAGCAATCCTATGTAATGGATTGAACTTTATATTAGAATTGGAAATGAGCAATCTTATATAATGGATTGAACTCTATACTAGAATTGGAGCAAAAATAGATTGATTACATGTTAGTATACGTTGTTTTCCTTTCAAATTATAACTTCCATTGGAATGGAAGTCTTGTATGTCTACTTTGCAGGTGTTTCCTTGGCCATTTACAAATGAGACTCAGCCAAAATTTGTAAGAATTTTAGGACTTAAAATATTATGAAAAACTATAGATTTATGTTTCATATGTTAAATACTTATTAAATATCTAGAATTTCATATCTAGGATTGTAAGTATTCACTTCAATTATAAGTATTCACTTCAATTATTTATTTTAGAATTTTAGTTCTTAATCAATTAGATTGAGACTAATAACTTCCTTTCATGCTTTAGATAAGCTCTTAGATTTCTAATTCCTAACAATCTTAAAATGAATTATTTTATGTAGGGTGTAATCTATCTCTTTTCTTAATTTTAAACATTTAATATCAATTAATCTTAGATAACTTCATGATTAAATTGAGTTGATACTTTTTGTTTATAAGTTAAATTAGTAAAGTTACTAGAATATCCTTTAGCTTATACTTTCATTAACTTAGTAATCTATAAGCATTATTCTTTCTTACTAGTTTCTTTAAACTTTAATCATAAATCTATTTGATTTGATTAGTTTAGGACTAGTATATGATGAATTTTGAATACATGGAAATACTGATTTCCAAACTTATCTTCCTTCTACTTTTATCAAGATTGACTTAAAGATCAATATCTATATATCAATTTGGAGCTCAATTAGCTCCAATCATTAAGTAAATTATTAAAGTTTAGATAACAAAAGGATATCATATAATATACAATTATTGAAATTTATTGAATGCTTGCGTAGCTTTGAGCCTTTTTACTTGAACATTTATTCAAGATCATTGTGCATAAATAAAGATTTTCATAAAACTTTAATGAGAATGCCTTATGGAAAATTTGAATAAGAAAGATAGTGCTTATAATAGGACTTCACATTTTAGAGAGGGTAAATGTTAATGTTTGACCTCCCCACTGTATCTAGTTAGGCAGACGTGCTTAAATCCTCACCCCATTCTGTTGAGTACTCCCGTAAAATGAAGTAGTTTCTAAATATAACTTCAACTAAAGGTATAAGAGTTCTTTTACAATCTTATTGATTGTAATATCTCTTCACAACTGTTTAGTTATGCTTACATTTCATAGTCCTAGGCTATTCTTATCATAGATCAAGAGTCTGAGATATTTCTTTATATTCTATGCTTTACACTCTTTATTTCCAGTATTGTGTATTACTTACTTCAGTTATATTTAAAAATAGTCTATGTTGCTTAATTTCATTTAATACTTCATTGTATTTCATTGCTTACTTAGCATAAATTTCATTGAACATGTATTACTTTCAATTCATTTTACTTTAATGCACATAGTAGTTTCTAGCCTTTACGGATGCTTCCCCTTACCAATTTTGGATGTAGGCTAGGACTTTTATATAAGTAAGTATTTTTACTCAACTTATTTCATACTATCTCCTTTACAGTTATGCTTAATTCCTTTTTCCATACTTGACAACTTTAATAGCTCCGCTGCTTACTTTAAATTATAAAATTTTGTTTTTGATATCTTATTAATTTAAAAACATAGCCAACCTTAAAATGTGCTTAGAATGTTTTATCTAACTACACTTTTTCTTTTCTTTGGCTTTTCCCTATCATATTTAAATACCAACATATGATAGATCAAAAGCCCTTTGATTTAGGTAATGCAGGTCCAAGTGCTTGAAGGGCTTATAAAGAATTTGCTTTCACTTAATTTTAAACTATTTACTTGTATTTTATTATAAGTGAGAGAGTGATTTACTTACTTTCTCTTACTCTTACTTTTAAGAGGTTTGTAATAATTAGATTATAAACTGCTTGAGTTTGCTTAAGTTATTTTTACTTATTCTTAATTAATCTATGTTGTATTTACTATTTTGTAACTGCTTGGGATGAATGAGTGGATTAATCTAATTGCTTGTATTAAAAATACTTGCAATGTTGTATCTACATGTATCTCCTTATCATGTATCTTTGATTGCATTCAAATTGTATAACTTTATTTTAACTTAACAACTACTCATAAAGTGACTTGGCTGCTTATCATTTATACTTGAATTGTTTTCTTCAAATCGAGTATTGGGTGCTAAGGTAACATCCCAATGTTTGGATTCATCTTCTATCCAATTATTGGAGTCATTACAGTCGAATATTCTCCGAATCCCTTACCTCATTCCTCTCATTTATGATCATTACTTCTTCCTCCCCCTATCCCTCGCTAGTTGTTTGTTTCTATTATTCTCCTCACTTACAACCGGCCTTGTCATTTTCCCACTTTTGAGGGTCATAGAGTTCCCCGAACCATTTTTATACTCACTAATGACTCCTACTAAAGCTGGTTTCTCTAATTGCCTCATGATTTCTTTTAGTTTTTGTTCAATTTGTTTTACTGAGTCCTCTTGCCTTACAAAAGTATGTTCGTGCCTATTTAGTGTGGCGTCAGTTTTATTCATGAATTCAGTTGTGGATGTTCTAAATTCAATAAATGAGTTCTCCAATCTTTCTCTATTTCTGCCATGATTCATGATTACGTTGACATTATTTAACTCACAATCTCCCTCCTGATAAGATTTTAAGTGCCCACATTCTAACTTTTTATTTAGTTGAGAGATTTGATTCTAGAGCACAATAATTTGTTGAGAATTTTCAAGTGGGTTACATTCATTTTTAGCCATGTGGTTATTCCTCTGAAGAGGCCATTGATAAGCATTATTTGCAATTTCTTCTAAGAGGTCATAAGCCTCTTCTTGGGTTTTGCTACTTATTGAGCCTCCGGCAGCTGCATCAATGAGAGTCCTTGTTGGAGCGTTCAAACCATTGTAAAAGGTTTGAACTTGCATCCATAAGAGAAACTCATGATGTGGGCATCGCCTTAAGCACTCCTTAAAATGATCCCAACCATCGTACAATGTCTCCCCTTCAAACTGATTAAAGTTGGTTATCTCAATTCTCAAGCGAGCAGTTTTCGCCGGAGGGAAATATTTGGCTAAGAATTTCTTAGCGAGATCATCCCAAGTACGAATCAAATCGCTTAGGAGAGAGATGAGCCATCCTTTGGCTCTATCTCTTAGGGAAAATGGAAAAAGACTCAGTTTAACTACATCTTCAGAGACACCGTTAAACCTGAATGTGTCAAAAATTTCAAGGAAGGTTGAAATATGTGAGTTAGGAACTTCTATGGCTAATCCACCGAACTGGTTATTTTGAACCATACTTAACATGGAAGGTTTGATTTCAAAATTATTTGCTTTGATGTTAGGCCTAACAATAGCATGGGGGATTCCCCTAATAGTGGGAAGTGCATAATCTCTAAGTGCTCTTCCCCTAGGTTCTCCTAAATGTTCTCCAAGATTTTCATTAAGGTTTTCCATAACAGCTTGCTGTTTTGTAAAATGTTTTGTTCTCTACTAGCTTGTAAATAGGTTCTCTCAATTTTTGGATCAAAAATATAATTAGTACAAATTCTTCTACTCATATAAGAGTGAAGTTAAGCCATCAAGAACAATTATAATGATAATGATCAAAGATTCAGAAAGATAACAAAAAGAAAAGATCAATAATCTAACTTCAAGTTAGTTCATATAAATACAAAACAAAACTATATGCATAGGGTTTGTTTAAATCACTATTTAATGATAGATTTTCCTTAATATGAAATAATTACCGATTCCCCAGCAATGGCGCCAAAAACTTGACAGACGTATAATACACGTCTGCACTTGCACACAAGTGTACGTGGTCTGAAGTAATAATTTGGAATGTGAGTTCTGAGATTTATCGTCCTCAGGGAATCAGGTGTTTTGTTACTTAAGTATATCTACTTTTAATAATGTTTAAACTATGTGTATTTTATTAATTAGGTTCCTAAACAAGCGCAACAAGTCTAGGAAGAAAGTAACTATGATAAAAGGAGATGAGAGTTGGGTCTTTCCCACATGAAATATAGAGACTCATGTAAGATAATTTCTCAAGCATTGCCCTTTTTAATTTCTTACTTAGTTTCATATAATTAAATCAAGTGCATATTGTCCTCCTTAGAGTTTAACTTCAATATTTACAAGTTCAAATCTCTTTCTTGAAATGAACACACAATCAGTTCTATTTCAGCACAAAGACCCTCATATAATTTAAGATCATTAGTTTTCCTCTCATTTCTGGATTATAGAAATGAGAGTTGTTTCCTTATTTCAAATCTTACAAGCATTGATTCCACTATGGGCATCACGTGCATCATGCGCAGTTCAGATAAGGAGATTACTTGTTTGACTCAATGTGCTATGTCATGTCACACATGAGCTCTCAACAAGTTATCTTCCTCCCATCACGTGTGCTGAGCTGCGGAGCAGGCGAGAAAAGAGTTCTACAACTACATGAATTAGATGAATTTAGGTTGGGTGCATATGAGAGTGTCAAGCTGTACAAGGAGAGAACAAAGAAATGGCATGATAAGCTGATAAAACTCAAACAACTAGAGCCAGGAATGAAGGAACTTTTATTTAATTCCAGGTTAAGGCTATTTTTAGGAAAGCTGAAATTAAGATGGACGGACCCATTTACAATCAAAAAAATATATCCCCATGGAGGTGTGGATATCACTTTGTCTGATGGGACACTAAAGGTAAATGGGCACCATCTCAAGCCTTACTTAGATGGATCTGAAGTGAAAGAGAAAGAAGGATGGATATTGCTGGACATCCCAAGGGAAGGAGTCATGTAGTGAGCTAAATTGGTGTTGGGCTGAGACGTTAAAACAAGCGCTTGATGGGAAGCAACCCACTTTAATAAGGTTGTATTATTTTTGAATTTCTGCTTTCTATTTTTTTTTCCTAATTTTGTAATTTTTATTTCTGTTTAATAAAATTGATTTCATATCTGGTGCACTCTCATCATTGCTATAAGTAAATCTCAAGAATAATTTTATGACTGAAATAAATTTCTGGATTTAAGGTTAAAATTAGTTGTGTAGAAATTAAGACTCAAGTATGCTTGCAAGTAAGAGGACAATCAACTTTAATTCTACACCCCATTATTCAGTTTAAGGCTCTACTAATGCTTAGTTACCAAAAATTAAAATGACATGTACTAAGGTTTAAGTGTGCGGGGGGGGGGGGGGGGTAAAAATTTGAGAATCAAACCAAAGTTGCAAGAGGGTGAGAAATTGAGGTGCTAGGCTCTTGTAGGACTTAATGATCACAAGGAACTAAATTAAGGGATGAAAAAAAAATATCTCTCCTTTAAAGCTAAAAATTCAAAAGAATCAAAAATATAGGGATGATGAAAAGTATCTCTCCCAAGTGAAAAGTGAACATTTAGGATGAAGAAAAATATCTCTCCTAAAATATTAAAATATTCATTATGAATCATAAGAGGGGCACACATGGCACAATGCTCAAGCACTCACCAATTGCACCACTAAGGTATGAATTTTCGGATCACCTCCCCCATAATAAAACATTAAGTATAACATTTGATGTGAAACTAATTTAAGAGTGGAAATTTATAATTATTGGAAGGGGTAGTAGAAATTGAAAGGTTTGAATTCATCTTAACTTAGAGCATCACTTGGTAGCTAAGTTCTTTACATAATTGATTTGAACACTGAATCCCTAAACTACAGATTTCAGATAATCATTCTCTAAGGCTTACTCAAGGACGAGCAAGAAATTAAGTGTGGGGGTGTGATATATACATAATTTATAGCTAAATTTAGTATCAAAATATCATTAAACTCCACATGAAACAAGGTACTTTGAATGGAATCATATGTTTTTGCAGGAAAATGAAGAAAAGTTGATGCAAGAGCTGAATCACTAAAATTTGGGTAAAAACTGCCACAGCGCGCGCCATGGCGGCTCAGGAAAAGTCTTCAGGTGGAAGAATATCTATAGACCTGAAAGAAAGACTGTTGCTGCACGCCACAGCGTGCCACGGCGCGCTACATCGTCATTTCTTGAAGATGCATTAAAACCTTATGCTGACTAATTGAATAGTACTAAATCCGCCTTTTTGTAAAATAAACCACTGCAGCACACTCCAAGTGCGTCACAGCGCGCTATGCCTCATAAGAATCTGCACTGGCCTGGAATAAAACCGCTGCAGCTTGCCGCGGTGCGCCACGGTGGCATATTTAATTAATCTTCAAGAACTTTATATGAACTAATTGAATAGTGAATCTTTAGCATTTACAAACTTTCAACTGCCGCAGCGCACCACAGTGCACCGTGGTGACATTTTTTATTATTCACAAAAACTTTATATGAACTAATTGAACAATGAATCTTCCGCATTTTCGAACTATTCCTCGCTATAGCACGCCGCAGTGCACCACATCAGAATATTTTATTAATCTTAAAATCTTTAAGTGAAGTATTGGAATAGTCATTTTGAAGGTTTATCCATTATAGCACGCCACAGCGGACACTGCAGTGATCGAGGAAAAAGATACTAACTTTCATGCAGGAATAGTGTTTGGAACGTTGCTGCCACAGCGCGCCATAGTGAAATAGTGCTTGGAATGCTGCTGCCACAACGAGCCATTGCGGAACAGTGTTTGGAACGCTGTTTCCACAGCGCGTCGTAGCGGACGATCCAGAATTTTCCATAAATAGCCTTAAATGCAGCATAGGGAAGGCCACAAAATGCAACCTTTGGCCTTCCTCGGCCTCTTGAAAAAACTGATATACATTATTTTTGCTGAATCCCAATAGAATAAATTGGTTAAAAAGTTAAATAGTTTGAATTAAAGCCATGGAAGGTGATGAGTCACATGATTAATGCCTTGAGGGTTAAGAACTTCCCTATTTAAGGGCCAATCTTATACCTTAAGAGGGTTCTAATTTTTGACATTCAAGTCCCCTAAAGGAATAGCTGCAGCAAGAGGACAAAGGAGAACTCTCCAAAGGGAAGAAGGCTTACTAAGAATAGTAAGGAGAAGGAAACAGCAAGGGAAAAAGGGCAGAGTAGTCATGAGAAAGTGCATGAGGAGTCCAAGAGAACCCTAGAAAACCTCCGGGTAATTCCTAGTATTTCTTCCAAAACTTTTCTAATTTCTTTCTGCTGTGAACTGATGGTGAGGTTCACTTTTCTTTGTATGTGTACTTATGCTTATTTAGTAATGGAAGGCTAAAATCCCTTTGGATAGGGTTAAGATGTAATTGTATGACATTGTAAGGGTATGGTGGTATTTTAATGAATTATTTGAATGAATGGAAATATGATCTTATTGTTTATTATTTATGTTGAAATAAATGCTTGGATGGAATATAATTTAAATTATTTTATCTTAAGAATTTTTGTTTCGAGCTCATCAATTTGGTAAGAGCAAGGAAGGTAGTGCAAGTAGTGCTAAGAATTATGTGACAAATTCTCAAGCTCACTTGCACCTTTCCTTAAAGGCTCTACCAAGAGATTTGATGCTTGTGAACCAAGTTCTCCAGTAACTTTGCTTTGTTGCTCAACAAGGTAGAAGGGATGAAAGGACATTGGAAAACTTGACGGATGGTATGACATAGTCCATCGACCCAATGTATCCTCCCATCTAGCTAAACTATGTGTGAAGCGCATGATGCATGGTTAATCAAAGTCTTGTTTGTGAGATCAGTAGGAAAAATAGATGTTAGGAATCAAGTCTAATAACAAATCATGGTCTCACAAAAGTTTATGTGCTAAGGAAGAACTTTAATGGGAGCTCTCTTTGTGCACTAAATTTGAACTTATCATAATTGGAAGATAACTTCAATTCCAATAGTGTTCACTTGATTTAATTAAGCATAAAGATTTAAAGTATACATTCAATAAATGAAGTTATATCACCAAGCCCTTGTAATTATTTTAATAAAAACTCAACTCTCTCCTTTTAATCAAATCATATCGTAACTTAAGGAAATTTGTATTGCTAAATTAGGAATAAAAAATCATTCCAAAAATCAACACCTAAACATTATTGAAAGAAAATATAACTTGGTATCAGAACCACCGTTCCCAGAGGATGATAAATCCCATAATTAAAACTTCCACTTATTACTTTAGACCATATACACTTGCATGCAAATATAGATGTGTATTTTTTGTCTGTCAATATCTATAAGTTATTTTATCACATACATAAGACCTTAATCAAATCATTATTTTCAAAACCTCATTTAACAATATATTATTATATATCATTTGATGAATATATTTGATGAATGTCTAAGTCAATCGAGGATCTTTATTACCTCCAATCATAGGATAGAAAATTAAAAATTGATAATAATGGATATCACATAATTTATAATTAGCTTTAAATACCTTTAAATGCTGCAATGAATTGAGACTAAATACTTGAAAATATTCATAAATATATTGTCCATAAATTAAGCTTATAACATTTATATATGGGTTTCATGTGGTGGACTATTATGCAAGGGAAGGCTATGAAGTAATAAGGAGACCACACATATCATAGAGGCGAGTGTGGGTTGTGAGAAACCCCACTTTACTTAGTTAAGCAGACGTGCTTGACTCCTAATTTGTTCTGTAACTTTGCCCATAGAATAAAATACATAAATCAAGATAAACAACTTATATTTTACAGTCCTTTATGACTGTTCTTAGACAATAAGTCTAAATATATTTTAAGCTGATTACAGAATTTTCTAATTATTTTAGGGATATTACTCAGCATAATAGTAAACTAATATTGAAATAGAAATCAAACTGTGTAAACTAAAAATATAGATATAATTGTAAATTAAACTGCCAAAAATAGAGATTGAGTAATACAAGAAATAAAACTAGCATATTATAAAAAATTAATTAAATAAAATAACTAAAAGTAAGACTGTAAACTGAATAAAATGTAAAACTAAACTATAATGTATGTCAAATGAATATGCATCTGAGTAAGATATAGAATATGCCACATATATGCATAACCTTGATGCCAGACTGCATCCTATAGATCTTAGTTGTGCTCTAAATTGCACTGCTAATAGATCCTAGGTTTCTATGCATCACATGACTAATGATACCTTATGCTTATATGATTCATGTTATGCTAAATAGAAAATATTAAATAACAAAAATCCAAAAAATAAAAAATAAATTCCTTTTGTTATCTATCTATTTAGCCTATCACATCCAAATACATATATTAATTAAAATTCCATAATATTTAGAGATCTTATTCATAAGATTCATCTAAATATACATATTATTTTAAGGGAATATTAAACTTTATTTCAAGAGTATATAATAATACTACCTAAAAGAGTTAGAATATGAAATATATTATCATATCTTAATTACACATTATTCAACTGGTTTCATTATCATATTGCAAAGTTAACCTAATTTATTATATGTTAAGAGCGCATATATATAACTAGCATGTTCCAAGGAAGGTGAACTTTGGACACTTATGTTATTTAGCTGCACTTATCCTCACACAGACGGGTAGGAGACATACATCCTTTCACTATTTTTTCTTCCAAACTAAGATGTCCAAACTCTAGCTCAAAACACACATTGGGATTGTGATGTTTGTCTTTACATGAACTGTACTTATCTAAATGCTTAAGACAATATGGTAACTCTACAGATCCTTACAGGGAAAATCAATAAATTTCTTAAGTAAATTTATAATTAGAGTTAGGTTATAGATAGGCACTTCATTCCCAAATGATGATACTAATATTATCACTAGGTTTAAGTTCAAAGTAATTTATTTAATCTTCATGGATCCTCAAAGCTATAAAGACTTATCTAAATGCTAATTATTTAACATTAAGCTTCATGGTAAGATCTTTTAAATCTTTCATTTGAACTCACTACCACAAGAATGTAAATTCAATCTAATTTTCCCTGGATTATCCCTATCATAAGAATAGGTTCAATTCTTAAGGTTCATTTGGTAAATATATGATTCTACCTCAAAATATCATAAATATGTCACGCTGCCTCAATAAATTTACTTACCTATGGATCATACAACATTTAATTTAAACTTATCACTTAAGGAGGTCTACCATTGTTCTATCCTTTTTAAATGCTAATGAAAGCTTCTATAATTGAATTTTGAGTCTTAAATAATGTAAGGGTGTTTATAATTGGTGGTTACTAGATAGATCTAGATGGCACAAATAAAAATATAACTTTTATTCCTTAAGCTACTTTTAAAGATTAACACTATAATTCTTTAAATGGCTCCTTACAATTGGATTTTGACTGTTGAACAATCAATGACTTTTAATTAAGCTACTAAGCAACTTAAGCATTCTAGCTTACTATTCTAGGAAGAAGCATCAAGATTTGAGAATTAATATTTAAACCTTAGATTCCTTAAATAAATCAATTATCTTTAAGTGTTTTAGAATCTATTATGTGAAATTGAGTTCAAGAATAGGATTTATTGTTATTAAATAATTCTTTATCATCTAATGAGAGTTTAGACTGTATGTAGGCTAAAATTGGCAAAGTGGATTGTCTAATATTTACTTATTAAGGTTTTGAGCGAATTAGAAGTGATTAACAAATTTATCATCAAAAAATGGAATATTAAATTTTCATTATATTCTTTACTATTTAATGAATCCATAGACACTTAAAATACTTTAATAATATCACAAATGAAGTTATTATTTACTAATCAAGGTTTAAGGTAATTAGTGAATGATTAGAAAAATTAATTACATAATAATTCTACTTTAATAATGAAATTTTGCTCTCTATAAGAAATAAAAAGAGACCCTAATTATGAAATTTTACAAAGTAATGATCATAATATTCACTAATTATGATTTGGGATATTTAAAAGATGATTAAAAATAATTCTCACAAAAAGTAAAATATTATTGCAGATTATTATTCTACATGTTTATCTAATCAATATATATATATATAAGACTGTAAATACAAAGTGCTGAAAATAAAAAATAAACTGAATACAGAAACAAAACTAGAAATTAAAATGGCCAAACATGCCATCAACTAAATACATCACATGCATCTTACTTATCCATCAAGGCTAAGGCAACAAATTAGAACAGTAGTGCACCTAAATAGATATCCATATCAGAAGAAATGACTCAACAAGTCTAATAGTCAAAACTGGCCACTAGCTAGTCATCTCAATACTAGGCGGCTACTGAACTGAAAGGCATACTAATTAGGTCACAAATTGCTGAACAAATTCTATACGTCACATAACTCACTTAGCCATCTAGGCTAAAGTAATCAAACCATAGTAATAGTACACCTAAACTAGATCTGCCATATCAAAAGAAATGACTCCATGAGTCTAATAGTCAAACAGAATGGCCCACAACTAAAAAATGCAGTACTAGGAGGCAAACAAAACTGAAGAGGTAAACTAAATAGGTTACCAACTATTGACTGAATCTGTTTACTGAACTACTCAACTTATGCAATTCAATCTTGACATAATATATTCATCAAATAGATTACATCCTAATATATGCTCAAGGTTTAAAGCTCAATTTCAAGGCAAGCATAGCATCAAAGTCAAAGTAAGCAAGAGTCTCAACTAGAACACAGGTAGTATTTATTATTATCTAATTTATTCATTCTATCTACTCTAAGTTACATAAGTTCAAAATCTCTAAGTCCTACTATCTAGTGTAACTCAGATTCATGACCTTATAAATTGAAAATAATTAGAACTGGCCAAGTCCTAATTGATTAAATCACTGATGACTATAAGTTAAAATGAGTAAGTCAATCGACCTATTTTAATAATTTAAGCAAATCCCAAACCATCTTGATTAGCCAAATCAAGATGAAAGGATTAAGAATTAAACTCCAAATATAGGGGTTTAATTACTTAATCCAAAAAGTGATCCTTTAGGATTAGGGTTTTACCACCCAATCTCACAGATTAAGATTTAGGGCAAGTCCTATTAAGTGAAGTCATACTTAATGGGATAGATCTCTATTCTTAAGTCTAAGGTTAAAAGATTGAATAATCAACAACAAACTATGAAATCTATAAACTATCAAAATCAAGGCTTTACCTATTGAGTAACCTAATTTATTAAATAGATAAAATCTAACCTAAGAACTAATCCTACTTCCTAAGGAAATGAGCTCTTAATTATTAAGAGTATCTCTCAGATACTCATCCTAACTAATGTTATTAAGACCTATGGAAAGATCTTAGAAGTTAAGGAAGAAGAAGGACTCACAATTTTACTTATGGTTTTCTTATAGATATAAGATGAGATTTTAATCAATGGTCTAATTAAGGCTTGAGCTCACATAATTTATGATTTAAGTCACCATTCTTACTGTTTATAGTAGTTAGAATATGATTTTATAGCCTTAAAATGATAAACCCTAAATTTGGGCAAAATGACCATTTTGCCCCTACTTAAGGATCTAAAAATCTACTTTTTGATATAGGGTTCCAAATCTGAAATTTTTAGTGGCAAAGTGTTTCTTACTGTCTAATATAAGATAATAAGTACATTAATTTTAGGTAATTATTAAGCCTCATGAGATCAAATTAATAAATTTGATTCATAGGGGCATTTTGGTAATTTGGCCTAATAAAATCTAAATTTTCAATCAGTTTATTGTTACTTACTATCTAAGGTTTTTATAGAACCTAAAATTATTGAATTCTGATAAGTATTGGCTAAGTTATAGCCAATACAAGCTAAGGGGTAAAAAGGTAATTTAGGGTTTCTTAATTAAGGGTCAAAATTCCTAACCTTTTCAATTGGTGTCCAAATTGAGCAAAATTAGTGACAGAGGCTTAGAAATTATCCATTGAATACTCCAAATAGTGGTAGGCTCAACATAGACTCAAATTGGCTAAGTTATGGTCTAATTAAGGTCTAGGGTGATTAGTGAGTGATTAGTGAAATTAATTACCAAATCAGTAAATTAACTATACCACTAGGTTCTAATATACTCTAGAAATTCTTTGAAATTTAAATCACTCAATTTGGGTCATTAATTATGGCAATATTCACTAATCAAGTTTTAATATGATTAGGGTTGATTAGGAGATCTAATCATTAGATCTTAAATATTTATACAGTGTACTATTAATTTGGTTTTTCTGATCAAAATGAATATATGGATCACCTAATTTGGAGTTCAATTGACCAGCTTATGGTCAATTGAATTTCAAGGGTTACTTGACCTAATTAGGGTTAGGTCCTAAATATGATTAAGCTCATACTAATCTAAACAGAGAATTGAATACTACTAAGTTATTCTAGTGGTTCTACTGATCACTTTAAGTCTCATATTTCCTATGTTTGAGCAAGTGGTTAAGAAGTTATAAGCTTTGGAAGATTAGGGTTTGGGGTAAAAAAGTGATTAGTCAAATTATGTCTCAAATAGCAAAACTAATACAACTAGAATAATCCTTAGGCTTTGCTAATTACTTTGAGACCCATATTAGATATGTTTGGATAAGTGTACTCAAAGTTATGGCTAAATGAAGTTTGGTGACAATTAGGGCTAATTTAGGGATCCTAAATGTCACTAGGTGAAATACCACTCCAAATGCAATTTTAATAGTGCCACAATGTTTCTCAAATTTTTTTGATTCCAATGATATATAATTTTGATATTTTTGAATTTATATTTTACAAGTTATGAGGGTTTAAATATTCATAATTATCCAAATTAAATTATCATATTTCTAATCATAATTAAAACGCGCGTGGGTCCCGCTGGAGAAGGTAGACGACTGGTGCCAGTGGAGCAGTGGGTCCCTCCCGTGCCTTTTGAAGCTGACACGCACGCAGACGGTGGGGCCCACACTTTGTCTTCACTGTGGGGAAAAGCTCGTGAATGAGACTGCGTCCAACCTAGGGCATCTGTTGATCTACCGCTCGCAGGAGTTGCTGGCTATGATTCTCATGCCAAAATGGAGTGTTGGATTGTATCAGTTTTCTAAACTAAGAATTTGAGCATGATATTCATCTTTACTCTAAATATTAAGGTGCCCTAGATGTCAATATTAATTTGCAAAATAAGTATAAGTTAATTCCTTTGAGTAGCAGAATATTAATTCAATTCATTTATGTGTAGGAATTTTTACAATAGACATACATAATGCAATAGTCGAAGCTTGATTAACTGAATAAATGGAAGGAATCGGGTACCTCAAGGATGCACCGAGGGTTTACGATAGCCTTGGATTTTGATTCCCTGTAGAGAAGGAGTTCCAGCCGATGGATTGTAAGTGAGTTTTGAGTTTTGATTTTAGGTGTTTAATGGGAGCTTCAAAGCAGCCAGCTCCATGTGTATGGATGATTCGGCTACGAGCAGAGGTGCTCACCACGTGCAGGCTCTGCGTGTTCGCATGGGGAAGAAGGATCGGGGCTGTCCTTTTTGGACGGTCCGAGCATGAGTTCGGCCCGAGCAGATCTGGGTCAATGGCTCGGCTCACGCGTAAGGTGCTCTGACCCGGGTTCAAACAGTGGGGTGAACGACGTCATAAATGGAGAACGGTGCATTAAGCAAATTAACGGAAGCTGTTAATCTACTATAATTATATATTATTATATTATTATTTATAATGATTTCTTAATTAAAATTAAACTAATAAATTGGTTTTGAAAAATTTCCAATAAATCACCCCTAGCTAATTGAGGGGTGAGGAACGCAATGGCACAATCGGATTTTCATTTCGACGGTTATTTAATTATTTGATTTTTCGACAGATTTAAATAATATTAAAATATTTGCCGAAAATCCAACGACTTCCAAATGCCTCCAAAACTTCACCCATAGCTAATTTGGAGGTGGTGAACGCAATGGAGAAGTCAAATTTTTGATTTGAGGTCAATTAGATAGGTCAAATTTCTAGGGTTTCTGGAAATTCCTAAAAGTCAAGATTTGATCTATTTGATTCCTGATTTGGACTGGATCTTAGAGGTGTGCTTCTAATGACTTAATTAGTGCATTGAAACCCTAATTAGGAAGTAGATTAGTCCTAAATGACCTAAGTAGCAACTTGGGTTATTACATCTCATGATATCATGCGTTGGGGAAATGGTGAAAGAAGATGAAGAATAGTGCGGGTCAGACTGCCGGCTACCCGCGCTATTCGACAGTAGCAGGTCGTCGAGTGTCGATTGACCCACGCTATCTCATAGAGAACAGATCCGTTGGGTCTCGATCGACTTGACATGATCCAAACCTAAGAATAAAAATACGTGATTAAATTAAATGTAAGCTTAAAGTTCTAACTATATGAAATAAAATGGAAATAAGGGTTAGCTTTATTTCAGTGGCTCGTGGAATCCAAGTATATCAAAGTAAAATTAGTGTTATTCAAGATTGGGTTCAGCCCAAGTCAGTTACTGAGATCCGTAGTTTTTTGGGTTTAGCTGAATATTATAAAAAGTTTGTAAAAGGCTTCTCTCAGATTGCCTCACCACTCACAAAGTTAACTTAGAAGGCAGTACCCTGCATTTGGTCACCAGAATATGAGAAGGCCTTCTAAGCATTAAAGGATGCCTTATCTTCAGCCCCTATACTAGTTCTGCCTAAAGAAGGTGTAAATTACCAAGTGTACACAGATGCTCCTGGAATTGGTTTAGGGTGCGTTCTAATGCAAGAAGGTAAGGTTATTGTATATGCATCTCGTCAGCTGAAACCACATGAGAGAAACTATGCAGTTCATGATCTAGAATTGGCTGCAGTAGGTTTTGTATTTAAAATCTAGCGACACTACCTATATGGAGTTCAATGCTCCATATTCACTGACCACCAAAGTTTAAAATACATATTCACCCAATGAGAACTGAATTGTAGATAAAGAAGATAGTTGGAATTAATTAGTGACTATGAGTTAGATATTCAGTGCCATCTAGGAAGAGCTAATGTTGTAGCAGATGCTCTTAGCCGTCGTGCTACCGTTTCAGCTATGATTACAACCAGTTCAGTAGAAGAAGAGTTTATAAAGTTAGACTATAAACCAGTTTGTGGTGATATGTTGAGCACAATGATATCTATGAGTAATATAGAACCAACTTTTCATCGGGATGTTTCCATATCACAAATTAAGGATGATGAGTATTTGAATTTTAAGCAAGCAATTGAAAGTGGTCGTAGAACGGATATTCATTTTCATAGAAGTGCTATTTATCAAGGGAATTATCTGTGGATTCCAAAGTCCATGCAGCAAGAAGTGTTGATCAAAGGTCATGGATCTGGATACCAAATTCACCCAGGAAGTGCAAAAATGTATCAGGACTTGAAGCAGTCGTTTTGGTGGCTTGGCATGAAGAAGAGTATAGTAGAATATGTAGCTTAGTGCCATGCCTGTAATCTTGTGAAAGCTGAACATCAAAGACCCGATGGTCTTCTTCACCCATTAGAAATTCCTGAATGGAAATGGAAAGATTATCAATGGACTTTGTGATGGGTTTGCCTCAGGCTAAGTCTGGAGCCGATGCAATATGGGTGATAGTTGATCATTTAACCAAGTCTGCTCACTTTGCTTCTATTGTCAAACTAATTCAGTCGAGAAGCTCGCCAAGATTTATATTAAAGAGATTGTAAGACTTCACGGTCTTCCAAAATCAATTGTGTCTGATAGAGATAGCAGGTTCACATCTAAATTTTAGCAAGCGGTTCATCAAGACCTTGGAACCACTTTGGCCATCAGTACTACATTCCATCCCCAAACTGATGGCCCGACAGAAAGAGTAAACCAAGTGCTCGAAGATCTATTTAGACTCAATATTTTGGAATTTACTGGTTCTTGGGAAGATCATTTGCCACTAGTAGAGCTTGCTTATAATAACAGCTTTTAGGCCAGTATTAAATTGGCTTTATATGAAGCTCTGTATGGCAAAAAGTGTAGTACTCTATTATACTAGTCTGAGTTAGGAAGTGTTCAATTATATGGATCTAAACTGGTGGAAGAAACAAATAAGAAGATTCATCTCATTCAACAAAGAATCCGTGCAGCACAAGATTGTCAGAGTTAATATTTTGATTCTCATCATCGGTCTATAGAATTTAACAAAGGAGACTTTGCATATCTAAAAGTCAGTCCTATAAAGGGAGTTTTCATATTTGGCATAACTCGGAAGCTCAGTACCCATTATGTCGAACCATTTAAAGTTATATAAGAGATTGAATCTTCCGCATATAGATTGAATCTACCTGATAATTTTGCGGCAGTACATAATATATTTCATGTATCATCTTTAAGGAAATGCCTTAGAGATCCTTCTCATTTGATTCAACTTCCAGAAGTGAGAATTCAACCAGACCTCACGTATATTGAAGAACCAATCAAGATTTTGGATCATGATAAAAAGCAACTGAGGAATCATATCATCCAAATGATTAAGGTTCAATGGAGGAACCATTCATGTAACAAAGCAACACGGGAAAAGGAATCAAATATGCATCAAAAGTATCCAAAAAATATTATAATTAAATAACCGACGAAACAAAAATCCGATCACACCATTGCGTTCCTCACCCCTCAATTAGCTATGGGCGATTTATTGGAAATTTTTGGAAACCAATTTATTAGTTAAATTTTAATTAAGAAATCATTAGAATTAATAATATAATAATAGTTAATTAAAGTAGATTAACGGCTTTTGTTAATTTGCTTAATGTGATGTTCTCCATTCATGACATCGTTCACCCCGCTGTTTGAACCCCGGTTCGGAGCACCTTACGTGTGAGCCAAGCCCTCGGCCCAGATCGGCTCGGGCCGAACTCATGATCGGACTGTCCAAAATGGACGTCCCCAATCCTTCTTCCCCGTGCGAGCAGCCTCTGCTCACAGCCGGATCGCTTGCAGCCGAATCATCCTTACGCATAGAGCTGGCTGCTTTGAGGCTCCCATTAAACACCTAAAGTCAAGACTGGAAACTCTTTTACAATCAATCGGCTGGAACTCCTTCTATGTAGGGAATCAAAATCCAAGGCTATTGCAAACCCTCAATGCATTCTTGAGGTACCTTATTCCTTCCATTTATTCTGTTAATCAAGCTTCGATTATTGCATTATGTATGTCTATTGTACGAATTCCTACACATAAATGAATTAAATTTACATTCTGCTAGTTAAAGGAATTAAGTTATACTTATTCTGCACTTTTATCTTGACATCTAGGGCACCTTAATATATAGAGTAAAGATGAATATCAAGCTCAGATTTTTAGTTTAGAAAATTGATACAATCCAACACTCCATTTTGGCATGTGAATCATAGCCAGCAACTCCTATGAGTGGCAGATCAACTGATGCCATAGGTTGGACACTGTCTCCTTTGTGAGCTTTTCCCCATGGTGAATACAAAGGGTGGACCCCACCATCTGCGTGCGTGTCGGCTTCAGAAGGCACGGGAGGGACCGTCTACTCCGCTGGCACCAGTCATCTACCTTCTCCAGCAGGACACATGTGCCATTTAATTTTGATTAGAAATATGATAATTTAATTTGAATAATTATGAATATTTAGACCCTCATAACTTGCAAAATATAAATTCAAAAATATCAAAATTATATATCATTGGAATCAAAAGTTTTGTGGAACATTTTGGCACTATTAAAATTGCATTTGGAGTGGTATTTCACCTAGTGATATTTAGGATCCCTAAATTAGCCCTAATTGTCACCAAACTTTATTTAGTCATAACTTTGAGTACACTTATCCAAACATACCCAACATGGGTCTCAAAGGAATTAACAAAGCCTAAAGATTGTTCCAGTAGTATTAGTTTTGTTGTTTGAGACACAATTTGACTAATCACTTTTTTGCCCCAAACATTAATCTTCCAAAGCTTATAACTTTTTAACCACTAGTTCAAACATAGGCAATATGATTCTTAAATTGATCCGTAGAACCTCTAGAACAACCTAGTAATGTTCAATTTTCTGTTTGGATTAGTATGAGCTTAATCACATTTAGGACCAAACCCTAATTAGGTCAATTAACCATTGATCTTCAATTGACCGTAAGCTTGTCAATTAAACTCCAAATTAGGTCTTCCATATATCTATTTTGATCAAAAAAACCTAATTAATAGTAAACTGTAAAAATATATAAGATCCAATGATTAGATCTCCTAATCAACCCTAATCATCTAAAACTTGATTAATGAATATTAGCATAATTAATGATTCAAATTGAGTGATTTAAATTTAAAAGAGCTTTTAGACTATATTAGAACCTAGTGGTGTTGTTGTTTTAGTAATTTGGTGATTAATTTCACTAATCACTCACTGATCACCCTAAACTTTAATTAGGCCATAACTTAGGCAATTTGAGTCCAAATTAAGCCTACCACTATTAAGAGTAATCAATGAATCATTTGTAACCCTCTACTACTGATTTTGCTTAATTTGGACACCAATTAAAAAGGTTAGGAATTTTGACCTTTAATTAAGAAACCTTAAATTACCTTTTTACCCCTTAGCTTGTATTGGCTATAACTTAGCTAATACTTATCAGAATTCAATGATTTTAGGTTCTATGGAAACCTTAGATAGTAAGAAACAATAAATTTATAGAAATTTAAATTTTATTAAGCTAAATTACCAAAATGCCTATATGAGTCAAATTCATTAATTTGATCTCATGAGGCTTAATAATTACCCAAAATTAATGTAATTACTATTTAATCTTATATTAGACAGTAAGAAACACTTTGCCACTAAAAATTTCAGATTTGGAACCCTAGATCAAAAAGTAGATTCTTAGATCCTTAAGTAGGGGCAAAATGGTCATTTTGCCCAAATTTAGGGTTTATCATTTTAAAGCCCTAGAATCATATTCTAAATACTATAAATAGTAAGAATGGTGATTTAAATTATAAATTATATGAGCTCAAGCCTTAATTAGATCATTGATTAAAATCTCATCTTATATCCTTAAGAAAACCTTAAGTAAAATTGTAAGTCCTTCTTCTTCCTTAACTTCTTAGATATTTTCATAGGTCTTAATAACATTAGTTAGGATGAGTGTCTGGGAGATACTCTTAGTAATTAAGAGCTTATTTCCTTGGAAATTAAGATTAGTTCTTTGGTTAGATTTCATCTATTGAGTAAATTGGGTTACTTAATAGGTGAAGCCTTGATTTTGATAATTTATAGATTTTCATAGTTTGTTGTTGATTATTCAATCTTTTAACTTTAGACATAAGAATAGAGATATATCTTATTAAGTATGACTTCACTTAATAAGATTTGCCCTAAATCTTAATCTGTGAGATTGGGTGGTAAAACCCTAATCTTTTATGATCACTTTTTGGATTAAGTAATTAAACCCCAATATTTATTATTTATTTCTTAATCCTTTCATCTTGATTTGGCTAATCAAGGTGGTTTGGGATTTGCTTAAATTATTAAAATAGGTCGATTGACTTACTCATTTTAACTTATAATCGTCAGTGATTTAATCAATTAGGACTTTGCTAGTTCTAATTATTTTTAATTCATAAGGTCGTGAATCTGAGTTACACTTGATAGTAGGACTTGGAGATCCTGAACTTGTATAACTTAGAGTAGATAGAATGAATAAATTAGATAATAATGGATATTACCTGTGTTCTAGTTGAGTCTCTTGCTTACTTTGACTTTGATGCTATGCTTGCCTTGAAATTGAGCTTTAAACCTTGAGCATATATTAGGATGTAAGATATTTGATGAATATCTTATGTCAAGATTGAATTGCATAACTTGAGTAGTTCAGTGATCAAATTTAGTTAGTAGTTAGTAACCTATTTAGTCTGCCTCTTCAGTTCTGTTTGCCTCCTAGTACTGCATTTACTAGTTGTGGGCCATTTTGTTTGACTATTAGACTGTGGAGTCATTTCCTCTGATATGGCAGATTCTAGTTAGGTGTACTACTACTATTGTTTGATTACTTTAGCCTGGATGGCTAAGTGAGTTATATGATGTATAGAATCTATTCAATAGTTTGTGATTTAATTAGTATGCCTTTCAATCAGTAGTGCCTAGTATTGAGATGACTAGCTACTGGCCAATTTTGACTATTAGACTCATTGAGTCATTTCTATTTCAGTATCTTTATATTTACAAGTCCTGCATAATATATATATATATATATATATATATATATATATATATATATATATATATATATATATGTTAGGATGCTAGTGTTATTTATAGTCATTTACATGTTTTTTCATTTCAGTAGATTAGCATATATTATATTAATGATAAGCATGTCTAGGGTGTATTTCCTTTATAATCATTTGCTTAGTCTTTTCTATTTACTGACCTTGTTACAGCTGCTGTGGTGGAGGTATGTGTTTACTTCCTAGTTTATTTAAGTTATAAACTAATTATTTATAGTCTTTACCTTATTCTTTCTTACACATTATACTCCTATTATTATGCTTTTATGCTTAAATGTTTATGGTGATATCTAGTGAACATGATAAACTGATTTCCCTAAACTGTACTTAGACATTTTGTCTAATTAAGATTTTTCTTTTGTTGGCCGGGGGGGCCCCTATTATCATAAAACTGATAATGATAGATTCAGAGTTATTTGAAGCGATTAATCCATTTGAGGGCTGCATTGGAGGAGGAGCGTGTACCTGAAGACCTTTGGACTTAGTTTCTTTAGGTGAGACTCAGTGTTATTTCAGCTCTCTTAAACTATTAAATGATGTAATAATACACGTTAAATCTTTACTTTTCTGCACTTTACTTATTCTGAAATATTGTATTTATATATGATGGATGGATGTTTATTTTATGCTTCTGCACTCTATTTCTTCTCGTACTTGCATTTAGTTATGATTTTCTTTGGATAATGACAAAGTTTTTTATTATAATGGGTTAGTATTAGCCACTAACCTAATCATAAGCAAGGACCATTGTCATTTGCTGAGCACCTCACCATAATCATGTTAACTTAAGAGTTAACAGGACCGCGATGGGGAGCAGGATGGCACACTAGGGCTAGGCTTCCTCGGAAAATTCTAGTCACCCAGGCCACATTATGGTTCACTCTTTATCACAACACGTTCCCTAGATTGAGACGCGTTGATTCCACCCTAGCGCCCAATATAAAATTGCTAGAATCATTGGGACCATAATCTTCATATCCTAATTTATAGAGTTTACTATAGGGAGCTAATCCTCCCCTTAGAGATGATTCTTTGGCTAGATTTTGTTATCGACACCCTCAGTGTGTCGAGGTAGACCAATGCCCTATCCTAGCACAGAGATACCTATGCAAGGATGCCAGGACCCTACTCGAGCTCAGTCGACTGTACAAGACTATTATGATCGAGATGATTGATAGTCTCTAGGGCTCTCCCAAGAGTTTAAACAATTCCTATTCAATGACTGACAAACAGGAATTGCACCACCGACAATTAGTCGCCAAATTGGAGAGTCAATTGTCAATGAATAGTTGTTTGACCATGCAGCCTAGCATCCCTAACTTAGACAATAAATGAAGAACTGAAGTCAATCAGTTTGAGGGAAAAGGGTACTTGGACTACGTTTGTGGAGAAATTACTGAGGGATTACTAGGTTCTTGAGGCTAAGACCGGTTTTGGAACTTCCTTGAGGTTTTGGTTGTTCGGTTGGGCGCTCAAACTCCGAGCGAATCCAACTGCTTCACCAGTGAATTCTACTGGAACTTTCCAACGTCAATCAACCTTATACAAAGAGGTAGAAGGAATTGTATGAGTTGGTGGGGAATTGGGGCTTCTCAAGGATCCAGGTTGACTCAAGAGGTGCAAAGAAACTTCTTGAGAAATTTTGAGTGCTATTTATTACTCAAGGAGCTCAGATGATGCTGGGCCATGGCTCCATCCCTAGCCTAAGGAGTCTTCGCCCAATAGGCCAATTGGGGCACTCCCACCCGCTGAGACCCTCTGGGAGGGTTAGGCTACTTCAAGAAATTGGTTGGGTGCCATTAGAGGTCGTAGGGGATATGCCTGATGTGGCTGGTAGAGAATCTCCTGTATCGGGGTTGGCTCAGTGGGATGAAGGTGAACATGGACTAGTGCACTGCAGGCCGTCTAATGGATTGTCCGAAACTGCAAAATAATCTTGATGCGTCAGCTCGTAACTGTCAAACGCAGAGAGGATCCTAGCCATTGGATCACGGGTTTGATTTGACTTTTGATAACGGGTATGGGCTAGATTTGATCTAGGTCGTCTAATTTGCATGATTAGGTGGTCATACGGCATTGGATCGGTTGTTGCGCGATTGGAGTTCCACAGCGATCGACCGAGATCCACACAACAAATCTTAGGGATCCTGTCAATTTTTGGAAAGGGGTTTATGCAAATGTTTGAACTTAGGATCTCATATGTGCAATTTCACCAATTTAATTTGATTAAATTAAGGCTTGAATGTCTTTCAAAAATTCTTAAATTTTCACCCATAACTAATTTGGGTGTGAGAAATTAAGAAAAAAAATTAGAATTTAATTTGGAGATCAATTTAATTTAGCTAATTTCTTGTCATTAAATTGACTAACTGATCAATTGATCAAAACATATTCTGATGGATCCAAAATTTTCAGGATTATGCCCTAATTATGTTTAGAACTAAGTGACACAAGTTTTAAGGTCTAATTAAACACATAATAAGCATGGTAATAGCTTAGGATTATTACACAAGGTAAGGATAATCTTGATATTTTGTATCTTTATAAGTTCTTAATTGTTTTTTGTTTTTCTACTATTCTCACAAGTTCCCTCTGTTATTTCTTTTTGTTTCCACCTCCATATATGAATTTGAACACAAATTGTGCATCATTTGGTATACATGTCTTCATTATTGTTTTTACCATAACATATTTATAAAAATCACAATACAATTAGTGTAAAAGTTTGAGAATACCCCAAATATCATGGCCCTAAAATTTCAAGTCAATCCAATTTTGTTCTTCCTTTAATCAACTTTTTGAAGTGAAAAGCTTCATTTTCTAATTATTTACAATATATGTCATTTCCATTGTGCATCACAAGGACTATTATTATATTATTCTATGTTTTTATTTTGTTACATTTGATGATTGGCTATGAGAAATTGATGTAATTAATTCATTTTCATTTTAATGAATGTTTAATTTATATGTTTTCTTATATTGTAATTTAATCTTCGATCATCATACAATTTTTTATGGGGTTTTCTTTTGTCTAAGTAATCAAAAATCTTTGTGTGTTTCTCCCATTGATTGCTAGGGCCTCTTCTCTTTGGGTGATGATGATTGGACATTTTTTGTGGCTATCACTAGTGGTTCAACTGATTTTAAAACTTACACACTCCTAAAAGCTTATCAAGTTACGGAAGAGAGAAGAAGTGTCGTTATAACCAATTTTGACAACATTATTTAACTGCTTAATTCTATTAAGTTAATCTTTTTGTTTTCTACGCTGTCAGACAGTGTTCCTTTCCTTGCATAGTTTTTGCAATTGCAATCAACTCTTTCATTGTGCTGCACTCGAGAGCTATCTGGACCATACCATGTCAGAAAAGCCTAATCAACTTCATAATTAACACAAGCATTCAATTGAAATTTGGCATTTACTATTGTAATGGAAACCCATGCCAATCTTTCATAAAGGATGGGAGGTTTTGTCATTGTATTAAAATTTAAATATTTTCCATTTCACATATGAAATCAACACAATTCTCAACCATCTTGCCAATTATAATATTTCTAGAAAAAACATAAATTAGGTTTAAAAAAAAATTCCTAAAATAGGTACAAATCTATTAAAAGCAAGAACAATTATAATATAAATAGAGAAATATTATTGGACCTACTGATGTGACACTAAAAAAATCAACTTAATAGAATTGAGCATATTTCTTTAGTGTTTATTTATTTACATTAAAATAATATAAATATTATTCTTAATATTTATATTGAAATCATATCAAAATATTATTGAGCTTTTATAATTGCCACATCACCAAATTCAAATAACATTTCTCTTAAAAATATGAAAAAACTTTTTTTTTTGTCCATATCATTTAATTTGTATCCATTAAATCCCCGCATAAAAATTGCATGATCCTCACAACACAATTCAGAAAAGAACCCGTTGAGCTTTGGAAAAAAAGACGGGAGTTCTATGAGGGCTGGGACGAGGGGAGTCAACAATAAACCGCGCGTGGAAGACCGCGCGTGGAAGCTTCCGCACATGGAATTAGATTAAGTTTTTGGATGCGGCGGCGGCGGTGATGGTGGTGCCGCCCGCTCCTCCTAGCATTAGTAGGCGGAGGCTTTGCATAGTAACTCAGGGGAGGAATTGACGTGCTTTTTGAGAGTTCTCCAAATCTGGGCGGCGACCGTTGTGTTCCCCTTTGCATTCGTGAAGATGAACTTGTTCGTTTCTCAAACCATACTGATGGAGCGGCGTCTCCCGCCGGGATCGCAGCCAATTTTCACGGCAACAACGCAACCGTCTTCATCCCTTTGTAGGAGAGATACTGAGTGGGGTTCATCAGATGCTCACAGGGCATCAGCGCGGGCTGTCTGCATTGCAAAGGATAGGAATAGGGCTGGCAAGCACGATTCCAACGTTTGCCACAATGGCGGCCGTGGAGTGTCACCGACGGGAGTCGCAGCCACGCAGGCTGATGGTTTGGTGGGTGTGCTGCCGTCGTCAAAGTCCTGTCAGAGGGCTACTGGACCCTGCGCATGGATTATTTCTGAATTCCATGACAGGACGGAGGAAGGCTGGCATGAGATAGAAGGGAAAGAAGAAAGAGAGATAGAGGAGGATGGGGGGTGAAAAAAAAAGAGAGATAGAGAGAGAGAAGAGAGATATATAATATATATATATATATGATTTGAATTTAAGATTTTAAAATATATATTTTATGAATTTATAATAAAATTAAATTTAATAATAATTTTTATTTCACTTAATTCTTTAATTCTAATCATATCTATATTTTTTAAAAATATATGAGAACTATAATAAAACTCATAAAAAAAATTAAATTGATACATGGGAAAAAAAGTATAGGAGCTAAAATATAAATATTGCATATTTTGTGTATTTTTGTCTATGAAATCTTTCATTATTGTTTCTTAAATTTACAATCATAAGAACTCACTTGAATGGAATGATGCTATTATCTCACCAAACTTTGTTTGATATAGCTATTAGGACACTCAATGCTATATCAAAACAATGCCAATGAAAAAAAAAAATTGCTATACAACTCATACATATCTTCTAAAAAATATAAATGATTAGAATTTAAAAAATTAAGTATAATAAAAATTATATTAAAACTACTTTTACTTATAAAACTCATAAAAATAATATATTTTTTAAATTCTAAATTCTAATCATTCATATTTTTTTGAAAGATATTAAAAACCAAATAATATTTATCATGAAAAAATATACATATACTTTGATTTAAGTCTCATTCAATCTATATTACATTTTTATTCTATATAAGATAGATAGTACTAAACTTTTTATTTCTACATATTTAACTTTTCTTTAGATAATTAAATATTTAGTATAAGTATTAATAATTTTAACCAGTAAATCTTAATTATTATTAATTTAATATTGAATTTAGACGTATTAATTGTGCACCCATATAAATTTAAGCCAAAAAAAATGGCACCAACAATATTGAGGACAGCCAAAAATATATTTGCACCAACAACACAGCCTCAAGTTTAAAGAGGACATTTTTCAAGCATTCCAAAATATATGATCGCAGCGCGCAGGACTTCAATTTTATCTAAATAATTACTCAACCGTTTATTTAACAAGAAAAGTTTAAGCCAATCTTGGTATACCGTAACTGGTCTCCGTCCAGTACGTTGGATCCATGACAATGCACGAATCCAATTTTTCAAAACTGGCAACCTGAAAAAAAGACCGGTTAACTACAATCTAGGTAAGCATAATATATATATATATATATATATATATAATATATATATATAATAAGATAGAAAACTACCTTCTCTTTGCAATTTGGGCAATAGTGATACTTGTGCCAGAGACAGTCCATGCTTGGGCAGAGGAAGCACACTCCCAACATAAATGGCATCATGCAGCCAACGACAGCTGCGAGGCTTGGCTTAGATCTTCAATTGACAGAATAAATACAGTTGAGTAAATCTTTATTTTACATATTTAAATATATATAACTGCAAATTTTATGTTGTGGCCATTGCAAGTTTTATGGCCACACCAAAAACAAATGTTGGAAGGTTCTCCAGAGCATCTTCTAGGGAAGTTCAAGAAAGATGCAAAAGCAAGGAATATATCTACCCAATTGAAGCAGAGAAATGACTGAACAAGATAAGACAAGCTAACTCTAATCTGTTTATGCGAGGAAGAGTTGAGTTACAACTCCACCATCAATTCCAGTGTGTTTGAAGAACCGTTTAACACAAAACATTGATAGAATTTCACGTGAGATAGTTTATGGCAACCTCAAGTTTGTTAAGAAAGCTAATCATTAGAATTAGGGAAAAGGTGTGTTGTTTGTGCATAACAATGACGAGAGGGAATAACCAAAAAGTATGGCGATTAATGGTTAACAATGCATGTCTAAAGTTCTTAGTGCTATGACAAAGACAGTAGAAGTTTAGGAGCAGTGCAGAAGAACGTATGTATGGAGACCGGTGTGCTATGTACTCAACAAAAGCAAGAAAGAACAACTACAACTAATAATGATCAATAATACATGCAAGAAGTTCCAGTACAATTACTTAAGCCATACAAGTTCAAGGATAATGCAGAAAAACTAGTGTATGAGAAGATGCAGCATTCAATATCTATCCCAGAGAGTGACTCAATCAAGAGATGAACCAAATGAAGAAAATTTTCTGATTAAACAAGAAAAGCAGTCTGAAGTTTTCGAAGAATTATATGGGAATATAAAACTTTATTTCAAGAGTGCAGAATAATACTACCAAAGAGAATTAGAATACGAAATACATTTTCAGCTAAAGCAATTTAACATAATATTGGAATCTACAGAAACTCAATATACAAGATACAAAAATCAAAAAGTTGCAGAGATCTTCAAGCAAAGGCTAATTCAACTAAACTGCTCACATTATATGAACTACTCATAGTGAAGGCGCCTAACAACAATGGTAATTAGCATATATGCATAAACTAGCACGCACTTAATTGAAAATTTAAATCCTTTAGTTATGGTTGATGGTTTATTGGATTTATTAAAGCATGTTAGGTTGTTACAAAACTAGATTAAACATTGCAGACCTTATTAGTTAATAAAACAAGATGGCTCATATAAAACCAAAAACCGCACAGATATTTGGAAACCCAACTAAGCTTTAGCATGCAAGACCAGTAAATGAATGTTGAAGTTTGTCCGATACAAGAATAATGTGTGAACAATACTAGTTGTTATATTATCAAAAACCGCCAGTGATATTGTCAATATTAATGAAGTTGCAACCTAGTCTATGTTCTGGTTAGAATTTATCAATAAGATGAACTTGGAAAGGATAAAAATAAATATACCCAATATCGAGGACATCGGTGTAGAAGGATTAGTTATAAATACTCAAGAGGACCGAATGATTTCATTAGACATGCGCGTACTTCCAAAATATCTAAACACATTGAAATGAGTACTACTATAAAATCTATACTAGTTGTTATATTGTGTTGTATTGTGTCGTATGTAAACCCATCTTATTTATATATTTTTGTGTTAGCATTTATGTTGTCTTGGCATATGTATTTTTATTTTATTATTTTGTATTAAGCTATGAGAGATCACTCAGGGAGTTGTAACAGGGCATATTTTAGCCTTTTTGCATTATTAGGTTGAAAATAGGGTATGACTGTTATATATACTCCATGTAAATCTTATTTTGATAGCCAATGATATTGCTTCCAGAATTTTGGCTTGTGAGCTATTAGTAATGGTATGGATAAATGAAACCCTCCGTTGGGTGTTAATTAATGGGCTTCAAAGGATATATAATCCTAAAGGGGATCAATGTATGCAAAATCTTGATCAAATATATCTTTTGTTTATTTTTTTCTCTATTTTTATTGTTTTATCTATTACATTTTATTTCTATTTTTATTATACCAAATCCGCTTCCGTTTCAACCACCAAACAATCTCTCAACGAAACCTATGCGAAACTAGACAACCTTTCGCTTCACTGTCAATAATCCTTCCAAACAGCCACCAAAAAATATAAAAAAAATATTCCCTAAATTCCTAACATCCTCCCAAATTCCAAGCCATTCCGACATTGTTTGCCCCACCAAACACCTTCCCGAAGTTGAACGGTTCACTTCAACTTTGCGCCACCAGATATGTTCACAACCTAGCATGTTGTTGACGTTGCCAGATATATTGTATGTTTAAACTAGCTAATAGGAGGCAAGGATAGAGCATTTCATTCTCGATAACAATTTGACTATGGAAGAGAGTATCCATATAATTTCTTGGAGATTATGAACCACCAAATATAGAATTGCCAACCACCAAATATTATAAAAATAAATTTACTATTTTGGACAACTTTCTTTCCAAAATTATAATATTAACATCAAGCTAAAAAAGTATGAATGGAAAACAAACAAGTTATTCTTAAATAATAATGCAACTCTATCAAATCAGACTGAGATTTATATTCTCAATTTTTTTGGAAATCCTTATAAAACCAGATGATTACAATATTGTAAAGAACCAAAACATGCCATCCACATACAAATAAGCAAAATGAAGTACTGAATAGAATATAATACACCTGTTCTAAAAGTAGAATGCTAAGTATCCAATGTTATGTGATACAAGCATATCAAACATTAAGTTTGCAATCAATTGTGCAATACTTAGCTCAAATACGCCGGGCTCCTCTTTAGGTATGGCTAGGCAAACAATAACAAATTCCATTTAATTAAGAATTCACAAACAGCATTCAAAATCAACTATCTGAGTTGAATTAATGAGTAAAGAGTTCAAATTTTTTGAAACACGTATAACAAATTCACAATTAGATAGCTGCCTACAAATCCTAACAGAAATATGAAAATAGGCATGATATTGGGTCAAAATGTTCCAAGCAGGAGAATGAATCCATTATGGATACTTGCAACAAATTAAAAAGTCAGTTGTGATGCTGCTACATTAAAAATATTTTTCTGGGACCAACATAAAAAAATTTGAAGATGGAGGTGATAGATAACAGATGTGTGTTGCTCAAGTATAAAGCTATCATATGCTGCTGGAAAATCAAAATAAATAAAACATATCTCAAAATTACTGTCATGAATGAGACCTTCACCAAGACTGAAGATGAGCAACATCAACTATATGAATGGAGAACAAACATCTGTATACTCGAGCAAGCTCTACGTGAACCGGTCTCTTGATGAACTGAGGGATACCCCTTCTTTTGTGAAGAAGATACTACGATAGTTGCCAGGGTTAGGAACGTGCTCCAGGAAAATATTTTTCTTAATGGCCACCCATGACTGACCACTCATGATCAATGACACTCTTTGGGCATTATATTTGCTTCAGGTGAAGCCTTGGACCCCTAGTGATAATTTTTTTTCTTTATCACCAAGGAAAACAATTTTGTCAGTCTGCCTGCGAAGAACTTGTTTTTTTTAGTTTTATGTGCTTTGAACCGTTTTCTTGCTGTTTAATCCATTCAGAGGTCTTATTGCAAGGTCATAAAGAGGTGTTTTTGGAATCATTCTCAAAGAGGTGTTGATGTTCTTTAAGAAGTCCAAGAGTAATTATGCACTTAATTGGATAATTTGGAGAATTATATTGGCAAATTGAATATAATCTCTTATCTTCTAATTGATATTACAATAATTTTTTTTTATTAGATAACTGCAATTGCTTTTTTGTTATGGAAGAAACATCATTTCTTGGGTTTTGTCAGGGAGCTACTTATTTTAGCTAGTTATTTCAATAATGGGTCCTCATTTATTAGATGTGATCATATATTTCCATGAGTCGAGTTTTCCTTTGGTAAAGTGTTTTCTCAATTCACGATTGTAATGGCATCAAGGATGGCTTGATACCCTCAAGCAGCTGATGTCACTATTATTTGTAAGAGAATTGAGCAAGTCTCTAGACAAGCTTTCATTTGATTATGGATTGTAATCTTAGTCTGTCTAGGCATTGCTCCAGTTCTTAAGTGTGTTTTACATTTTTGTAAATTTGTTAGAAGTCCTAAGTAACACATACAAGGGATATGTTCAGTTGTGGCTTGTTAGGATTGTCTCCAAGCATGCAATCATTAATTTGAAAGTATTGCAAGAGTAGAAACAAATTTTTAAAAAACCACTGTTCGCTATAAGAATATTTGCAAACTCACAACAATTATCTTGACTCGGAAGTGATCGTCATGCATTTATTTGATATATTTCTTGTAATTGGAATCTTGGCACATTGTATACCAAAGCTCAACATAGTTTGGTTTTCAATTAGTGCTTTTCCCTCGAAGAAGGTTAACTTGAAGTTGTTTTGTCAATATCCCAAGATTGTTACCGAGATATGTGGCTAATATACTTGATGCTTGCAGAGATGATTTCAAGGTGCTCCTGTCTACATATTGATACTCGGTTTAGCTGGGACCTGTAATATTGTTATAGTCTATGCTTGCTTTTGACTTGGCAATTGCTTTCCCATTGTTTTCTTTAACAATGTTAATTTGTGCTGAATTACTTGGTTAAGCGTCAACATATGGTTTAGCCTTTTTTTTCTTTACTTTTTCAAATGTCAAAAAAAAACAATTTTCTTAGTCATGCACTTTATGAGTAGTAAAATTTATTACTCTTGCAAATTGTTGGTTGGTCTTTTTTTCTCACGACCAAATAATTAAGTTTCAAAGGGTACCTACTACTTCTTGCTGATTTGAACACAAACTTTTTGTCTTGATGTTAGTTGTGTGCTTCTCCACAATTTGGTCTTCAATTATTGGCTCTTCTTGGCTTAAGATATAATCACCAAACATCTAGGGTTCATTGGCTTCAAGCTCTTAATAATCAGGATTGAGTAAATCTCTATAGATGTATGTAGATCCAACTGATAAGCATTCTCTGTTTCTTCTTAAGAAATTTTAGTGTGAATCACATATAATTTTTTATTTTTTTCATTTCTTTCAATCTCTCCTTGTGAAAGGGTAGCTTTGATAAGCATCTATTTGGTACAGTTTTGTATCTAGTTTGTTTTTAATAAAGCTATAACTTTTTTTAGTTATAATTGCAGAGTAGTTTAAGCTATTTCTCAATGTTCTGAAAACAAAAAGATAAATTCCAGTTTCTAGGTTACATTATTTTAAAATATTTTTGTGCTTTTATAAATTTCAAATAATAGAAAATCATCCTTATTCCTATAGTTCTTCTTTGGCTCCAGATCGTCCAAATGAGGAAGATCGCATCCGTCCAGCGTCGAATCGATGAAGGCATCCATCCGTCAAAATGATCATATCCAGCCACCCGACGAAGCTGATAAGGCGTATATGGCGAAGGTGAAGCTGCAAGCTGCGAAGGCGGTGCGAATCTTGCGTCGAAACGTGCGAATGTGAAGCCGGTGTCAAATAGTGCAAAGACGGTACGAAGCCGAAGCTGCGATCTGTGAGGTTCTCCGATTTGACGATTCAACGAAGCTGTTCTAAAAGTCGAGCTGTGAGGTCCGATTCCCCAGAGTAGACGAAATCAGAATGTGCAAAGATCCGATTCGTCTTTGTGTGCCCCCTTATTTCGCTGCTTCGCGCAAACATGAGGAGCTCCGCATATTTTGAAAACATCAGTCTATAGAAATTCAAGCTATTCTTCTTCATTTTTTGCAAGTATACTTCATGGAAGCAAAGTAGTTTCTGTGAGGAAAATCATAAAGATCCATTCATTTATTAATAATACCTGAAAATACAAACCCTAGAAATACAGAGCATCATTTTCAAGGGATTCCTGAAAACAAATAGTTGGTATAGTAAAAAAAAATATTGATGAAGAACAATTTCTAGCAAAAATTTGGATTGCACCTAAAAGTAAGATAATTGATCTTAATTTGAAGTTTGGAAATAATTTATTATTTTGATAACTATGCAACTTTCTAAAATAATATTCCAGTGTAGGAATACCAATTAATATAATCCTATTCCCTATTGAATGCATGCACATAATTTAAATTCCACATTACTAAAACAATTATCGAAATAGAGTAGCATATCGTCTTAACCATAATATCACTAGAATCAAAACAAAAATTTTTATTTCAAATCTATTCCATAACTGAATAGTTTGTTGAGGATCGCCTACTAAAAATTGTAATGTGATCAAGCATAGCCTAAGCATGATTAAAAAAAATGAAATTAAAAAACATACAATTGATTGCAGTCGTATAAAACATCAAATTCGTGCTCCAGAATAAGATTAAAAACACTAATAGGCCATTGAAGTCAGTATTGGCTATTACGTGGGCATTATAAAACTTTTTTTATATTTAATTCTTTTGCCTTTAAGTTAACTAGATACAAAGTTCTTTATTGTTTCTTGCATGTTGGTTTTATGATATTATATTATCAATATCGATCAGCAGCTGACGGTTCCAGAGTGACATCAGTAATGTGGAAGATTGGCAGCAATCCAGCTATAGAGGCAATTAGATAATGGTGACGTGGGTCTGCTGCAGTGACCTGCCAATGGTAACCAAGTAACAAATATGTTTTGATGTTTCAAAAGTAATCACATGTTTTCAATTTTTTAATAAACAAGCTGTTTTGCTTTTTATAATGTAAGAAATAAGCAAACAAATGCCTTTTTTTGTTATGTAACCTATTTTTTTAAGATATAGTAACAATAAATGGAAAACAAAGTCATTCCAAATGGCGCCAAAGTTTTTTTTTTCTGAAATTTTACTCCTATAGGCATATTATTTACTTGTGTAAGACTATCAATAAACCCAAGAAGTTGCGAGCAAGTAGTAAACTACAGTCGGTAGCATAATTATTAACAAAGATCTTAGTCTGTCAAATAAATCATTTCAGTAAGAATAATAATTAATAATGACTAAAATATCAACCTAAATATAATTATATATACACATATATAGACAATTTCAACACAAATTTGCAGCAACTAATTAAATGGAATTGCCTTTGAAGACCAATATTATTCACCAACAACATTCACGTCAATATTAAAAGAGTTATAAATTTTATAAAGCTTAATATTAGTACTAAGATTGTATAACAGATCAACAAGAAAATGCAATCTTGTTCATCAGATCAACCAACTCTGTGCATGTCAATATAAACAGATGAGTAATCGTACCAATTAAGCTTCCTGAAAGTTGTATAGTAAATGATATCAACAACAAATCATCGGTAATGAATTGAATATGGCAAGTTAGTAGCCAAAAATAAAGCTACAAGAAAAACTGCGTTCACATGAAAGCAAGAAAATTAATGGATCTGGATGGCAGCTGAAGTTTAAGGCACAAATATAAGTTTAATAAAGAAAAAACATACAAACAAAAACTTATTTTCAGATAACGATCAGCAGGGAAAATAATTTAGAGATAAAATTTAAGATAAATGAAATTTAAATGGAAAAACCTGCCTCTCTAAGCCTAAACATGGTTCTAGGTGAAAAGGAGCATGAGATAAAAAAGATCACTTTTAGGAATTCAAAAGATAATCAAGTCCTTTTAAATAAATCACTTATTTGTATGCCTTTGAGAGTTTATCGCCTACAAAGAGAAAGCACGTCAAAAAAAATAGCAGACTTATTCCCGGTTTGTTACAAATGACAAATGGCATCTTCATATTTATTATAAAGTACCTCAGCCTATGGATTTAAAATCTTGTGGCCCCCCACTAGGGAGATGCCATTGCCAATCCGGACAAGATCGCTTTATGATTAGAGAGGGCGCAGCTGTACACATCAATATCAATGAATCCGGCTGCCACTTGGTTGAAGTTTCGTTGAGCACCATGGCCTGAGCAAAGCGGGAGACTTAAAGGCTACTCAATGCCTAATGAAATGATCTATTAAGAAAGTTTTCAATGTAATGCAACTGTAAGAATAACTATTGACGCTACTCTTAAATTACCCAGCGTGATGTTACTTTCAAAGTTGTTCTTTTTACATGATCACAAGTTATAAAAGAAACTTCCAAACATGTTTAATTACATTGATAAATAAATCTACTGATTCTTTTGTATATCTTTAATAGAGATCAAAGTTGAATTCTATAACTATTTAAATAATATAATAATAATTTAAGTTATTTTTATGGAATCTAAAAATTGTAAGTGTTTAACCTTTGCATTTTGCCACAACCAAAAGGTATTGGATTATCTTCACTACCCCATGCATCATAATATTCTACTCAATAATTCATTGGGTGTGCAAGTGTTAATTGCCAACTTTAGGAAATTAAAAGTTATATGTAAAATATTGTATAACAATAACACATGCTTTTAATGTGCAGTTACGATAAAACAATTTATTTATTGGTTCTTTTCTGTCTGCAAGTTGTTAGCTTTTTACATGCAAGTGGCTACATACTAAAACTTTAATGCCTTGATACTTTAACTTCATATTATTGTAATTGTTAATCCTAACTTCTTTGTGAGAATAGTTGATGCAGTATAATATCGGTCAAAGTATTAGTTGTCGGATCCAATCGGCATCAAGTGAAATTCACTAATAAGTTCAGTCAACATTAGGGTCCCACTTTCCATAATTTAATGAAAATATTAAATATAAATATTATAATTTTTATATTAATCTTTTAGACAATAGTTATATTTGAATATGAAATTTGAAATTTGGAGAGAAAATTATGACAAATCTAATGTAGCACAACATCAACAAAATTACAAAATCACATCTTGTTTGAACCAATCAATATCAAGTGGGCCCACAAACAAGCCCGATCAACATAGGGCCCCACCAACCTGCCCGATCATCATTAGGGACCCACCAACCAGCTTGATCAACATTAGGGCCCAATCAACTAGCTCGATCAACATTAAGGGGCTCTTCATATTTTTATGAAGAATATCAATAAAAAAAATTATAATTTTGAAATATTATGTGTTCCGCCAAAAATTGAATTTGAATTCAAAGTTCAATTTTGAAATGGTATATAATGGCGAATTTAAAATTCAAATTTTATCTTTATTAAAAAAGGGGCAACCATTACCACCTCCAAACATTTAGTACTTTATCCCCATATTGTATCATGATTTGATGTGTCAAATTATCAATAGTAGATTTTCCTCCCATCCATTTAAATTTTGAAATCTAAGTCTCAAGGATTGAGGCTATAAATATGGATGAAACTGTTATAAATAAAAGTTTTTGTGCAATTACTTCTCTTTTACTTTCTCCTCCTCTACCTCATTCACATACCAACAACTATTCCTCCACTTTCTTCAACATCTTCCACCACCAATCAACATTCCCCATTTCTCACTTCATAACCATTTCAAACTCGTACATGGCCCCATTCCACATTATTTTCCAAACTCTTTTACTAAATACCCTTACAGCTTGCTAAAACCTGAGTAGTAATTACACCTGGTCACTTTTTTAATACTTTTAATTCTCTAGATGTCCTAGTCAGCTCCCTAAGCTTGTGTAGTCATCCAATTCAGATCGCCAAGATGGCTCATTTGACAATTGATGTGCAACATTCAGATATTCATTAGTTGTAACAAAGGAGTACGCCATTTTTAACCTCTTGGAACAGAATCAATGATTGGAACTCTCTTAAAGGTGCATGAATCAGTTCAACTCGCATCTCTAATACTCAAGGCTTCTCTTTTGATTGTGTGCTGGGTTTCACATATACACACGTCGACACCATCTGATTGTAGAAATAAGAAGTGCTATGTTTGCAAGTATTGCACAGGCATTTGATCTATCACCCAAACAAAAATATGTTTGAAAATAAGAAACGTCAAAATCATAAAAAAATTAAAAAAAATCAAAATTAAAATCTTAAAATACTTATTTTTGGCTAATTATACATGTTCATAAATCTGCAATTGCTAAAAATTATATGAATTGTATTAATCAGTTCCACAAGCCTTGTTAACAATTAAGACTGATTGATTGATTCAAACAAATTATTCACACAAGCCTCACTTGTCCCAATTGTATAAAGTTGCTTGGATAACCCAAACTATCTACACAAATCCTTTTGATTAACTATAATTTGCATGCATGCTTAATTACTCCAAGAGAATTAATGCACAAGTCTCTAAAATTGTAATAATTTGCCAACGGAAGTGGAAATATTAGATTATTTTCCTCTAAATCATATTTAGTGGTAAATCATCCTTGAAAAGTCTGACTTCTCAAAACTCAAAAAATAAAAATGTTATTGTTAAGAAAATCATATATATATATACGAAAACTCATATTTTATACAAATTAATAATTTTTGAAAACTCATGTTTTCAAATTGAGTATTTTCAAAATGAATTCAAATTAAGTATTTTCATAAACTCTTTTTTGGCTCATATGTTAATTAATCATGTTAATCAAAATAATGAATTATATATTTGATATGACTAATTAATGCATTGATTTTAAAATTATATATCTTTCTTTTAAAATGCACATTCTAAAATGAATTAAATATCAATTTCATTATGTTATGATAATAGAATACAAGTAAATCTCTAGGCAAAGCCAAAGGTAAACTCTAAACTATAGCATGATTCTACAATAAGATCTGAGCCTTAAGGGTAATAACTAATTAGAATTAAATTTGGTGGATTAAGATTGGAATTTTAGAAAATCTAATAAGATTTGTTTTAACTGGACAAATACATATCTAAAGATCAAGTAATGTCCATATAATAGAAACACTCCAATGGTTAGATGACTAGCTTAGATAGCACCATCGCTTTGAATCAAATCCACATTGTAGATTAACTTGACTATGGGATCCATTAGATACATGTGGATCAGACTAATAAATTTTAGAGCTACCCTTGTGGACAAGGCATCCATAGGACAAGTTAGTCCTATGATATGCTGTAATGATAAAATAATATAAGGTGCCCACTCATTATGACTTTGTTTCTTCACTTTATGGTCATTTTGAAGTTGCTTGTTTGCACCTGTGATATTTATTCACGTTTTTGCGTACTCATACATGCTCGAAAGAAAAAAGTTGGCCAAGGGTGGCAAGGCAGCGCAGCCAACATTGCCAACTCTAGCAAGTGACTTGGATGATCGTGCCACTAGAGGAAGGAAGGGTCATTTTCAAAAGTGGGTAAAGTGGAGACCCATGGATAGCAAGCGCCAATAGGGGATTCGTGCACAAGGCATCCGAGATGAATTTGAAATGAGCAAAGGAAAAATAAAAAATATAGTTATTGGCCCTCTAATTAATAATATAAAAAATGCTTTACAAAATGTATTGGTTGTGTCATGCTTGCTTGGGAGGTGGTTATGATAAATATACATAAGGCCCCAAATGTTTTGTGGAGGCTTAATGCATACTTTTTACATATCATATACATTCAAATTTATTTTTTAGGGTGAATTATTGTGTTTGAGTCTATATCTATGTCCTAGAAAAGGTCATGTATGGAGAGTGGCATGATTAACCATACCAAAGCAGATTAGGTGACACAGAGTAGAGCTTACGGAGTGGTGCAACAAAAAAATCCCACTCAAACTTAAAAGCAAAACAGAGTAACTACAAAACGAACAATATTATTGGGTAGCATGATAACCAATAAAGTAGAAACATGCTTATAAAGTGTTGTTGAGTTAATGAATTATATACCAGTTAAAGGAGAAAGATAAAATTTTAAAAGATTAATAAAACGGCTAAACTCGCCGCGACCTTTGACAAGATACTATCGGGAATGATCCCATGCTTAGTACTTTGTGAGCAGCTTTCATTTAAGAGCAAAATGAAAACAAATGATTTATAAAGCCGACCCCGCTTGAAACGATTAGGATGGGATTAGGATGGGTTTGATATTTTTTGTTGTTGTTGTTGTTTAACAAAATTGACTAATCTAGTGCCAAACAATTATCAGGAGTTAACATCCTCAAGTTTAACTAAATTTGGTTTTAAGAATTAGAACATCATACTTCAAGTTAAATCCTGCAAGTTGTCATGCAGCTCATAGGTTCAGGATTAAATGTGCTAAATCATAAATGTTAGAAGTCGGCAGCTATCGAGCACACATGAATGCCCATTATATCCATTCAAGCACAATTATTTGAATGAAGGAACCAATCAACGCCCAATAACCAGCAGGCATAGTTCACGCACAATCAGATATAAAATCGAATAAAAAAACATGAAAAATCATTGTCGGAATCAGTAGAACGATTTAGGGTTCCAAAAGGTGTATCAAACCTGATTACGGTGAGACTTGACGATCCACAATAAACGCATTCGAAAGGCGCGGGAGTATCCCTGAACATGGTCTGCTGGAGCGGGATTCCCTTTGGATCTCCAAAAACCGCATTGGGCGGGATCATCCCAGCTTGATGTGGCATGGGCGCAGCGTAGATACCTGGCTGAGCAACTGGGCCGTGGCCATAACCTACTATCCCCGTACCGCCTGCTGGTGAGTAGCCATAGGGAACCCCAAGCACAGGTTCCTCGCCCAAACCCTTCGCTGCCATCAACGCTCAGATGCCTCTCCTTTCGACTTCGTTTCTGTACTCAATACAGCGAAACTACACAGGGTCGCGTTTTGTAGGAGAAGAACGCGTTGCTGGCTGACTTCTAAACGACGAAATCTGCGGTTGAATGCAGCCTCATAATTAATTATATTGGCAAAGAGACAACATAGAAAAAGAAGCTGCTGAAAAAATGAACCATACGAGCGAAAAAAGAAGCTATTTCATAGTCTTAATCTTCTTCGATCGAGTTGAACTAAATTTTAATATTTTCTAATTAATTTTCTTAAAATATTTATTAAATATCAATCCATACTTATTTTATGAATTTTAATTATAAATTAATAATTATGTTATAATGTAATTAATTAATATTCATTATTTATTATATATTACTTGATAATTATTATGAAGTAAATATTAAATTATATTAATTTAAAATTATTATTTATTAGTTATTTATTAAATTCATTATTAACTATAATTATTTATAAATAAAATTTTAATTATATAAGTCACTTATTATATTAGCAATCTTTTTTTGCTTACTTAAATCATAACATTAAGCCTAAATTAAACTATTTTAACTTAACAACAAACTTATCATAATATTCTTAAGATTCTTAAGTTTGAGCAAATATCCCTTTACGGGTATTTTTATTTATAAGAAGATGCAATGTCTCACACTTCAACTCATATCTTATTTTATAAGATTATGATAAGTTTAAATTGATAATAGATGTGGTAAGATCAATTCCATGAACTTATGCTATTGGGGAGATAAATGTATGAATGAGTTTACATGACAATTGACAGATGGTGATTACACGTTTGCGCTTGCACATAAGTGTACGTGGTCTGAAGTAATAATTGAAATATAAGTTCCAAGATTTATCGTCCTCAGGGAACGATGTGTTTTGATACTAAGGTATATCTATGTTTAATAATGTTTAAACTGTATGTTTTCAATTTTAAATTAGTTCCTTTAACAATGAAAATTTTTGAGTTAAGAAACTATTTGATTAAGAGAGGAGAGTTGGATTTCCTCCATGTGAATTGATAGGAACTCATGTTGAAATACTTCTTAAGCAATTTTTCATTTCTTTATTGTCATGCCAAATAATCATGTGAACATTGTATTCCTTAGATTGGTCATCTAATTCCTACAAGTTCAAATCTTATGCATGAGATAAACACACTATGGTTCTATCTCAGCACAAAGTTTCTCATGAGATCGTAATTAGAGCATCTTAGTTTTCCTACAACTAGGTTGTCAAGACAGTCATTTTAATTAGGCAATCTCATAAGCATTGATTTCACTAACAAGCGTCATGTGCAGTTTAGATAAGGAAGTGAATTCATCGGGATTCATGGATTATGTCACATCATCCATGAGCTCTCGATGAATCTTCTTCCTCCTTTTATGTATGCTGAGCAATGGAGCTCCGTTAGTGGGCCTTAGCTCACACGCATCGACCTCTTGACTGAGCTCAGGGTATGGTGCAATTAAGCTCAAGAACTTTTAACATAGTTCTAAGCATTGACGCACACATATCCAACTCTAAGCCAATTGTGAGCTATATAGCACAGACATTTATTTAAATGTTCATTTTCGATATTTATATTTTTTTAGCATATTTTCGTTTATTTTGTAGCATGATTCTCAAGTAAGTTTAGAAAGTCATCTGAATGCAAATTTTATTCATTGCTTGAGGAAGTTCTTCAACACTTTTTGTCCTTTACATTTCACATGAATTCAACCCAACCCTCTCCAAGGAGTGTATAGCCTTCCATTACAACAAAAATACGAAGAATAACATACAAAGAAGGACCCTTTCATGATTCAACTAAAATGAAGTCAAGAAGAAGGATTAGAAATGTACTAGGAACTATCCTTATTGGGGTTCTCTAGATCTTTCTTGTTATTCCTCTCTTCTTCTCTTCTAGCTCTTAAGTGCAGTCTTTCCTTCTTCTTCCTCTAGCAGTGAACTCTTCAACCTACCTTGAAGAGGTCTCCTTCCTCTTCTACAGCTGCCTCTAAAATCTGGAGATTTTGAAGTTAAAATTTAGAACATTTCTTTTATCAAGAGAAGATGTACTTATAGAGGTGTTCTCCTCATTTCTTCCATTCAAATTCTGCTCTTCCCTCCACCCTTTTTTTGAAATAAGTGAATACTCTACTTGAATCATGTCCTATTGCATGAAATGATTATATATTTTGTTCTTTTAGTTTTTGTAATCATTCCAAATTCCTTTTTTTCTCTTCAAGGATTTTAAGTGGCAGGGGATACGTCAGCTGGGAGACAAACTGCTGGCTGGAAGTCTTGTCCAAGCTACAATTAATGCTCTAAAAAGAAAGAAATTTCACCGCCCATTGTGGCGCTCCAGCGCTTGAGTTTCAAATTGTTATTATACTGTAGCGCCTTTACGTTTCGAACTCAATCGGCGGTAGCGCACTGCAGCGTGTTGTAGAGATTAAGTTTCTAAATTTCACCCGCGGTAGCGCGCTGCAGCGTACCAGCGCTGCAGCAATTGAGTTTCAAAGTTTCCATCCGTTGAGTTTTAAAGTTTCATCCCACGGTAGTGCGCTGTAGCGGTTGAGTTTCAATGTTTCATCTTGTGGTAGCACGTTGTGGAGCGCTGTAGTGGTTGAGTTTCGATGTTTCATCCCGCGGTAGTGTGCTCCAGCACGCTGTGGCGCGCTGTAGCGGTTGAGTTTCGATTTTTCATTCACTATAGCGTGCTATAGCAGAATCGTTCCAGGCTTCAGAATTTCCCTTTGGTATGTGATGTTTGCTTCCCAGTAGCCGGAGCGCGTTGCCGCGGTGTTCTCCCTGAAATTGCATAATTGCTTCAGAACTTGTTGAGTTCCATGTTTTTCTTGAAAATATAATGAATTGATCAAAGTAGGTTGTTCCCCAAATGGAATTTTATGACTTCTTCTTTTATTTTTGCTATAAATTATAGACTCATCACACCCACACTTAGATTCTTACTCATCCTCGAGTAAGCTTAAAATAACTTTTTTGTTTTTAAAATATGAGAGTCAAGGTTTTAATATCAATGTGAAGTTTATTATTGTTTAAATCTTGTTTTAACTTAATAGACTCGCAAGTCTTCAGCCACTAAATATTTTTGAACTCCGGTTATAGTCCTTGGTTGCTTGTTTAGTCTCCAATTTTAAATTTATAATGCTTGTTACTTCATTATGGGAGAGGTTCCTTAGAATTCCTGAAACTAGTGCGGCTATGAGTGACCAAGAGTTTGTGTCATATGTTTTCCTTCTTATAAATCTTAAAGATATACGATTTTCAGGAGAGATATTTTTTATCATCCTGTTTCACTTTTTTCTTGAGAGAGATATTTTTTCTCATCCTTATTTTTTTATTTATTTTCTTTTTTAGCTTAAGGAAAGACATTTTTTTCATCCATTTTTTCAATTTTTTGTGATCATGAAGTCCTACAGGAGCTTAGCATACTCATTAGTTTACTCAATAACTTCCAATTACTAGTTTTGGTTTCTCAGTTCACCCCCACACTTAGATCATAGTATTGATCTTGTTAAATATTTGGAGACTAGAAATAACCCAGGGCCATCCTTTTGTTTGGATGATTTAGTGCTGTCAATTAATTTTGTCACTTTTTGTTAAGTAAATTTTGGTTGTCATTTAATCTTCACATTGATATTTTCTTGACATTTATGGCAATGAAAAGTTTAGAAAAAATTATTCTTTGCAAACCATAGAAAAATTTGGAAAATATAAAAGTCCATAATTTATTTATTCAAAAAGGCAAAATACAAAAAAGGAAAATAAAAATGAAAATAAAGAAAAAGAAACAACCTATTCATTCATCGTTCTCTCCTTTCTCCTCTTCTTCCTCGCCCACATCCTGGTAAGTGTAGTCAGAATGACATCAGGTGTCCGGAATAGGGTCGCCGACAGGGGGTTACCGATCCATCTGGTACTCTATGCAAGCTCCAGTCTTGGAACATCATTCCAAGGGCTTCATGGAATTTCGATTGGAATTCACACTGCTGGGCAATTTCTGCCTTGTAGAACCGCATGTCGGTGGCCATAGCTTTCACTAAATCAGTTTGTTGAGCATAGATCCACATCAACATTGTCTCTGAAAAGGAACAGTTGGTAGACGCTGAGGCTTCTCCTTCTTCTCCCCTCCTCTTCTTGGCCTGCTTCCGTTCATGGGAATGAACATTCAAATTTGTTCGCTCAAGAGGGGCACTAGGGAGGACAGTGACATCCGAGGAAAGTACCTTAACCCCTTGGGTCAGGCAAATACCAGAAATTAATGACCCAAAAGCAAGTGCAGCACAAGACCCATTCAGGGCATTCCAGAGATACTCAAGGATAATGTCAGAGATACAAATTTCTCCCAGCCTTTGAATTGCACACATGAGCAGCATCGATGGAGACAAATACTAGAACGGGTCACTTCACTGAGATGCCTCGACAGCATGATGAAGCTGGAGATAAAGACAAGCCATGCACTGCTCGAGTTCCTGAGGAGGGCTTAAGGAATGTTGGCCAAATTTCCTCTCCAATCCACATTGTCACAGATGAGTTCACTAGCAAGTGTTGCCGGGTCATAACGCGATTCAACAAGGGCCAAGTAGGAACAGTCCTCTACCTCCCTCAACCCATAAAGTTTACTTGAATTCATCGAACCCATAATCTCATCCTTTCCCTCAAAAATTTCATCTTCCTCACACTCAGGTCTGGAGGCTATTTTCTTTTTCCTCTTCCCCCTCCTAGTTTTTTTCTTTTTAACTCTTTCTTTATCTTTACCTTCAGATGAGGTGCCTAGACTTGCTTCAGAGCTCTTTTCACTTAGGGTTAGATTTTGAAAATTAAGCATTTCACAAATATTCTCCTCCCAAGCTTTCCTTCTCAGCTCTAATTCCATAGCTTTCTATTTGAAAAGGGTTGGATTAAGATCTATCACTTCAGTCCTACCCCAAATCTTGATGCTCATTAAGCCCCAGCACACATCTATTATAGCTTTAGTGCTCATCAGGAAAGGTCATCCAAAGATGATGGTGGAATTTTAGTTCCACCTATCTCATTCACACACTACAAAATTAGTTGGTATTATAAAGCTTCCCAACCCCACAGGTACATTTCTTATAATTCCCAACGGAGTTAAAGATTCCAGATTAGTAAATTCTAATATTTTAGAGGTGCACTCCATGCCTCCTACCTTAAGATGCTCATAAATAAAATAGGGCATGATATTTACTAGCGCACAAAGATCACATAAGGGATCTAAAAGTACCTCATTCCTTATCACACAAGGGATGTATAACCTTCATAGATCTTCGCACTTAGGAGTGGTAAGGTTCTCATATTCATAATTTCTACCTCCTTCCCTAGCCACTAACTCTTTTTCAACTGTGTTACTATTTTCAGTTTGGTCGTCAGCCTCAATCCCTTCAGAATGGATAACACTCACCAATTTCCTCAGATTCACTTTCGTAGAACTAGGCAAGGCTCCTTGCTGACGAGTGGTCAGCTACTTAGAGATCTGCCAAAGTTGTACTTCTATGTTTCTGAGGGATGCCTCTATTCCTTAGATTGAGGCATCATGACGGGTGATTATTGCTTCTGCCCTGCGCATGAATTGGATGGTTTCAGCCTTAAAAGAATTGAAGGCCCCTTCTATGTTTGAGGGTTGATGACTAAAATTATTCCCATTATTATAACTTTGTTTATTTGATGAACTTCCACCATTAAGATTTTTGTTGCTATTATTGTTACTCTAAAAAAAATTAGGGTAATTTTTCCACCCAGTGTTATAGGTGTTAGAGTAAGGGTTGTTCATGGCATTATTGTTCCTCAAGTAGTTCACTTGCTCGGTGGTTGAGGGTGTAATGGGATTATTCAGATTGCAGTTTTCACTAGCGTGATTACCCCCGCACAACTCACAATAGGTTTCTTGAACAAAATTTACATTCATATTTTCAATTCTTTGATTTAAAGCGAGAATTTCATTTTATAGAGCTGTTATTAGGTTGGTTTCTGTTACTTGATTTGATTCCTTTTCTCCTTGATCAAGCTGTTCAGAGGGCCATTGATAAGCATTGTTATCTATTTATTCTAAGAGGTTATAAGCCTCCCCTTGGGTTTTACTACTGATTGAGCCCCCAGCAGTCTCATCAAAGAGTTTCCTTGTGGGTGCGTTCAAACCATTGTAGAAGGTTTGAACCTGCATCCACGGGGAAACCCATGATGTGGGCATCTCCTTAAGCATTATTTAAAGAGATCCCAACCATCATACAAAGTCTCACCCTCCAACTGGTTGAAGTTAGTTATCTCAATTCTCAACCGAGCAGTTTTCACAGGAAGAAAATATTTGGCTAGGAACTTCCTTGCCAAATCGTCCCAAGTATGGATTGAGTTTCCTGGGAGAGTGCTGAGCTAACTTTTAACTCTATCTCTAAGGAAAAATGGGAAAAGCCTGAGTTTAATGGCATCTTTAAAAATGCCATTGAATCTGAAGATATCACAAATTTCTAAAAAATTTGATATGTGAGAGTTAGGGTTGTGGCGGCCTGCTCCCTAAGTCCGCAATCATTAGACTAAGAAGCAGTGTGCCACTCTGGCGAATCCCTCACTTATCATTGGATTAAGTAAGATCCACAATCCACTAGTAAGGGAAAGAGAGGATCAAGCACTAAATCTATATATTCATACAGAGTGCAGAAGCAATAAAAAGTAAGGATTACATCCATTCATCATACATCGACTATAAAATAAAATGAAATAGCTCAATAAATAATAATGCATAAAAAGTAAACATAATCACAAGCACCTGTATTATTACATCATTTAATTAAAGTTTGAAAGATTGAAAATGATAATATCATTTGTCCTTATAATGAAGAAAAAGGCAACTAGAGGTCTTATTCACCAAGCTGCTGCACTTCCTCTAAATAAGGCTCCTCCTCAAGCACTGGCTCCTCAAACTGAACAAGATCTAACATTGTCAATTTCACAATGCTAGGGCCCTAGCCAATAAAAGAAAAATCTTATTAGACAAATTATTTAAGTACATTTTAGGCAAGTTAAATATTAAGCATTCGTTAATATTACCATTTTACTCTAAACTAAATGAAATATCTATCTAGCATGGGAGTAAGTAAGCATACAATGGGATGAGGATAAGTTATAAATGTAATTATAACTAAGCAAGAAATGAGGCAAAAGTACAGGTCAAGTAAACTAAATAAGGTAGGGCATACATATGTAATACAATAAGTAAAAATATTATAAAGAAAAGTCTAACCTAAACATGTTGATAATCATATGACATAAGCTAATTTAAAATATAAATCTGAAAATAGTACATATAATAAGCAGTAAAGTCTAGCATTCTATATATGCATCTACTCAAGTAAGTGGGTAATATAGGAAAAATACAGCTAACTGAAATAAAATACATCAATAATATAATAAATAGTAAGCTGAAAAACTATAAAGAATGTACAAATTGTCATATTAGAAAGAATTGGCCAATCCAGCCCAATATATTATCGTAGCCTTTATGGGCTAGCATGGACATACTATCATAATATAGTACAATATGACTGAAGAGGCAGATAATACTATGCAAATATCTTTTAGTTACTTTACTTTTATTTCTGTGGACAATTTTAGAAACTGCTGATGTAGGGCCCCCCATACTAATGGTGAAGAGTAAGATGCTCCATCTGTGGCAAATCCCCAACTTAAGTAAAGTCAGGTAAATCCTAACTTGCCTTAAGCTCCGGACTTATCACCTGAATACTATAAACATACATCAATACATATCAAAAATAGCGAAAGCAGGGAATAAAATGTAACATCCACAGGTATAATATAGCATATAAAAATAAGGAAATAGTAGTAGTAACTCAGAACAAGTGCAGAAAGTAAAATACATCCAGAATTTAATTATTATAAACTAAATTTAAAAGAAAATATAAAGGTCTCTCAATCTCACTGAAATAAAAATGCAAAATCTATCTAAACTGTACCAGAGCGATCCTCCTCCTGAATTGGCTCCTCTCCTGCAGCATTGCCCATGAACAAATCTGAATTTGACATTTGTCGGTATCACAAATGCCAGGGCCCCAGCCAACAAAATAAATATGTTACAGTTAGATAATTATTTAAGCACATTTTTAGCTATTTAAGTGAACTGATTAATTAGAGATATCATTTTGATTAATTTAACATGCAAGCAATTATAGGGTGCGATAAGCTATAAAAAAAATGTGATAACTATAAATTATCCATTTATAACAATCATCAAGTATGTGAAATAACATACAAAACACGAAAGTAAGCAAGATGAAGCTAAAGGCAAAAGTAACTACAACTACTGTAATAAATATGATACTAATATGATTATGATCACATTAAAATATGTTGAGTATAAAAGAACATAGGTACTGAATATAACAATAAATTCTAACATTCTAAACATGCCAATATATATAGCTAATCTATAAGAGTATACATACAAAATGCAGATTGATATGAAAAGGAAAGACCACTGAGATATGTGGCAAAAAGCAAAACAGTTAATGCATTGTAAAGCCACTGAGACATGTGGCAAAGTAAGCAAGTACTGTAAGAAAGACCACTGAAACATGTGGCATAGCAAGCAAAACTAAAAACTAGACTAGAGTAACAACAAGCTTAAGACATAGTACTACCATACCAGACAATAGGCCATACAGGGCCTCTAAACATGCTAGGCCTAAGTTGAACTCATAGAATAAGTATATAACCATCCAAGACATCCAATATGCTAGGCCTGAGACTATTCTATAATAATACAAGAACTAAAGAGGTAGGCTAAGCTAGGACATACTCTACTAACTGAAAGCACTACAAGAACTAGATGAATGATATGCTTTATAAATGTTAACTTAAGATGTGTCATCCATATCCTAAGTTCTCCTATTATGCTCAAAAAAATAAGGCTCAATATCCAAGGTATGCCAAGCTATCAAGTCAAAATAAGCAAGAGACTCAATCTAGACTTATGTGATAGCTGTTGTTATCTAATTTGTCCAATCTAACTATTCTGAGAAGATACAAGTTTAGGATCTCCAATATCCAATTATATAGTAAAATCTCAGATTTCTGATCTTAAAGTTAATATTAGAACTTAGCAAGTTCTAATTCAAAATCATATAATGACTATAAGGTTTAAACAAATGAATTACGACCAAATTATTAATATTTTTCTCTCTTACCCAAATCTTGATTAAGTAAATCAAGATTTAAGGATTTTGGACTTAAACTCCACCTTGGTGTTCAAATCTTAAATCCAAGCTGATGTCCTAATAAGGATCTAGGGTTCATACTTAATATCCAAGACAGATAAAGAATCCTATAAGCTGAAAGATCCGAGAGTTAAGAACTTAGTAAAAGGCTACCCTACTGATTATAAGATAAAATAATCAATTAAGAACTTGAGAATCTAAGATCTATATCTAATCTTTAGGATAATTTTATTATCCTATAGATTTGATCATCCTATACCCACATGGAAGGCTTCAAAAAGGTTAGACAATAAATAATTTAAAGAATTTCAATTGGGGATAGTTCAATTCAAGTAGAAGATCTAAAGTCTAAGATCTAAGATCTAAGATTTGATCACTTTAGACTTAAGCTAGGTTTTAGAGTTTTTCTAAATGTGTTTCTTTTAGAAGTTAAGCTCATAAGCTAACTTAATTGAACTTATTAATTCGAGATTTAACATCTAAAATTGTTAGATTCAATTATTAAGGCAAAGTGATCCTTTTTATGATCACTTAAGATCTAAATGTCTTAATTAAGGCTAGATGAAGATTTCTTAACTTAACATCCATATTATTAACATCATTAGTCTAAAAGTTCAATAAAATATTAATAATCTAACTAAGGGTATTTTACTGAATTTTCTAAGGTTTAAGAGGCACTTAAGCACATTTTGGTCAAAATGACCAAAATACCCCTTTTGAGGCTAAATATGGAATTTTAGGATTTAATTATCCAATTTACTTCTAATTTGTGTTAATGAGTTTCATATTGATTAATGAAGTGGGAAATACACTTTTCTTAGGTTTTGACCACCTAATTAAGCAAATTAGCACTAATCACCTATTTGAGCCAATTAGGGTGATTAATGAAATTTGGGCATTCTAGGGCAATCCAATCTTACCCATAGGTTCTAATATACTTAAGATAGCATTAGGAATTAACTTACCCAAAATTAGAGGTTTAAATATGACTTAGTTCACTAATCCTTAATTAGGGTGATTAAGGGATGATTAAGGGATGATTAACAAAATTAGGGTTCCTAAATTAGTTTTAATGGTCTACATATATTCCTTATGGTCTCTAGAGTAATCAGAGACCTTAATCAATATAATTAGATATAAATTAAATTTATTAGGATTTAATTAAAAATAGAAAAGGATTTGGCAATTATTTAAAATCCAACCATTGGATCTGTGATTTTATTTCATATTTAGAGACCTTGCATTTTTCAAATTTAAATGGTATATTGGATCATACCATTTGGATCAGTATAACTCAAGTTATTAAATTAATTTATTATGTATGTTTATTTAAATTAAAACTATAGGATATGATTTATTAACTAATTATCATAAGGTAAATAAATCCATTATTCGTTTTATTAAACCGCATCCCGAAATCAAAAGGCACGGGTCACGGGTCCGCCTGACCCATGACTTCATCTCCTTCCTCTCGATGGCTCCAATCCTAGGGCAACCTTCGGCACCCAAATTATCGAGACCTAGGCAACGGTAGCGGCTCCACTTGATCTCTACACGTTCCCGGGGTCGAGACGCGTCGATTGGGCTTCAAACCCCCATCAGGGATGCACAGGATCGCCGAGGTGCCACTCAACCGAGGCGTCAATTATGGCACATCTGTGAGGATTGAATTCTCCTCATAGAGCTAACCATAGGAGTCAAGCTCTACTCCTACATGACCAGGGATCAAAGGGGATTCGATCGATCCACTCAACAAGCTTCGGGGTTGGGTGAATCGCAGGAGTGCTACTCACGGTATTTTGCCGACGTGAGCTGCGACTGGGTCGATCGATTCCAGTCGAATCAATCGACCAGATTGAACCTAGCCCTCGATACCAATCTACAATCATTGCCGAGAGGTTTCAGCGTACACTGGGGCTGCTGCCGAGTAAGCTCATCTGCGCTTTAGAAGTCACACTTTGTGGAACCGCTGCGCGGCCTTGAGCCTTGAATCAATCTATCTAACGCTGCGCGCCCTCTCTTTTTTCCACCCTTTCTCGACACTCTGACCATCATTAGTCTTTTCAGGAGCCAGTGGTACCAATTCAAACCGTGATGCACCAGCCCCTTGCTTATAGAACGATTGGTTGAGTCAACTTTCGCTTCTTCCTTGCCCAGATGACTTTGCTTTCACTTCGATTCTCAACCAAGTTAGAAAGCCTTTTAGTTTACAAACGTAGAACGCAAACAAAATTAGAGCTTTCAGCGCTGGCAACTAATGTTTTGAGAGTGTCGTTCGTCAAGTCGAAAAAACCTGTTGAGGTTGGTTAAAGATAAAGAGCGTGCAAGAGACCAGAATCTCAGATATCCAAATCTACTGAGCTCTATTTGAACAGGGAGACGTCAGGCGAAAGCAGTTGGTTCCGTAGTTTGAGAATTCTGGCCAGAGGAGTCGGCTATTCACTCGAGAGGAGCTATAAAAGAGAGAGCCTCATATTAGATTAGAAAAGAGCCTCATTCTTTGACTGCTCTGCTCCCCTAATAGCTAATCAACTTCGTTGCCTTTGCTTTTGGCTCAGAGAAAAAGTGAACCCTATTCAAAAGCACTATTTAGACGACTAATAACTCACGAGTATCGCAACATTTAGCGAAATAGGTCGATTGGTAGTGCACACTCAGATGGCAAATTCGCTGTCTGGTCCACTGCCAGGCTTCACCAGAAGGTTTGGATGTCTACTTGGGAACTAGGGAGAGGTTCTAACGAAGCATCTAGGGCTTAAAAGTGCGAGTCGAACTGAATCTAGTTCGACTGAAGGATCGGACAGAGGTTGTACCTTGGTTTGAAGAGTTGTAGCGACGGAGACAATGCAGATAGCCTAGATCGCACCAAAGGGTTGCAGGAGCTCGGCACAGGAATTCGAACTCCAGACCTCACCCTCTATCAGCTATACATAGCAGTCCAGTCGTCTGGTTCACTGAGAGCTCCAATTGCTTCAACTAGGAGATGAGGGGATCATAGTGAGCAAATGAGCTCACTGTGATTCTTGGGAGGTACTTATAGACCGAGGGAGTCCCTAGGGATGGAAGCTGAAGCTGATATAAGGCATCGGGCTTGGGCTGATGGTGCCTTTAGCCACCTATAAATGGGGTCATCTCATCCTTCGGATCACCATAGGAGGCTCAGCCACGAATGGGAAGGTGCTAACGACCTAGGTGACCTTGCAAGAGGAGTGGTAGATAAGGATACATGGCATATACGGGCGAAATCCTCTCTATTGGGCCGAGATCTCTCGGGGACGAAGGTCTACAGCGGCTGATAGGGGCGCGACCATTTGATGGATCATCAGTTACAATGGAACGGTCCTGATCATCCGACCAATAATAGCTGAGCGCGGGGATCAGATCGATTGTCGGATTGGATCTGATAGATCTAACGGGTGAGTGCGTTATTTAAGATAGGAAGCCAGACGTTGTCTGATCTTATCTAAAAACTGCGAAACGGTCGAGATGAGACAGGACTGATTGAGAGCGCGGGCCCGTTGGATGTGTGCTAATGATCCGACACTCCTTATTAGATCATAGCGCGTGGCTTATGGATCGTTGGATGAGGGCACGGAGATGCGTGCTAACGCATCCGCTCGAGGCTTACGATGCCTCGCTGTCGGGACCCCGCAGCGGATCTGCCGCAGTTTCGACAGTGAATCCTGAGCTTAAATTATATATATAATTAAATTAGTAATTTTAATTCTTTATAATTAATTATCTTTAATTCTAATTAATTTATAATTCCAATTTAGGCTAAAATGAGCTCCAAAAATTCTCAAAAATTTATCCTTAGCTAATTAAGGTATGAGGAATTCAAAAATGAAATCAAATTTTGATTTGAAGATCAAATTAATTTAGGTATTTTCCAGGGTTTAAAAATAGCCAAAAATACCAAAATTCTCAATTTAGCTCCGATTGATTTAAAACTTTTGGGACTAGGTTTAGATGACCCATTGAGTCTATTGGAATCAAAATCAAAGCTTGGTTTGGCTTAATTAATCTAGATTTAGTTAAGGTAACAACTAGGATTGTTACATTCAGCCAGTCGGCTATATCCATTGGTGACAAATTCCCACCAAAGGTTGGAGGTCTTAACCTCAAGAAATTGTGAAGGAGATTATCCATCAAGTGATGGAAAGAAGAAGCAGGTTGTGGAACAGGGGCAGCAATAGCGGCTGGAACAGAATGATCACTCAGCATCTTCTGCATGACGATCGCTTATTAGGCTTGGTTCTCCAGCAAGGTTGCCACCATTGCCCGCAGGTGAGCTACTTCATCGGTAGAACTACTAGATGCGATAGTGTTCTTGATAAGAGTAACGGCAGGTGGTGATCCAGGGTTCATTCTATTTAAGTAATACAAACAATGTCTTAGAATTTTATTGAATGAAAATAGTCAATATATATCAAAAATTTTTATTACTTGCTGAAATAAAGGATTACATAAGATTTAGAAAATGTCAAAAAGCATATTCTACTAGAATTATGGAAGCCAAAAGATAACAATTGTCATAACTAACACTCAGATATCCTTAATATACTCAGCCCTAAAGGTCATACAAAAGTTCTCAAAAGTCACTTCCTGATGCTTCCTCTTACGCTTCCTCTCGAGTCTCCTCATGGTGTCATACCACCAGACTCCTGTGTAATCCAGCATCAGATCCATCACAATGTCCACGTAGAGTGACTCGGGACACTCTATATGTATCAAGATTGACTCCACTCGGCTCAACCATTCCTTTGCGTATATAGGAAAGTCAAGCCCTCGGTACATTGCTTGATTTAGAAGCTTGTCAAAGACCAAGGTTCCTCTTGTCGAAACTCCTTCAATCTGCCAGTTACTCTCCTCTCTCCATTTGAAACTATAGTTCAAAGCTAACTTGAAGGCATGCAGATAGTAGTCCACATTAGACTCTCCATAATCCATTTGACTCTAAGAAAAGAATTCTATTAGGTTTTTATTAGACTTAAGATGACTTGATTATTAGGATGTGAGTGTTCTTCTAAATTTTTCATAGCGTTACTGATACTACTATATTATGGATGCTATATATATTGATGTTTGCAATTCAGAAGAACAGTCCATTAGGTAGAAAGGAATCATATATTGGCCCCATTTTGACACCTTATGTTGTTCTCTGATACTAACTATGGGGCCCCCGGTACTAATGGTAATAGTACGGTGCTCCATCTGTAGCAAATCCCAAACTTAAGTAAATTCAGGTAAAACCCAACTTGCCTTAAACTCATGACTTGCCACCTGAATACTATAAACATACATCAATACATATCAAAAGTAGCGGAAATAGGGAATAAAATGTAATATCCATAGGCATAATATAACATATAAAAATATGGAAACAGTAGTAGTAACTCAGAACAAGTGCACAAAGTAAAATACATTCATAATTTAATTATTACAAATTGAATTTAAAAGAAATTATAAAGGTCTCTCAATCTCACTGAAACAAAAATGCAAAATCTATCTAAACTGCAGCAGAGCGATCCTCCTCCTGAACTGGCTCCTCTCCTGCAGCACTGCCCATGAACAAGTCTGAATCTGACATTTATCGATAGCACAAATGCTAGGGCCCAGCCAACAAAATAAAAAAGGTTACAGTTAGACAATTGTCTAAGCACATTTTAAGCTATTTAAGTGAACTAATTAATTAGAGATATCACATTTGATTAATTTAACATGCAAGCAATTATGGGGTGCGACTAGCTATAAAAGAAATGGGGTAACTATAAACTATCCATTTATAACAATCAATAAGTATGTGAAATAATGTATAAAACATGAAAGTAAGTAAGGTGAAGCTAAAGACAAAAGTAACTGCAACTACTGTAATAAATCTGATACCAACATGATTATAATCACATTAAAATATGCTGAGTATAAAAGAACACAAGTATTGAATATAACAAGAAATTCTAATATTCTAAATATGCTAATATATATAGCTAATCCATAAGAGTATACATACAGCATGCAGATTGATATGAAAAGGAAAGACCACTGAGATATGTGGCAAAAAGCAAAACAATCAATGCGACATAAAGTCACTGAGTCATGTGGCAAAGCAAGCAAGTACTGTAAGAAAGACCACTGAAACATGTGGCACAGCAAGCAAAACTGAAAACTAGACTAGAGTAACAGCAAGCCTAAGATATAATACTACCATACCAGATAATAGGCCATACAGGGCCTTTGAACTGAGAGTTCAACTACAACCATCCTTGACATCCAATACGTTATGCCTGAGTTGAACTCATAGAATAAGTCTATAATCATCATAGACATCCAATACGCTATGCCTGAGAATATTCTATAACAATACAAGAACTGAAGAGGCAGACTAAGCTAGGACATACTCTACTAACTGAAAGCACTACAAGAACTAGATGAATGATATACTTTACAAACACTAACTTAGGACATATCATCCATATCCTAAGATCTCATATTATGCTCAAAAAAATAAGGCTCAATATCCAAGGTATGCCAAGCTATCAAGTCAAAATAAGCAAGAGACTCAATCTAGACTTATGTGATATTGTTGTTGTCTAATTTATCCAATCTAACTATATAGAGAAGATACAAGTTTAGGATCTCCAATATCCAGCTATCGAGTAAAATCTCAGATTTATGATCTTAAAGTTAATATTAGAACTTAGCAAATTCTAATTCAAAATCATATGACAACTATAAGGTTTAAATAAATGAATTACGACCTAATTATTAATATTTTTCTCTCTTACCCAAATCTTGATTAAGTAAATCAAGATTTAAGGATTTTGGACTTAAACTCCACCTTGGTGTTCAAATTCTAAATCCAAGGTGATGTCCTAATAAGGATCTAGGGTTCATACTTAATACCCAAGTTACAGATATAGAATCCTATAAGCTAAAAGATCTGAGAGCTAAGAACTTAGTGAAAGGCTACCTACTGATCATAAGATAAAATAATCAATTAAGAACTTGAGAATCTAAGATCTATATCTAATCTTTAGGATAATTTTATTATCCTATAGATTGGATCATCCTATACCCACATGGAAGGCTTCAAAAAGGTTAGACAATAAATAATTTAAAGAATTTCAATTGGGGATAGTTCAATTCAAGTAGAAGATCTAAAGTCTAAGATCTAAGATCTAAGATTTGATCACTTTAGACTTTAGCTAGGTTTTAGAGTTTTTCTAAATGTGTTTCTTTTAGAAGTTAAGCTCATAAGCTAACTTAATTGAACTTATTAATTCGAGATTTAACATCTAAAATTGTTAGATTCAATTATTAAGGCAAAGTGATCCTTTTTATGATCGCTTAAGATCTAAATATCTTAATTAACATCCATATTGTTAACATCATTAGTCTAAAAGTTCAGTAAAACATTGATGATCTAACTGAGGGTATTTTACTAAATTTTCCATGGTTTAAGGGGCACTTAAGCACATTTTGGTCAAAATGACCAAAATACCCCTCTTAAGGCTAAATATGGGATTTTAAGATTTAATTATCCAATTTACTTCTAATCTATATTAATGAGTTTTATATTGATTAATGAAGTGGGAAATACACTTATCTTAGGTTTTGATCACCTATATAAGCTAATTAGCACTAATCACCTATTAGAGCTAATTAGGGTGATTAATGAAATTTGGGCATCCTAGGGCAATCCAACCTTACCCATAGGTTATAATATACTTAAGATAGCATAAGGAATTAACTTACCTAAAATTAGAGGCTTAAATATGACTTAGTTCACTAATCCCTAATTAGGGTGATTGAGGGATGATTAACAAAATTAGGGTTTCAAAATTATTTTTAATGGTCTACATAGGTTCTTTATGGTCTCTAGAGTAATTAGAGACCTTAATCAATATAATTGGATATAAATTGAATTTATTAGGATTTAAGTAAAAATAGAAAAGGATTTGGCAATTATTTAAAATCCAATAATTGGATCTGTGATTTGTTTTTATATTTAGATTCTTTACATTTTTCTTGTTCAAATGGTATATTAGATCATACCATTTGGATCAGTATGACTAAAATTATTATATTAATTTATTCTATATGTTTATTTAAATTAAAAATATAGGATATGATTTATTAACTAATTATCATAAGGAAAATAAATCCATTATTCATTTTATTAAATCGCGGCCCGAAATCAAAAGACGCGGGTCACGGGTCGTCCGTGACTTCATCTCCTTCCTCTCGACGACTCCGATCCGAGGGCAACCTTCGGCGCCCGAATTCTCGAGACCTAGGCGACGGCAGAGGCTCCACTCGATCTCTACACGTTCCTGGGGTCGAGACGCGTCGATTGGGCTATGAACCCCCATATGGGATGCACCGGATCATCGGGGTGCTACTCAACCGAGGTGTCGATTATGGTGTGTCTGTGAGGATCGAATTCTCCTCACAAAGCTAACCATATGAGTTAGGCTCTACTCCTACATGACCAAGGATCGAAGGGGATTCGATTGATCCACTCGGCAAGCTTCGGGGTTGGGTGAATCGCTGGAGTGCTACTCACGGTATTTTGCCGACGTGAGCTGCGACTGGGTCGATCGATTCCAATCGAATCGATTCCAGTCGAATCGATTGACTGGATTGAACCTAATCCTTGATACCAATCTACAATCATTGCTAAGAGTTTTCAGCATCCATTGGACGACTAATCACTCACGAGGATCGCAGCATTTAACAAAATTGGCCGACTGGCAGTGCACACTTAGACCACAGATTCACCATTTGGTCCACTGCCAGGCTTCACCAGAAGGTTTGGACGTCTACTAGAGAACTAGGGAGAGGTCCTAACGCAGCATCCAGGGCTTAAAAGTGCGAGTTGAATTGAATCCAGTTTGACTGAAGGATCGGACAGAGGCTGTACCTTGGTTTGAAGATTTGTAGCGACAGAGACAATGCAGATAGCCTAGATCTCACCAGAGGGTTGTAGGAGCTCGACAAGGGGTCTGGACTCTAGACCTCTCCTCCTGTCAAGCGGTATGCAGCAGTCCAATCGTTTGGTTCACTGAGAGCTCCAATTGCTTCAGCCGGGAGACGAGGGGATCACAGTGAGCAAAGGAGCTCATTGTAATTCTTGGAAGGTACTTATAGATCGAGGGAGTCCATAGGGATGGAAACCGAAGCTAAGCTAAGGCATCGGGCTCGACCTGATGGTGCCTTCAACCACCTAAAAATGGGGTCAGCCCATCCTCCGGATCGCCATAGGAAGCTCGGCTACGAATGGGAAGGTGCTAACGACTTAGGTGACATGGAGAGAGGAGTGGCAGACAAGGCTACGTGGCATATACGAGCAAAATCCTTTCTGTCGGGCTAAGATCTCTTGGGGACGAAGGTCTATAGCAGCTAATAGGGGCGCGACCGTCTGATGGATCATCAGTTACAACAGAATGGTCTTGATCATCCGACCAATAACGGCTAAGCGCGGGGATCTAATCGATCGTCGGATTGGATCTGATTAATCTAACGGGTGAGCGCGTTAATTAAGATGGGAAGCCAGATGCCGTCTGATCTTATCTCAAAACCGTGGAACGGTTGAGATGAGATGGGACCGATTGAGAGCGCGGGCTGTTGGATGCGAGCTAATGATCCGACGCTCCTTATTAGATAATAACGCGTGGCTTATGGATCGCTAGATGAGGGCGCGGAGATGCGTGCTAATGCATCCGCTCGAAGCTTATGATGCCTCACTGTGGGGACCCCACAGCAGATCTATCGTGGTCCCGACAGTGATTCCAGAGCTTAAATTATATATATAATTAAATTATTAATATTAATTCTTTATAATTAATTATCTTTAATTCTAATTAATTTATAATTCTAATTTAGGCTAAAATGAGCTCCAAAAATTCCCAAAAATTCATCCTTAGCTAATTAGTGTATAAGGAATTCAAAAATGAAATCAAATTTTGATTTGGAGATCCAATTAATTTAGTTATTTTCCATGGTTTAAAAATAGCCAAAAATACCAAAATTCTCAATTTAGCTCCGATTGATTTCAAACTTCTGGGGCTAGGTTTAGATGACCCATTGAGTCTATTGGAATCAAAATCAAAGCTTGGTTTGGCTTAATTAATCCAGATTTAGCTAAGGTAACAACTAGGGTTGTTACAGCTGAGGAGTCAAGTACGTCTGCAAGACTGAACGGGTCCCAAGCTTAACATACTCTCCTCAATGAGTGATGTTAAGCATCCTGATCTCTCCTTACCCCTATCCATTGGAGTAATGTGCACCATAATCCACCATGTACTGAACCCAAATGCAAATATTTTTCTAATATTCTAAGTTTTTATTTTTCATGCAATAATAATTTTCTTATATGACATGTTCAAAGAAAAATAAGCACAAAGTCCAAGGAATGTGTAGCACAAATTCTAGTAGTAAGCAAGATACTCTATTAAACATGGTGATATCATTTATTATCTAATTTAAATGTTCTAACTATTCTAAGTTACACAAGTTCAGGATCTCAAATTCATACTATTAAGTATAACTTAGAAGTACGTCCTTATAGGTTACAAAATATTAGGACTAGCTAGGTCCTAATATGATTAAATCAATTTTGACTATAAGAAATCATGACGATCTAGTTTATGAGTTTAGACATTCTAAACTAAAAGCTTGTCCAAAATCTATCAAGCTAGAGATTATGGATTAAACACCACGAGTTTGAGCTTAATCACATAATCCCAAGGGTAAGACTTAAGATCTAGGTTATATCTAAATGTGAACTAATGATTGAGGTAAATCCTATTAAGTAAATCAAACTTAATAGGATGAATCTCCTATCCTAAATCTGATATTGAAAGACAAAATAATCTAAATAAGTTGTAAAATCTAGAAACTAATAAAACTAAGGATTAATTCATTGAATAACCCCGTTATTTAATAAATGAAATCTAACCTAATATTTAATCATATTCTTAAGGAATGAATACTAAGGTGAAGTGAGGATTCCTAATGATAAGATTTGGAAAATTTCTAAGAATTTATTGAATTTCTTCACACTTGCTAATTTTATTTAATTTGGGAGGTTAGAGATGGATTTTAGCTAAGGCATATTAATATTACTTAGGGATTTTCAAACCTAAAATTGAGATGTTTTATAAATTATCCCAATTGAGGAATTAATGACTTCAATTGATTCTAAATCAGTTTTATTACTAATTTTAATTATTTCAAAGGGTATTTTAAGGGTTAAGAATATTTAACCAAAATTTTGGGCAAAATTACCATTTTGCCCCTACTTAAGGGTCCAAAAAGCTACTTTTTGATTAAGAGCTCCAAATTGGGATTTCTTATTATGAAATGATTTCTTACTATTTAATATAAAGATAGACAGTAAGTGCACCAATTTTGGATAAGAAATGAGTCCTATGAGTCCAAACTAAGGTTTTGACCTAAGGGGCACTTTAGTAAATTACACCTAATGAAATCTAAATTTTTATGTAGTTTACTATTGGTTGCTATTCAAGGAATTTATAGAGTCTAAGAACACTAAGTTCTGAGGTCTAATGAATTAGTTATAGCCATTTCAATTTCCAAAGGCAATTTGGTAATTTTCTAAGCTAACGGGGTCAAAAAGTTAACTTTTTCATTTGATGTCCAAATTCAGCAAACTCAGTGACTATAGCTTTCCTATATAACACTGAATATTAATTGGGAGTAGACTAAAATTGGACTTCATTGATCAAGTTATGATTAAGGTTAGGGGTATTTTGGTCATTTTCTAATTTTTTAGGGTTCAGAACCTAAATATTATTTTAGATTATTATTGACACTGAAATTTTAGCTATCTAGCACTTTAAATATTTGAATTTAGAGTTTAAATGACTATGATATAGTCAAATGAATTTTCTGGACGCTACGATGCGCTGTAGCGCCCGACGGTGATTTCGCCTGTGCGAAAACCGTGAAGGGTCACCTTTCGAGCTCCAATACTCTCAATACAGAGCATTCTATGAGCGGTGCCATATACCAATGGAATGATTTTTCCGATACCTTTCAATTGACACCAAAATTGGTACGAACAGATCATCTAAATTGTATGAACAATGGTGATAAAGGTAGGGGTGTGCAGAATAGGCGAAAAACAGAGCATGAGGTATATTACTTTGAAGAACTATAATGGCTTCTATACTTCATCATGGATGTCTAAAGATGTAAATAAGCATAATAGAGGAATGAAATGACCAAGGAAGGAGAACAAATGGATACCTTTGATCTTGCAAGAAAAGGAGGAAGAAGACTTAGAACTTTTGGAGGAGGAATTTCTTCTTCTTCTTCTACTTCTTCAGCACAAGGAGTAAGAATGGAGGAAGGAGGAAAAGCTCTCAACTTGGCAGCAAGCAAATGAAGGAGGGGCTGAGCTCCTTCTTAAAGGGGAAGAAGAAAGGGGGAGGCCATCATGAGCAAGGGGAAGATGAATGACCATAACCATCAAAGCTTACCTATAATGAGTGGAAGAAGAGGGTTGGTCTTACCCATCAAGTCTTATAATTAAGGAGGGGGAAGGAGATGGGTCAGCCAAAAGTGGAAGTAAGGGCCAGCCGAATGGAATAGCCAACTAGGAGAGAGAAAAAAGGAAAAGGAAAAAAATACAATTAGGAATAAATAACTATTTATTCCTTTAAATAATTAAAAATTCCGATTTTAGAAACGCGCTCCAAAAATTCCCAAAAATTCACCCCAAGCTAATTTGATTGTGACGATCGCAACGTCGAAGTTGGATTTCGATTCCAACGTTTATTTAATTATTCTATTTTTCGGGGTATTTAATTATATTAAAATATTCGCAAAAATCCGATGACTTCCAAATGCATCCAAAACATCACCCATAGCTAATTTGGGGGTCATGATCACAACGGCAAATTCGGATTTTGATTCGAGATCAAAATAAATACCTCAATTTTCTTATTAATTTAAATATATTAAAATATTCAAGAAAATTCAACGATTTCTGAAAAATCCCAAAATTTCACCTTTGGTTAATCCAAGGGTGAGGATCGCAACGGCGAAGTCGGATTTTAATTCTGATGAGTGTTTAATTTTCCATATTTTGGGGTATTAACTATTATTAAAGTACTTGTCAAAATTTTGACGACTTCCGATTGACTCAAAAATATCACCCATAGTTAATTTGGGGGCAATGAGCGCAATGACGAAGTCCAATTTTCAATCTGAGGTCAATTTATATAGGTCATTTTCTAGAATTTCTAGATTTCCCAAAAATCAGGACTTGATCTATTTGACTCCTAATTTGGATTAAGTCTTAGTGGATGACTCCTAATGACTTGATTAACACTTTAGGATCAAGATTACGATGGAGATTAGTCTTAATTGACAAGGGTAACAACTTGAGTTGTTACAGATTCTCCCACTTAAAAATAATGTTATCCTCAACATCACTCTAGTGGAAAGAAAAGGCAAGAATTAAAACATGAATTAAATTTGAAGTTTAGAATGCTAAGAAGGAATACCTGGATTCTCGAAGAGTCTAGGATATTTGACTCGCATATCGGCTTCCTTCTCCCAAGTGGCTTCGTTCCGAGAACGATTCCTCCACTACACTTTGATCATTTCAATTGTACGACTTCTAAGTTATTTGCGATTGCGGGCCAAAATTCGAATTGGTTCCTCGATATTTGACAGATCGGGTTGGATCTAAATTTCTAGGAGTTGCACGAGGTGAGATGGATCTCTGAGACACTTTCTTAGTGATGATACTTGGAATACATTGTGGACTGCTACGAAGTCGCCTGGAAGATTTAGTATGTAGGCAGAAGAACCTATTTTGGCTGCTACCTTAAACGGACTAACATAACGGGGGCTAAGTTTCCCGGCTGTGCCAAATCTAAAGACTCCTTTCATTGGAATGACCTTTAAGTAAGCGAAGTCTCCAATTTTAAATTCTAGCGGGCAATGGTGGAGATCGTGGTATTTACTCTAGTAGTCTTGAGCTGCACGAATTCACTGTTGAATCAACTGAACCTTTTGTTTGTTTCTTCTACTAGTTCAAATCCGTACAGCTGAACACTGCCTATTTCTGACCATGCCAACGGAAGTACTACACTTTCTGCCATACAAAGCTTCATATGGGGCCATCTTTATACTGACTTGAAAACTATTATTATAAGTGAACTCCACTAGTGGGAGGTGATCTTCCCAAGATCCAGCAAAATCAAGTATACAAAGCCTATGCAGATCTTCTAGAACTTGATTCACTCGTTCTGTCTGACCATCCGCCTGCGGATGAAAGGCTATACTCATTGCTAGAGTTATGCATAGATCTTGATGCATGGCTTGTCAGAACTTGGAGGTAAATCGGCTGTCTCTATCAGATACAATTGACTTGGGAATTCCATGAAACCTGATTATTTCCTTAATGTAGAGCTTTGCAAGTTTCTCAACTAAATCTGTTTAACGGATAGGAATGAAATGGGCGGACTTGGTCAATCGATCAATTATGGCCCAAATAGCATCGACTCTAGATTTTGCATAAGGCAATCCCATAACGAAGTCCATCAATATATCTAGCCATTTCCATTCGAGAATTTCAAGCAGGTGAAGCAGACCATCGGGTCTTTGATGCTCTACCTTGACTAAACTGCAAGAGTGGCATTTTGCGATGAACTCAGCCACACTTTTATTCATCCCTGGCCACAAGAAAGATTATTTCATGTCATGGTGCAGTTTTGAACTTCCCAGATGAACCTGATATCCGGAGTTATGACCTTCAACTAGCACTTCCTGATGTATGGACTTAGGGATCCATAAGTGATCTCCTTGATAGATATCACCTTTATGGAATCAAATGTCAGTGCAATGGCCACTTTTGATGGCTTGTTTAAAGCTTAGGTACTCATCATCTTTCATCTGAGTAATAGATACATCTCTATGGAATGTGGGTTCCACATTAATTATTGAGAGCATTGTACTCACCTGGTCACTATGCACTGACTTGATATTTATTTTACAGAATTCTTCTTCAAGAGAACTCTTAGTGATAAGAGCATTGAGAGTCGCATGATGTCTAAGCGCATCAGCTATGACATTCACCTTTCCTGGATGGTACTGAATATCCAGGTCATAATCACTTATCAGTTCCATCCACCTTCTCTATCGACAGTTCAATTCCCTTTGGGTAAATATATACTTCAAACTCTAATAATCTATAAAAATTGAGCACTGAATTCCATATAGATAGTGATGCTAGATCTTTATAGCGAACACTACAGCAGCTAGTTTGAGATCATGAATGGTGTAATTTCTTTCATGAGTTTTCAGCTGACGGGAATCATATGCTATGACCTTCCCTTCTTACATTAGTACGGCACTAAGCCTATACCAGAGGTGTCAGTATAGACTTGATAGTTCACTTCTTCCTTAGGAAAAGCTAGAATGCGAGTAGAGGTAAGGGCATCTTTTAGTGCTTGGAATGTTGCTTCACGAGCTGGCGACCATTCAAAGGGTACAGCCTTCTGGGTGAGTTTGGTAAGTGGAGAGGCTATTTGAGAAAATCCTTTCACAAACCTTCTGTAATAACGGCCAAACCCAAGAAGCTTCTAATTTTTGTCACTGACTTGGGTTGTACCTATTCTTGGATTGCACTAACCTTGTTCTGATCAACTTTGACCCCTTGAGCATCTACTACGTAGCCTAGGAAGGTAATAGATCCAAGCCAAAATTTTCACTTCGAATACTTGGCATATAGCTAGTGGCTTCTTAGTTCTTCCAATACTACCCTGAGATGACCTTCGTGTTCTCTTTTCATTTTAGAATATATTAGAATATCATCTATGAATATTATGACAGATTTGTCAAGGTATGGTTTCAAGATGAGCTGCATTAGGTCCATAAAGATGGAAGGCGCATTTGTTAATCCAAACGACATCACTAGAAACTCATAGTGGCCATATCTAGTTCTGAAAGCAGTCTTTGTTATATATGAATCCTTTACTTGCAGCTGATGTTACCCTGATCGTAGATCAATTTTTGAGAACACTTTTGCTCCTACTAATTGATCGAACAGATCATCGATACGGGGCAATAGGTACTTATTCTTTACTGTTACTTTATTTAGCTCTCTATAGTCGATACACATTTGCATTGATCCATCTTTCTTCTTGATAAACAGAACTGGCGCTCCCCATGGGGACGAACTAGGTCTGATAAGACCTTTCTTCAATAGTTCATGTAGTTGCTTGTTCAGTTCTTGTAATTCCTTAGGCACCATTCGATAAGGAGCTTTAGAGATGGGCTGCATTCTTGGAACAATGTCAATTGAAAATTCTACTTCCAGTGTAGATGGAAGACCGAGCAGATCTTCTGGAAAGATGTCGGCAAACTTTCAAGCAATGAGGTTCTCGGATAAGGAAACACCTTCTTTCTTTTCTCCTAGTATTATTACTAGGAAGGCATCATAATCTTTTTGAACTAACCTTTTTTCTTTTATAGCATTGATTAGCGAGGCTCGAGTACTAAGGTTACCAATGAAGGATCTGGCCTTACTACCACTACCCAAGGTGATCTTCTTCTTTGTACAGTTGATAGTGGCATTATATTGGCTTAGCCAATTCATGCCTAATATTACATCGAAATTGGCTATTGTGAGAACTACTAACTTGGCTTCATACTTCTCATTTTCAATGGGGATTGGTACTTTGCAAAACTGGCGAGCTAGCATTTGGGTTCCAGAAGGTAACCAAACATTAAGAGGATTTGCTAAACGATATAAGGGTAGGTTAAGTGACTTTCTCCAACCTTCAGACACAAAGGAATGGCTAGCCCTAGTGTCGAATAGGATGTTACAGGGTTTTCCATTTATGCATATTGAACCTAATTATAGATGTAGTAATTACTAACTATGTTGAGCAAATATTAGCTGTGGAAATAAAAGGGGTTCGAGAGCGTGTACTTGATACCACGTGATTATCTTTAGCAGCCTCAACTGGTGTGAGGGTGTACACACGTGCAGGCCTGGCAAGCCTGTTGTTATAGGTCTGCCATGGAGGTGGCCGAGGTGCATTTGGGCGCGGGACATTAACTGTCTCACGGCTCATAGCTGAAGTAGAAGGTGGAGCTGGACGAGCTATCGCAGGCTTCTGAAATAAGTCAAAGACTTGGCGGTGCTTGGAGCGGTTGATTTAATCACCATCAATCATTTTCATAATTGTACAGTGATATAATCAGTGGCCTAGCCATTCACAAGTGAAACCTACATGATCCCATGGTAACACAGACCATACGGGTGTGGTTTTGTGCAACCATTGAATGGATAGGCGGGGGGAGCTTTGACCTCAAGTTGATATACTCTGGCTCATTTGGGAGGATTTGGCTGGAATGAAGTGGACCTGATACTCCTCTTGGGTCCTTCCCTAGTCTGGTCTTGCTCTACTGCCTTGGCAGTTGCAAGTAGCTCCGCAAAGTATGTTATGCGTAGAGGGATCACTTGGCTCCTGATGGAGGGTCACAAACCACTCTGAAATTGGTGGTAGTGGTCTGGCTTAGTAGGGATTAAGCTGGTAGAGAACCTTGTAAGGCAACAAAATTCTGCTTCGTCTGCAGATACAGATCAGTCACCCTGTTGTGATTTTAGGAACATGTCTCCCAAGTGGTGTTTGGCGGATAGAGGGATGAATCGAGCCAGGAAGGCCTCAATGAATTCATCTCATGTAATGTCCTCTAGTGGTACCTCTGCAAACTGTGTGCTACGGGTGGTGTCCCACCAGTATTCGGCCTCATCTTGTAGGAGGTGGGTAGTAAGATGGACCATCTCTGAGTCAGGGCACTTGATGCTTATCAGGTTCTTTTCCACCATTTTTATCTAAGTGGCAGTGTCAACTGCAGAGAGACTCTCGTAGAAGGTGGGGGGCCTCAAGTGGAGGAAGCTGTGCAGCAGTCCTTCTGTGGACTGTATGTGATGCTGATGAGAGTATTGTAATGTTGGGGCAACTTCTGCCGCGGTGCGGTTCTGGCTTATCTGAGCTACCAGCAACCGTTCCATTCTCGTGGCCTGTTTGGCTTGAGCATCTGCGACCTTCTTAGCCTGTCTCTGACTAGATTTTGCTTATTTTTGGTGGGATTCCTCCATTATTTTGATGGCTTCTAGCAAGGCACTTACCTCACTGGATGAAGTGCTGGAGGGAACAGGAGAGGGGCTCTGTCCAGAATTCATGACTTTGATTTGCTAGAATTTGAATTAAAGACAATGCATCTTCAGAAATCCAAAAAGTATAAGATTATATCATACTATCTCTTTTACTTTAGATCACTATCTACTAAAGCTCTTAGTAGCTTTATTCAGAGTGATACTATTTCTAGAGAAATTATTAAAAGCAAGGGGAGTGGAAGATGAACGTCCAGGATGCACTTCACTTACCTTTGGGACAATGTATATTTTAGACTCCTAAGGGAAATATTATTAGCTTTAGTGATTGTTAAAAGTAGTTATAGCTGCTATTATCCTTAGGGAGACAAAATTTAGAAAGTGGAAGGTAACTACTTAAGAGTGATTTAAGACCTAATTGTTGGTTTGTAATCCTATAGGGATTTATACATCTTAATATGGAAGTTAAGTCCTAACATCTCAAGTTCTTGATCTTGTAAATCTCATGAAGGTTTAATTTGAATTAGTTAGCTACATATTATACTCAAGTTTGTTCATACTTAAGTTCTATTACTTATGAATGCATTTTCCATTCTATACTCTTATTATTCTGAGCTCATAATTGTGGGGCCCCATACTTTCTGCGGCCATGCTAATACTGATATTAGCATAATCGTAGGGAGTACGGTGCTCCACTTCAGGTGGTGGCAAATCCCTAACTCAAGTAGAGTCAGGTAGGACCCAACTCACCTTAAGGCAAGAAGTTGTCACCCTACTGTGGGAGAACTGTAAACATACATCAATACAAATCAAAGTGGCGGAAGCAAGAAACAGGGTAATATAATATCCACAGATATAACATAGTATAAAAGAATAAAAGAAACAGTAACCCAGATCAAATGCAAAAAAGTAAATAAATCTAGAATTTAATTATTACAAACTGAATTTAATAGAAAGTAAAGTCTCTCAATCTCACTACAAAAAGGGAAAAATCTATCTAAGCAGCAGTAGGAAGATCCTCCTCCTGCACTAGCTTCGATCCTGTAGCACTACCGATAAACAACTCTGAATCTGACATTTGTCGGTATCACAAGTGCTAGGGCCCCAGCCAACAAAAGAAAAATGTTACAGTTAGACAATTGTTTAAGTACATTTTAGGCTATTTTAAGTGAACTGAATATTTAAGATATCACATTTAAAGGTTTTAAACATGCAAGCATTAAAAAGGTGCAACAAGCTATAAGAATGGGGTAACTATAAACTAATCATTTATATCTAATCAACAGGTATGTAAAATAACATACATAAATAGTAACTAAATATAGTGAGGCTAAAAGCAAAAGTAACTGCAACTGTTGAAATAAATCTGATCCTAACATTCTTATGTCACATAGAGACATGCCGAGAATAATAAGAACATAAGTACTGAAAATAGACATACAATTCTAGCATCATAAACATGCCAATATCTTAGTAATAATCAATGAGAGCGTATATACAAACATGCAGGTTGACATGAAAAAGGCCACTGAGACATGTGGCAAAAGTAAACTAAGTACATGTATGAGCAAAAAGTAAAGCCACTAAGACATGTGGCAAAGCAAGCCAAGCACTAAAAGAAAGGCCATTGAAGCATGTGGCAAAGTAAAATAAATACTGACAAATGAACTAAAGTAGCAGTAAGCCTAAGATATAGTGCTGCCATAATAGAACAGTCCATACAGGGCCTCTGAACTAAAAGTTCAACATGTATCCATCCTAGGCATCCGTAGAGCTAGGTCTGAGTTGAACTTATAGAATAAGACATGTATCCATCCTAGACATCCGTCGAGCTAGGACTGAGTCTATTCTATAACAAAACTAGAACTGAAGAGACAAACTATGCTAGGACGTACTCTACTAATTGAAAGCACTGAAAGAATTGAATAAATGATATGCTTTTCAAATACTAACTTAGGATGTATCTTCCATATCCTAAGTTTACCTATCATACTCAAGGAATAAGGCCCAATATTCAAGGTGTGTGGAGTAATCAAGTCAAGTAAGCAAGAGACTCAATCTAGACTCATGTGATATCCGTTAGTATCTACTTTATCCAAATCTAATTATTTTGAGAAGATACATGTTTAGGATCTCCAATATCCAGCTATCGAGTAAGATCTCAGATTTATGACCTTAATGTTAATATTAGAACTTAATAAGTTCTAATTCAAAATTGTATGATGACTATAAAGATTAAAGTAAATGAATCAATGACTTAATTATTATTATTTTTCTCTCTTAACCTAAATCTTGATTAAGTGAATCAAGATTAAGGATTCTGGATTCAAACTCCACTTGGTGTTCAAATCCTGAATCTAAGGTAGTATCCTAATAAGGAACTAGGGTTCACACTAAAAATCCAAATTAAAGGTAAGGAATCTTATAAGCTGAGGGATTCAAAAACTATGATCCTAATGAAAGATTACTATACTGGTTATAAGATAAAATAATCAGCAAGAATTAAGAATCTAAGATCTATATTTGATCTTTAGGATAATTACATTATCCCATAGATTGAATCATTCTTATACTCACATGGAAGGCTTCAAAAGGATTAAACAATAAATCACTTAAGAAATTCCAAATGGAGGTAGTCCAATTCAATCAGGAGATCTAAATCTAAGATCTAATATTTGATCACTTTAGACTTAAGCTAGGTTTAGACTAAAAATTTACCAAGGTGTTTCTATTAGAATCCAGGCCTATGGATCATATTGATTAAGTCATTAAAAATGATCTAACATTTTAAGATAATTTAGACTTAATTCTTAAGACGAGGTGATTTTTGAGTACTCTTAAGATCTTACGATCTTAAGATCTTAATAAGAAATAACTTAAGATTTCTTTAATTAACAACCATATTATTACATGAGATTTCAGAGAGATGCTAATATTCTAATTAGAAATATTTTACTGAAATTTTAAGACTTAAGGGGTGCTTAAACACATTTTGGTCAAAATGACCAAAATACCCCTCTTAAGGCTAAAAATGGATTCTTAAGATTTAATTATCCAAATTGATTCAAATCTATTTTAATGAGTTTCAACATGGTTACTGAAATACGAAATACACTTATCTTAGGTTTTGGCAACCTAAGTTGTAACAACTCAAACTCTTAAGCACCAAGGTATTGTTCGCTTTGGTCAGAAATGCCTCACAGTTTTGCCCTCAGAAGATAACTTCCCAGTAGGTCACCCATCCTGGGAGTGCTCCCACCTGAGCACGCTTAACTTTGGAGTTCTTATTAGGAACTCCACTGTTATCTGAAAAGGCGCCTCGATGTTTAAGAGGTTCACTTATTACTACTTAAGTGGGTCATCACAATCTCCCCAACTTAAGTAACTGACGTCCTCGTCAGTATCCACACACAGATCCAAGAACTATCCACTGGGTAGATAAGACTAGAGGTGACCCCTACAGGTGCAAGAGGTACCCACAATCATATAGCACCTTAACCATCATGGGTTCAAGAGGCTGCTCACATGAAGTGGTACTTTGCCCTGTATGGCACTTAGCTCCTATCTGACATCATATGGTTTGCTCTGATACCATTTGTAACAACCCAAACTCTTAAGCACCAAGGTATTTTCTGCTTTGGTCAGAAAGGCCTCATAATTTTGCCCTCAAAAGATAACTTCCCTGTAGGTCACCCATCCTGGGAGTGCTCCCACCTGAGCATGCTTAACTTTGGAGTTCTTATCAGGAACTCTACCGTTATCTGAAAAGGCACCTCGATGTTTAAGAGTTTCACTTATTACTACTTAAGTGGGTCATCACATAAGTAGTTTGATTAACACTAATCACATATTTAAGCCAATTAAGGTGATTAAGGAATTTATGGTATTCTAGAGTGATCTAACCTCATTTATAGGCTCTAATATACTCAATAAAGCATTAGGGACTTATTTTACCAAAATCAGAGGCTTAACCATAGTTAAATCTACTAATCACTAATTAAGATAATTAAGAGGTGATTAATAAGGTTAGGGTTCCTAAATCACTTTTAAGGTCTACAAAGGTTTCTTATGGTTTCATGAGCAATCAGAGACCTTAATCAATATTTTTGGATATTAATTGAATTTATTATTGTTTAATTAAAAATAGAAAAGGATTAGGAAATTATTTAAAATCTAATAATTGAATCTTTGATTTTATTTTATATTCAGGTTCCTTGCATTTTTCTAATTAAAATGGTATTTTGGATCATACCATTTAGATAAGTATAGCTAAAATTATTTATATAATTTAGTATGCATTTTTATTTAAATTAAAACTATAGGATTGATTTTCTGAATTAATTTCCTTAAGGAAATTAATTCAGAAATTCTTTTAATTATTCTGCCGGCCCAAAATCAAAAGGTGCGGGTCACGGGTCAGCTCGACCGGTGACTTCATCTCCTTCCTCCCGACTGGCTCTGTCCCAGCCGATCCTCAGTGCTCAAATTCTCGAGGTCTAGATGACGGTGGCGACTCAACTCGACCCCTACACGTTCCTAGAGTGGAGACGCATCGATCCCACCCTTAATCCCTCTCTGGGACGCACTGGATTGCCGGATAGCTACTCGGTGAATTTGGCCCTACTCGAAGCATTTAGGGTTTACTGTGAGGAGCAAATTCTCCTCACAAAGCAACCATTTGGCCAAAGCTCAATCCCTAAACCATCCTGGTGGTGAGGTGGATCGAAGCCCTCTGGCCAAAGGCTTTGGGGTGACTTGGATCATCGGGTCCTTACTCGAGCTTGACTGTGAGCTCGTGGTGTGAACCAGATGATCGATTAATCAAAATAGGCTAGCCCAAACCCTAAGGACAATCACATTGGGTTTCCTAGGCGGCTACGACAATCTAGGCGACATCCAGAGGCTCATCCAGAAGGTAGAATGGAAACGGAACGTAAGGATTGGAGTGGGAGTAGGTTGTACTTGAAGATAGGGTTGCAGGCTCAGCTGAGAGGAATTGAAGTGTTTTCAAGCTCACCAAATCAGCAGTGCAGGTTCACAGAGGGTCTGAACACCAGACGGGCCCTCTATTAATAGTTCTAAGCTACGGGGAATGTCGGGAATCGCTGAGATGATGGGGGCTCCAGAGGACTTCAGCTGGGGAATTGATGGTTCATAGTGAGCAAAGGGACTCACTGTGAGATCATAGGGGTATCTGTAGGGCGAAGGAAGCCTTAGGGGTGGATACCATGGCTCAGGCTTGGACAATGGCTCAGCTTGAATCAATGGGTTGGCTTGAAACGGTCAGGGGCAATTTAGGGAGAAGGCAACTGGCAGAGGGTTGCACTTAGGGTAGGAGAGGAAGAATGGGTCAATTCCTGTATTGCCATGGGGCTAGGAGGATCCTGGTTGTTAGGGGGATAGTGTGGGAGAGATCGGGAGGTGGACGAAGATCCATAGGGCTTGGGGTCTTCATAGCTGTCGGATGGATCAACCGTTGTCTCTGGACAATCTGGATGGACTACTTAAGTGGATTAGATAGCAGCCAACATATGCAAACGACGTATCCGACACTTAGGATTAGATCCTACCATGGAGGAGATCCCGTCGTTCGATGGTTTGCGCTTAGATGCGCGCTATCGCATCGGGTGGCTCAAACCCATGCGCCACTGTCGGGACACTGCAGCAGATCTGCCGTAGTCCTGACAGCAAATCCTGCAAATTAAAATTATATACATAATTATTTTATTCAATATTAATCTATTTAATATTAATCTATTTAATAATTAATTAAATTCTAATTAATTCCATAATCTAATTTAGGCTTATATGAGCTCCAAAAATTCCCAAAAATTCACTCTTAGCTAATTTGGGTATGAGGAATTTAAAAATGAAAATAGATTTTGATTTTGAGATTAATTTAATTTAGGTATTTTCTAGGGCTCAAAAATAGGCAAAAATACCAAAATTCTCAATTGAGCTCCGATTGATCCCAAACTTATAGGGTTAGGTTTAAATGACCCATAGAGTCCAATGGAATTAAAATCAAAGCTTGGTTTAGCTTGATTAATCTAATTTTTGCTAGGGAAACAACTATGGTTGTTATAATGATTATGGTGCTTTGGATGTAACTCTGGAATTTTGTTAATGACTGATTGGCAGAAGAATCATCCATAAGGTAGAGTGGAAGACAATTTCCAATCTGACACCTTATGGAATTATCTGATACCAACTGTGGCGCCCCGCTCCCTAAGTCTGCAATCATTGGACTAAAGAGCGGTGTGCCACTCTGGCAAATCCATCACTTATTATTAGATTAGGTAAGATCTACAATCCACTAATAAGGGAAGGATTTGCACAGAATAAATATGAGGATCAATCACTAAATCTATATATTCATACAGAGTGCGGAAGCAATAAGAAGTAAGGATTACATCCATTCACCATACATCAACCATGAAATAAAATGAAATAGCTCAAAAAATAATAATGCGCAAAAAGTAAACACAATCACGAGTACCTATATTATTACATCATTTAATTAAAGTTTAAAAGATTGAAAATGATAATATCACATATCTTCACAATAAAGAAAAAGGTAACTAGAGGTCATCTGCACCAGGCTGCTGCACCTCCTCTAAATAAGACTCCTCCTCAAGCACTAGCTCCTCATACTGAACAAGATATGACATTGTCAGTTTCACAATGCTAGGGCCCCAGCCAATAAAAGAAAAATCTTATTAGATAAATTATCTAAGTATATTTTAGGCAAGTAATTTATTAAGCATTCGTTAATATCATCATTTTACTCTGAACTAGATGAAGCATTTATCTAGCATGGGAGCAAGTAAGCATACAATGGGATGAGGATAAGTTATAAATATAATATTTATAACTAAGCAAGAATTGAGGCAAAAGCACATCTCAAGTAAACTAAATAAGGTAGGACATACATGTGTAATACAGTAAGTAAAAATACTGAAAAAAAAAGTCTAACCTATACATGTTGATGATCATATGATATATGCTAATTTAAAACATAAATTTGAAAATGGTACATATAATAAGTAGTAAAGTCTAGCATCCTATATATATATCTACTAAAGTAAGCAGGTAACATAGGAAAAATACAGCTAATCAAAATATAATGCATCAACAACATAATAAACAGTAAAATAAAAAACTGTAAAGAATGTACAAACTACCATATCAGAAAGAATTGGCCAATCCAGCCCAATATATTTCCATAGCTTTTATGGGCTAGTGCAGACATAATATCATAATATAGTACAATATGACTAAAGAGTCAGATAATACTATGCAAATATCTTTTAGTTATTTTACTTTTGTTTCTGTGAATAATTTCAGAAATAGCTGAGAAGTCAAGCATGTCTACAAGACTGAATGGGTCCCAAGCTTAACACACTCTTCTTAATGAGTGATGTTAAGCATCCTGATCTCTGCTTACCCCTGTTTATTGGAGTAATGTGCATCATAATCCACCATGTACTAAACCCAAATGCAAATGTTTTTTTTAATATTCTAAGTTTTCATTTTTCATGCAGCAATAGTTTTGTATATGATATGTCTAAAGAAACCAAGCACAAAATACAAGGATGTGCACAGAATATATAAACTGCCATATTAGAAAGAATTGGCCAATCCAGCCCAATATATTCCCATAGCCTTTATGGGCTAGGGCGAACATAATATCATAATATAGTACAATATGATTGAAGATGCAGATAATACTATGCAAATATTTTTTAGTTATTTTACTTTTGTTTTTGTGAACAATTTCAAAAATAGTTGAGGAGTCAACCACATCAGCAAGACTGAATGGGTCCCAAGCTTAACAACTCTCCTTAATGAGTGATGTTAAGCATCCTAATCTATCCTTACCCATACCCATTGGAGTAATGTGCACCATAATCAACCATGTACTGAACCCAAATGCAAATATTTTCCTAATATTCTAAGTTTTCATTTTTCATGCAATAATATTTTTCTTATTTGGCATGTTCAAAGAAAAATAAGCACAAAGTCCAAGGAATGCGTAGCACAAAATCAACTAGTAAGCAAGGGACTCTATTAAATATGGTGATATCATTTATTATCAAATTTAAACGTTCTAACTATTCCAAGTTACACAAGTTCAAAATCTCCAATTCCTACTAACAAGTGTAATTTAGAAGTACATCCTTATAGGTTACAAAATATTAGGACTAGCTAGGTCCTAATATGATTAAATCAATGTCGACTATAAGAAATCATCACGACCTAGTTTATGAGTTTAAACATTCTAAACTAAAAGCTTGTCCAAAATCTACCAAGCTAGAGATTATGGATTAAACACCACAAGATTGGGCTTAATCACATAATCCCAATGGTAAGACTTAAGATCTAGGTTAAATCTAAATGGGAACTAATGATTGAGGTAAATCATATTAAGCAAATCAGATTTAATAGGATGAATCTTCTATCTTAAATTTAATGTTGAAAAGCAAAATAATCCAAATAAGTTGTAAAATCTAAAAACTAATAAAACCAAGGCTTCATTTATTGAATAACTCTGTTATTTAATGAATGAAATCTAACCTAATATTTAATCCTTTTCTTATGGAATGGATCCTATGGTGAAGTGAGTATTCCTAATGATAATACTTGAACAATTTCTAAGAATTGATTGAATTTCTTCTCACTTACTGATTTTATTTAATTAGGGAGGTTAGAGATGGGTTTTGGCTAAGTAAGGCATATTAACCTTAGAGATTTTCAAACCTAAAATTGAGATGTTTTATAAATTATCCCAATTGAGGGATTTATGACTTAAATTGATCCTAAATCATTTCTATTACTGATTTTAATGATTTCAAAGAGTATTTTAAGGGTTAAGGATATTTAACCTAAATTTTGGGCAAAATGATCATTTTGCCCCTACTTAAGGGTTCTAAAAGTTACTTTTTAATTAAGGGCTCCAAATTAGGATTTTTTTTTTAAATGATTCCTTACTATCTAACATAGAGATAGATAATAAGTGCATCAAATTTGGATAAGAAATGACTCATATGAGTCCAAACTAAGGTTTTTGACCTAAGGAGCATTTTAGTAAATTACACCTAATGAAATCTAAATTTTTATGCAATTTACTATTGGTTGCTGTTCAAAGATTCTATAAAGTCCAAGAACACTAAATTCTGAGGTCTAATGAATTAGTTATAGCCATTTCAATTTACAAGGGCAATTTGGTAGTTTTTTAAGCTAAGGGAGGTCAAATAGCTAACTTTTTTATTTGATGTCTAAATTTAGCAAACTCAGTGGCTCTAACTTCCCTATATCACACTGAGTACTTTAACTGGAAGTAAACCTAAATTGGACTTCAATTGGTCAAGCTATGATCTAATTAAGATTAGGGGTATTTTAGTTATTTTCTAAATTTTCTAGTGTTCAGAACATAAATATTATTTTAGATTATTATTGGCACTAAAATTTTAAGCTATCTAGCACTTAAAATTTTTAGATTTGGAGTCTTTAAGAACTAAGATATGGTCAAATGAATTTTTGGTCGCTACGATGTTGTAGCGCCCGACGGTGATTTCGCCTATGCGAAAATCGTGAAGGGTCACCTTTTGAGCTCTAATACTCTCAATCCAAAGCATTATATGAGTGGTGCTATATATCAATGGAAAGGTTTTTCTGATACCTTTCTATTGACACCAAAAATGGCATGAACAAATCATCTTAACTATATGAACAATGGTGATAAAGGCAGGGGGTGTGCAGAATGGGCGAAAAACAAAGCATGAGGTATATTACTTTGAAGAACTATAATGGCTTCCATACTTCATCATGGATGTCTAAAGATGCGAATAAGCATAATAAAGGAATGAAATAACCAAGGAAGGAGAACAAATGGGTACCTTTGACCTTGCAAGGAAAGGAGGAAGAAGACTCGAAACTTTTGGAGGAGGAATTTCATCTTCTTCTTCTTCAGCATGAGTAATAATGGAGGAAGTAGGGAAAGCTCTCAACTTGGTAGCAAGCAAATGAAGGAAGGGCTGAGCTCCTTCTTAAAGGGGAAGAAGAAAGGGGGAGGCCATCTTGAGCTAGGGGAAGAGGAATGGTCATAGCCATCAAAGCTTGCAATTAATGATGGGAAGAAGAGGGATGGCCTTAGCCATCAAGTCTTGTAATTAAGGAGGGGGAAGAAGATGAATCAGCCAAAAGTAGAGGTAAGGGCCAGCTGAATGAAATAACCAACTAGGAGAGAGAAAGAAGGAAAGGGAAAAAAATACAATTAGGAATAAATACCTATTTATTCCTTTAATTAATTAAAAATTTCGATTTTAGAAACGCGCTCCAAAAATTCCCAAAAATTCACCCCAAGCTAATTGGGGGTAATGATCGCAACGACGAAGTTGGATTTCGATTCTGACGATTATTTAATATTTCTATTTTTCGTGGTATTTAATTATATTAAAATATTCACAAAAATCCGACGACTTGCAAATGCGTCCAAAACAACACCCTTAGCTAATTTGGGGGTGATGATCGCAACGGCGAAGTCAGATTTTGATTTTGAGGTCAAAATAAATATCTTAATTTTCTAATTAATTTAAATATATTAAAATATTCAAGAAAATACAATGACTTCTGAAAAATCCCAAAATTTCACCCTTGGCTAATATGTGGGTGAGGATAGTAACGGCAAAGTCAGATTTTAATTCTGACGAGTATTGAATTTTCTAATTTTTGGGGTATTAAATATTATTAAAATATTCGTCAAAATTTCGATGACTTTCGATTAGCTCAAAAATATAACCCATAGCTAATTTGGGGGCAATGAGCGTAATGGCGAAGTCCGATTTTTGATCTGAGGTCAATTTATATAGGTTATTTTCTAAAGTTTCTAGATTTCCCAAAAATCTGGACTTGATCTATTTTACTCTTAATTTGGACTAGGTTTTAGTGGATGACTCCTAATGACTTGATTAGCACTTTAAGATCAAGATTAGGATGGAGATTAGTCTTAATTGACAAGGGTAACAACTTGGGTTGTTACAAGGGTCCTCCGAGGCAAGTCCCCCAAATTTGTTACTCTGAACCATACTTAGGGTCGAGTGTTTGATCTCAAAGTTGTTGGAATCTATGTTAGGTTTAATAATAACATGGGGAATGCCTCTAAGAGTAAGTAATGCATAATCTCTTAATGCTCTACCCCTATGTTCTTTTAATAGCTCTCTAAAATTTTGTTTGAAATTCTCCATAACAGCTTGTTGTTGACTTAAAATGGCTTGTTCTCTTCTAGCTTACAAATAAGTTCATTCAATTTCAGGATCAAAAAGGAATTCAGTACAATTTCTTCTACTCATACAAATTAGAAATTAAGCTATCAAGAATAATTATAACAATAAATTTTAATATTTCAGCAAATGAAAGAAATGTAAATTAATCAGTTTAAGCTACAATTAGTGCAAATATAATTACAAGAAGAAATTAAAACTATATGCAAAGGGAGATTTACTTAAATCACTATTTACTAATAGATTGTTCTTAATACAAAACAGTTTACCACTTCCGGCAACGGTGCCAAATACTTGACAGACGATGATTACACGTCTGTGCTTGCACGCAAGTGTACGTGGTTTGAAGTAATAATTGGAAGATAAATTCCTAGATTTATCATCCTCAGGGAACAGTGTATTTTGATACTAAGGTATATCTATGTTTAATAATGTTTAAACTATATATTTTTAGTTTTAAATTAGTTCCTTTAATAATGCAAAATTCTCAGTTAAGAAACTATTTGATTAATAGAGGAGAGTTGGGTTTCCTCCATGTGAATTTATAGGGACTCATGTTGAAATACTTCTAAATCAACTTTTCATTCCTTTGTTGTCATATCAAATAATCATGTGAACATTGTATTCCTTAGATTGGTCCTCTTCCTACAAGTTCAAATCTTGTGCATGAGATGAACACCCTATGGTTCTATCTCAGCACAAAGATTCCCATGAGATCGCAATTAGAGCATCTTAGTTTTTTTGCGTATAGGTTGTCAAGATAGTCATTTTAATTAGGCGAACTCATAAGCATTAATTTCATTAACGAACGTCATGCGCTTCATACATAGTTCAGATAAGAAAGTGAATTCATCGTGCTTCATGGACTACGTCACATCATCTGTGAGCTCTCAATGAATCCTCTTCCTCCTTTCACGTACGCTAAGCAACGGAGCTCTGTTAGTGGGTCTTAGCTCATATACATTAACCTCTTGACTAAGCTTAGGGTATGGTGCAGTTAAGCTCAAGAACTTCTCATATAGTTCTAAGTGTTGATGCACACATGTCTAACTCTAAGCCAATCGTGAGATATGGAGCACATGACATTTATTTAAATGTTCATTTTTAATATTTATATTTTTTAAGCAACTTTTCATTCATTTCGTAGCTTGATTCTCAAGTAAGTTTAGAAAGTCATTTGAATGACAATTTTATTCTTTGCTTGAGGAAGTTCTTCAATACTTTTTGTCCCTTACATTTCACATGAATTCAACCCAACCTTTCCCAAGGAGTGTCTAGCCTTCCATTACAACAGAAATATGAAGAAAAGCATACAAAGAAAGACCCTATCATGTTCTGACTAAAATGAAGTCAAGAAGAAGGATTAGAAATGTACTAGGAACTGCCCTTATTGGGGTTCAATGGATCTTCCTTGTTCTTCCTCCCTTCTTCCCTTCTAGCTCTTAAGTGCAGTCTTTCCATCTTCTTCCTTTAGTAGTGAATTCTTTAACCTACCTTAGAGAAGTCTCCTTCCTTATCTACAGCATCCTCTAAAATCTGAAGATTTTGAAGTTAAAATTTGAAATATTTCTTATTTCAAGAGAGGCTGTACTCTTAGTGGAGTTCTCCTCATTTCCTTCATTTAAATTCTGCTCTTCCCTCCAACCTTTTTTGTTGTGAGTGAAGACTCCACTTGAATCCTATCCTATTACATGAAATGATTATGTATTTTCTATTTATAATTTTTGTAATCATTCCAAATCCCTTCTTTTCGCTTCAAGGATTTTAAGTGGCAGGGGATATGTCAGCTGGGAGACAAATTGCTGGCTAGAAGTCTTGTCCAAGCTGCAATTAATGCTCTAAAAAAAAAGAAATTTTGACACCAGCTGTAGCGTGCTGCAACGCTTGAGTTTTGATTTGTTATTCCACTATAACGCCTTTACGTTTCGAACTCGATCTGCGGGCTATAGCGATTAAGTTTCTAAATTTCACCTGCGGTAGCACACTGATGAACCCATAAATTATATCTCAAAATAAAGGAAAATTTTATTCATTTCTGATCTTAAAATTGCTTCCTTAATCAAATTATGTTTATCTTTTCAAGAAAAAGGCCTATCCAAGGAATTCTGAGTCATTTGTGCACTTTTCCAAAATTTCTTAAAGGAAATCGCTGCCGCGAGCTGTAGCAAGTCATTTTGCAAAAATGGGTGCTGTCGCGTGCTGCAGCAGTTCAGTTTGCAAACTGCGGGTACGATTGCGCGCTGCAAGCAGTTCATTCTGCAAAATGCTGGCGCTACAAGCATGCTGCAGCGGAGAGTCTTGCAAAAAGCGGTGCAATTGCGCGCTGCAGCGAGTCATTTTGCAAACCCCGAGTGCGATCGTGCACTACAGCAGGTAATTTTGTGAAATGCTGGCACTTCAGTGCGCTGCAGTGGAGCGCTTTGCAAAACACTAGTGCCACAGCGCGATGCAGCAGGTCGCTTTGTGAAAAAAAATGAACGCAATCGCGCGCTGCAGCGGGCCTCTTTGCAAAATTGTTTCCGCCATAGTGTGCTGCAGTGCGCCACAGCGGCGCGCTGCAATTTCATCTGGCAGAAGCATTAATTGTGGCTAGGACAAGACACCTAACTAGATTCTTGTCTCCAGCCATCATTCCTCCTACTGCAGCTCCATTTTTAATTGAGAAAATGATCTTTTGAGGTGATGTAATGGCTAAAATAATGGAAACAATATGTCACCTCCTCCATTAAGTGGATTTTGCCATCATTGCTCAAATTTTAAAGAGGTATTTGCTGGATTTTAAAATGAAGAAGGAAGAAGCAGCTCCTCATCTATAAATACCATTCCTCTTGACTAGAGGAGGGTTCCAAAAATTGCTCACTTCACTTAAGTAAAGAGAGGGGTTGCATAGAAGAGAAGAAGAACTCTCCAAGGGTGGAGAATCTCTACTTGCTAAGGAAAAGAAGGAGAAAGGCAGCACTTGGGAACTAAGAGAAGCACTTCAAGCAAAGAGAAGAAGAGTCCGGAGAACTTCCCAAGGAACGTTCATAGTATTTTCTAAACTCTTGTTTTGTAATTTCTCTTCTTAGTTGATCATGAAAGGGTCTTTATCCATGTATGTGTTCTTTTTCATCTCTTTTATAATGGAAAGCTAAACCTCCCTTGGGGAGGGTTGGGGTAATCCCATATGTTTGATAATTACTTTAATTTGTATGAATTTTTCCTCAAGTATTAATAAAAGTTATGAACTTAATGCCTTGCTCAAGAAATGCATAATATTACTATAGTCTTGATTATGAACCAAATGAAAAGAGACTAATGAACTCAAGGACTAAAGTGTCTTGTGCTCCATAGCTCACCTTGATTTAGATGCTAGATTTATGAGTGTATGAGAGCTTAGAACTATGTGAGAAAGTTATTGAGCTTAGTGCACCTTAATCAAAGCTCAACTAAAGCGTTGATGCATGTGACGCTAAGACCCACTAATTGAGTTCCTTTTCCCAACATAATTTAAGGAGGGAAAGAAATAGTTGTGTGTTCATGAATGAGGTGGCATAGTCATTGACCCCAATATATTTAATCCCTCATCTTAACTATGTGTGATGCAAGTGATGCTCTTAGTGGAATCAATGCTTATAAGATCTTAAAAATTAATAATCCTCATCTCCTTGATCAAGAGATAAGATGAAAACTACAAACCTAAAATCTTATAAGAATCTTTGTGCTGAAATAGAATCGACTGTGTGTTCATTTTGTGCACAGGATTTGAACTTGTGAATCCTTGAGATAAAACTCAAGGAAGAACAATGTGCGCTTGATTTAAATTTAAGTAAATGAAAGATAAACCCTTGAGGAATCATCATGCATAAGTGACCTATCATGACATGTGGGAGAAACCCAACTCTCCTCTTCTTTTTATTTGATTTATTTTCTACTAAGTGATTGTTGTGCTTGTTCTGGAACCAACTCAAACAACACACTCATAGTTTAAACATTAGTGATAATAGATATACCTTAGCAACAAAACATCCAATTCTCTGTGATTCGATAAATCCCAGAAACTCAAACTTTCCACTTATTACTTCAGACCAGTACACTTGCGTTCAAGCACATAGGTGTATTTATAGTCTATCACGCGCTGTGGTGCGGTGGAAACTTTGAAACTTAACCGCTGCAGCATGCTGGAGCCCGCTATAGCTATTGAGTTACAATGTTTCATCCCGCAGTAGCGCGTTGTGGTGTGATGGAGCGATTGAATTTTGATGTTTCATCATGCGGTAGTGCGCTGCTGCGCGTTGTGGTGCACTGGAGTGGTTAAGTTTCGATCTTTCATCTGCTATAGCATGCTATAGTTGAATAGTTCCAGGCTCCATAATTTTCCTTTAGTTTGTGCTGTGTGCTTCCCAGTAACTGGAGCGCGCTGCAATGGCATTCTCCCAGAAATTGCATAATTGCTCCAGATCTTGCTGAGTTCCTTATTTTTCCTGAAAATATAATGAATTGATCAAAGTAGGTTGTTCAAAAGATAGAATTGTATGACTTCTTCCTTTATTTTTGCTATAAATTATGGACTCATCAACAATGTTTAGTAAAAATTTTAGAAATGAATAATAATCATGTACTATGCCATAACCCACTATTTTTCATACCTTCAGGATTGTTAAGCCATAATAAGTATAAGTGTTACTATGGACACCAAGGATACCTAACTAATGCTCATGCCATAGCTAAGGACGATTTGATAATCTGATGCTTAAAAATATGCTCAAATGATGGATTGAGAATATCACACACAAATAAGTGTTATATATAATACATAAACTCATTAATTATGAGAGAAATAAGAATGATAAGGCTTAGACCTTAAAATTATGAATCCTTCTCATGGACACACTTATGAAATCTTATATGACTCCATGTAAAAAAAGATATATTTAAGCTAATACTCTATGGAAACTTCAATATTATTTAAGTGCATATGTAAGTCCAAAGCTTAAATCTATTATATAAATTCCATAAATGAATAAAATAGCAAATGTCCAATGTTTAGTGCAATAAGCATCACATGGAAATAACTTAACCTAAATCTTAACAAGATGACTTCATATACACTCCACACTTAAGGAATTTAGTCTTTAGTATAAAAGTGAACCCATAAGAAATTCCATAGTACCATTATGAACATAATATGTTATTGTTAAGATTATAAAATATGCCACCAATAGGTAAAGGTGACATGTACTAAGATGCCTTGAATTATGTTTAGAGTAGTTCACATATATATGAGATTTAAACATAAGAAGACATATTATAAATAAAGACAAAAATGAATGATAAATTGCTAAATAAGGGTTTAACATGACAAAACTTTAAAGCTAAAATATTGAGATTAGTAACTTATTTCAATTAGGTCTTAGGTGATAAAATAAGTTGACAAGGCTTTTGACGGTAGCTTGGCACTTCCCTTAATTACTTGCCTCCATCATAATATACATGCTTGTTAAGCCTAGTACTAAGTTCATAATAACTCCATGGTATCAATATGAACCTAATATGACATTATTTAAGGAAGAATTGCTAATATATGCATATGCAAGATATATGTTAGACTAGAGCATCTAATACGAGGTCCTATGCAAGAGCAGACACTCCCTTAAGCCACATTAAAACATTTGTAAATACTAAGGTTCTAAGTAAAAGTTTGACATATCATTAAATAATAATAAGCTAACAAGTATAATCAAGGAGTCCAAATAAAGCTAAGTAAAATAGGATGCAAGTCATTTGAAGCATATGATGATTCCATGAGGATAATTAGAATATTAAAGACATAATTAACTTATAGAATAGTAAGTCTATACATAAATTAAGAAACAAAAAAATGTTAAGCCTTAGGATCACCCCTACCAAATATAGTTAAGTATGAGCATAAGTAATCAAATAACTAGGCCGTAAGATTAAAAGCCCTACTAAGGGCTGATCCAAATTAAGCACATGTAACTTAGATATAAGCTTTATAATATTAAATAAAGATGTCAAATTCATTATTGTAAGTATATGTGATGACTCGGGATCATGGTCAAAGAGTTTAAGCAATAATCTCAATACTATATAACATCATTAAATGGAACATTTATTATCAAACAAAATCATTATTCACAAAACCATAAAATACATATTACATTTCCTAATTTTTTCCATAATACATATTAAACTAAGGGAAAAGTTAAAAAATTTATCTTCATCTCACTTATTAAGCTCAAGTCATAATACTTAAACCCAGAATGAATCTTCTCATACTAGCTCTTAATCCCTATAAAAATTTATCAATTTGCTAGTCAGGATAGAGTACAAACAATATTAAAAAAGAATTACATTCTAACATCCTATAAAAGTTATAAATAAACAACAAGGTTATTATAAGTAAATTTGCTTCAAATAAAAGGGATTAATCAATAATTACAATGATTTCCACAATTTTATGTTGAATTATCAACTAAAAATGAGTAACATCAAAAGCAATGAATAAAATCTCATCATAAACACTTAAGAGTCTCTTTCTTTGGGCCTAAGACCCTCAAGCTTCTCTTGGAGACCAAGATATTGGCATAAAATATTTTGGGAAGCTTTACAACTACCAGTAAATAGTTTGATTTATCAGTTCAATTAGGTGAGTCTTTCCTCTGGATCTACTCTCACTACATAAAGAACTAGATCCCTCCTTATGTCACCCTAGGTTTCTAGCTGACCATATATGTACAAGCGACATTTTTATTCTCCCTTCAAATACCAAGCAGTTCTAAGCGCCTAACTATTTTGCAATACTCAGTATTTATCTTTCCTTTAATATGCTAAAGATCAATATTCACACATCAAATTAATGCTTAATATCATTTATAATATATATATATATACATTAAAAAATATTTTATCAAAGGAAAATTAGTGGTATTCACCAATCTTGTCAAATCTTATGAGTAAGGCTCAATGTATGTCTTAGTTTCTTATAGAATTTTAGAGCTAGTGATGTGAGTGCTTCAATTTTTATTATAATGCTAATATTGTTCCAAAAATAATGTTTGAGCGTATATTTTTTATTAATTTTATGATAGCTATTAAACTTAGAGTGTAAAAAAAAGAAAAGCTTATTTTCACCCAAGCTAACCTTGTTTCCAAATGATAATATCTCCTAATAATATGTTATCATTAATTTATGATATTTGGCATAAAAATACTTATTATACAAATTCATAAAGCAATACTAACAATAATTCCATGTTGTAATGATACATATTCTAAGATAGTCCAAACTGATCTAAAAGTAAGAACTTGACCTATCCATCACATGTAAGTCTCCAATGCATATAATTGATATTTTATAGACTTACTATGATAAATAATAGTAAATATACATTTTTATAAGTCATTTATTCTATTTATGCAAATAACAATTAAGAATAATTTCATATGATTTAAATAAGCTTTTGTCATCTCCATTTTACTTATCTTTCTAATAAGTGTATGAATTTATCCACAGATGGTTGAGGCTATGTAAATTCACTACATCTTCACATCAATGAGCTTAAGAAGATACTAACTTATTATAAGATTATCTTTAGCCACTATTAAGGTATGAGACTAACTGTGATCTTACGCCTTAATATTTCCTTAAGTGGTACTAAGAGTTCATGGAATCTTCTTAAGTTCATATGATTTGAAGGAGAGTGCTTAAGCACATCTTATTGGATATAATCAATGTGTTCATATTATTTAAATATCATTTATGTTATGTTATTTAATAAGATAAGGATTCAATTTACAAGCTTTCATTAATGTGTTAACTTAGTTTTATCTCAAGTTTGATCTCATATTTGAAAGCTTTATTATTTATATCAAGAATAGTTTTCAATACTAAAGTTGTTAGATAACCATATGAGATTTAATTTATTATAAAAATAATAATTAATCTGATCTATGATGCAAAATAACATCTATTGAAAATCATAAGAGAATTTGGAAAAATCTAAAATTTTAACCAAGTAAAATTTATGAATTTTTCTGAAACTTTGATTATGTAAATGATGGTTAACTTTAATAGACTATTAATGGAATGAAAGTTATACTAGTGCAAACATGCAAGGAAAATTCAAAATTATATTGAAATTTTCTATGTAAAATCCTATATTATTTTGAAACGTTGATTACAAACTTAAAAGTCTTAATGTTTTTATTGGCTTTTGAGCTGTGTAGAGAAGTTGATCCTAATATATATGAAAATTTGCTTACAAATGTATATGTATAGATTAGAAAATATAATGATGTAAATTTGTGAGGAAAACTTGTTCTAAATTGGACTAAATTATTTTGTAACTTTGGGAGAAATTTTGAGGCCTTAGAGACTTAATGAGCTTGTGAGGTGTTCAAGTAATTTGATATCGATATACACGAATTTAAGTATGTCAAGTTTTTAAGTATTACAAATGATTATAAATTGAACTCAATTGAGTTTAAAATGGAAAGAAAACCCATTGAAAAGAGAATTTTTATCACATACAATTATAAGTTTTTCTTAAACATACTTTTTCTTTTTATAATAAATTCACAAATGATATTATAATACATGTTATAGGTACAAACAGTAAGATTGAATTTGTGCATATCAAAGTGACTCATCCTAAGCATGAATCAAAAATTCAAATCTTGAAGTATTAGATCCATAAGAGGTTCTAGATCAAGTCAAGGCATCGCACATGACAATTTGAAATTTAAGCTACTTGCAGAAAAAATTGGGAGAAGGGGGTTTGCATGAGGTTTGATGATTGACCTTTGAAAAGAGTGGGGTTGGAGGATGATGAAGATTTGAGAATATCTTCTTAGGTGGTTTCGTACTCCTAGGATTCTTTTTAAGTCTTTAAGAAGGTATCATATGGAAAACTACAAGCTTAAGATGATATGTAAAAGGAGAGGAAGAGGAGGTGTTTACAACTTGAGGGAGCTCTCAATGGCACTTTAATTGATGAAGGAATACATTCCAACCTCTATTATGATTAAATAAAGATTTTTAATGGCAATTGGATAACTCCCAATGGTAGAGATTTTCCCATGGGGGTTTTGGATGGTAGAGATTAAAATGTGGTAAATTAGATATGAAAAATAATAAAATTTTGTTTTTGTTACATGTGGATATATTTGTTAATATGTGATCAAAACAGATTTGACCTCATTTGGGTGCCTAATCTACAAAATAGGGGTTACAAAAGTAGTATTGTATCTCTCTAAAATTAGCTCCGTACAAGTTACAAAATTTCAATTAAAGTGACCTGGTGATAGGCTTAAGTGAGAGGAAAAGATGTATACCAAAATCAGACCATTTGGTTAAATAGCTGAGCTGACTTTCACTTCCAAATGTGTTCACATTCTGTCGATCCAGCATTTGAACTGGCCCATCATGTTTAATTTGTGTAGCTTAACGATGTTCACTATCACCTCTAATGGCGTTAGATTAAATGCTCGATCGACACCATCGTACCTAAATAGATTAGTGGCAACTATTTCATGCCAACAGATGCATCATTTACTCATTGGTTGCCATCAGATGGTTAGCACTTTTTTTGCCAAATTAAATTAAATGATGGATCAAATATCAACGTCTGATCTGATATGAAAAATGCTGAATGACTGTGATATGCCAAATCCAATGTCAGCTATTTCTGCCGAAATAAATTTAATTTTCATCATTATTTTAATTTTAAATATTTATCGTTGAAAATTCCATAATCAAAAATATTCCCAAATATTTTAAACAAAAATTAAATTTATAATTAATATTCAGTATATTTATCATAAAGGAATAATCAAAATATGCTAAATTAAAAGCTTCTAAATTATACAATTTATAACTATTTTAATTTAGGTCTTATTACAGTATATCTACCAAAGCATATTTGGAAACTAAAAATAGTACAATTAATATTCAATATATCTACCAAAGCATATAGGCCATATGCACTTAAGGAAATATTATAACTAATCTATATCTATACAAAGAGAAACATACTTAAATTTATGAATTTAGGGCTGTTAGGAATTCATTCAATAACCTTTAAAATTAGTATATATCTATGAGTGATCCATTTAACTTAATTATTAGGATTAATAGAAAGGCTCGCTAATACTACCCATAGTCTATCTTGGAAACTTCATGCCCTAAGCTAAATACCTATATGTCTCAATATAAAATGGTGCCTTTAAATTACTAAGTGAAATTACACATAAAACCCATATTTACTATATGTGGCCAAAAATTATAAATCAATAGAATGGACCCTAGGCCAAACCCCAGAAGACAACCCTATTGATGATTCTTGAGAACTTGAAATGTGCTAAAAACATTGATTTCTCAAACTTATAAAATCTAAGTTTAGATCAAAACAGTCAATTAAGCTAATGATTTAGCAATTTTTGAAATAAAAACTTGTAGTTACAAAAAGACCTAGCTAGCTAGGTGAACTAATATGCTTCGGTGATAACTAGTTAAGTGGATCAAAAACTCATTTGACTTTAAGAAATGAAAAATGAACCCTATTTAAAGGATTACTAATCTTAAGATACTTAAACAATACTTAAGATGCCTTGAGCTTAAGTTGGAAACCTAGATCTATTTCTTTATAATTATCCCTCAAAAGTAGTTCACATAATATAGTGTACATAAGCTTAACTTTCTCCCTAAATTAAATTTGAAGAAGTATAATAAAGTAAAAAAGGCATACAAATTTTTCAAAAAAAAAACAAAAAAAAACAAATATATATATATATATATATATATATATATATATATATATATACTACCTTAATATCTAAAACTGACAAAGCTTCTTTGTGGGCAAATTTTTGACAATTAGCCTTTGCACCACATTAAATAAAATTATCTCGAAGATTTGGCTAAGAGACTCCAAACTCTATTTCCTTATCTAATTGAACCAAACTAATCTTGGTTTATTCTAAGTAGACACATTCAAGATAACATTTGTAACAACCTAAGGCTGTTACTTAGCCTAATCTTAGCTTAATTGCATCATAATTATCATTCCACTGAGTTCATCTAGTCTTGAAGATTTGGAGCGATTCGGAGCTCAATTTAATATTTGGATTATTTTAATAATACTTAATTAATTAGAAAATTGAGATATTTAAGTTGACCTCGAAATCAAAATCTGACTTTGTCATTGCACTCGTCACCCCTGAATTAGCTAGGGGTGATATTTTGGACATGTTTAGAAGTCATCAGATTTTTGCAATATTTTAATGTAATTAAATACCTTAAAAAATAGGAAAATTAAATACTCGTCAGAATTGTAGACTGACTTTGTCATTGAGTTACTCACCCCCAAATTAGCTTAGGTGAATTTTTGGGATTTTTAGGTTCTAATCTATTAATCTGATTTTTTAAACATTAATTAAATAAATTAAGTTAAAACCTTTTAATAATCCATTTATTCTCCTTCTTTTCCCTGCGCTGGACCCCGCTCCCTCCCTAAATCCTGCATATGCCTCCTCTTTTCTTTCCTACGCATGCAAGGCTCAGCCATCCCCCTCTCCTCTTCATTTTTTGCCAAGTTCTCTCCCCATGCTTGTGATGGGATGACTTAAGATCATCACATCCAAAAGCCATACCTTCCCAGCTTGAGCCATCCATTTTCTTGCTTCCCCTCTTCCTATAAGATGGGCCCTAAGCCTTCTCCTTCCTCTATTTGACCAGCTAAGATCTCCTCCTCTTCCCTCTATTGCTGTGCTTGCTGCTGAAGAAGCCATTAAGCTCCCAAGTTTCTGTAGAAAATAGAGCTCTCTTCCTCCATTCATTTAAAAGCCAAGGTACCTCCCTTTCCCCATTAGATGATCCAATGGCTACTCCATTTTTATTCTCATGCTTATCTCGTATATCTAAAAATCTTATGGAAGCTATTAGAGCTCATTAATGTTTCAAATGTAGGGTAGAAGTTAAGTTCTACAAATATGATTTCCTGTATACCTGAACCCTTAACCTCATTGTTTACATTGTTAAGATAATCTTTTCGTACCGATTGAAAGGTCTCAAAAATAACTTTCCATCGGTATATGACACTGCACATGAGGTGCTATAAATTGAGAGTATTTGAGTGCGAAAGGAGACCAGTTACGATTTTCGCAAGGGCAAATCACCGTTAGGCACTACGCGCACCGTAGCGCCCGAGTCTCGGGTTGAATCCTGACTCTTGGTCAAATGGCGCTACAGCGCACTGTAGCATCTAGCTCTCAGAAAATTGGGTGCCGTAGTGCACCACAGTGCCTGAAAGTGCTGCGACGCACTGTAGTGCCTGGTTTTCGCCAGTAGGCGCTACGTCGCGCCGTAGAACCTAGAAATATCCAAAAGGGCCCAATACTATCCGTAATTGCCCAAATTTGGCTTTTTCACATTCTAATGACCCTAGAATAAATCAAAATTGAACATGGTCTTCATAAAATTAAGCATTGTATAAAATTGTAGGTAATTTTTGAATATGGAAAAATTAGGTTTTAACCCCTTTTATAAAAATAGAACCATAACACTAAAATGATCATAACTTAATTATTAAACATCCAAATTTTGCATTCTTAGGCTCTATGGAACCCTTAGACAGTAGATAATATTAAATTAACTAAATTTTTAGATTTTACTAAGTGAAATTACCAAAATTCCCTTATAGGTTAAAATTATTAAATTGGACCTATATGACTTAATACTTATCCAAATTTGATGTACCTATTGTCTATCTTCATGTTAAACACCAAGAAATCATTTGACATCATCAAAATCAATTAGGAGCCCTTAATCAAAAAGTAGCATTTTAGACCCTTAAGTAAGGGTAAAATAGTCATTTTGCCCCAAATATAGGTTAAATGCCATTAACCTTTAAAATATCATTTAAATCATTAAAATTAGTAATAAAACTGATTTGGGATCAATTTATAACCCTTAATCCCATAATTAAGTAATTTGGAAAAATTCCCATTTCAAGTCTTGAAAATCCTAACTAAAATTAATGCCTCTTAACTTAGTCCTAATCCCACCTCTTTGAGTAAATTAGGACAGCACATAATGATAAATTGTAGTAACTATCATCAATTCTCAAAATCCTCTAAGTCTTCTATTAGGAGCTTCTTAGGATCTACAGTCCAGCTTAGGAGTTTTTCCTTAAGATTAGCAATAAATACTAGGCTAGATTTCATTTATTAAATAAAGTCGGTTATTCAATGAATGGAACATAAGTTTTATTGGTTTCTAGATTTCTTAACTTTAATTCTGATTATTTTATCATTCAATATTAGCTTAAGATTAGGAGATTCATTCTATTAAGCTTAGATTATGCTTAATAGGATTTGCCTTAATTATTAGTCCACAAATTGACTTAAGCTTTAGTCCTTAAGCCTTACTCTTTGGATTATGTGATTAAACCAAATTCATGGTATTTAATACATAATTCCTGTTTTAGTAAATCTTGATCAAATCTTAATTTAGAACCTTTAAATTCATCAAATAGGATGTGTTGATTTCTTATTTAACTTGTAAGCAATATTGATTGAATTAAATTAGAACTCAATCAGTTCTAATTACTTTTAATTCATAAAACCATGCTTCTAAGTTATACTTATTAGTAGGAATTTGAGATCCTGAACTTATATAACTTAGAGTAGTTAGAATGAATTAAGTAGATAATAATGGATATCACCTATGTATAGTAGAGTCCCTTACTTACTATTGAGTTACTTGTTGCTTTTACATTCCTTGTACTTTGTGCCATTATCTTGTGCATGTCATATAAAAATATTGATGCATGAAATGAAAGCTTAGAATAATTAGAATAACATTTTCATAAGGCTCAGTTACTTGTTGATCGTGCACATTTTACCCTACTGGATAGGGGTAAGGAGAAATAAGAATTACTTAACATTACTCATTGAGGAGTGTTGTGTTAAGTTTGAACCCAAATAGTCTTGCAGATGTGCTTAACTCCTTAGCTACTTCTAGATATGTCCACAAAAGTAAAATAAATAACTAAAACATTACTACATTTGTTCTTACTGCCTCTTTAGTTTAATTTCTTCCTTATTATTTACCAGCTTAGCCTCAGATAATGCTAAGATTATACTTATTGTAGCAGGCTATATTTGCCCTCCTTATGATATGGCAGTCATTACATACTCTTTTACTATTTACTAATTACTATTTTACCATGGAATTTTACTTTAGTCAGCCTTACTTTACCTGCTTACTTACTTATAGGATGCTAGTTTTTATTACTATTTACTATACATATCACAGTTAGATTATTTATTTTAATCTATATATGTCATATGATCATTAGCATATTTAGGATGAGTCTTTTTTTAGTACTTTTCTTACTTTATTTATATATATAGGCCTAACCTTGTCCCAACTTAATATTGAGGTATGTTCTTTTGCCTCATTAATTTCCCAATTATAAATGTTTTATTTATAACTTTCCATATCCTTTTGTATGCTTGTTGCATCCATACACTTTGCTTATTTTATAGTCTAAGTAAAATGGTGATATCATAAAACTCATGAACTTAAATAGCTTAAATGTACTTAGACAATATGTTTAAACATATTTTTTTTTCTTTGGATGGGGCCCTATCATTATTAAACTAACAATGGAAGGTTCTGAGCAGTTTGAGGACCTTGTGCATGAAGAGGAGCTATTCTTAGAGGAGCATTAGGTTAGGGCAAAAGATTAGTAGATTAGCTGTCATTTCATTTTGCTTGTGAGAATGAGTGATTTATTTTATTTTAAACATATCTTAAAATTAATGAAATAATTTAGATACCTATGCATGTTTTATTACTGTACTATTTTATTCTTAGCTGCATGTTTAATTCTTACTTGTGGATTGGATATAGCATATTTTACTTTTCCTTGCTTTTATACTCTGATGAATGTATATACTTAGTGAATGATTCTAGTGCATTATTCTGGGCACATCCTACCCTTATTAGTGGATTGTGAAATTACACCAAAATCAAGTAATAAGTGAGAGATTTACCAAAGTGGCACACCACTCCTTAGCCTTGATTGTTTGTGGTTAAGGGGCGGGGCGCCACAACATCCTTGCTACCGAAGGGCTCTTTCACAGTTAAAAAAAGAAATGTTGGGGATATAATCTCATCCTTAAATTGGACCTTAAAAAAGCCTTTGATAGGCTAAACTAGAATTTTCTCATTAGCTTACTTAGATCTTATAGCCTTAATGAAACATTTATCACTAAAATCAAAAATCTAAGCTATTATAATTAGTTCTCAGTTATCCTCAATGATAACCCTTCTAGCTTTTTCCTTTCTGAAATAGGGCTTAGATAAGGGAATCCTCAACCCCCCTTCTTTTGATATTAGTTATGAATTATTGGTCCCATAACATAAATCTTTTTTTTCAAAGTAACCTAGTTTGCATTACAATGTTGGTGGTAAAATTATGGTATCCCACCTTGCTTATGCTAATGATCTCATTTTTTTTACCAATTACTATAGCAATTCCATGAAATAGTTGGTTGTTGTCCTCTCTTCTCTTGAAACTGACTCTGTGCTTAACATCAATAGATTCAAATCCAAATTTTTTGTTAGTGACAAAAGTCCTCAAAGGAACTGTACTAAAGTTATAAGTATCTTCAACTTTAAATAAGGGAAATTACCTTTTATTTATCTTGGGTTTCTTATTTCCACTAGGCACAACAAGAATACAAGCTATAAAGGTCTTATTGATAATATTTTTAAAGGTCTTCAAGTTTGGGAAAACAAATATTTATTAATGGTAAGCTTATTCTTATCAAGCATGTGTTGTATACTGCCCCTTTATTGGCTGGAGATTTGTTCCCCTACTCATTTTATTATGAAAAAGTTTGATAGACGTTTAATACACATCTGCGCTTGCACGCAAATGTACGTAGTCTGAAGTAATAATTTGAAATGTGAGTTCCGAGATTTATCGTCCTTAGGGAATTGAGTGTTTTGTTACTAAGGTATATTTACATTCAATAATGTTTAAACTATACGTGTTTTGTTGATTTTGTTCCTAAATAAGCACAACAAGTCCTAGTAGAAAGTAACTATGATAAAAAGGAGAGAAGAGTTGGGTCTCTCCCACATGAAATGTTAGATGACTCATGTATGATGATTCCTCAAGCATTGCCCTTTTTTTACTTAATTTTATGTAATTTAATCAAGTGCACACTGTCCTCCTTAGAGTTTAACTCCAAGATTTACAAGTTCAAATCTTGTGCTTGAAATGAACACTCATTCAATTCTAATTCAGCACAAAAACCCTTATAAAATTTTAAATTATTGGTTTTTCACTCATTCCTAGATTAAAGAAATGAGAGTTGTTTCTTTATTTAAGATCTTACAAGCATTGATTCCACTAAGAGCATCACATGCATCATGTGCAGTTTATACAAGGGAGTGATTTCATTGGGCTCAATGACTATGTCACGTTGTTCATCAGCTCTCAAAGAATCCACTCACTCCTTTCACGCATGCTGAGCAACGGAGCTCATTTAGTGGGTCTTAGCTCACATGCTTCAACACTTTTGTTTGGAATACATTAAGGTGCACTAAGCTCAAGAACTTTTCTCACGTAGTTCTAAGCTCTTATGCACTCATAATTCCAGCTCCAAACTACGGGTAAGCTAAGGAGCACAAGACTTTTTTAGTCTTGAAGTCATTTAGTTCCTTCATCATTTGGTCCACATTCAAGTTCACAATAGTCCTTTTCATTTCTTTAACAAGGCATTCTTTTCACAAATTTTCATTAAAGGTTGAGGAAATTTTCATACATAATAGTCTCTTTCATTTCATGTAGGATTGCCCCAACCCTCCCCAAGGGGGGGGGGGGGGGTAGTTTAGTTCTCCATTACACTAGAGGCAAAGAAGAACACATACATAGATAAAGGCCCTTTCATGATCAACTAAGAAAGACAAAAAGACAAGAGTTAGAGAGTACTAGGAACATTCCTTGATGAAGTTCTCCAGATTTCTCCTCTTCTTGTTCTTGGTTATTTCTCCTAGATCCGTAGTGCTTCCTTTCTACCTTATTCTCCTTAGCAATAGGAGTTCTTCCACCCTTGGAGAGTTCTCCTTCTCTTCTATGTAGCCCTCTCCTTAGAAATTTTGTAAACCAAATTGGGAACATTTCTAATGAATAGAAGAGCTATTTTTATAGGAGGGGTGCACACTTAATTTCAGCCCTTTTGAAATCTGAAAATTGATTGAAAAATTCAACCATCACTGCCAATCCAAGTGGAGCTTGAGGTGACATGTTCTTTTCCCTTTTATAATCTCTTATTTTGTTTCAAATCACCGCCTCCCAATTAAATAACAAGCAGAAAGTCTTGAAAAATGGCTGGAAGACAAAATTCATATTCTGGGTCACATCCCAACTGCATTTAATGTTCTGAGAAGATAGATATTCAATGCCCATTGTAGGGCGCTGTGGAGTGCTGCAGCGATCAAGTCTTGTAGGTCTTCTCGCTATGGCACGCTATAGTGATCGAGTCTTACAAGTTCTCCTTCTGTGGCACACTGTAGTGATCGAGTCCTGCATGTCCTCCGACTGTGGCATGCTATAGCGCTTGAGCCATAAGTTCTCTCGTATGGCGTGCTGCAGTGATCGAGTCCCGCAAGTCCTCTCACTGTGGCACACTATAGTGCTTGAGCCCGCAAGTTTTCTTGTTGTGGAGCACTACAGCAATCGAGTCCCGCAAGTCCTTCTACTGTGGCACGCTATAGCACTTGAGTCCCACAAGTTCTCCCGCTATGGCGCACTGCAGCGATCGAGTCCCGCAAGTCCTCTCATTGTGGCGCGTTGGGGCCCGTTGCAGCGCGCTGTAGTGCTTTTCTTCTGGATTTTTGTAGAAACATTTCTAGAATTGTCTAGAAATTGTAGAGCTTGTATTTTCCCTGAAATTACACAAATTTTTATCAAAGTAGGCTGATTCAAACATAAATTTTTATGAAAATTCCTTTATATATGAAGTAAATAATGGATTCATCAGGGCTCACAACATTTTCAACAACTTTTTATGGGTTCATCCTAAAGGTAGTAAAATTATTTAGTGTTCCTTGAACCAAGTCACTCTCCATTCTAAAGAAGTCAATCTTGGGCTAATTTGCCTCTTTTTTATGCACAATGCTTTCACCATAAAACTTTGGTGAAAGCTTAGAACCACCTCTTCCATTTGGACTAGCATTCTTTTTGCCAAATTATGTGCTAATTCTCATCATACTATGGTCAAGAACAAAATCACTGACTCTCCTAATTGGAGAAGAATGCTTACTTTTAGAGACACTGTTGAGGAAACCATAAGATGGGAGGAACTCGACCCTTCTATCATTTTTTGGCATGACTGTTGAAATAACAACAAAGCCTTGTTCAATAGTTGCCAGCAAATTAAGTATCCTAAATTGAATCTTGCTGATTGCTACTCCCAAACTGCTGGTTGGGACCTATCCCTTCTCTTAGATATTTTCTTAGCTTCTGAACTTAATAACATCATTGTCTTCAAGCCTGCCTTTGAGGATACAAAATCTGCAAACTTTGTTCTTTGCATCAATAATAAAATTAGCCTCTATAACTTGTGGAATTGCTACAGAACTCATGTTATCCCTTGTAACGCTCCATCCTGTCACTGCGCACAATCGAGGTATTAAAGACAAAATGATTGACGGTGGAACGGTGCTTGACTCAGGTAGGACTATTGAACCTCCCTAAATGTTGCTAAGGCTCTACCCAAGTAGAACTAAGGACTAATCCTTAAGATAAGTGTGAAATTATTATCTTAAGTATTAGATAAGATACCTACATACATTGGATTATGAGCAGTAGTTTTAATAAGAATCCAATATATATATGAGTATTAGCATCACTTACATGTGGATCACATCACAATATTAAGTATAAGTAGTAATATTAGTAGAGTATGGAAGCTATAGTATTCATCCATATCATTCATCACAGAAGCTAAGTAAGAAAACATTCATCTCAGAAAAGAAAGAGAAAATATGTCCATAGTTAAGTTATTACAGACCATTTGCTTAAAATAAAAAGGCATCAATTATCTCTCAACTCATAATAGAAAGTAAATAAAATAGTAAATAAAAGATGAGCCAGATAATGCTCCATGAACTCCTTCTGGATCTCCTGGGAAGCCTCCAAAGCTTGCTCCTCAAACTGCACTGGATCTGACAAATTGTCAGATCCCAAAATGTTAGCTTACTGGATAAGAAAAGAAGAAAAGTACCTCATGTTAGATAATAAGTCTAACATATCAAAAGCTACAACATACCTCATTATAGTTAAGAAAAGATAAACATTTAGTAAAACACAACAACATTGTATAAAAGCACTGAGATAAATAAAAGATATAAAATTGTATATAATAGAAAGCAAAGTAAAATAGTAACTAAAAGATGGGTGCAGCAAATAGGAATTTATAAAGAATCTGAAATTGAATAATATACTAAAACCAAATCATGTTGTATGCCACTGAATATATATATATATATATATATATATATATTATATGTGTGTGTGTGTGTGTGTATGTGTATGTGTGTAACTGAATATGCCATAGAATATTATGAACCTTGATGTCACATGACATCCCACAAACCTTAGGTGAGCATAATCGCTCTACTAATGCAGTGATATTGCTCATGATTTTTGTGATATAGCAATGTTTTAATAATTGAATTCTTTTAGATCATTAAAAAATTAGAAAATAATCAAAAATAAAAGTAAATATCCATTTAACTTTACAAATTAGAAGTTTAACTATATGAACTATATCGATCTATTCTAGTCCCACTGAATTCAATAATTATTCCATATCAAGATTTTATAACATCCTAATTCATCACATGTTAAGAGTACATATGCATGATTAGTATGTTTTAGGAAGGGTGACTATAAGTACTTCATTTTTTTAACTGCACTTACCAATGCGAACAAATTTAAGGAACAAAATCCTTATATAATTTATTTTCTCAAACTAAGATGTTAAATTCCCAACCTTCTGAACTAAACTATACTTATCTAATTACTTAAAATAAGACTGAAACTCTACCGTTCTATTCAGGGTAAATCAAATAATTCCATATTATACTTGATAACCCAGTTCTATGGATATGCAATGCAATCATCATATGATAATACCAAATTTCTCATTCTAACAATCTATTTAATGAACAAGGATTTACAAGTTAATGAATCCTTTCTTCAATTTGGTGAGTCCTATGCAGAAGGCTCCAAATTGGTGACATATAAGACATTCAACTTAGCATACTTCTACAAGGAATAATCTCAATCTAAGTCTATTTAGGTTATTCTACCATAAGGTATAGGGACAATCATCTATGGTTGTTAAGGTCCTTCTAAGGTTCTATCTCAAAAAGAGACAAATACGGTATTGTCCTACCTCAAAGTAACCTTATTAAGAGTATAACATTTACTAAAGTTAAGACATCTTCATACCTTAAGGATATATAGTTATTGATTACTGCATAACATCTTTACTTATAATAAATTGATCCTAAATCTAATAATATAGTTACATGTAGGTTTATGCATTCAATCATTACATTAAGGGTGAAAAACCAACATGTTGATCTTCTGAATGCTATCCTAACCACAAGCACACTAAATTGTAGGATAGAATCATACAATTCTTGGAAATTTGATTATTTTGCAAATTAATCCTATTTTAAAGATCAATTCATGCTAAATTTCTTACTTAATTAAAAATCAAAGATCTTAAGATTTAATCAAAATGATTAATAATATGAGCTATTATTAGATGTAACTCTTCTAATTTATTAACCTATAGTCAATGTCAAATCAACATATATTAGCTAAGTTCATGCAAAGTCAGAAAGAGTTATGCAAAATTAGTAAATGCAAGATTGTAAGCTTACTTTATTTAGAAAACTTAATTAAAACTATAAGAATTTAAAGATAATTAAACATAATTATTGGTTTCACATGCCAAATTAATTTGCTTATCTATTATTAAAAGAATCAGCAATAATTCTGCTTTATTTAATTTAAGTACTTAAATAAGCTAATAAGAGTTTCACCCTGATTAGGAGAGATTTAATAGTTAAGGTTTTTCAAATTAGATTGTGTTGTTTGCCCATCTATTGCCTATTGTTCAATAGTCATAAAAATACTAAAATTATCAAAATCAGAACGTGATTAAGATCAATTAGCACTAATCTATTTCTAAAGTGATTATCACTTAATTATCAAATACATTTCAAATAGTAGATTTAATTTAACCAATTGATTCTAAATATCCAAGAGAATATTCGGAGACTAAAACATGCGATTTAAGTTAAGTAAGAACCCTAATTATCACTAGTCATATAAATTGAGGATTAAGGAATAATTAACAAAATTTGACTCTAAAAAATTGAGATAGCATTGGGAATACATTCTACATGCCATAATTAACATTTAGAAGCTTAAAGCAAGGCATTTGGACGAGTATAAGTGTTAATATTTACTAATCAAACCATTAGAGTGTTTAAGCAAAATTAAGAAAATGACTAACATAAACAAAAATATTTTTGTATATTATTATTCCTTGCATTTTTTTGAATAAAATAGTATATAATTTTATATGTTTTGGTGCTAAGATGACAGTTGTTCAATTAATTCATTATGAATGCTTTTAATTAAGATTTGATTTTCTGATTTATTTTCCTAAAGGAAAATAAATCCAAAAATCTTTTTAATTAAACACGGAGGTGGCCCATTAAAAAGGTGTAAGTTGGCCAGGATCGATGGCTCGTTACTACCGCACTGTGCGGGTTACGGGTCGACCAGACCCGCACAGTGGCTTCATCTTCCTCCTCGCCTTCACTTGGCGACAGGGAGTTAGGGTTAGGAATTCGACCCAAATTGCCGGGTGCCCCAACCATACCATAGCTAGAATTTGATTGCCACTCAATCAGGAAGTCGAGGTGCATCGAACCCACCAGGAAGCCCTCTAGAGGAGGCCGGAGATGTTCATACCTTACTCACCCATGGCCCTCCTTTAAGTTTTATTGTGGTGATCAAATACTCCCCATAGAGTCTATTAAATTGTGTGAGCCCAATCCTTACACCTTCAGGGAGGTGAGACATATTGTAGCCTTATGGCCACGAGGTACGGGGCACACCCAGACTCTGGGTACTTACTCGGACCCAGATTGTTGAAGGATGGCAACCCGATTGATTGTATAAATCAATCCAAACTAACCCAGATCTTAGGGATGCTAGCATTGAGTTTGATTAGCCTAAGCATGCAATTATAAGTCAAATTAAAGTAATGTTAAGCCTACTCAACTTAGCACAAAGAGGGTGGTACCAAGTTTGATGGGCTGCAGGCTCAGCTTGATTGACTAGAATATTGGCTGGCCTCGGGAAGTTGCATGGGGTCCTTATATTGACACTGACTAGGGCTGGAAGGAGCCAGGGAGCTTGCATGAAAGCTGGGCACGTGAATTGGAGAGAAGGGCAATTGGGATCTAGTAGTGAGAAAATAGGTCACCAGGCGATTGTAATAACCCATGGTTGTTACCCAGCTTGATTTTATCATAATCGTATTGTAATCACCATTCCATTAAGTTCATCTAGTCATTAGAACCAAACTCTAAAAGTTTGGAGCAATTCAAAGCTAAATCCAATATATTGGATTATTTTAATATTTAATTAATTAGAAAATTGAAGTACTTATTTTGACCTCAAAATTGAAATCCGACTTCGCCATTGTGATCATCACCCCCAAATTAGCCAGGGGTGATGTTTTGGGCGCATTTGGAAGTCGTCGAATTTTTGTGAATATTTTAATATAATTAAATACGTCGAAAAATAGAATAATTAAATAATCGTCGGAATCAAATTTTGCCTTCACCATTGAATTCCTCACTCCCAAATTAGCTAGGGGTGAATTTTTGAGATTTTTCAGAGCACATTCCAAAAATTAGAATATTTAAATAATTTGGGAAAATAAATAAATAGGCAAACATTGAGGCCCTAACTTGCAATTTTCCCATTTATTTCAAAAATTCTATTTCGGCTGGCCATCCCCATGCATTTCGGCTGGCCATCCCCTCCTTCTCTCTTAAGCCATGCCCCATTAATGCCCATCCATGATGGCCCCTACTCCTAGCCTCCCTAGATAATGATGAAGCCCTACCCTTTCCTTTCTCCTTTAAAAGGGAGGGCTCAGCCTCCTCTTGGGCTTGCTAAAACTTTCTCTACTCTTTTCTCTTCCTCCATTGCTGCACCCTAAGAAGAAGAAGAAGATGAAGAAGAAGGAGAAGAAAACAAAGCTTCATTCTTCCCCTCTTTCCAAGGAATTAAGGTACCCGTTTGCTCCCCTCCTTTTTGTCTTCTATATGTTGTTATTATGCTTAAATGTACCTTGGAAAGCCTATAATCATGTATGAAAGTTATTGAGACTCTTAAAAGTTACATAGAAAGATGCTCTGTTTTCATTCATTCTGCATACCCTTGTATTCATCGTCATTTTTAGTAAAGCTAAAATGTTCTGTTTGTGCCAATCTTGGTGTCGATGTAAAGGTATTGGAAATACCTTTCCATTGATATATGGCACCCCTCATGGAACTCTCTAGATTGAGAGTAATTAAGCTCAAAAAACGTCCCTCACGGGTTTCGCACCTGGCGGAATCACCGTCTGTCGCTGCAGCGCACGGTCGCATGCTGCACCGGGCTGTAGCAGACAGGAAAACTTAAAAAATCTGTAATTAACTAATTGAACAGTATAATCACGAAATGGACCTCCACAGCCCGCTGTAGCGGGCTGCAGCGGTCTGCAGCGGCATTTCATGAAGACTTAGGAAATGTCAAAATAAAATTAATTGAACAGTAGAGTTGCAAAATGGACCACTATAGCGCGTGGTCACGCGCTGCAGCGGTCTACAACGATAATTTTGCGAAAAATCATTAAATTATTAAATAAAAGTAATTGAACAGTGATTTTTGCAAATCGAACCGCTACGGCGCGCCACAGCGTGCTACAGCAGATTGCAGTGGCCTGCAGCGAGCCGCAACACAATGGCGCTATCGCACAGAAAGTGCTACAGTGCGCTGCTGCGCGAAAAGCGCTACAACACGCAACAGCGCCCAAATTTGTAAAATTTCCAGAATTTTACAGAAACTACCCAGATTCTGTAAAACTGCCCAGTCTTGGCTGAAATGGCCAAAACTCAACTGTATTGGTATTTTAAGACCCCTAGGACCCTATTTTAGCTAAAATTGAGCATTGCATAAAATTCCATGTTGAAATTGAATTAGTGCTCAAATCCTCCTATAATCCTAAATATGTATGGTGCCAAATGCTAAGTAATAGAGTTTTAAGTACTTGAATTGAATAGGTATATCCTAACAACAATAATGGCATGAAACCTAAGTCCTTTAGATTTGTGATTAAATGCTAATCCCTTTAATTTGATTTAGAATTTAATTAGCATTGATTAACCTTTTGTGTCACCCTTCTATCTATGTAATTTTAGGATGTATATTAGAGAACTCCAATATTTATTTGAACACTCAAATGTGCTTACTGGAACTTAATCATCTTGATAACTTGATTAAGTAAATGATACTTAATCCAAACCTAAGCTTGACATCAATAATACACTAATAATACATTTATTTGTCATTGACCTTTAAATTAAACATTAGTCTTAATGATAGAAAGGTTAAGGGTTAAACCCTAGCTTATCTTGATTAAGATCTAAACCTTAATCACTTAATTAATTAACTTGATTGTAAGATAATTTAATTGACATTATTGCAATAATGCATATGATTTTATATTGATCTTAAATCATCAAATTAGAAGTGCTAAGGATAACATTGAATATGTATAATTAAACTATCTGAATCCAAACTCTAGATCTTTGATTTTCTCTTATATAAGACAATTAGCATAAGATGGAAATAAAACTGTAATGATTTATGCAATGATCTAACTCTAATAAGATCTTTGATTTTATACCATGATTGTAGAATAGGCAAGGATCAAATGAATTTTAATTATCTGATCTGATCACATAACTTAAGTATAACAAGTAAACATTAAGAAGTAAAAAAGTGAGATCTTAAGGGTCTTGCTATATGATTCGTCATTAAAATGATTAAAGACCTTAATGAATGAAACATTGAGGTAGGAAGGACCTTTATAACTTATTGAGATAGAAACCTAGTTGCTCCTCATAACTTTAGAAGTTGAACTTGATACCTTGTGGTAGGAATCACCTAAAGTACTTAGAATGTGGCTCATTCCTTATGGTAGTAACCTATGTTGAGTGATCATTTGATCACATCCTTGGAGCCTTGTGTAGGACACACCTACTTAGAGTAAGGATTAATAGATTTGATAAATCCTTGTCGATTAAATAGAATCTGCTGAACTCAGATTATTGGTTGGGTATAGTAGGGTATACCCATATTACTGGATTAATTCAGTAATATTCAGGATTGGTTGATTCACTCCAATGTGGACTTATGACCAGGTACTATCCTACGAGATTAGCCAAATACAGTCCCATTAAAGTAAATCTTCCAAGACTAAGAGTGTTACAATTAGTGAACAGGCCCCTTAGTATGAGATATAAACTGTGACCGAGTTCTGCCTCCTATCGTAGTGTGCTTCGATAAGTGCAGTTAAAGCAAACTAAGTATCTGAAGTCACTTTATGTAGACCACTAAGTATGCTTGTAATTAGGACATTTAATGGCTTAGCTTGAGATATAAATTGTGATCGGGTTCTGCCTCCTATCGTAATGCGCTTCGATAAGTGCAGTTTAAATAAGCTAAGGGTTAACTCTACCTTTCTTGTAAACATGCTAAATATGTGTATAAAATCATCCCAACTAATGATTTTCAAGTAAACTCTCAACTTTAACCAAATTACCACAGTTGGAATCTTAGGAGTCAGAATCCTTTTAGCAAGATTATGCACAATGGAGACTTTAGATTCATTATCAAATTTTAAAGCATTTTCTGGATTTATCTCATGTAGTTTAGAAGCATGAGCATGAGCATAAGTATAATGTGTAAATATCAGAATGATGTATAAAAATTAGAATGATATATAAGTATCAGTGATGATCTATGAGTTACGGAATATTGCATACATTGACGGGGGAAATTTTGGATGCATCAGTGTCATCAATAAATAGTATTCCCAATAGGGTGTATGTAGACATTGGACCGTACTGCTCATAACAGGTCACTAATATTTTGGTAGCATATCAGTAGCATACCGTGTTGAGGCATATTCAGATGCACAGTTTTAGTGACATACATCATAGTTGTACATATGATTACTCAGTTTCAGATTCAGTACTATTTTGATTTATTTTTAGTATTTAGTTACAATTTAGTTTCACTTTACCTTGCTTTAGTTTTGTACAGTTTTATACAAATTTGTGCTTTCAGTTACCTTTACAATTTTTAGCAGATTTACTCGTATTATGTAAATGTTAAATGAATAATTAGAACTATTAGATTAGTTTCGATGTGTTAGACTTATTATCTAACATGAGGTACTTTTGGGATCCGACAATTTGCTAAATCCTGAGCAGTATATTGAGATAGGTCAGGAGGACACTCAAGAGATTCAGGAGGAGCTCGTGGAGTACTAGTGGACTCTCCTCCAGCTTTACTTTCTGCTAAGTATTTTTAGTTCAGTATGTAGTTTTACTTCAATATTTCAGTAAACTGTTTATAATAATTCTGGATGTATTTTCTTTTCTTTTCTGAGATGAATATTTTCTACAGCTTCAGTGATAAATGATTTTGGATGTTTGCTTTAAGCTTCCGCACTCTATTTTTATACTATTTATACTTAGTATTGTGATGTGATCAGCATACTGGAAATGCTAATATTTTATACATATATTGGATTCCTATTGTATTCTAAATCCAATGTATGTATTTGCCTATATTTAGGATAATGATACTACTCTTATCTTAAGTATTAGCTCTCAACCCCACTTGAGGTTGAGTCAGCAGCCCTTCAGGTGGGCTTAGTTTTCAGCCATTTCGGGGAGACAGGGTATTCCTCCCCGAGTGGCGCATCGCTCCGCCGCCGATATGATTGTACTTAATTCTTTTGCGCATGGCGACGGGGCGTGGCGCTACAGCGATATCCTCAGAAGAGTGTTGGAGTGTTGCTGATGTGTTGGATCGATCCAAGAGCTAGGGTCAAGGCTTGGTTTTGAAAATTTAAATCGGGGACAGTCGGGCTTCGGAGCTCGGTCATGGCATCTAACCAATTTGGGAAGGATCCTAATGGCATTGCTAAGGTGGAGGTGTAGGAGGAGTGAGGTATAGGCTCTACTTTTGGGAGCATGATGATCCCTCCTATTGGGCACGAAGCATTTTTAGGGTGAAGATCCACAGTTTAAAGCTGTGAAACTATTTTGATTGATTGGATCTAAACAACCCAATTTGGGATGATTTGGATCGCATGATCCATGGGTGCGATCCGACGTCAACATGTGTCCATGGCTCAGATCTAATACAGGCCATTAGATTAAGAATGCTTGACGGTCGGATGGTGCGGGTTTTGATGTCGCGTGACCCCGGGCTCCGCAGCGGATCGCCCGCGGTTCAGACAACGGATCCCAACCCATTGGCGACCATTGGAGGTTTCTTTTGCAAATATTAATTGTTTCAAACCCTTTGGTGCACTTCTCCCTATTTAAATTAAATTTAATTATGGCCAAATGACTTTCAAAAGTTCCCAAACTTGCACCCCTAGCTAATTTGGGGGTGAAGAATTCAAAAATGCAATCAAAATTTTATTTGGAGATCAAAATATTTGGCTATTTTCTAGGGTTCCTAATTTTACTAAATTGCCAATTTATCCTACTGAGGTCCGATTGACCACAAAATTTTAAGGTTATATTATAATGACCATATGAATGTAATAAAGTAAATTTTAAAGTGTGATTAAGCTTTGATTAAGCTTGGTAATACCTAGGGTTGTTACACCTCTTCTTTCATGGATTGGATTTGGCACAATTGGATCTCAAAGTTAATTAGTATTTTTTTGGGGAGGCTTCATAATAACTTTGATAGTGTTGACACTTAAATTAAAAGCATGGGATATAACTTAGCATCCCGATGCCATCGTTGCAATGGTACTGAAACTATAAACCATGTGTTTATTGATAGTACTTTTAGCAGAATGATTTGATCTGCTACTTGCTTGTATTCTCCTTTCATCATTGATGATATTAGAAACATATTTCTCCACTAGCCAAAAGTGAAAGGTGCTAAAATTCACATTGGTAAACTTTTTGATGCCTTTACTCTGTAGCACATTTGGAATGCAAGAAATAAAGCTAAATATATGAATTTTATGTTCAAAATGGCTGTCACTATTACTATTATAAATAAAGATGCTAAATCATGTCTTAGCAATTATGATGCAAAATCCTTCAGCTAAAAGAATCTTAATGCAATTAATATCAAAAAATAGTTTCATGCTAGAGTGATTGTTGTGTTGAGTTTAATTCTTTTTCTCATGCTTATATTATTGTTTTCTTTGTGGTTATGAGTTTTTCTCAGCTAGTCACAGTCAGGCTTTGGGACTTTGTCTTTCGAAGTGGTCTCTAGGTATTCCTGGAATAGCTCTGGATACTTACTATCATAAAGCTGTCTCTATTAATAATTTTGGGGCTATTGAAGGGTTTTCCTAAAGCTTACTGGGATTGGCTGTCGAAGGGCTTTTGGTAGAGCTAGTTGTTTTCTATTTTATGCATCCACTTTTGGTATCCTTGGTTGATGTTAGCTCTTGCTGAACTTATGGTGGCCTTTCTAGTTTTACATTTTGTCTGCAAGTGGAAATCTTATCTGTTTGAAGTTTGTAATCTACTCTAGTTTTTGCATTATGTTTGCTGGTTATTATATTGGTTCTAAATTTATCTTGTTTTAGTTTGTTGGTGGTTGTTTGGTTTTGTTGGCTGTTTCTTGCTAATTATTTCCCTGTGGGGAGCTTCCTAGTATGTAGTGGGTCTTATATTATTATGATGTTTCTATCCAGCCTATGTACCCTTGTTGTCCTAGATATTTTAATGTTTATCTTTTATGACTAGATGTGCTCTAGTGGCTTTGAGTTTGGGTGATTTTGGCTTAATTTATCCAAAGGTGCTGTGGTTAGTTATTTGCTTACCTGTGCTGCTTTTGTTGAGCCTATGAACCTCTGTAGTCTTGACATTTTTATTGTTTTTCTTCTGCAGTTGGTTGTGTTCTGGTGGCTTTGTGTTTGGGCTGATTTTGGCTTGAATTATGGAGGTGTTGTGGTTAGTTATTTTGCTTACTTGCAGGTTGTGGGTTTTATTAAGTGTAAATTTTGAGAATTTAAATATGTAGATTTTGTGGTTTCTTTGACAAAAGATTTTGAATTTTGGAGATGCTGTGGTTTAGTTCTTGGATTTCTGCAGGCTACAAGTTTTATTGCGTTTGGTGTTTTTTGTTTTGCAGGTTTGCTCTTTTATTGGAGATTCGTTCGATGTCCTCCTTATTTTGTGCAGGTTTTGGAGGATGCGTGTTGTTTGCAGGTTCTATTACTGGTTGCTGGATTTTAGGCTGCTGGTTTTCTACAGTGCAAAATATAAGAAATTGAATCTGGAGGTGATGTGGTTCGTTCCCAATAGAAATTGAAATCTGGAGGTGATGTGGTTTTGGTGCTATTTGCAGGTTCTACTGCTGGTTGCTAGTTTTTGGGTTTGCTTTGCAGGTTTGGGCTAATGGGTTCTTCCCATTTTTCTTTAATCTCTCTGCTTGGCTTTTATCTTTCTTTTTCTGCCTTGCTTTTTGAAATGTCTTCTTACCTCTCCTTCTTGGTTTTGGTCCTTTGTTTATTTATATTTTATTTTATTATGTGCTAGGAATCTTTAATGTTATATTTTGGATTCTTACTTTGGGGGCTCCTTTCAGGTCTTTCAATTTTGGTAGGTTATGTATCATCCCAGCCCTAATTTGTATCATTTTTTGAATGGAATAAAACTATGCCAAGATGACTTTCTCTAAGAAATATATATTATTAAACATAACAAATAATCAATAATTATTATAAAGAGCAAAAGAATGAAATACAAAGACTAATTATTAAATTGAAGATTAATAAGCTTAAAAATAATAATTTCCTAGATACACAACTATTGAGCTCAACTTTGAGTACAAAGCTACCAAAAGTAAGAGGATATTATAATATTACATTTATATGCACTTTCAATTTCTTTTCACTACTACATCGACTTAAACCTTTTTTATTTTTTTTGATATGCTATCACCATATAAATATATTATCTTATATTTTATCACACTTTATCAAATGCTATTTATATCTTGAATGAAACTGTAAAATAACTAATGAAATGGGTTCTAAAATGATGAATTTTTGAGTCTTTACAAATATATGTTGGAATGCTGCAAATTCTATTTTATGAGGGGCTATTGAATTCTAAAAGTACAAAAATTTAATTTTATATTGAATTCTAAAAATAAGGTAACTATGCTTAGATTTTATTTACTCATGTTCTGTGTTTCATACAATAGAATAATGTGATCATTATACGCAAATTATGTTTTTATTTTCTTGAGTTATGACATATTTTTGTGAAAGGTTTAGATATATGTATAAATGCTGTGAACGGTGTCTTTATATTAGAGAATATGTTGCAAGCATTTGCAAGAGAAGAAAATTTTAATACCCTTATAAATACATGCTATTATAAAATTTGTTTTGTAAAGAGAAAATCTTAGATATTTGGAAGTCTCTAAACAAGACTAAATTTCTATAAAATGTTGAGAAATATATTTATTATTCTTTTTTTTATCTACTTCTACACACACACACACACACACACACACACATATATATATATATTGATACATTTCAGATATTAGATTAGAAGCAAGTGGATGATAGCTTAGATGGAAGAATGTATACGTGTTGCTTAAAGATGCTAATCAAATTATTCAAAAGACATTATATTATTTTCATGTACATTTTATAAACTAGAAAGACCCTATAATCAGTTAACACAAGATGTTATATGGATGACCTTGAATTTTCTATATTTAGAAATTTAGTTGAATGGAAGATATTAAGAGGGTGGCTTCTACAAAATGTTTCAAATATTTTGTGTATATTTTCATAGCGCTATGCTTAATAAGCCAATAAGGTACTAAGAATGTGTTTATTCTTCCAGTATTTGATTAGTGCACCAATTTGGCATTGAAAAATCATATTTTTGAGCAATATATCCTTAGGAGCATGTTAAAATAGTGATACTGTGAAGTGGAAAGGAATTCAACACACTAGAACCAAAAGAATAGTGACGTGACAAAAAAAGCTGAACTAATTGTCACTAAATCATATTTAATGATACTTGAATAAGGACCTAATTTATACTAATTGAACATACTTATATGTTTAGCTGAGTGGAGCTTAAACATGCTATTAGATGGTTATAAGAATTGAAATTGCATTCTAGTTAACCTTACATGTTCCTTGTAATTTAAGAAGTACTTTAAACCTTACTACACACTGAACAATGTAACTTTCCTTAATTAACCATGAAATTATCAAGCTACAAATTTATAGCTTCAGCATGGGATCATACTGATTAGTTTCAAGGATTGCTTAAGGTCTCTGCAATTTCCCTAGAAAATGAAATTTCACTTATATAAGGGATTTCATCTTTTGATGGTTAGTTTAAAAAATCCCAAATTATCATACACATCTTTAGCTCTTTCACTCGAAGAACTAAGCCTTAATCATATTTCTACCATCTTCCTTAACCTTTGGAGATCATCTTTAATGGCCTATTTTAATTAGGGACCATCTAAGATCCTATACATTATGTTATGATAAAAAATTTCTCCTACAGGCTAGCCTGCTGATTAGCTAGAGTACTGTTGGATAGCAATAGGTAGTTTAAGAGTCTCTAAATAAGCTATTGGAGTCTTTCCATCATAGTGCATTGGCCTAGACCCATTGTGACGTCCCCCATTTCTCGAGTCAATGAGGACTTGGGATTGGGGTCCCTCTACTGAGGATTGTAGTCGAGATTTTGCATACTAATATAAAATATCATAGATCTTTGTTCATTTATATTCGAATTATAAAAATTTGATATTTTATTACAGTATTATTTGTACAGTACTTTTACACGAGTATGCAATCTTTATTTGAGTACATGAAAGATGAGCAACAAAAATAAAAATGCAACGATTGATTGTTTTAGTATTATTCCATCTATTTGTCGAAGTCCTATCTAGGCAGTTACAACGAAAATACCTGGGTTGAATCCCCGTTATAGAAAACTCAAGTACTTTGGATATCATTAATTACATTATATATTTAAGTGGAAAACATGAAATTGACCTTATAAAATGTAGGGAAATAAGTTAATAAAAATAAAAAAAGACAATCTTTCCTCTCGTGAGGAATTTTCATAGTTTTCTCTACAAAATAATCATTGAACAATAATTGAAGTAATAATAAAATTAGCATATCACAAAATAAGTTCAACTTCTTCAAAAATTGAATGTTTTATTATGAAAATTAATAATAAAATAATAACATTTGTTCGTGTGGGCAAAATCTCATACCTTGAGAAATGAAGCACATCTGCTTGAGTATCATAACTTTGGGTTCAAAATCATACACACACACACGCACAAACACATACAGACACACACACACACACACACACACACACACACACACACATAAACACACACACACACACATACACACACACACACTCTTAAATATATACATATATCATTTCACATATGCGCTCTCATAGACATACTCATAGTATTCTTATATTTTTCAAAGCAGAATGAGAATGAAATTGCCCCATTTTAAACATAAAAATAACATTATGTATAAACTATAAATAACCTCCTTAGAATCCCATTTTATTGATTCAAGCATGTTATTAATTTTTGATAGTAGTATCAAATAGGGAGTTTATACTTAAATCAACACATTCTTAGACATGAAATATGCAGGGTTCCAAGCGGAGGAAAAAGCACATAGTTAAGTTAGCATATATAAATGTATTTTAGGATATTTATGGTACCTATTTTGAATTTCTTATGTTGATCTCTCACAAATCTATGTGTATAAATTTTTTGTTAGAAAAATGATGGTTAACTTTCCTTTATAAACTATTTATTTATTTAATAATAATGATAATTGTTCTTATCTTCTCTCTCTTTAACTCTCTCTATCTCAATGTTGTTAGTAAAAATAATAAAAGAATGTATTATTATTATTAGTATTATTTATTATTATTATTATTATTAGTATCAATAATGATAATAATCTATCTTTAAAAAAATGATGATTTTATTTTTGTGAGAATTATAAGAAATATTAATTAGGATGATAAAAGTGTTATTACTATTGAAGAGAAAGAATTATTTAAGAACATTAATAAAGAAGTATTATTATTATTATTATTATTATTATTATTATTATCATTAGGAGAGATGGTAATAATTATATTATATAATTATGGTAATAATAATAATAATAAGAAAGATAATAATAACAATAATATAACTTTATCATTATTCTTATTATAACTTTTTTGGAGAGAGGAGATAATGATATGATAATATAACAGTGTTATCATTATCAATATTAATATGGAGAAATATTACAATGATGATAATAGTAAATATAATTATAAAAATAATAGGATTGCTATTATTTTTACTATATTGAGAATATTATAGTAATGATATAATAATAATAATATTATTATTATTTTTATTATGTTTATTATTATTATTATTATTATTCAGTAAATAGGAAAAATAATAATAATAAGGAATATTATTATTACTATAAAATAAAACTAATAATATTAATAATAAAATTGATAATCATCAATATTAGTATTATTATTATTATTATGAATATAATGCAGCTGAAGATGATAATAATTATAATAATAACCATAATGATATTTTATTATAATAATAATAATTATTATTATTATTATAATCTTTTGAAAGAAAATACTATAATAATAATGGTTAAGATAATAGAGAATGATAAGGATAATAAGAATGAGATTTTATTATTATTATCATTACTAATGATAAATATAATGATAATAACAAATTATTATTATTATTATTTTTATTATCATTACTAATGATAAATATAATGATAATAACAAATTATTATTATTATTGTTATTATTATTATTATTATTATCATTATTATTATATATATATGTAATCTTATTATTATTATTAGGACTAGTAGAGTGAAAATAATAAAGGTGATAATGATAAAGAATATTATGATAATTATTATTAATAATGATGAAAATGATGATAACAATAATAATAATAATAATAATAATAATAATAATAGTGATATTATTTTTATTAATATATTTATTATTATAATAATAATAATAATAGTTATGATAATAAAAGAAATATGATATTGGTAATGAGGATAATAATAATAATAATAATAATAACAATAAATAAAATGTTATTATTATTATTATTATTATTATTATTATTATGATTATTAGAGAGAATATTACTATGATAATAATAACAAAGATAATATTAATAAGAGTATTGTTATTATTATGATGATAATAATATTTGATAATAATAATAATAATATAATTATTATTATTATTATTTTGAATATAATAATGATGATGAATACGATAATAGTTATAATAATAATAATAGTAAACTTATTATTATAATGATAATATTATTATAAAAAACAAAAATTTTTATTATTATTATTATCAATATTAATGATAATAATAATAATAATTTCAAAGAATTAATAAAAATAATAAGAAATACAAGAAGAAAAAAAAATAGTAATATTGATAATAATAAAGAACAAAAAATTTGCATTAATAATAATGATAATGATAATAATAATATAAAAATTATGTTATTATTGTTATTATTATTTTTATCATATTTATAGTAAAATAAAAATGCAAGAAATAAAAAAAAAGATAATAAAATGTCAGTAGCAAAAAGGAAAATTAGTAGTCAGTTGTTAGTCAAATTAGGAGTAAAAACTAAGTAGTTAATAGTAGTATTAATAATAAAAATAATTATTAATATTATGGTTATTATTATTTTTAATTTAAAAAATTAAAAATGTCCTCACAATTATATTTTGTTTTATTTTTCTTCTCCGTCTTCTTATTCATAGGGGGGACTTTGGAGTGGTGGTTGGCTAGAGGAGGAGGAGGAGGTGAGCTGCAAGGAGGAGAAAAGGTTTTGGGTAGGAGAAAGGCGATTCTCGTTGGTAGCCAAAGAAGGGGTTGTGGAGGTCATCGACGATGGTTGGAAGCTGGAGAGATGGATGCTGGAGATGGTAATTGAGGGGTGGCGGTCAGCTAAGAAGAAGGAGGACGGAGAGATGGCTGCCAGAGGTGGCCTTATTTTATTATTCCGAATCTAGTGACACTAAAATTTTTGGATTTGGACCTAAATTTTTCTTTCTTAATTTTCTGTATTTTAAATTTAAAAAAGTAATTCAAAAGTATCCGTTATTCTGATTGCTCCTAAACCTGGCCATTACGATCATAAAAATATACTCATTTAAATGATATATTTGATTTAGCCTAATTTTGAACTAGCATAGGAACTTAACTTTAGCTTAATCGAGCCATGTTTTGGTTTTAATTGTGTTAGTAGGATTTTAGTTGTCACAGTCTCCCCCATATTAAATTGATGTCATCCTCGACATTATAAATACTTTGAGTTTAGCGATTACCTGGTTATTCTAAAAAGGCTTAGATACTTCATCCATATATTATCTTCTTTTTCCCATGTGTCTTCATTTGAATTTTAATTACTCCATTGTATCTTTACCATGAGAAATAATTTGTTGCAATGTTGTCAAACATCCTTTGTTAATATTTTGATAGGTACTTTGGCATATGATAAATTTGGTTGAATGCATTCTTCTTGAATATATTAGCATTCTTTAAGAGATGATATGTAGAAGACACTATGTACTATAAAAAAGTCTATTATTAATTTTAACTGGTAAAAGAGCTTCCTACTTGAGCAAATACTTCAAATGATCCTACATATCTGGGACTTAACTTTCCTAATACTACCAAATAATAGATTATTCTGAATCTAATGACATTAAGATTTTTGGATTTTGACATATATTTTACTTTATTAATTTTCTGTATTTTAAATTAAAAAAATTAATTCAGAAGTATCTGTGATCCAGATTGCTCTCAAACTTGAGCATTACAATTACAAAAATATACTTTTTTTAATGATATATTTGGTTTAATTGATTTTTGAACTAGCTTAGGAATGTGATTTTGGTTTAATCAAGCCATGTTTTGGTTTTAATCGTGTTAGTAAGATTTTAGTTATCACAGACTCTCCCACTTAAAATCAATGTCATCTTCAACATTATATTTACTTTGAGTTTGGTGATTTCCTAGTTATTCTAAAAAGGTTTAGATACTTCACTCACATATCATCTTCTTTTTCCCATATGGCTTCATTTGAATTTTGATTACTTGATTGTATCTTTACCATGGGAATTGATTTGTTGCAAAGTTGTCATACATCCTTAGTTAATATTTTGATAGGTACTTCGGCATATGATAAATTTGACTGAGTGAATTCTTTTGGAATATAGTTATTATGTTGAATTTGTTAGGCATTTTTGGATAGATGATATGTAGAAGACATCATGTATTATCAAAAAATCTTTTGGTAATTTTAGCTGGTAATATGAGCTTCCTACTTGAGCAAGTACTTAAGCTGATCCTACATATTTGGGACTTACCTTTCCAAATACTCCAAAATAATAGATTCTTTTCATTGGACATATGTTTAAGTAGGCATAATCTCCTACTTGAAATTTAACTAGTCTATATTTTGAATAATAGCACTTCCTTTGTTGATCATGTGTGACTTGTATTCTTCTTTGTATTAATTAGACTTTTTGTATTATAGATTCTATTATATCTATAGATTTGAGTATCTCCAACTTTGAACCAAGATAAAGGTGCACTATATTTCCTTTCTTATAATGCTTTATATAGTGCCATCCCAATACTTGCTTTATAGCTATTGTTATATACAAATTCTCTTAATGATATGCACTCTTCCTAACTTCTGCCAATGTCTAATATGCATAATATCAAAAGATCTTCTAGTATTTGATTCACCCATTCTATTTGGCCATCAATTTGAGGGCAGAATGCAGTAGTCAAAGCTAGATTAGTTCACAAGTATTGATGTAATTTCTTTCAGAAATGTGATGTAAATCGACTATCTCGATTAGATACTATTGTTGAAGTGATGTTGCATAACCTAACAATTTCATTTATATATATTCTTGCCAATATATTAATGCTCTCTTTCTTATAATTGGAATATAGTATGTTGATTTTGTTAGCCTGTCTACTATAAACCAAATAATATCAGCTCCAGTTTTATCTCGAGGAAGTCTAACTATAATGTCCATATAAATGTCTGCCATTTCCATTCTAGGATTTGTAATGGTTGTAAAGTCCTACAAGCTGTTGATGTTCAGCTCTTACAATGTTATATATATGACAATGAGTTACAATTTTCTAATATCTTTCTTCAATCCTGGCCACACAAATGATTTCCTTAAATTCCTATACATCTTTATACTTTATGGATGTATTGTGTATCCTGAATGATGAGCTTCAGTTAATATTTGATTATGTAATTCAAGATTATTATAAATCCTTATTCTTATCCTATGATAAATATAATTTCCCTTCAAGTGTCGATCCTTCTTGAGTACATTCTCTATATCTTGTTTTATTTTGGAATAATCAACATCTTTACAATAACTAATTTTGATTTGTTCCTCCAAAGTAGGCTTGATTATCTCATCATCACGTATAGTATTTAATTGTGATTTGGAGATTATTTCTATGCTCATTCTACCAAGTTCTTATACTATTGTCATTGTATGAAGTCTCTCTAAAGATTTTTGTTTATCTACGACTACATTTTCCTTTCTTAGATAATATTGAATAGTAAACTCATAATATGCTATTAGCTCCAACCATCTGATTTGCCTGAAGTTAGTTAAGCTATTTTTGAGTAAAAATATACTTAAGGATTTTGCGATCAATATAGATTTCACATTTTACTTCATAAATATAAGGCCACTATCTTTTAAGTCATGAACTGAGTAGTTATTCTCATGAATTTTTAATTATCAGTATGTGAAAGCAATAATCCTTTTTTGTATTAATACTCTATAATGCCCCAATGCAAAATTAGATAAAATATAACCCATCAGCAGGGGTTATTGTAGTGCTTAATACTGAATTAGTATGAACTAACCCACAATTAAGCAATGTGTGGCCAAGAATCTTTGTGAGGGAGGGGGGGGGTAAGTAAATATAAAGAAAGATAGAATCAACATGAAAATCTATATCTTCCATCCAAACCATCCAAAAATAAAAAATATAGAGCCAATCATATAAAAGAAAATTAAAACATTTAGAGCCATTCCATGGCTTTCGTCCTTCACCTCATACCTATTATCTTAAGCCACATCAAACCCCAATCGACTCCATTCGATGAACCACAGAGTTCGGTAGCCTCAATTGGAGTTGAGAGTCACCCGGTCGCCAAATAGAGCTCACTAAAGAACCTTCATCGCTCAACTTAGGTACCCTTATATCATTACTATCTATAACAACTACCCTAAGTTGATACTTAGCTTAATTGCAACCTAATTATCATTCCATTGAGTTCGTCTAGTCATTAGAATCAATCTCCAAAGATTTGAAGTGATTCAGAGCTCAATTTAATATTTGGATTATTTTAATAATATTTAATTAATTAGAAAATTGAGATATTTAATTTGATCTTAAAATCAAAATCTGACTTCTCCATTGTGCTTGTCACCCCCAAATTAGCTAGGAGTGATGTTTTGGTAACAATTGAAAGTCGTCAAAAATTTATCGAATATTTTAATATTTAAAATACCCAGAAAATTAGGAAAATTAAATACTCATCAAAATCAAAATCCAATTTTGCCATTGAATTCTTCACCCTCAAATTAGCTAGAGGTGAATTTTTGAGATTTTTCGAAGCACATTTATAAAATTTGATTTTTTTTAAAAGCATTAATTGAATAAACTAAAATATTCAAAAATTAAATTTTCCCTCTAGCTGGTCCCCAAGCTGCTCCTTCCTCCTTCCCAGCACCTTCCTCCCCATACCCTACACTCAAGAGATTTTTGCGCCTCTCCTTCCCATCCATGCTGATGGGAAGGCTCATTAATGGAGCCATGTACCATCCTCTCCTTTAAGATGAACCTTCAGCCCTCCTCCATTGAGTTGTTAAAAATCCCTCCTCACCCTCCATTTGCCTAGTTGAAGCTCATTCCCTTCCAAGCTCACTCCCAAGCTAAATAAGAACTTTTAGCTTCTTCCTCCTCTTGCTAGCAGTTGAAGAAGAAGAAGAAGCTTCTTCCCTCAAACTCTTAAGCTCCTAAGTTCCTATAAAAATCAGAGTCCTCTTCCTCCATTCATTTCAAGGCCAAGGTACCTCTTCTTTTTATCAAACATGTTTATTTCATGCTAATAAGAACATGTGTTTGAGATGTAGAGATCATTAGAGCTTATTAAGATAGTAAGTTTTAGGGAAGAAAATCTATTCTACAAATCTGACTTTCAGAATGACCTTTTCATTGGTATATGGTGTTGTGGACACCAGTGATACACAAGATACCAATGCCGAATGGCACTTGTAATGCACACAATCAAACCAAAGTCCAAAGCCTTTGAGGATTGGGGCGCGTTGACAGTTACCAAGCTAGCTTAGAAATCACAAAATCATAACGAGAAAGAACGCAGCACATACAATCATCCAAACACAAGCATATATGTAGAAAACCCAAGATTGGGAAAAACTACGGAGCCACATCAATGAGAAAATCCACTATGAAAAAGCTTCAAGGTTTATAGAGTTACAAGAGCTATATCACCTCAGCATACACAGCTGTAGCTTTATTCTTAGAATGGAGAAGGGAAGAAGCTTCTACCTCCTGAAGTTTCTTCTTCAAATAGCAAGGCTTCTCTTGCCTGGCAGCTCCCTAGGGTTTCTTCTAGGATTCTTTTTTCCGCAGCCTCCAAAGCCTTCAAGCTGATTTCAAAAGCCTTAGATTTTCCTCCGCTACTTTAGATTAAGTAGCTAGCTCCATTTTAGACCCAAAAAGTCCAAAATACCCATCAAATTTCTTCAGATCAAGACCTGGAATGAAGTAGAGATCCGTTGGCTGCTACGACGCGCTGTAGAGGTCGACTTTCAAATTTGCATTCACTGGAGCGCATTGTAGTGCCCGCGTTTGATTCTGCTGTGGCGCATGGCAGTACCCGCTTCTCGATTATTGACCACTGAGGCGCACCGTAGCACCTCAGCTACGAGCTTGGTTCTGCTGTGGCACACGCAACGCCTGTGCTGTTCTTGGACAATGACATCTCCACAACACAACAATCTCCTACTGGGAGACCCTTTCTTTTTTTTTGTGTTAATTTTCCTCTGCTTCCTCCATTGATCCTTTTATGTCATCTTCTGTGTCTACCAAGGATTGTCATGTGGCTCACCAAATGCTCTCCCTTCACGTACTGAGGCCAACTGAAGCTACACATAGCTTCAGTTTCTCCACTATTACTTCTTTAGTAAGCATATCAGCTAGATTCTTAGAAGTATGGATCTTCTCCAATCCAAGCTGTCCCTCTTCTAACAGCATTCAGATGAAATGGTAATGGAGTTGAATGTGCTTTGTCCTGGCATGAAAAGCGACATTCTTAGCTAGGTGAATGGTGCTCATAATGTCACTGTAGAGCCTCAGATACTTCTGCTCCTTGCCTAATTCAGCCATAAAACCCTTCAGCCAAATCATCTCCTTGCTTACCTCTATGATGGCAATGTATTATGCTTCCATTATAGATAGGATACAATATTTTATAGCTTGGAGTTTTAGCTCACCACTGCACTACCCAATGTATAGACATAGCATACAACACTTCTCCTACTATCAACATCTCCTACAAGATCTGAGTCTACATATCCCTACAAAATAATATCAACTCTTCCAAAGCATAGAGCTTTGTTCACTGTACATTTTAGATACCTTAGGATCCACTTGACCGCATCCCAATGGTGCTTTCCTGGGTTTCCCATGAATTTGTTGACCACTCTTACTACATGGGCATTGTCCAATCTTATGCAGATCATTGCATACATCAAGCTCCCAACTGTTGTGGCATAAGGCACCTTCATAATGTGCTCCTTTTCATCTTCAGAATTTGGCATATATTCCTTTGATAAGCTGAAGTGACTTGCTAGGGGAGTGCCCACTAGCTTTGCTTCATTCATGTTGAATTGTTTCAGCACCATTTCAACATAATCCTTTTGCGACAGCTGTAGAATTCCCGCACTTCTCTCCCTATAGATTCTTATTCCAAGAATCTGCTTGGCCGACACCAAGTCCTTTATGTCAAACTCCCTTGAGATCTGCTCTTTCAGCATGTTTATCTCCTCCATATCTAATCCTGCTATCAACATATCATCTACATACAACAATAGAATGATATAAGAGGACTTACACTGCTTTATGTAACAGCAGTGATCCGCTTGACATGTTTTGTACCTTGATTCTGACATGAAACTATCAAACCTTCTGTACCACTGTCTTGGCTCCTGCTTCAAACCATATAGGCTCTTCTTGAGCTTGCACACTAGCTCAGACTTTCCTTTTTCTTGAGCCTTATACCCTTCACACTATTGCATGTAAAGCTCTTCTTCCGGGTATCTGTGAAGGAATGCAATTTTAACATCCATTTGCTCCATATGCAAATCTTCAACTGCAACTAAATTCAGTACAACCCTTATAGTTGTCATCTTCACAACTGGGGTAAAGATCTCACTGTAGTCGACCCCATGCCTTTGCTAGAAACCTTTGACTACAAGTATCGCCTTATAGCGCTTTCTTCCATTTATCTCTTCCTTCATCCTATAAACCCACTTATTTTGAAGAGCTTTCTTCCCAGCTGGTAAGGGTGCCAACTCTCATGTCCCATTTGACATGAGTGATGCTATTTCATCATTCATGACAGCCTCCCACTTGCTTAAATCTTCAAGTTGAAGTGCCTCTTCTAAGATTTATGGTTCACCACTATCAGTTAGTAACAAATAGGACAAAGAAGGAGAGTACCTCTGTGACGGTCTAGACACTCTTATGGATCTTCTTAACATGGGTGTTTGTGGTTCAACATTGACACTCTCTTGAGCTTCTCCAATATCTGGCTCAACACTGCCATCAATCTCTATGTGCCAAGGTTCTCCATCTAAAGCATCCTTGGAGTTAGTCTTGACGCCCTTACAACCTTGTACATCTCACTTTCATTGAAAGTGACATCCCTACTTCTGATGACTTTTTGGTTTTGATTGTCCCAGAATCTATATCCAAACTCACTCGCACCATATCCAACAAATGTGCACTTGATCACCTTTGCGTCAAGTTTGCTACTGGATCCTGCGTCTATGTGCACATAGGATGAGCAGCTAAATACCTCGAGGTGGTTCTACTTCACCTCCTTTCCACTCCATGCTTCTTCGGGGATCCCTTCATTCAAGGGTACATAAGGTCCCCTATTGATTAAGTATACAGCCATGTTGACAGTATCAGCCCAGAACTGCCTTGAGAGACATGCTTGCAATATCATGCTTCTGGCTCTCTCTGTGATTGTACAGTTCATCTATTCTGCAATACCATTTTGCTGCAGTGTTCTTGGGACTGTAAACTCCCTCTTGATTCCTCAAGGCACAGAACTCCTTGAACTCCTTATTATAGTACTCACTGCCATTGTCAGACCTTAAGCATTTTAGCTTTAAGCCTATCTCGTTCTCCACCAAAGCTAACCACTTTCCAAATACATCAAATACATCATATTTATGATTGAGAAAGTAAACTCGTACCTTTCTTGTATGATCATCAATGAAGGTGATGAAGTATGTTGCTCCACCTATGGAAGATATAGAAGCTAGTCCCCACACATTTGTATGCACTAACTCCAATTTCTTACTTTTGAGCTCCCTTCCAACTTTAGAAAATGAAACTTTCTTCAGCTTACATAGCACACAGTCTTCACAGAAATCCAAATCCACTAATTTTAGAGCTTGGAGCTTCCCCTTTGACTGTAAAGATTTCAGCCCCCTCTCACTCATATGGCAAAGCCTCTGGTGCCATAGATCTGTATCTATTTCCTCTGCAGCTGCAATAGTATCAGACACTTTATTGATCAAGTAAAGTGTACCTTCCATATAGCCCTGTACAATAATGAGTGCTCCCTTGGTTGCCTTCCATGAGTCTCCTATGAATTAAGTGTTGTAGCGTTCTCTGGCTAGCTAGCTCACTAAGATCAAATTTCTTCTTAAACATGGCACATCTCTAACATCCTTAAGCTTCCAAACAGTGCTGTTTGTTAGCTTCACATCCACATCACCTTTTCCGATGATATCACACGCCTTATCATCTCCAAGATATACTTTCCCCAAGTCACCCTTGGTGTAGCACTTGAAGGCACTCCTCGACGGAGTCGCATGAAAAGAGGCATCCGAGTCTACAACCTAGGACTCCGTGTTAACAAGTGAGAGGATCAAAGCATCATGATTCTCCTTAGTTGAAACATTTATAGTGGGGGTCAACATCTTACCACCACTACTTGGCTTCTTTAGAGTAGGGCAGTCCTTCTTGAAGTGACTTGCCTTCCCATAATTCCAGTAATCCAGCTTTGTTTTTTCGGGTCTTGATTTACTTCACCGAGACATAGACCTATTCCTGGTATGTATCCTTTTAGCATGTCTTACCTTGCTCTCAGCATTCAGTGCTAAGGTAGATGACCCTCCATAAGTTTTCTTCAGCACCTCCTCGTTCAGCACAAGCCCAACGATGTCATCGAACTTCGATGATGCATTCCCTAATGAATTATTTATGGCTGTAACCAGCCCATCCCAACTGGATGATAATGAATATAGGAACAACAGAGCTTAGACCTTAGTCATCAAAACTGAAGCCCACCGAACTCAACTGGCTTGTCATGGTGTTGAACCCATTGAGGTGTTCAGTCACTGAATGGCCATCCACCATCCTCATATTAAACAATCTCTTTATCAAGAAAAACTTATTCGAAGTAGAAGGTTTTGCATACATCCTCATCAGAGCATTCTTGGGATCTATAGTAGTTTTCTCATTAACAATATTAAAAACAACAGAAGAAGATAGTGATAAATGTATCAAACCCAATGTGGTTCTATCAAGAACCTCCCATTCTTCATTAGTCATAGTTCCAGATTTCTTGCCGGCTCCTTTCAATGGAAGATACAATTTTTTTGGTAGAGCAAATCTTCCATCTTCATTTTCCAGAACGCAAAGTTTGTCCCACTGAACTTCTCAACCTTGTACCTCATTTCTTCGGCCATAGCTCCCACTCAAACAAGCAAACCCTTCCTTAGCAATAAGGAAAAGAAACCTAATGCTCTGATACCACTTGTTGTAAATGCTAGTGATACACAAGATACCAATACAGAATGGCACTTGTAATGTACAAAATCAAACCAAAGTCCAAAGCCTTTGTGCGTTGACAAATATTGGGCTAGCTTTGATATCACAAAATCATAATGAGAAAGAATGCATCACATACAATCATCCAAAGATAAGCATATACATGGAAAACCCAAGATTGGGAAAAAACACGGAGCCACACCAATGAGAAAATTCACTATAAAAAAGCTTCAAGGTTTAAAGAGTTATAAGAGCTATATCATCGTAATGCCCCTGCATATCGTAGCATGCCACTGCGTTCCTTAGCACTTGGATTTTGGCCAGAAGGTGCCATAGCGCACCGTAATGCCCATAAATGTCCGAAAGTGCCTTAAACTATTCGGATTTGCTCAGATTTCTTCTTTTTCACATTCTAATGACCCTTGACCCTAATGGGGCCAAAATATATCAAAATTAAACTTAATTTTCATAAAATTAAACATTGTATAAAATTGTAGGTAATTTTTGAATATGGAAAAATTAGGTTTTGACCCATTTTATTAAAATAGAACCCTAACACTGAAACGATCATAACTTAATCATTAAACATTAGAATTTAGATTCTTAGGCTCCATGGAACCCTTAGTAAGTAGACAATAATAAACTAATTGAATTTTTAGATTTTACTAAGTGAAATTATCAAAATGCAGTTATAGGTTAAAATTCATCAATTGAACTTATATGACTTAATAATTGTCCAAATTTGATATACCAACTGTCTATCTTCATGTGAGATAGCAATGAATCATTTGGCATTAACAAAATTATTTTAGAGCCCTTAATCAAAAAGTAGCATTTTAGACTCTAAAGTAGGGGCAAAATGGTCATTTTACCCAAAATTTAGGTAAGCAATTTGGGATTAATTTATAACCCTTAATCTCATAATAAAGTAATTTGGAAAAATTCCCATTTCAAGTTTTGAAAATCCTAAATAAATTAATGCCTTCTAACTTATTCCTAATCACACCTCTTTGAGTAAATTAGGACAACACATAAAGATATATTTTAGTAATTATAAACAATTCTCAAAACCCTTTAAGTCTTTTATTAGGAGCTTCTTAGGATCTACACTCAGCTTAGGATCTTTTCCTTAAGATTAGCAATAGATACTAGGTTAGATTTCATTTATTAAATAAAGTGGGTTATTCAATGAATGGAACCTTAGTTTTATTGGTTTCTAGATTTTCATACTTTAATTCTGATTATTTAATCTTTCAATTTTAGATTAAGACTAGGAGATTTATCCTATTAAGATTTGATTTTTCTTGATAAGGTTTGCCTTAGTCATTAGTTCACATTTAGATTTGAACTTTAGTCCTTAAACTTTTCCTTGGGATTATGTTATTTACTCCAATTTGTGGTGTTTAATTCATAATCCTTAGCTTAGTAGGTCTTAATCAGATCTTATTTTAAAATGTCTAAATTCATCAATTAGGACGTGATGATTTCTTCTTTAACTTATATTCATTATTGATTGAATTAAATTAGAACCTGATCAGTTCTAATTAATTTTAACTTATAAGACCGTGCTTTTAAGTTACATTTGATAGTAAGAATTAGAGATCCTGAGCTTGTGTAACTTAGAATGGTTAGAAAGGTTTAATAGATAACAACTGATGCCACCATATGTAGTAGAGTCCCTTGCTCACTATTGTTTTACTTGTACTTTCACATTCCTTGTACTTTGTGCCTTTACCTTGAACATGTCATATAAAAACATTATTGCATGAAATAAAAACTTAGAATAATTAGGATAACATTTGCATTGGGTTCAATTACTTACTGATCTTGTGCATTTTACTCTACTGGATATGGGTAAGGAGAAATAAGGATTACTAAGCATTACTCATTGAGGAGTATTGTGTTAAGTTTGGAACCTAAAAAGTCTTGCAAACATGCTTGACTCCTCAACTATTTCTAGATATATCCACAAAAGTGAAGTAAAATAATTAAAATTTACTGCATTATGATTATTGCCTCTTCAGTTTAGTTTCTGTTCTGTTATTCTAGTCTAGCCTTAGATGATGCTAGGAATATACATATACTTATTGAAGCATGATAGATTAGTCCTCTTCTGATATGGTAGTCATTATATACTCGTTTACTATTTACTATTTACAATTTATTGTTTATTATTACATTTTACCTTAGTTAGCTTTACTTTACCTGCTTACTTACTTATAGGATGATAGATTTCTTACTGTTTACTTATACTTATCACATATTGATTACTTTCTTTAAGACTTGCATATTTCATATGATCATCACATGTTAGGATCAATCTTTTCTTTCAGTACTTTTCTTACTTTATTTATATATGCCTAATATTGTCTTAACTAACTTTTGAGGTATGTTCTTTTGCCTCATTATTATTTAGTTAAAAATGCTGTTATTTATAACTTACCACCTTTTTTTGTATGCTTGATGCTCCTATGCTACTTTATTTTGCTTAACTTAAGTAAATGGTGACATTATTAAATTCATGAAATATTAAGAGCCTAAAATGTACTTAGATAATATGTATAATAAGATTTTCCTTTGCTTGGTTGGGGCCCTGGCATTATGAAACTGACAATATCAGGATTTGATTATTTTGAGGAGCTTGTGCTCATGGAGGAGCCATTCTTGGAAGAAGAGCAGGTTGGAGCTGAAGAATAGTAGATTATTTCTCTTTTATTCTTGTGAGGATGAGAGCTTAATTTCTCTTTAAAACTTATTTAAATGTTGTAATAACACAGGTACTCTGGATTGTGTTTTCTTTGCTGTGCTATTTATTCTGAGCTGTATGTTTACTCTTCCTTTACTTGCATTGTGGTGAAATGGATGTATATTCTATATTATTTTTACTTTTGCAATTTAAGTTTGTGTTTACTTAGTGAATGGTTCTTATATATGCATTCTGGGAATATTCATCCCTTGTAAGTGGATTGTGGATTACACTTAATCCAATGATAAGTAGGGGATCTGCCACTGTGGCACACCTCCCCTTGACCTAATATTGTGGGTCAGGGAGTGGGGTGCCACACCATCTCTGCATGACTCCTATGAATCTCATTTCATAATTGTATTTCCAAGCCCATTTTATCGCTCCTCAAGCTCGATTAAACTCAAGCCTAACATAGTGGTGAAGACTCTGTCTGTATAGTGATGAACAATACATGAGCCCCCAACTTAGGTTTCAAGCACCTCGGTGAGCTCAACCACTGCAATGGCCTTTTTGGGTTAGCCTTGACCTAAGAAAGCTAATGGTACTAGGTGTGAGCTATTAAGGTCACTATGGAGGGCATAATCCACCTCTATAGTAAACCTTAACTCTAAACCTAGCTCACTTGAAATAAGCTGACCCGAGTCTTCAAGGATAGGGCTTTGTGTATAATGGATAGGCTTTGTCACAACTCCATTTTGGTATATAACATGCCAACTAATTTCATCTAAGCATGGATAATTTTGAAACCCTAGAGAAGGACCCACTTTAGTATAAATAAGTGAAACTCTTAAATATTGAGGCGCCTTTTCAGATAATGCTAAACTTCTTATTAAGAACTCCAAATTTAAGCATACTCATATGGGAGCACTCCCAGGATAGGTGACTTTATGGGAAGTTATCTTATGAGGAAAAAAATGTGAGGCTTTTCCAACTAAAAAGGACAGTATATTAGTGCTTAAGAGTTTGGGTTGTTACAAATAGTTTTAGAGCAGTCCATAGGGTGTTAGATAAAAACTAAGTGGCATTCATGGAAAGTACCACTTCATGTGAGCAATTTATTAAACCCATGATAGTTAAGATGCAATATGGTTGAGTGTATTTATTATGCCTGTAGGGGCTACGTTTAGTCCTATTTACCCAATGGATGGTTCTTGGATCTATATGTGGATATTGATAAGGTCGTCATCTACTTAAGTTGGGGAGATGGTAAAGACCTACTTAAGTAGTAATAAATGAAACTCTTAAACATCGGGGTGTCCTTACAGATAATGGTGGAGTTCTTAAAAAGAACTCCAAAGTTAAGCGTGCTCGGGTGGGAGCACTCCTAGGATGGGAGGCCTGCTAGGAAGTTATCTTCTAAGAATAAAACAATGAGGCCTTTCAGGCCAAAGTAGAGAATACCTTGGTGCTTAAGAGTTTGGGCAAATACACCCTAGCACTCTGCTCTTGACCCCTCGATAGAAGGGATGAATAGTGCCAAGAGGGTGTGGAGCCCCACCTCATTTGTGATCATATTAACCCGTGATTTAATATGATTATGATTGAGTGGTCACCATGACAAACCCTTATTTATTACTAGATTAGATCTCACTCTAATCCACTGATAATTTTAGAATTTTCCACCTGCTTATAAATTAACCACCAAATGCATGATATATGTATATAAATAGAGTGGAAAGCAAATAATCAACATCAATATCCAAATTCAAAGTGAAAAGTAATAAAAATCAACTCAAAAAAGTAATGTAAGAAAAGAAATACATAAGAGTTCTAAATTATTACATTCCAAAATAAATTAAGGTTCAACTAAAAATAAAAAGTATGCTCATCATCTCAAAATACATAAATAAAAGACTAAGCAACGGTTGCATGATCGTCCTCTTGGCTCAGCTCCTTACCTAGTACAATCTCCTCAAATAGTTTCAAGTTTGATGTGTCAGTTTCATATGCAAGGGCCTCAACCAAAAAATATGATAATCTCATGTCAAATAATTATCTAAGTATATTTTGGCTATCTAATGATTTCTATAAGTTTTAGCATATCACATTTAAACTTAATGCATAAACATAGCTATAGTTGCAACAAGGAAAGAAGTAAATTAAGAAAGTTATAACTAAAGCATTTATAACTTTACAAAATAAGGTAAGTAAAGAAACATACCTCACAATCTAATAATTGCAACATGGATAAGCAATAATACATATAATACTAAAATATCTTTGCTATGATTAAAATATCCTTACAGGAATATGATGAATGATGTCTATGTTAAGAAAGCAGTAAACATAAATAAATAGTGATACATATAGATAGACCAAGTTAAATAAAACTCAAAACTAACATCCTAGCATATATATAAGCACTAATAGATCTGTTTAAGAAACTAGAACTATAGTAAGAGTATGCATGAACTTAAAGTAAAAGAAGTAAAATTGCCATATTAGAATCCGACTAATAAAGTCACTGTAACTGCAACTGAACTAAACATAACATGTAAAATAATCAAGCTACTCATAGCTAGAGATGAATTGAACTGAACCTAAACTAAAGAGGCATAAATACATATACAAGTTTATTTTAGTTATTTTACATTTACTTTTGTGGGCACATACAGAAGTAGCTGAGGCATCAAGCACGTTTGCAAGACTAAAATGGGTTCCATAACTAGAAACAACTCTCCTCAATGTGTACATGTTAAGTATCCTTATTTCTCCTTCCAGCCAGCCCATTGGCCATAATGTATACACAATCACCCGTCCTGTATGAAATTGATGCAAATGTTATCCTAGTCTTACTAAGTTTTCATGTTCATGCACTAAATTTATGTTGTATATCACGTTCAAGGCAACATAGATCAAATTAAGGAAGCAAAGAAACAAAGTAAGAAAATAAGCAAGACTCATACTATTAACTCATGTGAAATTCATTATTATCTATTGTAATTGTTATAGTTATTTAGACAAAATGCAGGCTTAGAATCTCCAATATCCTACTATTCACTAAATTTTTAAATTCACAGTCCTACAACTACATCAGAATTAATAGCAGTTCTGACTTAAATTAGATAAAGTCATTTATTAAAGTTAAAGTTCCCAAATCAATCATCTTGATTTATATTTTCATTTCCTTTCAACTAAGCACAACCTATTAAAAGTGATAAATTGAAATCATGGCCTTAAGGTTCCTTAACTTAGGGAATTTGGGGGGTCTTAAGTATAAACTTATCAAAGCCTTTTCATTTCAGAGATTTTCAGTGGGTGCAATAATCCTCCAGGATTCTGATGCTTATCCTTGACTAGATTACAAGCATGATATTTTGTAATGAATTCAGTCATACTTTTTTTCATGCCAAGCCACCAAAAATATTTCTTCAGATCCTAATACATTTTGGTGCTCTGAAGATGAACTTTGTAACCAAAATTATGACCTGAATTCAACTAAGATCTCCTGATGTATGGAAATGAAGTTGCAGGTCGATACAATGACCACTATAAATATCTTCCTTAAACTTTTGATAATCTTCATCATTAGTTTGCAAGATAGAAATATCTCTTACAAACATCAGCTCTATCAAACTCATTTAAATTAGTTCATTTAACATTTCCCCTCGCATAGGTTCTATGCTAATCTTAAAAACTTTATCTACTATAGGACTTTCAGAAATCATCGCACAGAGAATAGCATAATGACTTAGAAATGTCCTATGATATTCACCTTACCAGGATGATACTTAATACTAAAATCATAATTGCTAATTAATTCTATCCATCTTTATTGATAATAGTTTAATTTGTGCTGGGTGAATATGTATTTCAAGATCTAATGATTAGTTAAGATTTCACACTTGAGACCGTATAGCTGATGCCACCAAATCTTCAGGGAAAACACTTTAGCGGTAAGCTTGAGGTCTTGAATATGATAAATCTTTTTGTGCGACTTTAACTAATGAGAGGCATAAGAAATGACCTTCTTTTCTTGCATCAGCACACATCTTAGCTAGATTCCATATGCGCTAGTGTAGACTTGATAATATATACCTTCCTTTGGTAGAGCTAGCATTGGAGTGGTTAAGAGCACATACTTAAGATTTTGAAACGCTTCTTCACATTCCGAACTCCAAGCAAACGACACTGCCTTCTGAGTCAACTTAGTTAGCAGAGATGCAATATGGAAAAAATGCTTGACAAATTTTCTATAATATCTAACTAATCCCAAAAAGCTACGAATATCCATTACTAACTTAGGCCGTAACCATTCATGAATCACTACACTTGTTTTGATCCACCCTATAATCTTGGGCATCAATGACATGACTTAAGAATATTATAGAGTCTAACCATGATTCACACTTAAGAATTTAGCATAAAGCTGAGGAACTCTCAATGTTTCTAAAACTGCTCTCAATAAATGTTCATGCTCCTTTTAATTCCTTGAGTATATATGAATTTCATTGATAAAGCTATATCAAACTTATCTAAGAATGACTTTAAAACTTGTTGCAATAAATCCATAAATATGGGTGGTGCATTAGTGAATCAAAATGACATTACTAAGAATAGATAATGACCATAGTGGGTTCTAAAGGCTATCTACTCGATATCTGAATCTTTTACTTACAACTGATGATAGCCTAATCCAAATAAATTTTGGAAAATTTCACTGCTACAGACATTTGATCGAACATGTCATCAATCCTAAGGAGGGAATATTTATTCTTAATGGTGGCTTTATTTAGTTTATGATAATATATACTCAATTGCATAAATCCATATTTCTTCTTAATGAAAATAACTGACTCCCTAAGAGGACATGCTTAGTCTAATAAACCCTTTATTCAATAGCTCTTTTAGTTGCTCATTTAATTCTCAAAGTTTCTTAGGTGCCATTCTATATGAGACTTTAAAGATAGGTTGAGTTCCAGTGATTAACTTGATAGAAATGTGTGCCTCTCTAATAATTGGTAGCTCAGGTAATTCTTCTAGGAAAATATCAGCAAATTCCTTAACTACCTTACTCACTGATAACATAACACTTTCTTTTGCTTCACCCATTATGGTGACAAGATAAGCATCAGATCCCTCATTAAACAAATTTTCTGCTGTAATTGCATTTATTATAGATGCATGAGTACTAATCCATCCTACAAAAATTTCTAACTTACTATGAGAGTGAAGGATATCTTTCTTCTTTTGACAGTTAATTATCGCACTATGCTTACTGAGCAAATTCATGCCCAAAATAATGCCAAAGTTTGTTATAGGTAGAATAATTAAATTAGCTTTATAAACCTGATTGTTCATTGGAATAATAATGTTGCATAATTTGTGAGCACTCAATTGGGCTCCAGAAAGGAGTTCAATATTCAAGGTTTTTGCTAACTTATAGGATGATTGATTAAGTGACTTAGCAAATGGTTCTGAGATAAATGAATGACTAGTCCTAGTATTAAATAATACATTGTAGGGTTTTTCATTTATGCACAATATTCCTATGTTGAGTGTTTTAAAATAAGTTAACTACTTGCACAAATATAAACTTGCAGGAATGAAATGAATTCTAGAGAAAGATAGGCTCATAAATGTGTACTTGAAACTATGTTGTTATCTTTTGTTGCTTTAACAAGAGTAAGGGCATAAACACGAGCAAGACCAACAGGACAATTATTATTGACCTACTTCCTAGTATAACTCTTTATTTGCACTCAAGGGGTAGCAGAATGTTCTTTAACTGGGCCTGAATCCTCATCTTGCGGTGGTAGCATGATTTCCATTCTTGAATCTCTCTTTCAAAGGCACTACTTAGAATACTTGGTTTTTATGTGAATGATCAATATAGACTCCATATTTTGTTTCCAATTGCATGCATTGATAGTACAAATGGCCTTGCCTACCTCATGTAAAACAATAGTGCCCAAAATTATAACATTTACCGCAGGGATGGGGATTGATACAACCCTTGATAGGTTCAGATGTCTGAGCTGCTTCCATATAATAGATCTTGGCAAACTGCAGTCTATGATTCTTGAAAGCATTGTGCTGGCTAATCACAACATGACTTTTTCTTGTTAATTCTTTATGTGCTTGATGGTGTTCCACTACTCTAGTGTTTTCCACCAATTGAGAGAAGTTAGTGAAGCCTAGGGGAATATCTTGATCATTGATAGAGCCTCTTAAACCACACTAAAATTTATGGCAATGAATAGCTTTTGTTCATACCAGATTTGGGGCAAATTGCATTAATCTTCTAAATTGCATTTCATACTCTAATAAGGGACAACCACCTTGCTTCATTCATAGTAGGGTATCTTCCAGAATGTTTAGAGCTGGTGGGTGAATAAATTCAGCTTTGAAAGCCTTGATGAATGACTCCACCAAAATATCCTCAATGTCAAATCAATTATAGGGGAATTCCTTTCTTTATCCCACCAATAATTAACTTTTTCTTAAAATAAATGAGTAGTAAGGCAGATGACTTTAGAGTTAGGGCACTTAATACTAGTGAGATTTTTTTCTGCAAATTTTAAAGAACTTGTAGTATCCATGGGGGATAGATTTTCATTGAAGGCAGGAGAGTGTATGCAATTTGAACAATTGTGTTTACTATATTAATTAACTAATTTTGGGCTATGGTTAACTTTTAGATCATCTGGGATTGTTTGGTTTGATTTTTACCCAATGCCTTGACCATGCCCATCAAGGAATTTTCTTTCTTTAGAAGTGTTGTTGGAAGCAACAACCACCTTATTGGGAGTGGTAATTGAAGGGGAACTAGTATTTATTCTATTTAGTTAAATACAATCACTCATTCTAAAATAAGAAGAAGGCATTCAATAATCGAAGAGTAAGCATGCCAAGTTTCTTAGTAATTAAAATTTTGAGTACATAGGATAATAATAGCAATACTCAAGATAGAATGTGAAAATACTACATCATGCTAATAAAAAATATAACTAAACTATGAAAGAACTACTACATATGACTAACATAATCATCTAAAATATTCAGAAACAAAGGAAATATAGAAATTAGTGCAGGTGACTGAATAATGCCCCTTCTTACATTTCCTAGTGAGTTTCTAGTTGATAGTCTCCCACCAACTCTCAGCTCTATCTTGTAGAAGAATAAATATGATCTATAGATGAATATCGTTAGGGAACTCGATGATGTCAAAGGTTGTGGTTAACCGATTCATCCATTCCTTGGCCAAAATAAGAAGATTCAGTGTGGTGCGCCACCCCACCACTTGTGCAATGAAATATTATTAGCAATGTAATGGTCACTACTAATTTTGAAATTTTGGATAAGTGTAAACATAACAACCCAAGGTTATTTCCTTGGCCAATTAGGAATAAATCAAGTCTTAATTTTTATTTTAACACTCTTAAATTGTCATTAGGATCTCACCCAGAACTTTTGGTTTAAATCAGGGGTTAAATGGATCAAACCCTGATTTTAAGAATTTTAGGAACCCTAGATATTGACCGAATTAAATTGACTTTAAATCAAAAATCTAACTTTGTCATTGTGCTCATTGCCCATAAATGAGCTAGGGGTGAAGTTTTGGAGGCATTTGGAAGTCGTTGTATTTTTGTTAAATATTTTAATATCTTTAAAATATCCAAAAAATAGGAAAATTAAATACTCATCAAAATCAAAATCCGACTTCACCATTGCATTCCTCACCCTCATAGTTAGGAGTGAGTAACTAGAAATTTTTGGAAGCCTTTTAATTATTTAAATTTAATTATAAAAATGCAAAATTATTAATAAAATAATTATTGTTTAATTAATTCCCTAACGGCGTCGTCTCTTCTCCCCGTACCATCTCTCCCTCTGTCGTTCGATCAAATGGCAAATCCTAGTTGTTCGATCAGCCAGTTGAGTAGCTCCCATGCATCTTCCCGCACCTCACGCAATGCACAGTGCATGGCAATCACGCAATCGCACGCCGCACACCGCCCATGATAGCCACTCATTGCCGCCGTAGAGACATCCACCGAGTCTTGTTAGGCCCCTTGCGAGCAGATCTTCTATCACTTTACCAAGGACCCTCCGGAGTGTCAGGTGCTGCTTCTGCAAACCCTAAGTAATTGAGCTGTTTATCGCTAGGTACCTTGATCTCCCACTCCAATCATTCGATGCTTGCAATTTCAATTTGTAGCTTTATTCCATGCATCTAGTTGACCATTGATCAGATCTTTTTGAACCCAAATGAGTTTGATCGATTGAATTCAAGAAGCAGTCCATAGTACTCTACAGTACTGCACCCGAGTCTGAACCCTATAAACTAGAGTTAACATGTACCACCGACCCTGACCCCCTCCATCACGGGTTTGATTGGCGTTGGGTAGCCCTCGCCATCCTCTAGCTGTTGCCGTACAGCTGGGCCTCAGTGCCGCCAGGAAGCCATCATTATTTCGTGCCCCAAGGTCCCATCCTTGGGTTGTTCCATGAGAGGAGGGAGGGTCTGGGCCGGGTCAGGTCGATCCGCGCGTGCCGCATGCTTCGTAGCCACATCCGCATTTTGTGGGGCCTGTGCCGCAGCACTGTCGACCCCTCATGCCGACACATGGCGGCCTCTACTATAATTGCAAAGGAAGGGCTCGCTCATTCATCAGTCGTCTGATTTTGTGGGGCCCGCAGCTCTATCCGTCAAGACTGGTTGGTCTTGCTGCTAGATGGATTAAATAATTCTTCTTAAATATTATATCAGAAAAGTTAGATTTAAATTAAATTAGATATATTAAAATTGATTAACTACTAATACTCAAACACTAATAACTTTTAATTTATTAATCCAAGTATATTAATATATACCTCATTTTAATCAAAAAAAATTGAGAGGATCATTATGGTAGTATCAGATTTCTAGTAGGATAAATATTTAACATAGTGATATTTTAGGACCTCTCACTTAGTTTAAAACCCTAGAAAGCTTTAAACCTTCATAAATTTGCACTCACTAATCAAAACATAGTAAATATGGGACTCATTTTAACCAAGAGGATGTCAGGATTATTGTGATAATATTAACTTTGCTATTGGACTTGTAGTTTGACTAATGACTTTTGGGCACCCTCCTTAATTACTCTATTTAACCTAAAAATTCAATTGGCCATTACTTAGTCAATTTAACTCCAAATTAGATCTTCCAATATACCATATTGATCAGGAGAATCTAATAAATAGTAAACTACAAGAAAATTTAGGTTTTGATGAGTAGATTTCCTAATTTGCCCTAATTACCCTAGAACTTGATTTGCTCATAACTTAATCAAATAAATTCCAAATTGGTCTACTCCTAGTCATTGCACTCAGTTTATTATAAGGAAGCTATAGACTATGAGTTTATTGAATTTGGACATCATTTGAGAAAGTTGGGTTTTTAGACCTTTCCTAAACTAATTAATTACCCTATTTAGACCCCAAAACTGTTTTGACTATAACTTGACCAATATATCATAATATTTAGTATTCTTAGACTCTATGGAATCCTTAGACAATAAATAATAATATATAGACTAAATCAAAAAATTCCAATTTGGAACCCTAAATCAAAAAGTAGCATTTTAGACCCTTAAGTAGGGGCAAAATAGTCATTTTACTCAAATTTAGGCCTAAGTGTCCTTAAAACTTAGAATCTTAATTTAATCACTAAATCAATTAGTTAACTAATTTAGGATCAATTTAGAATGTTTAGACTCATTCAATTGATATTTAAGGAAAAGCCCTAATAATTAGCTTTAAAATCCTTAAATAAAATAATAAGCCCATAATATGTATTTAGGGCCACATGATGCTCTCCATAAGTACTTAGATCAAAAAATGAGGATATTTAAAATTAATTAACATTAATTTTTAAATTATTTAATCTAATCCTAAGTCATTTTCTTAAGATTTTCTTTTAACCTTAGAATCTCCTCCTTAGGATTTACAGATATAAATTAGCTTAGAATTCATTCATTGAGTAAATGGGTTACTCAATGGATGAAACCTTAGTTTTTAATAGTTTCTAGATTTATTCCTTTATTATGATTATTTTGTATTTAAACTTTAGTCTAAGTTTAGAGATCCATCTTATTAAGCTTGACTTTGCTTAATAAGATATCCTAACTTGTAGTATTGGAAAGAGCTTGAGATTTAAAACCTTAGCCTTTAGGATCACCTTTGGATTAAGTGATTAAACCCTAATATTAGAGTTTAATTCTTAATCCCTCAATCTTGGTTTATATTAATCAAGATTGGTTTGGATCATCTAAATTCATTAACTATAATGTGATGATCAATTTTTAACTTGTAAGCATCATTGATTGAATTATAATAGGACCTGATCAGTTTTAATTATTTTAAACTTATAAGGCTATGAATTTGAGTTTAAAATAGTTGGGTGATGGTGATCCTGAGCTTGTATAAACTTAGAATATGTAGAATGGATAAATTAGACAACAACAAATATCACCAGTGTTTAGTAGAGTCTCTTGCTTATTATTGAACCTTGTGCTTTGTATTCCTTGTATTTTGAGCATTTTTACATTGAACATGCCATATAAGATATTTTGTTACTTGAAATGAAAACATAGAAAATTAGGATATCACTTGCATTAGGCTCATGTTATAGAATTACAAACCAGCAGGTAATTCAAAATCTCAACAACCAAATTAAGCCCATTCCAGACCTCCTGACTTTGAGCATTTTCATAAAACACATGGTTAATAGTTTATTCTTTAAAACAATATTGACATTTAGAAGCAAAAGAGTATTCAAATTTTTTTACAATATCATCAGTACTAATGAAACCATTTGAAAGTTTCCATAAGAAAAAATTGATTAAAGCAGGGAAATAATTATGCCAGATCCAGATTGGCCAGCCACTCTTTCGACTGGTTCTATTACTATTTGAAAGTTTAGAAAGACTCATTTTACTCCTCTCGCAAAAAGGAGAGGCTGTGATTTTGGTAGTCGAAACATGAGCAGGCTAAAACTTTTCTCAAGCAGCTAAGCAAGAAGAACCCTCTCTAACAAGATTCTATTCCAGCCATCATTCATGGAATAAACCTCACTAATCTTTAGATTAGGAAGGGAACAATTCTCGGCAAGGTTTTTGATGTTGCTTAAATTATCAAACCAAAAGCTACAATTTTCAATGAGATCTTGGTGAGAAAGCATTCTTCTCCACGTTTTGGAATTAATGATTTTTGGCAAAATTTGAGAAGGGTGTTTGGTAGCACAGTATTTAACCCTCATCAAATTAGCCCAGATCGAGTGAGATGATTTAAATATCCACCATAGATTATTGAAAAAAGCATCATGAATCTCATTCCAACAATAAACACCTAAACCTCTGTCAGTAATTGGGAAGGAAAGGTTGTCCCAAGAACACCAGTAAGTTCTTAAGCCCTTACTGTGAAACTAGAGAAGCTTATTATAATTTTTTAAAATTATTTTCATAACACCAGTGGTGAGAGAGATCACTTCCAACTAGTATAAAGGTATGGTATTTAAAACATGCTTTATTAACATAAGCCTACCTCCTTGGGAGAGGTATCTGTGATCCCAGTTTCTTAATTAATTAAAAATGGCATCTAAGAGATATTTGTAAATACTGTGTTTGTTGTGCCCGTTAAAAATAAGAATACCTAATACTTTACCGAGAGCTTTCCTTGGCTGAAATTGAGGATGTTCTTGAACCTAGTCTTCTAGTTTTCTGAACTTTTAGTACTATTCCATTATTGATCTTTAAACCTGTGCTTTTTTCAAGATCATTCAAGATTTGCTTAAGCTTTTTCAGACTCTTTGCATTTGTGTTGGTAAAGATTAGAAATATCATCCGCATAAACTAAGTGAGAGATAAGAATTTTTCTACCCAGATTGAATTGGAGACCTTGATTAATAGCAAAATTTTGATTTAAAAGAAGGGACCAATAGTTAACTGCTAGGATAAACAATAAAGGAGAGATAGGATCACCCTGTCTAAAACTACGACTGGACTTGAAGAAACCATTGGCTTGAACATTAATAAGAATGGTGAACTAGTTATTATGCAAGGATAACTTAACTTTGGTAAGAAAACTCTCATTGAAACCATAGAGCTGAAGAATGTTGGTAAGGAAGGTCCAGTCCAATCTGTCAAAAGCCATTTCAAGGTCAAGCTTTAGAATGAGGTTATGCCCTCTCTTCTTATGGTTTAGACTGTGGAAAAGCTCTTGAGTGGTAGGAATGTTGCCTTGAATGGTGCGACCCGGGACAAATCCGGATTGATTAGGCTCAATGAGAAGGGACAATAAGGGCATAAGTTTATTTTCCATGATTTTGGATAAAATTTTGTTGAACGTGGAAATGATACTTATGGGCCTAAAATTGCTCCACCAAAGAGCTTTATCATTCTTGGAAATTAAGGCTATAGTAGTGTGGGTGAGGAACTTCGAGATAGACACATTACAATAAAGTTCTTTTATACCATTGCAGATATCTTCTTTAATAACCTCCCAGTACTTTTGAAAGTATTCTGTAGGGAAACCATCTGGACCTGAGCAGACATTCTTTTTTAAGCTGTTAATAGCTATCTAGATTTCCTCCACCATGGGAGAACTATTAAGCATTTGATTATCCTCAGTGTTAATTTGCTTTTGGACAATCTCAAGATCAATATAAGATCTAATAGAGTTGGAAGTCAAAAATTCCTTAGAAAAATGATTAACAGCTGAATTTTTAATTTCCTCAGGAGTGTTATAGATTATATTTTATCACTATTGCAATTAAATTGTCTATGTTTGTTGACCCAAGAATGATAAAATGTAGTGTTTCTTTCACGCTCAAGCCTCCATTTGAGACTATATTTTTGTTTCCAAAAACTTTCAATATCTTTATGAGCTTGAATGAGAAAGGCTTTGGCTTTAGATAAATCAATTTTTTGTTTCTATCAGAAGGGGTAGATTCAAATTTGGTTTCTTAGTCCACAACAATTTTTTCTTGAGTAGCAAGATTTTGAAATATGTTTCCAACCTTTGTTTTATTCCAAGTAGCTAATTCTTTTCAAAGGAATTTAAGCTTTTCAACAACACGCAGCAAACCATAAACCCCACAGGGCTCATTTCAACTCTTTTTAACCCCTTATCACAGTTTTTGTTATTGAGCCAGAAAAGTTGGAGTCTGAAAGCTTTATGGGTATTAGAGGGTTAATTAAACGAAGAGAGGATGACAGGTTTGTGATCAGAGGAGGTTGCATTGAGAAAGTAGTTTTTAAAATTAGTGAACATGTTGATCCAGATATTATTTATCAGAAATCTATCCAATCTAGCAAATTTTCTACCAGCAACCCAAGTATAAGGAGCATCTTCATACTTAAAGTCATCTAAACCACAGTCAATAGTAGCATTGTTAAAATCAAATGTGGAATTTAAATGACTAAAGGAGTACCCCTTATACTCAGAGTTCTTAAGGACATCATTAAAATCACCTCCCACAACCCAAGGGGTACACAAGTCAGTGTGAAGTAGAAGAAAGGTCTAGAGCTTAGCACAATCCGTATTAAGATTTTTTGCATGAACAAAAGTTGTGAAATTGGTGTGCTCAATGCTAGTAAAATTCACATGAATAGCTTGGTCAATTTGATCAATCAGAGCCATTGACCAACGATCATCCCTAAACACCAAAATTTTGTTAGCATCTGAAGTTATGTTGTTTCTCAAACCGATAAATTTGTCGAGTTTATCACTAGCATCAGTATTAATTTTAGGTTCAGAAATTGCCAAATTATTTTTGTTATTTTCCTTAACTATATGTTTGAGCCGATTCTTAGAGGATAAATTGCCCATCCCTCAAGCGTTCCAGAACATAATATTCATTGATCCACAAAAGAAGAGCCGCACGCGGTCTTCTGGCTAGTAGAGGTAGTAGGAATTTAGGTCAATTTGTGAAGAGAGGACATAGTTTCCTCCTCATTTTCAATTAGAGCAGATAGAGAATTATACGTGTTATTCATTGCAATAGGTTCAGAGCTTTTTTGTTGAGCCAACTCCAAACTCTATTTTCAACGGGTCCTTGGGAACATAAATGTTCCCACCTTTCTTTTGAGTTTTTGCAAAAGTTGAGATAGGTCAGAAATTTGTTCACTTTTGCCAACAAAGTTTTGATCAGCCAAAGAATGATTCTTGACCAAAACTTGTTGGTCAAGGGAATTTGCTTCTTTCAGCTTAAAAATTTTTGCTTTAATTAATTCATAATTTTCAGAAAGAATAGGCGGAGGGGGGGGGAAGACTCCTCTATTTAATTTGTAAGTTGTCATCATCGGAAACAGAGATATTGGACCTCACATGTTCAAATTTCTATTTTAGAATATCATTTTGTAGTGAGGGATCCAAATTAAAAGTAGGAGGGATCATAACATGATTTGTAGGTGGCAAAGAAGAGATAGTGGTTTCAATCAGCTCTATATTAGTAGAGTATGATTCCACTAAAAGAGAAAGGATATTGTGAACCTGTATATCTTCTGAGGGGGCTAGTTGAGGCTCGCAAGCATTTGCAACATCCTCCTCCACCTGGGAGAGGGTCGGTGTAATTTGAGGATGAACCTCCCCAAATGGCGCTGCAGGCTCATCGAATTCTGCATTTAACTCGTTAGAAATTAATAAGACATCATTAATTACTGAGTGTCAAGATTTAGTCTTGAAGGTTGGATATTGCTTTGATCATTAAACTGCCTGGGTTGGATTGGGCTATCCGATGATGAGTGGGGACAAGATGTAGAATTGTGGCCTGGAGCTTGGCACCATTTGCAGTATATGGAAAGGTTTCCATAAACAATGTTTAGGAAATAAACCTTTTCCTTTGAACCTAGCCATATTTTTTCTGGCAACTGAGTAGCTAGGTTTAATTCGATCAGAATTCTTGGGGCCGCCACATTTCTCTTAGTGTCCATGTTTTGATCAAGCTGTAGGGATATTCCAATAGCTTTAGCTATGCTGAATAGAATATCTTTTATAACATAATGAAGCATAAGACCAGGAAAATTAGCCCAAATTGGGGCGATAGGAGAGTCTATCATTTCACCAGAAAAAGGATCTCATTTGTTCATGGTGTTTCCTTTAAGGTCATAGGAACTTTTAGAGAACACCCTAGCATAATCAAGATTAGATTGAAAGCAAAAGAAAACCCTATGGTCATCAAAACCATGGATATTAACTGAACCATGTAGTTTGAGACCATTTATGAAACCATTAACTAAACCAAAATGAGGTTTCTTTCTGTAAAACTTACCGATCAGAGTAAGAGAGTGAGGCATTGCCAGAGATTTGACTTCCTCATCAGAGAAAAAAATGGTCAGAGAACTGCGAAAACAGTTTATTTCTTTTGAAGGGAGGAACCTTCCACAATTTCTTTGAAAGAACAGATGGAAGGGGGAACTTCCATGAGATAGAAAAAGAAAAACTCAAAGAACTTACATAACAACTACCTCAGAGTGTAGATCGGGTGAAATAGCACCAGGACGTACCAGAGGAACCCCAAGTTGAGCACCCCAGACGCTTCCGTCGGCCAAGTCGACAGAGGGAGAAAGGAATCACCTTCAGAATTGCCTTTAGAATATAGAGCAAACCCAAGCACTAATATATATATATATATATATATATATATATATATATATATATATATATATATATAATCTCTATTTGGGTATGTGAGTGTATGTATATTTTCTATGTATGTGTGTGTGTGCCTGTGTTTGTATATATATATATATATATATATACAAACACAGGCACACACACAAATAGAGAAGGTCACACACACACACACATATATATATATATAGTCTCTGTATGTGTGTGCGATTGTATGTATATTGATATTGCAGCCCACTAGGCTGTGTGTACTTCTATATTGATAAATCAACATACCTATATATATAAATATAGCCTGTGTAACTATATGAAATACACATACACACATATGTATATTTATTTATATCTGTGTGTGTGTGTGTGTGTGTGTGTTTTATATATATTTGTATACATATGTTGAGTGTATATATATATACTCATATATACATGTGTTGAGTATATGTATTATATGTGTATGGTTGATACATAATAGTACACCCACTTAATCAGTGGGTGAGTATATATATATATATGTATGTATGTATGTAAGTATGTATGTATCTATGTAGGTATGTATGTATGTATGTATATATGTCTGTATGTATGTGTGTGTGTATGTGTTATATCCTCAAAAAATGTTTAGTGTGTATATATATATCTATATAAATACACACACACATACATATATACACTCATATACACCAACAAAGTCCACATATATACTTGTAATCAACCCACAGTCACATGTATGCTTATCCATATATATGTGATTGTATTGTATATATATTTATGTAAGTATGTCTGTGTAATTATATATATCACATTTTTATCCACACACAAAAATATATATATATATATATATATATACATATATATGGTTGTGAGTATGTATACCCATCCATAAATATTATATATACACTCATATATATATCACACATATTCTCGCAAACACACACACACACACACACATATAGATATATACATACAAACACACTTGACATATGTATATTTAAGTGTGTGTGTGTGTTGAGTATATATATATACACATGGTTCTGATTATGTATACCCATCCATAAATATTTTATATATATATACACACACACTGATATATGTGTGAAATATATGTATGATATATATATATATATATATATATATAATCTTTTTATGATACATAATATATTTTAATTTATAGTAACATTTGTGTGGTTGCAACTATGTATACAGTGTACTATTATATACTCACAGAATACTTATTATATATATATATATTTATATATACGAACACAAATGCACACACACACACACATACACACACACACACACACTCATATACATTTATCTCTATGTGTGTGTGTGTGTATGTGAGTGTCTAAATATATATATATATATATATATATATATATATATATATATATATATATATATATATATATATATATATATATATATATATAGAATCTGTAGGTGTATGTGAGTGTATATATATGTGCGTGTGTACATGTATATGAATATATATATATATGAAACATTTTGTGAATATACAACCCATACACACATAAAGGGAGATAAATACATAAATATATTCTAGCCTCAATATATATTATAATTCCAAAATTTATTTAACATGATCAACATTGAGAGAGCTCCAGCTAAAGTTTCTGAACATGTAATTTTTTAAGGAGCTATTAACATCCCGTTTGATAGCTTCCCTGATTTTTTGAGCATTGGCAGGGATTTTAGAATATTTAGCAGAATTTCAAGCTTTCCAAATATTCGAAAGGGTATAGCAGTCTACCAATTGACCAACATGAATTTTTTTCCTCTGGTAAGGCCATCTAGAAAAAACATTCAGCATATCGCTTGGACTTGGCTCAGACTTTTTTAAGCTTAGGACCAACCAAATTGTTTTGCTCGGAATACTGCTAAGAATACATGATTTATGGTTTCGATGCTATTTGAGCAGCAATGGCATTTTGAAGCCAAATTGTATCCCAAATTTTGCAAAATGGTATCCCAAATTTTGCAAAATGGTATCAACACTAATGAAATTGTTGTGGAGGCGCCAAAGAAAAAGACTGATAAGTGTAGGAATACATTTATGCCAAATCCAAATAGGAAAAGAAGGGTGATTGTGAACTCTGATAGTTTGCCAAAGAAGGCAAAAGCAGATTTTATTTTTGTGACATAAAATAGAGTTAGCCGATTTTACAAGATCAACTTTAGGGGAAACCGAAAGATCTGCAGGAATCATATTTTTGAGAGAGCCAAAATTCCAAGTATTGTTGCTGGTGAGACAAGCAGCCAGGGATAATTTATGGTTTTTTATATCACAATAGCTACTAGCCAAGATTGCATTGTTATTCCAACAATCATACCAAAAATATATGGATTTATCCAACGAGTCCCAAGTTATAATTTCTTCAAATATTTCTCTAGATGCAAGCATTCGAGCCCAAGTTATAAAATCAGTAATTTTTTGAGTTGTTTGGGAGGGGTGAGATATAGAGTAATATTTAGCAAGAAGGATGTTGGACCAGATAGTATTGGAAGTTCTAAACTTCCACCACAGTTTGAGGGAGAAAGCTTTGTGGAGATCATTGAGACCCCTTAGACCATGACCACCTTCCAAAGTTGGGAAAGTGACATGATCCCAAGAGCACCAAGTAATTTTACTTTCGCGAGGGTGGCACCAAAGAAATTTGTTGAAAATTGTTTTCAACTTTTTTAAAATGAAATTTGTGGGAGAAGTGACCTCGAACCAGTAAATAAGGATCGTGTTAAGAACATACTTGAGGAGAATTAGTCTCCCACCTTGAGAAAGGTATTTTAATTCCCAGCCTTGCAACTTTTTGAATATGTTATCAAAAAGTTTAGAAAAATTGATATTCTTATTGTGCCCCGTTGAGATAGGAATGCCAAGATAGAGAATTGGAAGTTTGCCTGGTTTGATGTTTAAAGTGTTCTCAATTCTATTGATAACATTAATAGGAATTTTAGTATTAGTGAAAAAATGATATTTGGAAAGGTTAATTTTCAAACCGATAATTTCTTCCAAATATGAAAGCATAGATTTAATTTTCTTAACAGATTTAGCGTTGGCGTTACTAAAAAGGATTAGATCGTCAGCATAGGCAAGGTGCGTGACTAAGGTTTTCCCACCATATTTATAATGAATACTGGGGTCTTTAGAGAAACAAGAATTAATGCTTATGGACCAATAGTTGAAGGCAAGGATGAACAGGATGGGGGAAAGAGGATCACCTTGGCGAAGCCCTCTTTCGGACTTGAAAAAACCACTAGCTTTATCATTAATCAGAATACAGAAGAAATTGTAATGAGTAAGGTTCTTAATTTTTAGGATGAAACTAGAGTTAAACCCATAGCTACTTAGCATTTTAGATAAGAAATTCTAGTCAATTCTATCAAAGGCCTTTTCCATATCAAGCTTTAAAATAAGGTTATGACCCCAGCATTTTTTTTTCAAGCTATGAAAAAGTTCTTGGGTAGCAAGGATGCTATCTTGGATGAGACAGCCGGGAACAAAACCATATTGATTAGGCTCAATAAGGCAGGAGAGCAAAGTTTGCATTCTTATGGCCAAGATTTTAGAGACAATTTTATTTATGAAAGTGCAAAGGCTAATAAGCATAAAGTGGGACCACCAGGAGGCATTTTTAGATTTGGGGATGAGCGATAGCATCGTATGGGAAAAGAATTTAGGTAAACGAACATCACAAGAAAAAAATTTAAATTCATTACAAACATCCTCATTAATGATATCCCAGAACTTACAAAAAAATTTAATAGGAAATCCATCAGAACAGGGACAGGTGTTTTCTTTTAGGCTTTTTACAGCCTCCCAAATTTCATCATCGTTAGGAATAGAATTAATCCGAGTATGATCATCCATAGAGATTTGGGGAATAGGTAAGTCAAGGTTGATGTTTTGGGAGGGAGAGTTTGTGTATTTGAAGGAGTTTTGGAAATAGGTAATAGCAAAATTTTGAATATCTTCCAAGCCATCAATTTCAGGGGAGTCAGGAGGGCAAATTTTGGAAATTTTATTAGTAAGTCTTCTTTTATTGACCCAATTATGATAGAAAGAAGTATTTTTTCACTCTGTAAAGACCAATTGATACTACATTTTCTCTTCCAGAAAGATTCAATATCATTATGAGTTTGGATAAGCAAAGCTTTGGCATTGGAAACTTTAGTTCGATTATGGTCCGAGGGGTCCAGTTCAAAAATATTCTCTAAATAACTAACCTTGTTTTCCTGAGTACTTGCATTAATAAAGATATTTCCAATCTCTTTTTTATTCCAAAGACTGTAAGCTTTCCTAATTTCTTGAACTTCTTCACTAAATGGGATAAACCATAAACAGCACAAGAGTCATTCCATATAGAATGGACCAGATTAGAGAAGTGATCTTTATCTAGCCAAAAGAGTTGAAACCTGAAAGATTTAGGAGTTTTTAAAACATGGTTCCAAGAAGAGAGAATTATTGGCTTGTGGTCAGAGACCTTCGAGTTCACAGAGGATGCTTCATAATTAGAGAAGGAACTGCACTAGATATTATTGATTAGATATCTATCTAATCTTGCAAATTTTCTACCACAGTTCTAAGTAAAATGCGATCCCGAATAATTGAAATCATCCAAACCACACTCAAAAATGACAGAGTTGAAATCAAAAGTGGAAATGGAATGATCTCTGGTGTAACCTTTGTACTCAAAACTTTTAAGGATTGCATTAAAATCTCCACTAACTGCCCAGGGGAGGTTGGAGGAGCTACAATCCTTAAGGAAGTTCCAAAGAGGGATACGATCAAGTCTTTGATTTTTTGCATGAACAAAGGTTATAAGAAAATTATGGTTATCATTTTGGAATTGCATATGAATGGCTTGGTTGCATTGGGCTAAGATGTTAGCTTTCCATTTATTATCCCAAAACACCCAAATTCTGTTTGAATCGTCTAGAGCAAAATTTTCGAGTTTTATAAAACTAATAACCGAGTTAATAGCGTTCTGATTTAATTTAGGTTCAAAAACTGAAAGAATGGTAATTTTTTTTTCAAAAATAATATATTTAAGACTGTTTTTAGAAGAGATATTGCCGATACCTCTAATGTTCCAACATAAGATATTCATTGCTAAACTGAAGACAATCCACTTGGGATCGACTATAGCGTATCGTTAGGAAAAGTTGTAGTGAGGGAGTTGTTAGACATGGAGTCTTGAGCAGGTTCCTCAATTTTTTCAGGGTCAATTAGAGAGGAAAGGGATTTAAACCTATTTGAAGTTGGCATTTTATTTATACTAAACTGGATCTTTTTATTTTTAAACGGGAGTTTTGGGTTTTGAGAAGGAATATTGGTCAGATCTTACCGAACCTTACGGACATCCGTCCAGGGGAGCGTAGAGAGTGGTACCACAACCTTTTTATTCAGGCCCAATCTGATCAGTGTTATTATCTGAAATGGGATCAACAATAGTACTATTTTTAAGTAAGTCAGTATCATAAGTGTTCCACTTAGGGCTAAAATTAGCCTTGGTTGGAGTAGCTTTTTCAACCAAAAAATTTTTATTTTCAGCAATAGCAATATGAGTAACACCAGAAGCATCAATCATCTTCATGCTAGTAGAGCTAGTTATAACAAAAGGGTTATACAAAGGCAATAGCATAGAATCAACGTTAACAACTTCAGAAAGAGCCACATTAGAGATGATATCACCCAAAAGAGTAGAATTTACAACTATATTCTTAGCAGAAGTTGGAGGAATAGCAAGACCAGCAGTAGATACATTTGCATTCTTTTCACTAATTGAAGCCAAACTAACATGCACATCATCAGAAAAAGTAACCATGAGTGTATCATTCTGATTTAAAGCATTTTTAGCCACCTCAAATTCATGCAAAGAGTTTTCAATATTAGCAGCAATTTTTGTGTTCTCAATGTCATTCGCAACATTTATGAAAAAAGCTCTTACAGCATCTAATTCATTTGCAGTTTCAGAAATAGCAACCTCATTTTGATCTACAATGTTAGTAGTAAATAAAGTAGTGTTAAGCATAGCATTTTATGGATCATTAGCAACAATCATTTTAGGGTCTAGAATGGGAGCAATAACAGGCTCAATTTCAGAATGCGTAACATTCTCAACTTTTTTTTCTAGGCTAAAAGAAGTATTTAGAACATTGATATCCCTCTCAGCAGCAGGAGTCGGACCAGCCCCCATAGAGGGGTCCAGCGAATTAACACGCACAGAGACAGGATGGCCCACAACATTATGATCCAAATTTTTCAAAACAATAGCAGCTGAAGTATAAGTATTAGCAATAGACAAGGGTTTATCAATAATCACAATATTTTTAGGAACAAAGTTTATGTTCATTAAATCAGAAGAGGGAGCAATTTCAGCCTCTTTTTCCTCATTCAATTTAGCAAAACCAGAGATAGCTCTAGCATTCACATTGCCCTAGGCTAGACATTGATTTTGCTCACTAATATCTACATTAACTTTACCTTTAATATAAAATGGTTGAAGGGTCAGGGGGCCAATGTCTAGCCTAGAGACATTGTCAATGTGTTCCGAGGCATTTTGATTTTGTAAGATGATCTCAAGGTTTTGGCTGTCTTCTATAAAAAGGGGCTAAAACTCATTATTCGGATAAGAGTTTGTAATGTTTTTCCCAACAGAAGGACAGGGGGAATTTTGACCTCTAAAAGTGCAAGAATCATTGTTGTGTCCTAAAGTGTAGCACCAGTTACAATAGAGAGGCATATTTTGTACCGAATTTCTTGGGCATAACCTTTTTCTTTTGAACCCAACCAAATGGAGCTTGGAGGGGGGGGGGGGGGGGAAGCAATGTTTATTTCAATTAGGATTCTAGGAGCAGCTATATTTTGGCAAAGGGCAGTGTTACGATCAAGTTGGAGCAATTTTTCGATAGGTCTCCCAATATTGAAAAGGATTTCTTTTACAGTGAAGTGGAGGCGGAGTCCATTGAAATTGACCCAAATCGGGATAATGGGAACAACATGTCTAACATCAGCAAATGGATCCCATTTACAAAAATGCATAGGATTTCCTTTTAGGTCATAGGAACCTTTTGAGAAAACACGAACGTAATCTAAATCTGATTGGAAGGAGAAAAAAACATTATGTGAATCAAAGGGTCTTATGTTTACCGGAGCGAGAAGTTTCAACCCAGCTATGAAACCTAAAATAGAATTGAAACTGGGTTTGGTTCTGGCACATTTGCTGACCAAAGTAAGGGAATGAGGATTAGCTAGTTGCAACACTTCCTCATTAGAAAAAAAAAAGGGCTGGACCTCCATTGAAGGACCTGATTTCTTTGGATAGTGGGGG